>CM048747.1:540313004-541563004 GCA_026315105.1 Locusta migratoria | reverse complement strand
ACTCCGCCACCGAGGACACAGTGACCAGCCCGACTGCAGAGGACTCTTCCCTGCACGTCTCCCGCTTTGTATGAACCTCTTTCGAGGTTTTTTGTATTTTTGTTAAATGTTGTTTAAATAAGTAGAAACTCCACGTTTGTGACACGATGGAGTTCCTCATAAGTGTAATATGTCCTGTGGTAACATGGTGCACCAAAGTTTTGGCAGATATCTTAGGGTGTCTGAGGCCAAGACGGAGGCATGCTTCCGTGTACCTCACGTCCGATTCGCGCAAGGCAGCTGTGCGAGACCGACCTGGGAGTTGGCAGGGTCCACGGTGAGACGGAAGACGAGCGGTTCCATCTGGGTACACATTGCGACCGACCCTCAGCGTGCACAAAACAGTTGGGTGATTAGCAGCAACACACCAGCTGTGTGACCGCCGCTGGTGTGTAGTTGTCCTGATCCCGGTCGCTGGTCCATTAATCTCTTCCGGTGGCTAGCCTCTCGCCGACGCCCCGCACTTGTCAGGCCACCTGTCGCGGGTACAAGGGGCACCAGGCCTTGCTGACAGGTGCACTAACCACACCTTCCTACTCACGAAGGATACAGTTGAATAGCTGAGGAAGAGAGACAAAAGTAAAAGTATCTTCTTATGTGTGCGGGTCTTAGCTTCCTCCCAGTACCTCAGTGTCGACAGCTGCTGATACTACCAAAGAGGTTGCCACATCCTTTGGTTGCGAGCTAGTTGGTGAGCCTTCCATCAGCGTAAGTCTACTTGCTCTCCGTCCGCACCACCTCTGTTTCGTGGATTTTCTGGCTTCCGGTGGCATCCCTTGTCTTGTGGCCGCTTGGTCTGGTCATTCTGTGCTGGTCTTCTGGTGAGGTAAGGTTGGTTCTGCTCTTGTGTTTGGAGATGCTAGCGTTTCATTGTCTAGCACATTTCACTTAGATTCGTGAACTTGGAATAATTTTTTTAAAATATTTTCTCTGATCGTGTGCGGAAGTGTGATCTCGTTTTTCAATCCATTGATTTCCAATAGATAAACGCTTTGTGTGTGATTCTAGTTGCAGCTTGATAACAGCCTGGTATGTTAAAATCTTTCGTGATCATGTGGCGGTGTATGAACTCTGTGAAAATATTTTCTAGCTTTGTGGGTCCCGATTTCTAAAAGGTGATTTTTTTCATTTTTGTATAGTGCATGTAAAAATCTTCTCATCCTTTTCTTCCGTGAGTGATATGTGTTCCATGTTGTTGGTTCATAGAACAAAGCCTTCAGCTTCCAGTCTTGTTTGTTCCATGCCCATCAGGCAAGTAACTATGCTGGTATCCTTGTGATTTCCACTAACATTTCGCGATCTTCCCGCCTATTTTTATTTTGCTGTCTCTTCTGTTAATGGTTTTTAGGGGACTAAACATGTAGGTCATCATTCCCGCTGTCTCTTTTCCGACTGGTAGTACGCACTCCGTCTTTGTCAGTAATTCTCTTTGAGCCTTGTACAACCTTCTTCAGCAGCTTCGCTGTGTAATTCTGCATATTTCTATGTTTTGCATGCTGTAATTCATAATTTTATTTTTCCGACTTCGTAATTATTTCACTTTTACGAGTTTTTTGAGACTGGACTTCATCCGTCTCTGCAAGCGCTCCCTATCGCATGTAGCTGCATTTCTTTCGCTTCTTCATGTAATTCTAAATATTTATATGGGTTGCATGCCTTAATTCTTATTTTCGTTTATCCGACTTGTAATTATTTCATTTTTGTGGCTTTTCTGAGACAGGACCTCATCTGTCTCTGTAATCGCGCCCATCGCGTGTAGCTGTATTTCATTCGCTTCCTTATATAAATCTAAGCATTTCTATGGGTTACATGCTGTAGATATTTTCCTTTATTTTTCGGAAACTGAATTTATTCAATTTTATCGGTTTTCGGAACCACGTGTGTCCGAGTTCCGAGTTCCAGTGTTTGCAGCTAGTAGCCTGAATTCATGCCACTTCTCATATAAACCAGTACCTAGATCGATTTCTAACAGATTGCAACTGAAGAATCCACCGTGATTTTGTATAGTGAATCCGATTTTCAATCACTTCATCTTCAGTGGAGTTCGTTCATGTAACGTAGCCGTGTGTCGCCATTAGCGTGTTTGCTCGCGGCCCAATTCAGATGTAATTCAACTTGGTTATACACGCGCACCATCTCAAAACAGGCACGAAAGACCAGTGTTTTTGTATATTGTGTTTTGTACTACCTCCGACATGCTGAATTTCGTCTACGATAGAGGCGCCTGCTTCTGCCTCGTTTCAGCACGCTGACTTTGGTGAGTTTCGCTGTGGCCTTGCGGGTGTGTGAGGGAATGAGCGTTGTTTGTGATTCCTTCCCCCCCTGTAGCGTTAAATCATGTATAATTTAGGCTGGGCACCGTCCGCATTGATCCATTTAAGAGATGCATTCTTATTGTATTAACAAAATTGGTTCCCCATTTTGCTTTCTTTCTATCTGAATAAACATGTTTAAGTTCAGCATAATCCTTAAGTTGCCTATAAATTGTAGTTTTAGAGCACCTTCCCTCCTTTAATATTGTTCGTCTCAACCGCTGAGAACAAGATCAGATGCAATTTTTCTTATATCTAAATTCCGTTGCGCCATAAATGTTTTCTCAACCGCAGTTCTAAGATGATTTGAATTGTGGTGTCTTGCTTATTAATGCCTGATGTAGTAACGTGTGAGGTACAATGTATATTGTTTCGTACAGTGGTTGACGTTTAAGTTCCGATCTGAAAACTGTGCAGTGTTGTCCCTAATGCTGTCAAATCATTATTTCCCACTCCACGTAATTTGTTCCTTGGAGTAGTTAATCTTCTCCTTCTCAGGAAGACTACAATAATCACAGATACATGTGTCCCTGTATCTACCAAATACTTACATTCCGCACCATTTACCGTGCCCACCAAGCAACAATCCGTCCCTGTTTTGCTGTCTGCAGTACTCTTATTTATGGGGATTGTTTTGCGACGGATGAAACATTCCCGTTCCCGTTTAACGTTTTGTGTTTTCTATTTCCTCCGTTCTGCTTCCTACTTCTACAAGCGTCCGCTTTATGTCCAACCCGTCCACACGTGTAACAATGTGGCTGATCACACTGTGCCTTCAAATGGCCTTTTACCCCACAATGGCAAAAAATTTTTTCCGTCGCAAAAAATACGTTTATCGCACCGTACCCGCGTAGCAGTATTTATTTCCTGCAAATGATTAACCACACGCAAAACTGAAGCCAAATCCTCTGGATTTTCCTTATGCACCCTACGAGATAATTCTGGCGGAATCCCTCGTAGAAATACATCAAGAGCTCTGTTCTCTGTTTCTCGAAATATGACACGATCTGCCTCGGGAATCTGTGTTAACTCATAGGTTTGAGCATTTATTTTCCGGGTCCTATCCGAAAACGATTCCACAGTCTCGCCTACGTTCTGTGTCTAACTACTCAATTTTTTCATAAAAGTCTAGCACTGTTCTGTTTCCGGTATCTCTGAAGCAAACCCTCTACATCTACATCTACATGGGATACTCTGCAAATCACATTTAAGTGTCTGACAGAGGGTTCATCGAACCACCATTATACTATTTATCTCCCATTCCAATCTCGAATAGCGCGCGGGGGAAAAAAAGCACTTGAATCTCTCCGTTCGAGCTCTGATTTCTCGTATTTTATTCTGTTGATCATTTCTACCAATGTAAGTGGGAGTCAATAATATATTTTTACATTCGGAAGACAATGTTGGCGATTGGAGTTTCATAAGTAGCCCACGCCGCAGCGATAAGCGCCATTGTTGTAATGATTCCCATCCCAGATTCTGTATCATTTCCGTAATGCTGTCTCCCCTGTATCGTGACAATACGAAACGAGCTGCCCTTCTCTGGACCCTTTCGATTTACTCCGTCAAACACACCTAATAAGGATCCCACACTGGGCGGCATACTCCAAAAATGGACGGACAAGCGTAGTGTATGCAGTTTCTTTTGTAGTTCTGTTGCATCTTTTAAGTGTTCTGCCAATAAAACGCAATCTCTAGTTCGCCTTTCCCTGCTAGTTGTTCAAAAGTGCTTGCTTTGCCCAGTGTTACATGATACATCACGTACATCTTGGCCTCATCTGTAAGGCGTAAATTGGCTATCCGCAGAGTAGTTTCATCTCACTAATTACTCATTCCAGCTGCCGCCAACACATCGTTAATGAATATCGTGACATCCTCTGTTGTTTTACTGGAAAAAGATGTGATGAGGTTTGATGCGGAGGATCTTCTGAGGGGGATTTATTGCTGAAGATACTTCAAATTTACTGGTACCTAGCAGCGAAATCTGTGCAGTGCGAAAGGACTCAAGTTGTGACTGGAAGTCCTGATAACCTACCTTTAATTGAGCATTTTCTTTTAGCAAACGCACACTTGCTCCGTCAGAGCGGTTATACACTCACTAGTGGAAGCTGACGTAGTGTCTGGCATATTTGTGCAACTTATTTTCCCTATATCGCTTCACCAATGGAATACCTTAATACTAATCATTACCCCGAGACACACAGTACAGTTGTGTGCTGCGTGCCCATAGAACAAAGCTGAATGCATAGCTCAATATGCCTCTTTTAAATAACATGTTTTATTGTACTTACCGCACTGCATCCGATGGAGATTAGATGAGATTAGATTGAAGCCCTTTTAACTGCTGTCAGAACTTCTTCTGACGCCGCTATGGCACAGACGGACGACTCCTGGCAATACTCCAGACACCACTTGCTGGAGTCGATAGCTTCTGACGCCACTCTTCTGGGGTCGAGCGGTGGGTTCCCAGCTTTGTGTCAGGATTAGGCGTGGAACCCGGTGGAGCTGCAGAGGACGTTAGTAAATCAGAATTAAATTTCACACGTTTATTCCGTACCACACAGTAATTCTGATGAAGGCGCTAGCTCGGCAGGAGCTAGAGCGTTAGGTGGCGACGCCTTCGGGCTTCGACTTCAGTATTCCGACCACTAGTCGTGCCCGTGCCACGTCATCCGGGAACCAACGCAAGGACTGTTATTCAGAAGTGCTCTATCCCTTCTCCTGTCTATGCAGCTGCCAGTGGATCCACGCATGGAACCCTCTGAAGTCGGATGCCGTGCTGATACCCGACTCTGGATACTGGCCGGCCGGAATAGCACCAGAATGCTAACTCGACGACAGGAACATTGGTCTTGTATAACCAACCACTGAAGACTGAAGACTGTGTTGGCTTCAGGCAGCCACCATAGGGTTGTGAAGTCGTCAACACAGCGGATCACCATCTTCCCCAGATTATACTTGGTGTGAAGTATGGCATCGACCAAACTCCATCTCCCAGCTGCCTCAAGCAGCTGCCAGTATGGACTGCTATCTGTGACAAAGACTGAGCACAATGATTAGGCCAGTGAATCGACGACTACCTCCTGGGCATCGTCGATTCCGAAGACCAAGTGACTGCTACTTCTAAAAGCGGGAGTATATATACCCAAATTTTGCTGAAGCTATGACGTATGAAACTGTACAAATGTGTTCCATTTGTAAATGCAGTATTCACTCGATGTGCCTGTACCGATATCACATCCGCGGTCTTCTTCACTCTTGTGACAGAGTTACGTCTAGTTATGAAATGTTTACTAGCTGCGTCTCTGTCTGACAGCTGTCTCACTCACACAGCAGTTCGCCGACGCAGCGTCTGCCGTCGTCATCCAAGACAAGTGAGCATTTCTACTACCGTGCTGCTGATCTGAATCCGTCCAGCTACAGTAAGATCATAAACACGTATTCGTATCACAATTTTTGTGGTTTGAGTGTGCTCTTGCTGAAATGTGGTAACCGTGTTGAAGCTGCATGTGCATCTGTACCTGTACACGCCATCCAATCTCTGACTCTATACCCAGGTGTATCTAGGCGATTATTACGGCCAGAGGTGGTTGTTCTGGGTGCTTATTTTTCAGGATCTATGCTCCCAAATTGCGTGGAAATGTAATTGCATGTTAGTTCTAGAATAAAATATTTGTCCCATGAATACCCGTTTATCAGATGCATTTCTTCTTGGTGTAGCAATTTTAATGGCCAGTAGTAAATGTTCTAATGTTTGTATAGCTTATGGGACTTAACTACTGGGTCATCAGACCCTAAACGTACAAACTACTTATGAACTAGCTAACACTAAGGACGGCACAAATATCCATGTCCGAGGGGAATTCTAAGCCCCGACCGTAGTGGCCGTGCAGACCATGACTGGCGCGTCACAGTCCCCTCGGCCACCGCGGCTATATATATATATATATATATATATATATATATATATATATATATATATATATATATATGTTGTGAGAGGCAACTGTCCTACAACACTCACCTGGGACGCGCTAGATGTCTCTTTACTTGAATATTTTTCATGTTGAGAATTATGTTCCGTGTCATGATAGCTAGAATATATTCAAACGAATCACACGGTCTGATATTTAATATTCTCGAACTGGGTCCATACTGCGACCATGCAAAATACGAGGCATCTCCCTGGCAGGCTGTATTAACACCCCTGTGGATCTCGTGGATGAACAGCGAGAGCTCGGTTTCACACAATCGCTGCTTTCAGAACTCAGGAGAAACCCAAAGGAGCTTCATCTGCTACTGCTTTACAGCATTTTTTATTAATTTTACACACTTGTGAACTCATCTATATCTCCTTGTAAATACAAATATCATGTTTTTATTAACTATTGTATGAACGTATTATACGATTCAGTGAGCCATACGCTAAGTATCCCAATGCATAAAAAGAACAGTAATAGGAATTGTAACAAGTATAGAGGTATATCTCTCCTAAGTGTACCTTATAAAGTTTTATCTTTAATAATACTTGAAAAATTGAGCCATTTGCGAAAGATATTGTAGGAGAGTACCAAGCAGGCTTCCAGGAGAGACGATCTACGATCACCATGAGGTAAATCCGGGAAAAGTGCTGGGAGCTCAATTATCGATTTCTGGTCCCGTTAATAAATACGGTCAAGGTGTGCACAGCGGAGACAAAAGCCAAAGTCGAATACCAGGAATTCTATATTAGAATGGGTGTGCGGCAAGGTGATGTTATTTACCCACTGCTATTTAATCTGGTCTTGAGGAAAGTAATAAGAGAAATTAACAGAGAAAACAAAAAGGTGGAGCTAGATGATAGGATAGATTTACTGGGTTATGCAGATGACATCGCAGTTCTAGCAGAATCAGAGGCAGAGATGGCAGAAACTGTAGAAGGACCGAGCGCAAATTGCAAATAAAATTCGGTTACGGATCAATGCAGAAAAGACTGAAGAAATGCAGGTATCCAGAGAACCATCTATTGACATCCCTCGGCCACTACGGTCGGGGGTTCGAATCCCCCCTCGGGCGTGGATATTTGTGCCGTCCTAGTTCGTAAGTAGTTCATAAGCAGTTTGTAAGTTTAGGGACTGATGACCCCGTAGTTTAGTCCCATAGACTATACAAACATTTCAACATTTTGAATACATCCTTCTACAGGTAGGGTGTGGAAATCTGATAAAGTGGAAGATTTGAAATATCTTGGCACATTGTTCAACAGGCAAAATAATTTAAATAGGAAATTAACCAACGTATTGTTAATAGGCCTATAACTTACTTCAGTCTAAAACAAAGAATGTCATCCAATAACATGTCAATTATGACCAAACTTAAAGCATATAATGCCGCGGCAGTGCCAGTATTGTATGGGACAGAAATACGAAGCACAGCAAAGAAGGGTGAAAAAAACTTGTTGGTCTTCGAAAGAATATGAGAAGGATTTTTGGGTCTGTCATTAAAGGGAACTCATGGAGAAACCAAGAAACCAAGAATTTTATAAACTGATGAGGCAACCGAACATCGTTCAAAAACTGAAAGCGAAGAGAATAAGCTTGGCAGGCCACATTGATAGGAGACCAGAAACGTCTCGAGCAAAAGCCGTACTTACGGTAAGACCTGATGGTACCCGTTCAATCGGAAGACCCACAAAGTGATGGGTTGATGAGCTAAAGAAAGGCTTTTGTGAGCTAGGAGTCCGTGACAACTGGATACAAAGTGCACAAGGTCGCCATCTATGGAGGAGCATTTTCCTATCGGCGCATCATCTACAGGGTTCTCGATCGCCGATTTGATGATGATGATGATACGTTAAATAAATAAAAATGTGTATTCACGATTATAAAGATAATGTGCCCTCCAAAATTGTACCAAATTAAAACGTTAAAGTTCAAACAGATTTTCGTAGAGTAACGACAGTAAGAGAGTAACCTCCTTTCAGTTGTCCTACAGCAGTCAGCATCCGTCAGCAGAAAGGGCGCGTTCTTTCAGTTTCAACGGTGGTGACGTCAGCTGGTGGGCACAGTGGCTGCGTGCGCGCGCAGCCTGCTCGTTAATTTGCCGCCATGGCAGCCGGGATTAGCGCCCCTGGGCCGGCCCGCGGAAAGACGCTAATCCGGGATCAGTGTCACCGTGGCGGTCTCACGCCTAACATTTCCATTCTACGCTGCGTCCCCCAGTTTGCATGATGTTAGTACAAGGGCAGTACAGCGGTATGTCGTTCTGCAACTACACTGGTCAAACCAATTAAGAGATTAGTCTAGATATACAGGTTGTGCAGTATTGTCACCAGCAGAATCAACTAAAGTGGTTCGACGTGTTTCTGTCGGTAATACGCAGTGGATAGAACAACATTATGGCAACCGAGGTAGTGATAGTAACAGAAAGTAGCCGCAGAGGAGGTTCGTAGGGACTTCTATTTACGAAAGTAATTACTCCAGTAGTTGCGTTGAGATAGTGCAGTGAATACGTACTGCAATGTAACAACATGACTTACCCGAAGTTATTGCATGTGGAGATATGTAGGTTAGAAGCGGGACAGACACAGATGGAGATGGCGGCAGCTATTCCAGGACCTGGATGTGATTTCAGAAACCAGGAATTGTTAAACGAAGGCAAGACCATGGTCGTCCTCGGGTAACATCAGCAAGAGACGACCGTTATCTCCGTTTAACAGCCCGTCGAGACACGAGGCTGAATACAACTAACCTGCAACGCACCCTCCAGGCAACAACCGGAAGCGCAATATTAACACGGTCCGAAACTGGCTTCGTAAATGTGGCATCTAGGAAGGGAGGATTGTACTGTGTGTCCCGTTAAAACGCCGTTTAGCCCGCAGTAAGTGGTCGGGGGAACATCAGTATAGCAGTGGTAACGAATGGCACCGGCGTCTGTTCAGGGTGCGTCAAGATTTTGTACTCAGCCGGACAATCGTTGTTCCCTCACATGGAGAGTACGTGCAACTCGGAACACTCATGCTCATGAGTAGGAAACCTCACCATGGTTGTGGAGGAATGGTTTGGGCAGGTGTCAGTACTGACGGACGTGTGGACCTCTATGTCGTCCAGGATGCCGCTTTCCTCAGAAGTACGAGACAGGATTCTTCTACCTTGCCATAGGATATGGATTCCTTCTGGTGGACGATAACGGTCGTCCCCACAGAGCTGCAATGGTGGACAATATGCCTGAAACTGAGGGACGTGAACGAATGGAGTGTCCAACTTTTTCACGAGACTTAAACCCGATTGATAATTTCTGGGATGCACTTGGGAGACTTACTGCAGCCATATCAGCACATACCACAATAGTTGTGCAGCTGAATGAAGCACTCGTGGAAGACTGGCCAAATATTCGCTAAGAGCTGATTGATAAACTGATACTGTCCATGTCATGCAGGTGTCCAACTACACTGTCTGTCCAAGGTGAACACACGCCGTATTAGAGGGCAAGGAGAATGCCTTTTTCACTAATATGATAGCGCAGTGGTGCCTGGCTATAAGTAAACGCCATATAAACCTGGAGTAAATAGCTGAGAAAGCAAAATACAGTACTGTGTCACATACTAATTACAATTTTAACAATTATCTGAATAAAATACGTTACTATATATTTATTGTATATGAATATCTCACCTCATCCTCTAATTCTTTTGACCAATTTATGTGCATGTCTTGGGAGTTAGGCGGCAAGTAGAGGTGTTTGAACTTAGAGGATTGCTGCTGGAGCCACTGTGCAGCAATTCTGGACATGTGGCCTGTCGGATTCTCCTGCTGGAATTTCCTAAGGTCGTCGGAATGGACACGAATGGATGCAGGTGGTCATCCAGCTTGCGTATGTACGTGTCACCTGTTAGAGCCGAATCTAGCAGTGTCACGGGTCTCATATCGTTCCACCTGCAGACGTCACACAGTATGACAGGCCCCTGCTGATATGCAGGGTCTATGGCTTTATGAGGTGTATATTACCTTACAGGTTGAAACGTATATGTTGCGTGTGTTATCGTGGTGTAATGGTTAAGGTGTGTCTGTTCATTCCTCATTAAACATAACATATGATAAATTAAAGCAAAACACCTAAACCTGCACCGTAATTTGCATACCTGCAGATTTATTTTAATATCTAATAAGTTATTTTTATGCAAATTTATCTTTACCATGAGTCGCCAGTTTATTTTATGTAAAAACACACAAAAATTAACTGAGCTTATCCTAACTGTCGAATGGCGACGAGTGAAGATCTCAAAATGATATATTAATACACGTGAAAACATAACCCACCAAAATAAGTGAGAAGGTTTTAATGAGGTAAAACAATTCCACAATAAACAAACAACCGTGTCCACGGTCAGATAGACTAACTGTGGTCGCAAATGGCGATACTACACAAGATGAAAATTTGAAGTGTGGTACCAACAGACCGACACTCTGAAAAATAATCGAAGTTCCTGACCGACCAAAGCTATGGAAAATCCAAGTCCAAACTGAAAACTTAGAAAAATTTCGCGACACGACGGCGGGTTAGCTCCACTCCGCCGGTTCTCATCAATGTTGTCTTTCCCGCCTTCCCTCTGCTCCTCGCCAAAAAAAAACTAGGTAGCCTCAAGGACAGCCACAGCTAATGGTGCGCTTTTCCGCCAACTAAAGCACATTCCTCTCCCAACCTCCCGGAGTACCCACGTTTGGTCACGTAGTCCAGCTAGATTCTTAGAAAATCTGCAATAAAAATAATCAGCTGCCGGCATCAGAGCACCGCTGTACACAGCTCACTGTGGGGCCCACCCACAGTTTGAGATGCACTCTGCTTTCCTTTCTTACCCAGCCTGCAATATAACTAATTTCCAAATTATCGGTACTCCGCAAAGTTAACAGACGAGCGATACCGAGCTCCCGTGAAGATCAAACGGCGTCACCGCCTCAACGCCCGCTGCATTTCGTTAACCGAAGACGCCACACCCGCAACAGGCGGACAGCCACAAACGCCCGTTGTAAAACTTCCGCTAGCGCATGAGGCAGGTAAAGAGCGGAGCGCGACCTACGGCACAGACAAATATGTTACTCTGTGCCTACGGCCACCGACCAGACCGGTCGCCAACCCCCAGCCCTCCTTTGAAGAAAGCCGCGGACTCAAGGCATTCGTACCTCACCCCGGAGTAACGGTAAAGTGGAGAGCGTCCCTCCAACGCGCAGCCAAGTTTCCCCAGCAAGCCAGGAAGCAGAATAAGTGAAATGCAGTTTCTATAAGAACTGAATTTAATAAAATGAAGCTAATACACCCATTCCCCCAATCAGAGATAAAGGACAGGCAATAGGAAGATAGCAATACAATGAAATACTGATAGATATAATGGTATGCAATTAAGAATAAGACATAGTAGAGAGAGGACAGACACAGGAAGTCGGAAAAATAACCATCACCATCCGTTCGCTCGATCCAATTCGAAACGAAACTCGTCAGATGAGGCAACATATTTACCAGTCATTAACAGTCTAATGTCAGTGTCGACGGTCCAGGCGAGACATAAAAATTTTTGTATCGATCTTCAGAAAGTACACGAATGCGCCCTCGCTCAGAAAGTCCATGTCGGTGATGTCTGGTTGAATGATTCGCATGCGCACAGGTCCACTATTAAAATCGAAAACACTTTGATGAAGGGTTGTAGATCTGTTCTGGCCGCGGTGGCAGAGGGATCTGCGGAGCGCCAGTCACGGTCTGCACGGCCAGTACGGCCGGGGGTTCGAATCCCCCCTCGGGCATGGATATTTGTGCCGTCCTTAGTGTTAGCAAGTTCGTAAGTAATTTGTAAGTTTATGAACTGATGACACCGCAGTTAAGTCCCGTAACCTATACAAACATTTGAACATTTGATTTTGCAGTTCTGTCACCTTAAAGAATTCTTATTTAGTCTTCGTTGGTGACTCTATCTATCCGGCCGCACTGATGTTCCATATATGACGTTTTACCATATTCCCGCTTTTCCCGGCACATTAGGTAAATGGTCGTACGGGAATATCGCCACCTCATAGCTGCTTTAGAGATGCTTTGTTCCATCTTTTCTGCACAGACTACAACTTCACATTCAAAGCCACTTTAATCATGATAACCACCAATTCTAACAGCAGTACTTTATTTAAAGCTAGCGAAAGACAATTGTTGTGT
Source organism: Locusta migratoria (assembly GCA_026315105.1). NCBI lineage: Eukaryota > Metazoa > Arthropoda > Insecta > Orthoptera > Acrididae > Locusta > Locusta migratoria. The sequence goes on along the minus strand of CM048747.1, from coordinate 541,550,477 downwards.
TTTACAACCCTTTGTCAACAGCAGCACTGTTGTCTGTTTACATACCTCTCTGTTTGCAGACAGACGCCTAGGCCAGTTTTCCAGCTCTCCAGTATAATGACAAACACGAGAAGCCGTTACTTCAATAATATACGTAGGAGTCTGCAAAGTGAGAGATTTTAAATGGCAGGATCATATTAAAGTAATTGCGGTTAAGGCCAGACTGAGAATCATAGGGCCAATCATCAGGAAGTGTTGTGCGCCTTTGCCGGCCGCGGTGGCCGAGAGGACTGAGGCGCGTCAGTTACGGTCTGCACGGCCACTACGGTCGGGGGTTCGAGTCCCCCTTCGGGCATGGATATTTGTGCCGTCCTTAGTGTTAGCTAGTTCGTAAGTAGTTTGTAAGTTTAACGACTGATGACCCCTTAGTTAAGTCCCATAGACTATACAAACATTTGAACATTTGTTGTGCGCCGAAAAATAATTTATATTACAAAATACTTCTTCTCCCGAAGCGTGAATGTTGACCATCGTTGGATTCGTTCCAGGCAGGTTTGATGGAAGACATAGAGGTGATATAGCGTAAATCGGCACGCTTCTTTATTGACTAACTGAGTAATCGCGAAGATTATTAGTAAACACAACGGTTGCTCTCCGTCGGAGATTCGAGTCCTCCCTAGGCCATGGGTGTGTGTGAGTGTGTTGTCCTTAGGTTAGTTTACCTTAGTTTAAGTAGATTTTTAAGTTTTTTTTAATTATTTTTTTTGGTGGGGTGGGGGTGGTAGCTAAAAATAACAGATAGCTGGTCAAAGTTAAAAGAGTAAAATCTACACGAAATAATGACCACCGTAGTGCACATGTCTTGTTGAGTACCTAGATAAAACTTAAGGAGGCGCTCAACAAGACATTTTATTAGCAGTTTTATCAATGACACCAAATAATGACAGCAGAGCGTGTGGAAACCGGTCGTCGTGTTTTGTTAGAATAAACAGTTGCGATCTAGGAATATGTACTTCCATTTATGAAGTACGATCGCTCCCTAAGTGAGTAAATTACATGGTAACGTGTTTTATACAGATATTGGTTACAGTTATATTATTATGTGATACAGTACGACATTTTTATATCTCATCTCTTTACTGGAGAGATTACCTGACATACTCCGGTTTGGTGGCGACCTGATCGTTTTATAGTTTTCAAAATAAAAAGCCAAGATCGCACATTAATAATTAATTAAATGATGACCGGTATGGGTGCAATTATGTCACCATCATCTGTTCTCATATATGTTATAAGCTGGTCATCTTGTTAAAAAAATACTTGGTAAGCTGTCATGTTTATAACTTGTGTATTTTTATATAGCAACTAAGTGCAATGTGGCACTTGTTATTTTATACCCAATTTTTTAACAAGATGACCATGTTATAACATATATGAGACAAGGTGATGGTGACACAGTGCACCGAAACTGGTCGTCATTTAATAAATTATAAATGTGCGATCTTGGCTTTTTATTTTGAAAACTATCTTTACTGGAGGTTTTCATGGCGTTTATTCAGAGAGAGGTACCATGGGGCTACCATAATAGTTAAAAAGACATTCTTGTTGCCCTCTAATAGGTGTGTGATCATCTCGTACGGCCGGTACAGTTGCACACGTACGTGGCATAGGCAGTGTGAGTTTATCAACCAGCTATTGAGGCATAGTTTGCTACTCTTCCATGAGTGCAATATCCAGCTCTGCTACCGCTGTGGGAGGTGCTGGTCTGGCAACAGTGCTACTGATAAGTGTATCCCAGATATGCACAACCGTGTTTCAGTCCGATAAACAAGCTGGCCACTCCATTCTTTCATTTTCTTCAGCTTCAAGTATGTGGCCTACCACTACAGCTCTGCGCTTACAATCGTTATCATCCACCAGAAGGAACCGATAATTTTTTCTGTTTTAATTTGTTTGAACTTCACTACCAGTTTCGGTCAGTTAAGAGACTGTGATACAAGAGGACAAATATTGATATAAATGTGTTTGTATTAATTTTTGTACTGTTTGCTTTAGGAGATTCAAACTGCACATTCGGTCGCTTCTCACGCTGGGAACAGGTATGCACATGCACACTTGCCTTGTTGTTGACGACAATTTTAAAGTCCAAATATCACGGAACAGCATGCATAAGCGAATATCGCTTGTGAAATCCTACTCTGCGAGAAATAACAGTCCTTCTGCGCCTAGAAGGAATCCTGCGTCTAAGTTTGCTAACAATTAAGAACATTGTAAGTTAATAATTCCTCCAGTTTGCTGCTATAAATATTTATTTATAATGTACTACAGCTGTTTCAGCTTTTAAAGACATTTTCAAGTACCTGCAAATAACATTGGTGAAAATATTGGAATACATTTCGTAAGTTTCGTATAAAATTTGATTATAGATTATTAACAAATTTGTTACTTACGTCTAGGTCGATATTGCATCAGTAGTATTCTGTCATATAACTGGCAAACTTATAAGATGGTAATTTTATTTTCATTTTAATAAATTACGTACATTTTGACAGTTACGTATTTTGACAAATAACTATTAAGATGCTCTACGTTTACATAGAAGCTATATGCAAATAACCAACGATGATGTTATTATCATGGATCGTATTTCTATTGTGGGTTATCTTTGATTATTATGAAGGTCAATTAAATACATTTGTGGTTGTTAATGTTTATGTTTCTAATCAGCCGTTATCGTTTATTGTGTCAATAATTTTTTTTAGGAAGCATAAGGAAATCCTTTCTGAAGGCATTTTTGTTGCCTTGTATGGGAGTGAAACATGGGCGATAAACAGTGCGAACAGGAAGAGGATAGAGGCTTTTGAAATGTGATGTTACAGAAGAATTCTGAAGATTAGGTGGGTGGATCGCGTAACTAATGAGAAGGTACTGAACAGAATTGGGGAGAAAGGGAATTTCTTGCATACCTTGACTAAAAGAAGGGATAGACTGATAGGACATATTCTTAGACATCGAGGAATCGTGAATTTAGCGTTGGAGGGAAGTGTATGGGGTAAAATTCTCAGAGGGAGACCAAGAGATGAATAAAGTAAGCAAATCCAAAAGGATGTAGGTTGCCGTTCTTATGAAGAGATGAAGAGGCTTCCTCAGGGTAGGGTGGAGAGCTGCATCAAACCAGTCTCCGGACTGAAGACCACAACAACAGTATTTATGTTTGAAGTCTGTTTGTTCGTGTAATATACTTTCTGGATAGTCCTTCATGTGTATATAGACTTCAAATTCTTCAAGAATGTTCATAGTGAGACCTTTTGGTATTATGTGCAGAATCTGTAACGTCTTTTCAATTTTCTAGGCTGTATGGCGATGTGTTTTCAGATGAAGGAAAAGGATAGATTGATTATTGTCGCTAATTTTGATATATTCTTCGAATCTGACGTAATAATAATAAAATTACCACCTTATAAGTTTTGCTGATGCAATATGGACATCAGGCCCATCTAGACGTAAGTAAAGAATTTGATAATAATCTGTAATCAAATTGTATACGAAATTTACGAAATGTATTCCAATATTTTCACCGATGTTACTTCCAGGTACTTAACAATGACTATAAAAGCAAAACAGCTGTAAATAAAAAAAAATATATATAAATATTAAAATAATAAATAAATATTTATAGCAGTAAACTGGACGAATTGTTAACTTAAAATACCATTCTCTGACTTATTTATTGCTACGGGCCCAAACGAAAACAAAATTAAGAATATGTTGACGTCCTCCATAAAAAATGTCAAACCCATCATCCATTAATCGCGAAGTCCATGAACAGATATCTCGCTTACTCACTGTGCACATAATTGATGACCGGTAATGTGTTATAAACGTGGTTATTTATAGCGGCGAAGCCACTTTAATTTCCAAGTGAATAGCTAGGATACTACATTTAATTAAGAAAGTTAGTGCATTAGGGGAACTGAGAATGCGTATTTCTCGTTCGGGATATCTGTATGGTGTTCAGTGTCCGTGAGGAAATAATCGGTTCCATATTCGTCAATGGCACGGTGACTGCCGAACGATACGTAATAGCGTTAGAATTTGATTTCATCCCCATTGACCATAATGTGCCTAGTTTCTACATGCTTCATGCGAGACATAACACGACTGCATTGAAGCTGGAGACTGATGACCTGGATGAGGCAGGAGCAGTTTGGGGACGGCATCTGGCACTGGCGTAACCAAAGGAGGATACTGGAATAGGCCTCGACTGCATCTGAAGACACGCGACTTCTTTTTACGAAGCTGAATAATTAAGACGAGGTTTATAATAACAATCCCAAAACCATTTCTGAGCTGAAAACAGCCAATCTGGAGTTCGTCGACAGAATAGAGGTTCCGAAGCTACAGGTGTTAGTGCATATTTCGCTATTTGCCTGCGCCCCAAACCGCTCTGGAAGACATCGATCATGTTATGTAATTTACAGCTAATTTAAGTTTGGTTTCATATAGTGTGCCACTTGTCACCCTGGACGATATTGTTACGTTAACTGACCGAAATCAGTAGCGATAAAAATAAAAATAAAATTGAACAGGTATATCTGAAAATATAACATTCCACAAGTCCTGGAAAGTTGTTGAAGATCGTCTACTAAAAGAAAACAGGGATGTACTACACATTTGGCAAGTCCTACTACAGCTGCAAACACGCAGAACTGTCTCGCCATCTCATTCACACCCCTGCTGCGGTAAGAGCTCCGTCAGCAGCTAATAACGCGCAGCCACTGGTGTGAGGGGCCATCGCCTCGGCGCGTGACATCGTTAGCCCCGCCTGTGGAGAGTCGGCGGCGAGGTAGCAGCTGCGGTCCCCAACACCGCAGACGACAAGTCGCGACATCCCGGCTGCAGCGCTGTCCTGTCCTGCAGGTGCCAGTAATGTGCTTCTAGCTTTTAGCACCGGCAGCCCGAGTGTGTGCACGGCGATGAATGCTTCACACTGAAGCAGGAATCTGTGTTAATACCCCTACAAGTGGAGGAATACATGCTACACTTGTTAACCGCTAGAATAAACACAACGCATTCCTCCGCATTTGCTGCAACCTTAAGCCTTGTCTTTCGCTGGCACAATCATGTAAAATAATTATAATTCGTGTTGTTCTACATGACGCTCTTTTCTTTGATTATGTCGTTTTAGCGTTCAGTCTGGACCATAGTACAGCTTATAAAATTCCTTCTACATCTACATACTTCCTCAGTAATCCACCGTAAGGTGCGTAGCGGAGGGTACACTATACCACTACTAGGCATTTCCTTTCCTATTCCACTCCCAAATAGAACGAGAGAAAAAGGATGCCTATATGCCTCCGTACTAGCCCTAATTTATCTTATCTCGTCTTTGTGATCACTACGCGAAATGTAAGTAGGCGACAGCAAGATCGTACTACACTCAGCTTCAAATTCCGGCCCTCTAAATTTCCTCAACAGAAATTAACGAAAAGAACGTCGTCTTTCCTCCAGCGATCCCCAATTGAGTTGTCGGAGCATTTCCGTGACACTCGCGCATTGGTCGAACCTACCAGTAACCAACCTAGCTGCTCGCCTCTGAACTGATTTTATGACTTCCTTAAAACTGATCTGTTGCGGGTCCCAAACACTTGAGCAATACTCAAGCCGTGGTCGTACAAGCGTTTTATACGCGATCTCCTTTACAGATGAAGTACATCTTCCCAAACTTCTCCCAATAAACCGAAGTCGGCTGTCCGCCTTACTCACAACTGTCCTTACATGTTCGTTCCATTTCATATCGCTCTGCAGTGTTACTCCTAGATATTTGAACGACGTGACAGCATCAAGAAGCTCAGTACTAATGCTGTATTCGAACATTCTGGGATTGTTTCTCCTACTCATGCGCATCACCTTACATTTTTCTACATTGAGAGCTAGCTGCCATTCTTCATACCAACTAGAAATTTTGTCTAAGTCATCATGTATGGTACCACAGTCAGTTACAGACGACACCCTCCCATACACCACAGCATCATCAGCAAACAGCCGCAAATTACAACTTACTCTGTCCATCAGATCATTTATATAGATAGAAAATAATAGCGTCCTGTCACACTCCCCCGGGGCTCGCCTGACGATAGCCGCGGTGGAGTAGCCGAGTGGTCAAAGGCGCCTCGCTGCGGAGAGCACTGTTGCTCGCCGTCGGAGGTTCGAGTCCTCCCTGGGGCATGGATGTATTGTCCTTAGTTTAGTTTACCTAGGTTTAAGTAGTATGTAAGCTAACGGACTGATGACCACGCAGTTTGGTCCGATAGATTTACAGACATTTGAACACTATGCCTGACGATACACTCGTCTCTGATGAACATTCCCCTATTCAAAGCTATGATTGAAGCTTCGTCTCATGTACTTGACCCAGTCCAAGTAATTTCTCCTTAGTCCACCTAGACTCCTTCTACCCCCTACTGTCGACTCCATGGGTTTGTTAATGACTCATGCTTCTCCCGTGTGTGTAACATGACGCCACCAACTAAAACTGTTTCCTATTAACTGCTTCTCTATTGTGTCCTTGCCGGTCTTTGTTGCCCTCTCTGAGTACCAGCAACCATCCATTCTACATCTGTAACCTCTACCTTATTAATAAGGGAACCTGTATCCACCCAATCTTCACTCGCATATCAATAAATTGGTCAAAGATTGAATGATACACTGATAATTACTCTTGGTACTCACTTACTTCTTGCAGAAAAGAGTAGACTGTGCCTGAGCGTTCGCTTTATTAGTTATTCTACGATTCCAGTTCGCTCACTGTGTTGCCATACTGTAAGTCAGTACATGGAAAATTATTGAAACTGTCGACTTGTTATAACTTTCGCTGTCAACCTGATGCTGATATTTATACAATAGCCGTTACTTGTCTATCTCTGAAGTATTAGATTGCAACCCCTCAATAGAGTCTACAATCAACACTATGTCGTCCGCATTTGAGAGACTACATATTTTGTTTCCAACAATTTTAATTTCACCCTTCCTGTGTATCACTTACAATCAGAGTGAAAGGTGTCTAAAAAGGTGTAGACTTCAAAATGTAACGCATAACGACAACTGATTCAAATTCATAAGCTACACTTATCCTGCTGATGACAGTGGTTTCATTAGTATTAATGTAGAACACAACACTGACATTGACACTGTTTCACACTATTACAATCCATGTGTACTGACACATTATAGGAGATAGGGAGGGGAGAGGAGGCAAGGAACGGAGGGTGAGGAAGGTGGTGGGAGTGTAGGATTGTTCAAATGTTCAAATGTTTCTACAACTTATGGGACTTAACTACGGGGTCATCAGTCCCTAAGATTACAAACTACTTATGAACTAGCTAAGACTAAAGACGGCAGGCACAAATATCCATGCCCGAAGGGGGATTCGAACCCCCGACCGTAGTGGCCGTCCTGACCGTGACTGGAGCGCCTCAGTCACCTCGGCCACCACGGGCGGCTGTAGGATTGTTACGACTCCAGGGGAAGGAGGTTAAAAACCAAGTGAGAAGGAAAATAACAAGGGGAGGGGGTACGTCGCTGCATATATGGGAAACGGGAAAGGATTATGGTTTTTAAGAAGGGTAGTTGCCAGGAGCGGAGGGTATAATCTGAGAAAGTTATTCTCGGAAGGGATGTGAAGAGTGTGGAGGTGGAGGGAGGGAGAGATGCAGTGGTAAAGCTGCGGCAGAGGCCCAGGTTTAGAGGCTGGGGGTGACTAGAGGGTGAAGGAAATGTATCTTTCGGTGACACAGAGGATACTTTAGAAGTAGGGGGGCAGTAGCGAGATCAGTATTTGGGAGAGGAGGCTGATGTGGAAGTTTTGAGTCTCCTCATCTGGCTGGAGAGGACCTTGAGGAGGTTGAGTTAGAGGAGGGCCTTCTAATCGACTATTAAAAGTTAGGGCTCCAGGATAGGAAACATTCAAGGGTGATACCATAGTATTTGAGGGTGGGGGTTTGGTAGATAGAACACTCAGTGAGATAAAGGGTGAGATAAACGTCGTGGTGTAAGGGATGATTATTAAGGATTTGAAGCTTATGGGCGAGGTAGGAGGCACAGGAGCATTAAAGGCGACGGAATTCGTGGAGGAGGTGCATTGCCTATGGAGGTAGGTTGGAAAAATGGGATTGAATGGCTTCGGTAGAAAGTGGGTGTGTTCGTCAATAGCAACTGTGGTCAATGTTCACTGGAGTAAGAGGCGGTCATGTGGTGGCTGTAGATGTGCTTAAGGAATAACAATAGGTATCCCAAGCTATGTTGATAACATATTAGCTTTGGAGGCGGGTCAGGAAAGAGAGTGTGGGCAGGGCGATGGTGGAGTTCTATGGTAAGAAGAATAGGGGTGTGGTTACTACCAGTAGGGTGTAGGACCTGCCTGTATGCGTGCAAGGAGGTTTGAAGCTGCAAGGTTGATATTTGGGGTTGCTTCTGGGGAATGTAGGTTGAGGGAAGCGAACAGTATCGCCCTAAAGAGAGGCGACAGACAATTTTCAGTACGAAACATTACCAATAGGACGGATGGTTGTTTCAGGTCGGCAGCAATGACATAGTTCATAAAGTTGTGGTCAATGTGGGAGAGGATGTCATATGTAATGGGGCATGAGCATGGACATAGATGGTGGCCAAGGTGTTGGTGAGGGAGGAGAGAAAGACACTGAGGACGAGATGCACAGCAAGATTGTTCAGGAGAGGTTATAGGCAGGTAGGGTGATTGCAGAGGCGGCCGATCCCCACTCCACCTCGAGCAAGGAATGGGGCAGTCTATTAGTGCAGCAAAGAAGGTAAGGTGCAGTGCTGAAAGAATGGCACGGTAATAGGAATGTTTTATTAAGGAGAAAGGCATCCACACAAATTTGGTATACAAGAAGAGGGGTGGTGTACAGTGGGCATGCCATAGGGAGCTGCCGGATGGAGGAGGTGAAATGAAAATGGGAAAAGGTAACAGGTGTACTCTATAAGGGGGTAAATTCCCAGGAGATGGTGAAGTGAGAGTGGTTTCAGGAAAAGGTGGCGTACGCCTACAGTTGGAAAAGGATTCAGCTGCAAGGGATCTGGACACTGGAAATAATGGATGTTTTGCAGAATCATGGTGACAAAGCAGAGGACGTTTTATAAGATAGGTGGGGAAGCAGGGGATGCTGTTAGGATGAATTGGGGTTTGATGGGCCAGACATAGATGGTGAGTTTGGGTGTAAGAGGAGTCGGGTGGGCCTGTCATTTGTAAGAGTAGGTGGGATGGAGGATGCTAATTGTGACAAAACCTGCATCAGGAACGTTGAGCAGGAAGCATTTCGGATTCACTTAGTGGATCTGATAGTGAAGTTGGGGTGGGAGATTAGCTGGCCAGATACCTCATCCTCCATGATCCCAGGACATAACTTGGTAATCACATCTGTGTGGATGGGTGGATGGTGGTGAGGTGGTTAACTGGGAGAGGAGGTGGGGTATAAGGTGTGGGAGGCATTGGGGCCAAAGTGGACATAGAGGGGGGAGGGGAGCATCGAAGGCCTGTGGGGCTAGCGGATATAGGCGAGTGCCTATAGGGGTATTAGTTGCAGGCAGGTCTTGTTATAAAGGATCAGTGTAGAAGAGAATGTAGACGTTGAGATCAGGGTGCTGAGGAGGGGTGCAGTCCATGGGGACAGCGGAAGAGGCTGAGGTGGTGGTGGGGGAATAGGGCTTTCTTGGAAAGGGACAGGGGTGCGTTCTGTGTTCGTGATTGGTAGAAGGTCAATGATGAAAAGAAGCAAGGGTGGGGAGGAGACAGAGGAGAAAGCTGCTGGTCTGCACGGCCAAGAAGATCTGTACGTTGTTGGAGACTGTGGCTCCACAGTTGGCTAGGTCTTTGGCAGCTGCGGAGTCAGAGGCAGCCGCTGTATCCGTGGTGGTGGTTGAGAGCGTGTTGGCCACGGCTGTGTCAGCTGAAGGCCCATCAAGACAGTTCAGATATGTGATGCAAGGCAGAAAGCCAAGTTGAGAGATGCAATTTTTAATCAGTTAATAAGGCTCCAAAGATAGTAAAAGCGACTCTGTAAAATACAATAAAAAACGTAATCATCATCATTTGCTTCTCTGCCATGCGGCAGGTTTAGTCTGCATAGCCCTCCATCCTTCTCTGTATTTCGCGATTATCTTAATTTTCCTAGTGCCTTACTGACGTTATCCAGTATCTGATACCTTCTTCTGCCCCTCCCTCTCTTTCCTAGAACGCAACCTTCAATTGCCTCTACCAGAAGGCAATCTTGTCTTAAACTGTGGCCTGGCCAGTTTAGTTTCTTGTTCTTTACTGTCACCAAAGTTCCTCCATTCCTGTCCCACTCTACTCAGTACTTCTTCATCTCAGACTTTATCGGTCCAGCTGATATTCTCCATCCTATGTCATATCCACATTTCACAAGCTTCTGTTTTCTTCTCATCTTGCTTTCTCAATGTCAACGTATTTGCTCCACCAAGACCACACTCCACATTAGACACTTAACCAGCCTCAGCCTCATCCTTAATTATTTGTTTAAACCACTGGTTATGAGTCTACTTCTGAAATACTTCATTCGCCAGAGCATTCTCAGTATGATGTTTTGTTGGCAGTTCATATCTTCCTTAATCCAACTTCTCAACTTCCTGTTCTATGACTTCTGATTCCAACTTAATTTTCACTTCTATTTCATTTAAACCTATGACCATGCTTTTGGTTTTCATTTTATTAATTTTCATGCAATATGCTGTACAGGCTTCACTCAGGTCATTTAACATTTGGGTCAGTATGACTTTATTTTCTGCATGGATGGTCATGTCATCAGCGACCCAAATTTAGTGTGATATTGACAAGTAAACTGAGCTGTTTTCATTTAAATTTCAGGGCTCATTTATGAATTTTATTGTGTTTTTTTATTGACCTTCTCCATATATTGAGCAAAATTTCCTGGTAGCAGCCCATATAATAAAACTCAGACTTTACTTAAATTTTCCAACTTTTCTTTAGTGTGTTTTTGTAATTGTATTTTTAAAGGCTGTATTCGCTTAAATTTTGAAACTCCACTTTAGTGCGATTTTGATAAGTAAGCTGAGCTGTTCTCATTTAAATTGCATGGCTCGTTTTGTGTGTTCTTTTATGGGCTTTCTGCCTATTTACACCATTGAGCACAATTTCCTGCTACCAGCCCCTATAATAAAACTCGGGCATTACTTCGATTTTCAGCTCATCGTTAGTATGTTTTGGTAATTATATGTTTTAAAGGGGTGTGTTCACATAAACTTTGGAGCCCCACCTTAGTGTGATTTTGATAATGAAGCTGAGCTGTTTTCATTTAAATGACAGGGGTCATTTATAAATAATATTGTATTTTCGTGGCTTGCATTACATTTCAAATTTCCCACTTTCGCTTAAATTGCTGGGCTATTTTTTTTTTTTTTTTTTTTTATTTTTTTTTTTTTTTTTTTGGCGAAACAACGGAAATTTACCACAATATTATTCCCAATACGCATTTGACGTGGCTCTGTATGATAAATAATGATTCCGTAGGTAAAATATGCCCTCAATCGGATCTCTGGGAGGAGAGTACATCGAGACAAATTGAAAGTGTAACGACAACGGGAAAGTAAAGGAAAGAGGAAAAGCTAAGGATTGGTACATGGAACGTTCGCACCCTGTTACAATCTGTCAAATTACAAAATGAAAAGAAAAAAAGGCAGAATACAACAATCGAGATATTCTTGGAATGTGCGAGATGAGATGGGGGTTCAACATTCCATTTGCCAATATTTAATTAACAAAACCCAACAGACAGGCATTGGGGGCAAATAACTCGACAAGGAGTCAGTATAACTGAAGTGACAGATGGTCACTTAAATAACACTACTACTAATACGTCAAACTAATAATGTCCGAGACAAGCCTCCCGGCGTCGCACGTACCTTGCAGCAGCGGAGGCAATGTTGACAGAACAGGACATTTTGCTTGTTATTACATGAAAATACTTCATGTAAAAATAATTTATCTGATGTATTTCAAGCAATTGTTTTACTTGATACGGGTGCAGCAGCTAATGTAACATGACAGACACTGTTAGATAGAATTCGAGTATTGGATAACTCACCTACCTATCCAGTTCAGAACTGCAGAATTGTTGGGGATGTGGGTTCCAAATCTAAAAATGTAAGAATACAAATACAGTTAATTTTAACATCTGATGATGTCAATGATGTGTGCACATTTCTTGTTCTCGAAGATTTATTACAAAATTGTATCTTTGGTGTTAAGTACCTCCGAAAACGAGAGGCATGTATAGGTTTCAAAATAGGTAAATGTTACTTTACAATCAATAACGAAGTGAGTGCAGTTGATCTATTCAAAACTAAAAATTTACATGGTAAGTACTGTGGATCTTTAAGAATTAGTGTTTTCACTCTTAAACCAAGTACATGCACGTATGTGTCAGACATGTCAAAATCAGAAACAGAGAGTCCCGAATCTATTAGACAAGTAGTTTATGAATCTACACATATTGATGAACATCATAAGTTTCAGTTGATGAAATTGTTGTTGGATTACATACACGTTTTTGATAAAAAGCCTGGCCTAATCAATATTTTTGTTTACCATATCGAGGTTAAGCCTCATCAAACTCTTGTAAAGCACACTTACTATATGCCTTGGTCTAAACGTGAATCCCTGAAACAAGAAAGTAATCGTACTCTTAGATGGGGTATTACTGGACCGTCAACGTCACCCTACTCAAGCCCACTTCTTGCTGTTTTCAAGAGCGACTGTTCAGCCCGATTAGTACTTGATGCTAGAGCTATCAATCCGATTACTATACCAGTTCGATCTCGTCTTGGAAACCTCGAGAAACAGCTCCAGAAGTTTTTCGGAGTACGGTTTCTATCCATTCTCGATCTGCGGTCCTGTTACTGGCAGGTTTCTTTATCTGAGGACTCAAGGATATGCCCAGCATTCATTTCAATGGTAGATAATATCAATTTTCTGTTCTTCCTTTCGGTTTAAACGTGAGTTCTGGGATATTTATCGTGTATTTAGACACCGTTCTTGGATCAGATTTACTAGATCAAATCACAGTTAATGTTGATGACATCTTAATCGCAACAAGTACTTGGGAAGAGCCTCTTCTGTTAATAGAACGCTCACTACAAAGATTTTAAGCCTGTGGGGTGACTGTAAATCTTCAGAAATCCAAGTTCGCAAAATCAGAAATTAAGGTTTTGGGCCATATCATCTCTTTCTGGTATCACTTCGGATAAGCTCAAGGCAATACAGTGTTTCCCCGCCACCCCACCCCGTAGAAAAAGACAACTTAAAGAGTTCATGGTTATGTGCACTTCCTTCAGAAGATTCGTACAGCAACAACTATTGAACAGTCCTAATCTTTTATCGTTACTGCTAAAGGGTGCGAGCTGGTATTGGTCAGATGACTGCCAGCGTGACATTCACTGTATAAAACAAGCTTTGGTAAATTCTGATATTCTCAATCATACAGACATGTCGAAGAATTTCTGTCTTTCGACGGACGCGTCCAATAAAGGACTTGGTGCAATTCTTTCCCAAGTATTTGAAAACGAGTCATATCCAGAAAATAACAAATTTATTAGTTTTGTAAGTCGTGCCCTCACGGAGTGCGAGAGACACTAGACAACTACAGAGCTCGAAACCTTAGCTATTGTTTGGGCATTTCGGCGTTTCGAGCATTGCCTGTTCGGAAATCATGTTAACGTTTACTGCGACCATCAAACATTGAGTTTTCTCACGTCATGCAAATTGCTGCGCTATCGCCTTGCCTGATGGACAATGTTCTTACAAGAATTTGATATTGAAATAATACATATCAAAGGTTCTGATAACATTTTAGCTGATATTTTATCACGTCTTCCAGAAGGTCTTCCATAGTTTGATGACCATGCTGCGGAAAACACTGAATTTCGAATTATGTTGATAAAAGATATTAGTTTTCGTCAATACTTCATAGATATGTGGAGCAATATGAAGGATCTTCAGAGTAAGGACGATCGATGGGAACCAATTATTCGCAAAGTGACACAGAACGCCAATGATCCTTTGTCTCAGCGTTATAAAATCTATGAAGGTGTGTTGTGACTAATACAACACAAAACCTTGGAAACACGGTTTATTAAACACGATATACAAGTCTGTTTGTACACCAAAATAGTTCATTTTAACTGAAAACACTTCGGGCGCATTCCTGGTACAGCGTAACAAAGTCTATTTCTTTACTGACAAAGGTATAGGCCGTAGCCCGAAATACTAAGTCCTAATCGTGATATCATCGGTTGATCGTGGCCGATTCGGAGTCCGTAGGTGGTCCAGTGGGCTGTCGTAGTCGGTCCTCGGTGTAGTGGTGGTTCGCAACATTCCTCGAGGTGGAACTGCCGTCACGTCGTTGCGTGGTATCCTCCAGATATAGCTGGCGCTTGGCGGAAGGATCCACTGTTGCGAGTGACAGCGACCTCTGTATACGTCAGCGGACAGTGACGTGGAGTGCGAGCTGCTGTCTCTGTAAAAGATAGTCCCCTGCTTAGCTCTGGTGTTTATGTGAATGTTTTCCTGTCAATGTTTACCAGGCGCGATGGTTGTCTCTAGTCGGCGGCTTTCCGGCTTCGCCTGGTACTCCGCTGCCTGCGTACGTGGACGTCTGCCGGGTGGCCTGCTGTGTAGGGGCTATTCTTACTGGCGTAACAAGGTGTGTTATTTTATAGCCGCCATCCCCAGTCAGAAATATGATGCGTCTGCATTCCTTCTTCCTATGAAAAATCTTTAATCTATCATACGCACCGAGTGTGGGGGCATTTTGGAGCCTTAACATGACTAAGAAAACTTAAATGCTACTGTTATTTTCTGAACATGTCCCGTAAAATTCACTATTTCATCAAAAACTGTCTCGTTTTTCAGAAAAATAAGCCCAATAAGCAATCCACCAAGATGCAACTACACTGTCGTTCCAAAGCAATCTCTACAGTTGGTAGCCTTGGAACTTTCTGGACCCCTCCCTGAGTGAAGGTGCGGCGTCAAATACATATTAGGTCTTTATGATGAATTTTCGAAATTTGTTAAATTGTTTGCACATAAATCTGCTATAGTTAAGGCTGTTATTTGCCGCCTTGAAAATAATTATTTTCCCACAGTAGGGAAGCCCACCACCCTTTTGTCCGACATTGCATCTACCTTCACCTGCTATGCGTGGGAAAATTTTATTCTCGGCAGTGGCGTGCGACACGTACGCATCTCGTTGTTGAACCCCTCAGCAAACCCAATGGAAAGAGTTTTCCGAGAACTGAACCTACTGTCATCACAAGCATAACTTATGGAAAGATTACATTGTTGTATTTGAGCAGGTTGTAAACAATCTCCCTCTACTTTCTACTTCAATTACTCCTTCCGATCTACCGTGCCAAAAAAACAATGAGTGGGTAAATCCTATTCCGAAAATTCCACGAGACATTCTTTCTCTCGATGAAAAGGTCAGAAATGTGTTAACTTCTCTCACAGATGCCGCACCTCTTAGAAAACAATACCATGATCGAAATTAAAAAAAGCTTCAAGAATTCAACAGAGGAGAATTAGTACTTCCCAGGTCACGTACTAAACCATCTGCCGTTACAAAAAAGAATCGAAAATGGCAAACTTTGTTTACCGGCCCGTTCAAAGTACTCCACAAACCACACGATTGTACCTACTTACTGGCATATCTGGCAACAAATATAGTGCGCGGGTTGTACCCGCACAAAGACCTCGAGGAATACTATGAGTAGGCATCATCAGGAGCAACTATTAATTACTATACATTAGTCGTGTAAGTCAATTAATGCAGGAACAGAATGCAACAGTTGTATGCAATGCTATAGTTATGCCACTATGCTAAAACGCAAGGATCTAGTGTATTTTTGTACCAAATTCTGAATGACAATACTTTAGTTGTAAGCTGCCAACAATATATTGCAAAACAGCCTTGTTCTTCTGCTTTTGGTGTATTCGATATTCATCTTGGAAAACTGCAGCGTCATCGTCATAAATTGATTGAAGCTCCAGGATGATGTTATGCAAAGAAGATACAGCTTTCACAATGTTTACTTCATTTTGTACACTGGTTTGATTAAGTTTATACAAAATCTAAATTTAGATGTTACAGAAGCAGATGAACATTCTACTGCCATTCTGGAACAAGGTAACCGACAGTTGTAAACACCTTTATTGTCCGGCACTGTTGTTCTTTCTGGAGAAAGTCCAATTAAATATTTCTTCAGAGGAAAATTGCTACATCGCCTAGAAAAACATATGGACACTTTATATTGGATCCTGTCAAAAATTCTTCTGGTAATTTTAGTTTTGTAACGTTTGTAAAGCTCCAGGCACTTAACTGCGGGGTCATCAGTCCCGGTAATTTCAGTCTTCGAATTTTTATTGCATGTCGGATGGGACCTTCAACAAGAACACCGGCATCGTTTTCTTTTCCATAGAACCCTACATTCACCATCATGAACTTGTAATTTTCGTCAGTGACATCTATGAATCCAATATTTGAAACTATAATAAATAGAACCAGATTTACTCTCCCTTTTTAATCTAAAATTGATTGCTATCAATATCTTACATCGAGTTATATAATTTCCATCTGACCCAGATCAATTGTGCTATTTTTAAAGTTATTTTCTTTTGGGTGTTGGGCATGTGCTTTATTACCGAGGTTGACTGACTGAGCTGCAGGCTAGAGACTTCTGTAGTTGCCGAAGGAGATCGTGCAGCGGTAGGGCCGTCAAATTACAACACCCTGTTCCCCATAAAATAGCGATTCATCGCTTTCTTTTCAGCTTTAAAACAGATTTTCACAATGTTACATACATTTTGTACGCAGTAATGTATAACCTGAAGGAACTATGTTTTTCACTGCAAAAGCTTCCATTGTTATGCAATAGGTTAATTGGAAATTAAGTAACGTCGTAACTATGGCTAATATCGAAAAACAGACACTCCTTTATGAAGCTATGTTAGCCTGTAAGACTTGCAAAACTCAGTGATGTACGACAATTAGTTTCCTCAGAATGGAGTGAGAAGTATCAAATGTCAAAGAAAACACACAACAACAAAAGAATTGGCGCAGAATTTTTTAAAGGAAAAGGATAATTTCTACCGAAAAACGGGGATCAGGAAGCGATGTAGCATTGTTTCATATACGTACAGTATTCTTACAGCCTAGAAAATCGAACAACTCATTTTCATTATTTTGAAAAATGCATATTGTCAACAATCAGCTCTTTTTTGTATTTAGAACTTTACCGGTTTTCGGATATTCTGCATCATGAGAAAAGTAAAATTAAACAGACTGATTACACTGGTGCATTTTCTGTTAAGATATCTATGACAAACGATAAAAGACACGTAAAGTGTCACTAGACATTAGGTCTTCTTTGAATTCTTAGAACCTGACTATTGTTTTATTTAGCATCATGACCTAACGTCTACTGCAGAGCTTTCCAAGCTGGGTGTCGAGACACCCTGGGGTGTCGCGTAGTAGTATCAAGGGTGTCGCGAGTCTAACAAATTTAGACTCTATACAAAAAAACTTCTCATAAAATAACGTAACTATCCTTCTCTCCATAGTACCCTGAAGACTCGCCTGCAGCTAATCATCCTTCTTTTCATTCATTGCACCACAGATCACGTATTAAAGGAATGATCGGTGCACATTAATTGCGTGCTCAGTTGCTAGGCGGCAGCTCTGCTTCAGCAGCAGTAGAAACTCAGGGTTCGTACAAGCAGCTGGCAGTTGCCAGATTCCAGCAAACTGCGCATGAGCATAGCTGCTGCTGATACTCGATAACAGCTCTTCCCAAGCGCAGTTTGCTGGAACCGGCAGCTGCTTGAACGAACCTTCACTGTAGTCTGCTTTCCTTCTCAAAAATCTGCACCTGAGCGTTTTTTAATGGATCTAACAAAGCCACGTCACCCTTGGTAGTGTTTATTGCAATTAAATGACAATCAATGACACAGTGGCTGTAAAAGCTGTCACAATTGTCCACTGACTAAACCTATTCCGTAGCGATGTTTAGTATGGAGTACGGCCGGGTGATTAACAGAGAGTAGTATTTTAAATGCAGGAATCGTTGGTTCGAACTCTGGTATGCGTTAATATTTTTTTCTCTGTTTCCTATATGTAACAGATTCTGGGACCAGAAATGACATTCATATTCTTACTTGTCACAAATATTATCCATTTTTCCGAATATGTCGGGACTTCCGAGGTCGTGATGAAGCGAGAACCTAACAATAGAACTTAAATAATAATTCAGCACTTGGCATGAATACATCCTCTTTGTTTCTGAAAATAATGTGATACTATTGAACTGAAAGGGAACAGTCGCTGTGCTGTCTAAATCAGAAATCTGAGCAGCTGAATTCCAGAAGCCGTTTTCAGTCGATCCAGAAAAACCGTATCTGGCCCTGACATTTACACACGACAGCGAAAAATGGTTTTCGAAATTCAGTTTTCGTGTTTCGGAAGTTGGGTCGCATATAGAAGAAGCAAGTATTACTTTGTGAGTTAGGCATTGTTGTCTGCGGTGTTACACTGTTGTACATCTCCGTAGTTCCTAATGTTTCCTTTTCTTGTGATGAGTGTACGTAATTGCTGCAGTCAGGATCAACATTAAACACGTCAATGCGTACAAGGATTTCAGTTTAGTTTGCAAACTACATTTAAGCGATACCTTATCCCCCCTCCCCCCAACCGCTAGAACCATCTAAATTCTACCATATGGATTTATATTAGTGAAAGGGTGTCGCGCAAAACTGCAAGCTATAAAAGGGTGTCGCGATGAGGGAAAGTTTGGAAAGCACTGGTCTAGTGACACTTTACGTATCTTTCATCGTTTGACACAGATAAGGTAACAGAACATGCAACAATGTAATCTGTTCAATTTTACTTTTCTGATGGCTGATAATATTCGAAATCCGGTAAAGTTCTAAATATAAATTAACAGCTGATGGTTGACAAGATGCCTTTTTTAAAAGTATATTACGTTTGTTAACACACATCTACGTGAAAATTCGAACAATTTCTTTATGTTTTGTGATCAGCCGCAGCGCGGTTCGGATAGCAGGAGCTGCCCCATCACACCCAAGCCCCTACCACGCCGTAGCGGAGAAGCGAGGCAACTGTCCCCGAATTGAAGCAGCTGATCGCCGCCATTTGCAGGGAAGAATCCTAGTACTGGGGTTGTGACCTGAAGTGTATGAGACGCGACAAGAGCAAAATGAAGCACAAAATAAATGCATGTTTGTTAAAAAAAATTACTGATTATTGCAGTCTGTTTAAAAAGTAATCTGAAATGAATTAAGATTCCTAATTTCCGAATTACGTCTGCATACAGACATGGAATTTAATAATATAAAGTGTCTTTTATGAAAATGTGGAGCGATTTTGCATAAGATGATTGCATGAAACTTGTAAAGTAGCAGAGAGTGTAATTATTATTTATTTCGGGTAATTTTCTGTCAGGTTCTGTTAGCTTTTTGCCGACTACTCAACACACTTTGCACAATTATTCTGTATAGAACATTTTTTTGGCTACATTCCTTTCCATATTGCACAGAATTTTTCTTTCAACTTCTACGAATTTGGGTATGAATAATTCTAATAACTCATACAACTTTAAATAGGCATTTCATGCACTCAATACTTTTTAACAGAGATAGAACTTCTCAAAGGGGTTGAGTATGCAACATTCGATCAAATAATGACCATTTACGAAGTACAATCACCAGCTGTTTAAGTGTCTAAATGCAATTATTCGACCTGCTTCTGCTTTAAACTTATGTATGTGATTAAAAGTCTGAAAATCTCTTATACGCGTAGTTATTCATTCAGCTCAACTTAGTATTTTTAGTAATTTATATGCAAATAAAATGTAAGTACTCGACATGCAACGAAGTACTTTTCTCGTCATTTGTAAGAGGAAACCACAACAAAAGCAAACGCTCTTGATTTATTATTTCTCCATGAAAATACTATACGGTATACAAGTAATGAATGAGCTGTGAAATGTAACATTGTTTCCGTCTTCGTCTTTGCTTCCATTCTTACTGTTACAATTAAAAGCAATACACGAACGAAACATGTTTCCCTCAGTGGCAGCTGGTTGTAATGTGCTAATGTGCTGCAGCACA
Source organism: Locusta migratoria (assembly GCA_026315105.1). Lineage (NCBI taxonomy): Eukaryota > Metazoa > Arthropoda > Insecta > Orthoptera > Acrididae > Locusta > Locusta migratoria. The sequence continues at coordinate 541,530,265 of CM048747.1, read as the reverse complement.
CTGTAAATACATTACTAAAATTATACCATTTCTCTTTGAATGCAAGCGAGAAATCGCTGTAATTTATATCCTTTCTCTTGGAATACGAGCCAGATATCGCAATAAAAGTATGCCAATTCCCTTCCAATGTGTATTACAATGCTACTAATAAGGATGAAAACGTATTTTGGAGCGCTCTCGCCGCGATAGCTGGAAACCAGCTCCATGTGCTGAAGTGGGATTCAGCCACACTGGTAAGTGCGCAGAGAGGCGGCGCAGTCGTCTGTTCACTAGTGCACATGCGCAGTCGTGACGTCAGGCCTGGCGACTCGTGCGCTGAGACCGACTGCAGCACCAGATCAATATTTCTCTTCGCGCTGCGTGTGACGTTTGCGGAAGAATAGTATATGACGAATATTGCGGCTTACAGAGTCAAATAGCGCGCTGGCTCAGGCGTCTTGCTCGTTGTCTCTCAATTCCTGTGTGAGGCTCGTATTCAAATACCTCTGAGTCTAAATTTTTAATTCTTGTAAATAAGATTATTATTTTTTTAAACGTTATATTTACTACCTGCAGTGAATACATGCAGTTGGCAGCGCTGTTATAGATTCCCCTGAAGGTCTTACTGTCAGTACAGTATTAGTTGATATTTAATTAAAGGCAATCATACAAAGGTTGACTTTTTTTTATTTTAGTATATTTTGTTTGCTGTTAATTTTTGTAATATTGTAGCATACTGGTCAAATTTTGTACGAGCCGCCACTGGTTTCCCTGCAAATGGCGGCTTCTGTCACATTCAATGTGGGGACGCGACACTAGCACCAACGAGGAGGGGTCTAGTTTTTGTTTAGTAAGTCTATCTATGATCGCACCGCTTCGCGTCGGATCGCCCGCCGATTCGCGGGATCGCCTCGCCACGTTCGCGTCTGGATCGCGTGTTGCATGCTGCCCCGCGCGGGCGCGCTCATCTAGAACAGTCTGACAGAGTATTTTCGCGCGAGCGAGTGAGAAGTCGGGCCGACGAAAGAACGACCCTGACAGTTCTCGCACGTGGGCCGCAGAGGGTGAGGGGGACACTCGAACCTGAGCTCTGGAATTCGTAAACGTTGCTAGGGTAACGGTGCCGCGCCGCCACCCTGCCACTGAAGGTCGCGCGGGATGGCATGCTTCAGTCGCTGCTAAGCATCTGTCGCCTGTTCATCGCTACCGGTTTTGTTCGTGCCGTGTTACGTGTCGTTAATTTCAGACGTGTGTGAGATGGCTTCTTCCTCTAACCATAAGAAAGTCACTTCCGTGACTAATAGACTGGCTGTCGAAACTCATCTGATGATATTACTCGGACACTATAGTATGTCAGTCAACAGCGACCGTAAATGAATAAGGCAAAAAAAAAAAAAAAAAAAAAAAAAAAAAAAAAAAAAAAAAAAAATCTTCTTTTTTATGTAAGAAGACAAATCATTTCACTGGAAGAGGCGATTTTACTACTTGTAAAGTGGTAGTCCTTGTTTTTTTACCCTCTCGGCAGACTGCCACAATAGTGTCCGAGTAATTACACCGAGTTTTTGGAAAATGGTTATAGAAGATGAAATATATAAACAAAATTCTTCAACTAGCGACTTTTGGCTGAAGACTAAATTATACATTATATTGAATGGAATACTGGAACATATGAAGCTTTACTTTAACTCGACATATATTTCTAAACCTTTCTTTTTAACTGCACCAAAAAAAAAAAAAAAAAAAAAAAAAAAAAAAACACCATCACTTCGTGATTGTTATCGTTCGTTCACACTTTAGTAGTACATAGCAACGGTTCCAAAATATTCGGACGTGATATTAGTATGCTGGCGACTGGCACGGCGTATCAACAAACAGCCGCGTAGGAGCATTGGCAACATAGCCGCTAGCTGTCAGAGTCGTTCTTTCCGCGGTGCCGGCGCGGTTGCCAGGCGACGTGGCGATCGCACCGCGCGACGCAGAGCGCGGCAGATGGGATCGCTACTGCTCAGGCTGGCAGCCGACGCGGGGAGGTAGCGAGAGTCCGCCCAGTGACGTCACTGCTACGTCACGCGGCAGCGGCAGCAGAGGTGCGCGCGCACCCGCCCACACCGCTCCACGGCGACGCCGGCAGACACCGGCACAGAAGCGGCGCCGAGCTTAAAGCCCTTTCTATACGAGACGTGCAACACGCACAAGAAAGTCGTTGTCAGCTGCAGCGCCCATTGCGATAGACCGTCGAACCACAAAGAAGCGTTCAAACGGTACGCATTTGTTGAGTCGCTGCTTCACGCGTCGACTTCGTTTGTTGCCAACATACAGCAAATGAATCGCCGCGTTAACATCACTTTTCGAAACTGTGTGATACATTGTGGTGATTAAAACATTTAATTGTGTTTTTCGTGCAGTTTATGCATAACTACTTCGCTCACATGTTTTAACGTCCTCATTTTAAAATGCGATTACATACTTCCAGCGCCTGCGGTTTGAGGCGCCTATGTATATGATGAACAAGCTCAGGTGTCTATACATAGACCTTTCACTTTGATTAAGCTTCAAATAATGCTCACTAAAAACAAATATTTCATCTGTTAACTACGGAATGTTTCAGAAAAATAGCTAATATTTTAGAAGATAGTAATAAAGACGATTTGTAGTTACAATTTAATATATCGTAAGTCCAATTTTTATTCGGCACAGATATACAGCTCTCGGTATGTAGAACAAAGAGATTTGTGTATTTTAACTGATTCTTTCGTCGGTTCTTGGTAGATCACCATATTCACTTTAATTTATATAACCGGTTTTTGACGTAGTTTAAAGTCTCAATATGTCCTCTAGTAAGCCGAAAACCGGGTAACTGAGTGGAAATGAACGTGTAGAACACACAAAAAGTTCTACTTTTAACACTTAGAGTGTCATGCCCGTAATATTACGTTGCTGTCGTTTGTTCGAAGATTACCGCGCCCGTAATATTACGTTCTCTGTGTTTTTGCGAGAACTGCCGCGCCCGTAATATTACGGATGGCTGTTCTCAAATGAATTCTAGCTTTCGCGCGCATCATTATCCGTACGGCAGTTATCAGAAGGGAGGCAAAACCTTGTAATAGACATCTCTGCCACTAGGAGGCGCCACAAAACTGTTCACTTTACGAAACAAGGGTTTGTGTCAGTTCACTGTCAGACATCAGGGCGAGTGTTAGACGCAGCATGTCAAGCAGTAGGCCTTTGAGCGACGCCGAGATTCGCCGCATTCTTGATGAATCGGAAGATGATCTGAGTGATGTTTTTATTGGCGATGACACGGATGAAGATCCAACTTATGCTGAATCAGGATCAGGTAATATAATTGCTGTAAAATGTTCAAATGTTTGTAAAGCTTATGGGACTTAACTACGGGGTCATCAGTCCTTAAACTTACAAACCACTTATGAACTACTTACGAACTAGGACGGCACAAATATCCATGCCCGAGGGGGGATTCGAACCCCCGTCCGTAGTGGCCGTGCAGACCGTGACTGAAGCGCCTCAGTCCCCTCGGCCACCGCGGCCGGCTATATTTTCGTTATATGTTGTCATACGAAATTATTGATTGTGACATCTCCTTTTATTATTAGTTCACCTCTACGATAAATCTGGCTGACACCCATTGAACATATACGTATTATTTCAGAATCCGACACTGGCAGTGGAAGTACGATGCCAGTTGCTGCTGCAGGGCCCTCAGAAATTCTGAAGCATTATCAGCCCTTAAGTGGAAGTCCGTGAAAGCGTGTTAGACAGTCAGTGGTGGGAAATGAGGAATGAGACGAAAGAGATAATGTCCCAGGTACTATCCCAATTTATACTGGTGCACGTGGCAATATAGACACCGAAACAGGTTTGAAGAGTGACAACCCTATCACCTAATTTTTCTATTATTTTGTCGATAATGAGGTAATTGCTCACATGAAAGAGCAAACAAATTTATAAGCCAGGCAAGAATTAATAAGAAAGCAACGTCTGAATCAGCTCCAAGTAGTAGGCTAGCATCATGGAAAACAGTAAAACAGTTACCCTGGACGACATTAGGAACTTTATTGCATATGGGTATCAGTGAGCGGCCTTCTCTAGCAGATCACTGGAGCACAAATGCAGTTGTGTCGTGCAGTTTCTGTCCGAATGTAATGAGCAGAAACAGATTCCTTCTTGTACATTCAAACTTTCATTTGAATAACAACACTCAAATGAAAGCTAAAGGTGAGCCAGGGTTTGACTAATTGTTCAAAGTGCGACCATTGTATGACAAGACACGGGAGCGGTGCAAAAATGGATATCAGTCAAGTGGTGATAATACAATTGATGAAGGGATGTGTCCATTTCGGGGGCGCCTAAGTTTCAAACAATACATGCCACAGAAACGACATCGCTATGGCATAAAACTATGTATGCTCTCAGAGGGACAGTCAGGTTACATTTGGAACTTTGATGTTTTCTCTGGGTCGGACAATGTTGTGAACAATGTGGTGTTGAGACTGTTAGGTAATTTAGCAGGCAAGGGTCGCACATTGTAGACTGATCGATATTACACAAGTGTGGCACTGGAAACAGCTCTTGAAGGCAAATGTACAGGTCTTGTTGGCCCTGGAAAGAATAACAGGAGAGGAATGTCAGCTGCTTTTTCTAGTGCTTCTCTCCAACGAAATGATATTATTTTCCGCGTAAGGGAAAGATTATAGCCCTAAGGTGGAACGACAAAAGAAATGTTTACATACTAAGCACAAAACATAGGGCTGATATGACATCCTATATAGACAGAAGAGGAAGGAAAAAAACCAACAGCAGTGATTGACTACAATAAGAATAAATTTGGTGTCGACCTCAGTGACCAGAGAATGTCTTATGGGATATTTGATCATCGTTCAGCGAAGTGGTGGAGAAAGCTATCATTCCACATTATCTCGATGGCAATTTCAAATGCATGTGTTCTGTACACTCAGGTGACAAAAAAAAAAAAACATTTCTACCAGCCAGTTTATTATTGCGGTATACAAAGACTTGTCATCACCACGTGCCGCCGACTTTCAGCCTGGTACAAGTGGTGCTGCGCTTTCACGATTGGATGGAACACATTTCCTGGAAAGAATACCCATTCCACCAGGACGAAGAAGGCACAAAAGACGTGCAGAGTGTGCTCAGAGAGGGGCAAGAAAGAAGCAGGAGTCGTAAGAAGGAAGAATACTTCATTCCAGGATGCAGTATGCAAAGTGGGGTTTTGTGTCCAGCCCTGCTTCCAGCAATACCACTAAAAAAAGAACTATTTGCACTAAAAGCCGTTTACTTGTGTTTAATATTCATGATATTTGCATGTAATCATTTGCATGTAAACATTGCCATGTTTATTAATAAATAGTTTATTATACGAAAAAATAATGTTTTGCCTACCCAAAAACAGCATTTCTTGTTTTGATTGTTGTGATGAAGGTTTACAAAGCAGGGAAATGTACGGGGCAAATATTTGAAGAGGAAATAATAAGGTTTATTCCTGACCAAGAAAAATATATTAATGATTATTCCTGAATCTGTACCAACAGGACGAAATACTGTAAAAATGGCCGGCAATGGGGGAAGAACACTAAGAAAATGGGCTGGCATTGGGGGAAGTCGGTTTACATATCTGGTTGGCACTCAAAGTGTTAAGTAAGTGTGATGAGGTACTACCAAGAACCGACGGATAAATCACTGAAAATTTCTTGATTTACATTTTCTCTACGTTTGTTTGGATTTCATATTAACAGCTATATCTGTGTATTCAATAAAAGTTGTACACAGGTTATATTAAATTTTTTATGCAATTTCTCTATAGTATCACCTCCTAAAATACTTACGACTGAATCGAAAGCTACGTTCAAAAATGTTTGTAAATCTATCGGACCAAACTGCATGGTCATCAGTCCGTAGCTTACAAACTACTTAAACCTAGGTAAACTATCCTAAGGTCAAACACACACACCCATGCCCCAGCGAGGACTCGAACCTCCACGGCGACCAACCGCGCGCTTCGCAGGAAGACGCTTTAGACCGCTTTTTTTTCTCATCTGATTGATCTATGGATCGCGGTCGTACGATCAGTTCGTTCGTGTTTGTTCGTTCAACGGTTGGCTCAGCTTTTTTTTATTACAGAGGGCGTTTAGACCCCTGACAGGGCGCGCTGAGCCACGGCGCCCGGCACCGCTCGGCTACTCCACCGCGGCGAAAGCTACGTTCCTCCGAGCAGGAGACAAGAACACATTCTCGAACAAATTCCCGACTTCGCTTCGTTTGTCAGCTTGGTTTCCCAATCAGTAGTCTCTGCATGCTCGAAGCACTTCCACACGCGTGAGAATAGGAATAGTTATTCAGATACTTAATTTTTGAGTAACCTATTGCATTAAACTTGAAGTTTTTACATCGAAAAATGTAGTCGCTGGCTAATTTGCGTATGGTTCATTTTAGGTCATACATTGTTGCAGATGAAATGAAGCCAATAATTCGAAATTATTTTTTCTGATGAGAGCAGGACGATACCTGTCTCCGTTTTCGAGATTTCGGCTCGTATATCTACGGTACGGGAGCGTCGCGACTAGCGCACCAGTTCTCTCCATGTGCAATCTGAATTGTGTGGAGATAACAATGAAAACATCTTTTGAACTGTTGAAGATATTGAACCCTTCTTTTAAATCATAGCCTGGGAAGGAATTCATGTTTTACACAATCTTTAATGCTCAAAGCTTTTTTATCTACAGATATACAGAAATAACTATAGTTTTTTTACGATGAAACGAGATATTAATTAAAGAGTGTTTAATATTTATGGAGGTTTATTTCCTTCTATTGCAACTAAATGAAAGGCGTTTCGCTTCTTTATTTGTGAACCATCATCAATGGCAGTTTTTGAGTGTTAATTCTATGTGTAACTTCATGGAGCGTATTGTGTATTCTCCAAATGGATGGAAGTTTTGGTTCTGTATTTCATCATATTGCCGTGTACTTCACTGTGTTACTGCAGATTTTAACTGTTAGGGTTTTCTATATATTGATTCTATTTTTGGGACACATGACCATGAAATCTGTTAAAACATTTTTATTAACAGACACATTTTAAATGACGACACGAAATTCATACTTGAGTTTAGATTAAATGTCATGAATTGGAACTTGCAGAGAGTGACATACAGATAAAATCCTATAACCGATTCAACAAATCTCAGTGCAGCTGAAAAAAAAAAAAAAAAAAAAAAAAAAGTAAAACACAGTGACGCTAAGGTAATTGTTCTTTCATTTACTTATTTACGATTGCGGCACTGTTTATAAGACCAGGAGTGTGTTTATCTGCAACTCCTTGCATCTCTCTCGTCCCAGGCTTTTTTAAACTGATGGATTCACAGTCTGTATTGCCTTTGAAATAAGTCCCACTGTTCGAAAACGTTCAGTTGAAATTTTTTCCAAGGGAGATCAAAAATAGCAATCACATACCAAACAAAAGATTTTTCTGTAGCTTGTTAAATGTATCAACAACAGTTTTAAGGCTGTTTGCTCTTTTCTTGTCATTTATTTCATTCTGACCGGTTTCTGTCCTAAACCATCTTCCAGGGAATATGGAAAACAAAAAAAGATGTTAAATAAAATATCGAAGATGTCATCCATACCGTACACGAGACATTTAAATCTAAATGGTACACCACAATATTTATCTTTGTTCATAAAAACTAAGATAATTTTTATGGCACACCACAAAATGGACATTATTGGTGTGGATGAAATTAATGAAAATATTACATTAACGTTGTCATGCATTTCCTACACCTGTGGGATCACCTAAACAAAACAAAAAATAGTTACCACCGGTCACATTTTTTATTTCCGAAACCCTAGAGGCCAAATAGCTCCTTTTCCAACCTTCATTTCTCTTTTATTTCTCCGAATACTCATATATATGTCACTAGATTGCCATGAAATCTAAATCTGTACAACGTACGAAGGCAATAGTTTAATGGCGGGACGAACTAATCTTATGAGTGGTTCACATCCGTTTTTCTTCGGTCCGCTTGGCTCGACATTTTTCTGCCGCTGCCTTGAGTCGTCGCGACTCCCATCGCAACACTGCTCACTAGTGCAGTCCTGCGATTGTCGCCGCATTAGCCGCGCGCCGCACTCCCAACTCGAAGTGCGCATGCGCGAGCAGCCAGCCTCTGACGTCACGAGCCGATCCATCGCAGCCGCAGGCAGCAATCGCGCCTTGGACAACCCACCTTTTAACAACGCTCCTGTTTATCTGACGCTTACCACTATAACGGTGGCCGGCTGAAGGTTCAAATTATCATTCGACAGCAGTGCCGTTAGTGAGTCTAGTTATTTTTTACAAGGTTTTTTGCGCAGGACACAGAATGTTGGGCCGGCTGCGGTGTGGCGGCTGCGAGCGAGCGAGCTAGAGGCGACGCGATCGCACCGCGCGACGCAGAGCGCGGCGGACGGGACCGCGACTGCTCAGGCTGGCAGCCGACGCGGGGAGGTGGCGAAGAGCCGCCCAGTGACGTCACTGCCACGTCACGCGGCAGCAGCGGCAGAGGTGCGCGCGCAACCGCCCACAGCGCTCCACGGCGACGCCGGCACACACCGGCGCAGAAGCGGCGCCGAGCTTAAACTCTTATAGCTTAATTAGTCTAGTTCGGAAGAGCGCTCCCACAGGCGAACAACGCGAACTAGTTCGCGGATCTCTCGCCTCTTAGTTCGTCCGCTCCTTTTTCGTAGACTTATGGTTAATAGCGAGAGGACGCGAGTCATTTCGAGCTGACATGCAGCTCAGCTGTAGTTTTAGTAGTGGTAGCAAAAGCCAATACGAGCAGACGAACCAAAAAGAGCGACCTACTTCGCGGCCGAACTGCGAACTAAAAGGACCGCTAAAAGTAAAAGTAAAGCAGTCAACAATCAGAAGATTGGTTTGAACACAACAGTGTTTACTAGGCATGGTCCTGTTTGCAGGTGGTATGCCGTTGCCTTCCTCCGACCTTCGAACTGGCTTACCCAGCGAGTTATAGGGGGACCTACAGTTTAACGTGGGTTCCGAACCACGGTGCTACTCGGAATTTTTCACATGAGCAAATACTGCCAGAGGTGAAAGAAGTGCAAAGTGGCGTGATAGATCGCGAACTAAAATATGCGCGATAGGTCGCGAACTAAAATATGCGTGATAGGTCACGAACAGAATTAAAAATCACGTGTTTGCCTTCTGCTGATGAGAGCCATTTCAAGGTTAGTGACTGCATGCTAGATTACATAGTTCAGTGCTACAAAATTTCTGCTTTGAAGTATTCTGCACTCTACAATATCTGACTAATAAATTCCATAATGCCAAGATATAGAGATAACTCTAAACTTAAACGTGAGAAATTATCCATAAACTGTTTCCTTTGGTTTGCATGATATCGTTAGCAGCTCAATCAGCAAGCGCATGAAGCAGCTAGGTGGAGGAACTTCTCCCTCCACCTGCATGCCTAGACCACGCTGCTCAGCCGTAACTGGGAACGGACGAAATAAAAGAACCAACTAGTTTGCGGCAGAACCGCGATCTAAAGTGAGCGCTGCCGATCGCCAACTATTATACGCAAGTCTATGGCCTACCGTCATATTTTAGCTGCGTGATTTCTCCCTGAGAAAACCTTGTCGTTGTTAAAGGGCGCAGCCTTTTAGCAACAAAACTCTAACTACGCGGTCTAGACGAGGGCAGCGCAACAAATGCAAGGCAAGAAAAATCGTATGGTGCCCCATTGCTATTGATTTTTTTTTTTTTTTTTTTTTTTTTTCCAAAATGATGTTATGAGTGCTATCCACAAGAGATATGAAAATTGATTCCGTATTTCTAGATATCCGGAAAACTTTTGACACTGAACCTCAAAAGCATCTTCTCATCAAATTGCGTGATTATGGAATATCGCCACGGTTGTGCGATTGGATTCGTGATTTTCTGTCAGACAGGACACAGTACGTTGTAATGGACGGTAAGTAATCAAGTAGAAGAGAAGTGATATCTGGCAATCCCCAGGGAAGGGTTCCTTGTTTTTATAAATAACTAGCTTACACCCGCGGCTCCACTCGCGTGTTGCTTGATTATGATAGATAAGCTATCTTTCAGTAGTGTGCCATGAGACTGGTTTTGAAGATGAGATGGCATTCAACAAGAATGATTGTAATAACATCACAGACCGATCACTTGATGTAATGCGTGAAGCGTCGGATCGATTTTTTTAAAGAAATGTATTAAAAGAAATTTCTTATTTACTGCTTTATTTATTTATTCTTATATTTCCTTATTCGTACGCTTATCTTTACAGTGAAAGAGCTGAAGATATTGTAACACGCATAGACCAAAGATAGGGTATGTGGCATCACGTTTCCTCTGTATGTAACCTGCTTGCTATAGAGTCGCGAACGTCATCGCTGGCCTTCAGTCCAATTTTTTTTTTTTTTTTTTTTTTTTTTTTTTTTAAATAATTTGACGACTTTCAACCTCCATATCTTCCACCCCCTTATAGCTATCGGCATGGAACTCATATGGTGTACAATGGGAGACTTCGGACAACAATTACACACCGACCATTCGTTTGTGTACTATACTTTTCGCTGCAGAGCGAAATATTAACACACACACACGTAGAATTTTATATACACCGATAACTTTCCATCCCAATATTTTCTACCCTTTTATCATTATCAACCCTCAAGCAACAAGGAAACCAATAAAACCATTTTCAAAGAGTAAATATAATTTTCAAAGAGTAATTATTGTTCCGCATTTCCCGTTATATTCTTCAAATTACTAAATATCTATCAGATCGCTATATAACCGTGCCTAAACCTTCCTCACGTATAAATTAGTAACTGTACAAATATTTAAGTCTCTGCGTCTTGTCGTTCGGAGGTGATAAGTGTACACCGAACAGACATTCACAAATAGTTATCCGATCGCCATAAAACCGTGCCTAAAACCTTCCCCGGGTAGACATTTGTAACTGTACAAATGTTTAGCTTTTTATGTCTTGTGGTTCATACGTGATAAACGTACACCGAATAGACATTCACATTGATATATATAAAAGACAATCTGAATAGCTGTCTTAGACTGTTCACGGCTAATGCTGTTATTTATCGGTTATTTAAGTCACCAGAAGATCAAAAGGGAACTACAAAATGATTTAGATATCAGCATGGTGCAAAAATGGCAGTTGAACCTTAATAGTGAAAAGTGTTACGGCGTCTATGTTACCAGTAAAAGAAATCCGTTAAAATTCACTTACGCGGTAAATCAGTCAGATCTACAGGCCGTAAATTCATCTAAATACCTATGAGTAACAGTTACGAACAAATTAAATTGGAAAGAACACACAGAAAATTTTGTAGGGAAGGCGAACCAAAGACTACGTTTTGTTGGCAGAACACTTATAAGCATCAACAGTTGTACTAAAGAAACTTTCTACATTACACTTGTGCGTCTTATTTTGTAGTACTGTTGCTCATTGCGGGAACCACACGACCAAAAGGGACGGACAGACGATTTAGAGACAGTACAGAGGAGGGCAGCTCGTTTTGTATTATCGCGACACAGGAGGGAGAGTGTCACGGAAATGATACACGAGTTGAGATGGAAACCATTAAAAGAAAGGTGTTATTCGTTGCGACGGTATTTACGAAATTTCCTTCAGCATCGTTGTCTTCCGAATGCGAACATATTTTGTTAGCACCTACCTGCATACGAAGACATGATCATCAAGATAAAATAAGAGAAATCAGGTCGAAAACGAAAAGATTTGGGTGTTCCTTTTTCCCGCGAGCTATTACATAAAGGATCTACTTATCTAATCATAAAAGCGGTTCGATGAACCCAGTGTCATGGTCTTCAATGTAATTTGCAGAGTATTTACGTACATGGATATGAATTGTGTGTATTTATTAGTAAGGTAAAATCGTTCGTCTTTTTTTTTTTTGTAAATTAGCAATAATGATAGTTTCCAAATATTAGCTACATTAAACATCTAATATATCTTTAGAACGTTTTACGAAAGTATACCATGGTGCAAAACAATGTCGGTTGTTAGGTAACATATGTTGTATATCACTGAAAACAGAACTCATTACCGAGTAACATTGTAAACCAATGACCTTATTTTGACATACTCTTATATTTAGATTTTTACTTAATTATTCTGATGTATCCTACATGAAAAGCGACGTCTGGATGGGACAGCTCAGTTTAAAACTTTCCAGGTCTGAAATGACGTGAGCCCTGTGCACTATGGTACAAAGATGGCCTTAACGCTAGTTTGGGAGAACTGTCGGCCTGAAGATACGAATAAGTGAGTTATCTTCCTATAAACAGTATGCCCCAATGTAACGTCTACCCTCCCTCTTAGCAACACATCAAAACGGGAAGACAACCATTCATTTCACCTCCATGTGATGGCTTGAATTTAGTTTCGAAAAATTATTTAAGATCTCACTGCCATGAGGCCCATCAACAAAATTATCGTATTCATATATGGAAAACAAAAATCAATGCTGCTGACTCCAATGCATGTTCTTCAAAATTATTGATGAATAAATTAGCGCCGGCCGCGGTGGCCGAGGTGACTGAGGCGCTCCAGTCACGGTCAGCACGGCCATTACGGTCGGGGGTTCGAATCCCCCCTCGGGCATGGATATTTGTGCCGTCCTAGTTCGTAAGTAGTTCATAAGTAGTTTGTACGTTTAGGGACTGATGACCCCGTAGTTAAGTCCCATAAGCTTAACAAACATTTGAACATTTTTTGAATAAATTAGCCATGATGATTGACGATGGGCTTCCCAAGACAATTTCATCCGTCTGTTCGTAATACTGGACACTGAATAAGAAGTAGATATCAGTCAAAACCTGTGGAAATATATTCGTTAATTCAATATCAAACCTACGACCAGTTAGCAGTAACGAATCAGGTAGAGGAAGACAAGTAAAGCGAAAATTCAACTGAAAACCTACTAAAATATCAGTGACATCCAAATACAATCACCCCAATCGACTTAGAAAAGTGCCAAATTTTTAATGTGATGCTCAAAATTCCATACAAATGGTCTGAACAAACCAGTGATGTTTCGTTACACATTATGTTGGAGCACCACTGTTTCACACAATCGATGTAGGACTACTTCAGTGTTAGGAGAACCATATAACGTAGGGCGTACAACACAGCTACAATTAAGACTGCCGATAGTCTCCTGTTACCAGGAATTTATATTGAGGAGATTATTGGTCTTCCTCTCAGCACTTTTTGTGCCGCCATGGTTTAGTTGTGGATAGCGTGGTAGCTCATCATTGGTGGTTCAAGTCCTGCCTTGGTCGTGTGTGTTTGTGTGCTTGTGTGTGTGTGTGTGTGTGTGTGTTTGTGTGTGTGTATTTTGTAAGCCTAGGGACTGATGGCCACATCAGTTATGCCCCGTTGATTTACAACAATTTGATTTTGTAGGGACGGCGGAAATCCTGCGACATGCTGAATAGGGAAGTAAATACTGCATTTTTGTAGACACACCTTCTTTTTTAATGAACATTAGCATTTCACTTGTCAGCTCAGTTTGTATTATCTGTCCTGTCATCATTGAAATTGAGGTTTTTAAACGTCGTTGCACATTGCTTACTCTCTGCATTTAAGCCGTGAGAATCGCAGGGTGATCTCCTGCAGAAATGTTAGGTGACGTAGATTTTTGTACCTGGCTACATAGTCGTAAGTATTTTGAACGTCAATACTATGCTCGAGAGAATGATGGAGACTGAACGTAACAGGTATGATTATTGTACCAAGTACCAGATTCAGTTTGCCACCCATCAAACTTCCAGAATACATTCGACATTTCTGAGCTAGCACTCCAGGATGAGAGGCGTCAGATATAGAGACTGTTAACCAATCAATAATGTGACACTAGATTACTTAGCCGTAAAAGAGACGGAAGGGATGCGATTGAAGTTATTACACTTACTTAGTTTTTCATGTGATCTGTTGCTTCATTCATTCGTTTTACATGACACAGTGCCATGTCATGCAGTAATCACTCACGGTGGATTTTCAATTCTCTTCAGTAAACGGTGATAACTTGTGGATGTTACGAACTTTCAGGGATCATGGAGAGCCGGCCGCGGTGGCCGAGGAGACTAAGGCGCTTCAGTCACGGTCTGCACGGCCACTACGGTCGGGGGTTCGAATCCCCCTCGGGCATGGATATTTGTGCCGTCCTAGTTCGTAAGTAGTTCATAAGTAGTTTGTAAGTTTAGGGACTGATGACCACGTAGTTAAGTCCCATAAGCTTTACAAACATTTGAACATTTTTGATGATGGAGAAATATAGATGAGGAAAGACGACAAGTAGATGAAGTAGACGATAAAATAGAAAGGTATAATCAAACATTTTCCCAAAATCGCCCTAGATTCTCACAGCACTCAAACTACGGGACTCAACATGCCATAACTGATGAAGTACATAATTTCTAATTGTCCTAAGAGTATATACATAGACTTCATTTGGTGTCTGGAACAACGAATTTCCTTTATCTGTGGTCAGTTTTTGAATCAATTTTTTTCTGCACAAGTTTCAGAAGCTGTAATATTTACAGTAGTTGTACTAAATGGGGTACCCTTCGTCAACAACGTCGTACAAAGTTCTGTGCGCTCCGTTCCAGTGTCTCCATTGTCGTATGAGCAGTGTCGCAGGCTGAAACAAGATTTCTTGACAGGATATCCTTTGAGACTAAACATTCGTTCCATACACAAAATTTTTAACATAGTTCCACAAGAGAAAAATAAATAGTAGTGAACATGCTGATTATCTCTTCCTGCTAACAACTTCATTGGGAACGGTTGGTACACGTGTTCACAAAATCACAGTCGAAAGTGTGGCAGATCGTCTTTACCTTGGAGCGGCATCCGTTCACGAATAGCAAGCAGGATATGTTGTAATGACTATGGCAACGGCACCGGAACATTTATTCCTGTGCCACAGGTATCAGACCGGCGTTTGCTTATATGCTTCTACTCACTTGCATCGTGATACGTAACACCGAATCAAGACACATGACATTTTTAAAACCCTCATAATTTGTAACACAATAACGGGATCCTTCTTTACATCTAGAAATCATCGTCAATACCGAACACTATACGTATGTACAAATTACTAAACAAAAATATCTTACAAATAAACCTTCAAATATTGTTATGGTTGAAATGAAGTGCTTCACGTTATATGACAATTAGTGACTTGATGGTGTTTACATATCGACATATTTGTTAAAAAAAATTCTCTTTAATCTTTGTTAAGTTTGAAATGTTCAGAATTGATCATGCTAACAAATTTATGTCAAGCCATTAGAAAATAATTAAAGCTCAGGTTGGCATTGTTTGTGAGTGCACAACATATAATCACAAACTTTTCTAACATAATCCATGCATTCAAGCACGACCGTACTCCATCACTCAGTCTTACCTTACAATAAGTCACTTTTACACGTGGTGAGCACTCAAGGTGGTGGATATTATAAACATTTCCTTACCACTGTGACTTTATCTTGTGGCCTCCCCTGGATACCATAATTTCTCTGAGAGGAAACACAGCTGATATTGGGAGTGTCATAAATGCGAGTAAGTAGCATAAGTTAACATCCTTGTTTCTTTCAATTCACACCATTTGACACAACGAAAATTTGTAAGATTTTCCTTCAATCTTTAAATGATGAATTTAAATTTTACAAACCTACCTCGACATATGCACTCATCTAATATATCTAAAAATGTGGGACACTTTGTCACAATGTAAAGTTACTTTGCTGACGCCTTTAAATTTGAATCCAAGAATGATGTATGAATGCATTTCATGCATCATTCCACATTTTTGTATCTTAAGCATTTGATTATAAATGGGATGATAATGTGTCGCATATTTATGTTACATGCTTTCAACGAATAGCCTTTTTATGTAGATGATTCTGTGTATTTTGTAAAAGATGTAAATGATATATTTGAATTTCAGATGCAGTCTACTAATGGACCGATTGCCTACGCCCAAAAAGCAACAGTGAGTCTTCTGTTGGATATCAAACCCATGCTGTTCATGTGGAAGATATATGAGCTACTGCCATTCTCTGTAAATCCGAAAAATGCTTCTGTGTATCAAACAAGACATGTCTTAAGTAGCTTTATGGAAGTTTACAAATTATCTCCAGCAGCATTATCATATATTTTTATTCCTTTCTTCCACCAGAGCCATCTGCTATACATATAACATTTCTTGTGAACATTGTACTTCTTAAACTATTGCGAGCAATCTCTGTACAGCACAATGCTTTTTACGGCAGAGCAGAGTTTGAGAAAATTCTTAGTTTAGTTTCGTACATTGACAGTAAAGTATTTAATATTAATGCTGTTCCAGTTACACTACCGAAAGTGAAGTTCATTTGGGTACAAGTAACAATATTGTTCTTATTGGCATTGGGTTACTGTATTTACGTAACTCTCAAGACAACCAATGTAGAAGATGTTGTGGTGTTTCTCTGCACCTCCAAAAGTGCAGTAGTTAATTTTGGCATACTTTTAAGGTTTGCAAACATGCAGATACACCTGAAAGACAAGGCCACATCATATCAAGGGTTCTCTGTTCAACTGGTGCAGTGCTGGAAAGGCTAAATGTGGCAGTTGTGCATCCACAGATAACCAGTTTTCGGCCTGTGGTATTGGACGCTTAGGCGACCAGCGAGATACCTACACGTCATTTGCGGTTCTATCTTTGAGAAGAGGCTATGAAGCACTGTGTGAATCTCCAAAGTAACCACCAGAATTCACGAGAAATGTATGATACAATATAGTTCTTATTGGCATTGGGTTACTGTATTTACGTAACTCTCAAGACAACCAATGTAGAAGATGTTGTGGTGCTTCTCTGCACCTCCAAAAGTGCAGTAGTTAATTTTGGCATACTTTTAAGGTTTGCAAACATGCAGATACACCTGAAAGACAAGGCCACATCTTATCAATGGTTCTCTGTTCAACTGGTGCAGTGCTGGAAAGGCTAAATGTGGCAGTTGTGCAACCACAGATAACCAGTTTTCGGCCTGTGGTATTGGACGCTTAGGCGACCAGCGAGATACCTACACGTCATTTGCGGTTCTATCTTTGAGAAGAGGCTATGAAGCACTGTGTGAATTTCCAAAGTAACCACCAGAATTCACGAGAAATTTATGATACTCCTACTGAGTTTTAAATTTGTAAATACGCCCTTAATCGCCTGTGTGCTGGTTGTGAAGGAGAATTTGTTCGGGGTGAAAGTTTCAGTCACGGAGGCCACAATTCTCTCGCTGTGCATGCAAATGCTGCTCGTGTGTGTGGTGCTGCTCTCCGTCCACTGTGTGACGTCAGAGGCGCGCCGCACGACCTCCCTGGCCTACAGGGGTGTCCAACGAGAGATGGCGCTGCTGGCGGGGTACACGCTGTTCGTGAGGCCCACTGCTACACTACTCGGCGCCATTACACTAAAACCACACCACCTCCACACGTATGCGTCTTTTATAATAATAATAATAATATGGTTTTCTGTTCCGCGGGACCTAATTGAGGAGTAAGACTCCATGGTCATTGAACAAGTTAATACATGAAGTTTAAAACAAGAATTGTAATAGAAAATTCTGAAGTAGTCCGATGCACACGACAATCTTAAGACAAAGTGAAAAGTATCAATAAGGAAAAAAATGATTTAGCTAAATTGTTTCACTTACCTAGGAGTTCCTCGACAGAATATAAGGAATGAATCATGAGGTAACTATTCAATTTATATTTGAAAGCGTGTGTCATAAAAGTGGGCCACTGCACGAAATAAATGCTTGAATCCGGTAGGAGGTCCCCAGAAAAGAGTTTGTTGTTGTTGTTGTTGTCGTATTCAGTCCGGAGACTGGTTTGATGCAGCTGTCCACAACATCCTATCCTGAGCAAGCCTCTTCATCTCCACATAAGAACGGCAACCTACATCTCTCTGAATCTGCTTACTGTATCCATCTCTTGGTCTTCCTCTGCGGTTTTTTCCCCCACACACTTCCCTCCAACACCAAATTCACAATTCCTTGATGTCCAAGAATGTGCCCTACCAACCTATCCCTTCTTTTAGTCAAGGCATGCCAGAAATTTCTTTTCTCCCCAATTCTGTTCAGTACCTCCTCATTAGTTACGCGATCCACCCACCTAATCTTCAGCATTCTTCTGTAGCACCACATTTCAAAAGCCTCAATCCTCTTCCTGTCCGCACTGTTTATCGTCCATGTTTCACTCCCATACAAGGCAACACTCCATACAAATGCCTTCAGAAAGGACTTCCTTAGGCTTAAATTAATAATCGATGTTAACACTGTCCATTCCGTTCAATTGCTCTTCCAGGTCCTTTGCTGTATCTGACGGAATTACTATGTCGTCGGCAAAACGCAGTGTTTTTAATTCTTCACCCTGAACTTTAATTCCTTCTCCAAATTTCTCCTTGCTTTCCTTTATAGCTTGCTCAATGTACAAATTGAATAACATTGGAGAAAGACTACAACCCTGTCTTACTCCCTTTCCCACCACTGCATCCCTTTCATGCCCTTCAACTCTGACAGCCGCTGTTTGGTTTTTGTACAAGTTGTAAATAACCTTACGCTCCCTATATTTTACTCATGCTTGCTTCAGAACTTGAAAGAATTTATTCCGATCAACATTGTCAAATGCCTTCTCCAAATCTACAAAAACTAGATATATATGTTTGCCTTTTCTTAATCTATCTTCTAGGATAAGCCGTAAAGTGAGTATTGCCTTCCGAGTTCCTACATTGAACCCAAACTGATCTTCCCCGAGGTCGGCTTCTACCAGCTTTTCCATCCTTCTGTAAATAATTCGTGTTAATATTTTGCAACCATGACTTATTAAACTGATGGTTCTGTGGTTCTGTAGTTTTCATACCTGACTGCACCTGCTTTCTTTGGAATGGGGATTATAACATTTTTCTTAAAGTCTCAGGGTACTTCACCTGTCTCATACATCTTACACACCAGGTGAAAGAATTTTGTCATGGCTGGGGATAATAGTTTACTGTTATAAAAGAGCTTAATTTTAGCAGTAAAATTACCAAAAGGTCCGTGTGAACTACCGGCTACTCCCTGCTGCAAAACCTCGTTCCCTGGCCCAAATTGAGAAATGACTAGGTTCAAATTAATCTAATAACTGCAAGTTAAATATTCAGTGACCAATATACGTAGCAGCCTACACAGAATTACACACAGGCATTAATAAACAAGCCACCACAAATAAAGTTATTTCATAAAGGTAGCTAAGAAAAACATTCATGGCACAATGGAACTTAAACATAAAAAAATTACATCTGATCTTGTTCTCAGCACTGGTGAAAAACAATATTAAATAAAAGGGGGAAGGTGTCGAAAACTACAATTTATAGGCAAGTCAAAATTGTACTGAAATTAACTTGTATATTCAGGTCGAACGCAAGCAAAATGGGGAACCAATTTTGTTAATACAATAAAAGTGCATCGCATTTACAGGATCTAACACTGAAGATGCCCAGCATTGAAATTAACATATATTACACAGAACGTAACGCTACTGGGGGAAAGATTTACAAAAAGCACTCACTCGCTCACACACACGCAATGCAACAGCGAAACTCACTAAAATCAGCGTGCTGAAATGATGAAGAAGCAGACGCAGCTATCGGAGGCGAAATTAAGAAAAAACGGAGGTACAATACAACACAATATACAATAATACTCCGAAGATAGCTCTGGTCTGCCGTGCCTGATTTGAGATGGTGCGTGAGTATAGGAAAGTTAAGGTGCATTTAGATTAGGCCGCGAGCAAACACGCTAACGGCGACACACGGCTACGTTACATGACCGCACTCCACTGAGGGTGAAGTGGTTAAAAATCGGATCCATTACACAAAATCACGGCAGACTCTTAAGTTGCAATTTGAGAGTAAACTATGTAGGCACTGGTTTTACGAGAACTGGCGTGAATTCAGGTGACTCGCTGCAAACCCCTGAAGTCAAAGTTCGGACCCAAGGAAGCTACTGAAATGCAGCAACATGCGATTGGGAGCATTCACAGAGACGGAAGAAGTCTAGTCTACAAACCCGGAAAAGTGAAATTATTATAAAGTGGGAAAAATAAAAATTAAAACTACGGCCTGCATCCCATAGAAAAATTTTGAATTACACAAGGAAACAAATGAAATACAGCTACACGCAATAGGCGCGATTACGGAGACGTATGAAGTCCAATGTCAAAAAACCAGGAAAGTGAAGTAATTATAAAGTCGGAGAAATGAGAATATAAACCACGGTATGCAAACCTTAGGAATACATAGAATTTCATAATCAAGCTATTGAAGGAGGTTGTACAAGGCTCGGAGAGAATTACTGACCAAGACTAAGTGCATACTACAAGTGCGGAGAAGAAACAGCAAAATTAAAATAGGCGGGGAGAGAATATCGAGAACTATTACTGTAAATCAGAAGGATACACGGATAGTTACTTGCCTGGAGGGCATCGAACAAACAATAATGGAAGCTGAAGGCTTTGTTCTATGAACAACCACGTGGAACGCATATCACTCACGGAAGAAAACGTTCAGAAAGATTTTACATGCACTGTACAAAAATGAACATATCGTCTGTTAGAAATCGGGCCCCATCAAGCTAGAAAGGATTTACACACAGTGCGTACACCTCCACGTAATCACAAAAGGTTTCAATATACCAGGCCGTTATCATACTGCAACTAGGGATCGTCGACTGGCTTGTAACCAAGGGGTGTTGAAACCTCTTTAGTAGCATCAGCAGAAGGGGATTGTAACGACTAACTATCGACTCTGAGTTAGAGAGAACAATGCAAAGCGAGCTATTACTACCCACATTCAGAAAGCCATTAGATTATCGCACATCCACTTAAAAGTAAAACAAGTACACATTCTCATAGGTACAGTGGCGTAGCGGAGAGCCCGTGTACTTATTGCCACATTCATAACCACAATAATAAATTTTTAAAATAACAAAATCCTAGCAATATTAACTAACTTTTCAGAAACTGATATTTTAAAACATGAAATACTAATGCTATTCCTCATGTCTGGAAAAGAGTGGGTTCTAGTTTTAACGAAATGCTAATCTAGCGACATCAAATAATTTACAATTTTATAACAAATATATGGAAGACGACAGACGGTCGTCTTTCAGGGTTAGTACTATGATTCTTTAGTTCTTGGGGCAGCATATTGAAAATGGATGCTGCAGAATACGGCACACCTTTCTGCACAAGTGTGAAGGTGATGTGATGAATATGTAGATTCGAATTCTTTCTAGTATTCACCGAGTGAAATCTACTAACTCGTTGGAATAAGCTGATATTATTAACAACAAACGACATTAAAGAAAAAACGTATTGTGACGCCAATGTCGAAATTCCCACACTACTGAAAACGTGTTGACATGACGTTCGTGCACTTACAGCATATATTGCTAGAACTGCCCGTTTCTGAGGCAAAAATATCCTTTCTGCTTCAGTCGAGTTACCCCGAAAACTAACGCCGAACGTGATAAGTGAGTGAAAGTAAGCGTAGTAGACTACTTTACGTGTTGAAAAATCACGTATGTCAGATATTGGTCTAAAGGTAAATATAACCGAATTTATGAATGTATGAGCATTGCTAATTCAACGGAATCGATAAGACAACCACCAGTTTCAGTCATAGCATCAGGAAGAAAGTCCACTGCTTGTGTTGACTGTAGTGCTGCTATGCAAAGAGAGTCAATTCCCAAGATTGATTGTGTCTCTGTTGTTACTTTATGTCAGAAAGACTCTAATCAACACAAGTTGCCAGACGTCGTTGGGATGAAGCAAACTGTTGTTACTTGGACGTGGAGGAGGTATCGAGAACAAGGAACTGTTGATGAGTTGCCTTGTTGTGGTCACCCTAAGGCTATCAGATTAGATGCTGACTGCTACTTACAGATTGCAGCTCAGAGTATTCCCGAGAGGAACACCAGTTTTGTGTTTCGTCTCAAACTGTGCCTAATGGGCTGCCTGACACGCATCTTGAGTTCAGATGTCCATGGCCGTGTCCATATTAGATATCTAGACGCCATGTCGCATGGTACAGATGGGTAACAGCATTCTGAATGGACTCATCGGAAGTGATATCAAGTGCTATTTACGGATTAGACTCGTAGCGTACCCTTCAACCAGACAATCGTCAGATACAGTTTTGGAGGGAACCTGGTCAGCCAGAAAGTCTTATACGCACCGTCCATCAAGTATAGCAAGTAGGTAGTGGCATTATGTGGGGCTACCGTTCGCCATATGCGGTCGTAGAAAGAAAGCAAATGGTTTCATGGTACAGGGATAACCTCCTCCAACATATTGTGAGTCGAGCAGATATCTGATCCTTTCTGTTTTAATGGTAACGACAACCCAAGGATAGAATGGCCAGTAAAAGCCTATGAAACCTATCGAACATGCCTGGGATACGTTAAAATGGGATTTGTTTAGATGAGATAATCCTCCAACAGATCTGCGATATTTATGACAAATCGCCATTTGGAAATGAGTCAATTTGGCCTTACGGTATCTTAATGATCTACTACGCAATACACCATAAACACAACACGCATCAATGCAAGAATACATGACACCAGCTATTAGAGGTATTGGTGTGTATTGTAATCTGGCACAACATGTAGGTTATTGTCATACGACTTGTCCATTTCAGTTTCCATGAGCACTAATGTGACATGAAATATTGCTTTCGTATATCAATATAACTTTTTTCACCATCGAGGGTTCGAGTCCTACTCCGGCATTGGTGTTTGTGTTGTACTTAGCATAAGTTACTTAAAGTTAGTGTGTTAAGCTAGGGACTTATAACCAACGTAGTTAGGTCCTGAGATTTACAAACATTTGAACATTTATTCTGCTTTTACGATTGTTGGAACTTAAATAGCGGCAACTCTTTATTTACAACCGGTTCAAAAGCGACATGCTTGGACCTGTTACTGTCCTTCAGATTTAGTCACCACCGTTGTGTGGCAGCTCTTTATTCACTACCGATACAAAAGCGATACATGTTTGCACCTGTTACTGTCCTTCAAAGTAGTCACCAGCGTCGTGCAGAACCGGTTGTGAGCGATGTGGAAGGCATAGTATACTGTTAGCAGAGCCTGTTCTGTTCATGGAGCGGTCTACTGTCGGTCGAATCTCTGGAACAGTACTGAAGCGAATGCCACATAGTGGTCCCTTCATTTCGGAATCAAATCAAAGTGGCATCCGTTTCTTCATTTCTGTCAGTTCATGCGGAACCCATCATGATGCAATATATCACATTGAAACACGTTCACATAACGTGTTCCATTTAATTGACTCCCCGTGAACAAATGTTGACAAGCTTCAGACATTTTTTTTTTTTTTTTTTTTTTTTTTTTTTTTTTTTTTTTTTTTTTTTTTTTTTTTAGTGTAGCAAGACACTCCACTCGCAATATGCGAAATACCAGGCATTATATATTGATTTAGTTTTATCTGTATATAAAACTATAAGTGTCTATGTTGAACATTTATTATATGTATTAGTGTTTACTGTGATGTGCTCCCACCGGCCCTGGCTTCCACAGAATGAACGAAACTTTGTATGCAAGAATGTTTAGGAAGTGCTAGGCGCGCCTCGTCTTTTTTGTGTCATTGTTTCTTTCAAACGCTGGGTGTTTAATGTCACTTAACCTCCTTGGCTGGGGGTTGGTCAGGTTACCTACCTGACGAACGGCGACGTTCTCTGGGCTCCCCTCCATGATCCCTCTCTCTCTCTAATGGCTAGGCAGTGGTGAGGAGAGCTATTCATTCGCTCCTTGGTTCCTGGTAGGGTAAGTACCTCTGGGTTTGATTCTGCTGTGGCCTTGTGGCTCGACTTAGTTCAGGCTCCATAGTCGTACTTATGCCTTTTTGCGAGTTTAATACAAATGTTCAAATGTTTGTATAGTCTATGGGACTTAACTACGGGGTCATCAATCCCTAAACTTACAAACTACTTATGAACTACTTACGAACTAGGACGGCACAAATATCCATGCCCGAAGCGGGATTCGAACCCCCGACCGTAGTGGCCATGCAGACCGTGACTGGAGCTCCTTAGTCCCCCCGGCCACCGCAGCCGACCGAGTTTAATTCCGGGAGTAGCAGCTACACTATGTGTAGTAGTGAGATTTTGCTTAATTTCCTACAGGATTGCTAATTTTATGTCTCTTTTTGCTGGAATCTGATTCCGATGCTCTGATGGTGTTTCGTTAGCATAGTTCTTGCACCTTATAACTTTTAAATCATTTCTTCGCCTGTTTAAATATGTTCAGTGTCTTTTGCGTTCTTACCGTAGTTGAATTGTAATATTTTCAGGCATTCGCTTTGCCTATACTGTTCGTACTTTGTCGACAGAACAGGTGCACGATATCAGACTAAGCATT
Source organism: Locusta migratoria (assembly GCA_026315105.1). Lineage (NCBI taxonomy): Eukaryota > Metazoa > Arthropoda > Insecta > Orthoptera > Acrididae > Locusta > Locusta migratoria. Next base: position 541,505,727 of record CM048747.1, on the reverse strand, counting down.
CAGCGTTTCCATCATTCAGGGCATATGAGTGGTTAATAATTGTATAGATAATTTGCTAAGGTGTTTCCTAGTGAGTGTAGCGTGATAATTTTCCCCGAAAATTGTCCATTCTAACTTGTAATCTGTGTATTTGTCAGCCCATGTGTGCGCCGATTAGCATGTTCCCTGTCGTGGTGATTACCATTAAATACATCTTTTTCCTCTGTATAGAAAGAACCGTTGCACGACGTATATCGTGTTTTTAATTTTCATGAAATAGATTTATTTCACTTATCTGGATTTTTGTGACCGTACTCTGTATTGTGCTGTAGCAATCTATATCCTTGCTTATCTAATAGATATCATTCCTCTGATCAGAAAGAATGGTTACACGATATATTTTGCGATTTATTGTCTTCGATATTGGTTTTGTTAACTTTTGCATATTTTGTGTTCCGACTTAGTAGAGTGCTGTATTGATCTAACAACTTTAACCTTCTGTAGTTATCTTCTCCCTGTGCTAAACGAACGCCAGAGCGACCGTTTTTAGATATTATTTAATTAAATCTTGATTTAATATATAGTTAGAAGTTCTAGGGAAATCTGCACACCGCACTTTGTGGTCTGCGTTAATTTCTGATAGTTTATCATGAGCCTAAGTCACTAGCTTGACACGTTATGGAAGCGAAGTACTATTTCATTGTGCGCGAGTGAACCTTTGATCTGCATTCTCCTACTTTGCTTTGCTATCGGCTTGGTGTATTAGTGTTGGGTGCTTGGTAAGTACATGCATGGCTTGGCGTATGAATCTATATGTGAATGTGCTGCGATTCCACCGTTCCCGCTATGAAACATGATCATAATTAACCTGTACTCAACTTTGCAGGTGGGCGTTTTTAGGACCATGTAATGTTGAATATTTTGTAATGTGTGTTTTTTATTGTAATTGTAAAAAAATGGTCTTCCCCCCTTTTGTTCTTGTTTTGAACATTAAATTAATTTGTTAAACTATAATCCTTTTGTGCTAATTTAAATTCTCCCCTCATCATTTATTTTGGATTAATGCGGGGTAATTTGTTCATGTATCTTGTGTCTCTGCTCCAGAAGGGATCAGAGAACATTTGCGTTTCTGTTGCCAACATTTATGATTTCTTATTTAGATCCATAACTGCGGATCATTATTTAATTGTTTGCTGTTTCCTCTAACAGATTACAGTAAGGGTAGAACTGTTTGCTTAAATTAAAGAATCAGAGTTTTGCTTCAGGGAACTGTATACTTCCGCCGCTGCGTTAATATCGCCGTAATTAGATTTGGTGAGCAAGCAGTCAATTGTTAACTTCACATTCACGGCTAGTTAACAGTCAAAAGAACAGCAGGCGAGTTACAACATGCTCAGTCATTTCTTTAGGATGTGAAGCACAGTCATATGCGTTAATTCGGTTTCGTGGGCGAGCTCACGAATCCTCTGGCGTCGATCACTGCCCACTAACGTGGCAACAGTATGCACTTCTTCTCCAGAGATGCTAGGACGACCTGAGCGATGCATGTCTGCCACAGTTTGGAGGCTTTTACACAACGTGTCACTGTTCAGTGCGGGAATGCCGATTCCCCGCCCGCCTCTTGAAGACCTTGAGGACACTGTCGTGCTGTACGATCTCTGGCACATTCCAGCTTGATCCAACTCCGTTGCTCTTGTTTCGAAAACATAGTGACACCGTTACGTTAGACCGCTCGCTCACAAGTGACTGTATTTCCATCGATTGTGCGCATGCCGGCGGCATGGGACGAACGTGCCCATTTGCTCGGTGATCAGGTAAGCATGTCAACAACATGTGCTATCAGCAACAATAGTGAATTAAACTCATATTTTCTCCACTGCTCTTTTGCCACTATTTCAATTCCAGCCCTCGTATATAAACGGTCTTGAACCCCTACAATCGTGTCAATGTTTGTCTGTATGTCATCTATGTTTTCATAAACCATTCATTCGATTGCTATGAAACTTTGATTAACTGTTCACTGCACGCCCGCGAAGGTTCCTGACCCAAAAACAAAAGAGCACGACACATAGCTCAGGATATATGACGTCATAAATAATGAGAAGTCACCGCGTGAAATACCCAGATTTATACGTTAATTATTGGCAATTAGGAGTAGTTAGGGACCTGCAACAAATTTTGCACCAAACTCGGACGTTTATGAAGCGTTTTGTAACTGACTCCTTCCTCCACCACCACCCACAAAATAATGAAGAGAAGTGTACCCCTCATAACTGATTCACTGTAGATGCCGTAAAACTATTGCATACAAATCTACAGTATTGTTACAAACTTTATGAATTTTCGCACATATAAGCCTTACTGTATGAGACGTTCACCGTAAGTGTACGAATCAGGTACAACAAATTGTTCACGAGATATGAAATCATAAACAATGAGATGCGCGGAAAACTACTGCATTAAGCGACGATACTGCTCATTTTCTCCTAAATAACTGGACTGATTTCAACCAAATTTGGTACACATATTCCTTACGTGAGACAACAATTGTTGTAGGAGTACCAACTACGTATGACACATGGTTCAGGAGATATAACTACATAAACAATGACGGTTGCACGAAACTGTCACATAATGCAACGAAACTTTATAAATACACTGTATGAGAATGACAGAACTTAGTGACTTGCAACCAACTTTATATACAATTTCAAATCCTTATTAAACTTTTTTCGCTGATAACCGCATCATATGTCATGTATATTTTGTTTACTATCTTTCGTTTGTTTGGATACTGCACTTATAATTTTGTACATTATGCGAGACAGTCTTATTTCTTATTTATTCTCCGATAAATGTAGCATGTTTTTAGAAAAAAAGAGATGGACAGAGAGAGAAGGGCTAGGAGAAGTACTAACTCAAGGCAGGTATAAAGAAATAAATAAATAACCGGGCAAATCTGGGTTTTCAGCTAGTATTTTATGAATTATTAAATTTCTAAAAAATAATGTGACAATGATGAACTTCGTTAGTACAACTGTTAAGAGAAACAATTTTTAAGTAATCAGAAAAATGTCGCGACGAGTTATTACAAAGTAATCTTTTGACTGGTTGCCAATACATTTGGAGACGACAAAGAGGAAAAGATTCTGCTACTTCCAGTGCATCACACCTTGCTTCCTTGAACCGTCGTGGAGGACTCCACAGTCCCTTTTCCTCTTCATGACAACTCAGGGTAAAACTTTGTAAGAATTTCAACTAATTTAAGTATGTTTTCTAATTTATTTATATATCTTTTAAAAGTAAATTGTTTTCCAGAATAGTTCGAAGGATGATCCACATTAGGATTCAAACCAATCTTAAATAAATTTATATGGTGCACTGTAGGTCATAGCGTGGGCCTTCCCCGAAATGTCTTTTTTTTTTTTTTTTTTTTTTTTTTTTTCAGAAACTAAGCGTTTCCGGTCTATTCGCTTGGGACTTATTTTCCTTCTTTCGATGAGTACTACCTTATTTTCACCGTCTAGGATTTCATTCTTCCTCTTCGTAATCTATATCTGTATTGTTGTTGTTGTTGTAATGTTCAGTCCGGAGACTGGTTTGATGCAGCTCTCCACAATACCCTATCCTGAGCAAGCCTCTTCATCTCCACACAAGAACGGCAACCTACATCTGTCTGAATCTGCTTACTGTATCCATCCCTTGGTCTTCCCCACACACTTCCCTCCAACGCTAAATTCACAATTCCTTGATGTCTAAGAATGTGTCCTACTAATATATCCCTTATTTTAGTCAAGGTATGGCAGAAATTTCTTTTCTCCCCAATTCTGTTCAGTACCTCCTCATTAGTTACGCGATCCACCCACCTAACCTTCAGCATTCTTCTGTAGCACCACATTTCAAAAGCCTCAATCCTCTTCCTGTCCACACTGTTTATCGTCCATGTTTCACTCCCACACAAGGCAACACTCCATAGAAATGCCTTCAGAAAGGACTTCCTTGGGCTTAAATCAATATTCGATGTTAACAAATTCCTCTTTCTCAAGAACGCATTTCTACCCATTGCCATTCTGCATTTTTTATCCTCTGTACTGCGACCATCATTTGTTATTTTACTGCTCAAGTAAGAAATCTCATCTACCTCCTTTATTGCTTCGTTACCTAATCTAATTCCTTCAGCATCACCTGATCTTCTTAGACTGCACTCCATTATCCAAGTTTTGCTCTTGTTAATGTTCATCTTATATGCACCTTTCAGCACACTGTCCATTCCGTTCAATTGCTCCTCCAGGTTCTTTGCTGTATCTGACAGAATTACTATGTCGTCGGCAAAACGCAATGTTTTTAATTATTTCCCCTGAACTTTAATTCCTTCTCCAAATTTCTCCTTGCGTTCCTTTATAGCTTGCTCAATGTACAAATTGAATAACAGTGGAGAAAGACTACAATCCTGTCTTACTCCCTTTCCAACCACTGCATCCCTTTCATGCCCTTCACCTCTGACAACCGCTGTCTCGTTTTTGTACAAGTTGTAAATATCCTTACGCTCCCTATATTTTACTCCTGTTTGCTTCAGAACTATATCTATAAATGTGAATGTCTGTTCGGTGTACTTTTATCACGTCTGAACCACAAGTCATGAAGAACTAAAATTTTTTACAGTTACAAATGTCTACCCAGGGAAGGTTTTAGGCACGGTTTTATGGCGGTCGGATAGATATTTATCTATATATATTAATGTGAATGTTTGGTGTACGCTTATCACGTCAGACTCAGAGACTTAAGTATTTGTACAGTTACTAATTTATACCTGAGGAAGGTTTTAGGCAAGGTTTTATAGCGATATGATAGATTTTTAGTAATCTGAAGAATATAGCGCGAAATGCGGATTAATAATTACTGTTTGAAAATTATATTTACTCTTCGGAAATGGTTTTATTGGTTGCATTGTTGCTTGAGGGTTGATAATGATAAAAGGGTGGAGTTTATTGGGATGGAAAGTTATCGGTGTACATAAAATTCTACGTGTGTGTGTGTGTATTTATATTTCGCTCTGCAGCAAAAAGTACAAAACGCAATCGATTAGTCTGTGTGTTGTTGTTGTCCGAAGTCTCCCGTTGTACACCACAGAAGTTCATAAGGTGGTGGAACATATGGTGTTGAAAGTCGTCAAATTATAAAAAAATTCGGCCTGAAGCCCAGAGATAACGTTTGCGACTCTATACCAAGGAGGTTACATATAGCGAAATGTGATGCCACAGACCATATCTGTGGTCTATGCGTGCTACAATGTCTTCAGCTCTTTCTCTGTAAGGATAAGCATACGAATAAGGAACTATTAGAATAAATAAATAAAGCTGTAAAAATTCTTTTAATACATCTCTTTAAAAAAAAATCGATTTGGCGTTCCGCGCATTACATCAAGTGATCGATCTGAGATATTATTACAATCATTACTGTTGAATTGCGTGATTGGATCCTTCGAAACGAGTGCATTTTTACGTGTGATTTGATCTAGGCTACTTACTTTCCTGATAAACGGTAAGTGCATAGACTTCTGCAATCTGATACGAATATTTTTCAGTTCCGACTCACCAGCGAAATTTCTCAAAAATGAGTGAAATTAATTATATTAATTTAATTGTTATTTGCATGTTGATTAAAAATGTTTGTTTCAAAAGAAAGTATTTTATTTCATTTCATCCTTCAAAACCAGTCTCATAGCACACTACTGAAAGATAGCCTATCTATCATAATCAACCAACACGCGAGTGGAGCCGCAGGTTTAAGCTAGTTCATACTAAATTTGTTTATGTAGAAATATGATTATTCTTAACTTCTTATTACTGACTGAAATGAACTGAAGTGTGCCACCACGATCGACTGCAACGTTTTTGTGTACTTTTTTCGATTTTATTTATGTAGTGTACATACAAAAACATAAACCTGACACCGAAACAAAGAAAAAGGCATTTTCACATTAAGTCTATAATGCTAAAGATATATTAATAAATTCTAAAAAGTCTGCGTACACTGATCACCTGATGCCGAAAAACACAATCGATTTTGGTAAAAGAAAGCCGTCAAACAGTGTCATACGAGTTGAGACCTCATACATAAGCCAAAACTACTGGCAACGTACGAGGCAGTTACAGGGGAAGGTGCGTAATACCTTCTGCTACATTATTTAGTACCTGCTATTCGGATATATAGTGAAATGAAAGATTATTTCCTGAATAAGAGAAATATAAGTAAATAAATAGTCAATGGTTATGAACTCAGATGCAATTGCGTATTAACGTTAATTATTACAAAAAATTAGTGTTTTTTATTTATATATGCACTTATTTTACCTTGCAAGATTAGGGCCATCAGGCCGTCTCTTACACCTAACCAGGCTTGCTCAAAGTGAACAACATGTTTAGTACATTACAGACATACCATGTGTATTACAAGTATTAAATTAAAATAGTACAGATTATTATTGGATTGTAATTGTAAAAATAATACTTAGATAATTAATATCAATCAAAATGTATAGCAAAAACAATAATAATGAGAATAATAATTATAATTAGTCTGCAAAGGATAGTAAGCATGTTTCACATTGTGTACATCAGCCCTATTACAATTTAGGAATTGCCTCGTTATGTTCTTACAGATTGTGACTTATTCACATAAATCAGAGACGTAAGGCGATAGAATGTGGTGAAAGAGATATAAAACAGATAGGCTCGTTTGAGGAAGAGAAATGAAACGGTAAGATTCAAATCTATCAAAGAGAGAAGAGATAAAGAACTGAGAGATGGGTAACAATGGAGGTTATGCCACTGTTAATTAGTTGTATGTCGAGTGGTTTAGGGGAAGACGTAGGTAACATGGCAATGTGTTCTGTAGACGTATGTATAAGATGCAAAACGACACGGAGAAAGATTTAGTCTTGTGTGAAGGTACAGCCGGTGACAGAATTCGCGAGACCCCTCACCTAATCGCTATACACAACCGCAAAGTTCTGCTGCTTGGTGGGAAGTATATACACCTAGGCAACACGATCGTACATACTGTCGATTACCCATCTGACACGAAATCTGAGAGGAAAAATGTTATCTTCCAGTATCGCAGCCAGTTGTAACAACACGCGTGATTTCTATGCGACGTGAAGGCGACTTCGAAAACTGATTTTAGAAACTGCTTTGCGTATTAGCCATAGCGTTTTAAGCTGCTCGCGACCGACAAATTGATTTCCACATTTCTTTTCTTATAGTTTCAATGAACAAAGACAGCAATTAGAATTGAGATGCTGCAGTCCGTGAATATTTTGGGACGTTACTGACACATTCAAATGGAAAAATTGCATGCATATCATAGAATTAATTCAATTACATGAATGGACTTTGTTATGAAGCTAAGTGTTACATCATGGTGCATCATGTTCCGAGTATCGCTGACGGTTTCCGCCCACCGCCTCGGTTGCGCTATAAAGACGACAACCGTTTGGCGCCGCAGATCACTGATGGCATTTCCGAGAGTGAAGATATCGTGTCATTTCCACTGGTTCTCTTTCGGTTGATGTTGCAACTAAGATATCAGCACAAATTTAACAAACATAAGCCAGCTGTGTCACCAGTTCTCCTCAGATGTTTGGTACTTTTCCATACTCCTTGTCTTATTGAAATGCCTAATATTAAGCATTCGACAACATATTGGGATATTATAATACCAGATACGATTATGTCAAATGAATGTGCAGAGAAGCAAACAAATGATAAAGATTAGCTTATTTATCTCGCCAAATGACCAACTACTGATCAACGAGCGACAGTTCGATTACTGACTCTTTCACATTTTTCTTCTATTTTCAAATATGGCTCATTATGTTTCTCACGTAACAATAACAAACACACATGATAATTGCCGCGCTGGAGTAGCCTAGCGGTGTAAAACGCCTCGCTGCGGAGAGCGCGGTTGCTCGCCGTGGAGGTTCGAGTCCTCCCTGGGGCATGGGTGTGTGTGTGTTTGTCCTTAGGTTAGTTTACCTAAGTTTAAGTAGTTTGTAAGCTACGGACTGATGACCACGCAGTTTGGTCCGATAGATTTACAGACGTTTGAACATTTGACACGTGATAATTGAGTAACAATCTGTATCGCAATCACAGTGAGGAAATTATTATTCCTTAACCATGAAAATATATTGATAATACTATATGAAACATGTGCAACAGAGAATTGTGTTGCTTCAAATGAATTTCTTTAAACTATCGTATCCAACACATAATTGTATTTTTATTCCGTTTCTTTCAATAACGACGCAAAAGCTCCGTTTTTCGTGCAAGCAACATTAGGAATATTAAATCGCTGTGACATTCAAATCCGTAGTCGTTTAATATAATCGAGTATCGAAGACGATATGTTTCGCATACTAATCAAAAATATAAACCCGCCAAACCACCCGCACCTAGTAATACATTATGCAGGAAGTAGACGTCTGAACAATCATCTTATAATGAAGTCGGTCATCTATTCAAAGAAGCAGGCATTAATTTGATAATGCAAACAGCAAAAACAAGTAGATTGAATAATTTGTAAAATCTCAAACCTAAGAGTCGACTTTTGGTGATTCTCCATCGTAGCAATTAGAGGAGTGCAAGATTCTAAAGGTAATTCCTTGGTTTTAGAAGCCGCAGCCGTTTATTCTGTACTAGGACAGCATTACACACCCTTGGGTTTCAGTAACTGTACAGAATACAAAACCACGGTTTTTCATCAAAAGCGTGCGTAGTTTCCTGCCACTTATAAATAGGTAGTAGACCTATGTTCCTGCAGAGATTCGATAAACGGCTATGCTATAGTATGTGTGGGTGGCGCCGGCATAAATGCGCAGATGCGTAACACGAGGTCCTAGGGTCGATCTGACATCCGCAGCGCTTTTATTTTTAATTAATCACTCATTTTCAAGAGTTGCAATCCGTATTTTTCACATACGTAACTTTTCTGCTCAGTAACAACTTTGGTAGCGAATATAGTATCAAAAAGTTTTAACTCTTCATTCAGCCAGTTGATATGATAACAAAGAGAAGTTTTGAATGAATGAACGAAATAGACAGTCTATTTGCGTCAGATGTTCTGAGCAGATTGACACTGCCACCAGAAAAATGCCACAGATCGTGCGAGTCATAGCGTAAGTTTTTCCACAGACAGATAATAAACGTTGGTTTCAGGGCACATATCGTATGGATTCATAAATATCAAACAGTATGGTAGTCACAATTTATTAGCTGAAATAAGTGCCTACTGGAAAACGTTGCCTTTATGTGGGTTCGAAACTTGACAAGCACATACCAAGACTGTAATGCTACAACGACAATCTTCGAATGCGATTGTCTTGACAAAGGCTAATAATATCCCCTTATACGTTTGCGTGTTGAAAGTCTCAAAACTAGGGATCGCTGGATGGGTCTCACCTACTTCGCCCAATCTGTGCGAGAAGAAACACGAATATCAATCTTTTAAATTCCTACAACATATCCACTGTGTAGGCCGTAGGAAAAGAGGAAACTCACGCCAAATGATCCAACTACAGATAGGTGCAATATCAGCTAATACTGAGGTTCACCATTGCTGATGACGGTGTTTTCGGTGTTGCGAAGTAGCTAAACAATTAGCTTTTGAATGAAACAGCAGGGGTTTGAATCCCGTCCCTTCCAAAATACTTTTCTTATATTAACCCTTGTAGTTGTAATTATGAATTATAAAAATTTCAATGCATAGTTTATATATTTGGTTTCGTTATAACTAATTTAATTAATTAATATATCTTATTTCATCATTTAATTTTCATAATTCGATGAAGTATTAAATGAAAATAATATTTCTAAAATTGTAGCACGTATTTATATGCAGAAGTTATATTAAATTCCTTAGGGTATTCATAGTCAAAGAAAATCTCCACACTATGCAGACTTTAGCAAAGTATTTTAAGCGAGAAATTTTATCCGAAATATGCTTCGGTGCACAGCATCCTTTATTCAAGTTTTTAAGTAAATAACTTTTCACTGTTGATTTTTGTGTATACCAAGTGTATGGATGGGAATTGTGGCACTGAACTGATGCTGTAGGATTGAATGAGTTTTAATTGAGACACCTCTTGACATCAAACGTTCGTGGCACACTGAAACGTTTAAGTAAATTTAGATTTCATGAATAAAAGGTTTACATTGCGAGGGGTAATATGAAATGAACAAAAATGTAAGGAGTACCGGGGAATCGAACCTTGACTTCCAACATTGCACTCGAAGCACTTGTCCACTACGCTAGGCACACTCCTCAAAGACTGCAAGTTAATAAGAAGCTTATATAACACCTATTTGTCTGTGAGACATTTTCGCTTTCCCTTTAGCCAACTCGGACGGGATATTTTCGGAATTTGAAAGGTTTGTCAACCTCCCTCTCGCAGGTTTTGAACAAAATCTTTGAAAACCATCCCGCAATCTACTCTGTCAGTCATAAACATTCTACAGTATAAACTGAAAGACAGAATCGTTGAGGAAATGTCTGCGCCCTCCCCCCTCGCCAATCCTTGAGGGTTAAAATTCTAGGAGTAGGAACATCCTCATCCATAATCCACGGACTGAGACGCGATATTTTTGTGAAATTCAGTGTCCTTTTACAGCGACAGTGGTAAAAATTGTGGGAATAAAGTTTATGAAGTAGTTTCTGTTAATATTTATAAAGAAACTTTACGCTGTAGCAACGAATGCCTGATCTACGAAACAGCAACGAATCTAAATCATTAATACGAACGTGTTTCTGACGGCATTTTGACTTGTGAGTGTTCTATAGTTCAAAGGCACATGCGGTAACTTGAGAGTAATTTTGCGAAAAATTTGTAACATAAAGTTAGGGAGTCGTATTTTGACCACGCTAATAAACACCCACATGCAAGGTCTTGGTATTCCGGGGTGTTCTTTCTACTATTAATCGCTGTTTTATGTCCTCTGACTTTATTGAAAGAAGTACGGTTTTTTAAATAAATGAAACATGTCAAGTTACCAAAAAAAGGTGGTCTTATTTTTGTCACCCTGATTTCTTTAATGAACAGTTTCATATTAACAACATACCTAACGCAAGAATCATTTATGAAACGTCTGAAACAACTGCATAACAGTTGGTAAGATTTAGCTGTAGTAGATTGTCGTGTAAGGAAGTTTGTTTACACGCGCTAGCCGTGCTGTGAAGTGCCCCGTTTACTTCCGTTCAAACCTCTCGCCGGCCACAAGCACTGACTGGAGGACGAGACATTCGCTGCGATTGGGCAGAGGCATGTCTCGCATCTTCTCGACTGCCCACCGATGTGTCTGAACCTGTCTTTTCTTAAATGGACTGTTTGCCTTATGATGCCTGGTTATACTGATACCGATCTCCTAATGGATTCTCGTTCTAGGTTATATTATTGTGCACTGAATTAAAATTTTTATTATTGGATGGTTTCAGATAGCCCGCCTGTTAGTTGCCATATTTAGCGGCAATTCTTACATTATTAAACAATAAGTCTATAATAACTTCTTTATATTTGAACATTGACATGTCGTGACGCTGAAAAAAAAAATGCGTGTATGGTCTATTAAAATTGTATTCTGTTGAATGTGTAACACATTAACCTCGAAGCAACTATCTATTTCAGGCATATCCGAAGTAACAGACACCATACCAATATAATTAATTAAGACTCGCGAAGACGGCGTTTCGTCAACCCCTTCACCGCATATGCGGCCATACGTTCGATCTCGCACGATATGGGCGCTACAGCCATAGCGTGCAACTTGTGGAAGTTTGAGACAGACACTGGGCGAGCACCGGTGGCCACGTGGTTAAATTCACCGCTGGCCCGAAGCGGGAGACACGAGTTCGATTCCCGTCCGGCTTCATATTTTCACTTATTGCCATTGTTTAATTTCAGTGCCCTAATTCAGCACTGTCATTTCTTTCCTTCCTAATTCTTATTCCTTCACCTCGTTCATAAATATTTGCCAGTTCTTGTTTCTTTTTCTTTGGACCTCCTTACCCGCTCTTCTAGGCTGAACTGAACTTCGCTCACAAATTACGCCTTCATCGGCGATCTTGTACTCTAAACTTTTTGCAGATGTTTAGATGTTCAAAATACAGTTCTACACATCCATGATTTATTATTACTATTATTGAATCTAGAAACTGAATAGTTCTTCTCACGGAAAAATAAAAATTATTATTACGAATCCTGATGAAAATTAGTTTTATACGTACAGTTTCAACTTACAACTGTCCCTTAAAATAAAAGTAAATAACTCTTCTTTATAAGAAATAAATTCTCTGACTGCTTAAAAAAACGAAGCAAACAAAACAAGAAATCAAATCAAAATGTTAAAATGTTTGTAGAGCTTATGGGACTTACGTATGGGGTCATCAGTCCTTAAACTTACAATCTATTTATGAACTAGCTAATACTAAGGACGGCACAAATATCCATGCTCAAGGGGGAATTCGAACCCACGACCGTAATGGCAGTGCAGACCCTGACTGGCGTGCCGCAGACCGCTCGGCCACTGCGGCCGGCCAAGAAACTCTACTAATACTGTTCAACATCTCGTATATCCTCCTTCAGCCTCAAAGACGGCTCGCTCTAATCATGTAACGTGGACATTCAAGTAACTGGTTCCAAGAGTATTGCCACGGTCGGTTTCGCGCCAACACCGCTTCCACATGGCACGGTTTCAGCTGCCCTCCACCCGCAGTATATTTTTAAAAACTAGGACTAACGCAATAGCGTTCAAGTTTTATACTTTTTAATGAGGACGTGAAGTTAAGCTTTCGATTGTTTTAAATTTAACGTGAACGCTGGGGAAGGGTAAATGGCAGATATGTTTTTCTAAGGAATTTTAGCACCTGATGATGTGTCTACAGGACGCGAAACCGGTAGTGCCTTTTTAAATAAAGTTAATTGCAGTCGAAGTGGATTTTGTTTCAAAATGTTCCAAGAGTCCTGAATCACATGAGAAACCTGGTGGCGACTCGACAGTGAATGTCGTGCTTCACCAGTCAGCGTTACGTCTGCAGCCGTGGAGCGATGCCTACGAGAAATCATAAATTAAAACGTTAAAACATACTGCATGTGCTTTAAAAGAAATAAACTAAAAATCGTTTCATATCGTTGGTGAGATCTTGATTCTGTTCTAGTGAACCTCATTGTTTCTCAAACTGTTTGAAACCTTTGCTTTTTTGCCTATGGTATACAAAAGGTGGATCTTATGAGTAGCACTCTTACACCATTCTAAATAAATAAACTTCTCCTGCTAATGTTGCTCTGTATCACGTATAACCGCCTTCTGCTTCCGCAACGATTCGAAGCTTATTGGGTATTCTCGTTTCTTATTATTATGGTGTGGTGTCTGTTATTTCGGGCTCTCCGAAGTAACAGACACCATACCAATATAATTAATTACGACACGCGAAGACGGCGTTTCTTCAATCACTTCACAGCATATGTAGACATACGTTCGACCTCGCACGATTACGGGCGCTACAGCCATAGCGTGCAACTTGTGGAAGTTTGAGGCGGACGCGGGGCGAGCACCGGGATCCACGTGGTTAATTTCACCGCTGGCCCGAAGTTGGAGACCCAGGTTCGATTATCGGCGCGCCATTGTTTAATTTCAATGTCCTAATGCAGCACTATCGATCCTTTTCTTCCTAATCCTTATTCCGTCACCTACTTCACAATTGCTTACTAGGCAGACTACTCTCCACTAGTCCATCACACCACTAGCGATTAAGACGCCTCCACGTCACAAACTTTACTTCAGCTTCTGTGTTCCAAAGAATGTTGGAACAACTGCCAAGGCTCTCCACGCAGCGAAATAGAGAAGTAAGCATGGAGGTCTGTGTTCAATCCCTGACCGCATCACAAATTTAATTCAGTGCTTCACCTTTATCTTTCATGTCTTTGACATGTTTGAGAAGAAAAACCGTCTCAGGTTTCGTGTATTTGCTTTTACATTGATATTCCTTCATAATTATTTGAAAATTTTTGTTTCTTTTTGTTTGGGCCTCTCTATCTCCCCTATTAGGCTGTACTTCCCTCACAAATTTCGCCTGCATCGGCGATCTTCTATATTTAAACTTTTTGCAAATGTTTTAAATACAATTCTGCACAACCACATTTGTTTTAGAGATTGATTAAATTTAGAAAATGAGTACTTCTTCTCTCGGAAAAATAAATATTACGATTCCTGATGAAAATTAGTCTGTGCGTCCAGTTTAAACTTACAGATTTCTGTGGCACGCCTCACAGCGGCCGGCCAACTAGCTAGCCGGCCAGCCGGCTCAGGTGGCGCAGTGGTAACGCACTGGACTCGCATTCGGGAGGATGGTGGTTCAAATCCACCTTCGGCCATCCAGATTTAGGTTTTCCGTGATTTCCCTAAATCACTCCAGGCATATGCCGGGATGGTTCCTTTCAAAGGGCACGGCCGATTTCCTTCCTCATCCTAACCCAAAAACTCCGAGCGTTAGCTCCGTCTCTAATGACCGAGCTGTCGACGGGACGTTAAACCCTAAGCATCCATCCATCCATCCGGTTCAGGACTGCTATGCTTACGGCGGATGACGTGCGCGCCGCGACCGGTCTTTCTCGTAGGCATCGCTCCACGGCTGCAGACGTAACGCTGACTGGTGAAGCACGACATTCACTGTCGAGTCGCCACCAGGTTTCTCATGTGATTCAGGACTCTTGGAACATTTTGAAACAAAATCCACTTCGACTGCAATTAACTTTATTTAAAAAGGCACTACCGGTTTCGCGTCCTGTAGACACATCATCAGGTGCTAAAATTCCTTAGAAAAACATATCTGCCATTTACCCTTCCCCAGCGTTCACGTTAAATTTAAAACAATCGAAAGCTTAACTTCACGTCCTCATTAAAAAGTATAAAACTTGAACGCTATTGCGTTAGTCCTAGTTTTTAAAAATATACTGCGGGTGGAGGGCAGCTGAAACCGTGCCATGTGGAAGCGGTGTTGGCGCGAAACCGACCGTGGCAATACTCTTGGAACCAGTTACTTGAATGTCCACGTTACATGATTAGAGCGAGCCGTCTTTGAGGCTGAAGGAGGATATACGAGATGTTGAACAGTATTAGTAGAGTTTCTTGGCCGGCCGCAGTGGCCGAGCGGTCTGCGGCACGCCAGTCAGGGTCTGCACTGCCATTACGGTCGTGGGTTCGAATTCCCCCTTGAGCATGGATATTTGTGCCGTCCTTAGTATTAGCTAGTTCATAAATAGATTGTAAGTTTAAGGACTGATGACCCCATACGTAAGTCCCATAAGCTCTACAAACATTTTAACATTTTGATTTGATTTCTTGTTTTGTTTGCTTCGTTTTTTTAAGCAGTCAGAGAATTTATTTCTTATAAAGAAGAGTTATTTACTTTTATTTTAAGGGACAGTTGTAAGTTGAAACTGTACGTATAAAACTAATTTTCATCAGGATTCGTAATAATAATTTTTATTTTTCCGTGAGAAGAACTATTCAGTTTCTAGATTCAATAATAGTAATAATAAATCATGGATGTGTAGAACTGTATTTTGAACATCTAAACATCTGCAAAAAGTTTAGAGTACAAGATCGCCGATGAAGGCGTAATTTGTGAGCGAAGTTCAGTTCAGCCTAGAAGAGCGGGTAAGGAGGTCCAAAGAAAAAGAAACAAGAACTGGCAAATATTTATGAACGAGGTGAAGGAATAAGAATTAGGAAGGAAAGAAATGACAGTGCTTAATTAGGGCATTGAAATTAAACAATGGCGATAAGTGAAAATATGAAGCCGGACGGGAATCGAACTCGTGTCTCCCGCTTCGGGCCAGCGGTGAACTTAACCACGTGGCCACCGGTGCTCGCCCAGTGTCTGTCTCAAACTTCCACAAGTTGCACGCTATGGCTGTAGCGCCCATATCGTGCGAGGTCGAACGTATGGCCGCATATGCGGTGAAGGGGTTGAAGAAACGCCGTCTTCGCGAGTCTTAATTAATTATATTGGTATGGTGTCTGTTACTTCGGATATGCCTGAAATAGATAGTTGCTTCGAGGTTAATGTGTCACACATTCAACAGAATACAATTTTAATAGACCATACACGCTTTTTTTTTTTCAGCGTCACGACATGTCAATGTTCAAATATAAAGAAGTTATTATAGACTTATTGTTTAATAATGTAAGAATTGCCGCTAAATATGGCAACCAACAGGCGGGCTATCTGAAACCATCCAATAATAAAATTTTTAATTCAGTGCACAATAATATAACCTAGAACGAGAATCCATTAGGAGATCGGTATCAGGATAACCAGGCATCATAAGGCAAACAGTCCATTTAAGAAAAGACAGGTTCAGACACATCGGTGGGCAGTCGAGAAGATGCGAGACATGCCTCTGCCCAATCGCAGCGAATGTCTCGTCCTCCAGTCAGTGCTTGTGGCCGGCGAGAGGTTTGAACGGAAGTAAACGGGGCACTTCACAGCACGGCTAGCGCGTGTAAACAAACTTCCTTACACGACAATCTACTACAGCTAAATCTTACCAACTGTTATTCAGTTGTCTCAGACGTTTCATAAATGATTCTTGCGTTAGGTATGTTGTTAATATGAAACTGTTCATTAAAGAAATCAGGGTGACAAAAATAAGACCACCTTTTTTTGGTAACTTGACATGTTTCATTTATTTAAAAAACCGTACTTCTTTCAATAAAGTCAGAGGACATAAAACAGCGATTGATAGTAGAAAGAACACCCCGGAATACCAAGACCTTGCATGTGGGTGTTTATTAGCGTGGTCAAAATACGACTCCCTAACTTTTTGTTACAAATGTTTCGCAAAATTACTCTCAAGTTACCGCATGTGCCTTTGAACTATAGAACACTCACAAGTCAAAATGCCGTCAGAAACACGTTCGTATTAATGATTTAGATTCGTTGCTGTTTCGTAGATCAGGCATTCGTTGCTACAGCGTAAAGTTTCTTTATAAATATTAACAGAAACTACTTCATAAACTTTATTCCCACAATTTTTACCACTGTCGCTGTAAAAGGACACTGAATTTCACAAAAATATCGCGTCTCAGTCCGTGGATTATGGATGAGGATGTTCCTACTCCTAGAATTTTAACCCTCAAGGATTGGCGAGGGGGGAGGGCGCAGACATTTCCTCAACGATTCTGTCTTTCAGTTTATACTGTAGAATGTTTATGACTGACAGAGTAGATTGCGGGATGGTTTTCAAAGATTTTGTTCAAAACCTGCGAGAGGGAGGTTGACAAACCTTTCAAATTCCGAAAATATCCCGTCCGAGTTGGCTAAAGGGAAAGCGAAAATGTCTCACAGACAAATAGGTGTTATATAAGCTTCTTATTAACTCCCAGGCTTTGAGGAGTGTGCCTAGCGTAGTGGACAAGTGCTTGGAGTGCAATGTTGGAAGTCAAGGTTCGATTCCCCGGTACTCCTTACATTTTTGTTCATTTCATATTACCCCTCGCAATGTAAACCTTTTATTCATGAAATCTAAATTTACTTAAACGTTTCAGTGTGCCACGAACGTTTGATGTCAAGAGGTGTCTCAATTAAAACTCATTCAATCCTAAAGCATCAGTTCAGTGCCACAATTCCCATCCATACACTTGGTATACACAAAAATCAACAGTGAAAAGTTATTTACTTAAAAACTCGAATAAAGGATGCTGTGCACCGAAGCATATTTCGGATAAAATTTCTCGCTTAAAATACTTTGCTAAAGTCTGCATAGTGTGGAGATTTTCTTTGACTATGAACACCCTATGGAATTTAATATAACTTCTGCATATAAATACGTGCTACAATTTTAGAAATATTATTTTCATTTAATACTTCATCGAATTATGAAAATTAAATGATGAAATAAGATATATTAATTAATTAAATTAGTTATAACGAAACCAAATATATAAACTATGCATTGAAATTTTTATAATTCATAATTACAACTACAAGGGTTAATATAAGAAATGTATTTTGGAAGGGACGGGATTCAAACCCCTGCTGTTTCATTCAAAAGCTAATTGTTTAGCTACTTCGCAACACCGAAAACACCGTCATCAGCAATGGTGAACCTCAGTATTAGCTGATATTGCACCTATTTGTAGTTGGATCATTTGGCGTGAGTTTCCTCTTTTCCTACGGCCTACACAGTGGATATGTTGTAGGAATTTAAAAGATTGATATTCGTGTTTCTTCTCGCACAGATTGGGCGAAGTAAGTGAGACCCATCCAGCGATCCCTAGTTTTGAGACTTTCAACACGCAAACGTATAAGGGGATATTATTAGTCTTTGTCAAGATAATCGCATTCGAAGATTTTCGTTGTAGCATTACAGTCTTGGTATGTGCTTGTCAAGTTTCGAACCCACATAAAGGCAACGTTTTCCAGTATGCACTTATTCCAGCTAATAAATTGTGACCACTATACTGTTTGATATTTATAAATCCATACGATATGTGCCCTGAAACCAACGTTTATTATCTGTCTGTGGAAAAACTTACGCTATGACTCGCACGATCTATGGCATTTTTCTGGTGGCAGTGTCAATCTGCTCAGAACATCTGACGCAAATAGACTGTCTATTTCGTTCATTCATTCAAAACTTCTCTTTGTTATCATATCAACTGGCTGAATGAAGAGTTAAAACTTTTTGATACTATATTCGCTACCAAAGTTGTTACTGAGCAGAAAAGTTACGTATGTGAAAAATACGGATTGCAACTCTTGAAAATGAGTGATTAATTAAAAATAAAAGCGCTGCGGATGTCAGATCGATCCTAGGACCTCGTGTTACGCATCTGCGCATACTATAGCATAGCCGTTTATCGAATCTCTGCAGGAACATAGGTCTACTACCTATTTATAAGTGGCAGGAAACTACGCACGCTTTTGACGAAAAACCGTGGTTTTGTATTCTGCACAGTAACTGAAACCCACAGGTGTGTAATGCTGTCCTAGTACAGAATAAACGGTTGCGGCTTCTAAAACCAAGGAATTACCTTTAGAATCTTGCACTCCTCTAATTGCTACGATGGAGAATCACCAAAAGTCGACTCTTAGGTTTGAGATTTTACAAATTATTCAATCTACTTGTTTTTGCTGTTTGCATTATCAAATTAATGCCTGCTTCTTTGAATAGATGACCGACTTCATTATAAGATGATTGTTCAGACGTCTACTTCCTGCATGATGTATTACTAGGTGCGGGTGGTTTGGCGGGTTTATATTTTTGATTAGTATGCGAAACATATCGTCTTCGATACTCGATTATATTAAACGACTACGGATTTGAATGTCACAGCGATTTAATATTCCTAATGTTGCTTGCACGAAAAACGGAGCTTTTGCGTCGTTATTGAAAGAAACGGAATAAAAATACAATTATGTGTTGGATACGATAGTTTAAAGAAATTCATTTGATGCAACACAATTCTCTGTTGCACATGTTTCATATAGTATTATCAATATATTTTCATGGTTAAGGAATAATAATTTCCTCACTATGATTGCGATACAGATTGTTACTCAATTATCACGTGTCAAATGTTCAAATGTCTGTAAATCTATCGGACCAAACTGCGTGGTCATCAGTCCGTAGCTTACAAACTACTTAAACTTAGGTAAACTAACCTAAGGACAAACACACACATGCACCCATGCCCCAGGGAGGACTCGAACCTCCACGGCGAGCAACCGCGTTCTCCGCAGCGAGGCGTTTTACACCGCCAGGCTACTCCAGCGCGGCAATTATCATGTGTGTTTGTTATTGTTACGTGAGAAACATAATGAGCCATATTTGAAAATAGAAGAAAAATGTGAAAGAGTCAGTAATCGAACTGTCGCTCGTTGATCAGTAGTTGGCCATTTGGCGAGATAAATAAGCTTATCTTTATCATTTGTTTGCTTCTCTGCACATTCATTTGACATAATCGTATCTGGTATTATAATATCCCAATATGTTGTCGAATGCTTAATATTAGGCATTTCAATAAGACAAGGAGTATGGAAAAGTACCAAACATCTGAGGAGAACTGTAATTTGTGGTGACACAGCTGGCTTATGTTTGTTAAATTTGTGCTGATATCTTAGTTGCAACATCAACCGAAAGAGAACCAGTGTAAATGACACGATATCTTCACTCTGGGAAATGCCATCAGTGATCTGCGGCGCCAAACGGTTGTCGTCTTTATAGCGCAACCGAGGCGGTGGGCGGAAACCGTCAGCGATACTCGGAACGTGATGCACCATGATGTAACACTTAGCTTCATAACAAAGTCCATTCATGTAATTGAATTAATTCTATGATATGCATGCAATTTTTCCATTTGAATGTGTCAGTACCGTCCCAAAATATTCACGGACTGCAGCATCTCAATTCTAATTGCTGTCTTTGTTAATTGAAACTATAAGAAAAGAAATGTGGAAATGAATTTGTCGGTCGCGAGCAGCTTAAAACGCTATGGCTAATACGCAAAGCAGTTTCTAAAATCAGTTTTCGAAGTCGCCTTCACGTCGCATAGAAAGCACGCGTGTTGTTACAACTGGCTGCGATACTGGAAGATAACATTTTTCCTCTCAGATTTCGTGTCAGATGGGTAATCGACAGTATGTACGATCGTGTTGCCTAGGTGTATATACTTCCCACCAAGCAGCAGAACTTTGCGGTTGTGTATAGCGATTAGGCGAGGGGTCTCGCGAATTCTGTCACCGGCTGTACACCCAAGATGCTAGACGTATCAGATGTGGTATGGCGGTTGTGGAATGATGATATTTGTTAATGTGAGAAAATAACTATTGGTGGCTGAGAAATCGATGAAGTAAGCACAGCGTTAGAAAATCGTTCCACGTATGTGGGTGTATCCAACCTCGCCGCGTATATGTAGACTGATATGATCGTACAAATGTATAATGCACACGTACCTAACACAAGCATTCTACACTAGTTCGAGGCGTCTGGAATTTTAATATTTGTGCCGTGTTGCTCACATTAGTAAGTTTTCTGTCTCCTTGCCGCTGGTTGTCCTAAGTGTCGGTGGCCGAGTAGAGAGAGACCGACCCAGGAAAAAAGGATGCACGCTTGTGCAGGTACAGAGTCTGAGGTGACCAGCCAGTGGGGCAGCAGAAACTAGAGACACTAAGGTAGATTACTACAAGATACGTATTTCGTAGAAATAATACAATACTTAACTTGGAGGGCAGCAGACTAGTGGAATGCTGATACATAGTTGAACTAGGTAGAGGGCTGCCTACTGATGAGAGTGTTAACTGGTGCCTGTCCTATTGCCAAGTGCTATACAGTTCAGTGGTGACCACGAGCGGGGTTGAGGCAGAGGGTGCTTGGAGCCGATGCCGTAAGAAAGCCGCGCCATGCTTGCAAGGCGGCGCGAGTCTAAAGTACGTGGCACGCACTTCAGACCTGTGTGACACCCCATCCATCCCCCCCCCCCCCCAAACCACAGCGCCGTCGCGGCTTACGGCTGAGGGTCATTGCGACGGCACTGGGAGGAGGGCCTGGGCGGGGGCGTTACTGGAGGGACGGGCGTCACAGCTGAGGCTGGGATCGAGACGCTGTCCACACCGCAGTATCCACCTTATGATCCCCCAGAAAACCCACCAAAAAGGAATATTCTTCCTACGTAATCGATGCAATGGAGCTGCAATCTGAGAGGCATTGAGAATAAATCTGAAATAATAGTTCAGCTTTCCCATTACTGCTTGCAATTCGTGCACATTCATCGGAGGAGGCAAGTCTTTGACTGCTTGAAGATGTGACTGTAAGTGATGTATTCCTTGGGCATTAATCACATAGCCTAGATTATTTCAGTCTGGAAAAACTAACTCTTTGCTTTATTGCAACGTAGACCTGATGCAGTCAACACTTTGAAAAGGCACTCCAGGTTTGATAAATGTTCTGGTGTTCCTGACACCACAATATCATCCAAATAGTTCGAGCAACACGGTACAGAAACTGTCAGCTGTTCCAAAAACTCTGAAAAATAGCCGGGGCGGAAGAACTGCCAAAGGGTAGACGTTGAAACTGAAAAAGACCCATGTGAGTATTAATGACGAAAAACTTTTTTGACTTGTCATCGAGTGGAATCTGCAAGTATCCCTCTGCTAAATCAATCTTAGAAAAGAAGCGAGACTGTCCTAAATTGTCCATCAGTTCCTCAGGTCAAGGCAGGGGTAAGTGTCTACAATTTTTTGACTGTTCACTGTTGATTTAAAGTCCACACAGAGAAGAATCACTATAGGCGAGGCCCACTTACTCGCAGAAACAGGGGAAATCACCCCACTATCCTGCCAACGATTAAGTTCTTCAGAAACTTGATCACGAAGGGCGATAGGCACTGGTTTAGCTTTACGAAATTTTGGTGCTGCAGGTTATTTAAAGTTTAATGTGCCATGAAGTCTTTTGCACAACCTAGTTCCGGCAAAAACAAGTCACTGTATTTTTCACCCAATGCATTGATTTTGTCCTGAGGCACTACTGACGATATTTGAAGCACATCTCTTTGAATTGATGAGCCAAATAAGTCGAATGCATCTACTCCAAAAATGTTCTGTATAGATTTGGCCTGAAGAATAACAAAAGCGACAGTTTTGATAACACCTTGAAAAGAGGCGGGCAGACTACATATTCCCAGCAGGGGAATATTTTGTCCTGTGTACGCTGTGAGCACTTGTTGAGACGGTGACAGTTTTGGCGAGCCCAGAAGTTCATATGTGTCTTTATTCATTAATGTGACAGCGGAACCAGTATCAAGCTGAAATTGCAGTCTTAGTTTCTATGGAAAGAGTCACAAAAGTTTTTGCTTGTGGCACTCGACAGGTGCGCGAATGTGGGCAACGTTTGACACAGTTTGTTTGCTGCACTTACGCATGCACGGGCGAAGGAAGCGATGCAGAATCGGCACACAGATTAATAACACTGTACCTAGATGGCACTACCGCCAGATCGGCTTCCTTGCAAGCTTGCGAAGCTACCACAGATTAACTAACTACTGCACTAAACTCACTCTGAATAGCTACATCAAGTCTACTGTCACTAGCTACGCAGTACTGGGCACTATTACAATGAGAAGTTGCTGAAGGCACTAGGTTCACTACAGGATTGCACTGTACATAGTCATATTACTTGTCCCGAACCCTTTTACGTTGCAGTTTCACATGCTCGACGGCGCTTGCGACGTGACTCACTAAATAGTTTGCCATAGGCGCAGAAGAACATTCTTGCATTTGAGATTCAAGCAATGTACTGTTGAAGTCTACAGCATGTATGACATTCACTGTGTGAACTGTTCTCGCACTCTGCAAAGCACTGTTCCTAACGGCACCATTTTTTGAATTTAGATTCTGCATACACACTGTTTGTACATGTCCTGATTTGGCACATTGATAACAGATGGCGTTGCGACTAGGGCATTGCACACGCTTGTGGCGAGATACACACTGGGGGCAAGATTTACGAACATTTTTCTGGTAAGATCATTGGCACCTGTTATTTACAGTATGTTGTCTATCGCGACGGGGTGACATTTGTGTCGCGTTTTTACACCGGCTACTGTTCACTGTCTGTTCAGTCTGGCCAGTAGAATTAAAAGAATCACGTGGGCTAGACTGAGAACTTTGACTAGGAAAGCGTCCTTTGCGGAGCACTGAGTTAACACTGTGGCTTTGCATTTCTACATCTGCTAAGTCAAAGGTATCATGCGCTTCAATAAGCCGCAGTACACTGTCTAATGAAGGGTCAGACTGTTTTAGAATTGCTGCCCTAATTATGGGGTCCTGAATGTTCTGTGTGATCGCATCTCTCAACATAACGTCACTATAAGAAAGGCCACAAGAGCAAGTAAATTTACATTTGCGGGTTAAGCCCTTCAATTTCGTAATCCATTGCTTCTGGGTCTGGTCCAGTGCTTTTTTTAGTCTGAAAAATCGGCACCGCGCTGCGGCTATGCGATCTTTTCTCTCATAATGAACATTCAGTGCGTCTACTATTTGAGCAAAGTCGACGTCACAGTGATGCGATGGGGAACAGAGTCTGCAGTAATGCGAAGGTCTTTGTGCCCACTACAGAGAGGAACAAATGCTTGACTGTCTTACCTGTAAGTTGATGAGCCGAGACAAGTTCTTAAAATTGCTCTAAGTAATAGCTCCATTCTTCCTCACTTTCGTCGTACTGGCGAAACGCAGGAAGCAGTGTGGCGGTGTGGCTTGGAGTAGTTGTGTGATTTTCGCCGTCTGTAACTGAATAATTTCCATTATGTTTGGGTTCGGGGTAGTGGCCATGCTGACTGATTAGGCACCGCGCATACAAACAAATTATAACAAAACACAAATTCAATGTGAAAGAAGACTCTCTGCAACAAAACGTCCATCAAACATTTAACAGAATATCGACCCCCAAAAATCTTATAATAAGGGTGGGGGGAGGAGAAATTTCTGTATGCTCCAACTGCTGCTGTCTGGCTGCTGCAAGCTGACTGGTGCAAGGTTCTTCTATCGCACCTCATCGCCACTTTTGTGTCTCATTGCCGCCGGTTGTCTTAAGTGTCGGTGGCCAAGTAGAGAGAGACTGACACAGGAAAGTAGGATGCATGCATGTGCAGGGACAGAGTCTGAGGTGACAAGTCAGTGGGACAGCAGAAACTGGAAACATTAAGCTAGATTAGTATAAGATATGTATTTCGTAGAAATAAACAATACTTAACTTGGAGGGCAGCAGAATAGTGGAATGCCGCAGTGGAGTAGCTGAGCGGTCTAAAGCACCTCACTGCGGAGCGCGCAGTTGCTCGCCGTGGAGGTTCGAGTCCTCCCTGGGGCATGGGTGGTTGTGTTTGTCCATAGATTAGTTTACCTAGGTTTAAGTAGTTTGTAAGCTACAGACTGATGACCATGCAGTTTGGTCCAATAGATTTACAGACATTTGAACATTTGACTAGTGGAATGCTGATACATAGTTGAACTAGGTAGAGGCCTGCCTACTGATGAGAGTCTTAACTGGTGCCTGTTCTATTGCCAAGTGCTATACAGTTCAGTGGTGGCCACAAGCGGGGTTGCAACAGAGGGCGCTCAGGGTCAACGTCCTACGAACGCCGCGCCGTGCTTGCAAGGTGGCGCTCGGCGAAAGTACGTGGCGTCCACTTCAGACTAGTGCGACACCACAGTAAGGATTTGACAAGACACGTGTTCGGACTAATATTTGTTTAACTTGGGTTGGAAATATTTTTCTACACTTTTGGATTGCATACAGGGATGATGGCGACTTCCTACAAGCTTCAACTTTTTGTTCTTTCCATTTCCGGCATGCGTCCAAGATTATCCCAACATCTTTCACTGTTTTTTGATATGGTAATTGGATATCATTGAGGTGTATTTAAGGGACTGTTTCACGAAATTTCCAGTTGATTAACTTTGGATAAGATATGAGGATGACCTAGGACTATTGGGGTTTAATTTATGATCTATGTTTTGTGCCCATCGTGAAACAGAGCAGAGTTCTGCATTCATACCAGCTACTGAATCTGCAATGTTCATAGGGCTGCCAATTATGTACAGTTGGTTGATGTCGGCATATAGATGT
This sequence comes from Locusta migratoria, assembly GCA_026315105.1. Lineage (NCBI taxonomy): Eukaryota > Metazoa > Arthropoda > Insecta > Orthoptera > Acrididae > Locusta > Locusta migratoria. The sequence goes on along the minus strand of CM048747.1, from coordinate 541,480,070 downwards.
TAGCTGCAGGAGTGAATTACTGAAGAAAAGAAGTCTAAAATACCGTAAAAAGTTTTCTTTAAATCCCCGATCAGAAAATAACAATGGCAATTTCTGTAAATGGTTAATAGTACAAATCAGTTGTTCTACACATGTCAAGTCACTTCTTATTTTAGGCTGGCGCTGAACATCCTGCATTGGAATTTTACCGTGAAAAATCATCTAAAGATATGACCGTATCTCTATCTGAATTGTGATATTATATTAAAAAAAAAAGATCTACTGGAAATGAACCTTAACGTTACGAAGTTTACGAGTAGATTCTTAGACAGATGGACAGAAGAATAACTTAACTGGTGTCTTGATAATGTAGCACACTAGATGATGGAAATTGTGAAAAATGTGACAACTAATTATGGCGATTCAGGTACGTTATAATGGCGTTAGAAGAGTTCTTCAATCGGAAACTATAAAAGAGAATTGGGTGACCATAACCTAATCGGAAAGGCATTTTCTAAAAATGTTATATGATTACCTGTAGAAACTAAGATTTTGTTTCTTTCACCTACAATATTCAGAAAGTGATTATTGGATACAGCACATGTACCTAACTTGCCAGTATCAAAAACATTTATATCTGCTGCTGCCGACCAGACAGTTCGTTCACGACTGATCAGATGGTTTTATTTTTATCCCGAGAGTTTGCTATTCTTTTTGCATACCACATACATTTTGCCCTCTAAATGACATTTTCCAGAACCTTACAGTACTGTTTGTAATAAGCTACTGCACCGTCGTTCTAACTGATTCTAACATGTTGATACAATTCCCGCTTTGTTCTACTCTTATCCCGTCAGCCACCCTGGCTGCCTGTTACTGGAAGTACCCTGTTAGGGTGATCAGTTTTGTGTCCCAGCCTCGTCGCCGCTTTTGTGTCTCGTTCAGTCGTAGGTGTCGGTGGCCGAGTGGAATGAGACCGACACAGGAATAAAGATAGCACGCTGGTACAGGTACGGAGAGGAGCAGCCAGAAACTAGAAACACTGGAGTAAATTAGAACGAGATATATATTGCACAGAATTTATACAATACTTAACTTTTACATAGTTGTGTACTGCAGAATGCTGATACATAGTTGAGCTAGAGTCCTGCCTAGTGCCTAACTGATAGCCAAGTCTTCACTGGTGCCTATCGGATTCCGAAGTCTTTACTGGTTGCTATCTCAGTCCCAAGTGAACGATGTCGTTCACTGGTGGCCACGAGCGGAGTTGCCGCAGAGGGCGCTCGTGGCTGTCGTCGTAAGAACGCCGCGCCGTGCGTGCATGGCGGCGCGCGGCGAAAGTAGGTGGCGCGCACTTTGGACTTGTGCGACACCACAATCAGGAGATTGGACTTTTAACCACTGACGAACAACTACTGCGTAGTGTGGTGTAGCCCCATTCTGTTGAAGGAAAGAAGAGAAGTAGCCATCTGTATTCAGAACACAGGGAACCATCATTTCTTGGAGAATTTCGAGGCACGTTTGAGCTTTAACCAGCTGGTCTGTGAAAATGAATCAAGTTACAAGGGTAGCTCATGTTTCACAAAACACCTTAACTTTCACGTCACCAGCTGCTTTTGAAGGTTCTGGTTTTTCCACTATCTGTAGTCGTGATGGTTGACTTAAACAGCGACTAAAGGGTTTACCTCGTCATTCAACAAGATACACACCGAGCGACGTGGAGCAGTGGTAAAATTCTGGACTCGCATTCGGGAAGACGGTGGTTCAAATACAACTACGGCTATCCAGATTCAGGTTTTGCAGCGATTTGCCTAAATCAATCCAAGCAAATGCTAGAGTACAACCTTTGAAAGGGCACGGCCGATATCCTTCACCATCCTTACCCACAAATCTGAACGTGTGCTCCGTCTCTAATGACCAAGCCGTCGACGGGACGTTAACCCAAAAGCTTCCTTCCTTCTATCCTGCAAAAAGAAATTTTCTTGCAAAAGAAGAATCTTGTTACAAGCTATGAAGAATAACTGGCACGACTAATACTTCTTTGGAAACGAAATTGTCATAAAAAGCTCATGTCATTTAACATAAAACACAATCCCCTTACAAAGCTGGCGTCCATGTTCGGTACTTACCGTAAAAGTTAGACGAACGCAAGGAGACTGTACTGAACGATTCATATTTTCCAATACCTGCAGAGTTTTTACAACAAAAGGGTGTTCTGAGCATCGTTACTCGTCCTGTTCAGCAGGAAGATGGTATACATGAAAGGGTGCGTCATTCCTTACGCAGAAATGCAGAGGAATGCATAGCCTTCAAAGCACGCCTTACGGGACACCTCCAACAAACACGTGTTTATCTTAGAAACTATGCCTTTCAGGGCCGTTGTTTATTCGAGATTTTCTTCTTGTTCTACACTTTTTTCAAGCACCCTGTACGGATTTTATTGCTGTCCTTGAGTAATTAATATTAAATATCGTGACGTCAGTTTTACTATTCATGTATAAATTTTATAATAATTAACTTTTGGCTCAAACAGAAATGAAGTGTTCCACCACGATCGGCCTCTGGGATGTTTCCGGCCTGTGCGAAAATTTGTAAGCGACATGTGGGTACATAAAAAATGTAATATTATACTAAACTTAGGGTTCTTGCATCGCTTTTATGAAATTAAACCAGACATAAAACCGAAAAAAAAATCTTTTAGTAATAATAAGTGTATGAAAATATTATTAGATAACGGCTCAGGAAGTATATACTCTATCCTCTGATACATTGTTCAAATGTTCAAATGTTTGTTAGGCTTATGGGACTTAACTACGGGGTCATCAGTCCCTAAACTTACAAACTACTTATGAACTACCTACGAACTAGGACGGCACAAATATCCATGCCCGAGGGGGGATTCGAACCCCCGACCGTAGTGGCCGTGCTGACCGTGACTGGAGCGCCTCAGTCACCTCGGCCACCGCGGCCGGCTCTGATACATTGTCAAATATGTAAAGTCTAATGAAGTTTAGTTCATTCGCACTGAGCAGTATTCGTATGGTAATCAACTAATGGCGAAGAGCGCCATCGATTTCGGTAAAAGTGAGACGATAACAGCGTCAGTCTTGGGACTCATCAGACAGCGTACTGAGGCCACTGCGGGAAATTGGCAACGCACGAGGCGGTTCTCGAGGAAGGTGAGCAGTACTTCTTTACCTCAGTGTTTCGTACTTCCTATGTCGAATACACGGTGAACTAAAAGAATATTCTCTCAGTAAGAGTAACATGAATAAATAAATATTGAATAATAATGGTAACAGATGACACAACATTTATCTACAAATGTTAGTTGCTTAGTATTGACTAAAGAAACAAATTTGATTGGGGTTTTCTTGTGTCAGCTGCTGGTTGGTATAAACATACAATGTGGTCATATGAAGAAATATGCTCGGGCCGTCAATGGAAGCAGGGACGTCCGCCTAACAAGGCAGTTGTATTAAACGGCGCTCCACCTCTCGCACACAGGTTCAAAACACTTGCAAGAACTACAATAGCAAGTAAACCCGTCCGATGGCCGTGTGTCCCATTCGTCAGTCTGTTTCAGAATTACACTACCACATCAACATACTTCTAGGGATGTGGGAGGTGTCTTGAGGAACAATATGAGCGTGAAAACCGATGCCCGTAAACGCCATTCAACGACGCTACGTAGTGTCCAAGTTACAGGCACCAGCTCCTGCCGCTAGACATCCCCTCCAGCAACTTCGATACTGTGTAGCGTCTATTGGATGACGTTTCCAGGCATGGGTTTCTATGCTCACTTTGTTCCTCAAGACACCTCCCTCATCCCCTAGACGTTTGTTGGTGTAGTAGTGTAATTCTGAAACACACTAACGTATGAGACACACACCCATCTTAATCTGCGACGTTCGTTTACTGCTCGAAATATGCGTAGGACGAAATTTTGAGGCAGACATTCTTTTATTGCTAGCATGTGAGGAATCGCGTTGCGAAGCCTGAGTGCGCGAATTTGGGTTCACTCTGTATATAAGTGATGTTCAGAGAAGCAAATGGTAATAATGGGAATTTATATAGTTCTATGTACTCTTAAAACGATAACATAATACAATTTTATATAGAATATAGTATATAAACATTATTATTAAAATGGTCTGTCGTTGCAATATTCGGAAAGAGTTATATGAACATAAAGCATCTTACGCAAATTCTCTAGTGAACGGCATGTATGGAATCCAAAAACATTACCATGGGTCATATAAAACTAAGGGGCAATGTGAGAATGCGTTAAACGAAAGCAAGGGAGGCAAGTTCCTAAGAGTTGTAGTGTTAATATGTGACACATTAGACGAAAGTAAGAAAATTATAAACACGACTCATATTCAGGTGGCTCCATCATCTAATTCTATATCAACAGAAGAAAGCCATAAAAAGAAGTGTGTAAACAAACACTGGGTCAAAAGAAAACGAAAACTGACATTAATCCTGGTTAGCAACATGTTGCCGGGTCACACCATTTATCAATCAAAATGCAACAAGTGCTAAAAGCGATTTCCACCACAGATGAGCGTCAATTGTTTAAAAGAAGTGAAATAGTGAAAGGGTTATAGAAATGGTAATGCACAAACCAGAATTCACACAAATGTGAAGTAATGATCCCATACTAATGAATTGGTTATCAACCTACAATCATCTATCGAAGCCTGCGTGCAATGCTTTATAAGAAGGTACGTCAGACGATGTATACGGAAAGTGGACAAACAGTAGTAGCAAGAAAGTCTGTAAGAAAATGTGCTATTGGAAATGCACCGAACCAAAAATGGAAAAATAAAAACTGAGCGTCAAAGGGCTCATAATTCTACTAGGTCTCCATGTCCCGAAAACATAAAGTATCTTCATTATATAAACGCTGAGTTAATGTAAACATCTAGAAACAAAACATCATCAAGAACAATATGGTTACGAAGTTAGACTATCAAAGTTCGACAACTGAGAAGTATCAGAGGATGACTGATGCAAATGACTGAAAGGAATCTATGTTTTGATCAAAACATAAATAATACATCGTCATAATGTGAAAAGTATAATAATTTATGCAGGAGGAGTGTTTTGTAAGTAAGTACCATTTTCAAATTAAAAAAAGACGTGCTAAGATAGCTCAATAATTTTATTTTTACATGAAAACCTGTACCTTAATCTACTTTTCTACATATTTTCCGTCAATACTGAGGCACTTGTCGTAAAGTTCTACCAGTTTTTGAATACCCTCCTCATAGAAGTGTGCCGCCTGACTAGTTAACGAGCCAATCACAACTGTTTAGACATCGTCATCGTATAGCTCGAGCACAATGCCGTACAAAACAATAGGAGAAACGTGAGGAAAGTCATCCCACAAGGAGAAAAATCGTAAAACGTCTCTTTTCTCTAACCTTATTGTCCACTTACTGCACCAAACGTTCGTTAAAGACCGAAGGACGCCCAGTCCGTTTTCCGTCTTGTATATTTGTGCGACCATCTTTAAATGCTCTCACCCATTTTCTTACCATTCCATCACTCACATTTATTTCTCCGTAAACTGCACAGATCTCATGATGAATATCGACCGCTTTTAGGCCCTTAGCACTAAGAAACCTCATAACACTCCGTACTTCATAGTCGGAGGGACTCACGATTGTCGGAGGCATCTTATGCACTCAGTATACAACGTGAACAACGAAGAGTGAGACTGTAATGGCGTCAATGCGGAGACAACAGATGTAGGTACCCACTGCGCTTAAACGTATTGAGATATCTTAGCACGTCACTGTTTAATTCCAAAACGGTACTTACTTTAAAAACCACGCCACGTAAAAGGTACTGTTAAACTACATACACAAGTAATAAAAGGCGGCGTATGAGTCCAGGAGAAGGGGTGTACTCTATGTCTCGTATCTGGCTCCGTATTCTCTCCGTGTTTCCAGTACTCGTGTACATCCGTACTGAATTATGCCTGTATCCGAGACATAACGACTCAGAACAGAGAATTTCGCTATTCGTTCTTTCAGACTTGTCGCTATTTGTAGCCGCAAATCCTTATAGTAAGCCTGCATGCCAAGCATTGAGGTTATTTCACTGTGCATGTGCAACAGCATCGGACTCCTGCGAGCCGTGGAGTACGGCTGTCGAAGTAGCAGCATACATGGAAATTCAGGTCGGTTGAGATGCGAGCTTCAATAATCCGTGCAGGCCGTTGTGACAGTGGTTGTATGTCACCGTTCAAAAGTATTATCTGTACTATTCAAGTGGAGAATTTTCTATGTAGAATGCCATTAACGTACAATATTTTTAGTTACAATGATGCTGTACTTACACTGATGTTATTTGAATTCCAGATGGAGTCTACTAACGAATTTAGAACGCTTCTCCCAGCTGCTACCGTCGAACTACTGTTGGACATCAAGCCGTTCCTCTTCGTGTGTAAGATGTGCAAGATGTGCAATTCACTATAGACGCAAGAAGTGTCTCCATCACACAAACGCAATGTGATAAAAGGAATCGTTACATCTTTGCAGGATTACAAATCGTTAGTACTGCCGGTTGCGTGTGCTACGTTATTTCTGTCCTGCCAAAACAATCTACTATACAGATTCTTTTACTGACTTCTAATGTAAGTTATAACGTGTTGCCATTAATAATCTTACTGTGTGTTGCTTTATATGGCAAACAAGATTTCCAAAAAATTCTACAGCTAATCTGTTTTATCGATAGTAAAATAAGCACCAGTGCTGCTCCATTTACTACATCGTTAGCAAATTTTCTGAGGTTTCAATTAATCTCATTTCTGTTGTTGTCCTTCGGGTATTTCATTTTTATATTCAATGCAGTGAAAGATGCGTCAGGTATTTTAGGAACTTTTTGCTACATAAGGAATATAACAGTAAATGTAATAACAGTTCTAAGATATGGGAACATGCAGTTATTTGTCAGGGAGAGGCTAAAGGTTATAAATGGTTGTCTACTCAAATGGTGTAGTGTTGTATCAAAAGGAAATCGCAGGGCTCCATGCTTCCATCAACAATTTCTACACAACTATGAACAACAGGTAGCCTTCCCAAACAATATGTGCTGGTCGCATAAGGTTCGCTCTTTGAGACAAGGCTATGGTGCCCTCTGCAATTTTTGTGAAGTAACCACCAGGATTCATGAAAAATTTCTCACTCTGTTTTTTAGTATAGGATTTATGTCGACGACCTTATTGGTTTGCCTCATGGTCACCAAAGACAACGTCTTCAATGTGCAGGTCTCTATTTTAGGAGCGTATATATTAGCGATTGCAATGCAGATTGTTCCGGTGCTGCTGGTGCTGTTGCCAGGCCACTGTGTGACGTCAGAGGCGCGCCGCACGGCCCGCCTGGCCTCGGCGTTGCTGTTGCGTTGCACGGCTGACACCCGGGGTGTCCACCACGAGTTGGCGCTGCTGGCGCGACACACCCTCTCCATAATGCCAAGGTCGACGCTGTTTAACGCCTTGACACTGAATGTGGACCTATTCTTCCTCTACGTCTCCTTTGTGACGACCTATTCCACTCTCCTCTTGACCTCTGGACGGTGATACCAGAATATGTATTTCGAAGCCCCATTCCTTATTTCCAAGGATAATTCACTACAGATAAGTAAAACTGTTCGAACTTACTAAATTCATATAAACATTTATAGTTGTGCCTCTGACACGTTTCTGCTAACAAAATGATGATTCTAGACTGACTATTGAATTAAAAACACAATTTGGTGTATGATTCATAAGTATATTTTCACTTTGTTAACGCAGTCAACAGACTTCAGCAGTTATTTTCGCAGACATTACATTACTTTGTTACCGTCTGGGTAATTGCATATTTAATTGACAAATTTAAATGTAATTTGTTGGAACAATTGTAAGAGAAAAAAATAACAAATAAATATACTATTGTGGGCCAAACCACTGTAAAAAAACTTACACACACACACACACACACACACACACACATATATATATATATATATATATATATATATATATATATATATATATATATATATATATTTCTTACGTAAATGAACAATTTAATTAAATAATTTATCTACTTGATAAAAGGTCTCTGTTTGCTAAAGAATACTTTCAATACAGGGTAAATCACCTAACACTTGCACCGCAAATATTGTGGAAACGGAATATGCGTCTGATGTGCGGTTTTCACAGAAAGGATTTTGTAGTTTGGGGCTGGTATTTTTAGCCAAACAGATGTAATATTTCTTAGAAAGTGTATATTTTTTTTGCTTACAAACAGTTTTTAAAATAGAACAACGGTTGTTTCTGTCATGCACTGGAACTTTTCTCACCAGCTATGTAAAAAGGATTTAGAATGACATTTTTATCACGTTTAGTTTGGCAGGTACAATTGTTCAAAGTTTCGGGGGCTGAGGCTGGGATAGCGTAAATGACTGGCCGAGTGGTCAGACCCTGGAGCATGGCCCACTGTCTCATGTCCACCAGCGTCATCTACGCTGTCGTAGCCTCCGACCCAAAAATTTTGTAAGGTTGTAGCTGGCAAACTAATTGTGATAAAAATGTCATTCAAAATTCTTTGTGCACAGCTGGTGTAGAAACGTCCAGTTCATGATAGAAACAACCATTGTCACCTTTGAAAAATTGTACGTTTTTATAAAAAAATTCACTTCCTAGTTATTTTTACAATCTGTTTATTAGCTAACAATACGAGTCCTTGACTATTAATCCATTCTGTGAAAACCGCACGCCAATCGCACTTTCCGTTTCCGCAATATTTGCGGTGCAGGTGCTAGGTGATTCGACCTGTATATGAGGGTCAACTAGAGAAAAACTTTAACGTTAAACTGGGAACTTTACTGACGCAACATTTTAAATGCGATTAAAAATTGAGAGGTCTAGTGAGAGAGGGAACAACACCACTTTGAATAGAAATGTAGTTAAATCGAGTTTTCTAAAGCGTTGTATTAAGGTATTACTTGTACAGTAAAAGTGTCCGTTTCTTCGTCCTAACGTATTGTTATGTAAACTATGCAATAGAAACAATATTGGTTTAGTGTACATAGTAATAACAATTACCTTGTAGGCTTTAATTAATACAACAATATTACAACAACACAATTTTTTACATATATATTAAAGTTTTATCCTGGTTGAAATACTGTTACTCAAGTGCAAATCATGTTATCAGGCTTACAAACTTACTACAAACAACCATAAAGAACTTCATATCTCTACTGGAGTTTCCTCACTGCCCACTGTTTATGTGGATTTCTGTTTTTGGTAAACACAATGAAAAATTAGAGGAATATGTGGGATATGAGTCATGATATCTTTTCACTTCAAGGTTGATATAAATCTTCTGTGTAGACAGAGAAGTGGTATTTCCTACACAAGTTTAGTCATATAAGGATGATCAACCACAGTATCGTTCCTGTTTTTAGGGCAACGACCTGGTATCTTCTTGAAGAGGGATATGGAAACAACAATTACAGTTTTCAACAATGAGTTCTTCGGTTATCACTCATCAACCAATATGCAACACATCTGTGTTGGTACATCAACAGTTGAAAAGATGTCATACCTTCTCTCACTAAAACTGGTCGCAGGAGCGAATTCAAGAACTTACAACAACTGTTGCAGAGGGAGCAGGAGATACGCCACATGGTTCTCGTTTATAGGGTTAACGCAAGATGCCGTGGACATACTGAAAATTACCAAAGCTCAATTGTTCATGTTATGTGGCATATCCCCCTTTCTTACTGGACCCCTCAATCCTCACAATTAAATTACTCCACAAAGCTACTGAAGAACATTTTGGACAGGTGTTAGCACATATATTTATGTTCATTGGAAAGAGTTACATGTACAATGTGCTGCAGAAATCATATGTTACCTTATCGTAACGTACCCTCTGTCTCTTGAAAAATTCCTCTTTACTGCCTTTGAAGAACTATTGAGTAGATAATACTACACTGGTGGAAACTTCTTGTTTGACAGAAACATTTAAGAAGGTTAGTATGCGCCCACAACAGTAGAACAGCGAATTAATATCAAAACCGTAAATATATAAGTTAAATCATCGTATATAGATGGAATGTAAAAGAAAAGGGCATTGAAGTATCTAAATATTCCTTATGTGACATAATTGATTGTTTTCTTCTATAGTCGTTGGTTGACCATTCATATCTGTTTAAGATGAGGAGCCATGTGTGCAGTTTCAAGACTGGAAGTACTGAAGCCGCGGTGAGTGGCTCAGCGGTCTGGGCAACAACGCACGGGTCCGCTAGCCGCCTCGAGGTGCGGCGTGCGCTTTCGCGATTTCCGCGGACTCCTTTCGTCACCTCGTCTGCGACTCCTGTTGCTGTACTTGTTCCCTCAGGCTTTCTATAGGTGTTTTAATTTTGTTATGTTGTTGTTGTTGGAAATTAAAAGTAAATGAAATTGTCTGCGGAGGGTGCTGTGGCCATTTGAGTATCTGTACGACGTTGGAGAAACGAAAGAAGTCACAGAGACTGAAAATATATGTACTGAGTGCATACTTTCCTGCAAGAAAAAAATCGCTTTTACAGGGAGTTAAGAAACTATGAGAATACATTTTTAAGTAGAGCAGGATGTCAACGTTTTCTTCCGACAAACAATTTTCCTAAATCAGACGAATAATAACTGGAGTGACGACAAATTTGCGGTCGCTAAAAGACCCTGATGAAAATATGCTGCTAACAATTGGGTGAGAATGTTATTATTCTATTTAAATATTTTAATAGCAGAAGGTTTCGCAGGATGAAGTACAGAACTCAACGTAACAAAAATTTTGTTTGTAACTTAATACTAATTGTTTACATTATTATTCATGTAATTATTGTCATTTCATTAACAATGATACTATAGACGAGGCCAACTTCCTGCAGATCTTATGTCTGCGACATTTTCATACATATTTGAGTGGCATCCCTGATTACTTTCACGACATTAATTTTCGTTATTACCCTGAAATGTTCAGGTACTCCTCTAAAATCATTCAACAAAGTTTTACAGATTTTACTTCACTTCCCTAAGAAGCTGTTCATATATGTTAGATTCTATGTCATTGCCCTTATCTTTTTCACTCTAGATGATCTTAGGCCCAAAGTCTCATGTCATTCTTCAGTAAGCTCAACTTCTCTGTCTTGCTGTATTACTTCAGTGGAAATCAAACTGCCATTCGCAATATTTCTTGCAATAACATCTGCAAGAAAGTTTAGATCGTTCGAGTAGACACACGTGGATTTCCGTGTAGCGCTTGATCCGCAGTTGATTTTCCGATATTGTTTCACTAGAACGTAGCTTTTGGCGCACTTTAGGTTACGGAAGTAACACTAAAAGTGGGCTTTTGCGATCGTTTCGTGACAGCTCGAAATTTAAATAAAAATAACGGCTAAACCATCCACCTGGCACGAAAATTAAATAACCGAATTTGTAGAGGCGAAAATTCTCTACAACTATGCTCTCTTATGTTTTTTTCATATCTCGTATTGTTTCGGAGATATTTGCAAAATTACGGCGATTTTGGGATGTATGTCCGTCTGTCGGTCTGTCTGTCTGTCCGTCTGTCTCTCTGTCCGTAACGTGTTCCCCGTTTATAAGCCGAACCGTTTAACCGATCTACACCAAATTTTGCAGACATAATTGTAGGCCGACAGAGACCAGAACCTCCCTTTTTCAAATTTTTTCGGACAAAAAATACGGTAGTAATGGCAAAAGTCACTAAGATCTCTATTAATGTACATAAAATATTCTACAATTTAAGCCCTACCGCAGCTCTGTAAGTCTAATAGTTTCCGAGATATTGGACATGAAAAATTGACTTATTTCTCCAAACAGCAAAAAATTTCTATTTCAGTCATCTTTAGGCTAGAATATTGTATCTAATAATCATCCCACGGGAAAAATCATACAAAAAATAGTTATAGAGCATTATTTAGCTGTAATCTAAATTCAGAACGAAGTCCATAGGCGAAATATATTTCTAGTTATCGTTAAAAAAAAAGTTAAATATATCTAAGTATTCAATAAACTGACCCAGACGAATTGCAGTCCTCTTATCCTATATATGTTAAAGGAAAAGGAGGAATTTCTCATTTACGATGATTATTAACGGATTGTATATAATCAGGTGTAATTCATATGTTGGTACATAGCAATATATTTGTGAAAGTAGGTATTGATGTGAAAACAACGAAAGCCTCTCCGTTTGCGGGTATTGGTCAACCATTGAGAGATTGGGACTTTTCGTTCGCAGCGAGTCCTTTTGTTGTGCCAAGTCACCCACGCCACCCTCCCCCCCCCCTTACTCCGAGTGGTGACCTAGCATGTGTTCTGTCCTAAACTTCTTGTCTCTGAGGTCTTCCTCACCATACCAAGACTGCCCTTAGATGCGGCAGTATTCGAATCTGCGAAGAACGTTTCAAATAAAAATCGTCTACATCTCGATCGTGGTGATGTTTTAAGTACTTTATTTTTTACAATATGTCAGTGCAACCCACGTCGGATGTTTGTTTTGGGGTCGTCAGGAGGTGCTTGGCGAGTAAAACAGTTCAGACATACCACCAATTTCAAACATACCAAATACGATACTCATCTGTTCAACATTATGATGTATGGGGGTTCTGCTCGATGCAAAATTATTCACCTGTAGTGTCATGGTAGAAATACATACTCGTAGGCACAAATTTTCTCTTATTATTTAATTTGCAATCAAACTGCTTCTTATTCCAGCAAAACATTACAACTTCATAACTTGCGTACACAATTCACCAATTCACACAAAAATAATCACAATTTAAAATGAAAACAATACATACAATAATTTTAGATGGGGCATATCTTTTTAAGTCTTAATCTCGGTCCTTTTTGTTTGACAACAAAGCGCAATGTTCAATGTCAATTAATTAGGTAATGAGTACATCATACATGTTCCTAACATATATTGAACTATCAAATATCTTGTCACTTCTCAAAATAGACTCAAAACTTCAGGTCAGTCAATATATACAAAGAATCACAATATTGCAATGTCGACTATTACACTTATTAACACAATTAGCTGGTCAACACAACTTATTTATGAACCTAACATATATACAATGCTATTTATTTTCATGTCTTTTGTATTTGCATAAAGTTTCTACAATTCGTCTGTCTAGTTCTTGAAATAACGTACAATGACGAAACTATTGTTTATAGAACTGTCTGGAAACTTCATATACGAATCTCTTAATTAATGAAACCTATCACTTGTTAACTAATCGCAGTATCACCGAGACACTGTCCTACACTGATTCCTAGGCTGACTATTTTGTTTGTAACTAACTTCACACGCAACATATATCACTATTAGACCACACGATTCCGGGCCCGACACAGACGGTATCGTACAAATACATTGAGATGAGAGGGCCAGCAGTATCATCACAAGAGGGAACAGTGACAGTGCAAAAACGCGGAATTTAGACGCTGACAAAAGTGAGTCAGAAACGAGGGCATGAAGAGAACGTGAGGTTTTTGTGCAATTTAAACGAAGTGACCGTACAGGACGCGTGCAGTAAGAGGTACACTGTGGAAAGTAATTTGAAAGCATCTGTCCAGCAAGGAGAAGATGTTTCATCTGCTCAACCATCGTCTTCGCGTGGGGAAAGCTGAGAAGTGAGTCGGGATCAAGGCGTCACATCATTGGAGATTGTTGTTTCCTTTGTGATGAAAAACTCTGCATGGAATATTTCGATAAGCAGATAATTCTGCCCAAAAATCAATGGGGTGAAGTCCATCAAGTGGAAACAGTGGAAGTGAAAGAATCGATTATGGAAAATCCTAGACAAGTTGGTGAATGGGGACAACAGAATCTCCAGTGCCTTTCATGTATAAGTGAACTTGATGCTGCTGAGGGTAAGTACCACAAACATTGCTACGTACAATTGCACTCCTTGTCGTGATTTACTGGTGCAGGAGGTAAAAGAGGGCGTCCTGCACATCGCATCCTTAACGAGTGTATGGAGCGTATACATCCATACCTTGCAGAATCAAGAGAGGAAAACCAAGAGCGGATTAGTGTTGTCAAAGAAGCAGCAGAAATTATCCTGCAAGACTTCGTTCCCAAATATTTGACACTACTAAATATCCCCCGTCAGATGCATTTTTAAAAGACGCAGTAGAATCAGTTCCTGATACTGGAACAAATTGTCCTGAAAAACAAACTCTCTTGGACAGTGGAAAAAAAATTGCATAGGATTTGCTCATGCAATCATGGCTGCAACGATGCCCAAATATTTCCTACCTTCAGTTCAAATAAGCTTCGGAACCTATTTGTATAGGAAATTTGGATCAAAGCGCCTTGTTGAACTTCGCCATAGTATGGGAACTTCTTGTACATGCATGGAGGCTATGCGTTTTGAAAGTTCCGCTATCCTGCGTGGAGAAGTGACCCAACTAGTTGACAAAGAAGCTTTTATGCAGTTTGTGTTCGATAATGCAGATGTGAACATTAACACAATTGATGGAGAAAATATGTTTCATGAAATAGGTGGTATAATGATCTTGATCCTTCACTCATCCGTTCACCAGGCAAAAACATACCACGTTTTGATTCTGTTTCTGCAGAGTCTATCAGGTTGACACACTGCCACACATATTGAACATTCTTCTATGAGAAAGAAATCTGGCTTGTCAGCCATTTCAATTAGCGAAGTGAAAATCGCTGAAGACATTTTGTCAAAATCCCAAGACCTTCGGTGGTTTTATTGTAAAGCAAATAATATGCCAGCCATCCCAGGATGGAATGGATTCATGGAGCGAGTGACAGATGATCTTCCTTACAAACGATCAAAGTCGTATATCCCCCTTTTATCCATGCTCTACTACGACACTGTTTTAACCTCGCTTTTGGAAGCCAGTTAAAGAACAAGCATTATTTACGGTCTGGAAATATGTGACATACGACCTACGACCAACCACTGTACCTGAAAGACCGAGACATTGTGGAGAGCCACCAGCATCCTCAGCTTGTCAACATAGCGGTGAGGCTTGACAATGATAATGCGATCACTGTGCTGGTCATAGTAGTTTACCCGCATTCCTATTTTGTTATTCATTATCAATCCTACTCCTGTGATACCCCCAATTGATTTTGTATTTATAATCCTGACCCGAAATCGTGTTCATTCTGCCACCGAACTTCACTAATGACCACTATATCTAACTTTATCCTATCCATTTCCCTTTTTAAATATTCTAATTTTCCTACTCGATTAAGGGATCTAACATTCCACGCTCCGACCCGTAGAATGCCAGTATTGTCTTTCCTGATGATCACATCCTCCTGAGTAGTCCCCGCCCGGAGATCCGAATGGGGGACTATTTTACCTCCGGAATATTTTACCCGAGAGGATGCCATCATCATATGTTCATACAGTAGAGCTGCATGTCCTCGGGAAAGGTAACGGCTGTAGTTTCCCCTTGCTTTCAGCCGTTCGCAGTAGCTGTGTGGCAAAGCGACTGCTCAGGCTGGCAGCCGACGCGGGGAGGTGGCGAGAGCCCGCCCAGTGACGTCACCGGTACGTCACGAGGCAGCAGACAGGCGACTCGAGTCAGCTTAGGAGGGCATCCAAGACTTCCCGATCGCCCGATAGATGTCTCTACGGTTGCGCTACCAGAGCTCTGTGCGAAATGAGAACAAACAATATAATAGCATCACAAGTTAGCGAGAGCCAATAGAATTGCATACTGGTGTAAACATTGCCTCGATGCGGCAGTTTGAACGCATTCTGCCTCTTTCTTATGAATGTAATGCGAGTATATTCTGCAACATTCGATGTTTTTACATTTCCGTCTGATTTCAGAACGAAGTATGAAATAAAAATTATCTTGTCCCAAATATTCTTCTGTTTATTTCGCAGTATGTTGACATTAATGAGTATATGCTCAAGTAGGAAAGTAAGCTTAAATAGATTCGAGTGAAACGTAGCCTATCGAAGGAATACTCATGTTCTTCCATATCAAATAATTTTTGTCTCTCTTTCCAGATATGTGACGATTACCGAGAATGTGATCAGGTAGGCGAATACGAATTTTATTGCTGCTTTCGGAGCAATTTAAGTTGCCCTCATAATTCCCTGCCTGTCCATTTTATTTTATTTATTTGTTTTCGAGGCCTATGACATCCGGGGGGAGTGTATCGCTGCGATGTAGAATGTGTAATATTATTGCAATAATAATCATATGTGAATGTCATGAGGCTTACAGACTAAATTGTTTGTAAACAGATGCATGAAAAGGGCTACACTTTACTTATGGGCTGTAAGGGCTTAGTGTGTTATTGTTGGCAATGAAATAACGATGGTTATTAATTTACTAACCGGACAAGGTTACATACAAGAACCTGTCAGTCACATAGCTGTAACAGCGTTAATTACTTATCTCACATCCAACACAAAAGATTATTCCTCTCATTCTATGTGATTTTTTTTCTTCGGAATGCGTGTAATGTGGTTGCCAACAACAGCACACTACGTCTGTACCATAAAGCTTACGTTCTTATTCGCAGAAAAAGTATACAGCCAATAAGTGATATATCCATGAGAGTGACATGGTCAGTTCTTATAGTGAAGCTGAAACTTAAACAGGAAGTAACGCAGATTATTAATCAATTCCTTTAAAGAATAGATATCTAGAAGACGAGGGGTTAGTTGCTGTTTGAATTTAGCCATATCACCACCGACTGATGTAATATAAACTATACGTACATTTTATACTTTTCTGCCTGAATAATTTACCGTGTTTCTTATTGTCTCCTGTTAGAATTTTTAATAAAGTACTATATTTGAAGATCGTGTTTACTTCTTGTAATATCAAGTTCACATGCGCTCTTAGTTTTGTGAACAGTATGATTATAGTTCAGAGAGCACATAAGTAATAAAATGTACTAGCATGACATGGTGAAGAAATCCATCTGTTTCAATAAATCTCTACAATAGTATATAAAGTGCACTCTGATAATACTCTCGGAGATCGCTTTATTTTAGAAGCAGACAGCCAAATATATGTGATAAGGAAGAATATTAATATTGTTGCCGCTCGTGAAGTTGTCCTATTGGGTTCCTACCTAAGTGCACACTGTGAAAATATCATAGATTGGGAAATAAACGGCGAAATATTTGCGTCATTCATCTTCTAATCACAAGGAAATATAAATAATGTGGAATACTGCAAATCATACTTGCCTTACATTAATAAGCAACTCCTAGAATGTGTTTAAATAAAATGTTTCAAAAAATTAAAGGGAGTGTATGGTTACGAACTACAATCCCTTGTATTGATAATCTAGAACGCTGTCCATTACACCACGTTGACAATGAATATTTCCAGGCTTTATTATTGAATTCATTACATCTTATTCCTGCATCCCACTTTCATATGTAATAACAAGGTACATTTCCTTGTGATACAGTGTCAGTGCACTGTCACTTTGAAATGGAAATTGACATCCGTAACACAAAACAGTTAACATATTATGACAGGATGAACGACGATCGAGTCGAGGATATACCAGTACGGTAGCGAACCGCAGAGACATCTATCGGGCGGTCGGGAAATCTTGGGTGCCCTCCTAAGCTGACTCTAGTCGCCTGTAGCGGCAGCGGCAAAGTTGCGCGCGCATCCGCCCACACCACAGCACAGCGACGCCGGCAGACACCGGCGCAGAAGCGGCGCAAGCTCAACTCTTCCAGCCTGTGTGGTTCCGTGACGAAACTGCCATCATATTTTGGCTGCGCGATTTCTCTCTGAGATCACCTTGTTGTTAATTGGTGCAGCCATTTAGCAACAAAACTCTATCAAAATGCGTGCTTATGGAATATCGCCACAATTGCGTGAATGGATTCGTGATTTCCTATCAGACAGGACACAGTACGTTGTAATTGATGGTGAGTAGAACAGAAGTGATATCTGGCGTTCCCCAGGGAAGTGTTATAGGGCCCCTACTGTTCCCTGTCATCATCATCATCATCATTAGAGACTGATTATGCCTTTCTGCGTTCAGTCTGGAGCATAGTACCTCTCCTAAAATTCCTCCATGATCCCCTGTTCAATGCTAACATTGATGCCTCGTCTGATGTTATGCCTTTTACTTCAAACTCATTCTGCACCGAATCTAAGTACTTTCTTCTTGGTCTACCTCGACTCATCTCACACTCCGCTACTGGCCTCATGAGTCTCTTAGTTAACCTCGCTTCTCCCATGCGTGTAACATGACCCCGTCATCTCAGTCTGTTCGCTCTAACTGCTTTATCTATGGTGTTCATTCCCAGTTTTTCTTTGATTTCCTCATTATAGAAAAAATGTTCAAATGTTTGTTAAGCTTATGGGACTTCACTACGGGGTCATCAGTCCCTAAACTTACAAACTACTTATGAACTACTTACGAACTAGGACGGCACAAATATCCATGCCCGAGGGGGGATTCGAACCCCCGACCGTAGTGGCCGTGCTGACCGTGACTGGAGCGCCTCAGTCACCTCGGCCACCGCGGCCGGCCATTATAGACACCCTCCTGCCATTGTTCCCATCTATTAGTACCTGCATCATTCTTGATACTTTCATATCTGTAAACTCTACCTTATGAATAAGGTAACCTGTATCCACCCAACTTTCGCTCCCATACAACATAAGTTGGTCGAAAGATAGAGCAGCCTTGGTACTTCCTTCCTTCTTGTAGAAGAGAGTAGATCTTAGCTGAGCACTCACTGCATTAGCTTTGCTGCACCTCGATTCCAGTTCTTTCACTATGTTGCCATCCTGTAAGAAAATACATCCTAGGTACTTGAAACTATCTGCTCTAACTTTGTTCCCTCCTTTTTGGCAGTCAATCTGTTTAAATCTCTTTCCCACTGACATTAATTTCGTTTTGGAGATGCTGATCTTCATATCATTATCCTTGCACCTCTGATCGAGCTCTGAAATATTAGTTTGCAACTTTTCAATTGAATCGGCCATTACAACTAAGTCTCCGCATATGCGAGACTGCTTATTTTGTTTTCACCTATTTTAATCCCGCCCTGCCAGTCTACTGTTTTCAACATATGATCCATGAATAGTATGAACAGCAGTGGTGACAGGTTACAGCCTTGTATTACCCCTGAAACTACCTTTAACCATGAGCTTAATTTTCCATCTACCCTAACTGCTGCCTGGCAGTCTACGTAAAGCCCTTTAATTGCCTGCAGACGTTTGTCTCCTATACCATAATCTTGTAGAACTGACAGTAGCTTCCTCGTAGGGACACAGTAATAAGTCTTTTCGAGATATATGAAACATAGATACAATCCGCTGTTCCAGTCATACCACTTTTCCACTACCTGCCGTAAGCTGAAGATCTGGTCCTGACAGCCTCTAAGAGGCCGAAACGCACACTGATTTTCATCTAACTTGTCCTCAATTTACACTCGCACTCTCTTTTCAACAATACCTGAATATTTTGCCTACAACGCTAATGAAAGAGATACCTCGATAGTTGTTACAATCTTTTCTGTTTTCATGTTTGAAGATTGGCGTGATTACCGCTTTCGTCCAGTCAGACGGAACCTGTCCCGATTCCCACGCCTTCTCAATTATCCTGTGTAGCCATTTGAGACCTGATATTCCACTGTATATGACGAGTTCCGGCTTAATTTAATCCACCCCAGCCGCTTTACTGCACTGTAATCTACTGACCATTTTCTCCACTTCCTCAAATGAGATCCTGTTTCCATCGTCATTCCTATCCCATTCGACCTGAAAATCTGACACATCATTGAACGTTTCACCTACATTGAGCAATTCTTCAAAATATTCCCTCCATCTGCTCAAGGCATCCACAGGATTGACTAGTAGCTTTCCTGACCTGTCAAAAACACTTGTTAATTCCTTCTTCTCTCCCTTGCTAATTACGCTCCAAAATGGTTTTCCCGCGGCTTGACACAGAGTTTCTAGCTTATTTCCAAAGTCTTCCCATGATTTCTGCAATTATCCATTTGGCTTTGTTTCTTTCTTCAACATAACTTTCTCTGTCTGCCTGATTTCTAGTATGGAGCCATTTTTGAAATGCCTTCTTTTGTTTTAACAGGCTGCCTTGACTGTGTCAATCCACCAGGCTGTCTGCTTCTTTCTACCTTTACACACTACTATTTCAATACATTATCTGCCGGCCGTGGTGGCCGAGTGTACTGAGGCGCTACAGTCACGGTCTGCACGGCCACTACGGTCGGGGGTTCGAATCCCCCCTCGGGCATGGATATTTGTGCCGTCCGTAGTATTAGCTAGTTCATAAGTAGTTTGTAATTTTAGGGACTGGTGACCCCGTAGTTAAGTCTCATAAGCTATACAAACATTTTGAACAATACATTATCTAGCTGCTTCCAGTAATGTGTCCCCATACCTTGACCGTTCCTCTTCCAGTGACTGTAAATCATTACATTCAGCTAACTAGTACCTTTTCGAGATCATTGCTATGTATTTCTGTCTAATTTCCGTTTCTTGAAGCTTCTCCACTCTTATCCTTCTACACATGGACTTGACTTTCTGCTCTTTTGGCCTCACAAAACCAATGTCACTGCAGATTAAATAATGATCAGTATCATCAAAGAACCCCCTGAAAACACGTGTGTCCTTGACTGTTTTCCTGAATTCCTGGTCTGTTATTATATAGACAACGACATATCTGGTTCCCCTTCCTTCCGAAGTATAGTGATGAATGTCCTTATGCTTAAAGAAGGAGTTTGTGATATCTAAGCCCATACTGGAACAGAAATCGAAGAGCTGATTTCCGTTTCTGTTGACCTCCATTTCCTCTCCAAACTTACCGATAACCTTTTCATAACCTTCTGTTCGATTTCCTATCCTTGCGTTGAAATCACCCATGAGTAAAACACTATCCTTATCCTTCACTCTCACAACCACATCATGAAGTGCGTTGTAAAATCTGTCAATCTCAACATGATCTGTCCCTTCACAGGATGAGTATACTGCCACAATTCTAATTTTCTTGCTGGAGATGGCGAAATCTATCCATATCAGTCGTTCATTTATATACCGTATTGCAATTATGCTGGGTTCGATTGCTTTCCTGATGTAATACCCTACACCCCACTGTGCTCTACCTACTTTAACTCCTGACAGGTAGACCTTTTATTCTCCGACTTCGTCCTCTATCTCTCCGCTTACTCTAACGCCACTAACAGCTAAGACACCTAACCCCATCTTATTTGAAGCCTCCGCCAACTCTACCTTCTTCCCAATGTAATCCCCATTGATATTAATAGCTCTCCATCTCATTCCAGAACGTTTGCCAAGTCGTATCGGAGGAGTCCCTGATCTGTCAATTAGAGGTGGGACTCCATTATCTACAAAAGTCCGAGGCATTTTGCTCTGATTGCTGCCAGCATGATATTGAAGTACCAGAGAAGCAGGTTGCTAGCCTTACTTGCCCAGGGTCCCACTGGGTTTTACGCCTAACGGTTGAGGGACTAACCAGTGGCTTTGGTAGTCTTTGCCGTCTGAGCACAAAGTTGGCCACGACTCAGAATATGTGCGAGATGCCCAACCTTATTCCAAAGTAACTGGTATCCCAACTGTCAGGACCACTTACTTGGCCACTCATACGTTGCAAATGGTTTGTTTTTATAAATAATGTAACAGACAATCTGAATAGCTGTCTTAGACTGTTTGCGGATGATGCTGTCATTTATTGGTTGTTAAAGTCCCCAGAAGATTAAAGGAACTACAAAAAGATTCAGATATCAGCATTGTGCAAAAATGGCAATTAACCTTAATATTGAGAAGTGTTAAGTCGTCTATATTACCACTAAAAGAAATCCGTTAAAATTCACTTACACGATGAATCAGTCAAGTCTACAGGCCGTAAATTCAACTAAATACTTAGGAGTAACAGTTTCGAAGAACTGAAATTGGAAAGAACACATAAAAATATTGTAGGGAGGGCGAAACAAAGACTACGTTTTGTTGGCGGAACACTTATAAGCGTCAACAGTTGTACTAAAGAAACTCCAAACATTACACTTGTGCGTCTTATTTTGGAGTACTGCTGCGCTTTGTGGGAACCACACCTCCGAATAGGATTGACAGGCGATTTAGAGACAGTACAAAGGAGGGCAGCTCGAATTGTTTATCGTGACACAGGAAGGAGAGTGTCACGGAAATGATACACGAGTTGGGGTGGCAAGCATTAAAAGAAAGGCATTATTCGTTACAACGCTTTTTAAGAAATTTCTTAAGAAACGTTGTCTTGTTGTCTTGTTAGCACCCACCTACATACGAATACATGATCATCACAATAAAGGAAGAGAAATCAGATCAGAAACGGATAGATTTGGGTGTTCTTTTTTCCCGCGAGCTATTCCACAAAGGAACTACATAGTTAATCATAAAAGCGGTTCGATGAACCCAGTGTCATGCTCTTCAATGTGATTTGCGGAGTATTTCCGTAGATGGAGATGAATTGTGTGTATTTGTTAGTAAGGTAAAATTGTTCATTTTTTATAAATAAGCAATAATGATACTTTCCAAATATTAGATAATATTACACATCTAATATATGTCTATAATGTTTTACGAAACTATACTTAGTTTATGTTGGTGGGTTCAACGGAAACCTACATTTCTAACTTTTGTAGATTTGGAGAAGGCTTTTGACAATGTTGATTGGAATAAAGTCTTTCAAATTCTGAAGCAAGCAGGAAGGAAGGAATCTTAGGGTTTAACGTTTCGTCGACAGCGTGGTCATTAGAGACGGAGCTCACGCTCGGATGTTTTGGGTAAGGATGGGGGAGGAAATCGGCCGCACCCTTTGAAAGGAACCATCCCGGCATTTGCCTGGGGTGATTTAGGGAAATCACGGAAAACCTAAATCTGGATGGCCCGAGGTGGATTTGAACCCCCAACCTTCCTAATACGAGTCCAGTGTGTTACCACTGCGCTACCTCGCTCGGTCTGAAGCAAGCAGGAGTAAAATATAGAGAGCGTAAGGTTATTTACAACTTGTACAAAAACTAGACAGCGGTTGTCAGAGTTGAAGGGCATGAAAGGGAAAGGGAATAAGACAGGGTTGTAGTTTTTCTCCACTGTTATTCAATTTGTACATCGAGCAAGCTATAAAGGAAAGCAAGGAGAAATTTGGAGAAGGAATTAATGTTGAGGCTGAAGAATTAAAAACATTGCGTTTTACCGACGACATAGTAATTCTGTCAGATAATCAAAGGACCTGGAAGATCAATTGAACGGAATGGATAGTGTGCTGAAAGGTGCATATTAGGTGAACATTAAAAAAGCAAAACTAGGGTAATTGAGTGCAGTGTAAGAAAATCAGGTGATACTGAAGGAATTAGATTGAGTAACGAGGCAATAAAGTAGGTAGATGAGTTTTGTTACTTGGGCAGTAAAATAACAAATGATGGTCGCAGTACAGAGGATATAAAATACAGAATGGCAATGGGTAGAAAAGCGTTCTTGAAAAAGAGAAATTTGTTAACATCGAATATTGATTTAAGCCTAAGGAAGTCCTTTCTGAAGGCATTTGTATGGAGTGTTGCCTTGTATGGGAGTGAGACATGGACGATAAACAGTGCGGACAGGAAGAGGATTGAGGCTTTTGAAATATGGTGCTACTGAAGAAACTCCCTACATTACACTTGTGCGTCTTATTTTGGAGATATGACCGTATCTCTATCTGAATTGTGACATTAAAAAAAAATCTACTGGAAATGAACTGTAACCTTTAGAAGTTTACTAGTACATTCTTAGACAGATGGACAGGAGAATAACTTATATGGTGTCTTGATGATGTAGCCCAGTAGATGATGAAGATTTTGAAAAATGTGACAACTTATCATTGCGATTCAGGTACGTCTCCAATCGGAAACTATAACAGAGAATTGGATGATCATAACATACTCGGAAAGACATTATCTAAAAGTGTTATATGATTACCTGTAGAAACTATGGTTTTCTTTAGTTCACCTACTATATTCAAAAAGTGATTATTGAACAGAGCACATGTATGTAACTTGTAAGTAACAAAAACATTTCCATCTTCTGCTGGGGACCAGACAGTTTTTCACGAATGACAGATAGTTTTAATTTCATCCCGAGAGTTTGCTATTCATTTTGCATACCACATACTTTTTGCCTTCTAAATGACATTTTGAGAACCTTACAGTACTGTTTGTAATGAGCTACTGCATATTCATTGCGACTGCTTTTAAAATTTTCATACAATTCCCGCTTTGTTTTATTCTTATCCCCTCGGTCAGCCACCCTGGCTGCTTGTTACTGGAAGTACCCTGTAAGGGTGAACGGGAGATTGGCCTTCCAACCACTGACGAACAACTACTGCGTAGGGTGGCATAGCCCCATTATGTTGAATGAATGAAGAGAAGTAGCCATCTGTATTCAAAACACAGCGAAATATCATTTCTTGAAGCATTTCCAGGTAGGTTTGAGCTTTAACCTGCTCGTCAGTAAAAATGAATCTATTTAGTAGGGTGGCTCAAGTTTTACACAACACCTTAACTTTCACGTCACCAGCTGATTTTGAAGGTTCCATTCAGTGTTGATTCTGGTTATTGCACTATCTGTAATTGTGATGGTTAACTTCAGCAGTGACTAAAGGGTTTACCTCATCACTCGACAAGATACACACCGAGCGTCGTGGCGCAGTGGTAAAACACAGGACTCACATTCGGTAAGATGGTGGTTCAAATCCATCTACGGCTATTCAGTTTCAGGTTTCCCGCGATTTGCCTAAATCACTCCAGGCTAATGCCAGGATGCTTCTTTTGAAAGGGCAATTCCTATATCCTTCCCCATCGTTACCCACAAATATGAGCGCGAGCTACGTCTCTAGTGACAAGTTGTCGACGGGACGTTAACCCGTAAGCTTCCTTCCTTCTTTCCTTCAAAAAGACATTTTTTTGCAAAAGAAGGGTCTTGTTACAACCTATGAAGAATAACTGCCACAACGAATACTTCTTTGGAAACGAACTTGTCGTAAAATGCTCATGTCATTTGACATAAAACACAATCCCCTAACAAAGCTGGCGTCCATGTTCGGTACTTAACGTAAAAGTTAAAAGACATCAAGCAGACCGTTCTGATCGATTCTGTTTTCCAATACCTGCAGAGTTTTTAAAACAAAAAGGTGTTCTGAGCCTCATTACTCATCGTGTTTAGCAGGAAAAGGGTATACTTGAATGGGTGCGTAATTCCTTACTCAGAAATGCAGAGGAATGCATAGCCATAAAAGAACACCTTACGGAACACCTCCAACAAACACGTGTTTATCTTAGAAACAATGCCTTTCAGGGCCGTTGTTTATTCGAATTATTCTTCTTGTTCAAATGTTTGTAGAGCTTATGGGACTTAACTACGGGGTCATCAGTCCCTAAACTTACAAACTGCTTATGAACTAGCAACAACTAAGGACGGCACAAATATCCATGCCCGATGAGGGATTCGAACCCCCGACCGTAGTGGCCCTGCAGACCGTGACTGAAGCGCCTCAGTCCCCTCGGCCACCGCGGTCGGCTATTCTTCTTGTTTTTTCAATCACCCTGTACGGATGTTATTGCTGTCCTTGAGTAATTAATATTAAATATCGGGACTTCAGTTATAATGTTCATATATAAATTTTATAATTGTTAACTGTTGGCACAAACAGAAATGAAGTGTGCCACCATGATCGGTCTCTGGGATTTATCCGACCTGTGCGAAAATTTGTAAGCTACATGTGGGTGCATAAAGGAATTGTTTTCATACTGAAGTTAGGATTGTTCTACCGCTTTTGTCAAATTAAACCAGACATCAAACTGGAAAATAAACTTTTAGTAGTAATAAGTGTATGAAAATATAATTAGATAACTGCTCAGCAAGTATATACTCCATCCTCTGCGACATTCTCAATTATGTAAAGTGTAATGAGGTTCAGTTCATTCGCACTCAGCAGTATTCGTAGGGTAATCAACTAATGGCGAAGAGCGCCATCGATTTCGGTAAAAGTGAGACGACAACAGCGTCAGTCTTGGGACTCATCAGACCACGTACTGAGGCCACTGCAGGAAATTGGCAACGCACGAGGCGGTTCTCGAGGAAGGTGAGCGGTACTTCTTTACCTCAGTGTTTCGTACTTCCTATTTCGAATACACGGTCCACTAAAAGAATATTCTCTCAGTAAGAGTAACATGAATAAATCAAAAGTGAATAGTAATGGTACTAGATGACAAAACATTTATCTACGAATGTTAGTTGCTTAGTATTGACTAAAGAAACAATTTTATTGGGGTTTTCTTGTGTCAGCTGATGGTAGGTATAAACACACAATGTGGTCATATGAAGAAATATGCTCGGGCCGCCATTGGAAGCAGGACTTCCGACTTAACAAAGCAGTTGTATTAAACTGTGCTCCACCTCAGGCAAACAGGCTCAAAACACCTGCAAGAACTACAAAAGCAAGTAACCCCGTCCGATCCAAACTCTGGAGTGGCCTTCTATTTCCACTGTTGTCAGCTACGTTTAATTCTATCCATAATCAATGGGTTGGGGTTACAGATGATAAATTTGAGAGTGGAAGAAAGTACCAGCAGCTTTATAAATACTATTTATTCAATTATGCGACCGGTTTCGGTGTTACAATCACACCATGTTCATTCCCTTAACCAAACAACACAAGTTCAACAGTTAAAATACTAATAAATAACACATGCATAATCAAGTCGATGTATAAAAAACTCAAGAAATAAACGTGCTAAAACAAGAAAAAACTACTGTCCAACAATAACAATGTTTCAAGGACTCAAAGACTCAAGATGTGATGTTCCGCCCCCCCTCCCCCCCTTTTTTTTTCTTTTTCTTTTAACACACTGGGGGAAAATAAATTCGCACACTCGGGCTTCGTAGCGCAATTCCTCAGATGCTAGCAATAAAAAAAAATGTCTCTCACAAAATTTCGTCCTGCACATATTTCCGGCAGTAAATGAACATCGAAGATTGAGATGGGCGTGTGTCACATTCGTCAGTGTGTTTCAGAATTACACTACCAGACCGACGTACTTATAGGGATGTGGGAGGTGTCTTGAGGAACAAATTGAGTGTGAAAACCGATGCCCGGAAACGCCATTCAACGACGCTACGGAAAGTTCGAGTTACAGGCGCCAGTTCCTGCCACTAGATATCTCCTCCAGCAACTTCGATACACTGTGGCCTTTCCGGGCATGGGTTTCTATGCTCGCTTTGACCTCAAGACACCTCCCTCGGCCCCTAGAAATTTGTTGGTGTAGTAGTGTAATCCTGAAACACACTGACGTATGGGACACACACCCATCTCAATCTTCGACGTCCATTTACTGCCGGAAACACGCGCAGGACGAAATTTTGTGACAGACATTTTTTTTATTTCTAGCATGTGAGGAACCGTGCTGCGAAGCCCGAGTGCGCGAATTTAGATTCACTCTGTATATAAGTGATCGTTAAGAAAATAAATGGTAATAATGGGATTGTATAAAGTACTATGTGCACTTAAAATGATAAAAAGGTAAAGCAGTCAACAATCCGAAGATTGGTTTGAACACCACAGTGCTTTACTAGGCATGGTCCTGTTTGGAAGTGGTATGCCGTTGCCTTCCTCCAACCTTCGAACTGACTCACCCAGCCAGTTATAGGGGGACCTACAGTTTAACGTGGGCTCCGAACCATCTACATCTACATCTACATCGATACTCTGCAAATCACATTTAAGTGCCTGGCAGAGGGTTTATTAACCACCTTCATAACTTTTCTCTACCGTTCCATTCTCTAATAGCGCGCGGGAAGAAAGAACACCTAAATCGTTCCGTTTTCTATCTGATTTCTCTTATTTTATTGGGATGGTCATGTCTCCCTAAGTAGGTGGGTGCTAGCAAAATATTTTCACATTCAGAACTAAAAGTCGGTGATTGAAACTTCGCAAACAGATCGCGCCGCAATGAATAACGTCTTTCTTTTAATGATTTCCACCCCAATTCGTGCAACATTTCCGTGACGCTTTCCCCCCCGTAACGTGATAAAACAAAACGAGCTGTCCTTCTCTGAACCTTCTCAATATCTTCCGTCAGTCCCACCTGGTGAGGGTCCCACAAGGGGCAACAGTACTCCAAGAGAGGACGCACAAGTGTGATGTAGGCAGTCTCTTTGGTGGAGCTGGTGCATCGTCTAAGCGTTCTGCCAATGAAACGTAACCTTTGGTTCGCCTTCCCCACAATATTTTCTATGTGTTCTCTCCAGTCACGGTGCTACTCCGTATTTTTCACATGAGCAATACTGCCAGAGGTGAAAAAAGTGGAAAGTGAAAGATATAAATCCTAGGACCTGGTGGAGATCGAACCCGGGACCCCTGGATTTATAGTCTGGCACTCTACCACTGTACAACCGATGACAACATAATACAATTTCATATACAGTACACCATAAAACATTGTTATTCAATAGTCTTTCTTTGCAATATTCAGAAAGAGTTATATGAACATATTACATTTTATGCAGATTCTCTAGTGAACGGCATGTATGGAATCCAAAAACATTACTATGGGTCATATAAATCTAAGAGGCAATGTGAGAATGCGTTAAACGAAAGCCAGGGAGGCAAATTCCTAAGAGTTGTAGTGTTAATATGGGACACATTAGACGAAAGGAAAAAGTTATAAACACGACTCATATTTAGGTGATCCCTCATCTAATACTATATCAACAAAAGAAAACTACAAAAAGAAGTAGTGTAAACAACCACTGGGTCAAAGGAAAACGAAAACTGGCCTCAATCGGGGTTAGGAACATGTTGCCACGTCATACCATTTGTCAATCAAAATGCAATAAGGTTCTGTATTGTGAGTGGTAACAGGGATGCCACCACAGATGAGCGTCAAGTGTGTTAAAAGAAGTGAAATAGATAAAGGGTCATAGAAATGATAATATAGGAACCAGAATTCACACAAATGTGAAGTAATGACAACATGCTAATAAATTGATTGTCAATCTAGAAATATCTATCTAAGCCTGTGTGCGATGCTTTATAAGAATGTATGTTAGACGATGTATACGAAAAGCGGACAAAAAGTAGTAGCAAGAACGTGTGTAAAAAGTTGTACTATCGGGAAAGCACCGAACCAAAAGTGGAAAAATAAAAACGGAGCGTCAAAGGGCTCATAGCTCTACTGGGGCCCCATGTCCCGAAAACATGAAGTATCTTTATTTTATAATTGTGAGGTAAAAGCTGAGTTTATGTAAACATCTAGAAACAAAACATCATCAAGAATCATATGGTTACGAAGTTAGACTATCAAAAATCGACAACTGAGAATCAGCAGAGGATGAAAGTGCAAATGACTTAAAGGATACTAAGTTTTAATCAAAAGATAAATATGCGATCGTCATACATGTGGAAACATATATTGATTTATGTACGAGGCGTGCTTTGTAAGTAAGTGCCGTTTTCAAATTCAAAAAGAAATCTCCTAAGATATCTCAATAATTTTATTTTTAAATGAAAGCCTGTACCGTAATCTACTTTTCTACATAAATTCCGTCAATCCTGAGGCACTTGTCATAACGTTCTACCAGTTTTTGAATACACTCCTCATAGAAATCTGCCGCCTGATTAGTTAACGACTAAATCACAACTGTTATGACATAATCATCGTATTGCTCGATCACAATGCCATTCAAAACACTACGAGAAGCATTAGGAAAGTCATCCCACAAGGAGGAAATCGTAAAGCGTCTGTTTCCTCTCACCCTATTGCCCATTTCCTGCACCAAACTTTCATCATATCACTCATAATGATGCATAAACAACACAGATCTCACGATGAATATCGATCGCTTTTAGGCCTTTAGCACTAATGAACCTTATAACAGCCAGTACGTCACGGTCAGCGGGACTCGCGATTATCGGAGGCAACTTAAACACTCAGTACACAACGTAAACAAGGAAGAATCCAACTGTAATGGCGTCAGTGCGTTGACAACAGATGCAGGTATCCAGTGCACATAAAATTATTGAGATATCTTAGCTCGTCACTGTTTAATTTCAAAATGGTACTTACCTAAAAATATAAATAAATAAATACGCACCTAGGAAAAGGTACTGTTGAAATACATAAACACGTAATAAAAAGCGGCATAGGAATCCAAGAGAAGGGGTGTTCTCTATGTTTCGCAGCTTGCTCAGTATTCTCACAGTGTTTCCAGTACTCGTGTACATCTGTACTGAATTATGCCTGTATCCGGGACGAAACGACTCACAACAGAGAATTTCGGTGTCTGTTCTTTCAGACTTGTCGTTATGTGGAGCCCCATATCCTTATATTAAGCCTGAATGCCAGGGATTGAGGTTATTTCACTGTAAATGCGCAACAGCATCGTACTCCTGAGAGCCTTGGAGTACGACTTTCGAAGTAGCAGAACACGGATGGGATACGAGGTTTAGTAGTCCGTGCCGGCCATTGTGGCTGTGGTTCTGCAAGGGTCTACCGCGACTGCCTGGTAGTAAGAAGGATCCAGAGCAAGCCAGAGTTGAAGTTGCCTGAAGATGGTCCACCTATGTATGCAAACTAGTGCCTCAGCAAGGCTATGTCCTACGTGATCGACAAAAGCGCGCGGCAGCGCACGACAGCTTCAAGCGACAAAATACTGCCACCTGTATAGTTACGAAAGTGTCCTAGCTGAGCTTCATCCAGCGCGCTGCCTGTCGCCCGCCGACAAGTGGCGACGTTTGAATTCAAACGCATTTGAATACTGTCGCAGTCGCACGCGCGACAAAGTGTCGAGTTCGTTGAGAATCGTCTGCTTGTTGAGGTTACGAAGTACGTCGCAAAAATTTTGCGAGCGAATAACCCCTGAAGTTTATGAAAGTGCTACTGCTCCTGAAATAATAGAACATAAAATCGCAGTTGTACATGTAAATAAGGAATTTTATTGGGATAAGAAGTGTCCAAAAATAAATTTTTTGTAAATTTACGACTGAAGATAAATTTTTAGAATTTTGTTTTTATACTGAGTGGTAGTTTGATTTATACAATGATAAACGTGTTTTAAACAATTAAATTTTTGTGATTTTTAAGCATGTGCAGTAACAACGAAATTACTCCAGGAAAAGCGAGAGAGAGAGGGGGAGGGGGGAGAGAGAGAGAGAGAGAGCGAGAGAGAGATAAAACTTGGATGTCACACGAAATGTGTGTAAAATTACGTTTCTGAATAAAATATCTTGATATAAGGTATCAGTAGGAATTTAATGTGTTTAGTAGGCCATCAGTGTGATACGTGTGTTTCCTGTAAAGATGAATATATTTATATTAACTTGGTAAAAAATTTCAATTTGGTAGCTCACATCACTACTCTTATGCAACGCCCACTGGTAGCAATTCCGTCCAGAATTAAATGATTTACTGTCGTATTACAATAAGACTCATTTTGTACTTATTCAGTTGTTGATGGTTTGTAGTCACAAAAGAAAAACTCGGAAGTATCTGCACTCATCGTTGTATTTGGTTGGTGATCTTCACTATTTCCGTATTTGAAGTTGTGGGGGGAAAATCCACGAACATTCTTCACTTTGTAAATTTAATGCACAGCACTCTTTTTACGGCTTATTTCCTAAATTATTGCCTTACTCAGGAGCTATTGTTAGTCTAAGGGTTTACGGGTACCAAAGTTTAGAAACAGCTCATCGGTTCTAGTCGCCATCTTGTACCGAGAAGTTGTCACTCACGCAGGACACACGGCCATGTCGCTGCTTGAAGCTGCAGTGTCGCGTAGCTGTATGTTGCGCACTGTCATGCACTTTTGTTGCTGACGTAGGACATAGCATTAGTAATTATAAAGTTTGAGCTGTAGAATGTTTCAATACAAATTTTTGCAAAAACAGGGTGATTTTAAAAAATATTTTCAAAATTATAAGCATTGATTTGCTGAATACTATAAGTAGTATTGAGTACGATTTCTGAGTGTTCACCAATTCATTTATTTCTTTGTAACATTTCTTCTTGTCGATGTATGTTACCGCTTCAAAAGTATTATCTGTACTATTCAAATGTAAATTTTTTTATGTAGAATGCCATCAATGTACAATTGTTTTCGTTACAATAATGCTGTACTCACACTGATGTTATTTGAATTCCAGATGGAGTCTACTAACGAATTTAGAACAATTCTTCCAGCTGCTACAGTTGAACTATTGTTGCACGTCAAACCGTTCCTCTTCGTGTGTAAGATGTGTGGACTTCTGCAATTCTCTATAGACGCAAGAAGAGTTGCCATCACTCAAACACAATGCGATAAAAGGAATCACTCCATCTTTGCAGCATTACAAATCGTTAGTACTGCTGGGTGTCTGTGCTACGTTATTTCTGTCCTACCAAAACAATCTACTATACAGATTCTTTTACTGACTTCTAATGTAAGTTATAACGTGTTGCCATTAATAATCTTACTGCGTGATGCTTTACATGGCAAACAAGATTTCGAAAAAATTCTACATCTAATCTGCTTTATCGACAGTAAAATAAGCGCCAGTGCTGCACCGGTTACTACATCGTTACCAAATATTATTAAGTTCCAATTAATATCGTTCCTGTTGTTGTCCTTTGGGTACTTTATTTTTATATTCAATGCAGTGACAGATGCGTCCTATATTTTAGGATATTTTTGCTTTGTAAGGAATATAACAGTAAATCTAATAACAGTTCTAAGATATGGGAATATGCTGTTATTTGTCAGGGAGAGGCTAAAGGTTATAAATGGTTGTCTACTCAACTGGTGTAGTGTGGCATCAAAAGGGAATCGCATGGCTGCATGCTTCCATCAACAATTTCTACACAACTATGAAAAACAGGTAGCCTTTCCAAACAGTATGTGCTCGTCACATAAGGTTCGCTCTTTGAGGGAAGGTTATGGTGCCCTCTGCGATTTTTGTGAAGTAACCACCATGATTCATGAAAAATTTCTGACACTGTTTTTGACTATAGGATTTACGACTTCGACCTTAATGGTTTGCCTCATAGTCACCAAAGAAAACGTCTTCAGTGTGCAGCTCTCTGTTTTAGGAACATATACCTTTGCTATGTCAATGCAGATTGTTCCGGTGCTGCTGGTGCTGTTGCCAGGCCACTGTGTGACGTCAGAGGCGCGCCGCACGGCCCGCCTGGCCTCGGCGCTGCTGTTGCGCTGCACACCTGACACCCGGGGTGTCCACCACGAGTTGGCGCTGCTGGCGCGACACACCCTCTCCACAATGCCAAAGTCAACGCTGTTTAACGCCCTGACACTGAATGTGGACCTATTCTTCCTCTATGTCTCCTTTGTGACGACCTATTCCACTCTCCTCTTGACCTCTGGACGGTAATACCAGAGTATTATCGCATTTCCTGTTTCCAAGGACAATTCACTACAGATTAGTAAAACTGTTGGAACTTACGAAATTCGCATAAACATTTATAGTTGTGCCTCTGACACATTTGTGCTAACAAAATGATGATTCGAGACTGACTATTGAATTAAAAACACAATTTGGTGTATGCTTCATAAGTATATTTTCACTTTGTTAACGCAGTCAACAGACTTCAGCAGTTATTTTAACAGACATTACATTACTTTGTTACCGTCTTGGTAGCGATATTACTTGTCTACAGATAAACTGAATTGCATATGTAACTGACAAATTTAAGTGTAATTTGTTGGAACAATTGTAAAAGAAAAAATCAATAACAAATAAATATACTATTGTGGGCCAACCCACTGTAAACAAACAAATAACATATATATATATATATATATATATATATATATATATATATATATATATATATATATATATATATATATATCAATTCCTTATGTAAATGAACAGTTTCATTAAATAATTTATCTACTTGACAAGATTGATAAAGAATACTTTCAATACAGGGTGAATCAACGCCAATATTTCGGAAACGGAAAGTGCGACTGATGTGCAGTTTTCACAAAATGGAAGTAGTAAGGGAGTCGTATTTTTAGTCAACAAACAGACTGTAATATTACTTAGAAAGTATATTTTTTATCCAAACACACATTTTTTAAAAAATGGAACAATGGTTGTTTCTGAATTGCACTGTAATTTTTGATACCAGCAGAGTACAAAGAATTATGAACAACATTTTTATCACGTTTAGTTTGGCAGCTACAACAGTTCAAAGTTTCGGTGGTGGAGGCTGTGATAGCGTAGCTGACTGCCCGAGTGGCTAGCCCCTGGGGCACAGACCACTATCTCATGACCACCAGCCAGTCAGCTACGCTATTTTAGCCTCCGCCTCCAAAACTTTCGAAGGTTGTAGCTGCCAAACCAAACATAATGAAACCGTCATTCAAAATTCTTTGTACACAGCAAGTGCCAAAAATTCCAGTGCAACCATTGTTCCATTTGTAAAATTGTATGTTTGCATAAAAATACAGTTTCTATATATTTTTAAATTCTGTTTATTGGCTAACAATACGAGTCCTTGCCTACCAATCCATTCTGTGCAAACCGTACATAAATCGCACTTTCCGTTTCTGCAATATTTGCGGTGCAAGTGTTACGGGATTCACCCTGTCAACTAGAGTCAACTAGAGACAAACTTTAACGTTAAACTGGAGTCTTTACTATCGCAACATTTTAAATGCAATTAAAAATTGAGACGTCTAGTGAGACAGGGAGATATGCCACTTTGAGGAGAAATGAAGGCTAATCGAGTTCTCTAAATGTTGTATTGAGGCATTATTTGTGCAGTAAAAGTGTGTGTTTCTTCATCTTAACGTATTGTCATGTAACTTATGCAACAGGATAAAATTAATTTCAATGTACATAGCAATGACTATGAACTTGTATGCTTTAATTAATACAACAATATTAAAAAAACACAAATTTTATAGACATATCAAGAAGTTTTATTCTGGTTGAAATACCGTTACCCCAGTGCAAATCATGTTAACAGGCTTACACTCCAACTATAAACACCCATAAAAAATGTGTATCTCTACTGGAGTATCCTCACTGTCCACTGTTTATGTGGATTTCTGTTTTTGGTAAACAGCATGAAAAATTTGAGGAATATGTGGCATAATTGTCATGAGATTTTTTAATTTCAAAGCTGACATAGATCTTCTGTGTAGACAGAGCAGTGGTATTTCCTCCAGGAGTGTAGTCACATAAGGGTGACCAACTTCGGTATCTTTCTGGTATTTAGAGCAACGACCCAGTATCTTCTTGAAGAGGCATATAAAAGCAATACTTACAGTTTTCAAGAATATGTTCTTTGTTATCACTGACCAACCAATCTGCAACATTTCTGTGTTGGTACGCCAACAGCTGAAACAGGGGACAACATCGATAAGTGGCATAGCTCCTCCTCTCACTCAAATTGATCCTCCTCATAATTAAATTTCTCTACAAGGCTGCTGAAGAACATTTTGCTCAGATGTTAGAACTTATAGTTTAAAACACAGAATATTTATGTTCACTGGAAAAAAATGTTGAAATGTTTGTATAGTCTATGGGACTTAACTACGGGGTCATCAGTCCCTAAACTTACAGACTACTTATGAACTAGCTAATACTACGGACGGCACAAATATCCATGCCCGAGGGGGGATTGGAACCCCTGACCGTAGCGGCCGTGCAGACCGTGACTGTAGCGCCTCAGTACACTCGGCCGCCGCGGCCGACAGATAATGTATTGAACTACTTAGGAACTTGGACGGTACAAATATCCATGCCCGAGAGGGGATTCGAACCCCCGACCGTAGTGGCCGTGCAGACCGTAACTGGAGTGCCTTAGTCCCCTCAGCCACCGCGGCTGGCGCACTGGAAAAAGTTACATGTACAATATGCAGCAGAAATTTAATGTTACCTAACCGTAACGAATCCCCTGTCTATTCAAAAATGACTCTTCACTGCCTTTGAGGAACTATTGAGTAAATAATACTAAACCAGTGGAAACTACTTGTTTAACAAAAACGTTTAAGAAGGTTAGTATGTGCCCATAACAGTATAAGAGCAAATTAAGCTCAAAACCGTATCTATATAAGTTAAATCATCGTATATAGATGAATCTGGAATAAAAGGGCATTGATGTAGCTAAATATTTCTTATGTGCTGTAGTTTATTGTTTTCTTCTATAGTCGTAGGTAGACCATTAATAACTGTTTAAGATGGGGTGACATGCGTGTAGTTTCAAGATTGGAAATACCGAAGCCGCGGTGAGGGACTGAGCGATCTAAGGCACCTAGCTGCAGGGTGCACTGCTGCTCGCCGTCAGAGTTTCGAGTCCTCCCTCAGGCATGGACATATTTGTTGTGGTTAGCATAAGTTAGTGTATGTAGTTTGTATGCCTAGGGACTAATGATCAGCGTAGTTAATTCACATATATTTACAAACACTTGAACTACTGAAAAGATTTATAGGTTACATGTTTAGTTCTAAGCTGCCAGAGGGCAATCAGGACAATCATCTTCCGACAATTGCCACTACTGTTTGGCACATGGTGGTTGTGTCACCATATTTATGTGACGAACACCTATAATACTCCACACTTTGTAATAGTAACTCATCTACAATTAATAACACCTGTGAATCATTGAATTCTTGTACTTTAGTTAGTAAAGCAAAATGTACATTGACATTCAACGTGTCGCAATTTCCAGTGTGTGGAACAGGATATGCAATTTCATGTAATTTGTTTTATCGGAAATCATGCATTGTAATAGCTCATTCATTTCTCATAGGTTCTTAAAAATTGTACAACACAAATTTCGTGAATAAAGTGTAATGTAATATTCTGTAATGTATGGATTTCTAATACAAAGTCCTGTGCTTCTATCTTTTTAGTGAGTATTTTGCCGGTGCAGCACTTAACAATAACTTGGAATTGGACTAGCACAGATACACCTCAGCTTGTGATATTCTTAATACTCTCGTGTGGCACAAACGTGCTCTATAGGAACGTATTTGTGCTATTAGTGGGTTTTCTTGTGGTGTCCCATATGCAATTTAATGGTAAAGTATTGTGGGTGGTATCATTTGGTTCCTTATCAAGTAAGAGTTTGAGAAAAATGGTGGTCAACATCTCATATCCACGACTGGGAGGGGGAGGGGGTGGGGAGGGATGGGGAGTTATTTCGCACTTAAGCCCTTGTAACTTCGCTCCTAATATTTCGATTTTAATTATTATTATTATCATAATTTTAAAGAAAGGTCTAAGTATGTACTAAACATTACGTTATGAGCAATTTTTACGTAAATGTAGTCGATTTGGTTAAAATTTCAAAAAAAGTATTCTTCCAATTAAACAAGTTTTACATTTGACAAAATAATTATTTTATGTTAATTGTTTAAAGCAGACAGGTAAATTAAAATATAAAAGGAGCATGAAATAAGAAAACATTTTCATTTTAAAGTTTTTATATAACACTTACGGAAGAAACAGTAAATAAAATATAAAATTGTATTCAGGAGATACAATCAGTATTGTTATTATTTCTGTAGATGTTCATCATTATTTTAGGAATATATTTTATCAGTCACGGAATTATTAAACCAGTCTTGTGTTTTATTATTACATTCCCATTCTGAAAAACAAAGGATACTCCTCCTCTGGAGGAAATCCACAAGTTGGTCTCCTGGGCGCTTCCACAATCTCCTTCTTATTTTATACTTCGTATATCATAACTATAACTGAAGTTCATCACCATCATCATTAACACCAGAATCATCAAACAAGTCTGTTTGATAGTTCATAATCATCTTCTTCTTTGCTCACATTACAGCACTTTTGTGGATCAGCAAAACAGGAACACATGTTTCTACGAGGAAATTTATTTAGTTCACATTTGCATGGCGCTACACATTTTGATGGACCACATGAGCATTAGACGACTGAGAGAAGTTCTTCAGGTTCACAAGTAATATCATACATTACTTGCTCGTATTTCCCTTTCTCATTAACAGTGCAACCGCATTTAGTAACTGCAGTTATTTCACGATTGGCAACATGTGCTTTCCCCCACATTAGGGCTTGAAGATGTGTTCTTTTTGTGGCCAGACGCACAGTATCTTGTGTTGGAGGCATGCATGATCCATCGCCTTGCTTTTTGGTAAATAAAAATTAATAAATAAATAAAAAAGACACTATCATAGCTATTTCAGGGACATCATGTTCGGGTCTCTTAAAAATACAGAGCATATAAAAGCTTCCAGAACTCGAATCGTTTCGCCATTAAAAATCTTTTTTTCCCAGTGATGACAAAGCGTGGAGAACTGTTTCATCAGTTTCCATAAATATATTGAAAAAACTAGTTTTCGTTTTACCATAAAATAATCTGGTGATATCAGTCTAAGAGAGAGAATGCAATCCAATCAAAGCATAAGCTCGCTTGTGACCAAACGCTTCATATACCATACAGACAGGTATCTCACGTATCTTATGCCTGAGATTACAAATCAGCTGGCTATCCTTTGGGAGTTGAGGGTAGAAATTCTACGATAGCACTAGGACATCAGTAACAAGAGAAAATATTTTCAGAGTTTCTGGTACATCACCCTTGGGAGGAGTGCATGTAGTATTATTTTTGTATGGGCCTCTTTCTTGTTGTTACTAGAGCTTTGACACATCGGTTGTTAACAACAGACTGATTCCGATAGGAAACTTCATGTTCTTTGTAGTACCCATGCTGATTTCCACTAGAGCAGTACTGAAAACCTCCGTTAGTCTATATTTGTTTTTAACTCGAGAAAGGAGTTTTTTCAAATGTATATTTTTAATAATTGTGTTGGATTCTATTTTGTACATGGCAGGAATGCTACCTTGTTTTTCTTCAATCTCTTATTGCATATTTCAGAGAATTGTGTACATATGCGTCAAAGACGACATGAATTTCAAAAAATTCGCCATCTTTGAAAAAACAGTTTTGCAGAACTGATTTTTTTCATAAAAATTGTTTTAGTCTGCTTTCCTACTTTCAGTTTGTGAACCTCTGCCATTCCATCAACAAGTTCGACTGAATATTTCTTTCCTTCAACTTGAGCTGAACTAGTCATAGCTGTAATTTCTTCTGGTTCTGATTCAGAACCTGTCTTTCTAGATGCAAGGTTCTCTAAAAGGCGCATTAGCATTCTAGTACATTGGTCCATCAGCTGCGAACATCGAACGTGGAACAACAGATAGTTCAAAGGGGGCAGGTCAGACTCAGGAAGAAAGCAGATCTAGAAACCATTGGTATAACAATTGTAAATTGTCGTAGCTGTATTGGGAAAGTTCCAGAGCTCCAAGCGCTGATAGAAAGTACTGAGGCCCATATCGTTATAGGTTCTGAAAGCTGGCAGACGCCTGAGATAAGTTCGGCCGAAATTTTTTCAAAGGGCCAAATGGTCTTCAGAAAGGATAGAATAAATAAGAAAGGGGGTGGTGTGTTTATTGCTGTTACAAACGGTTTATCCTGCAGAGACTCACTTCCTGTGAGTTGGTCTGGGTAGAGGTTATACCTGACAACCGGAATAAATTAATAATTGGATCTTTTTATCGGCCCCCTGACTCAGACGATGCGGTTGCCGAAATGTTCAAAGAAAGCTTGAATCACATTTCAAATAGGTATCCGAAGCATACTGTTATAATCGGTGGCGACTTTAATTTACCCTCGATATGTTGGCATAATTACGTTTTCAAAACCGGCGGCAAATATAAAACATCGTCCGAACTAGTTCTGAATGCTTTTTCTGAAAACTACTTCGAACAGTTAGTTCATGAACCCACTGGAATAGTAAGTGGTTGCGAAAATACCCTTGATCTTCTAGCTACAAATAATCCGGAGATAGTAAAGAGCATCGAAACAAATACAGGGATTAGCGAATATCGAGTTGTAGTAGCGAGACTAAATATCGAAATTCCCAAATGCACAAAAAATAAACGAAAAATATATCTATTCAATAAAGCAGATAAAAATTCGCTTCACGCTTTCCTGAGTGATAATCTCCAGTCTTTCAAAACTAAAAATGCGAGTGTAGATCAGTTGTGGCTTACTTTCAAAGACATAATATTAGTAGCAATCGAGAGATTTATACCAAATAAATTATTAAGAGAGGGGGCTGACCCCCGTGGTACACAAAACAGGTCAGATCACTGTTGCAGAAACAAAGAAAAACGCATGAAAAATTAAAAAAGACACAGAATCCACAAGACTGGCAATCTTTTACTGTAACACGCATCCTAGCGCGGACATCAATGCGAGAAGCCTATAGTAGTTACCACAACGAAATCCTCTCTCTTGCAGAAAATCCAAAGAAGTTCTGGTCATATGTGAAGTTCACTAGCGGCAAAACACAAACAATACCTTCACTACACGATAGCAATGGTAATAGTACCGACGACAGTACTGCTAAGGCAGAATTACTAAACACAGCTTTCCGAAATTCGTTCACCAAAGAAGACGAAGTGAACACTCCAGTATTCAAACCAAGAACAGATGCCAGCATTCGAAACTTAGAAGTAGATGTTCCTGGAGTAGTAAAACAACTTAAGTCACTAAACAAAAACAAATCTTTCGGGCCAGTTGTATACCAACTACATTCCTCTCAGAGTATGCTGATGCAATTGCTCCGTACTTAGCTATAATTTACAACCGATCACTCAGCGAGATATCTGTACCCAAAGACTGGAAAGTTGCCCAAGTTACTCCAATATCGAAGAAAGGCAATAGGATTGATCCCCAAAATTACAGGCCTATCTCATTGACGTCGATTTGCAGTAGGATTTTGGACATATACTTTGTTCGAATATTATGAACTACCTCGAAGAGAACGACCTATTAACCAATAGTCAAGACAGATTCAGAAAGTATCGCTCTTGCGAAACACAGCTTGCCTTTTATTCTCATGAAGTGTTAAGTGCCTTCGACAAGGGATCTCAAATCGATTCCATTTTCTGGATTTCCGGAAGGCTTTTGATACTGTACCCCACAAGCGGCTTCTAATGAAATTGCGTGCTTATGGAATATTTTCCCAATTGTGCGATTGGATTCACGATTTCCTATCAGTAAGGACACAGTTCATTGTAATTGACGGTAATTCATCGAGTAAAACAGAAGTGATTTCTGGCGTTCCACAGGGAAGCGTTATAGGTCCCAATCTGAATAGCTCCCTAAAACTGTTCGCGGATGATGCTGTCGTTTATCGGTTAGTGAAGTCAACAGAGGATCAAAACTAACTGCAAAGCGATTTAGACAAAATTTCTACTTGGTGCGAAAATTGGCAATTGACACTAAATAAAGAAAAGTGTGAAGTAATACACATGACCACTAAAAGAAGTCCACTAGACTTCAATTACTCGATAAATCAGTCAAACCTTAAGGTCGTAAATTCTACCAAATACCTAGGAGTTACAATTACGAACAACTTTGACTGGAGAGAACATATAGGAAATATTGTGGGGAAGGCGAATCAAAGGTTACGTTTCACTGGCAGACCCTTCGAAGATGCACCAGCTCCACCAAAGAGAGTGCCTACATCACACTTGTGCGTCCTCTCCTGGAGTACTGTTGCCCCTTGTGGGACCCTCACCAGGTGGGACTGATGGAAGATATTGAGAAGGTTCAGAGAAGGGCAGCTCGTTTTTTTTTTTTTATCACGTTACGGGTGGGAAAGCGTCACGGAAATGTTGCACGAATTGGGGTGGAAATCATTAAAAGAAAGACGTTATTTATTGCGGCATAAGCTGTTTGCGAAGTTTCAATCACCAGCATTTACTTATGAATGTGAAAAAATTTTGCTAGCACCCACCTACTTAGGGAGACATGACCATCCAAATAAAATTAGAGAAATCAGATAGAAAACGGAACGATTTAGGTGTTCTTTCTTCCCGCGCGCTATTAGAGAATGGAACGGTAGAGAAAAGTTATGAAAGTGGTTAATGAACCCTCTGCCAGGCACTTAAATGTGATTTGCAGAGTATCTATGTAGATGTAGATGTAGATATATTCCAATGCATTCCTTCAGGTTATGTTCCACTACGCCAAGTTTTGTTTTCAGTTTTATTTTCTTTCCTAATGTTCGAAAAGCTCCAATTAGTTTTGTGGAAGAGGTTCCCACATATTAACAGAACGATTAACAATTCGTTAACATATGAAGTTCTGATGTTTCTCTAGGCCTAATTCTGGCATTGTACAAACGTCACGTTGTACTTCAGAGAGAGCAATGGTCATTGTCACAATATTAAGTAAGTCATTACTCGTGCATTCAGAACGATTGATGAAGTTTTTCAAACACTTGATGACAACCAGACAATCTGTTTATAACGATTTGCTGATGTCTGTGATACATGGTGATGGATTGAAACTTTCTCTGGTATGTTAATTCGAAAACAAATCTTCGACACCTCAGAAACTATCAAGAAGAATTTATTTACAGCTTGTGCATTTTGTGTTGTCCCTACGAAACCCACGAAAACTTTCATTTATCTGTTTTCCTGCTCAAAGTGCTTCAGCTCCTCCTAAGGAACAGAACGAGACATCACTTTTGTTTGTAACCCAGCTATTATTCAATGGTAACCACGTTTCATTATCAGTTTCCCGCAAGTAGTAGTTGCGAAGGTCCACTGCAAAAAAAAAAAAAAAAAAAAAAAAAAAAAAAAAAAAAAAAAAAAAAAAATAATACTTTCTGAACTCGTTCAGTGCCTTTGTTCCCAGTTGCCACTACGTACTCCTCTAATAAACGATAGAAGAATAAATACTATCTCCATGCAATTCAGAATCATCTTCAGGTTAGGATTGTCTTTGCTCTTGTTATAGCAAAAATCTTTAAATTTATTCTGCAGTTCAAGTTCTTTTATATCTTCTACTACATCGTGATTTGTTGTTCGAGTGAGTCCTGAGTTTCTAGTTTTCCACGCATTTACCATCTTCCCTTGAATTACTTGAATATTTTGGTGAACTGACGAAATTCTCACTTCGAACTCATTTTCTTTGGAAGAATACTGTTTTTGAATTTTTAACCACAATGGCTACATTTACGTAAAAATGTTTAACATAATGTGTAGTATGTAGTTAGACCTTACTTCAAAAAAAAAAAAAAAAAAAATAAATTCGAATGATTAGGAGCGCAGTTACAAAGGCTTAAGCGCGCGATGACTTCCTATCTTTCCCCACCCTTCCCCCTCCCATTTGCGGGTCTGAGATGTCTACCATCACTTTTCTCAATCCCAACCTTATAAGGCACAAAATGATACCACCCACAATAATATACCATTAAACCGCACATGGGATGAAAAATGTGACCACAAGAAAACTGACTATATGCATGAACTTTGTGATGTCCTGTCTGCAGCACACCTCAGTCCTTTATTTCATTATTTGTTTCTGTCATTAATTCGGAAAAAAGGTTGCTACTTCACCCCATTCACCGAAGAATAAATTCAGAAAGGAGAA
This sequence comes from Locusta migratoria, assembly GCA_026315105.1. Lineage (NCBI taxonomy): Eukaryota > Metazoa > Arthropoda > Insecta > Orthoptera > Acrididae > Locusta > Locusta migratoria. The sequence continues at coordinate 541,436,536 of CM048747.1, read as the reverse complement.
ACTATATTTCATAATCTGTACCAGGAATCATTCTAATGTACTTGTTCATTTTGCCTCCTACTTTACTCGGCATTGGTAGATATTAATCAGTCTAAGACATTCTGTGTGTCGTTTGTTTGCACACCATCTGTTAATTGTGATTAAAGTATTCTGTATGTTGTTCTTAATGATTCCTGTTAAATAATTACAGTAAAAACCTCCAATCTGCATCCAGTTAATAGATTACACCAAGTATAGAAACACCAATCACTATTCAGTTTTTAACGCTAAGTACGTAATTTTTTATGTAATATAGTGTTTATGGTGTCATTTCCTCTCTCAATGTAAGTATTGTTTAAAATTTTCGAATAGAGATATTTGAAAATTAATAGTTTATAAACAAAAATCTGAAATGTATAACTCAAAGATCTTTCTTCATTTCAACTTTATTTTGGTTTATTACCACAATATTAAACTATGCAGTATGTATACCAACATATTTCATGGTCAGAAGGACAATGTTTATAACGTATAAGTCTTTCAGTAAGTATCTTAGAATTCTTTCTAACAAACATTTACTGACACTGCAGCTTAAGTGGTAAGGCTGTCCACGTGGTGAGAACTGAGTGTAAAGACATAAGATTTCTGCATCTGGCAGAGAAGATCATGTAACAGTGTTCAGATATCTGCGATCTTCATGCAACATAAGAAAAATCAAATAATTCACATTCTATCATTAAACGACAGTAAAACGTATTGTATATCGAAAACGACTAAACACCATGTACGTGACATTTATTGTGTATCAGGACATAGATTTCCCACTTATAACATGATACATGGCCACTGAAATTTATGATAAACGACACAGAATTTACTTGTATTTATTTATTGCTAAACATATTAAGATGACTTTAATAATTTAATAATTCGCAATTATCCTCTATCTTAACAGCTGTCAATACCATCCATGTTTCCATTCCTCATTTAAACTGAATTGGATATGTAATAAATAATGCACAAAAAACTATTTTCGTAAATTACTCACCCTCAAAATTTATAATTCAGTTTTGGAATTCTTACTTGTAACAGATTACTAGTTGAATTTTTAATTTCTGTGTCACATTGTCTGTAATAGTACCATAGTGATTGCAGGTATTTTCAATCAGTCTTTGCAACTACAAGAAAATAACATTCACTGCTGTACCACAAAATCGTCATACACAAATTTTGAATTATCTTCCAAAACACGGTATACACTGTTTCAGAAGATACTGCAAATTTTGTGTTTGAAGATTTTATGGTACACTCGTCTATGCATGGATAAGAATCAAAAGATATGTCAATTCTAAAAGATACACCACTTCAGCTACAGGGAGAGTCACCAAATTCAAAATGAAATGACCGGCACTACATTTGGGACAAGATACGAAAAGCGCATAAAGTCATCGATATACGTTATATGGTATTCCATAAAACAATAGCAGACCATATGAAACTGAAATAACACAGGCCACAGGAATCATAAAAAGATATCAATATCTAGGTAATCGGCACAGGCATACACCTACTTGTTAATGACAATTTCCGTATATATAAGGAATGAAAGCAGAACAGACCTTGTGAGGTGACGTAAATTTACATCACCCACAAGTACTTGCCAGAATCTATTTGGTGTCAGTAATCCTATTCCAAGTGTGTAATCATTATTGTTTAATTTTGATGGTGATTTTTGTATGTTTGTGATTGTTGTAGATGAAAACAGGTACGAGCTGTAATGTACACAAATGCAACAAGTTCTCGAGCAATGCAGGGCGCTGTTGTCCAAGGAGTAAACAGAGCTGATATCTGGCAGCTAGAAGATTTACCGACAGCACAGATGAATAACAAATTAATTGTTAATAGGGGATAATAACTCTGTGAAATTGTCTATTAATGGTTCCAATTCCTATCTTTTATCGTCTATACAGTGAGTACTGCTTTGGCCAAGCTGAGATGGAGATGTGCAAGGCATACTTGTTCGCTCTGAGATGTTACAACTATCAGTAATGTATCCTGCAGTCAAGTTCACGATTTAATATCTGACTACAAATTTTTAGTATTCATGTTCTTGGGCTGTCAGAGGTACTTGCTTAACCCAGGTAATATATTTCTATTTTTATTGTGCAACTTTAAGAGTTAGTTGGTAAATGAAAGATGTTTGTTCTTGAACAGATGACGTGAGTGTTCCTGGCCAGGTGGTTTGATCGACAGCGTTTGTTATTTGCTACTTAACTATGGTTAAAGTGAGCATTTTGATGGTTGCTTTTCGGAAAAGGCGTAATTTTTGGTCTTCCTTACAGGAAAAGTAGTGCTTCAAGGCCCTCTCACAGGTACTCCTCGGCTTGTTACTGATTATTTTGTGCAATTATTGTGTTTATGAGTACAGAGAGAGCGCAGTGACGTCTCACGTTCTTTTTTGATTGTGGTAATTAAATACAGGCTGCATAGCTGATTTCATGTAGAATCGCATATGATAGTATTGGAGAAAACCTCTGGGCAGAAACACATTTAACGACATTATAATGAATTAATAATCACAATGTGCGATATACAGTTATGCATTCAGAGCCAGCTTCTAAGACCTGAGCCGATTTACTGAAAATAGTATTCAGAAGGTGATCATATGTAAACTTAATCATTGATAGCGAAGTATAGTGTTATTTATTTCAGTAGGAAGTGGTGATAGGTGCTGACACCTGAAGAGGCTGAGATTTTATTTTGTTAATTGAAGGCAGAGGCTCAGTTAGAAAATATTTAGTTGGCGTTTTAAAGACACTCGTTCACAGATCGTCGTGTAGTAGATAGCATTTTCTACAATAAAAGCTATATTGGTTACCTGATAAAAATAATAATTGGTTCCCGTGTATTTATTTTGACTTCAATTGAAATGAATTTGCTCTATAAAGATATTAATATTCATAAGTATATTAAGAAAACATTGATGAGGTAAAGTGTACTTAAAGTTGGTCTGATGATAAATGTTACCTTCTATTTAGCACCAAAGATAAAAAATTACACCTGTGTCAAGCTAATGTTTATTCAGAGATTATTAGCAAAGAAACAGGTAAACTCCAGCATTAAGTAAGTGGGACTGTTATCTGTGATAATCGTGGATTACGACACGAAGTGTTTAAATAGAATAAATTATATTTGTTCATATGCTTAGAGACCAGAACAATGACGTCACTATAAAAGCATGCAAATGTACTTATTTTAAAGAAGAATACTTCAAAATACTAATAACTTTATTAAAAAGGAAAATATTATTGTAAAGATGATATCTAAGCAGCCTATCAGAGATTGTGGAAAGACCGTTTAGAACACAGACATAAATTACTAGTGGCAAATGTGCCTGTGTAACTGAAGCCGGAAGCCGCCATCTTGACTCACCCCACGTTAAAAAGTTTCCGTACAGTACTGCTATGATCCTCTGACATGACATGATGCGGTAAGCTTTAAGAGTTCGTTTGAATATGATTTGAATTTAAGCTAATACTTCCGCAATGGTTGAATTTAAGATAATAGCCTACATTGTCGAATCGTGATACAAGAAGAACGTGTTACGTACGGTTAAATTTTACTTCCATTCCTAGCGGCTTCACATGATTATGTTGTCAATTATGTGATGTTGGAATTAGCCAATCGCATGACAACGCAAATTTTTATTCAAGAAATCGTCGTTTTAGAAGGGCAATAACTTTTATAGAGTGAATGAGGGTACATACAAAAACCTGTCAACCATAGAGTAGGAACAGCGTTAGTTATTTACTTCTTCATCTGTACAAAACGCTAATCAAGTATCACTGTGGTGATTTCTAAAAATATCAACACCTAGGTGAGGGCTTTCTATCGTTTTGTTGATGTTGCCAACATATTCATACGAGGCCATCGGGAGGTAAGTAAAAGTTTATCGTTACATTTAAAGCAGACTGTAGTTATCGAAAAAACACGAAGAATAATAACGATCGTGTTATCCACAACAAATAGCACATTTATAACGGTCATAGTAGTATAAGAAAAGCCGAAATTGATCGTATCTGATAACAGTTAAGACCTAACAAAAACAGAAAACTCGACACGATTTATTAGTATATGTCTCAAATATTTCGTAAGGACTCTAAAAAAATAAGGATACGGGTTATCCACGATAAACATCACTCTTCTAATGACTACTCTACTGAAATAAAATCCGAAGTTGGATTAAATTGGTAATAGATTAATAGTAACAGCAAATCAATGCAACTCACTACTGTATGTGTCGAAGCTTACTGCAGCTGAAAAATTTACAGCCATATACAACACACGAATGTGCCATATGTCAAAACTCTAAAGACAGCGTAGTTACGTCAGTTCATTCATATTTTTATGACTGTTTTCTGTAATAACACACACGACTGCTTACTAGTTGATAGTATGGCAGCGAGACTTCACTAACACCAGTGATACTGTAGAAGGCATTGCCAGTCTATTAATATATGTCTGTGGTTTAGAGTCACTGACTGAAATAGATTTATATCTCTGCTTAACTGCCAACTGGAGAAAAATAAATAACGAGTTAGCAACAAGGATAAATTTTCCGATGGTAGATACTACAAAGTAGTATGAAGATATGTTTCTGTAGCGTTGTGTGATTTTTCCACATTACTGACATCTGTTTGAATCTAGTGAAGAATAATAACAGTAACAAAGCAGCTAAACGATAGATAACTACTTAGACAGTATTCAGTCCATAAATATTCAGATGTCACCATATATTTTCGACGAAATAATACTCATAAGTTATTTTATATTGCATAAAAGACGTCTAATTTGATAGCTTTTATGTCACTACACTACCGATTCAAAAATATTGTGAATAGTTTTCCAAATAACATGCTCATCTGAATCTAAACCCCACCTTGAAGGTAGTCTTATTCCAAAGACCAACTGTGTTGTCTTATCAGAGGTACAACCTAACTTTTATATAGCTAGATACTGGATTATCTTAAAATACTAGTGAGGTCAGATGCGTCTACTTATGCTTCTATAAGACTTAACTCAATCTAATAATAAGAAACAAAAATAGTGTTGGGACGAAGGACGAAAGTGCATGCGCTTTCGGGTGTGCAACTTTGTAAACCTTTGACATAACATATTTGCTTTTCCATTTAAAAGTGGCATTTTATACTGTGCGTTTGGACCCATTCATACGAGACCTGACAACGTCTTCCTCTTCATCCGTTTTTCAACGACACTGAACCAAATAACTCTCTATTCCACAACTTTGCATTATTCAGTACTCACTTACCTTTGTACCTAACCCCCAGTTTCAAGAACACATCGCTGCTCCTTCATTTATCTCACACATGCATTAAATAAAAAATTACATACCAAAATAAATGAATGGTACCGCCATGAACCAGAGACATTGATCAGGTGTGGTGGCTTGTGTCCCTCAATGATAAACATAGCTGAACCATAATTGAAACCACAACATAGGGGTATTTGTGGTGAGGCATAAAATCATGTGGTTCCTGAAAATGGGCAACAGCTTAAAAGTAGGCCACTGTACGATATAAAAGCTTAATTCTGGTAGGAGGTACCCACATAAGAGTTTACTGTTATAAAAAAGGCTTAATTTTTGCACTGAAATTAGCAAGAGGTCCGTGTGAACTACCGGCTACTCCCTGCTGCAAAATCCTTGTTCCCTGGCCCAAATTGATAACCGACTTCGTTCAGATTACTCTAATAACAGGAAGTTAACGATACAGTGGCCAATATACGTAGCAGCTCACACGAAATTAGACACAGGCATTAGTAAACAAGTCAACTCAATTAATGTTATTTCATAAAGTTTGCTAAAGAAAAACATTTATGGCACAACAGAACTTAAACACAAAATATTGCATCTGAGCTTGTTGTCAGCACTGATGAAAAACAATATTAAATAAAAGGGGAAAGGTGCTCGTAAACTAACATTTATAAGCAGGTCAAAAATACACTAAACTTAACTTGTTTATTCAGGTCGAATGCAAGCAAAATGGAGAACCAATTTTGTTAATACAATAAAAATGCATATCATTTATATGTTCTAATACTGACGATGCCCAGCATTGAATTTAATCTTAATTAGACAGAATGTAACGCTACTGGGGGGAGAGGTTTTACAAACAACATTCACTCGCTCATACACACGCAATGCAACAGCTTATCTCACCAAAATCAGCGTGGAGAAACGAGGCAGAAGCAGGCGCCGCTATCGTACGTGAAATTCAGCTCACCCGGAGGTACAACACAACACAATATACAATAAAAATGCGAAGATGGCTCTGGTCTCTCATGCCTGATATGAGATGGTGCGTGATAATAGCTAAGTTAAGTTGCATCCAGATTGAACCGTGAGCAAACACGCTAACGGCGACACACGGCTATGTAACATGATCGCATTCCACTGAAGGTGAAGTGGTTAAAAGTCGGATTCATTACACAAAATCACAGCGGACTCTTAAGTTGCAATCTGAGAGTAAACTATCCATGCACTGGTTTTATGAGAAATGGCGTGAATTGAGGTGACTAGCTGCAAACACCTGAAGTCAGAGTACGGACCCACGTGGTTCCGAAAACTGATAAAAATGAATAAATTCAATTTCCGAAAAATATAGAAAATCAACTATGGCAAGCAACCCCTAGAAATACATAGAATTCCATATGCAAGCTATTGAAGCAGGTTGTACAAAGCTTGTAGAGAATTACTGACAAAAACTGAGTGCATACTACAAGATCAGAGAAGAAACAGCAACATTAAAAAAGGTGGGGAAAGAAGATCGCGAAATGTTAATCGAAAACAGAAGAATACACGCATAGTTACTTCCTTGATGGGCATGGAACAAGCTATAGTGGAAGCTGAAGGCTTTGTTCCAAGAACCAACTACGTGGAACACGTATCACTCACAGAAGGAAATAATAAGAAAGATTGTTACATGCACTGTACAAAAATGAACATAACGTATGTTAGAAATTGTGCACCACAAAGCTAGAGAGAATTAACAAAGGGTTCGTACACCGCCACATTATCACAAAAGGTTTGAATATAATAGGCCATTATCCAACTTCAAGTAGTAACACATAAACTGCATTTATCTGTTGGAAATCACTGGACTGAAGAACTAGGTCACATTTCCGCACACGATCGGGAAAAATATTCCGAAAAAATAAACTAAGTTCAAGAGTCTAAGTTAAACATGCTAAACAACGAATTGCTACCATCTCCCCAGACACAAGAGCAGAACCAACCTTACCTCACCACGATCCCAGCACAAAGTGATCACCGAGCGACCAGGAGCCGGGAAAGCTACCGGAAACTGGGTAACCCAAGGAAACAGTGGTGGTGGGGAGAGAAGATCGTGAGACTCGCCCTGGGGAGGGCTCGCCGACTAGCTTGTAACCAAAGGGTGTAAAGCCTCTATAGTCGCATCAGCAGCAGGGGTTGGTAACTATTAACTATCGACTCTGAGCCAGAGAGAACCATGCAAAGCGAACTATCACTACCCATATTCAGACAGCCATTAGATTCTCGCACATCCATTTAAAAGTAAACCAAGTACACGTTCTCACAGGGACAATAATTAATTCCTAGCTTTATTAACTTACATTTCAGAAACTATCGTTTTATAACATAAAATAAAAATTGCTATTCCTCATGCCTTGTAAAGAGTGGGGTTCTAATTTAACAAAATGCTAATCTAGTGACATGAAATAAATTACGGTTTTATACAAAGATATATGGAAGACGATAGGAGTTTCAGGGGCAACAGTGTGGATGACTGAATAAACTGGCCTTGTAACATCAGTTAATGTGTCTTTGCAATGCAATTATTATGAATGGCTGAAACCAAGTGGAAACTATTGTCCTTACTTTTCTTGAGGACATGCAGCTCTCCTGTATTGTCAGTTAAAATATTCTGAAGGCAGAATAGTCCCCTATTCCGATCTCCAGACATGAACTACTGAGGAGGAGGTCTTCGTCAGGAAAGGCAAGACAGGAATTCAACGGCTCAGAGTGTGAAATAATAGGTCCCATCTTCAGGTAGCCGGGTTAGAAAATTTAAATAGAGAAATGCATAGGCAGAAGTTCGGAGTTGGGATTAGTGGAGTTTTGTAGAAACAGGACTTATGATAAACTGGTGAGTGCAGGGTTATATATACAATATCATTTGGAGGTACTGCAGAAGGATCCCAAATAATGAATAAGAAAATAGAAGTGGAGGTAAACTAGTATGAGCAGTGCAGTGATCACATTATAGTAGTCAAGACAGGTACGAAGACTACCCAGACCACAGTACTTCAAATTTATATGCCAAATATTTATGCTGATAATGAGACGATCGAAGAAATGTATGAGGAGGTAAAGAAATTTATTCAGATGCTTAGGGGTAAGGAAATCTTGATTATGACAGGGGACTGAAATTCGGTAGTAGGAAAACGGAGGGCAGGAAATATGGTAGACAAATATGGACAGGGGAAAAGGAATGACAGAGGGAACCACCTAGTAGAATTTCACACGGAACATAATTTAATCATAATACACACTTGGTTTATGAATCATGAAAGACATGTGGAAGAAACCAGTAGATACCGAAATGTACCAGATCAATTTCGTAAGACTGATTTTGCAAACACTTCTTCAACTTTAAGACATATCCAAGGGCAGGTACATAATTTGACCACATCGTGTTGGTCATGAATTATTAACTGATACTGAAGAATCTGCAGAAAACTGATAAAAAAAGAAGATGGCAACTGGTAAAATAGAGAGAATATGAAGTTCTTGAGAGTTTCAGAGGGAGCTTTAGGCAAGAACTGAAAAAAAATGTACGAAAAATATTGAAGCCATCATCGCTGATGATTATTTTTATTTTGGACGACCAGTTTCGCTGGTCTCTGCCAGCATCGTCTGGTGCAAAAATCGTTTATCCATATCATTATTTTAATACAAAGCTTACTATGTACTTTGACATTCTGAATAGAGTGTTCTTAGGAATAGGGGGATCACTGGAGCAATCATCGGATCCTGACGCTACTGCTCCTAAATGGACTATAAGCGAGTATAGTGCCACTAACTGCATTAAAATTGTCTTAACTTATGTAAAGATTCTACAGGTACTCGCCAGAGAGACAAGAGGAATCCAGTGATCTGCAAGTCATCGGGAACTAGACTGTAGGCACTAGTTAGACCCAGCATGTAGTTTGTAGATTATAGAAGCGCGAGCTTAGGCTCGAGGCAGGTCCATTTAATTTGATATTATGAATAAGTATTGCAGCACCGCGCTGTGGCACGCCAATTTGCGTCTACTATTTGCTCATAGGCAATGCTATTTTTTTGTTCCTGCTGGCGCCTCTTTGTGTGAGTGTCTGAGTGTAATGTGGCCACAACATGCCTGCTACTATGTCAACTTTAAGTCCCTGTGATAGTAATAGAAAATTTCTTAAACATTTCTCATATGTTAAGACTTTTGTTTGATAAGTCACGATTTGTAAAGACTAAGTGACTCAAATGATGTAGTTTATTTACGATTGAGAAATTTAGTTTGATGTTTTCACCTATTTGATTATAAATTAGCTGTGTTATTTTTGTATTTTTTATGTTTTGTTTGTGAGTGTTAGGTTGCATCAGCGTAATGAATACCACTGGGCAACGAATATGTGTCATGAAGTATTTTCTAAGTTCCAATGGAAACAGTTCGTCTACGCCACACAGCTACGAGTAACGCAGGCCGGCGACCTCCACGGCCGACAGCACCTCAACGCCGTGAGAACCGAGTGCGGCACGGCGTTCTCGCCTTCTGCGTCATGCGGTACCCACGATCGAGCTCCAGCTCCGAGGGCGACCACGTTACAGGTCTCTAACGTAACACGGACCGCAGGGGCGTCCCCACAACAGTTCCGGGGCTCGCCGCAGACAGCAGGCCACCTCAAACCCCCCCCCCCCCTCCACCCAAAGCTCTGAGTGGCTGCCAGCGGCTGTCAACCACCACACTGGGCGGCATTGGTATGGGCCGTAGCAGATGAGTACGTGTCCTGCACACCTTCCCCCACGTGTGCTGATGGAGGTGGGCAACGCAGCCATCACCTGCAGCCGGCAACTTCTGGAGGCGAGGTCGCTCTGGTCCGGCTGCTGACACACACCCTGCTCAATGGCACTCAACGAGAGCAGCAGGCATTCCACATCCTTGGTTCCTACTTGGATGTTGGAACCTCACAAATACTATGCCACAAAGGCAAGGCAATGCCTCTTGCGATCACTCACCATCGAGGGTGCTCATATAGTTCCTCTTTCTCTATGCCTAATGCATGATGACTGGTTGCTGGTTGATGTCCATATAGGGAATGGGCTTCAGAAGTTTGCTGCTACCTCTCGGCAGATGTCGGGAAGTGCAATACCCGCAAGACTGTACAGTTTATTCAGAGGAGTGGGCTTTAGGCATCCAGTGATAATGCGGCAAGTATCATTAAGAGCAACATCTACTATTTTGGCATGGCTGTATTTGAACCACACTGGACTTGTATATTCTCCGGCAGAGTAACTTAGTGCTAGGGAAGAGGTTCTTACAGAATTGGGGTGTGCTCCCCATATTGCCTATGAATCTGGATCCAATCCAGTATGACACGTTTGGTTGCAGACTATTTATCGCCTCTAAGCGGAAGGTGATGAAACACCCACTGACAGTGGTAAAGTGTAAGATAAGTGTGGGTTGTAGTTTCCATCCAGTTATCCTGAAGAGTACCTCCTCCCCATCGATGCCCCTAAGTTTTTGTCGATGTGTGAGGAAACTTCGGAAATAAATGTAGTTAAAAAAAAAGCGAGCACTCACCTTAGTGAAGCGAACTTCATTTTTCCTTTAAAGACGCTACCAGGAGGGAAAACTTATCATTTGTACGTCATTTCTTTTGTATTAACCTGTAAATGTTTATTTATGCGTGTATTGTTGCCCTCCCATATGACTGACCAATCTGTTTGCCCACCAGCTTCTGTTTTATTTTTAAATGTTATTCAAATAATTTAAAATCTTTGTTCATCTTGTGTTAATGTGTGTATATTTACCACTTTTTTTTTAAATTTAAGATGTCAATAACTTCACGGATTGCCCAGAGTAGATAGATTTTTAAATTTTTTCTCATTGTGCCTATGTCACTAATTTTAAGCTGGATCCAATCCAGTATGACAGGATTGGTTCCAGACTACTTATCGCCCATAAGCGGAAGGTGATGAAATGTGTCCACTGAATGTGTGGTTGTAATCCATTTTTTATTTATTCATTAACCTAAAGTGTTTCTACATCAATACTGTTATCTATTTGTGTGTTAATTATTTTATTCTTTTTGTCAATGATCAATGCCCCATGTTTACATATGTTTTCCCCATATTTATATATGTTTCCGCCCATGTGATTGAACTTGGGTGTTCATGTAAGTGTGGAAGGTGGCTTTTAATATTGACTGACTGCTGCGCAATGGCTTTAATCCCCGCCTCCCGCTCTAGTCCTCGTTTTGCTGTTGTTAAGAACGCATAGCTTCTTATTTCGCCTGTGCTAGCGTCTGCTGGGTGGCCATAGACAAGCTTTCTTGGCGAGGTGGCCATGTTCTTAGTGTCGTACAAACCAAATCTTGGATGAAAGAGGTGACAGGAGACCTCTCTGGGAGCGGTTGTAGAGGGAATTGTATTGGTTAGGTAGCAAGGGCTGGTAAACAGTAGTCTCAAAATCCACACTGCATCGCTTTTAGCGCGCTCTACATCAGGTGTAGGGCAGGGGGAGGTATTTCTGAGGACTTAGAGCGTTACTCTTCAACCTGGCTCTCAAGATTGTGGAAGTAAGTACTCCGGCGAATCATGCTGAGGGAAAGTCATGCTGGTGGAACTTTGATTTCTTTGTGATCAGGCAGTCTTGGTTTTTCAGTGATAGTCAGTGTAAATTTATTGTTTGCATTTTCCTTCCAGTGATGATTGTGTATCCGCTCAGGTTAGAATACATGTGTATGGCCTTCAGCCTTTGTGTAAACCTAGTATGTTTGAATTTCCTTCAAGTTTTCAACTAACTTTTCAGGTCGTGTCTGTATCTGTGAGTTTGCAAAATGTTCCTCAGATTTTCTTGCCTGAGTCAATCTTTCTGTCTTGTATGACCGATTGCACTGCTTTCGTAACGACTCCTACTTTGGCCTTCAGCTATACTTTTATTATTACTAGCTTTCTTCTATATGAAATATCACATGTGCTTTACTCGCTTATTCTAAATTGATTTCTCTTTGTAAATGCAATGTAACTCACCATGGTCACACACCATGTGGTACTTAAGAATAGTGAGCCACTGCCTCCCCTCATATGAGTTAGTTTAGTGCACAGTATAATTTAAAATTTGTGATCAGGATACCTGCCATCTCATCAATACACTGCCGATATTTCCTTTTGCCACTGCTTTCAAGTGTTCCTAGAGAGTAATGTACCAGCAAGCATTATGCACATGTCTCTGAATGAATTAATGTGCTTTCAGCTACCCATTGTGTATTTGAAAGTTTACTCTGACATTACCTCCATATTCATAAGGGCAGAAACAATTTTAATACAGGCGGTAATTATTTGATTTAATCCACTTTTGTACAAGATTTGTGCTTAATTTGGTCCCCCCACATTTATTTGCTTGCTATTTTACCGAATAGATTATGATTTTGAAGTATCACACGTCTGCTTTATGATTTCATGGTCCCTGTCCCATGTTTAATTATCTATTCATTTATCTTTCAAAGTTGATTTTTTTTAAACGTTGGCTGCTCCCTTAAGGAGTGAGCAATTAGATAACTTTCTGTTGTGCTTGTACTGTGGCCACTCATAAAGTAATTTAGAGCAGCAGTGAGCGCTTTAAGTTACATTTGCAGATCTCAACTGCCCGAGATCATGCCAGTTATAACAACAGGCTACTTTCACTTGTACTAAAAGAAGGGATTGATTGGTAGGACTCATTCTTAGACATTAAGGAATTGTGAATTTAGCGTTGCAGGGAATTGTGTAGGGTAAAAATCACAGAGGGAAACCAAGAGATGAATATAGTGAGCGAATTCAAATGGGTGTAGGTTGCTGTTCTTATGAGGAGATGAAGAGGCCTGCTCAGGATAGAGTGGGTTAGAGGGCAGCATGAAACCAGGCCACATATGTAGCGACCGGTTAATTAATTGGTAACATACTTAATCTGGTAGGGTAGAGAAAATAAAAGCATCTGTGAAGAGGTGACAGTGATTAACAATACTAACTTCAGCTGATTTTTGAGTGGCTGTAGAAGTGAAATGATGGTACAAGTATCCAAGACAATGAGGATGTTACTAAAGATGAGGTAGCACATACAACATTTAGAGAAGAATTTGACAGACTAGTGAAGGATGGAGGTACAAAACGAGTGCCCTGGAGTATTTGAGATGCAAGTACAGAGACTAAGATAATTTGGAGAAACAGTCATGTAAAATGTTTAATAAAATCTATTTCGCCTGCTGTGCAAGACGTGTCAGACTACATGCACAAATTTGAAGTAGAAAGGAATATGTTATAATTTGTAACATGTCCGCCCAGGAATAGTCTTTTGATTGGTCTCTAATTGTCTATGAACCTAATTAAACAAATTTAATTCCCAAGCTTATAACCTATTGCTGTTGCAAGTATGCAGTGTAAATGGAATCATGAGTATTATCATCATTTAGTTGGGAAGTCATACACTGTCCTGGATTTTAAACTAGAAAATGACTACAGCAACACACAACATATAGTCATTAGACTAATTTATTGAAAATACGATTCAGCTACTGAAGAATGCATAACAATGATTTTGAGCACTAGACATGAAATCTTAAATATGTGACAATTATATTTTTTCTTTAGAAATAAAAAAAGAACCACAGTTTTTTTACATTTTTTATTGTAACCACAGGGGTATACTTTCTACTGTTTTTTGTATAATTGTATTTTGTAGATGTGTTATTAGTTTGCCCCTCCAAGTTGTGTAACAATACCGATCATTAATCAGATATATGTTATATAATTCACCCAAAGATATAAACATAGCCACAGTTTATAGAAGAATGAATTAATGATATCGATACATTCTTCTCCCTAAAACCATAAAAACGACATGTTTTTATTTTCAACATGTGTCTAATTTTTCTATAAGCACAAGACCAGCTCTAACAAAGGAGATAAATACAGTGAAGTTGAAAGTAGCCTGTTATTAATATAAGCAAAATCTCAGGCAGTTGAGATGCGCAAATGAAAGTCAAAACACTCACTGCTGCACCACATTACTTTATGTGTGGCCCCAGTAAATGTGCAATGGAAATTTATCTACTGCTCACTCCTTAAGGCAACAGCCAATGTTTTATCAAACACACTATTAACGTTGAAAAATAAATGAACAGATAATTAAACATGGGACGGGGAGCATGAAATCATAAAGCTGAGGTTTGATGCTTTAAAATCATAATCTATTAAGTAAAATAGCAAGCAAATAAATGTGGGTAGACTAAATTAAGCACACATTTGTACAAAAGTGGATTAAATCATATAATTACTGCCTGTATTAAAATTGTTTCTGCCATTTATTATTGTGGAGGTAAAGTCAGAGGAAATTTTCAACTACACAATGGGTAGCTGAAAGCACATTCATTCATTCAGAGACATGTGCATAATGCTTAGTGGTTCATTACCATGGGACCATGTCTAGCACGTTTAATTTAGACTCTTGAACTTAGATTCATTTTTCAGGATATATTTTCGGTTCGTGCGCGGAATTGTGTTCTAGTTTTTCTGTCCAGCGACTTCCAACAGATAAACACGGTAAGTGAGTTACTAATTGCAGTTTGATAACGGCCTGGTATATTCAACCCTTTTGTGATTATGGGGCGGTGTACGAACTCTGTGTTTCTAGCTTTGTGGGGCCCGATTTCTAAGAGACGATATGTTCATTTTTGTAGAATGCATGTAAAAACTTTCTTATCGTTTCCTCCCATGAATGATATGTGTTCCACGTGGTTGCTTCTTAGAACAAAGCCTTAAGCTTCCACTATTGTTTGTTCCATGCCCATCAGGCAAGCAACTATGCGTGGATCCTTCTGATTTTCAGTAACATTTCGCGATCTTCTCTCCCCGCCTATTTTAATTTTGCTGTTTCTTGTAGTAAGCACTTAGTATTTGTCAAACACTCTCTCAAGCCTTGTTCAGCCCCCTTCAATAGCTTGCTTATGAAATTCTATGTGTTTCTTACGGTTGCATGCCATAGTTTTTATTCTCACTTTTGCGTATTTGTAATTATTTCACTTTTCTGGTTTTTTTGAGACTCGACTTCATCCCTCTCTGTAATCGCCCCCTATCGCGTGTAGATGCATTTTATTCGCTTCCTTATGTAATTCCAAACATTTCTAGGATTTGTAAACCGTAGTTAATTTTCTTTATTTTCGGAAATTGAATTTATTTATTTTTATCAGTTTTCGGAACCACGTGGGTCCGAACTCCGACTTCAGGGGTTTACAGCTTGTCACCTCAATTCACGCCACTTCTCATAAAACCAGTGCCTAGATAGTTTACTCTCAGTTTACAACTTAAGAGTCCGCAATGATTTTGTGTAATGAATCCGATTTTTAACCGCTTCACCTTCAGCGGAGTGTGATCATGTAACGTAGTCGCTTGTTGCCTATAAGGTGTTTGCTCGCGGTTTCATCTAAATCCATTTTAACGTGGCTATACTCACGTACCATCTCAAATCAGGCATGAGAGACCAGAGCTATCTTCGCAGTTTCATTTTATATTTTGTGTTGTGTGGTACCTCCGGCTTTGATGAATTTCGCCAATGATAGTGGCGCCTCCTTCTGCCCCATTTCAACACACTGATTTTGTGAGTTTCGTTGTTTCATTGCATGTCTGTCAGCGAATGTGTGTTGTTTGTAAATCCTCCCTCCAGTAGTGTTAACTTTTGTGTAATTTATGTTAAATTCAATGTTGGGCATCGTAAGTATTAACTCATGTACATGGGATGTACTTTATTGTACAAACAAAATTGGTTCCCCATTTTGCTTGTGTTCGACTTGAATAAACTAGTTAAGTTCATTATACTTTTGACTTGCCTATAAATTATAGTTTTCGAGCACCTTTTCCCTTTCATTTAACTTTGTTTTTCACCAGTGCTGAGAACACGTTCAGTTGCAATTTTTTTATGTTTAAGTTCCGTTGCGCCATAAATGTTTTTCTTAGTAACCTTTATGAAATAACTTTAATTGAGGTGGATTGTTTATTAATGTCTGTGTGTAATTTCGTGTGAGCTGCTACGTATATTGGCCACTTTATCGTAAACTTCCTGTTATTAGAGTAATTTGAACCAAGTCAGTTCTCAATTTGGGTCAGGGAACAAGGTTTTTGAAGCAGAGTAGCCGGTAGTTCATACGGACCTTTTTGTGCTTATACTGCTAAGCTTTTTTATAATAGTAAATTCTCTCTGGGTACCTCCTACCAGAACTAAGCTTTTATTTCGTACAGTGGCCTACTCTAAGGTTCGAGTCTACCCAGGGCATGGGAGTTTTTGTTATCCTTAGGCTAAGCAGTTTGTAACCTACGGACTAATGACCAAGCAGTTGATTCCGATAGATCATCATCATCCATCATCATCATTAGAGACTGATTATGCCTTTCAGCGTTCAGTCTAGAACATAGTACCTGTTACAAACATTGGAACATTTGTAATTCTATCGGACTAACTACTCTGGTCGTCCACAGACTCATGAACATTTTAACTTATACTAAGTACAACTCACACATGCCCGTGGAAGAACTGGAAACTTCTACGTGAACAGTTGCTTAATCTGCAACGTGACGGTGCATACCACATGGCCATTGCCGTGCCGACCTTCCTCATAAATTTGAGATCTATTGTAACTCAGGTGGATCATCAGAAACAGTCCATGTTGGCTCAGGTATCGGAAAAACCACCTAAAAACCATACTCAGGACGTTAGGTGCAGCGAGCGAAGTTGTTAATCCACTGGGCAGATTCGAAACTCGTCGACCATTAAAGCAGTGCTTAAACTGGGTACCTAATCCAGCCTGATTGATCTCATTTAATGTATGCTATTTTACTGTTTTTTTTTAATTTCAGATAGAATGATTTAGAATATAATAAACACCATGCTATGCAGGGTATTTCACATCGTGCCAAAACATAACATGATATAGAGAATGCTTCAGAGAACAGTTTGAGGTAGATGAAAAAACATACTTTTCATATTTTCCAACGAACTAGTAGCCAAGCATGAAACATATGCAAAAGAAAAAAACTGGTTATTCACTAAGGTATAAATGGAGGTCCACATGTGTAGACCCTGGGTCACACTTATCGTGATAAGGCACTTTTTTTAATTGCTTTTTCTCACTCTCTTTTCCTCTATAAAAACACTTTTTCATCAAAAATTATTAATTTGTTGTAAACTTAACTACACATTCTAATTTACACAGAAAATCAGTATTTATAATTTTAATATTTTGAAATACATTGTATCTCGTACAGGTTTCTGTTAATACTCGTTGATAGTCCCACAAATGACAGGGAATTAATAAAATCAATAATTTCAATCAAATAGTAACTTTATATTGTCAGTACATGAATCTTTACTTTTGGAGATAGGCTTCAAGCAATTATTTTTCATGACACGCTAATATATTTCATATTTAATGCAGATGACCCTTGTCTTGTAATTGCAGCCATGTTTCCTGCATTTTGAGGCATTCTTTGCCTCAACAAATTTTGGTAAATGCCCTATATTGTCTAACGTAACTTCTGCAATTCACTGTGACAGAGTTCCTCTTGACTTTTTATCCGTACTTTGTACATCATTTGCATCTTCACTGTCAGACGAATTCACAACATAAGGGCGCCCTCTTCTTCTGGCTATAGGCTCAACATATTTCTACTTAATCATAGCTTTTCCTACGTGCATTTTGTAACCCATGTAATCCAACAGCAAAAATCTCCAGTCAAAAACGAAAATTCGTCATCTTCACCATCAGATAATTCCGAATTACTGTCATTAAGAAGCGCTCATCAGTTATACTTCATTCATATCTGTAATGTATAAAAAGGAGAGTTATTTCAGTGCTCTACTTTCTAAGACGAAAATGAAGTCAGCATATTCATATTATGAACTCAGGTTCACATATGAGGACCTTCAGACAATGAGTTATTTCGTAGTAAGAAACAAAATATATTCAAATCGGAACTAACTCACAACATCTAGAAGATTTCAAATATTTTTAAGAAAATCACAGCATTTTACTCTAATATTTGAGCGTAACAATGAATTACTTACCATTCCGACTGCTAGCAGCAGCCATTTTGAGAGCACAACCGATTGTAAACAAATGCATTAGAGATTCCTTTCTAGGTGCTGCACTGTAGTGTTAAAACTGCGAAACAGAAAGTCCACCCTTGTGGACCAGTGGTCTGTCATCGGAAAAATACCGTTATTTGCGGAGAAAAAAAGAAACAACGAACGCAAGTCCACATTTGTAGACCACTGGAACGAAGAGGCTAGGTTTTGAGAAACCAGGTGAGGAAGATAATGCGATCAGATTCAGATAAAAGTGTGCTTTTCTTTTATTGCCATTAGTTACAGTTAACTAAATATATCATTACAAACACAATGAACGTACAATTTGCAATCTATTTTACAAAATGTGCTGAAAAGATGTGATCCATGGAAACGTACTTAGTCTATCGAGATTTTGACACTGTCTGAGAAATTAACCTGGTGTTTTTCGAATCGAAATCCTGGCAACCAATTCCATTTCCGTATCCACTGGTGTCTCATACTATAGATATCCACATAGGATGTAATCAGGTGGATTCGGGTCAGGTTATCTCGCAGGCTGTGAAATATGATTTCACCGCCCAAGACAGCGACCTGTATCATGACTTCCGTGTATTCAGGCTCGTGTTTCCTGTTTCCTTACAGGAAACAAAGTGAGTAAAAAAACAGCACAGTATACTTAATCTTTTACACCCAGGTCCCGTTCCTTAATTTGTCCAATGGAGAACTCACTCTCTTTCTCCTGTTACAGTATTGGTCACTGTTGGAGTAACACATTGTGGAATCTAAAAGAGAAAGTCGTCCTCCGATCCTTTGTCTTCTAAAACGTTATAACATGCTTAAAAACGAACTGAAATTCGATCGTCAATAAGAATTGCAGCTAAAAGGCTTGGATGTAATGAATAATTCACGTTGCATAAAAGACTTAAAACGGACTAAGAAGTGACCTCGCTTTGCCTTTTGAACAGTGTTTTCCGAGACAGAAGAATCAGAAATTGAGGAGCAATGGATTCGTCAGGATTCTACGTACTGTGGTCTGCGACAGACACTTAAGTACTTCGATATTCAACAGATCTGTTTAAAGAAAGGAAAGGATTACACCACCCATTTAATAACAACTTCTAAATTAGGATCATAGAGACAGCGATGATAACTCTGAGGACAGTGGTGATTTCGATGTACTAAAACTTTAATAACTTCAATACATGACAAGTACAGTAATTCTCCTAGAAAAGAATGATAAGAATAAACTTTATGTGAGATATTCCTACATAACAATTGGATTTTCACCCCAGGCCACGAGAAAAGATACATTTTCTAAAATACAACCGGTCTTACAGTAGCGTCATTGGGTCAAATTGGATCCTTTCTGTTTTTCGTACTAGTTTCGCTGTTATATAACAAGAGACAGAGAAGTAAAAAACAGAGAAGTGACAGGTGGGCACCTTTGTTTCGGTCTACAGTTTCAGCCAAGCTCATGAGAATCTGAAAGCAATTACTTCAGATTTCCGAGTTTTCCTAGCTTCTTGGGCGAATCACGAATAAATGGAATCAGATCTTTGAGAATTGACAGAATATATCTTAATACTGGAATGTTATTAAATGAGCCAAGCAGTGAATGTAAATACCTCGGGGCTCAATTTCTTTTATCCGTGACTCTAATCCTTGCATAGTAGAACTAACGTTTTTTGCACTGCCATAGAACTGCCCATGACAATTGATCACAGACATAGAAAATATTAATAATATATCATTAACAGATTTGAACAGAGTATCTGAATCAATTAATGGCAGCTCATAAACACCACAAAACAACTCATGAACAGCAAATAAAAAGAAATGGTCATGTGCTCTTTAATTGATACATAGGATGTCACTTCCAACACTAATGCATATAAAAATTTCGTTATTTACGACATCCACCTGTCATTAGTCTCCCAACGTAAGAATTAGAAGACTCTTCAATATGACCATGTAAGGCCAATTCTTCGCAAACCAGGGACAATTGTAAAATAAAAATTTTCCTTAAACAAACAGTAGCGGCCTGCATTTCTTTTGCTTTATAATAACTAATTTATGATATAATATTTACTCATTTTTCATAGAATTGCTTGATTTAATTGAACAAATATTTCAATTACTTTTCTCATGAGATATCACTCCTTTCAGAGCAACGAGCCAGTTCTTAAAGCCGTAATTAATGAATGCATTATAGAAATCCTTTTCCGCAGTAACCGTTTTATGCAGGCTATCTCTCATTTCCACATGTAGACGTACACAATAAACAATAAAATCAGTCATCTTTTTCGTCATACTGAATCCATTTACATATGTTTAAACATTGTTTTTGAAAAGTCCATCTCCTGCGGCTACTACATTCAGTACCGGAATCATTTTTCTTGGAATTACCAGACACAGAACAGTGACGTCATTGTCACAAGATCCCGTAGATCTCGTAGATTTTCACATGCAAGACATTAAGACGTAATTACAAGCACAGATGACACAGGTCAAAAAGAACAGGAACTAAGATCCGAATACTTTGTTCAATTGTTAATAACAAATTGTTGAAGCCTGAAAATTAAAATTCAGAAAAATATCTCCCGCTAGTTGTTGCGTTTCGTGATTTTTGTAGAGCTGCCAATATAAAACACAAAGACCTTCGCAAGTAGTTACAAAGACTATCTATTTACAGAATGTTTTAGCTAGAAGGGATAGTGCACACTTCACAGCAGTTATGTCTGCTCATTAGTAACATATGTGGTTGTCAAAAACTTATCTTAAAAGAAACCGCGAACTACATTCGTAGTATAAACATTTTCATCGTTTTGTACCAAACCCACTTCATTTCTAGTCATTTAATACAACGATTAAAGATACCACCTTCAGTTTACAATATCGACTTAAGAACTGGCATTCCATTAACATTCAGGGTGTTTAGAAAATGGACACTTCACTCACTTGTCAACGTGGATTTTAATGTGTACGAATTCAATTAGCTGTTTCTTTTAAGATAATCTTTCTACAGCGGCGTATTAAAAACGCCAACCACCCATCAGAGGGGTGAGAGAGTAGATTTTAAATACAGTCACGAAATATAACGTAAAGAAGAAATAATACCAAAATTTTCTGTTGGATTGTATCGAGCATACACGCTCAAATTTTCGGGGTATGCTTGAGCGACCGAGCGTACATGCAGTAGGCGCCTATGATTCATGATAAAGTACGCTGCACAAATCACAGTTTCTATTATTCTATCATCTGTAGTTTGCCTTCCAGTTTTCATTAACATGCGATGGTATGAAGAAAGGAGGGAGAGAGGGCATCCGCTCAATAGTATCTCATTAGAATGGTCGAGGCACCTGTATGGATAAAATTTCACAAGCCACACAACAGTCTGTAAGCCTGTTATGATATCGTGCATCTCTAACCTACTTGTTTGTTTGTTTGTAGATTAGATCAGGAACTCTGGAATGTTCTCTAGAAATGCTGCTCACCGGTGTTTGGTGTTTCACAGACATAACCACGGAATGTCTTCGTGGAGGGCATGCTGGACAAGTTGGACATAATTGGTAGCATTACCTCCTCTCGAGCAGGGCTGGGCAAGATGGTTGTCTCTGGCTGTCGAGTTACTGGGCAGTGAGCAGTTCTACTGGCTGTCTGCGGCAGAAAGACAGGGAAAGGGTAGACGTGTCCTGAGTTAACCTTCTCTTCTCAGCAGTAGTCGACGATCCCTCAGTTTTTTTAAGTTCAGAACAAACTGTAACCTCCAGATATGAGTGATTTCTGTCATTGACAAGTGCACAAACTATATTTTTAATAGTGTGTGGTTGTAGACATTAAGCAATTTCAAAGGGATGATGAATAAATGTAAAATATTCTAAGTGAATACTGAAAATTGTGATCCTTCCATAAAACCGTTCGGTGTATTTAAGATACTTCTAAAATAATTACTGATAAATCATGAAAATTAAAACACACAATTTCTGTGTTTGTTCTATGGGCTTATTTCCTTTGTGACTCGATTTTCAGCTTATTACGCCATCATCAGACATTTACTGAAGGCAGTCAAAGAACTTGTGTTGTCTGTAAACCAGAAGAGATGTTACATAGTTACATACAGAAAGTACATTAACTTCTTTGATGGAGTAGTTACAGTCTAAATAAATATTTCAATGAAATCTGTAATTAATAGTGCTGAAAAAGGAAGCATAAATACCATACATAGAGAAACAGTGCAAACAAATTCTTACTACATGACTACTGTGAATAAAAATAAAATTAAACGAGAATCTAATCCTTTTTTTTAATTATTCACTGAAGTCATGTTGTAAGTGTGCACTGTTACTCTATGTATGGTATTAATGTTTCCTATTTTCAGTACTATTAATTATAGATTTCATTGGAATATTTATTTACACTGTAACTACTCCATCAAAGAAGTTAATTTACTTTTCTGTGTGTAACATCTTGTTTAATGACAACACAAGTTCTTTGACTGAACTTCAGTAAATTCTGGTTGACTGTCTAATAAGCCGAAAATCAATTCACAAAATAAACAAACCCGTAGAATAAACACAACATTGTGTATTTTAATTTTCATAATGAAATTTTTCTACCAAGAAGCAACGGAAGAATCAGTTAATATGACACTGATAAATCGTTTTTTGTGTGTGGTTGAAAGTTGAAAGCTTGCACATATCACATTTAGACGAAGTTTCAAGCTCTGCATGTGATTTATTATATTGTGATTATAGAAGTGTAACACAAAATACCAAGACCGTGCTTTATTTACAGATGACCGTTTTCAGCAAACTGTTTCCATCATTTGGTCTTATCCTTCTATTTCTTCGTAAAATGTATGTATAATTGTGCTACTTGTTCAAAAAGAATTTAATGAACTGCATTTGTAACCCAGGACGCAGCAGATTGTTATATATATAATAAAAACTGAAAAATATTTTAAACTATGGCTCTTACTGTCCTTAGTGCATGCTATCATTTAGCATTTAATTCCTTTTGTGTGTATCCTTTGTGTTGAGGCAACATTAACAATAGTTTCTTCGACAGTGACAAATTGTAATGCCGCAGACAGTGGTGCCACCACAGATTACTACGTCACATTCGATACTGGTAGTTCCAGCTACAAAAACACCGATTGTTGACGCTAACACTTACTAAATACACGTGAGAGGCTGCGTATTTCTAATGGTAACACGTGTCACAATCCTGACTGCCTAGACTTTACTTATTTGGCTGGCGCAAATGACCTCTAAAATAGTGTTCATCGATCCATCAGAATCTTCATCAAGTCGGGACAGTGTATGGCTATTCAAGATAGAGTGCTTAGATCCGCCGGAGACTGCTACACTTTCAAGAACAAAACCTTGTTAAAGTGCATCACAGTGCCTCAAAACTTGTTTAAATATCGAGATAGAAATTATCACGGACAGTCATGAGTGTTGTATCCTCTCTGGATATTATCAGCCTGAAATGACTGTACTACTCCAACACCCAAATTTGAGTTTTAATTTATCTATATGTATAAAGGTGGATGTGAGTCTGTATTGTTGGTCTCCATATACCCCATGACTGCTTGAGCAGTTTTGACGGAAACTCCAGGAAATCGTTTGATTAGCCCAGTGGGTGATTCTGTGAAGTTTGGTATCGATCGGATCAAGTTATTTATTTACGTACACGTAAAAGTTTACGTTTGGCACTTGCATTGACGCATACCCCCCCCCCCCCTCCCCATAGTGGAGAAAGACCCAGCCGTTCGTATCGTACCATTCTCCTGTAACTGCAGTGCTCTCACTCGGAGCACTATTGTCGCTTGTCGCTTGAACGACTGTTCATGTTGTTAGTGACTCATTCTTTACCAGGGCCGCTGTTGTTTCCAAGTGCCACATGTAAACTTTTCTATAAACGGCAGACACTGACTTTAGGAGGTAACAAGCTGAGGATTGTATAAGCATGCAATGCACAGTGTTTATCGTATTATGTAGAACAAAGCAACTAAGACTATATATATATATATATATATATATATATATATATATATATATATATATATATATATATCGATTTTTATAGATGTAGAACACAAATTACACCTGTGAAAATCTGAGGAAGGTAGTTATTTCTGATACGTATGAAATGTTACTAAAATTATATGCTGACGAAACCGCTTTCTTAACCCTCGATCCCTCCCTTGCCCGTTCCCACCATTTGCTCCAGTCGCTCCACACCAAGCTCGCTGCATGATGCAAGCAGAGCCTTCTTAATCATAGGTCGAACAAACCCTCCTTCAGCCATCACAACTTCTATCTCACCCCCCCCCTCACGATCGTCCTATTCACCACACCCCCACCCTAAAATACGTTGGTCTCACTCTCGATTGTTCCATCTCCTGGAAAACTCATGTCCACACAGTCTTACAGAAATTTATGTTCTGCCTCAACCTTCTATATCACCGCTGGATGTTGGGCTCAATCCTTCCACCATATTGTACACCTATCGAACCTTCATGCATCCTGTCCTGTGTAGCTTCCATTGCTCCTGGGTGTCTGCTCCTCCTACCTTTTATAAGGCCCTCCAAATCCTTGAGCTCCGCACCCTCCAACTTGCCTAACTCGCCTACCATATCCAGCACTCCTCACCCACACATGTCCTCTACGACCTTATCCCATTCCCTCATCTCTTTCAATATGGTACCTTGAAAACATCCGGGTCCTTTATGCCAACCATAAAATAGACTCTCCTAGCACTCTGGTAAATCCCATCCCTACCAATCTCAAGCCTCTGGCACTCTGTCACCACTGCATGCCTTCGTCCTCCACACACACGTTCCACATCCTCTCTCAGGGTAACTTCCGCCACCTTCCCCTGTTGGATGCCGCCTTTTGTCCTGAAATCTATCCCTACCACCAACCCTGAGACTCACGCTATGGATTCAACGAACCCTCTCCCCCTCATTTTCCTTCCCACCGCTTGGCTATCCACCACCCAACCCTGTACTCCCCATCCTCACCACATCCTACCCCCTCCTCCACCGCTTTCCAGCCACCCAACCCCCACTCTTATCCCCACCCATCTGGGGTCCTCAGTGCCATTGTTTTAAACAGTGCTTCATACAGTATCAGTGTCTTCAGGTCTTCAGTGAGTTTTAATCAGTGCATCCCCTGACTATAAACAAGTGTCGCCGCTGAATACTTTATTCAGTGTCTCCGACTGTATCTTCGTGTATCCACTGTCGGAATTCCTCACTATGTATTTAACGCCACCGTGGCACAAGTATTTTAACTGACTGCATGTTTTTATCACCTGTTAAATGTATATGTTCTTATTTTATCCCCATGTCAAAGATTTTAGTACTTCATATATTAATGCCAAATAATTGTTATTTTATCCTCATTGTGTCAATTTTTTAAATGAAATTCTCTTGGCTGAAGAGCAGTGCCAAAGCTACTGCCAGCTTATGGCTGCATTTATGTACAGCTAGCGAAGTTACAATAAAGGAAAGAAATAAATAAATTTATGATATTTTCCTCTTAAAGTGTACATACTTCACCTTATGGATACCACACTACGACATTGTAGTAGGTTCACCTCTAGGTGAGTAACAATGTACATCTAAGATTACTTCAGCATTATTATAAAGTACAATCAGTAAGGAAATTTAATTTGAAATATGTGTATATTAAATTCCAGACCATTACTATAATGGTCTAATAGTATATAATTCAATACGTTTTGATACACCGTTTGGCAATATTATTCGTTAATATAAAATAGATTATAAACATACAGTCATTTGTACGCCTCAGGTGGCAATGTATATTAATGAGTAACAAATTTACTATCAGTACAAAGTATAAATTGTAAATGCACCTCTTTTCAAGTGTTCCATTATGTAACCGTACTGTTTAACATGTAATTTCTAGAGTAAGTGCTATTTTGTTGCATAATAAGAGAATTACATGTATTATGATGATGTCTTTGATTTGTTACAGGTAAATTTGGTAGTTCAGCCAGTACATTATTAACACTTTCTAAGGTACATAAATTAATTACTGTTAAAATCTTAAACTTAATGAATAAATGCTTACAGTGAGTTCTGTCATTAGCCCTTGCCATGACTCTAATTGCTTTTTTCTGAAGCACGAGGACTTCATTTATTATTTTGCTATTACCCCATAGTATCAGTCCATATTTTAATATAGGGCGGAAAAAAGCAAAATACGCCGTCCTTACGTATTCTATGATAACACGTGACATTAGTCTTTTTAACAAGTACACTACTCTGGATAACCTTACTGTTACATGTTCAACATGGTTGTTCCAAGTAAGTTTATTGTCCAGTATAATACCTAAGAATTTTACATTTTGTTTCTCTATTTTTGTAAATTAAGATAAACTGAATGACATATCCTGGGTCTTATTTTCATTAAGTAATAATCCATTCACACTAAACCAGGAGCCAGCACTTTCTTTCACTACATTCATTGTTTAACAAGTTGTTCAAATTCTTGGTCTACAAATAGAAAAGTTGTCTCGTCTGCATACAAGTATGTCTTAACCACTTCATTTTCTGCCAAATGTGCCTTAAACTCTGTATTGTTTGGTAAGTCATTAATTTGAGCTAGGAATAGAAGGGGTCCTAGTTTTGATCCTTGTGGTACTCCATGTTGGACCTGAAGTGTGTCAGATACGTCACTTCTTGCTTTTTGTTACTCAGGTATGATTTCATAAGTTTTAAACTTTTACAACGGATCCAGTAGTGATCAAGTTTGGTGAGCAATACATGGTGGTCTACACAGTCGAAGGCTTTACTCAGATCACAAAACGTTGCCTGTGCATGAGCATGGTCTTCAAATGCTGATAAAATATCTCTGACTAGCAGCTCTACAGCATGTATTGTTGATCTTACTTTTCTGTATCCAAACTGTGAGCTATTTATCATCTTATTTGATGCAAGGTATTCATAAATTTGTCTATATATTATGCTTCCAACTACTTTGGTTAGTACTGGGATATTTGAAATTGGCCTGCAGTTTGCAGGTTTAGATTTGCTTCTTTTGTTAAATATTGGCATAAACTTGGACAGTTTGAGGAGATCTGCAAAACCATCCTCTGTAAGACACAAGTATACAGTATGTGAATGGAGCTACTATGTAGTAATTATCTCTTTGAGTGTGTTATTTGACATATTGTAAATATCGGTACTGTGTGTTTTTTCATGTCATTGACAATTTCCAAGACTTCGTCTTGGCTTACTTCACTGAAGTTATTTAATGATGGTCTGGCATGTTAATTATTTAGGTTTAGGTTCTTGAGATAATCCGTGTATGTTGCATTAGGTTTGTTGATTGTCTTCTTGAATTCACTTGCGCACTTCACAAAGTGTTTGTTGAATGCATTTGCTGATGTTGGGACTGTATTATCTGATTTCCTCATGTCTCCCTTAGTATTATTAATTATTGACCAGGCTGCTTTACATTGATTTTTACTGTTTTTTTATGGAACTTGTGTTGGAACTTTGTTTAGCTAGCTGTATCTGTTTGAACATTTTTGTAGTATTCCTATGTTGCTCCTTAATTTCATTGTAATTACAAAGTTGAGTATTATGAGTATTAAGAGTACTAATTACATGAAAGATTTCATAGGTCAGTTGGGCACTGGAATCACATCTGTGAAATAACATGTTCCCGCCTTTTATGCTCAGTTGGTGTGTTAGTTTTTTCAGTTTATGTTTAATTAATATCAAGTTGTTGTTTGTCTTGGATAATCTCTGCAGGGACTTGTTCTTGTCAATATTTTTAAAAATTTTAATCCTACTGTTAGCATGCTGTGATCTGAGAGAATAAATTCCTTCACATCACTGGTATGGAAATCATGAGGAATGTTAATGAAGACATTATCTAAAGAAGCTTTTAGCCTAGTGGGTTTACATAATGAAAGTTATGCTGCCTGAGGATATTCAGTAATTTCTTTACACTAGGTTTGTTACATGTAACATCGAAGCTTGAATTATTTTCTCCAGCAATTATTGTTAGTGGTGTAGCAGAGTATCTTATCTAAGTTGTCTAAATAAATACATTCATCTGAGTCTGGAGGACGGTAGATACATTTTAAGATAACTTTCAGGTCATCACATATGATGCTCCTTATTTGGAAATGTTTCTCTATTCATGCCATTTCAGATCTAATTCTCTAAAGACTATTTCACTTGACACATAAATTACGGAAACTCCATTTTGATACTGAGATCTACAGAAACTACCCTAAGGTGCATGATATTTTATTTGTTCTTATTTTAGCCAATGTTCATATAAACAGAGAAAAGAATATTTATTTTGAATTAATGTCTCCTCCAATATTACAACCTTACTTTCAAGTCCCTGAATGTTTAAAAATAATAAGTTACAATGACTCAGCTGTAAGTTTGTAGGTTGACTTATCTCTTCCTTTTTCCCTTCTTGGTTTGTATTCATAAAAAATCAATACTGTGTAATGTGAATGTAGACTTTCTTGGCCTTTGCTCCTTAAGCTGTGTTGTCCTGAAGCTGCTGTTGTAGGTGGCTTGGCTGCTGCTGTGGATGTCTCGGCTGCTGCTATGGGTTACTTGGTTGATGCTGTGGGTTGCTCAGCTGCTGCTTGTATTGCTGGTGTAGTCTTGATTTTGTGTGTAGTAGTATTCTTTGTTTCTCCTTCTGATATTATTTCCGTTTATCTTGGAGCTGCTTCTATTAGTGGTTTTTCTTTTACTATTGTGGAAACAGCTGCTGGTGCAGTTGCTGCTGCTGTTCACTATCCTGCTGCTTCTGATGGTAATGATGATGTTGTAGCTGCTCCTGATGGTGCTGATGTTTCAGCTGCCGCTGCTAATGCCTGAGATAGTTCTGCTGTATTTTGTGCTGTTGTTTTCATTACTGCTTCTTCTGTTGTTTGTGTTTGTACTGATAGTCTTGTTCCTAATGTTCTGGGGTTTGGTGATGGTACCTGTACTGCTTCCAGTGCTTTGAAAGTTTCATGTTACCTCCAAATTTGTTCTAATAATATGAAATCTTCGACCAATGTCGCACACATCTACAATACAAACGTTTTTGAATTGTTTGCATATGTTTGAAAAACGCATGTTCACAGCAGAAATTTCTTTGTTTACTTCAGAACAAGGAGGCAAATCGTGGTGGTGCGGTATATTTACATAGAGAACATTTGTATGGACCATATGAGAATTCTCTGCAACCTATTAATGTTTCAGTTTTGTACACATCATTGGAGACGTCAAACAGAGCTACAAAGTCGTTTGAAGTCAGCTTCATATATTCTTCCGATTGAACATTATTGATTATCGCTGAAGGACAGGCACCTGACTTGACAAAACTTGTAGTTTTTATATCGGATGTCTCATTAATAAGTGAGGCAATACCGCCTCCATGGCTGTCAGATAGAATGAGTAGTTTCTGCACACGTTCATGGGCAAAGACAGGCACTGCGTGGAGTTTTCTTGCGTCGAATTTACTATACTATGATAGTTGTTTGTGGTATATTTTTCCACACCTAGCTTACTGTTTTGAGTCCTCTTTTTGTACTTACAGTCGTTACATTCCCATTCTAGAATAACGTTCTCATCTTTTTTTACTGAAATGTCCTCTTGTCCGCAACGAAAATGCTACCACTTTTTGCACTGACCAGAACTATTTCCTGCTTTCACCGTTTTACGACATTTATTACAGACATCAGCTGCAGGGACTTAATTTTGTGGCGATACTCTGTAGTCTTCCTTATTTAATGTAGGCCTAGGCCTACTTTCATATGTAAAGTCTAGACTTCTCTCAGCATCTAAAAGACTGAAACGGATTTTTAGTGGCACCTGGAATACCTTTTTACTTTGTTTTCCATTTACACATAAATCCCCTGGTATTTTGTCTGCTTCTAAAGCACTTAAACTTAATTTTTATTGCACTTGGAACACGTTTCTTAGCCTAACTGACTCAGCATAACTTTTGTTTGGCTTGATGTGTGTCGTATTTGTGCTTTTATAAGAATATAAATATTTCAAGTCCTGCTGTAGTTTTAAGATATCATCACACATGATGTTAATAATTTTTTTCTTTTGTGTCAATTTTTGAAGTATTTCGTCTTTGATTTTCTGTAGGATGCACTGTTTGCAAGTTGGTCACTAACACTTTTACTTTTGCAAGGAGTTACTTGTTCCATTCTTCTTGTATTTTTTATTAATATATGACATGGCACACACATGTTTTCATACACTGTGCTATATTTCTCGCACAAAGAACACTTCTGAACACTTTTTTCGGCATTATACACAGGATTCACAATTCGTATATCTCCTACGGCCGCCATTATACATTCTATAGTCAAGCTTATTAGAAACTTAGATCGGGGAGGCCTACTCTACGCACGTCCATTTGTTGTTAATGCTGTCATGTATAGTTATAAAACTATTTTGAAGCTTATTGGTCCTGAATATGAAACACTGTTCCTGCAGGAACAAAATCAAAGACAACAGGCCACAAGTTTGATTCTACACAATTTATCCTCTAATTTTGAGCAGCTTGATTTGTGTAGCACTCATACATCTGAAAATATTCTCAAAATAATTATCTGGGTCGCAACAAATTCATTATTGAAAAATTACTGCAATCAAAAACAGAACACACAAGGCACACCATCAAAGGGTGGTAAGAAAAGAAAATTGGAAACAATATTAAATAAATAAGGGATATGTTTTGTTATTTGTCATTTCCAGAGATAGTACTAAAGAAGTGGTTGCCTTCCATTGGTTGTGAGTTTCGGTAATGGATCTGTCACTTATTTGTCTTTGACTTATTCAGTATTATTTATAGCAATTCCTTCATTTGTAAATATCTAATTACTTTAGACCTGATATCTGCTGCTGCTTTAAATTATCATGAATGGGCAGTAGAAGGCATATTAATTTCTTACTGTTATAGGCCTACTATATTTTGCTTCTCTTTCATCCATTTTTCTTGTGTTGTGGTATACTCACAGGAGCCTTTTTGTTGTGTGTGTGTGAGTGAGTGAGTGTGTGTGTGTGTGTGTGGAGGGGGAGGGGGGTTGTGTGTGTGTCATATGTATTTTACATTGTCTTTAAAAGCATGATTCACTGCTATTTCATCTTATCAAGTTTGGCACTCAACTGCAAAAACAATATGAAAAGCACTTAATGTTTCTTTGTTTGTAATCCTGTTTCTGAAGACATAGAATTTCAGTCATACTAATGTCATCACAAATACAAACGCTTGTGACCTTAACTGCTAATATTTATCTGGTGATACTGTGTGATAAAATTCTTGAAAGGGCAGCCAGTGTTCTACTGTTATGTGTATGTTAGTAATACCTACTGTGAATGTTCATTGGAAGTTAACATGTCAAAACAAATGATTTGTGTTTAGATAATACCATTGTTTTAATATTCTAAATTGGATTTCAACATAAGATGTGTCATCACAACTATGTTTTCTGCTTTCAGTGTAGTTGGGTTCGGCAACTCACAAACCTTGAGCTTGGGCTCTGCTACAGATCAGTCTGTCACCACAACCAGTTTTCAAATTTCATTTTTCTGGCTATCAATTGATTGCCATACTGGAAAAGACTTTGATCCCTACTACACTAGCAAAAGCGTTACCATCATTCACACTGTGAACAAGAACAGTGTGGCATATTTTACAATGTGGCCTACTTTGTCTCTCTTGTCCACTGGACTTAGCTTCTGTATCATTATTTCTGACTTATTCTTTCCAGCTAATCCTTGAGTTTTCACATCTATTTGTTGTTCAAACAGTGATTGTTTTTCTTTCAACTTTCAAATTGAAATATTTAAACCATGCTATTTTAAACAATATTCTGCTTACACAATGGGATCTTCTTTACGTTTTTCTCTAAATAAACCTCAGATGGAATTTTTAACCTAAGTAGTAGTTTGACCCTAAGACTAAAAAAGAAATATCCAGTTTACACAGTATATAACAGTGAAAGAGCAATCGTCATATAGTATGATAAAGTATTGTATTTCAGGAATAAGAATGTCAAGTTATAAAAAAAGTTTGAGATAGAAAAATGTAGATCATATGAATAGCTAGGCCTATACTTGAAATTGATAGGGGATCAACATGTTTTAATTTGGTGTAGTATCCCAGGAAAATGTCCTCTTATTTACTTCAGAGTTTCACAAGTAATTTTGCAACATCTAAATAGCCTGTGTGGCAGATTAACAACATGGAAACAAAAGAGCAGCTGAGTAAGGCAGTCAACCTAAAAACTGTAATTTTCTTTACTGAGCAGTTCTACAGTGGTTCAATTGCAATGTCTATTAAAATAAAATTAGTAATTATTACCAGGCATTGTTCTGTGAGAAGGGACCTTCTGCAACAGAAAAGGTGGGATACCACCATTATCTTTGACAAATGACATCATAGTCAAGTTCACAGAATTTATTCCGTAATACAGATTGCTGCCTTATCATGATTTGGAGAAGTACATCAAGAACGAGTCACTACAGTTTGATTTAGGTTATGTAAACTGACACGTTTGTTCAGTACTTGCCATTCATATGACGTCTTTGGTCAAAGCCGAAAGGTGGTACCCCTCCTTCAATTACGCCAAAAAGGTATTGCACAAATTTGATATTAGTGTTTTTTTGAATGGAGGGTCTTATTTGAATGACACAGTTGTTAAAAATTTGTTAGTGATCAGAAATGATGTAAGAAGAAAGGGTCAGTTTTCCTGTGTGTAGGCAATTCCTGAGAAGCATAGAGATAAGAAATAATGACAGGAGAAAGAGTTGATTTGAGGGGAAGAAACCTAACCGACCTTTGTTTTCTCACACCTAGTTGCTATTTTTGATTGCTGCATAATGCTAAGCATTTGTGTATCCTCAGGTATTTCAGACTACATTCTCATCCATCTACACTCTACAATTCTTGAAAACTCATTAATTTGGGACTGTGTGTGAACTAGAAGTTACATAACTGAGTCTGAATATTCTGATGCAGATACTTACCCTTCTGGTTTGTTTCATATGCATTGTGGTGTCTCACTGGCAGACAGAAGTCAGAAAGTGACATCTTAAGTTTTATAATGTAAGCATTCGGGCTACATTTTCTCTGTTTACACTTTTAAAACAATATTTTTTGGGGGAAATGACAGCTCTCCTTTTCTGTGTGTATTAACGATTCAGAAAAACTGTACTTCATCTTCCTTAAATAAGGGTAACTGATGAAGTTGTTTTATTGCTGTCAGATGACCATCAGAAAGACATAATGTGAAGTCAGGCATATAGTCCAAAATTAAATATGTGCATACAGTGACTGCCTACTTATTTCTATTAAGATTAGATGGCATATGGTACCTTAATTTCCTAGTGAAGTTGAAAACAAATCTGTCATGGTATTCTAGACTGACAGAATTGGAATAAATTATCACAATGACCTGTAGCGTTATTCAAGTTCTTATGCTTGTATGGTAGTGTAATAGTACGATCCATTTACGTGCATTAGTGTTCTGCAACCGTTATGTTTTGTTGTGCATAAAGTATATGTACAGTAATATCTTTAGATTCTTCAGTTGCCTGTAGACATACTATATAATAATCACAACTTTCACATATCATGCTGCTCAAGTTTTGATGGAAAAGTCAGAATGTTTTTTGATAAGGTGTACCACAAAGTTAAAGACAGCATAGTTTTATTTAAGAGTACACTTTATGTTTTGTCCAACTTTCAGTTATCAGTATGCCTGGCAATGAAATTTGTGTCAATTTTCCTGAATAACATATGACATATACTAAGTTAGCCATCATTGGATTTTATGTGGTGTGCCTACATTAAGTAATCATCTTGAAGTTTCAGTGTGTTGTGGGAGAGTTGCAAGGAATTATATGATTAAATTTTGCTCCTGACTGATTGTGTACTGGTAACACATTACCATTTCTGCATTGCATGGGATGTATGATAACCCACTTTTGAACATGCTTGTGTTTTTAGTATTTAAGAAATAAAATATTTTATCACATTCAGTATAATTTCATTGTGATAATGGAAAAAATTGTATGTTTCTAATGTGAGACAAATCTTGGTGTACTTCATTCCCATGTTTTTCATTCCTGTACAAATATTTATATTGTTTGCTGCTACATGTTGACATAAAACCTTTCTGTTCACTTTTTGTCTCGAAAATGTTGAGTACTTCTTACCATTCCTGTAATGTTTTCGACTTCCCTGGATTTTTATCTTAAAGATCTATTAAATCATTTTGAACAATTCTAGAACTACCATATTTACAACATCATTTTCGTCATTTACACAAAAATAGCTGTTTCTGAAATAAAACTTGTTTCAAAGTATTTAGCGGTTTTATCAGTAAGAGATATACGATACACAATTTCGATTTAAGTTTCTTACGAGAGAAATTAATGGAACTCTGGTAGTATTTCTCATCAAGTATGCAAAAGAAACAAGTTATTGGTTTTTTTCTGGAAAATCAGTGAAAGGTAGGATCCTCGTAACAATTTTTAATTTCTTTAATGAACATTTTCTCAGAAGACGATACAATCCATCAAATGATCTGAGTTTCATAAGTAGTAAGAACTTTACTAGTGATACCTGGAGACAAAGGTTTCAAAAATTAAGGGAAAATAAATCCTTATATATTCTAAGAACCAATTTTCTTCATTCAATTCTTAGATATCGGTATCTTGTTGCTTTTGAGTGACAATTTATTTAAAGAGAAGTTAGATGTCTGAGGCAAGGCAAAGAACAAGTTTGAAATTGCAGTTTGCTTAGACCGAATGATGAATATTTGCTGGAAGTCGTCAAAAGAATTTCACAAGCGCAAAACAAAATTGAATGAGTGTTATATGTATTAATTATCTTATTGTAATTGCTAGGCCGTGTAGAAGAAGAAAGCACGGAAATACCGATGCAGTTGGCGCGTTAAAACGCAAATCGTTTGTATAGGGCATGCATCATAGGGAAGTTCTGATGCAGACTCTGCCTTCAGCACGGCAGCCAGCCATCAGTTTATGACGTCACGGGCATGCGCGCAGGCCTGTATTCTAGATGGTGATGGCTACACCCTGTACGAAATGCACCTAGTGGACTCGCGGCAACAACGGGAGTAAGGCTCTAATGTGCCCTTGTCAGACATATTTTAGAATATGCCTACTCCGTCTGGAGCTATGCGCGAAAACACGCATGGTGAAGCTGCAAAGAGTGCAGAACAGGGCTTTGAAACAGGCGCTACATGTACCAGTGTGACTCCCGACTTTCGACACTCACTAGGCAGCTGCATTAAAACCCCAATAAGAAAGATTCCGAGAACTTGCGGTAGCGTTCTACAACA
Source organism: Locusta migratoria (assembly GCA_026315105.1). Taxonomy (NCBI): domain Eukaryota; kingdom Metazoa; phylum Arthropoda; class Insecta; order Orthoptera; family Acrididae; genus Locusta; species Locusta migratoria. The sequence continues at coordinate 541,400,765 of CM048747.1, read as the reverse complement.
CCGCAAGGAACTACAAAAATGAACTCATTAACACCATACGGAACTACTCAGAAATCATTGAAAAGTACAAAAGACCGGAATCAGTATTGACGTACGTAGAAAGTAAATAACGCATTAAAAGTTAGGCCCTTAACAAAATGTTCAGCGCATGCCCAACATGCGAAAATTAAATAACATATTCCTTTGAAGGAGATATCGAAGGACAAAAACCTTCACCACGTACTTACATCGTGTAGAAGAAAATTATGTATCAGTCGCGCGCGTGCGTGCGTCGAGTCCTGGTGTCTGTTCATAACCAGTGCGCCCAATCCGCACGGCAGTGCTGTTGCCGAACATTACTAATTTCTGGATCCTACGCTGTACTAAGATAGTAACCACAGCGTAGATTAATTAATTTGTCGTGCAGACAAATCTCTACGGCCTCTTTGACCATCGAGTCCCAAAATCCGCTGATGCTGCGTAACTTATTTGTCTCTTCAAATTCGAAGCTATGTTTTTCAATAATATGCTCTGCCCCAGACGACTTGTCTGCCTGTCCTAGGCGCACGTTTCGTATGTGTTCCATGCGGCGATGGGAGATGCAACGTTGCGTCTGCCCTATGTATTTTACGCCACATTCGTAAGCAATTTAATAAACACCCGGTATCATCAGTCCTAGCGGGTCTAAGTCAATACTACAATATCCTTGATTTTCCTTTCTGAGGCGCATGTGACACATAATAAACGCGACCCTATAACAGATAAGACAAGTCCGCTGTGGCAAAGCACAACGATGAAAATCATGCCTTAGAATCTAAAAAGACAAAGAAGTTATTTAGCGTCAGCAGATTTTGGGACTCGATGATCAAAGAGGCCGTAGAGATTCGTCTGCGCGACTAATTAATTAATCGAGACAGTGGTTACCGTCCTAGTGCAGCTTGGGATCCTGCAGTTAGTGAAACTGGGCAAGAGCGCTCCCGTGCAGAAGGGACGCACCCGGGGTGGTTACGAACAGACACAACGCCCGCAAGCGCATCCCTCCTCCCCCCTCCCCCCCCCCAACCACTGAAGGTGATGCGATTCTGCAGGCGCGTGATTGGTTGGCGTCGAATGTGACATTGGTTCAGTGGCTAAATAGGAACGTGGCAGATTGCATCCTGACACTTCGCTTGAAGATGATTGATACGCAGTCTGTTGAAACTTTGCATCTAGACGACCACGGCACTCGCCTGATAACCCGTCAAGATTTGATAGTGGAAACACGCCTAGGATGTACGCAGCCACATATATTCGTAATCAGCCATTCGTCAGACTTAAATGTAAAACAATGATCAGCAACTTGCCTTAAACTTTCACAAATGTCAAATTGTGCACTTCAGAAAAGTAGGAAACTAGTATCTTTTATTCAACAAAAAATAAATAAATAAAAATAAAATATATATATTTAAAAAAAAAAAAAAAAAAAAAAAGCAGACCAAACAAAACGATCAGAATATCTTTGGGTTCCGCTTACATTTACATACACTCAATTAATACGAAAACTTGAGTTTAACAGTTAGTAATGGTGTGATAAGCAGACATCATATAGGTATGTTCAAGGCAGTGTAGGCCTTGAAAAACTAAACACAGATCAATGAAGAAAACAGGAATAAGTTGTGTGGAACTACGAAAAAAATAAGTAAAATATAAAAACTAACCAGTCTATGCGAAAGATAAGTAACGTCGAGGACAACGTGAGCAAAGGAGTACCGTTTTCATTTTCAGAAAATTATTATCTGTCCATCCGCCCGTCTGATACGAGGTTCCTGAGCCGTAGTATGGGGACGCTACGCCTAAAAAAAATCTAAACACACGACGTCAGTCGACTACAGTGATTGTCGGATAGAATATTTCTGATGACGAGGTTTCCTGGCTGGCATTTACTTTGGAAGATAGTTTATTAACCCTGCGTTACTAACATCTGGTTTTAACTCTCGCTACAACCCCCCTTTTTTTTCAGGGGGTTTGGAACTTTTGTTTGTAACACCCGTCAATTCGGCGAGTGTGATTCCAAACCAAAAAACTACCTGTGTACACTTGTTCCTCAAAACGTCACATTCCATTGACAATTTTGACGTAGCCATCATTTTGACTGATGTTACTAAGCTGACGTTGAATACATGAGTTGTACTCCGTGGGCAATATGAATCCAGGAAATTTGGCTCGTGACTAAAATAACACGGTCATGAACTTTTACCGAACTTTAAGGAATCGAACGATTCCTTAAGGGATCGAACGATTGTGGAACATTTGTATGATTCTTTCCTGAATTTGCTGATAGATAATAAGTGTGGTGATGAAGATACCTTGCTGATTGCTGCGGGGCTGTATGTATCAGATTATGATATTGTTGACGATCCGTACGAAGAACACGAAGAGAGATACTGTGACGTCAATCTGATGTATTTCTTTGCGTTACATGAAGGAAATACTCCGATACAGATTACTGTCCAAACCAATTAAAAGACGCAAATATAGATTATGAAGTGAAGTAACTAAAAAATTTAAGAAAAGGCATAGTTAAATATTGCATAGAAGTCGTAGAACGAGGTGGAACCCGAATACGGAAGTTCAGTGCTTCAGAAACCGTGTATTTCAACAATTTCTCGACAGCGCACACTCCGCTGCAGAGTGAAACTTTCATTCTCGAAAGTTGAATCTCTTTATCGAGGCCGAGGGGACTGAGGCGCTCCAGTCACGGTCTGCACGGCCACTACGGTCGGGGGTTCGAATCCCCCCTCGGGCATGGATATTTGTGACGACCTAGTTCGTAAGTAGTTCATAAGTATTTGTAAGTTTAGGGACTGATGACCCCGTAGTTAAGTCCCATAGACTATACAAACATTTGAACATTTTTTTTTACCTATTCACCAAGTGTACAATTTAGGTGGGTCGACTGGAGATTCCTGTCATATGACGCACATACCGTCATCAGTGTCGTATAGAACACATGAGGCGTGTTTTGCTGTGGAGGAATGGGTTGATCTATCACCTTGCGACCAAATGTCTTAAGTTCCCATTGGACAGGCACTTACGTTCGTCTGCTGATCGCACGGTTTTGCGGCGCGGTCACAAAACACAGACACTAAACTGGTTACAGCGAACAGAGACGTCAATGAATGAACGGACAGATCATAATTGTCCGAAAGTAAAATAATTAAACATATCGGTGTGCTCCTAAGCTCACAATTTTCTCGACGTTGCCTGTAACTCCCATGGACCGTTCAGTTGTTACATTTGGCTTATTGTTTCATTGTTCCAAAATACTTCTTCCAGTTTTCTCGATAGATCACGGCGTATGCACTGCACCAACTTATAACTAAATCTGAGGGGGTTGCGATGGGGAGGTTCCCTTGTAAGATACTGGAAAATGTGATCAGTCTACAAAGGAGAGTGCTTGCAACTCACATACACAGTCTGTCGTAGAATATTACAATGATTGAAAAAATCTGGATTTAGTAACATGTAATGCCGGGCAAAGACAATTCACTACCCTAAAAGAGATGTATATGTTCAGCACAGCGAAATAAACAATAGAAAACAGCTTTAACGGAAGCTTTTTACACAAGAAGCACACACATTCACAAACTCCACACGGAGGAGCGACCGTTTGGAAAAAATAGCATATGCACGAATGCTAGTATGGGTGTTTCTTTCTTACTTTTTTTTTCTGTAGAGTGTCGTTGTTACCCACAAGAAGTGAGTGGTTGCCGTTCACATATTTTAGTGTCCTAGAATACTGTTGCGTAGGGATAGCAGTGGATATTGAATGTAAACAAAGAAAATATCACGTATGGTCACAAGTGTGGTGGGTTGTTGTATTTTTACGATCTCTGTAATAGACGTATATTGAGCAGAACCCCAACCATAATTCGAAACATTTTATTTCTTTATTATGCTATATAATTTGAAAAAAAGTACATTGTCGGAGGCAAATTCGGCAGAATCACGTTCTGACGGCAATGTCCGCCTCACTTAAAATCGCAGTCTCTGCGTCCTCTGCCTGCCTGCCTCGCTAGCTTCTGCTTCACATCTATTAGCTTTGGTCCTCACGGAGGACCTGGTAGTAGCTGTACACGACCAGCGCGAAGTACGTATAGATTACTGGAAAAGAAAAGTGGCAGGTTGTAGACAGCTGTTGAGCAAATCAAATGAAAGAGTGTGCTGTCATGAAACAAAGACGCGGAACAGCCGAAAAAAACGGTAAAGCTGTGCGTTTGTCACACAGAGACAAATGGAGGACAGAGATGTGGTGGGCAACGTGCGTATAAGACAGCAGGTGTCTGGCAGAGGCGATAAATTGGCAACATTTCTTACAATGGTAGGTTATCGGGTTTCAACTGAGTATGGACGTAGTTTTATAGTCTGCGTATGAGTGACGGGACACAGCATCTCCGAATTTGGGATTTTGCTACGACTATTTCAAGAGTGCGCCGTGCATGTTGTAAATCCGTTAACACATCATATCCTGACATCAATGCGTGCGGAAAGACTTACTGCAAGGACGGGACCAAAGACGACTGAAGAGAATGAAACAAATCGCAATTTGTGATCAGTTATGACTTCACTGTACTGCGTTTAGATGGAATACCGAAGTTCGGCGAATGAAAATTTGTACCCGGCCGGGATTAGAACCTGGGATTTGCTGCTTACTAGGCAGACGCGTTGACCACTCCGCTACCGAGGACACAGTAACCAGCCCGACTGCAGACGACTCTTACCTGCACGTCTCCCGCCACACCCAAATCTCCATTCGCCACGCTGTCTTTTTCCTATTACCACAGCCTATTTGTTCTGTTCAAATGTTCTAATGTTTGTTAAGCATAATGGACTTAACTACGGGGTCATCAGTCCCTAAACTTACAAACTACTTATGAACTACCTACAAGTAAGGACGGCACAAATATCCATGCCCGAGGGGGGATTCGAACCCCCGACCGTAGTGGGCGTGCAGACCGTGACTGAAGCGTCTCAGTCCCCTCGGCCACCGCGGCCGGTCTATTTGTTCTGTAGTGCTCGCAGCCACAATGCTGTATTCCCGCATCTGGGAGAGCATTACAGAACAAATAGGTTGTGGTAAGCTTGGCGAATGGAGATTTGGGTGTGTCGGGAGACGTGCAGGGAAGAGTCGTCTGCAGTGGGGGCTGGTCACTGTGTCATCGGTGGCGGAATGGTCAGCGCGTCTGCCTAGTAAGCAGATCCCGGGTTCGAATCCCGACCGGGCACAAATTTTCATTCGCCGCATTTTGGTATTCCATCTAAACCTAGTACAGTGAAGCCATAACTGATCGCAAATTGCGATTTATTTCATTCGCTGAACGCTTTAACGTCGTCAAAAATATATAATTGGGCCGAAGACAATTGTTCATCGTAATAGAAGTGCAACCCTTCCACATATTCCTGCAGATTTAAACCAAAGGCCATCAACAAGTGTGAACATGCGAACCGTTCAACCAGAAGCCCCACCTGTGTACTCTTGCTGACAGCAAAACAAAAATCTTTACTTCCCGCCTGGCCCCGCGTCGCCGATATGGACTGTTGAGGACTGGAAACATGTTGCGTAATATACGGCTGGCCTTTACAATTTTATTTATCGGTTTGAGGAGTACGGGTATGGAGACCACCTCATTAATCCATGAATGATGCATGCCAGCATGGAATTGTTCAAGCTGGTGGAGAGTCTATGACGGTGTGAGGCGTGCGCAGTTGCTGTTATATAGACACGACTCTGATGGCGACACATGATTACCTGCATCAATTCATGTGCATTCTGCACTTCTACGGAGTTGGAAAATAGCAGCAGGACAATGTGAGCCACACACGTCCAGAATTTCTACAGAATGGCTCCTGGAACATTTTTCTCAGTTAAACAGCGCCACTAGCTACCAAACTCCCCAGGCATGAATATATATAGGATACCTTGCCACGTTCTTTTCAGAAGAGATCTCCAGCTCCTCGCTCTCCAACAGATTTATGATCAGCCCTACAGGATGGATGGTGCCAATTTCCACCAGTACTACTTCAGACATTAGTCCAGTCCGTGCCACGTTGTGTTGCAGCACTTTCCGAGTCTTTGCACGATATTAGGCACGTGTACAATTTTCTTTGGTTTCTCAGTGTAATTTTCAGAAAATTGTTTCATTAGGGTTATGTTCAATGCAACATTCCACTGAATTACAAAGTGTCTATGGACTGTATTTCACAGATTTGAGATATATGAAACGAGTCAATTTATACATTGCGTGAGAAGAAAATTTTTAAATACCTACTCTGTATTAGTAAAAAAAAAAAAAAAAAAAAAAAAAAAAAAAAAAAAAAAAAAAAAAAAAAAAAAAAAAAAAAAAAAAAAATTTTTAATTATTCAGCCTAGTGCTGAAGTCAAATTAAATTAAGTAAATTTGGAAGAACTGCTACTTTTAAAAAAGTTTATTTACGCAATATAAATAAGAGCTAGATTTCGCATCCTGTTTATCTCGTAACAACCGAGGACATATTATCCACGTTTCTCCTTTCCTGTGTGAAAGAATGTATGGAGGTTTACTTCTGGGACTCCAGTTACTTCAGTGTTTACAACGATTAAAAAATTCAGAATAACGAAGTCAGTTCGATGGACGATATGGTCAATAATTTCTAACATTATTATTTCTGTTCAATATTTGTACTACTAACTAGGTGCAGTTGGTTGTACTAGTAGCTTGCCAAGGCAGTGATCTAGTTCGAAAGGGGGTCTTTATGTATTGAAACATATAATGCATCACAGATATTACCTGACGAGCGTATTCCAATAAAAAGTAAAAATATGTCATATATCCAGGCAGTGATTTTCCACGCCAGTGGTTAATATGAATGAATACGTATCTAAATAGTAACCAGTTTTGTAACCAAATGTTGCATTTTTATTCGAAAAGAGTGGTATAAATAGTGTAATGAAAATGGGTAGAACGTTCTGCCTATTCTCAAAATGTATTGATTTATAAGTCAAAGTAAATAATACTCAGGAAGCAGGACAGCAACGGATATATAACATAAGCAATAGTTGTTGTCATAAATTTCTTTTATATTTGTGTTTACTTTAATGTCGACAGTTCCACAGGCTATCAAGATCTGCGCAGTGAAGTTTAAGTTCCATAAAGTTTCGGTATTGCAGCAGGATTCCGATATTTCGGCTGACAACCGTTCAGCCATCTTCAGGTGAGTGCGTTCAACTGGAGATTGTTAGTTCCAGACGATGCCTTTGTAGCAAAAAGTGGTGCTGAGGCGCATGCGCAACATTGGCCGTCACAAGCGCGCCCTCTTTCGAATTTACCATCCTCTGCGAAAAACAGTCGACAAGCAGCGCGCGGGTGTCTGCGCGAAGTTGAAAGTGCATGTCCAATACAGTACATGTTCGCCCTCTGCAGGGGCGGCGCAAGGCATGTGCGAAACGTGCGGCCGAACGGGGGGGGGGGGGGGGCAAACCTGCCGCCCCCCTACCTTTTTCTGTAGTACAAACTCAACATTCATTCCCAAGAGAGGATTCGAAACCAAACCTCGGAGGGACCGGCTTCCGGAACTGTGGCATGGCCACAGTCTAACATATACAGTCGCGACACTCACTGCTGTGAAAGTTGTTACCAACTGACAGTTGCCACGGCACTAGCGCTCCTAGTGGTGGATAAGCCGTCGTAGGAATGCTGTTTCTTTATAATTACTTGTGTCCGTAATTAACGAAACAGTTGCTACAGTTTTTGCGTTACAAGCAGTAGTAAAATATCAAGAGATCTACATAACACGGACATTAATGTAAAAATAGCCGAATTTAACTGATTCAGAGCTGTAATGAACAACTTCGTCATGAAAAAATACTTACGAATATGAGTTACTTTGCAGCTTATTCCGCTGAAAGTAAGTAGAATAAAGACATAAGAGAAACATAAATTTCTATTATGGTGTGCCTCGTCTTTCTGATACGCGCATGTTCGTTTGCGTTTGAAATTCGAATGCAATGTTCGATACTGCGGTTACATGTTAAGCCTGAAGCAATTTTGCAAAGCCCTTCAATGGCAGTTGAGTATTTTATTCTTCCCGCGCTATGGAAAAAAAATTTGTTAAACATTACTACAGTGAAACATGTTCAACACCTACAATGGCTAGAAGTATCTCGAATGGGTAAATTACAAGGGATACAGACATTCATAGTAAGCCTGGCATTAGTTGGGTTTCGACGTATTTTTGAAAATGTTTGCTATCTGTTTCTGAGTGATAGTCGGACTTTTTGGTTTTTGAGCCCTGAAACACCTGTCTTTGTCTGCATGAACACAATTAAACTCTGACCAGCACTTGCGTATGACAATACTACACGCACACTATCACTTTTCCAACATTTATTTACTGTATAATGCGTGTGAATCCATGTTTCGTCTAATAAAAGTACTGGTTACTTTGTTTCTGATGAAAACCTGAGAAAGTATTGTCTTTTAGCAACAATGCCTTCTCGGCCAAGCGAAACAAAACGTTAATTTTGACACCTTGTAAAACGAAAATCGATAGACAGAACATTCCTTCTAAGGGTTCCTTGCTAGTTTTGAAGCTCATTTCTGTTTGACAAAAGTTGAGCAGTTTTCGCAAAGTTCGTATTTCTTTCTATTGTTTGTAAGCTATAAAATTACTATCTGATAATACATTTATCCATATCATCGGTCACTTACTTATTATGAGCTTCTTGCTTCTTCTTCTTTGGCCCTAGTTTAACCGTAACTTCGCTGTACCGCATCACGTGACCTAGTTCCGGGCACTGCCACGTCACCACTTCGCCTTACCAGACAATAGGTATTGTTGCGTTCTCTACAACGAAAACTACAGAAATCGTTTCCATAGTTGTCCGAGAGAGTCAAGACTGGTCAGAAGCACTTTCATTGCGTTTCACAAGAACAGAAGAACTGGCGCGTCCGGATTTCTTGCAACTTGGGATGTAATAGATAAGTGCTTTTCATATAACGTATAATTAGTATTGCGCATGCACGTTACTCATAAGTTAGAATTTTTCTCCTTCAAGAATGCAGAATAGGAAAATTTATTTCTCTTATGATCTGTTACTTTAAAAATTGGCAACTCGGCAAATAAGCACACGTCACCCCAATAGCTAGAATGAAAATAATGCGCAGAAAAGTGACGTGATACGGCGATGATTATTTCGAGATTTCGAGTAGCATCAGTACCCGTCGATTCCCGAGTATGTATTTATTGCATTATTATGTTACACCATCTCCGTATTCTTCCTCTCTCCATTGCCTTCCGCCACACTCTTTGGCCGTTTCAACTGTTTTTATTTTCCATATCTTCATAGATTTCTGGCACAGAATGGCTATTCTGAATGCTTTGAGTTATGTTTACATCTATACCGTCGTGCTGGACGTACCTGTCAACATCACGGTTTAGATGTAAGCACATCTTAAAAGCTTTGAAACTGGCCACTCAGTGGCTGAAACCTATGTAGATCTGAAATGCAAAAACAAAAATTCTGATTGATTACTGACTTTTCCTACAGATTTGTGGATTTGTTTAAATAAAATTTCACAAAAATTTTGTAGGAAAAAAAAAAAAAAAAAAAAAAAAAAAAAAAAAGAACCGCCTGTGGTGGGGAGCGGCAATTTAGCAGCTCGCACGGGGAGGCACTTGGGCTTGCGCCGGCCTTGCCCTCTGTCTGAATGCGCACCCAGTACATTACTTGTCAAATGTATAAAATTTTAATTCTTGCTAGAAGCTTCGTCCTGGATAAAATGTTTCCTCTCAGATGATATTACTGGGCTGCAACAGACGAGTGTGGCGTTCATGTTCAACGTACCTTTCGTTTACTGAAGTTTATATCAGTTGCTAATTTCATATGGATGATCCCATCATAAATAACATTAATATTTACGACGATCTCTTATGGAGTCTCTTTCATCATTATTGCTGTATTAAGAAGAATTCACATAACAATCAAACATGCACTTCACTAAAAAGTTACATTTCTTTAATAATTATGACAATAATAATAATAACGAAGTGTAAGGAAATGTAACTTTTCAATGAAGTGCATCATAACGAAATGTAACTTTTCAGTGAAGTGCATATTTGATTGTTAGGCGACTTCTTATTTGAGCAATAACGACACGGAAGATTGTTGTAACATTCACTTCTAACATTGGTTATAACGCACTCTACTACTCTACTCACGCTACTCGTCGGTAGTCTAGTGAATGCTGTGATGCAGCCGCGACGATCACTGGCGCGAACTATACTCAATGGCTTCGTTGAACTTACAATGCGGCCCGCTATAACAAAGATGATGTAAAGTCTCAGTGCCACTATAGTCACTTCATACTTTTAGACTTATAAATTAACATAAGTTTTAATTAAGTAATGGAATTAGTTTACATAGCAGTCAAGCATTAACAGAGAAAGTAATGTTTGGAGAAATCCTTACAGTTATGGTATCTATACTTACACGCGCAGATGATGGCCAGAATCAAGTTACCAATTGATAAATGATCAGGTCCTCTAACTATAAAATCGATAATAAATACTGTAGGTATTAACACGATACCCAGAGTTGCAACAACCAACCAGACAACAAGCAGTACAGCCTTTTTCTGAAATGGAGAAAAAAGGTGTTATTACTTTTCAATGGTCTTGTTTGATTAAAGACACATTATGTAGGTATTTCTGGCGTGTTAAAAGACTCCCTTAACTCTCTACCATACAGCTGATAATAAGTGCTTTTTATCTAAATTGCATATTGCAGATGAGCAGAACAGTAATAATAAAGTGAAATAGTCTTAGTATTTCAGTAAAAATATAAGTAATAGAAGAAAAAGTTTTAAAAGATTGAATTCTGTTTAGAATAAATGCTAAAAAAAACTAGTGTGTTTCTGCAATAAGGTACTTTACCCGAATGACTCCATAGAGAAGAACTGCGTTAATGGTAATTCCGATAATTTCAAGCAGGAGTAGAATAATAAAGCGCGTCTTAGCTCCTGAAACAAATCAAATTATTTTTACTGTTACTTATAATAATAATAATAATAATAATAATAATAATTTCGTGTGACTCATGGCCTGGTGCAAATCTTTCAATTGGACGCCACTTCGGCGATTTCCGCTAGTCTGCCCCAATTATCCAACCGTGGAAAGGGGACCTACAGCTTAACGTGGAGTTCGAACCACGTGTTGTTTTGTGCGATTTCACAGATCGTTGATAATCGTTGACAATCTAAGAGAGCTGCTTACATTTTATCCTAAATTGTTTATGTAGGTAACTAACAGCAGAGGAGCAACAAAACTACCCTGTGGAACGCTGGATATTACCTCTGTTTTATTCGATGCCTTACCGTCGATTACTACAAATTGAGTCCTCACTGACAGGAAATCCTCCTTCCAGTCTCAAATCTGGTGCGATATTCCATAACCACGCAATTGGATTAAAAGCCGTTTGTGAGGTACGGTGTCAAAAGACTTCTGGAAATCTAGAAATACGAAATCAATTTGAGAACCCTTGTCAACAGTTTGTTTGTTTAGTAAGGCAAACAAGAGTTTTTATGTAACAGCATTTCTGAGTAACACTTTAAAAATTGACGAAGAGAGTATTTGTTAAAAATATTGTCTCCACCAAAAAATAATTTTATAAACAATAAAGGTGAATGTGATTAGTCTTGGTGTTATGGATACTTTCTATATCTGGATACAAACGTTTTAATTTTATGTTTAAATCGTTTAGCATACAAAGTTTGTTTACATTTAAAAAAGGAAAAAGAAACTAGATAAATTTTCGATCTCTTAAATGACAAGAAGCGGATGCCTACCCGCCATCGTTTAATACCTCCAAATTTATGGTAAATGTAGGATGAGGTGAAACATATTTTTGCCCCAAATGGGAACTCAAGATGGCGAAGCGTTTAGGATCTCTCGCCAAATGAATCTTATTAACTGTCCCTGGCACAATGAGTTTAGGAAGGGGTGTTTGACTCAGCAGTAAGAGATGGACTCCTATTGAATGGATCGGGGTTCGACTCCGCCCGACGGGGAACATTATTATGCGCCCTGGCAATGCGTACACTACTGACGTCACAATTAACCACAACATCATACAGGTTATTTTATATTTATATGTGCTTAACATCGGCATGGGACGTCGGTATTAAAGAAAAGCGCATATTTTGCAAACTTTGGGTGTTGACTGGTCCATAAGGTGGAAAGTCGAATGATGGCTTATACTGAGTTAAATTGGAACTTGGTGCCGCTGTCGCCACAAACAACACCAACCCTGACGACGTCAACCTGAACGAGAGACAGCTGTACAAAGGTCGCTTCAACACAAGCGTATCGACAAGAGTGCCCCAGGGAAGTGTGATCAATATTAATGATCTGACGGACAGAGTGAGTTGCAGTCTGCAGCTGTTTGCTGACGATGATGATGATGATGATGTGGTGGCAAGAAGGTGTCATTGAATGATGGTAGTACGATGCAGGATAACTTGGACAAAATTTCTAGGTGGTGTGACGAATTGAATCTAGAATGTAGAAAAATGTAAGGTGATGCAGATGAATAGAAGAAACAATCCCCCAATTTTGGAATACAGCATTAGTCATGTGCTACTTGACAGTCAGGTTAATCAAATGTCTAGGCGCAAAACTGCACTGTGACATGAAATGGAACGCGCATGTAAGGTCGACTTTGGTTTATTGACAGAATTTTCACAATTGATTCCTGGACGTATGTCAGGTCCGTAGGAGCCCCGAGCTGTAACATACAAATCAGTACTAGAGAGTTGCAGTAATGACGCTTCTTGCAGCAAGTCAGTTTCCAGATTTGGAATTCAAAGCTTCAGTATCGTGGGTCAAGGAGTTTAATCAAAGCCATAAACTCCGACAGAGAAAGGTTACAAAATTTGTATCGGAAAGAGAGACTGCTACTACTGATGAAAACCTTGCTGTGGCGGAAAATTTTCGACGCCAGACTCGAGCGGTAATAATGAAAAGTGATCTCTAATGAGAATAAGTAATGTGGGAAATGTAAGAAACAAAAGTTATATCAATCATTAACATTTCTCACCTTCATCTGCATCTTCGATTAGTTCTCTAAGAGCCACTGTTTCAAGTAGTAGCGAAATTGTATAAGCCTGTAATAGAGGAAAAAACATTTGACTCAATTTACTGTTGATACAGCTTATTATATTAATAGACGACACAGCCTCTCTCTTCAGTATTCATGATCTAGTCGTTATCTTACAGGCCATATGCGTAACAGTTAAGTTGCTATTTAAAGTAAAACTGAACATGCATTCTTTTACAAGGGACACCTTTGATCTCGAACGCTCGCAATCACACGGAACTATGTTTGGAATAATTGGCAGTCATAAACAGGACAGTGGTGTGCGTCATTTACATGCAGAACGTTACTGTGTACTTCAGGTATCATTTTAACAGAGAGAAACAAAGTAAGAAAATAACAATACTATGGAGATAGCGTATCATTAATATTTAATCAGCACGGCCAAATCCTGTCTGCTTATAGTACCTATAATAGCGTGAAATACACGCAAACACACTTGAAGGTGCTTATATTATTCCTCAACATGCAGATGCGGGATTTCGAAGAAGTGGTTAAAACTAGGAGGACAGCTCAATGGGCACAACTTACTAAAGCCCAGTTATTACATTTCAAATAACTTTTGCATTCATGCAGTGCAATATCAAGTGCAGCACTAATTACATTTTCAAATGAGGATGTTGTTATGCCAATGTCATTTCCTGACTTTCGTCAATTATACTGCGACACAGGCTTATCTGTAGGTGCACCAAATTGATTTTAAATATCAGAGGAAATTTCAAGATCGTGGCTGGTGAGAAACACAGACCTCAGCGCACTCATCATGCCACATAAGCAAGGTAGTTCCAAGCGGGCGCGATCGCTAGCCGATTGGCTGGCCGCTGGGGCACACCCAACTGTCCCATAGCGAACGCTCTGGCTCGGAACTACCCAAGGCCAACGAGAGAGAGAGAGACCCCGGCGCGCCTGTCAAATTACGTAATCAAGATAGACCTAAGCTGGCGCGATCACTAGCTGAGTGACCCCCTGCCACGATGCAGTGGGCTGTGCCCTAGCGCCCAGCCAATCCGCAAGTGATCGCGCTGGCTCAGGCCTACATTGCCCACGTAATTTGACAGGCGCACCGGGGCCTGTCTCTCTCGTTGGCCTTGGGAACTACCTTGGTTACGTGGCATGACGTCTGCGCTGGGGCCTGTATTTCCCGTTGGCCACAATCGTAAACGCGACCAATGGGAAATACCTGGGGCCTGTATTCCCCGTTGGTCGCGTTTACGATTGTGGCCAACGGGAAATACAGGCCTGAGTGCGCACCTCATGCTACGTAAGCAAGGTAGTTCCGAGCCGCAGCGATCAAATGACGTCAGGCCTGCAGCGATGCATGCGCGAAACGTGCAGTCGTTGGGGCGGCACCAGGCAGTAGCAGCTACAGCTCTGGCAGCCCCGGTTGGACGGGCCGAAGGAGAGAAGCTAAGGGAATTTCTGTGACAACTCGATACTGTTTTGTGAGTAGCCACTGTGGTGTTAGTGCAGTCGCTATTCTTTCAGTTGTTGTCTTAAAAAGATTCTGTTTTGTGAGTAGACACTCTGGTTTTAGTATGGTCGCCCTTTTTTTCAGTTGTTGTGTTAACTCTTGAAGAAACATTCTAGCCATTATTTAGTTTTTTACGAATTAAAAATACAGAATTCGTATTAACATTGGCCTATGGAGTCAAGAACAGTCAGACGTAATTCAATCGCTTGTCCTAATCTTGGAAATAGAGACATACCAAAATATGTTGTTGTCGTCGTTGTGGTCTTCAGTCTGCAGACTGGTTTGATGCAGCTGTCCACGCTTCCCTCTCCTGTGCATCTGAGAATACATTCGACAACCTACATCCTTTTGAATAAGCTTACTGTATTCCCTCCTTGGTCACCCTCTACAACTTTTACCCCACACATTTCCCTCTAATGCTAAGATGACGATTCCTTATGTCTGAGAATGTGTCCCACCAATCTATCCCTTCTCTTAGTCAGCATATGCATGAAACTTCTTTTCTCTCCAATTCGGTTAAGCAACTCCTCATTAGTTACGTGATTTACCCACCTAATTTTCATCATTTTGAAAGCTTCTATCAACATTTTTCTAAACTCCTTATCGCTCATGTTCCACTCCCATACAATGCTACACTCGAGACAAATGCTTTCATAATGGACATCCTAACATTTAAATTAATATTGGATGTTAGCAAGTTTCGCTTCCTTAGAAATGCTTTTCTTCCCACAGTCATTCTGTATTTTATATCTTCTCGGTCATCAGAAGCTATTTTGCTACGCAAATAATAAAAGTTATTTACTACTTTTATTGTCTCATTACCTAATCTAATTACTTCAGCATCGCCTGACTTTCTGACGCTACATTTCATTATCCTCGTTTTACTCTTGTTTATGTTCTTATTATACTCTCTTTCCTTACACTGTCCATCCCATTCAATTGCAGTCTCTGACAGAATTACCATGTCATCGGCAAATCACAAAGTTTTCATTTCTTCTCCCTGAACTTTAATTCCCTTTCCAAATTTCACCCTTGCGTTCCTTCACTGCTTGGTCATTGTACAGAGCGAACTACATTGGGGAAAGGCTACAACCCTGTCTTACCCCCTTCCCAACCTGTCTCTCTTTCATGTCCTTCGATCCTAATAACTGATACAGTGGTGGCGCTAGGCGTCGGCGACGTCGGCCACCGCCGACTGCCTCGCGCCTGTGGGGGCCTCGCAAAACGTTGTTAACATTTTATTTTATTTTTTTTATATTTGATGTTTAACGGCGCTTTCCAACTGATAGGTTATGTAGCGACGACCTATATCTAATTTACACTAGCTTAACCCATGGACGAACACATCATACGTACCCAAGGGTGGGATTCGATCCCCAGCGAGAGCGATCTCGCTCACCGTGATATGATGCCTTAGTGTGCTCGGCCATTCCCGGCCGTCAGCTATTTAGTTCGTATTTATTTCCGTATGAGTGCAGCAGTGATGCAATTTTTGGTTAAATACTTACAAAACAATTTCTTCAGTACATTTTAGAAAACGATTTGGAAGAAGTATATCCAAATGTTTATATAATAATCAGAATCACGCTCAGTTCCAGTCAGTACAGCTTCGGCCGAGAGAAGTTTCACAAACTTAAAATTGATTAAGACTAACTTGAAAACCATAATGATCCAAGAAAGACTATCTGCGTTGTCAGTACTATCAATTGAATCCGAAATGGCGGCTAGTATTAAGATCTGGTCTTAAAAATTCAGTGAGACGAAAAAGTGAAAAGTTCTTCTAATTTGTGTTTGTTTATTGTAATTTTTGTCATTGCAATAATACTTGTATATTATACTAATAGAATTTTAATATAATGATTATTGATGTATAATTCAGCTCATTTCACAATTTGTTCAGATATTCATATGTCTGTAATGATTATGGGACTTAACTGCGGGGTCATCAGTCCCTAAACTTACAAACTACTTATGAACTAGCTAACACTAAAGACAGCACAAACATCCAGGCCTGATGGGGGGATTCGAACCCCTGACGGGGAACGACATCGCGCATCGTAGCATAGCGCCTCAATGTGCTCGGCCGCTCCGCCGCGGCACATTTTCTTCATTAATGAAAAAAAGAAAGGGGCCTCGCAAAGACGAATTCGCCGACGCCCAGTTATCGTCTAGCGCCGCCACTGAACTGATAGTTTTTGTATAAGTTTAATAGAACTCTTCGCTCGCTATATTTTCACCTTGCTCCCTTCAGAAATTGAAAGAGTTTATTCCAGTCGACATTGCCAAAAGATTTCTCCAAATCTACAGATGCTAAAAACGTAGGTTTGCCTTTCCTTAGCCTACCTCCTAAGATAAGTCATAATGTGACTATTGCCTTCCGAGTTCCTACATTTCTCCTAAATCCGAACTGATATTTCCCATGGTTGGATTCGACAAGTTTTCAATCCGCCTGTCAAATTCTTCTCGCTGTATCTCCTCTTTCTCCACTTCGTCTTTCATATCTAAATACTACTTTACAGTTTATTCCCTTTGAACAGATCCTCTATATATTCCTTGTACATTTCAGTTTTCTCCCTCTTTCTAAGTACTGGTTTTCGTCTGAGATCTTGATATTCATACAGCTGCTGTTCTTGTCTCCAAATATCTCTTTTATTTTCCTGTAGTCAGTATCTATTATTCCCCTGGTTATACATTTTTCTATGGTTCTGAATTTGTCCTCTAGCCACTACTGCTAAACAAGTCTGCCCTTCCTGCCAATCTCATTTTTTAGACGTTTGTACTCCTATTTGCCTGCTTCACTTGATGCTTTTTTATATTTTATCCTTTCATCAATTATGTCCAGTATATCTTGTGTTATCTGCGGATTTCTGTTACGTCTTGTCCTTCTGCCTATATGATCCTCTGCGTCCTTCATTACCCTACCTCTCAGAGCTACCCATCCTTCTTCTACTGTATTACTTTCCCCAATTTCAGCCAATCCTTGCCTAATGCAGCATCTGAAGCCCTCAACCATCACCGGTTCCTTCAGTTTCCCCAAGTTCCATCTCCTAACTGTTCTACCTTTCTGCTGTCTGTTAAGTTTTAATCCACAGTTCATTACCAATACCTTATGGTCACAGGCTACATCTGCCCCTGGGTATTTCTTACAGTTTAAAACCCGGTTCTTAAATCTATTCCTTGCTATTATAAAGTCAATCTGGCACCGTCCAGTGTCTCCTGGTCTCTTAAACATTTACTATCTTCTTTCATAATATTTAAACCAAGTGTTGGTGATCAACAAATTCTGCTATGCACAAAATTCTACAAAGCGATCTCCTCTTTCATTTCTTTTCCCCAGTCCATATCCACATACAACATTTTCTTATCTTCCTTTTCCTACTACCGAGTTTCAGTTCCCCATTAGAATCAAGTTTTCGTCTCCCTTAATTTTCTGAATAAGTTTGTTTTATCCCCTCATACATTTCTTTGATGTTCACATCATCGGTACAGCTAGTTGGCATATAAACGTGTACTACTGTGGTCGGTGTTGGTTTTGTGTCTATATTTGCTATGCTGTTCATAGAAACTTACCCGCATTCCTATTTTCTTATTTATTATCAGACCTACTCCTGCGTTACCACCAACTGATTTTGTATTTACAACTCTGTACTCACCTTACCAAAAATCGCGTTCATCCTGCCACCGAACTTCACTAATCCCTATCATATATAATTTTAACCTATCCATTTCTCTTTTTACATTTTCTGACTTACTTACGCAATTAAGGGTTAGAACATTCCACACTCCCATCCGTAGAGTGCCGGTTTTGTTTTTCTTGATGACATCCTCCTGAGTAGTCCTCGCTCGGAGATACAAATGGGGGAGTATTTTACCTCCGGAATATTTTTCCCAAGAAGACGCCATCATGATATATTCATATAGTAGGCCTGCATGTCCTGGGGAAAGGTAACGACTGTAGTTTCCCCTTGCTTTCAGCCGTTCGCAGTAACTGCATGGAAAAGCAATGTTAGCTGTTGTTACAAAGCCAGCGCAGTCAATCATCCAGACTGTTGCCCCTGTAACTACTGAAAAGGCTGCTGCCCCTCTTCAGGAACAACACGTTTGTCTGGCCTCTCCACAGATAACCCTTCGCTGTGGTTGCACCTACGGTATGGCTATATGCTATATGTTTAGGAACACAAGTCACCACACCTCGGCAATGTCTGTAGTTTATTATAGGCTATAACTGATAAATAGGGAAGTGATCAGTACAGTAAAACCTGCCAGAAAGGAAGAGTAAGGGTCAAAATCGCAGCATCGTGTTTTACGGCCCACTTTACATTTGCCTGTAGTTTTATGATTTTTTGCAAACATTTCGGAAAAATAAAAAATTATGGACGATACTATTACGCGTATGCTGCGTATTGTTGTTGATAGTTATTTTTGCGGCACATGTTCCTGCCGGCTGGACATATTTTCCATTTGCGACCTTCAGCACATTGCTCTTGTATCACCGAACATTACCTTCTTTAGTTTGAGGCGGCAGTCATTCGACAATACAGAATAGGAAGCTCCTAATTCGACTAGTACCTGGACTGGTTGGCCGTCGATGGTGACGTCAGTGAGATTTCCCGACATCTTAGTGGCTGTCATCCATGGAGGGTTTTCATTTGCAGCGGTCTCACCTCCGTAGATAGCGACCGCGCCCGTTTTCCTGACCACAAGGCCTAGGCGACCGGCTGGTATCTCTATAAGGCGACGGTGAACGGCGGCGGCGAGTAGGGGAGCGACCATGTCCAGGAGCCAGCGACGGTCTTCGCCCCGTAGTAGACAGTAGTGGCCTGCAGTTGATTGCTGTTGAAAGGACTGCTTCGATGATTGGCGTCTTGGGACTTAATAATTGTCAAATACTCGTCTCCTCTCCCTACAGTATCGTACGACATGTCCAGGAAGTCCACAGTGAAAACACAACGGCGTGCTGTCTTCTGTCCTCCAGATATCTGTCCTCCTGCGAGGCCTCGAAGTTGCTGGAGAATTTGGTTGTGGCCGCGTCGGTCGGTTCCTAGGCTGCCGTTTGGCGGCTGCGGCGTAAGTCACAGTAGGGCGATGCCACTCTTCATTTCAGGTTCGACTGGGGAGGCTGACAGGCGCTAATGTTTGAAATACCTTATCCTCAGCAGTGTCAGCTCCCTCATGACGTAAAGGACCGATATCCATGGCCATAATCTGGTGCTCGCTTGGTACAACAGTCATGTTTACCATAAAATGTTGTAATTCTTCTCTCACAATTTGTCGTATGAGACAAGCAAAATCACGCTCGTCTTCCACAACAGGCATGGACTACATTTCGGAGTCTGTCATACTTCTTTCGTCCAACCCTCCTGTGTTGCATCTCTCCAAACACGTTTAACATTCTAGAAATAGTAAATAAAAGATATAACTTTTTCCCCGTGGCGGGAATAGTACTGGGGACCTCAAGCACATCGATCTGCGATGCTAACCATGACACCAAGCGTTCCCTCGGAAGTCTCGCGCCAATACCATCACCTGTACTGCTTTAGTAGATTGTTCTCAGTTTATTTCCTTTGCCTGTACTCGTTATGAATGACTATAGCCAGGAAGCAACGTAGCGTACATTTTGCATTCGGAAATATCACGTGACAAACCTCGTCCGAAACGTTGTCCGAAACTATCTTTTGGCCGGCCGCGGTGGCCGAGGTGACTGAGGCGCTCCAGTCACGGTCAGCACGGCCACTACGGTAGGGGGTTCGAATCCCCCCTCGGGCATGGATATTTGTGCCGTCCCTAGTTAGTAAGTAGTTCATAAGTAGTTTGTAAGTTTAGCGACTGATGACCCCGTAGTTAAGTCCCATAAGCTTAACAAACATTTGAACATTTTTGAACTATCTTTTGTATACGCCATATTGCTTTGTGTAATTGAGGATTTTCTTATTGTAACTCAAGCGTGGTCATTTCAGAGCAATGGTGCACTGAAAATGGTCAAAAACACGTTGTTCTTAGAACAATGAATTATAATAAAATATCTGTTAGCAGATAACATGTCATCGATGGTTACTAGAATTACCGATTTCTCTTGCAGTTTTTCGACGTAGCGTAATCGGCAGTGAATTAGTTTGTGATGCACGACCTTCTTAAACAGTGGCTCGAAATTGTCGGGCGCGGTGGCTCAGTGTGCTTGGTCACAGGGCTCGACACCCTCTGTAATGAAAAAAACTGAGTTAACGATGAAGCGATCAAAATAAAACCAAAACCAACATTCAGAAAGGTCTGATCAAACCGAAGAACAAATGAAATGAGTGAAAAAGAAAGAGGACTCAACGCCATGTGCAATGAAAAACTGAGCAACATTCTCAACGAGCAACCCAGAACGAAAATGAAGAAAAGACCTAAAAAGCATCGATGTACCTGAAGAACAAAAAATATGAATAAATAAAAAACCCTCACTGGCATTTTTCATTTCTTCTTCATTCCCAACACACTCTTGGTAATTGAACACAAACTATATTCTGCAAGACTCTGAGTTCTTCAAAGATAACAGCGCTTCCTTTGAAAAGGACATTTGTTCTATTTCGTGAACATGCCGTGAAATACCGGGTGATCAAAAGGTCAGTATAAATTTGAAAACTTAATAAATCAGGGAATAATGTAGATAGATAGGTAAAAACTAACACACATGCTTGGACTGACATGGGGTTTTATTATAACAGCAAAAAAAAAGATAGATGTGAAGCATTGAATTGAAATTTGTGGTGCGGCCGGGAATCGAACCCGGACCTCCATGCTTACTAGGCAGACGTCTTAACCGTTTTTTTTTTTTTTTTTTTTTTTTTTTTTTTTTTTTTTTTTTTTTTTTTTTTTTTTTTTTTTTTTTTTAGACTACCACACCACAAACGATTAACGCGCCTTGGAATAGTCTATGTACGATTTCCCTCCACAACACAAACTTTAATTCAGCTTCTTTTGTTCCAAAGATAATTGCCACTACTGCCAAGGCTCTCCATGCAGCGGAATAGCACCTCAGCAATGGACATGGTGGAACAATCCTGTTATGGCGATATAAATATCAATTAATATGAATAAATAATCCCTGAGACGGATTTTCGTCTCAAATATGTCAAAGACATTATTGATAGATGTGAAGCATTGAATTAAAATTTGTGGTGCGGCCGGGAATCGAACCCGGACCTCCATGCTTACTAGGCAGAATTAAAATTACTGCATGGAGAGCCTTGGCAGTAGTGGCAATTATCTTTGGAACAAAAGAAGCTGAATTAATGTTTGTGTTGTGGAGGGAAATCGTACATAGACTATTCCAAGGCGCATTAATCGTTAGTGGTGTGGTAGTCTAACGGTTAAGACGTCTGCCTAGTAAGCATGGAGGTCCGGGTTCGATTCCCGGCCGCACCACAAATTTTAATTCAATGCTTCACATCTATCAATAATGTCTTTGACATATTTGAGACGAAAATCCGTCTCAGGGATTATTTATTCATATTAGCAAAAAAAAATGTTCACAGAATGTCCGACAGCTTGCGCTTCATCTGATCAGAAAAACAATAATTAGCATAACAAATTAAGAAAGCGTGACTACGTTTTCTTTTACAGCTAAAATAACAAACATAATAACTGCCGTAATCCTGAATTCCGCATAATTTTAGCACTTCATCTATATTCAAATTACTTAATTTGAAACATCGTAAGAGTATATCCCCAGTTCATGTACATGTGATAAAAGAAGTCTAGGTTTGAAATTCGTTTTTATGTATTTAATGTCACGTTCATAAAGCAGAGCAAATGCCCTCTTCAGAGAAAGCGCTGTTATCTTTGAAGAACGCGGAATCTCGCAGAATATAGTTGTGATCAATTAGAAAGAGTGAGCGAATGCCTTTTAGGTAGTAAGATTTAAAAATGCCATTGCCGGGTTTTCATTTATTTATTTATAGTTTTTGTTCTTCAGGCAGATCGATGCTTTGCAGTTATTTGTTCATGTTCGTTCTGGGTTTTTCGTAGAGACTGTTCCTCAGTTTTTTTGTTACAGATGGCGTTGACCCCTATTTCTCTCTCTGTCTCTCGTTTCACTGGTTCTTCGGTTTCATCCTTTCAACATCGATTCAGTTTTTTCGTCACAGAGGGCGTCGAGCCATGTGACCGAGCACGCTGAGCTGTCAGGTCGGCAAACCTCTGACCGAGCGCGCTGGGCCACCGCACTCGGCAAGTTTCGAACGACCGTGCAAATTGTTCGTACGGCAAACAGTTGCGAGAGTGATCAGTAATTCTCGTACCATCGATGGCAGGTGTGAACTGCTAATATGGACTTTTTAGACATTAGATTATAACTCATTGATCTAAGAATGAAGTGTGTTTGATAATTTTGAGGGTCCCATTGCTTTGAAATGACAACGAGTGAGTTTTAAGAAGAAAATTAACTACAGAAAGTAGGGTGGCGTATTCAAAAAAGAGTTCCGGGCAAGATTTTGGGCGTGGGTTGTGACGAGACTGATTTCCGAATGTTTAATGTATGTTGTGTTCCCATCAGGCTATCGCAACCTGTACAGCCAAAGAAAATAAAATTACGACAAACAACCAAGGCAAGCCTGGTGATAATATTTTAACGACAAAAAGATAATGAAAATGTGGGAGACATATTAAAATAATGGTTTAAAGAGGTAAAGGTTAAAAAACTCCTTTGTCAAAGTTAAACTAAAGTATCATATATTGATGGCCGTTTGTTAAAATACAGTAAGAAAGAATATTACGTGTTGGGTTGGGTGCATAGCTATTACCACACTAGTAAAGTCGTAATACTATCGTCCAAAATTTTTATTATTTATATTGTTTTTTTTGTTTTGTTTTTGTCCAAAATATGTGTAAAAATCATAAAACTACAGGCAAACCTAAAATGGGCCGTAAAACAGGCCAGTGTGATTGTTTTAGTGTTTAAGTGATAAGACATACCCAGGGGCAGATATAGACTCTGATCATAACTTATTGGTCATGAAATATAAAAATGCAGTTCATGAAATAGGCAAAATGGAGTACAGATGACTAACAAATGAGATTGACAGAAAGTGCAAAAAAGCTAAGCAGGAGTGGCTACAAGGCAAATGCAAGTCAGTAGAATAATGTATAAATAGGGGAAAATTGATAACGCCCACAGAAAAATTAAAGAGACATTTGGAGACAAGAAAAGCAGCTGTATGAATATAAACAACTCAGATGGAAAACCAGTTCTCAGGAAAGAAGGGAAAGCTGAAAGGTGGCTAGAGTATATAGAGGGGCTCTACAAAGGAAATGAACTCAAGAGACAATATTATAGGAAGGGAAGAGGATTTAGGTGAAGATGAAATAGGAGTTACTATACTGAGAGAAGAATTTGAAAGAGCACTGAAAGAACTAAGTCGAAACAAGGTCCCTGGAGTAGATGACATTTCCTCAGAACTGCTAAAGTCTCTGGGGGAGCCACATATGACAAAACTATTTCACCTGGTGCATAAGATGTATGAGACAGGGGAAATATCCTCAGAAATTTAAAAAATGTAAAAATCCCTATTCCAAAGAAAGCAAGTGCAGAAATGTATGACAATTACAGAACCAAAAGTTTAATATATCATGGTTGCGAAAGTTTAACACGAATTACTTACAGAAGAATGGAGAAGCTGGCAGAAGCTGACCTCAGGGATGATCAGTTTGGATTCAGGAGAAATGTAGGATCACGGGAGACAATACTCACTTTACGGCTTATCTTAGGAGATAGATTAAGGAAAGGCAAACCCACATTTCTAGCTAATTTAGATTTGGAGAAAGCTTTTGACAATGTTGATTGGAATACACTCTTTCAATTTCTGAAATCAGCAGGAATAAAATATAGGAGGCGGAAGGTTATTTACAACTTGTACAAAAACCAGAGAGTTGTTATCAGATTTGAAGGGCATGAGGGGGATGCAGAGGTTGGGATGGAAGTAAGACAGGGTTTTAGCTTTTCTCCAATGCCATTCAATTTGTACGTTGAGCAGGCTGTAAAAGAAAGCAAGGAGAAATTTGGAAAAGGGATTAAAGTTCAGGGTGAACAAATAAAAACATTGTGTTTTGCCGATGACATTATAATTCTCTCAGACAGCAAAAGAGCTGGAAGAGCAGTTGAACGGAATGGACAGTGTATTGAAAGGTGTATATAAAATGCACATTAACTAGGGTAATGGAGTGCAGTCTAAGAAAATCAGGCGATGCTGAAATATTTAGATTAGGTAGCGAAACAATAAAGGTGGTAGATGTTACTTTGGCAGTAAAATAACATGCGATGCTAGCAGTACAGATGATATAAAATGCAGAATGGCAGTGGAAATAAAAGAAATTTGTTAACATCGAATATTAATTTAAGTGTAAGGAACTCCTTTCTCAAGGCATTTGTGTGGAGTGTTGCCTTGTATGGGAGCGAAACATGGACGATATACAGTGTGGACAGTAAGAGTATAGAGGCTTTTGACATGTGGTGTTAAAGAAAAATGCTGAAGATTAGGTGGGTGGATCGTATAACAAATGAGGAGGTACTGAACAGAATTGAGGAGAAAAGGAATTTCTGGCATACAAAAAAGGGATCGATTGGTAGGACACCAAGATACCAAGGAATCGTAAATTTAGCAATTGAGGGAAGTTTATGGGGTAAAATCACAGAGGGAGACCAAGAGATGTATACAGTAAGCATATTCAAGTGGATACTCGCAGATCTTATAAGGAGACGAAGAGGTTTGCAGAGGATGTAGAGTAGAGCGGAGAGCTGCATCAAACCAGTCTCCGGACTGAAGAGAACAACAATCTATTTTTTGTCCTAAATATTTGAAAAAGGAAAGTTCTGGTCCCTGGCGGCCAAGAATTAAGTCTGTAAAATTTGGTCCCGATCGGTTGAATGGTTCGGCTCAAAAAGTGGGAACACGTTATTGACAGTCAGACAGACATGGTCAAATCGCCGTTATTGTTGCAAATATCTCTGAAACGATGCGAGGTATGGTAAAAACCATAAGAGAGCAAAGTTTCGTTATTCAATTTTCGCGTCAGATGAACGTTTAAGCCATTATTTTCATTTAAATTTCGAAATTTTAAAAGGCGATCGCAAAGGTACGTTTTTAGTGTTACTACCGTAACCTAAAGTCGGCCAAAATTCAGAATGTTGGTATTTTGCGACTGTTGTCGTGTGAAATAAATTTTATGAATTAAAATGTTACTTTCTAACTTGAAAAACAATTTCCTAAAGCAGTTTTAGGCTATTGGAAGATAATTAATGTGCATTGAATCTCTACGTTCCCACTCGTACTCGGGCGGATTTTACACAGCTGGCCAACTTGGATCCTCTAGTAGTATTCAGAAAAGATTTAAAATTGAAACAATTTGCATAAAATAATGAAGTCGACATTTATTAAAGCCAGACACAAAGGCATTTTCGACTTTACCTGCCGTTGGGCTTTGTTTAAAAAATGGGGAACATTAGATCTAGACCGCGTTTTGAACCCAAGTTTTCTATTTACTAGGCTGTAGCGCTGCCCAAAGCACCATCTGCACTTAATGGTCTCATCTGCACCGACTATCATAGCACGTTCATGAGAGATTCAAATTGCCAGCATATCCACATACCTTTGATGCCCAATATAAGCGTTGTAATATCTTTTAAAATGTTACGAAAATGGAAAACAATATCATGCCATGTTTCTATTCTGTTCATACTTTTTTTTTTATCTGGGCTACTGTTGTATGTCTTGACTGAAAACGGCATAACCAAGCATAAATCGGAACATCGAAAAAAATTTGGATGTACGATACTAAAAATTTTTTATTCTTCTCCCCCCCCCCCCCCCCCGAAAATATATGCTTTATCCGCTACTGATTTGATGCAGATATTATTACCAGCCGCATAAATTTATGGTGCGCGCTATAACTAGAACAGCAGTTTCTGAAGAAAGTGATGAAAATTTGGAGAGTTTACCCTAACTGACACATGAATCCAGACCGTCTCATGGGGGTGCACTTTTCTGTGACTCTTCCTTCTTCGTTGTATGTGATGATTAAAGTTATATCATTGTGAAAGGTGCAAATAGAAAGAGGGATTTGGGTGATTTTAACATAACAATAGTAGATTATTTGGACGGATAATTCTGTTGAGTTTCCTGAATTGACGAGTTCAGGCGACAGCATTGTTCCCGTTCATCTTGTCAGACTCGCCTCTCCTCACTTACCTGATTGTGCATTGCTTTCTACCTCCTCTCTGTTACTTTCTGACTGAATGTTCAGTAGAATATCATGTAAAAGATTGAACTAAACCGATCGAGCACTCATCGAGATTTGTGATCAGTACTCTTTTCTTGTTTACAGGGTTTCGAAAAGTCTTGATACAAACTTTGAGTGCTTGTAGACAGGGGAATGATTACATAATAATTTTACGCTGTGAGCATTTCTTGGCTTTTTCACTCTGTGAATTAAATCTATACAACTGTAAGCTCTTCGGTTTCCATAATATGGAAATAAGTAATATGGGCCAAAATAAGATAAAATGTCTAGTAAACATGGGCTGTAAAATGCATACATCAGCGCTTTCAGCAACATCTTCATATTTGGATGTCTAACGTTTACAAGTCTCTTTAACTGGTCAAGTGCTCATAACTCTGAAGGTATTCCTTATAGCCTTCATAGTTAACAGACCTATTTCTGGTTTTCGTCCTTGTTAGTTCCTCCCAAAGTATGGAAAGCAAATAGCTTACATTGGAAGAGACTTATTTTGCAGTGACAAAGATAAGAAAGTGATCATTGTGTCACTGGATAAAGTTTGCGGACGTGAGGTTCTTATCAAAATATGTACTCACTCTTGTGTACGAATCTTCGAAATTTACAATCGGAATTTTCGGATCTCATTATATTTTAAAAGTGTACAGGCCATGTCCTTCCGAATGTTCGTTAGTGTGTGGATTAAAAATTTGTAATAAATCGGTCAAGAACTGTCGAAATTTTTCAGTGAAAGCGTTTCCATCTCTTAATATTAGGCCTACATATATAAATCTACGTCTTTTATACAACCATCAAACGTATTTCTATGTTTTCAAACCACGTGAGACAGAACTGTCATAAAAGTAAGTGATTTTAACACTAACAAGTTTTTTTGTTAGGGGGGGGGGGCATTTTTCGTCTCTCATGGGGCTGTAATTCGCCTTGCGCCGGCCCTGAATAACGATTATCTAGATTCACTTGCGGTTTGGCACCTTGCAGTCTTACAAAATAATTAATCCTTTTGATATAGACTTTTTATTTCCCAAAGAAATGAACATCAAAGGTTGGAAAAGGAAACATCCACCAGTTGCAAGGTAGGATATTTTTCCACAACCGGCGTCGAGCTGTTATTGCCCTTCTTCAGGTAAATTAATTGTACACTATAGATTTACATAGAGTATTGTGTAATAGAGTGACAATACTGTATGTAAGCGTGTAGAGCACCTTTAAAACACAATTGGTGGAATTGTATTTTTTTACCGTTGCTTGTTATTCTAAGCAGGGTTTCGTGCGGTTCCGAGCCTTCGAGGTCAAATGTGTCCCATATTGTAGGGAACATACGTAGCACAAATAATAATAATAATAATAATAAAGAAATATCAAGGGAAAACTTGGAATTGTGTGGAGATTTAAAGATGATTATCACGTATCTCAATATATTGTATATTTATATTTTCAGTGCAACAATGGGTTTAAAGCTAAATAAAGTTATACGTTGCATGAGTATTTCCATTGATTGCAATGGTGTCTTAGTTAAATGATACTGACGTTATGGCAATGACAGTGAGAGACGGAAGGGGTAAACAGCCGAACTCCCAGTCGCCATTATGTGACGGAGCATACACTCTGGTAGCTTTTTTTCATTTTTAAAATTATGGTGTAGGAAACTTTGACTGCTAGTGATACGAGGCCGTTGGGATCCAGCATGGCATTCCGTATTTCCCTCCTGAACCCTTCCATATTCTGCTAAAAATCATTGGTTCGCGACCAACACGAGCAGCAAAGTCGGAAACGTGATGGTAAGCATTTTTCCTCTTTACACGAGGCATCACAACAATGTTTCACTAGGCAACACCGGTCAACTGCTGTTTGTGTATGAGAAATCGGTTGTAAACTTCCTCATGTCAGCACGTTGTAGGTGTCACCACAGGCGCCAAATTTGTGTGAATGCTCTGAAAAGATAATCATTTGCAAATCATAGCATCTTCTTCCTCTCGGTTAAATTTCGCGTCTGCAGTACATAGTCGTGGTGTAGCAATTTTAATGGCCAGGAGTGTAAATTGTAAGAGTAAGCAAAGCAGACAGGAATGTAATGATGAATAGAAAGTACATTAGTGACTTGCTGAAACCAAACAGGCATAAGAATGTTGTGTAGAAAGTGATAGAAGAATTGCATCAAGGACAGGAGATAGGATGTATAGGTTTACTTCAGTTAAAGATAATTATAAGAGTAAGATATGAACATGCTGTACGTTTAGAATGTGGCATTAATGATAATAAGAAAAAGAATACTGTGGAACATTTTTATATTGTGAAATATCATTATATATATATATATATATATATATATATATATATATATATATATATATATATTACAAAATTGGTAATGAAAATTAGCAAAGAAAAACTGCAGTCAATATTAATAAACTTCATAGAAACCGTAGAATAAACTCATGTAAAAAAAAAATACCGACAGTTTTCAAAATATCCTCTTATTGTTGATTGCTTCATCATATCTCAGGGTCATTAAGTGGTTCACTTTAAGGCCAAAGTAATGAACTAAGACGAAACTCTTCACTCTTGAAAAGGATTTGTATTTTTCTAAAAACATTTACATCTCAACTGAAAGTTTACACAGAAGAAAAAAACCAGACAGCTCATCACTTCTAACTGCTCGAGAAGTCAAAACAAGACTGACTGCTAATTAAAAAGCAAAGATACTGCTCTTCCACCTTTTTTCTTTTAGTTCCACAGATGATTTTTTTCACAACATTAATTAATAGTTGTCTATTATTGTTATTATTAATAATAATTTTCTCTCTCTCCTTTTTTTAATAATAATAGAAAATTAAATTAAATGAAATTAAAATAGAAATTCGCTTCTTACTGTTCTGATACCCCAACACTCCATTCCTGGTAGCAGTACAATACGAAGCAACAAGCGTTGATTGTTGTTGCAACATGTTAAAACTGGACTAAGAAATTGAGGTGAAGAAGTATCTTCTGGGAAATAGATTGCGAGAGACAAATTTAAGAAAACTATTTTATTCAAGATATGCTCAATAATTTTCATGTTTGGGGAGTTTGCATATATGGAATCATTCGGTAGCAATTATGGATATGTGGAATGTGGCATTGCCCCGCTGGAATATCCC
The DNA here is from genome assembly GCA_026315105.1 of Locusta migratoria. Classification (NCBI taxonomy): domain Eukaryota; kingdom Metazoa; phylum Arthropoda; class Insecta; order Orthoptera; family Acrididae; genus Locusta; species Locusta migratoria. Next base: position 541,370,740 of record CM048747.1, on the reverse strand, counting down.
AAGTCCATCGGAATGCACAATAGACATGAATGGATGCAGGTGATGAGCCATGTTGCTTATGTACGTGTCACCTATCATATATTTATTTATTTATCGAGTGATGATACAGAGCTTGGGTCAAGTATATAATTCTAATTGTATACTTTGTAATATGTGACAAGAAAATATATGTACGGGATCTGATGTACAGTCTGAAACTAAATTATATAAATGTAACACAAGTTCTTAGATTTCTAGTTTCAGTCTGTTGATCCAGTTGAGCCCTTCATGCAGGATGTCATTTATTGATCCCCCGAAGGCTCGTCTCGGGAATTCACCAGCGTCGTATTCTATTGTTTGTAGGGCAGGTCCACAGTCACAGGCGAGAGACGTTACCCAACCCCGTTTGTGCTCTAGATATCCACAGTTCGCTTGTCCTGTTTGGATGCGGTTGATCATTCTCCACTGGCGTTTTTGGAGCGTGAAACCTGGAACTCGCATTGAATGGTTTTCAACCGGATGACCGTTGAACACTGACAATTGTTCCCAATGGTTTTTCCATGTTTCGTTGATGTCAAAGTTGGTGACATCAAGATGATGTGCAGTTTCCCAAGATGGTTTCCTTGGATTCAGACGCTGGTGTTCTGCTGTTGATATATCGCAGTGTATGGGTATCTGGGAGTTCATCTGAATAATCCTCCAAATCTTCAGAAGAGCATCTGATATACGTAGAGCTGGAGGTTGGATGTTACTTAAAACTGGTTGCCATGCAGTTTGAGTGCTACGTATACAACCCGTGATAAGTCGCACTGTGTAGTTGAGTTGCACATCTATTTTTCTAGAGTGAACACTGTTCATCTAAGTCGGACAACAGTATTCAGCGACTGAGCATGACAGTGCCAAAGCAGTTGTTCGTAGGATTTTAGTACTGCAACCCCAAGAGGTACCATCAAGCTTCTGGATGATATTATTACAGGTCTCCACTTTAGCACTAACGTTGGAGAGGTGTTGACGGAAAGTTAGGGACCTGTCGAGTGTTACTCCAAGGTCCTTCGGTGTGCTTACAGTACTGCAAGGTTTGATCTACGATTTTTACTTCTGGTTTATAGTTGGAGTGCCAATTTCTAGGTGAAATGCTGAAGTGACGGTTTTCTGAAGGTTTAGGTGGAGACACCATTTCCTGAAGTATGTGTCCAGAATTTCCATTCCGGCAGTTAATGTACTTTCAGCAGAAGTGAAGATGGAGCTTTGGGTTACCAGCATTTACTCGCATTCGTGACATTGCTTACGCACACGTGCCCCTGTGTGGCACTAAATGAGTAAATTTCTGTCGGTTGAACCATGTATCCATTCATTTAATTGAAACCTTTAATGTTATTCCAGCAGAAGGTAGCCGAATGCCATTGTGTATAAAGCGCTGTGTGAGAACTGATTTGAGAATTGTTCTTTTCATAATTTAGAAACTTACTCATCTTTTGTTGTGGATTAATTTGTACCAGGAATCTTCAATACACAAGTACTTAATATTACGTGTTGTTGGGTTAGTCCCCCCCCCTGACCCGCACACTTAAATTGCCGACTCCAGATTATAACGATGTTACTCACGGTTAGAACCACATTGTACAATCACCTAGCAATCGATGTTCAGTAGTAGATCCAGTAGTTTGAACAGCTCGCCTACCTTTGTTTTATTATGAAAGCATAAAGTTTTTAAAAGACATAGGAATCTTGAAATGCGTACATGTTGTTGTTGTAATTTTCTTCTTTATAATCAAATGATGGACACATACTCGGGACTGATGACCATTGCAGTTTTGTCCCCCTTAAAAAAGCCAACGACACATACTCAAAGAAATATACAACTTCAGATAGTTCAATTACTAAATACAAAAGTAAGACTAACTAACAACTAACTTAAGACTGGAGTAAGACTGCTTGACTGCAAGCCAAAATCACGTGTATTAATACAATCTGTCATACGAATACATTCTAGAAGAAGGAAGCTGCAACATGACATTTTAAACATTTTGTTTGTGGAACATAAATTAATCTTTCACCAAGAAAAGATACACAAATTTATGTTAAATGTAATGATATGATTTTCGTAATATCATAAGTTATTTACAATTAGAGCAGTAAATTCATTTGTTGACATTATTTAAAATAGTTAAATTAAAGTAATTATACAGATTTGAGGTCAACAAAACATTGGAAACAAATCGGTATATTGCAAAAGATATCAGATAATGTTAGTTTCAAATACAATTAGCATAATCAGAGCATTATATTAATGCTATGATTTTAACAAACATTAACAATTTAATAAAATAATATAAAACACCTTTCCACTGGTGCATTTAAAAACCTTTTTAACGCACTGTAATATTTGTAACACTACATTGCAATCACAGCACAAATTAGCCATTTTCATCCAGATTCAATTCTAATAATTTGTAAGAGGCAGAATTTTTACGTATTTGTAAAAATTTCAGTAACACTCAATATATCTTTGAAGAATCGAAACAGTACAGTCTCAGAGTAACTGCGTCTATACACTGTAAATCAGACTAATCTTTTGTCACAATAGTAGTATAAATAGTTCCACAGTATAGCTACTCGCTCTCTCAGTCTTTGTTTCAAAATGTTTTTATAGTCTATGGGACTTAACTGCGGGGTCATCAGTCCCTAAACTTACAAACTACTTATGATCTACTTACGAACTAGGACGGCACAAATATCCATGCCCGAGGGGGGATTTGAACCCCCGACCGTAGTGGCCGTGCAGATCGTGACTGGAGCGCCTTAGTCTCCTCGGCCACCGCGGCCTGCAGTTTTGTTTCTCCCAACGTTAACAGCTCTCAGTATTTGTTTCTCATAATGATAAGATCTCTCTCAGTTTTTGTTCCACGATGTATTAACATTTCTTAGTCAACTTTCGGACTGTTGTGGTCGTATCTGAAATAGTCAGGTGCAAAAAATATATTCCGAACTTTTGGTTTACTATGATTGAATTTATTTAAAAGGGTTAAATAAATCGAACTTATACGCAAGTGCGTAAATAATGTCTGTGGACTTTAATTGGGGATAGGCTACGGACTTAAAATAATTCTGCCTCCCAATAGGAATGTAATTATCAAGAAAATCTTAATCATTGCTAAAAAGGATTTCTTCATTGACAAACTTTAAATCAAATAAACTTAACTTGATTCAAAAAAAGGAATAATTTTTAAATATTGACTTTGCCAAGAATATCAAACTGCGATTTTGTGAAATGAAATATAGAGAACTGTGCTCCTGCCAGAAACTACAAAAGGTAAGGACTGTTTTTTATCAGCATTTTGCCTTGTGGGATAGTGCACCATAATTACATCTGTTCTGTGCATACAATAACGAATTATCAAAGAGAAAACTGTACGAATCCCCAAGGCAAAATACTTATTGTATTGTATTGTAGTGTAGTATATCAGTATATATATAATTGTATGTTGGTTAAGAAACAGTGCATGTGAAATATTTTTAACTTTAATTTATAATTTTGTATATTAGAGGTGAATCTATTGTATTATGGTTAGCCCAACATTTAAAACAAAAATGGCATCAGGAAACAGGATTGTTACTCTATCACAGGATAACCTTAATGTTATGAGTGAGGACGAGAGGGAGTGCTTTTCATAACCCGATTTAAACCAATATGTTGAAGCTAAGCTATCTGAACAGGTTTCTGAACATTTCGATCCCCAACCTAGTACATCTCGAGGTCCAGGATTCAGAACCGAATTCCAGAAGCCTCAAAATCTTAATCAGAATGTAAATAACGTCACAATAGTTGATCCTTTTGCCTTGATTGCACAGAAATTAGCAGAGAAAGTGGAGAAGCCATCTTCAGAAATTCATATTACTCAAGAAGAACAAGCTAGAAGACAGGACAAACAGATACAAAGGCTATATCCACAATTTCAGATTAGTCGAGAGGAATAGGCTAAAAGACAGAAAGAACAGGCCAAAAGACAGGAAGAACTGGCTAAAATACAGTAAGAACAGGCTAAAAGACAGGAAGAGCAGGCTAAAAGAGTAGAACATCAAGTACACTTCAGATAGAAAATAAGATGAACACTGTAGATTAATTACCTAACATTTTAAAAAGCAGGAAGCTACTATTAATGAAATCCGAACGGAAACTAGTTAAAATTATGAATCACTAAAAGAGCGCCTGGAAGGTCTACAGGAACAGCACGAACAGCTTAAACAAGAGTTACACAACACCACTATCAATAACAAATCCGAAATAGAAGAAAGGGACACACTCCGTGACTGCATAACAAATGATTTAATTTCAGAGTTCAAAAATTTGAGATTGGAAATGGAAGAGGTTTAAATCACTTTCGACGGCGTTACCCAAAAAGTAGAAGAAATAGAATCCGATTTAAACAAAATAAAAGACGCACAAAACGTTACACAGCCAACTACTGAAGAATTAAATAATAAAATACACAATTTACAAATAAATTCTAACAAAACTATTAATAATTTCTTGCATGAATCATCTAATAGATCAATAGCAATGTGCAAGACTGGGCTGGCCGCAGTGGCCAAGGGGACTGAGGCGCTCCAGTCACGCTCTGCACGGCCACTACGGTCGGGGGTTCGAATCCCCTGTCAGGCATGGATATTTGTGCCGTCCTTAGCATAAGGTAGTTGATAAGTAGTTTGTAAGTTTAGGGACTGATGACCCCGTAGTTAAGCCCCATAAGCTTAACAACCATTTGAACACTTTTGCAAGACTGGTTAGATAATCAGGCGACTGTAATCCAACAAACAATCGAAAAGGAGGTACAGTCGAATTTGAATAAGACATATAATAATAATTATAAGAGTGAAAACCAAAATCAAACAGATTATCATCTTTTCAGCCCACCATCTCAATCAAATGGAACTGACCACACACATTCAGAACATATTTTAAACGGACGAAATTGCAACCAGAGCGTGCCAATTTGGACGCGAAGCAATCTGCAGTGCCAACATAAGAAGCATACAGAAGCGACTGCTAGTAAAATTTATGAGGTGCTGGACAATGAAACTGATACTAAATTTCCGCCCACTGCAACAGGAGCAAGACCACCTTGATTTCAATTTACTGATTCTACTGGATGCAAATTACCGCAAAGTCCTGTTGCAAGTCATATTAGAGAAAAATGTCACCATAGTTGTTATCATTCTCCGTGTTCGAATAGAGATTCGAAAATATTGAAAAATATACACATCCAGACATTTTCGTCTGAGAAGGAAGATACCCATCCGATCAAAATGTATTTCCCTATAATTGGGATGAATATAGGAAACTCCAATTTATTGCTTCTCACATTGTTGGCGAAGCTTCTTCGTGGGCTATTGATATAATTGAGACTTTTGAGTCCACCATAGAATTTGAGAGGTTATTTGTAGGGAGGTACTTTTCGAGAAGCATAAAGGAAAGATTAAGAAATGAAATGTATTATCCAGAGTTTTATAATCCTAAAAAAGGGACACCCCGAATATATTTCGAGAAATATATTAACAAAACAAGATACTGGGATAATCCGATACCTACTTGGGAAGTATAAAAAATATTAAAGAGTAGGAATCCGTTTGATTTAAGAGAGAAATTAATGTACGTACGTGACCATGACCTTGAAACTTTTCTGGCTGATGTCGACGTACTTGACCAAATTGTAGATGATAAAAAGAATATGCGTCACAATTTTAGATTTGGCAAATATAGTGACAGTAACAGTAACAGGAATAATGATGCAGCAAACAACAACCAAAATAATGGGAACCAGAATGGTTATAATTTTCAAAATTCAAGTAACCATATTTGGCGCCAAAATGGCCTCTGAAACGGGAAGCAAAGGAACAGCTATAGTAATGGAAACAATAACGCACAAAACTCTACAAGCAACAAACATAATAACAATTTCAATAGCAACCAAAACTTTCTACCATAGTAGTATCCACACCCAAACACCGACCAACAAAATAATGGTAATTTTAATTCAAAACCACGTAAAAAACGAATGATGGTAATTTTCGTGATGTAAATCAACCAAACCAGTATCCTTGGCCGAACTGGCAATGGTATAATTATCCGCCACCTAACTGGATACCACCTAAACAATTTTCATACAGGACCACCGATTAATGTGCCATCAGGTGGGACTGCATATTCACACAACCCACAAGCAACATCCGCCAAGACCAAATTTAAATAATACAAGTAAACCTATAAGATTGATCGAAGTAACTGAGGACACTTCAAATTCTTCAAACAAAAGTAATTCTTTAAACTGGTATCGACATGGTTTCATCTTCCTGGACCTGTTGGTACGGATAAGGAAGGACCAGATTCTAAAAAGATAAGAATGTTAAGATATAGTGATGGTAAGAATTTTTTTAGATAACTTGAATGAAGAACCATTTAACCTACCTCAAAAGAAGGAACCTTTAGTTCAAGCAGTAGTGAGCGCTAAGATTTGTGACATAACAGTATATATAATTATTGATACAGGAACTGCTATTTCAACAATTAGTGAACGTTTTTATAAAGTAATTTCTAAGAAAGTGATAATTCCCACACTACCTGTGTGATGTTGTATGGTAATAGCAGCTTTAGTTTTAGTTTCTCAAAGAATTAAAACTCAATGCTGGTTGGCAGTGAATTTAGAGGATGATGATCTAAAAGACAGCTCATAGTACCAAAACTGACCACACCATGCATATGGGGACTTGATATTTTATGTAAGAGGGAGGCAGAGATTGACCTCCCCTTAGGTGATTTAGATTTAAGTTGCTCAAGTCGCCGAATAAAATTGTCTTTGAATAGTGTTGGGAATGCACAATCTTTGAAAAATAGTAATTTAAGAATTAATTGTATAGCACCCATAATGTGCTTCATAACAAGGAATTTTCATGAGGGAAACTGTAAAAGTGAAGAATCTGTGTCTGATATAAATTATGTTATCTCAGAGAAGGCTTCTGAATTAGGTTGTCTTACTACTCAGTGACAAAGTGAATTGTCATCCTTACTTAAGCTTTATGTACAAGTATTTGATGAAAAACCAGGTATTATCAAATGGTATGTATATCATATGAATGTTTATCCTCATAAAATATATTGTCAGTCCTCTTATTCAGTGCTGTGGTCTAAAAGAAAAAAGGTACAAGCTGATATGTAGAAAATGTTAGATTGGAAAATTATAGAACCTCCACAATCAGAATACTGTAGTCCTCTACTGGCAATTTACAAAGCAGACAATAGTGTTAGACTTGTACTGGATGCTAGAGAAGTGAATAAAATGACAGTGCCTGTAAGAACTCATCCAGAAAAACTGGATGTGTTACTGCAGAAATTTCTTGGTGTTCCGTATTTATCATCTATTGATTTGAAATCTAGGCCTAGTTATTGGCAACTTTTACTACACAAAGAATGTATGAAGTATACTGCATTCAATTTTGCTGGAAGATCATATCAATTTTGTGTAATGCCATTTGGACTTTCAATTAGTGGAGGAGTATTTATTGAAGCCCTAGATACTGTTCTAAAACCAGATTTGATTAACAGAGTAACATTGTATGTTGATGATTTATTGATAGCCACAAAAACATGCGAAGAGCATTTAGAATTACTAGAAGCTGTGTTAGGTCGTTTCAGGGAGTATGGAGTATCAGCCAACCTACTCAAATCTAAGTTTGCTAGGCAACAAGTAAAATTTTTAGGACATATAATTTCACCAACTGGAATATTGCCAATACGCAATTTCTCCTATCCAAACTTTAAAAAGCAACTTAAGTCATTTATTGGTTCAATTTCATTTTTTAGAAAATATTTGCCAAATAATTTAATTAATAATGATGTACTGCTTATATTATTAAGGAAAAATGTACCTTGGAACTGGACAAGGGAATGTCATGTACTATTTGATGATATGAAAGAAGTTTTAGTAAATGGAAATGTATTATATCATCCTGATTTGTCTAAACAGTTCTGTATTGTTACAGATGCAAGATTAACCGGCTTAGCTGGAATTTTGTTTCAGTGGGCTAAAGAAGATGATTAACAGGAAATCCATATAGTACGTTTTGCAAGCAGAGTACTTTCTAGCCTAGAAACAAATTGTCACACAACTGAATTAGAAGTATTAGCAGTTAAATGGGCATTAGAAAAGTTCAACTACTTCATATTTTGGCGAAAAGTTGAAGTATATTGCGACCACCAAGCAGTTACAGCTCTATTATCCTGCAAGCTACTTCACAATAGATTAGCTAGATGGGCTGTGGTTTTACAAAGTTATAATCTTGAAATAGTTCATATAAAAGGAAAAGATAATATTTTAGCCGACTGTCTTTCAGGACTGCCTGAAGGTTTCACAGAATATCCAAATATAGTGCAACAAACAGGTTCTTATAAAATAATCTATATACTAATAATAAATCTGTAAATGTAGGCTTGTCAATGTTCCCTTCAATCTTCAAAACTACTGGACGAATCTTCACACGGTTTTCACAGGAAACATGGGAAAAGTTTGGGTCAACATATAGGCATAATCTTATCAAAATCAGATCACGGAAAATAGAGATATCTTAAATGGAAGTGTTTTCAGTAACCACCATGTCTGTTTGTTCAACTATTCAAAACCTCTTATCACGAAAACTACTTCACCAATTTGCATGGGGTTTTCACAGGTAACTTGAGCGTAACTCGGGGTAACATAAAAAATTCGTTTCATAAAAATCGGATCACGGGAAAAGAATATCGTAATTTGAAAATATTCATCTACAACCGTCATGTCTGTCTGTCTCTTTGAACACGTTGATCTCCAAAACTACTTGACGAATTTTTATGGTATTTTCACATGTAACTTGAGAATATCGTGGGGTTATATAAAGGCTTCAATAATTGGAATCGGGTCAGAGAAAATGAAGATATCATAATTGAACCATTTGTTTAAAAGCCTTCGTGTATGTCTATTTGTTTAAGGTAATCTCCTAAAGTACTACACGAACTTCCATGGGTTTCCACAGGTAACTTTGGAATAGTTTGGAGAGTGGCATAGGTTACATTTCATCAAAATCGGATCAGAGGAAGGAAATATATCGTAATTTGAAGTTTTATGAGTATACTATGCTTATAAGTATGTTATAGATAAGCAAATTTACAAGTATACTATACGAATTTTCGTGGTGTTTCATAGGTCAACTGAGAGTACCTTGGGGCAACATATAACCTTCATTTCATTGAAATCGGATCAGGGGAAGAAGAGATATCGGAATTTTTAACATAGTATACCAAATAACTAATAGATGGCGATGTTGAGTTTTTTATTCATGTAACTTAGATGTAATACACTCACACAGGGGCTACAATTTTCCTTACGGCAGCGGTGTTGTGTGTTGATGTTGGCAACGGCCGTTGAATCCTTTTTGAAAAAATCAGTCACGTACAATAAGGGGATTAATTCTTTGTGTTGATGATGAAATAAATAAATAATGTTGTTCTGATCAATAAATTAATGATCCCCAAAAGCGAATATTTAGTTACCAACGTTAACATAATAAACCGCTGCCAGTGCAAGTAAAATTTAACCCACGTACGACGCAAAAAACTCATTTTTTTACTAGCTGTATCCCACATGTCTTGCATTGCCAAGGATAGAAAAAAGTACTTCTTTCTGCGGGTATCACTTTCATTGAAACATAACGACTTTCCTTCGCGTCTATCGATGTTTCCATTTACTTAGAATTCTTTGTGAGGAAACACGAATTTATGTGGTTTTCTTCCTTATTTCGGTGCATACTTATTACATCTTGAGTCCATTCTGTTTCGTAATGCCTAGAAAACTGGATAGTACAGTACAGAAGAAACATAGGTCCAGTCAGTTACGTAGTGTACCAAATAACTAATAGTTGGCTCTGCTGAATTTTTCCATTCTTTTTAACTTTTTTTTCATTTCGATGATTATGCTATAGAAGAGCAACGAAACACTAAAGGTGCTGTTGGTTTCGTAGTGCTGCAAAGAAACAATACATGATAGTGCAGTTGGTGGGGGTACGAATACCCCCTCAGGCATGGATATTTGTGCCGTCCTTAGTCTTAGTTCATAAGTAGTTCATAGCTATACAAACATTTGAACAATTGATCATGTAGTGCTTATTCCCTCAGTGACAGAAGTATTTTGAATTAAGAGCCGCAATCTTATCACTGCAAATAAAAACTACCATTGAACAGCGAGTTGCTGATTACACTTTATATATTCACAGCTTAACGAGGTATCTTTGCTTCTTTTGACAGGGAACATTTGAATTAAAAACAGGACGACATTTCTTTGCATCTATCGATACTGTAATTTACATAACAATTCTTTGCAAGAAAAATCGAATTTATGTAGTCCCCCTTTTGATTTCGGTGTATCGTCATTACATTTCGAGTGTGTTCTCTTTAGGAATGCCTCAAAAACGCCATAGTGCAGGAAAGGACAATGTGATGTGACGTTAATTACATAGTACACCAAAGAACTAATTATGGCGTTGCTGCGTTTTTCTTTTTCATTCTCGTAACTTCAGTGTAATACACTACAAGAAGGGGTACAATTTTACTTATGGCGGGGGCGTTGTGTGCCGATGTTGGCAATAGCCGCTGAATGATTTTAAAAATCAGTCACGTAGAATGAGGGGAATAATTCTTTACGTTCCTGATGAAAGAAATAATTTATGCTGCCCTGACCAGTAAATTAATCATCATCCTAAAGTGAATAGTTAGCAAACTAAATCGCTGCCACTGCAAGTAAAATTTAATCCGGGTAGAGTACAAATTTTATTTTTCCTAACTGTATGCCATATGCTTTGCAATGTCTTGGAGAGAAAGGAAGTGCATCTTTCGACGGGTATAACCACTAAATTGTGCATGGAAGAAATATCTATGGAATGAGCATTGCGTCCTGTTCATCTTCTCAACATTAAGTTGGAATTACCACGTGATGTTGAGACAAACACACTCTTTCCACAAATTTATTTGCTCCTACGATTGGTTTGTACTGCATTGGCTGCAAAGACGCCCACCACCCCCCACCCACCCCGCTCCCCGCTCCATTTCACAGAGCAACCACGTAACATGAAATAATATCTTAATAAGTGTGTCACAGAAGCAACAAGGAAGTTGAGGAAGCGTCGCTAAAAGAGCCATTTACACATAGTCTTTGTCTTAACCGAACAAAAAAGGACTAAGATAAAGCCAGCGATTAATATATTTTTCCCAATATTACGTGACATTTCCAACTTAGTGTTCAGGACACGAAAACTGTTATGCGTATTTTAATGCTCACTCCAGAGATATTTCTGCTCTGTGCCTGCCACTAGAGATAATATACACACGCGAGCAAAAACTTATTAGAAACCTCTATGCTTTCATAATTGTTCTCTACAATATTGAGATTAAAATTTGAAATTACTTAGTTTTGGTGCAGGCTACATTAAGATAGATACAGACATCTTCTTTTGCAGAACAAATAGTACTTGGTGTTCCAAATATATAGTTCTATTACAGAAGGTCGATATCAATTTCGTGCTTTATGAAGTAATCACTGCAGGACGTGGGGACACGTATTATGTGAAAGAGTGGCTGATAACACGTCGAGACAATTCACTCGAAATACTATATTTAATGAACAATTCTATACAGACGGTCAGCTGATGGCATTCCGTCAACGATTACCCACACTTGCTTTATGGCACATTGACACCACCATGACGTGTTATTTATACAGACGTGAACTGCTGTGTTGATTTAATTTCCAAACTTTCGATATTCGTCGAGTTTTCGATAATAGGGAGCACTGCATACAAAATAACTACATTGTCCCCAGTGCAACACTGCAACATACTAATAATTCAGCATACACTTACAGTTTAGTACTACAGCATAGAACCAATACATGGCGCTGTTATTATTATTACTATTTTTCATCTCAATGATAGATGTGTTTTCAGTAGTTACGCCAAACAGACAATTTCACACCGCAGTATTAACTTTTTGAACACAAACCAACATTAAATTTATATCGTTCCGGAGTATGGACTTAAATTAATTTTACATTTGCATGAAAAACTTTATGAACATTCAGCGTTTTCGACAATGACTTCTACTTAAATTTGACATCTTGGATAGTTTATTGACAGAGGGATCCAACAAGGTTTCTGTTTTTGCTGACCTAGGCCCGGAACCCAAGAAATCATGGTGTACACTGGTTCCTCTTTAACAACCATTGCGAAGCAATGGCATATAAGCTAGTGTTAATTAAAGACTCTCCTTTTAGAAAGGATTACATTAGCATGTTTAAAAATGTATCAGCCTTACAAGATACTGATCACTATTGGCAACAGATAAAACAAAATTTTAAGTCTGGAAATCTAGCGAATGCTACAGGTTAGCAATTAGTAGATAACATTTGTACTATAAGGGTAACTATACAACTGGTAACTGGAGAGTATGTTTGCCTAAATCTCATTTCAACCAAATTATCTGGTACACACACTTCGGCTGGGGTCATTTTGGACCAGAAAAGATTTTATGACATTGTTATTTTCCTAGTCTGAAAAGAATTACAGCCATGAGTTTAAGCACTTGTGTTATTTGTCAGAAAGCAAAACCTACTAGTTACAATAGAAAAACATATTTGCATCCTATAGTACCTAGTAAACCCTTAGAATTTGTTTCTTGTGATTTATGTGGTTCTCTATATACTGTCAGAGGTGGAATGAAACATCTATTAACAGTATATGAAGTCTTTTCCAAACATTTAAAGTTATATCCTTTAAGAGCAGCCACTTCTTCAGCTGTGATCAGAAGTTTTAAGTTACTTTGTCCAAGTGGGTAAACCACTAACAGTTGTATCTATGACAAAAATGTATCCAAGATATATAATATAATATAATATAATATAATATAATATAATATAATATAATATAATATAATATAATAGAATATAATATAATATAATATAATATAATATAATATAATATAATATAATATAATATAATATAATATAATATAATATAATATAATATAATATAATATAATATAATATAATATAATATAATATAATATAATATAATATAATATAATATAATATAATATAATATAATATAATATAATATAATATAATATAATATATAAGATTGGTGATCTCATATTACTGAAAAAGCATCCAGAGTTTTGTGATGTTAAAAAGACAAATAAGAAATGGCCTTACTATATGAAGGATCTTATGAAATAGTTAACATTCCTAATCATAATAGTTATGGGATTGTGAACCCAAGAACCAAAGTAGCAAAGGGTTTGTACCATTATAAGGATCTCAGTTGATTTCATGAGTAATATTATTTTGTGTATCATCTGGTTATTGAATATATATATATATATATATATATATATATATATATATATATATTTGTGTGTGTGTGTGTTTTGAGCCTTAATAGTGATTTTGTAGTGATAAATGATTATTAATATGTATTTATAATGTTTATTGTACATTGTAATAATGTGATAAAATGAGTAATAAATCTAAATGAAGGTCAAAATATTATGACGAAGATACCTATTCAGTTGACTGTTTACTAAGTGACTATCATATATAGTGAGTAATGTTGCTAATTTGCCAGTATAGTATTATGAAAGAAGTTGGGCAGAGGACCCATGTAGTGTTGCGCTACAGTTGGCAGTGCTAAGCGCATAAACAGTCAATGATGGTTAGTAAAATTCCATTAAGTGGCTCACTGGCGTTGTGCCATAAGGTTGTTGGCAATGCAAAATGCGAACTCTTAATGGACACGTAATGTGTGACAGTGATGCGAGCTTCTCGCAGGCAAATTGATAGACTGACATATGTCTTGAATATTGTGTTGCTTATGTACCCATTGTAGAATATTAAAATTATGTATTTCACATGATTTTATTTTGGATACCAATATGATTCAATTGTTTATGTAAATATTTATGATGTCGTACTATGTAAGTTGTAATGTAAGTCCTTTGAAAGTAAAAATATATTTTTTTGAATAAATGCTTGAATGGAGCTTCTCTCCATTACATGACAGTAACTGAATGACGATTTAGCAGCCTTCTGCTGCATAATAATAACTTCATTAGAAATAAAAGAATTTTTTATGAGTGTCTTTGTATAGATTTAAAATGTTGTTATGTCTAGTCATTAAGTAACCATTTGTTTTATTTGTTGAACTGAGTGCATGGTTAAAACCATATGAAATTATAGTGCAAGATTCCTGATAGTTTCACAGTTAGGGACAAATTCCGTAATACTAGTGGACATTTCCGCGGGAAATTTAAAATTTTTTCGTAATCGCGAATAACTTTATTTCTTTTAAAAAATGATTTGGTAAGAGGCAATTTGCAGTTAAAAATGTTAGTCTGAAACAAACATGACCCCAATTTCAATTACATTTCATTTCATTTCATTTCATTCCATTTTATGGTAATCAAATATGTTTCAGTTAACCCTAGTGTGAATAATATAATTATAAATTGCTAAATGGAAATTATTATTGATTTTGTTATACAAGGTGCTTTATAAGACTGTCAGTGATACAGTGATCAGCAGCCTAATTCTCATATGATATTACATGGAATAAACTGTACTGCACAGTGTTCGATTGTGATACAGTGTTGATAAAACTGTCATTATACAGTGATCGACACAAAAATAAATCAGTGAAAGTGATCATCGTGGATTAATGGGACTATGATATACTGAATTATGACAAATCTTGACCCATTGTACATGATAAAGACGTGCAAATACGCAATGGTTTAAAAGTTATAGTGTGAAATACAGCTATTGTCAGTGCCAGTCAAACTGTTTACTCAGTCGAATGGGACACTTGAGACTGTCAATACCCATAAAGTGACATCAAACGAAACATACAATGAACAGTGCACTCAAAGTAGAGTAACTAACCACTCGAGTGTTTTCTATGTTTTCAGGGACTTTAACCATGCCAAGTACTATGACATTTTTTGTACAACTTTGTTTCATGAATGATCATATATAGTGATGATCGAGAACAAGACAGACCCTGGGGGGCCTGTTCGAGTCAAACCAGTACTGATGCCGACGCCACACATCGGCCGTGCATTGGAAGAAGACAAAAATTATTTGTTCAGAATACAGAGACACTTCTCACACGTAGTAGTAGGAGCAATTGTCGCTCAACTACACCACAACACAATAATTAAGGACCATGAGTCCCACACACACCCTAGGATGTTCTTTTTGCTTTTTTCTGCTATATTATGATTTCAAATGATGAAATATTCTACATCTACATGGGATACTCTGCAAATCACATTTAAATACATGGCAGATAATGTATATATTATTTTAATGTCAATTATGCCTTGTGTAATTTTATGTTGAAATACTTAAGAATGAAATATTATTTTACTAATTTTAAGATGAAGTACTTAAAAATAAAAGATCATTTTAAAATTTTAATTTTAAATATTTAAGATAATACTTACTGTATATGAATATATTCAGTGTTAATATATTAGAAAGGTACAAATTTGTATAGGAAAACTATTAAATCCAAATGAGATGTGTTGCAATGTCGCTAACTAACTACATCTGGGGGGCCTATGTAACACTACATCGCAATCACAGCACAAACTAGTCATTTTCATCCAGATTCAATTCTAATAATTTGTAAGAGGCAGAATTTTTACGTATTTGTAAAAATTTCAGTAACACTCAATATGTCATTGAAGTATCAAAACAGTACAGTCTCAGAGTAACCGTATCTAAACACTGTAAATCAGAGTATTCTTCTGTCACTATAGTAGTATAAATATTTCCACAGTATAGCTACTCGCTCTCTCTGTCTTTGTTTCTCCCAATGTTAACAGCTCTCAGTATTTGTTTCTCATAATGATAAGATCTCTTTCAGTCTTTGGTCCTTGATGTATTAACATTGCTTAGTCAACTGTTGGACTTAGATTGTTATGGTCATATCTGAAATAGTCAGGTGCAAAAATATATTCCGAACCTTTGGTTTACTACGATTGAATTTATTTGAAAGGCTTAATTAAATCGAACTTATATGTGAGTGCATAAATAATATCTGTGGACTTTAATTCGGGATAGGCTACGGTCTCAAAAGAATTCTGCCTCCTAATAGGAACATAATAATCAAGAAAATATTAATCATTGCTAAAAAGGTTTTCTTCATTGACAAACATTAAATCAAATAACCTTAACTTGATCCAAAACAGGAATAATTTTTAAATACTGACTTTGCCAAGAATATCAAACTGCGATTTTGTGAAATGAACTATATAGAACTGCTTATTTGAAATATATCATGTGACTTTGATAGTGTTTTGTAATGTGCTTAATGTGAAATATTAATTAAATATTTTGTGTCGACCACATCAACCGTAGATACCACCTGACCTTCTCATTGGTAATTGAAGAACTTTTAAAAATAACATATTTGAATTATCTGTAAATCAAAGTGACTAAAAATAATTAAAGGACGTAAATACTCAATAAAAATACTTGCAATTTAAAATCAATGATATGACTTTTATAGGTAAGGACCAGTGAATGTTTATGTAAATTGCTTCATTAAATGGAATTGTTGGGAAAGAAAAGATCGTATTTAAAAAATAATTAATAATTTTTAAAACGAGCTACTGAGACTATAGAGTCCATGTTCATCATTTAAAATATAATCCATGAACTGTGTTAGGCTAAGGAAACTTAAACCAGAGGCATCCGTAACTGAATATATGAAATATTATCAGGTATACCAACATAAATAACCAACGTATGCCTCAAATAAAAATTTTACATGCCTAATGGAATGTTTAGGTGAAGTCGACGAAAGCTTGCACTACCGCTGACGTCGCTTCTATCATACCGAAGCACTACAACAAACCAAATAAATTGCCACCACCAACCAAAATATCAAATAAAAAGGACATCACATGTTTTACCAATATAAGGAATATAAGGAAAGGCTGAGTTGCAATTGCTATCGTACACATCATATTAGTAATCGCAGGTATTAAAATCATTATAACCCCACGACTCACACAATGTCAGACACCACCTGTCTATGACTTATGTGTTTACAACATTGGGGGTATTTACAATCAAAACTACACAATTCAAAATGATAATCAGTTTTTCAGAGTTAAGAGAAGCACAAAATTTATGGAATCGTACAAAATTTATACTGTATGACAGGTATAAGCAATTACTTAAATTTTCTGAAATTAAACAAAATTTACCAAAATATTGTTCAAAAAAGTTCTCAGATCAAATTTAAAGATATGGAATGTGGGTGATTTTGCCATGTGCCCAATAAAAGTAATTTCTCATGGCAGTAAACCTTTTACTGGGGGACTTTGTAGCGTCTTCTTCTCTGATCTCTGCTTTGGTGGTGGTCTCTATGTTATGGATAAATACTGTGAAATTAGATACAGAAAAACCAAGAACTTTGTTATAGAACTAGTCTGGATAAACACAAAAAGTTTTGTTGAAACATAACTACATTGTATGGATATAGACTGAAGACATAATAGATAAAAAGAATAATCTTACATGTTAACAATTAGTGTATATAAAATAGTTGTGTAATCAATATAAAAATTTTAAAAAAATGAGTACACATCAAATTTCAGAAATAAAGTATAGAAATAATAATAAATATTAATACAACAATCTTTAGATTTCAATTGGACATTGAGTAAATTATTAATAATTTATTACAATTTTCATACTGGAAAGCATTTGGGAATGCAAAAGTATTACAAAGATGCAAATTGTATTCAGATATGAGAATTTTATCATGTTATATTAAGCAAACAGACATAAAAACTTTGATCACGATTATTATGTAAGGATTATTGCTATGAAAATATTAGAAGCTAACTAATATGTTGGTAACTGGTAATATCTCTTAATGGTAATATAAAACGGTAAACCTAAATCTGACATTTACTAGCAAATGTAAGAAGATGTTTAATGAAGAGAAACCCTAGCAATTGAGCATTGTGCAAACTGCACACAAGCACCTAAGAATATCAATAATAAATATGCTACTATACATTTTACATCCACAGCCGAAAGGTGAGCAGATGGTCATAACGCCACTATAAAAACTTGGCTGTTGAGGTCACCATAGATATGCAATTATTAAAATTATCAAATTCGTATAATTTTACGAATACAGTATTCTTTCATATTCGTTTACAAATACAGAATCTAATATAAATCTCATCCCAGTAACCTTCACGAATGACAACAAAAGACCCTTGCCATTAAAGTAAGAAAAAATTAACCACATCACAAATTTGATATTATTAGGACACAAAGTGTATAGGCAAAGTTTGTAGACAAAAGTCACAGTGAAAGTTAATATACAATGTGTCAGTTCAGTTAAATAATCATAATCAAATTTTAAATGACAGGCACCCCAACAAGTTTCTTGCACAAAGATCTTTTAGCACCCCTCTTTATAAATAATTTTGTATAAGACTGTTACTAAAAAGAAAAATACAACCAATTAATAAAAATCAGCAATTAATTTGGAATATGTCATGAAAGCATCTAATAATAAATATGCATTATTCATACAGTTACGATTTCAGAGTTTAATGAAGCTTTAAAACATATACTTGACTATAGTGTATGGTGACAGTAGATCGTGTAGACTATGCAAGAGATTTGGTAAATCATGAAAATACAGTCTACTTGAAAACAATTTCAAAAATTACATGAAATGAAAGCATTTAATCATAACCATTACATATTAAAAATTTCAAGATATAGTGAAAAATCAAACATTACTGTCAGAGGCATATAACATCCAAGTATTTCAGCGTGGTCAAACAAGAGGCTATGTGACATGAAAATACCATTTCATCAAAAAATTACATCTCTGACAGTTAATTTTCAATGTAACCAAAGATTCCCAGAATATCCTGCATAAAATACTTTGGAAAGCTGAAACATAATCATATCAGAAACTTTATGTACCTGTTAAAACATTAAACATACTTAGGATTTTAGACATTAGGTAATAACATCAGGATATATAGTATGTTAGATGACTCATTTACCCAGAAACATAGTGCATAGAAAAATGTTAGGAAGAATTTAGCTTACAGAATAATATTACAGCTGGTTAGTTGAAAATGTATCTCATGTTCCTTATACTAGGTAATTTTGAATAGCATTTATAGCAATGGCAAGGAACATTGTTTTACAAAGCACATAGGCCTACTGTCAGTGAAGATTTTAAACTTAAATGTGAGATATATGGACAGAAATCTAACTAAAACTTCAAAAATATCAACTGATGTCAAGAAGTTTACTAAAACGTTATGGACTAAAGTCAGAAACACTTTACATTCCAGTTTAACGTAAATAAAACTAATTACAATTCCTAAACCTGCTTAGGATTGAGTTTCAATGGTAAGAGATACTATACCAATACATCTCTGCCTCCATATTTTAACTTTACGAATTTTCCACCATTCTGGGATTTTTCCCAGCTTAATTGTAGTGTTTTCCATACATAATATTTGCCACTTTTATATTTGTGACCTCTTTCTTTCATTTTCAAATGTCAAATCTGGTAAGTTACTGTCAATTTTAGTTGAGACAGTACCTTTCAAATTTACATTTTCATGTTATTTTTAAGACACAATGTAGTTTGATCAATATCTTCCCTACGTACAAGCTTTTCAACACCAATATTTTTAAACCCTTCATCAATATCATCGATAACCACATTGTCGACATAAATATTTTTAAGCGCTTCTACAATAAATCATTTATCACATTTTCAGTTTCAAAACGCATTCTACTAACATTTTCATTGTTATTTTTACACATTTCCTACTTGCAATATTGTCATACTTAGTATCAATACCATTTGTAACATTCTCATATTTAGAACTATTATTGCAAACCATATTACTTTCATCATTATGAACATCAACATTTTCAATGTTAATACATTGTACTATACATAACCCATTACTGTCAACTTAAACCTCATCCTTAACATTAACATCATCGGAGTCACAACTTTCAAAATCAAAAATGTCATCACTATCAGACAGGTTGTCATTGCATTTAGCAACACAAACAATTTTCAAAATACAATTGTCCGATTCCAGTACAAAATTCTTGTCACAAATAGATACAGGCCTACATTCATTTTCCTTAAGTTCAAAATAAGTGTTTTCAGATACAGAATTATACCGATTGTTATGCATTAGTACATCATATTGTTTACATTTTAAGTTAACCATTAGGTTCTTATATTCGTGTTTTCTTTGTGAATTATTATTTCTGTACATTCTGTTCTCATTAAAATGTGTATTGCCATACTTATTGTTTCTGTGTGTTTGCCATCCCCAGTCCATTTATTACAGTATATAGAGCCTTGCCTTTCAACAGGTTTGTCAATTTTGGACACAAAATTTAAAAATTCTTGTCCATCATTATCAGGTGCATGCATTAAATCCCATTGCAAATATTTTGGTAGCCTTCCTTTTAAACAATAATTTGTGTCATTGTATCTAAAGGTTGGTTTAAGTATATTAAAGTATTCAACCGATTTTTTAGAAAATTGTCATTTTCCTTTTCATAGTATCAAGGTCCATTCAAAAATCTACTCTAAACACTGTGTTGGTGACTTTCTGACCAAAATTTATTTAACAAACTCTTTTTAAATTCCTGATAAATTGTCCAAGGTTTTATGTTTCGATTAGCCCAACTTACAACTTCTCCATTCATTTAGTATTTTACGTATTTTAAGTTATTAGCATCACACATACCTTCAACAACATTGTTCTCACAATACATAATAAAATCAACAGGATGAAAATTCGTATCTGGAAAGCTTTTAACACGATTTTTTAACCATATACCAAAATGATGAATGACAATTTTAAAAATATTATTGTCCACACAGTTACCAGATGAATATACTCTGTCAAAATCCTCATTTACAACTTCGTTTATGCCTACTGTATCTATGCTTACATTTAAACTTCCTATTTCTCATTCTACAACTTTAAATGAATTTTTAACATTTCCCTTTCCCTGTGAACATCTTTTTCCCACTGCCTGCACTGCTGTGCCTACTTCATGAAAACAACTCCTTATGTTGCTATCATTTATTAGGCCGAACTCAGTATTTACTACATTTTCATTAAGGGTTTTGAGACCAGTAAATTCACACGAAACTTTAATTGTATTTATTTCATCAACTTTAATTTTCCTTATTAATTCATCTATAATTAAATTTTGTTGGTCTGTATACTTTTTATTAATCTGTTTCATATTTTATCTATCATTGATTGAAGCATATGTAAAGTGTTTTTGGTAGGTTTGCATTCACCATTATTTGATTAATGTCCCCTTTATCCATGTTGAATAAACTGCACCCACGTCACAGAAAATCCAAATTTTCTGCGTCCAGTCCGTTCCATGTTCAAATATAAAGTAACTTTTTGTCTTACTTCATTGTTGTTTCTCTTCCAATATAAATCATCATTTGGTCTTGAAACCCATGCCAGTCACATTGCTTATGATTTCATGTAAAAAACATATCATCTTGACATACAGGTGGGTCACATTTCTTACAACTCCATTTAGAAAGGGTACATGTGTTGTTTATTTTTCCTTTTTCTCCGTCTGTGAAACATACCACATATGTAGATTCGACAAAACGACAACATTTCCCAGCCGATGCACGATGTATAAAGATGTTACTCACCGTTAGAACCACATCTTACAGGTGTTTCATAAATGAAAGTCATACATCACCATGCAATCGATGTTCAGCGGTAGATCCAGTAGTTTGAACAGCTCGCCCGCCTTTATTTTATTATGAAAGCATCAGGTTCTTAAAAGTCATAGGAATCTTTAATTGCATTTGTTGATGTAATTTAAAATAGTTAAATCAAAGTAATTATGCAGATTTGAGGTCAACAAAGCATTGGAAACAAATTGGTACATTGCAAAAGATATCAGATAATGTTAGTTGGAAATATGATTAGAAAAGTATTATTGCATATTATTAATGCTACGACTTTCACAACCAAAAACCATTTAATAAAATAATATAACATACCTTTTCATTGATGCAATTATACAATATTTTTTCAAATTGTAATGTTTTATAAATACTCTTCATATTACTATAGTGGGTTACTAAAATTACTTTAGATTAAAGTAATTATGCAGATTTGAGGTCAAAAAGGCATTGAAAACAAATCGGTACATTGCAAAAGTTATCAGATAATGTTAGTTGGAAATACGATTAGCAAAAATATTATTGCATAATATTTTTGCAAACATAAACAATTTAATAAAATAATATAATATAACTTGTCATTGATGCAATTAAACAATCTTTTATCGTATTGTAATGTTTTAAGAATAGATTCATGGTTATGCATAAGGAAAGTCTTGGTTGCAATTGATACCATACTATTCTTATTAGTATGCTGGGGTACTAAAACCATTATAAGATGAACAGTTTGCTGCTCACGAGGTTGCCTTCTTGAAATACCATGTACACAGAATTGGTGGAGGTGTACTCTTCAAGACAAAACTAGTGGTGTCATGGGAAGATAATGAAATAACTGCTTATATAAATTATCCCATTAAGAAAATTAAAAATAATGTATCTTAGACTGTATGAATGTATGTGCCACTTTTCACATGTGGCTTTTCTTGACAATTATTACGCAGAAAAACAGTCGTATTCCACACTTATTAAGCTGATAAACAGTCTTATTGGTATCATGCGGTTGTCAACGAGTGATATTTGTTTTTCAGACTTTTTGTGTTTGAACAACTTGTACTTCATGTTCGTCTTCGCTCTGAGCGAGAATGTACGGTTCCTACTTATTTAAAAAAACATATCCAGATGGCAGCAGATGACATGAAAGTAACTAATTTGTCTTCAGTTTTTTAAAGCCACAACACAGCCACTGCGTAATGTGACATTGATTACTACTGCGGAGGACAGTAGGTATGACCGATACTGATCATTACAAAATCTCTCCTTCAGTTCAGTGGAGAATTGAGGTGAGTGCTGTTCCTGCAGTGCTCAATTGAGCAAATATTCTCGTCGTGGTAAGTTCCTCGTCCCAAATACAACACATAAAGGAAGTAATAAGGAATTGAATTATTATCCATTTACTTCTGTGTAAAAAGAAACATTCTACTGCTTATGAACTAAAACGACTTACTTATGTGCATTATTCTATGTTGGAATTTACAAATTTTTCTAGCTTCTATATTTAGACTGAGATTGACATCAGATACATTGCTGAAGTTCGTGGCAGTGTTTGTGTGGCAGCCTAAAAATCGACTCGTAATTTCATTGCTTGGAAAACACTTTCACACGTATGTAGTTCCAAACATACTCCATGATAGGCAGTTACACAAAATAGCTACTTATCTTACTTGGAGGGAAGTTCTCGTAATAAAAAAAAAATTGTGTCTTCTACAGTGAAAAGTCTCCCTGAACAGTTTCATGCAAATAAACAAGCTTCAGCTGAATTTCAGAAGTTATACTCCACTTGCCCACTACAAAAGAGACTGCAAAGATGCTGAAATCAGTTTAAAATTATGGTTTATAGGGAAGTTAATGTGAAATCAATTGCAATATGTGAACCGATCAGAAAGACAGAAAAAAAGGACTCGCCGCCACACTGCAAACACGAAAACAAGCTGCCATCAGATTGCCTCCATATTTTCCTTGGAGAAATTTCCTGACCGCTTCCAAGTCATGTAGTTGGTTTGAACAAAATTACGGAATTTGTACGAAACAGGCAAAAATTCGATCAGGTAAACACCTGTTAGAAAGTGGTTGTTCATTTTCAAAAGTATATACTTTCCAGTGCAGTATCGGATATGGAACTTTTAAAATCAACGAAAAATTGATACAGTGTATATGGAGGTTGCATACACCCTGTGACAACTGGAGGTCTAGAAGAAACACCCATGAGGATGATTACTGGAATAACACAATTACTTTTGGTTGCTTTTTTATCAGTTAATTTTTTATAATGTTGAATATTAAGAAGTTTTCTTTAGCTCGCTACTGGAGTATAATAGTGCATCAATCAAAAATAAAAGGAAGAATAACACCAAAGTAAAAATTGGTTTGAAAAGTGAATGTGGGATTTAGAACAAAACACACTGCACACAAACTTCTGCATACTGCAGAATGTGTCCAAAGCCTTATAGAACGGAGACGGTGCACTCCTTCGTAACAACAAACTGTGTCACTTTCAAAGAAAATGGCCTTTTACGCAAGATGAATTACATTAATATGGAGAATGGGCCATGACTATTAAATTAGGGATCGTTTGACCCCCATTCAGGTCTTAACACGTTGGGAATCAGCCACTTAAGAAAATTTTGGGCTAAAAAGACGAGTCATTTATGTCATTACTATTGTAAATTTTATTGGCACATTTATGTTTTGTGTAATGCACCCTAAAAAATAGAGCTTCAGGATTAGTTTATCATACGTATTTTGGTTCTTTCGTAGATAAATATTGCAGTTACTTCGGCGAAAGTATATTTACACTTAAAATATTTATGGGAAGTGAGACAGTGAATCGCAAGTTGGTAAATAATTGACAGTTGTCGTGATCATACCAAACAACATACTCGAAAATCATTTATTTCTCCATCGATATTCTGCAACTCACATTGAGGTACATGGCAGAGGGTTCATCTAACAACTTTTATAATTTCTCTCTATCGTTTCCTTCTTTAATAGGTCGCATGAAAGAGGAACACTTAAATCTTTCTGTTTTCGATCCGACTTCTATTATTCTATTATGATGACCAAACTGCATGGTCATCAGTTCGTAGCTTACAAACTACTTAAACTAAGATAAACTAAACTAAGGACAAACACACACACCCATGCTCCAGGAAGGACGTGAACCTTCGACGGCGAGCAGCCATGTGCTCCGTACGAGGCGTCTTGGACATATGGCTACTCCACCACGGCATGATGACCATGTCTTTCTATGTAAGTGCCTGCTAGCAATGTATCCTGGCATTCTAAAGAGAACGTTATTGCAAACAACCTCGTTGCAACAAACAACACCTTTCTTTTAATGATTTCCAGCCAAACTCGTGCATCATTTCAGTGACTCCCACATATATCGCAATAATACAAAACTGCACTTTTCTGAATTTTTAAATCGTCCGTCAGTGGATCCTGGTGTGGATCCCGCAATGCATAGAATACTCCTAAATAAGACGCACAAGTGTAGTGTAGACAGTTTCTTTAACAGAACTGTTGTATCTTGCACAGTCCAATACAGTGTTGTAGGATATGATAGGAAGGACCGTTATAAGCCATGATATGAGCAAATGAGCAGTAGAAAATTCGTTTCAGAATAGCATAGATGAGTTATGCTCATAGATCTTGAGGTACTTGTGTGCATATTACAGCCAGTGTTTACCAGATTATTTCAATTTGAAAGGTCGTTTCTGCCGTAGCAATATGACTTGAAGCAGCATTAAAGGGGGAAAAATGCAAAGTACGTTAAATGGATTATCTACTGTTTGATGCATATATTAAAAGCGGCTTGTTAATTTCAAATAACTGAACCTGGCAGGAAACTGCCAGATAAAAGATGTTTGTTAAATTTCAAATAACGAATCCTGGCTGGAAACCGCCAGATAAAAGAGCTGCAGTTATTTAAAACTAACAAGTCCTAGCAAAAGGGATCCAAGATAAGAGATTTGCGCAATGGAATACATGAGTTTCCTCCAGGAAGCAGAGGGAAACGATAATAAAACGGATCTGAGGTTAAATTACAAACAAGGGAATATGTAACTAAGCTGGTTTATTGCCAGTTCACATGGAAATGGGGGCAACACCGATTTTATACACAATAAAAGTGCATCACACTGTAATTTACAAGGTACTAATTTTGTTCACACCAAGAGGGTCAGATAAGCAAACACGAGGCTGTGAAACATATAAGACACAGGAGGAATGGTAGGATATGGGACACAATCATTCACAAGCGCGTAGCTGCGACACTTACTCTCACAGAAGACTGCGACATGAAATACAGCACTATGCACAACCAGTCAGATAAGCCGAATCTGCCAAGTTACGATATTCATAATCACGTGCACTCTGTTCCACCCCCAATACCCAGAAGGGGCCACTAAATTTCACACAAACCTTACACACGAGTGAACTGGTAAGGAGCCAGAAGGACGCGGAAAGACATTACGGAAGTA
This sequence comes from Locusta migratoria, assembly GCA_026315105.1. Lineage (NCBI taxonomy): Eukaryota > Metazoa > Arthropoda > Insecta > Orthoptera > Acrididae > Locusta > Locusta migratoria. The sequence continues at coordinate 541,344,395 of CM048747.1, read as the reverse complement.
GTAAGAGGTAGCATTATTTCAACGCCTGATGGGCTGGAAAACGTTGAACAAAGAATAGGTCTTTGTTCCACAAGCCGTAACGGACACCAAACTAAAACTCACTAGTCATCATTTACCGTTTTAACAGAAATCATAGTCACATTGGAAAACATACACAAGAGGAATACGCCACATTCCCGAGAATAACATAATTCGCACTCGCCTCAACCACACGTAACTTATTACTACTACAAAGCGTAGCATGGACCTAGCTGTGGCTCACCATTTCGACCATACGAACATCTTACCTAAGCCGAAACCAGAGAGAGAGTGACGACCCCACTCCGATACGTACGAATCCTCGCGCCAAAACTGCCAAACAGCATGGCAGAGACATACCATACTCGCGCAAAGAGTCAAGCTGCCTGAGCGAGGTCGATCGGTGCACGCGGGACTTATAGCAGCGCCCCTAGAGGGAAGTGGCTGAACGAGGCAGGCGCGGAGCACACACCGACGCTCCTAGCGTTAGAGAGTGGAAACAAGGCATAAGCGAACAACGCACAGCAGAGCTCCCTGCGGCGAAACGAGGCAAGTGCAGAACGCAGTAGAAGCGTATCACTCACACACAGGGTAAATACAGGGTGGGGAGCATAACAAAATGTCAATGCAGGTTAATACTTTAACTTATAGTAACAAAATCAATAAGTTTTTAAACTGAAAATAGAATTGTGACAAGTGCAAAGTCTCTACAACTTCAAAGGGAAGCGAGCAAACATAGAAATAAATAAAAAGAGGCAAAGAGCCGTCGCCAGTATTAACAATGTTGGTCTGGAATTATAAGTACGTAATATCACTAGATAAACTGGCATCAAGCCAGCGGGTAGGCTGACAACTAGAAAACATATTAGTATCAGATGGAGTGGGAGTGGGGATCAACAGTGAAGTACAGCACCTACATGAAGTTGCTATTACATGGATGGTGCATTACTGTTATTAGTGTCATATGTCGTACTCACCAGGTATAGGATACCTATGAGGATACTCCCAGTCCTGAGGGAACATCCGCAGCAACAAAACCCGAGAATTGGCATTTCTGCATCACTAGTGTTGTGCTCTGTAACAAATGAGTGATGCGTTACTTTTTCGACAGAAGCAATATAGTCATATGTTACGACTGAGAACGCTGGTCATACAGTAGATGGGCAGCAGTGGTCTGCTGGTAACTTAATGGGCCTATACATAAAATGGCTGTAGAAGAGTGTTCACCACTAACTGTGAGCTGACCTGAGACGACGTGTTGAAGTTTGTTACGTCTATTGAATGCTAGGAATCAAGACTAGTGACGGTTTGTTACGTGTAACAGTATAAGGAGAAATTGTACCTTTTCATATCAGCACTATCATATTCAAGCAAACGTTTTGTAATGTAATGCTCACTTTACGCAGATAATTTACCTAGCGAACTACGTATATACCTAAAGACAAAGAACATTAATTTTTATTGCATTGTATACACAAGACAGTCTCGATTGGTCATCATGTGAAAACTATCGAACATTCCTCTACTGCATTTATCTCTGTATTACTGAAATGGCGACCACCTGTTCTGTAACTCCCAGGTTCTCACTTATTATACTATTTTTTTTGTTTTCTTGAATCCTCCCACGTCGCTTTCGACTACTTATTTCTTAATGATGATGTGATGTATTATAGATGGTTTACATTTCCAGACAGACCTTATCTCTATAACTTTTCATATAATAATCGATATTACTGAGACGTCTCTAGATAGGTCTCGTGGGAAGGGAATGTTTGTCTCAAAGACCTCAAAGTAAAGGAGGATGGCTTTAGTTAAACAGAGAAGAGGCATTGTTTGAATTCTGGGGGCAATGCTTTTTTGCGCTCAAAACAAGGGTCTCCATGACCAAGATTAACGACAGTATGACCATTGTTTTTGGGGACAAAAAATGGTCGACTGCATAATTTGTTGGCTTCACTTTTTCAAATTTAGTGCGTCTCGAAAGACTGAAACCTCCTTCCTTTATGTGCTTTTCGGTCAGAAATGGCAACCCACGGATACACATGCCTCATACCATTCAGCATCTGTAGCATAAATAACATACAGAGGTAAATGGGTCATAGAAAAGTACATATCTAAACATATTCATTGCACTGTTTATTTCTCAATAAACTCACAACAACATAATACTTTCCGTCGCTTTAAAACAGCCCGTAAACATCGATCAGTGAAGTATTCGTAAGAAAAGGGTATTATGTAAAGCAGAATTCGGCAAGTAATCTTGGATGGGGTCCGGATGCTTTCCAAATCTTTTTACAAGGTACAAAAGTAAATATTCCTTATCCATTTTTTATTTTAACTTTCAGTCTCAAACTAATATCAAATACAAAAAATGTGAAATTAAAATGTATAATAATCCAGTAAAACTTATTTGCTATTTACTTATTTTTATTTTCACTCAGAAAAAGGTATAAATAAAATGTTTAGTCTAACTTCCATGGAAAAATACATTAAGCAAAATTTTGTATATTTAATTTCCACAAAAAATTATGAAATACAATGAACTATTCGTATTTATGTTAAAAACTCAATGCAAGAAATTACATGTGCGGTATTCAGCCAGATTCTTAAAGTTAGATTCACATGCGGAGCAGCTCTCCAGAGTGAGCTGCCATTAATTTTGAGCATTACTTATCCTTCAACAAATTAATTTTTAAAATAAAATTTGGCAAATATATAAGGAGACAAACATAGTAGCCTGGTAGATGGCTAATGTTTTGCAATTATCATATTTTATCCATTATTTTTGGTTTGAGAACACTGCAGTCATATCCTTATAAATACTGTACTAAATAAATACTGCAACAGCCTCAAGATGTTATGGCTAGTTGCACTGTTTATTTACTACGGTATAATTTTCATATATTCCGGGACATGTTCACTAGTCGTCAGTGGATTTATTTTTATATGTTTGCAAGGAAATGTCCTTAAAGTTTATTATCTCCACTGGAGTAAATGCTTTAAAAGGTGGAACAACTTCGTAGCCACATCCATCCATTCTGCTGCTGGAGAATCCTCAAAAGGTGATTTTAAGGGCACAACAATGACATTTAAATGCATTTGCCCGGAACGCTTAAATTGACGTTTCAGAGACTCTCAGAGTATGAAGTCTATTTATGGAATTTCCTTGTTCGGCAGATGAAGTTCTCGTGGTGCATTCGTGTGTACAGGGCTTTTATGCGGATCACCGTTCTCTTTTTTATATGGACAGTGTTTTGTGCGTCATGGGTGCCAAATTTAATGGAAATATAACTGTAATCATTTATAAATTAATTACAAACGATGAAACAGACACAAGTTTTGCTTTATGTTTATATATATCAATATATTAAAAGTCCATTAAAAAAACAGAATGTTCGTGGCTCGTGTAAAAACCTGAAGTAGTTCGGTGCAAGGATTTTTGAAACTGTAGGTAAAAAGTATGGACTGTATAGTAGTATCTAAAGTACTGTATATCATTTATGAAGTTTATGTATTGTAGGTTTTCCACTCGTCATAACCTTACTGACAGAGACATGCCAGCAGTGAGTAAAGCACCACTGCCTGAAGTGTAGCCTATGCTATACTTTAGCAACGGCTTAAATTTTAAATTTTATTGATATCCTACGGAAATTCATGTCAGAGTTTTTTTCGCGGTATTAATTTCATAATTGCCATGAGAGACGATAAACAAAAGAATAACAGTTCTAGATGTACGTGATCCTTACCAGCATAAATGTTTCAGTAAACAGGAGGCTCACAAATGGTACATCCAAACTTCCAAAACAATGAAAACGTGTTGTAGATAAACCTGCAAATAAGAAGGGAAATTTTTCCGTTTTAAAAATGTTTAAGTAAGCAGCAGCCTCTCAAATGGTACATCCAAACTTCAAAAATAATAAAATACCTGCGAAAATAAAAGGCAAATTTATCCGTTTCAATTTCAGTAAAAAGGTTTCAGTAAACAGCTGGCTCTCAAATGGTACATACAGACTACCAAAATAATAGAAAACATGTTGTAGGTACAACTGCAGAAAAGGAAGCAAATTTATCCGTTCCTAAAATGTTTAGATAAGGCTCTCAAATGGGATAAAATAATAAAAACCGTGTTGTATGTACAACTGCAAAAAAGGAAGCGAATTTATCCATTCCTAAACTGTTTCAGTAAACAGCAGGCTCTTAAATAGGAAATAGGATAACCAAACTTCCAAAAATAAAATAAACCGTGTTGTAGGTACAACTGCAAAAAAGGAAGCAAATTTATCAATTCCTAAACTGTTTCAGTAAACAGTGGGCTCTTAAATAGGACATCCAAACTTCCAAAAATATAATAAACCGTGTTGTAGGTACAACTGCAAAAAAGGAAGCAAATTTTTCCGTTTCTAAAATGTTTCAGTAAACAGCATACTCTCAAATGGGACATCCAAGCTTCCAAAATAATGAAAAACGTGTTGTAGGTAAAACTGCAGACAAGCAGGCAAATTATTCCGCATTAAAAATGTTTCAGTAAACAGCAGCCTCTCAAATGGTACATCCAAAGTTCCAAAATGATAAAAAGGTGTTGTAGGTAATGCTGCAAAAAAAAAAAAAAAAAAAAAAAAAAAAAAAAAAAAAAAAGGGGGGGGGGGAAATTTTTTCTTTCCTAAATGTTTGAGTAAACAGCAGCCACTCAAATGGTACATCCAAACTTCGTAAATAATAAAAAAACAGCGTTGTAAGTAAAGCTGCAAGAAAGGAGAGAAATCTTTTCGTTTCTAAAATGTTTCAGTACACAGCAGGCTCTCAAATGGTACATCCAAACTTCCAAAATAATAAAAAAGATATTCTAGATAAACCTGCAAAAAAGAAGGCAAATTTTTCCGTTTCTAAATGTTTCAGTTAATAGCAAACTCTAAAATTGTACGTTCAAACTTCTAAATTAATAAAAACCGTCTTGTATGTAAAACTGCAAAAAAGGAGGTTAATTTTTAATTTCTAAAAGTTTCAGTGTACAGCAGGATTTCAAGTGGTACATCCCACCTTCCAAAATAATAAAAAAATTGTAAGTAAAACTGCTAAAACAGAGGCAAATTTTTCCGTTTCTAATATGTTTCAGTAATCAGCTAGCTCTCAAATGGTACATCCTAACTACCAAAATAATAAAAACCTTGTTGTAGGTAAAACTACAAAAAAAGGAGGCAAATCTTTACATTTCTAAAATGTTTCAGTATCAGCAGGCTCTCAATTGGTAGATCCAATCTTCCAAAATAATGAAAAAGGTGTTGTAGGTTAAACTGCAAAAAGGAGGCAAATTTATCCGTTTGAAAAAATGTTTCAGTAAACAGCAACCTCTCAAATAGTACATCCAAACTTGCAAAATAATAACAGGTTTGTTGCAGGTAAAACTGCAGAAATGGAAGCAAATTTTTCCGTCTCTAAAGTGTTTCAGTAAATAGCAGGCTCACAAATGGTCCATAAAAACTTGGAAAACAATAAAAAAGCGTGTTGAAGGTAAATTCCCAAAAAAAAAGGCAAAGGCAAAAAGGGAAAGGTTAAACTGCAAAGAAGGAGGCTAATTTTTCCCTTTCTGAAATATATCAGCAAACAGATGGCTCACAAATGAAACATCCAAACTTCAAAATTAATAAAAAAAACCTGTTGTAATTAAAACTGCATTGAAAGGGGCAAAATTTTCTGATTTTAAAATGTTTCAGTAAACAGCTGGCCTTCAAAGGGTACATCCAAATTTCCTAAATAATGAAAAGCGTGTTGTAGGTACAACTGCAAAAAAGAGCCAAATTTTTCCGTTCTAAAATATGGGGTAAAAGCAAAGACTGTTTCCATCCCAAACATATATCTAACGCTGGAATTTAAACGATATTAATTGATTGCCGCAATTGCCGCGCGATTTAAAGTGTATTTTTACTTTCTTCGATAAACGGATGAAAGGTCAACATTTAACATCGTACAGTTCCTTCAAGGAAGGTTTCATTTTATTTGCGGCAGTGATGGAATATTTGGCACTGATATCTTCGGTTTCGAGCATAATGAATGTACTGTTCGGACAAAAGTAGATATAAGAACCTGTCAGCCATAGAGTAGTAACTGCGTTAATGATTTTTTTTATTGTCGACATTTAACTTTAACGTAAATCATTTTATTTATGGCTGTGTCGGCGTAGTTTTCTGATGGTGGAAGCAACCTACTAATTGCGATTTGAAATTCCAGTCTTATCCAGTGAGGGGAAAATGTTTCGTGTTGACCACGAAATAAATAGTTAAATAAATAACGCTGATCCTGCTCTGTGGTCGACTGCTTCTTGTATTATCTCATGTCCGATCAGTAAATTAATTATCCTCGTAAAGCGAACATTTCGTTGCCAACATTGGGGTGCTATGCCGCCAGTATCGAAAATAAAATTAACCTTCCTATACAGGTAACTGTACAGTCGTGAAAGGCCATCGTTCGGAATCTTGATCAGTTTTGAACAACAGAAAGCAATAAAATACGTTCTGGTGTTTCCTACCAAAACGCTCTTCATAAGTTACGCGGTACAACCTGTATATTGTTGGAGGACAGGCGACTTCGATTGCAAATATTCTTGGAAAGTAGCCGATATTACATCCAAGGACTACATACAATAGCTGTTAAATCAAAGATGGCATACGTCCGTCTACAACGTCAAAACGTGAGTACAGGTATAACATATTTCCTAGAAAATTATATATTATGTGAAACATAAACAAATGGAAATATTTGCAGATGTTGTGATGATGGAAATAATAATGGAGAAATTAGCTTAATTAGATAAAAATGTTAAGCAACATTCTCTGCCTAACGTTCCTCTATGGTCCAAGATTATGGGAACAAACTACTTTCACGTAGCATTGTCAGTTGTTTTTATTCCCAACTGTATTGATATTCTGCACTGAGCTATTAGTAGAAAAAGAATAATACCTCTTAAAATAAACTTCAGTAAAGAGTAAATATACTGGTAGTTGACATCCAATTCTTTGAATAGTTGGTCTTTCTGTTGTTCAGTGTTCACCGCGAATGAGTATTGTTACACCTCTTTGCATGCTGTTATCATCATTGTTACCGACTCCATGAAATTGCGATGCAGATGTGCAGCTGCAATTTATTGGGATCAAATCTACCTTTTACTTCCCTTAAAATCTTGGTCTGATGTCTATAATTCCCCCTAAAACTATGACAAGCTGTTGATCGTCCTAATTATTCGTGTTTCGGTATTTTGGAAGAATCCGTGTACATCAAAGAAAACGGCATTGCGATCGATATATATCCAACGTTCGATTCTTGCTCCACATTCGACATGACAAACGCGAAGCAGTTAATTTAAATTCTATTTTTGATTTCGTTGAATTTGTGACATTTTCTTGTAGTTTTCCACTTCAATATGTGATTACCAATTAAAACACCGAAAGAAATAACGGTAATTTCCAAGAATGGTATAATATATAGATCTGCAACTGTAAACGATATAGTGTTTCTGAACCTGAGATTCAGGCGCTACGCGCCCTCACGTACTAAAGAAAAATTCTTGTTTGACTTATACCTAATCTTCTTACGGCTACTACTTTCTTTTAAAGTGAAAGTTACGTTACGTATAGGTTAAACAGGAAGTTCTCTTTAGTACGTGAGGGCGCGTTGGGGCCGGATCTCCGGTTAAGAAACACTCAATCGATTTACAGTTGTACGTTAGATATAAATCATTTCAGATCGAGTTTCTTCGATTGCAAGTATTCTTGGAAATTGCCGAAAGATCGGCATAACTGAAGTCAGGGATACCACTCGTTAGCTTTAACCCGCGATGTAATCACGATTTCGAAAAACGTTTATACGGGATATTATCTAAATACTTACGTACTGTAGGTAATAAATAATCTGCGGTTACCCTCGTAAGTTACATATTACAACAGAATACACATACCATCACTACAACTACTACAACTCAGTCACAATATAATTACTCACTCCACCTACAAATAAGCACGTACACGACAACAAGCCAATGCCATGGGTGATATCCCAGTCTTCAGATTTGCCAAAATTTCATAAAATCATCAATTCAAAAAACAACATCGTAATTAGCTACATAAATCAGCTGTATCGCCATGTCAGTTTTCCGTCGTTGGTAGTGAAGCGAGAGTCATACGTTCGATATAATCGATCGTAATGCCGTTTCCTTTTATGTACACGGTTGCTTCCAAATTACATACTTGAAGTAAAGGTAATCTGTACCTACCACATGAGAATCCACCTTGTCAGAAATTCCTTACTGTCAACTTCATTTATGTAATCACAGTATCTTGCAGTTTCCTTGAAGGTCAGAAACAGCGCTACTTTTTTAAGACTATAAAGTACTAGAGGAATGATACACTTTACTCACATGAAAAAATATTCGAGTAATAATTCAAACTAAAAAACTGATCTAATAAACAAACATCACGAATATTTTTGTGCTTAGATAGTGTCTCATATTAAAACAGAGTTTATACTTCAACCAAAGAATATATACGAATTTCATTTACACAGTTTACTATTATATTAAGTATACTAGCTTATATGCCCGTGCTCCGCAACGGTTGTTAAAGAAGGGCCTGTGCGTATCATGGCTTTGTAGGGTTCCGGACCTTAGTCTGTAAAAATAGAATCTTTGTTGGATCGCTTTGTCAGTAAAATCAGTTGTCCTAGCCAAAATGTCAGACGTACGATTCCTTGCTGTAGTACGCCACAGGAGAGTAGGGATTTCTAATAGATGAACAGACAGACAGTTCCTGAAAACACTTCAGATTATGAAACATCTTCTTTCCGTGATGTGATTTTCATGAAATCGTGCTTATATTTTGCTCCAATCTTAGCTCCAGTGTCCTGTGAAAACCGCATAAAAATGTGCCAGAACTGTTTTATTTTTATGTATTTTTTATCTTTAAATACGTTTTCGAAACGTGTTATCTTCGTGAATAGGCCTATGATGTAGCCTACATCAGTGATATTTGCCATTTTAAAAATTTATCAAGCTTGATTCCAATGTGGAATTAGTGCTCAACGGTTGTATTTGACTTGTAGTAATTTTCAGCAATCAGTCGTAAAAATAGTTAGTTATTGTAAGACCTAGATTTCGACCGACATTATCAATGCTTGTAAATGATTAAAATATTTGAAACATCTCGACGAACGCAACCTCCAACATGGAGGTCGAGATGTTTCAAGTATTTTAATCGTTTATAAGCATTGCTAATCAGGCCCGGCGCAAGGCACGTGCGAAACGTGTTGCCGCACGGGGCGGCACTTTCCAAGGGGCGGCAAATTTGCTCCCCCCCTTTTTTATTTTTTTATTTTTATTTTTTTATTTTTTTATTTTTTATTTTTTTTTTTTTTTTTTTTTGGACAAACTCAACATTCATGCCCAAGAGGGAATTCTGTGGTGTCGCACAAGTCTGAAGTGCGCGCCTCGTACTTTCGCCGCTCGCCGCCATGCAAGCACGGCGCGGCGTTCATCCCCTACGACGTCGGCCACGAGCGCCATCTGCTGCAACGCCGCTCGTGGCCACCACTGAATTGCATCGATCACTTGGGATTAAGACAGGCACTAGGAAAGTCTCTCATCAGTAGGCAGGCCTCTATTACTTCAACTATATATCCGCTTTCTACTAGACTTCAGTTAACAAAGCTCTCTCTCTTTGAAATATATCTTATACTAATCTAGCTTAGTGTTTCTAGTTTCTGCTGTCCCATTGGCTGGTCACCTAAGACTCTGTACCCGCACACGCATGCATCCTATTTGCCTGTGTCGGTCTCTCTCTACTCGACCACCGACACCTAGGACAACCGGCGGAAACGAGACACAAAAGATTCGAAACCAAACCTCGGAAGGAGCGGCTTCGAGAACTGTGACATGGCGCCTCGACTACATGCCGGTCGCCCCTGTTAACAAGGGGAGGGAGGAGGGCCAATTCTTGCTCGCCACTGTGGCTGCACCGTCGTGTGTTCGCCGGAGGAACAGAGAGTGGAAGCAGGCTGACGTACATGTATATCGCTCCAGTATTCTTCTCCGAAAACTGTCTTGAGCAGTTAAACCGGCAACCCACGCGCAATGGAAATATTCTAGACCTTATAGCCACAAACAGGCCTGACCTTATTAACGATGTCTGTGTAGAGAAAGGAATTAGTGATCATGATATCGTCATAGCGTCGATGGTGACCAAAGTTCATAAACCAGTCAAGAAGGCTAGGAGCTTGTTTTTGTTGGGAAAAGCCGACAAACAAATGTTATGGTCGCACTTAGAAAATGAGTGGGCATCGCTTAATTCTGGGACTATGGATGTAGAGCAATTGTGGACTAAATTTAAATGCATTGTTAATGAAGGGTTAGAGAAATATGTGCCAATAAAGACGATTAAGGATGGAAAAGATCCACCGTGGTATAATAATAATGTTAGAAAGCTGCTGAGAAAGCAAAGGCTGTTGCACTCTCGATTCAAAAAAGAACACGCAAATGATGACAGGCAAAAGTTATTAGAGATTCGTGCGTCTATAAAAAGATCGATGCGTGAAGCATACAATAATTATCACAGCCATACCTTAGCAAAAGATCTTTCCGAGAACCCGAAAAAATTCTGGTCCTATGTAAAATCGATAAGCGGGTCAAAGCCCACTGTCCAGTCACTAGTTGATCATTCCGGGGCAGTAATAGAAGAAAGCAAACGGAAAGCTGAAGTTCTAAATTTAACCTTTAAGAAATCTTTCACGCAGGAGGACCGCACAAATATACCATCATTTGATCAACGTACTAATTCCGAAATGGGGGACATAGCAATAGGTATTTCCGTTGTAGAGAAGCAGCTGAGAGAGCTAAATACGAAAAAGTCTGCTGGTCCGGATGGAATACCAATTCGGTTTTACAAAGACTATTCTGCGGCATTGGCCCCCTACTTAGCTTGCATTTATAGCGAATCTTTAATTCAGCGCAAAGTTCCTAGTGATTGGAAAAAAGCGCAGGTGACTCCCGTGTATAAGAAAGGAAAGAGAACTGCCCCATACAATTACAAGCCAATATCGTTGACATCGGTTTCATGTAGAATTTTGGAGCATATTCTCAGTTCGAATATAGTAAATTTCCTTGAAACGGAAAAGCTTCTCTCCATGAATCAGCACGGGTTTAGGAAACATCGTTCATGTGAAACTCAGCTTGCCCTTTTCTCACATGACATCTTGCGAGCCATGGACGAAGGGCAACAGGCGGATTGTGTTTTTCTCGTCTTCAAAAAGGCGTTCGACACGGTGCCACACTGCAGACTGCTAACGAAGATACGAGCTTATGGAATAGGTTCACAGATTTGTGACTGGCTGGAAGACTTCGTAAGTAATAGAACGCAGTACGTTGTTCTCGACGGCGAGTGTTCATCAGAGACGAATGTATCGTCAGGCGTGCCCCAGGGGAGTGTGATAGGACCGCTATTATTTTCTATCTATATAAATGATCTGATGGACAGAGTAAGTTGTAATTTGCGGCTGTTTGCTGATGATGCTGTGGTGTATGGGAGGGTGTCGTCTGTAACTGACTGTAATAGCATACAGGTTGACTTAGACAAAATTTCTAGTTGGTGCGAAGAATGGCAGCTAGCTCTCAATGTAGAAAAATGTAAGGTGATGCGCATGAGTAGAAAAAACAGTCCTATAATGTTCGAATACAGGATCAGTAGTGAGCTTCTTGATGCGGTCGCGTCGTTCAAATATCTAGGCGTAACATTGCAGAGCGAAATGAAATGGAACGAGCATGTAAGGACAGTTGTGAGTAAGGCAGACAGCCGACTTCGGTTTATTCGGAGAATTTTGGGAAGATGTACTTCACCTGTAAAGGAGACCGCGTATAAAACGCTTGTACGACCACGTCTTGAGTATTGCTCAAGTATTTGGGAACCGCAGCAGATCGGTTTGAAGGAAGACATAGAGGCGGTTCAGAGGCGAGCAGCTAGATTTGTTACCGGTAGGTTCGACCAATGCGCGAGTGTCACGGAAATGCTCCGGCAACTCAATTGGGGATCGCTGGAAGAAAGACGACGTTCTTTTCGTGAATTTCTGTTAAGTAAATTTAGAGGGCCGGAATTTGAAGCTGAGTGTAGTACGATCTTGCTGCCGCCTACATACATTTGGCGTAAAGATCACAAAGACAAGATAAGAGAAATTAGGGCTCGTACGGAGGCATATAGGCATTCTTTTTTTCCTCGTTCAATTTGGGAGTGGAATAGGAAAGGAAATGCCTAGTAGTGGTACAGTGTACCCTCCGCCACGCACCTTACGGTGAATTGCGGAGTATGTATGTAGATGTAGATGTAGATGTAGGAGAGCGCTGCCAGCCTGTTACGCGCCGTGCGTTTACTCACAGCTAATTTTGCGGAAGAGGAAATTTAATTTGGAAATTCGAATTCAGTGTTCAATACTGCGCTTACATGTTAAGCCTGAAGCAATTTTTTTAAGCCCTTCAATGATAAATTCCGAGCGTTTTACTCTTCGCGCATTATGGAAAAAAAATCGTTGAACATTACTACAGTCAAGCATGTTCAACACCTACAATGGCTAGAAGTATTCAGAATGGGAGTAATTATAAGTTTGGACCCCTTAAACATCCATCCAACAGTAAAGTGATAAAGACATTGGTAGTAAGCCTGGCGCAAGTTGGGTTTCGACGCATTTTTCGAAAATTTTGCTATCCGTTTCTGAATGATAGTCGGACTTTTGGTTTTATGAGCCATGAAACACGTCTCCGCCTGCATGTACAACAATTTAACCCTGACTGGCAATTTTGCTTCACTATAGTACTTGAACACTATCACTTTGCCGACCGTTTTTTTTTTTTTTTTTTTTTTTTTTTTTGAGAGCTGAGCACATTTATTTACTGTATACTGTTTTCCGTTGAATACATTATCTGTTACAACCATTGAAAAATGTTTATTTACGTTAATTGTATGTTCATGCCGCGCGGGATTAGCCGAGATTAGCCGAGCGGCTAATACGCTGCAGTCGTGGACTTTGCGGCTGATCCCAGCAGAGGCTCGAGTCCTCCCTTAGGCATGGGTGTGTGTGTGTGTGTTTGTCCTTAGGATAATTTAGGTTGAGTAGTGTGTAAGCTTAGGGACTGAAGACCTTAGAGTTGAGTCCCATAAGATTTCACACACATTTAAACATTTTCGTAAATTCACAAGGCCTATTAAAATTAGCTAGATTCCTTCAACCAGGTTCCACTCCATTTTTGCCCAGCGATTGTTTTGTACAGATCTGTAGAGAATGTCACCAATCATTTTTGTTTTTATTTTCCAGATCTACATAGATTTCGGGCACATTGTGGCTATCGTCAATGCTTTGAGTTACGTTTACATCTATATCGTCATGTTGAACGTAACTGTCAACATGACGGTTTGCATGTAAGCAGTTTGGTAGATCTGAAAAGTAAAAACAAAAATTGGGACTGATTGCTGACATTACTTTGTCAAAAAAAAAAAAAAAAAAAAAAAAAAGGGGGGGGGGGCGGCAATTTAGCAGCTCGCAATGGGCGGCACTTAAGCTTGCGCCGGCCCTGTTGACAATCACCACACTGTGGTAGTAATCTAGAACTGCCAATAAATAAATATTTTTACGACTGATTGCTAAAACTTCTACAACTTAAACATTTATTCCATGATCATTCATATCTCGTGACAATGTACTGAGGCATCGAAAGCTGAAATATAAGTATTTCCTTGTAATATACACACGCAAGCGACAAACTCATCCGAAACCTCTCTGTTTTCATAATTGTTCGGTACAATATTGTGATCAAAATTTGTAATTACTTACTTTTGTTGCGGAGTACATTAAGATACAGAAAGACGTCTTCTTTTGCAGAGACAATTGAACTAAAGAGTTGTAATCTGAGTTCAGAATATACAGTTCTATTACAGAAGGTCGATTTCAACTTTGTGCTTTACGAAGTATTCACTGCGGGACGTGGGGATATGTATTAGCTGAAAGAGTGGCCGACACTGCTAACACAGTCAAGAAAATTATCTGGAAATACTATTTTTAATGGAAAGTTCTATACAGACGATAAACTGACGCCATTCCTTTAACCTTAGTCCAGACTTACTTTATCGCACATAGACACCACCATGACGTCTTATTTAAATACACATGAAATGCTCTGTTGATTGAATTACCAGACTTTCAACATTCGTCAAATTTTCGATATAAGGGAGCACTGCATATGGAATAACTACATTGTTCGCAGTACAGCACTGCAACATAGTAATACATCAGCATTCACCTACTGTGAGAGATAAGCAGTTTAGTACTACACTATAGTACCAATACATGGTGCTGCTATTATTATTACTATTTCTCATCTCCACGATATGTCTTCAGAAGTTTACGCCAAACACATAATTAGACACCGCAGTCCTAACTTAAAGAACACAATCTAACATTGCATTTATATCGTTCCGGAATATGGACTTAAAATAATTTCACTTTTTGCATGAAAAACTTAATAACATTTATCGTTTTCGACAAATACATGTAATTAAATTTGACACCTTGGCTAGGAGATCTGAGTTTACTGACAAAGCGATCCAACAAGGTTTCTGTTTCTGTATACCTAGGTCCTGAACCCTAAAAATCATGATATACACAGGTTCGTCTTTAACAACAGTTGCGTAGCACGGGCATATGAGCTTGTTAATTAATATAGGCATAACATATTATAAGACAGTCTGAGACAAATAGGCACATTCTAAGGATGTCTGATAAGCTGACAACATCAGATGAAACACAATAAAACGAACAGGTTACCTGCGATCCATACAAAACTACTGAAACTATTGTCTAGTCTGTGCCAGACATGTCCTAAAATAACATACACAGAAACACCTCTACCAGACACAAATGGTGCACATTATGGCAATTGGTCTGTGAGTCAGACGGTACTATGATTATTTAAGTAAAGATCTCTTACGATTCTGTGCCATGCTTGGGAACATAGGGGACACATTCATACAATCTGAAATGCGTAAGCGTACATCTACGCAACCGAACAAAACCAAACAAAGCTACCGAATAAAGCTAACCTAACGGAGTATTTGAGAATAATAACTGATTTAGGGGACAATAATCCACAAATAAAATAAGCTGCTACAAAAGGACACATAAATTAATCTTCGTACCACGAGGCATATGTTAGGCCTCCAACTGCTGCGTACATGCAGTCATTACCTCTGAGGACCTTTACCTGAAGTAATGGCAAATTTCACCACACTTCTGTAACGTGCTTTCGGTAACCGTTGTATAGCAAAGTTGAGCCCACATATTTGTGCGTCGCTCAGTCAATAACTTAAAACAGAGCATGTTCGACTGAACGGTCGTGAGCTTCAATTACAAATTCTCTCCTACTATTCAACGATGTTCTCTTTGAAGGGCTACGGACACCTGAACCGTAGACAATGAAACCACCAAATTACCAACTTTTAACACGAGATTTCGGTTGCATCAAACGAATGAATTTACTTATTACAGAAAAATTAATCAAAGAACGTACAAATGCCTTTGAATGGATGTGAACTAAAGTATGTATCACGTTGTTGTTCATACTGGTGAACAATGAAACTGTAAAAACTTTGCGCACTAAAATTTCATTTAATAGGTACAGCAGCTCTAAGACTCCCCTTTGATGTAATTATGCTTGTTAAAGCAACTAGGTCACACATTAAGAAAGCTCAATATACAATGTGGAACACGTGTATGATCAACCTAACACATAATGAAACTGCTGAAATGTGTAACATTTTGCGTGGAATTTTCGGCTGTAATTAGTGCACACATCACTACAAACACGTTCCTTAGTTAACGCAACGCAGGAGCACTCTCTGATTCTCTGAATCTAAAATGATGAACACGTGCATAATCGCACTATCAGACAATGAAACTATCTAATATTTACTTACTTCAACTGGAGTATCAGTACACACGGGGATGATATAAACGCAAACGTTCATTACTGGAAGAGAAACACTGGAAATGCAACCATAGTCATGTGATCTTAAAACAAAGCAACCCTTAACCGTTGTCCTGAACACGCATTACAAATCCAACTATTTGATTAATTAGAGTCACTCTTGAAACTCGAAAACACACTTACGGAACATAATAGCTGTGAAGCCTAACACGAAATCTAAATTTTTACCCACCACAAGTTGTCTTACCGAGGAGTAGTCTTAACCTCACATGTTTCTCATCGTGGCGGCCGGAACAGTGGCTACCGAGAGTACCACTTCCGGGTCCTCTCCGCGGATTTCCGCGCGAAATTACCCAATTGGCTACCACCCAGCAGAGAGTCCCTTTCACAAGTCACAGTCACTGCCTCACTGAACACTATCGATATTCATTACAAAGATCTTCAAATGCTCCCTTAAACTAATCTTTGCTGCTGAGTTTACTCCTACAAATTACTGTTACTGAATTACGAAACCACCTATCAAGTTATGCATGCAACTCACACTCACAGGAGGGTATCGGAGGACATGAGGAAAGTATGACACAATACTGTTAATAAATAAATAAAGACATTTCCGTTTTGCATCCTTGGGCAAAATTACATATAAATCAAAAGAAAGAGGCACCGAACGGCCTGATATGTATTCAGAATTCAAGGAAAATTTACTCGAGCAAGAGAAACTCACTATTTGTGACAATAAAACCGAGAATTGAGAAAATTAAAGCGTGCAGCTAAACAGTGGTTTCACTTCAACAGGCACTGCATACAAGGCTAAGCAGGAGTGCCTAAAGGGCAGTTGGAAGTCTGTAGATGACTGTAAAAGAGGGGGATATAGTTACCGCCTACAGGAAAATGAAAGAGGCAAGAAAAGAAGCTGCATGAATAACAAGAATTCAGGTAAAAATGCAGGTCTGAGGAAGGAACACAAAACTGAATGAAAGGGCATGCAGATCGCTGTAGTAGATGGCAATGATATGGACATGGTCTTGGTACAAATTTCGTATTCTATTACATCTTCTATGCCATAGAAATCCGTTCCGGCTTGTGCATAGACAGAAGACTAGCTCTTCTATGATGAACTTCTGGAACTGCATTATTCCTCTGCCTGCCTCATACTGGCTGGAACTTCCGTACTCTCCCGTTCTGTCTGTCGTTTCAGTGGTGCGCCAGCATATCTAGCCGAGACCCGTCCATCCTATTGGCTGGCGCCCAAAGCAGGCAAAGAAACTGTGGGCGCCCCCAGCAGCAGAAGTACGATGGAGAGATCAACGAGCTTGAATTTCATAGAGTGGATAACACACGACTTACAGCTCTCTTCGCGGGAACCAGTGCAAACTCTGCTGCCGTATTGGTGGTGGTCAGTACACTTGAAAGGAATCTGTCCATCGTATGTTGTTGTTGAAAGTGAAGTGCTGGAATTACTGTATATTGTATTTAGTGTATATTTTCTGTTCAAACTTTACTTCTGCAATATCTGTAAACTGTGTTCATCATTTAAATACACAAATCGTAGTGTTATAACGACAAATATTTCGAGCAAGAACACCAGTTGTTTTCTTTTGTTTGATCTTGTCTGCCTATACACAAACAAACAAATTAGTCATGGCATATAACCTCCCAAAGTGTGAAGCTTCGCATGACCTATTTTCCAATTCCATTTCTAACGTGAAAGCTATGCTGTTGAGATTTTTTTCTACTCTTCCAACTATTTATAGTGCACTTGAACTGATCTGTCTATTTGCTGTAACCGAGGCTCCTGTAGGAAGACATCGTTAGTATGTCAAGTAGGAGTCCGAAAGATGCTCCTTGCCTACCTACAATCGGTGAAACTTTATCACTTATGTAAAGATAGAAGTAGATGACATCGCCTGTAACAAAAATTCATAAAATTAACAAAGTGTAATCAGTGAGGATCGGTTCGGGTACTAAAGTGATGTAGCCAGTTACTGAAATGAAAAACTGATTGTGAATACTTCATTTTTTAGAAAGCTCAAACTTATGAAGACAATAAATAATATATTTGAACTTCCAAGTTCCGAATAGGTTGACAGCATAGATGAAATGTATAAGCAATTTCAAAATAAAATCAAGTTAGTAGAATGGCTAAATAACCGCGCCTACTTGACTTCAAAATTAATTCAATTTCGTCAGTTTACGTTCAACGTTGTCGCAAAGTCCAAAATATTACACAATGGTAAAAAGGAATATGTACTTGTTATTCCTACTTGGGGATGGGTGTAGTTCGCCAAAAGCGTTCGCACACAATACTGTTAGCTGCATCGTCGGCTGCTAGCTGTATCTTCGCTGAAACCGAAACTAAATATTGTCTGTCTTGATCATCTACTGCAGATCACACTTTTCCTGCATCTTGATGCAGTCAAAAACGACCTATAAATGCTAGTCTGGCTATAAATTGGGATGATACGTCAGTCTCAGACTAACCCATCTTGTGGCCACTCAAAAATGCGCTTGCAGGCTTTAACTAATGCTCTCTGTCTTGTGTTCACACCGGATATGAAGTCTTTCGGCCAACACTGAGAACAAAAAGCACTCTTAAGTACTCTTCCCTGCAGATACACTAAAATATGCTCCACGACAGAGGTACTCCCTACAGTGCAATCTCCTCAATCTCTTAATCTTTTCATTCTCCACTCCGAGGAGTGGAGCGGGCTGTTTGAGATCCGGCCGATAAAGAGTCGCGGTTCTATTCAGCCAATTATATAGTGCGGCAAAGGGGGATCCCAACTGGGAATAAGTGGGAGGGGCTTACCAGTTCCAGCATACGCCTTACAACGAAGGAAAACCTCCCAAAAACATTGGTCGGAACCGGGGGATTGGGACCAATTTAATTTATCTCTTGAACGTTGCCCCAGACTACAAATGGATTATCAGGAGAGCACGAGTGCACTCAACGACAATCAGGGATCGGTCGCCCGAGTTACTCTCGTAATCTCGTAGAGATCAGCTCCACCAACAGTAGACAAGCATCCCCCTAAAGGAACTGCGTCCTGACACACACACTGCAAAAAAAAAAAAAAAAAAAAAAAAAAAAAAAAAAAAAAAGGAATTGAACTGCGAGACGCCAAATTTTTTGAATCTGGTAGGGACATTAGATGTAAAAATTTAAATAAAACTTTTATAAGTGTTTATGCCCCATCTGGCAACAATGCCAGACAAGATAGGGCTAAGTTTTATAAAAGTGATATTTTAGCTTTACTTTATGACAATGCTGCTGACGTTTTAATTGGTGGAGACTGGAACTGCTTTTTACGTGAAAAGGACCAGCGCCCAAATTTTAATAAATCCAAGGAACTTGAGGGGTTAGTCCAGAACATGGCCGGCCGCGGTGGCCGAGGGGACTGAGGCGCTCCAGTCACGGTTTGCACGGCCACTACGGTCAGGGGTTCGAATCCCCCCTCGGACATGGATATTTGTGCCGTCCTTAGGACAAGCTAGTTGATAAATAGTTTGTAAGTTTAGGGACTGATGACCCCGTAGTTAAGTCCCATAAGCTATACAAACATTTCAACCAAACTTTTGAACCAGAACATGAACTGGAAAGACGCGTGGGAGGTAAAATATCCCACTATGGTCGGTTTTGTGTCTCGTTTCCGCCGGTTGTAGGTGTCGGTGGCCGAGTAGAAAGAGACCGACACAGGAATAAAGGATGCACGCGTGTGCAGGTACGGAGGTGACCAGCCAGTGGGACGGCAGAAACTAGAACACTAGGCTAAATTGGAACAAGATATATATTTCGCGGAGTTTACATAGTTCTTGACTGCAGAATGCTGGTACATAGTTTAGATAGAGGCCTGCCTACTGAAGATTCCTAGTGCCTATCCGATAGCCAAAGTCTTAACTGGTACCTATCTGATTCCCAAGTGTTAACTGGTTCCTATCTCAGTCCCAAGTGAACGATGTCGCTCAGTGGTGGCCACGAGCGGAGTTGTAGCAGAAGGCGTTCGTGGCTGACGTCGTAAGAACGCCGCGCCGTGCGAGCATGGCGCCTGTGGCGAAAGTACGTGGCGCCCACTTCGTGCTTGTGCGACACCATCACAAAAAAATCTCAGACTAGAATTGATAGAATTTATGTTTCGGCTAACTTAGAAAACTATGTAGTTGGCATCGAAGTTATACCCATCATTTTCTCCGATCACCTGGGAGTAAGATGCAGTGTCAGCGCAAGTAAACAGAAGACATACTGGGCTAGGCCAGTATGGAAGTTAAAAAATGTTTGTATAGTCTATGGGACTTAACTACGGGGTCATCAGTCCCTAAACTTACAAACTACTTATGAAATACTTACGAACTAGGACGGCACAAATATCCATGCCCGAGGGGGGGATTCGAACCCCCGACCGTAGCGGCCGTGCAGACCGTGACTGGAGTGCCTCAGTCCCCTCGGCCACCGCGGCCGGCATGGAAGTTAAACATAAGCATTTTGTCAGAAAACGACCTGGCTGACCAACTTGCGAGGACCTGGCAGTGCTCCTTAAGACAGCGTCATAAATATAGATCCAGTGTCGAACGGTGGACTTCTGATGCGAAGAAAAAGAGACGAGCGAAGTGTATGAGAAACGCAATAGAATTCTACTACACATGTCTTCGCGAGCTCTACGAACAACCGTTGACACAGGAAGTAATAATGCAAATCAATATAACTTATTAAACATCTAATTAAAATCAAAAGTCAACAGATTGCAGGTCTCCAAATCAAATGACATACACAAACTGTTGTGGAGAAGGACAATACATCAATCTACCATTCATACTGCATCAGCAGCAGAGCCGAAGAAATTTTATTGAATGTCTCAGAGCCGAGGATAACAAACTCTTGACAAATCAAAAAGACATTCTAGACGAGGCTTATCGATTTTATAGAACCCTCTACAATGATCGGCAGGTACAGGAAAACCTAGTAACAGAATTTTTATCCACATCGGGACTTGATAACATAATATCAGAAGAGGATAACAGAAAAATCAGTGAAGAAATAACAGAAGAAGAAGTTTTAGATATATTAAAATCCTCCCCCCAGAAAAAGTCACCAGGTCCGGACGGATTGCCCCTAGAATTTTACAAAACCTGTCGGTATCTAATAGGTAGCAAAATCACTAAAATTATAAAGGGAATAATGAACGGTGAGGCTGTCCCAACAGATTTTAAACAATGTTTAACTGTGCTACTTCCAAAAGGTAGGACTTCGGGAATAAAGTACATAAAGAAAATGAGACCAATAACGCTAATGAATTCGGATTATAAATTAATAGCAAGGGTTATCAAAGACAATTTAGACCAGTCTTAAAAAAGTACTAGGTGGCCACCAGACATGTCACTCTGGGCGTAGTATATTTAAAACTTTGAGTGAGTACAGGGATGTCATTTCTACATTTTACAACACACCAGCACATGGCAGGCTTTTATTTATAGACTTTGAGAAAGACTTTAATCACTAATACCTTTTTAAAAATTTGACGTACATGGGATTAACTGAAAACACTGTGACCGTTTTCAAAAAACCTTTTAAAAGGGATAAATACGAAGATATCCATCAATGGAAAATAATCCAAGACATTATAATTGGAAACGGAGTTCCTCAGGGAAGCCCTCTATATATGATGTTCTTTGTTATAGCTTTGGAACCCTTTTTACGTAGATTAAATGACTCACTTGAGGGAATATCCGTATCAGGAAGGAAAATAGTCACCAACGCGTATGCGGATAATGTTGGAGTGATTGTAAAAAGTGACGAAGACGTTAACAGGACAACAGAACACCTCCAGTTTTATTACTACGCAACAGGGGCAAAAAAAAAAATAAATAAATAAATAAATAAATAAATAAATAAATAAAAAATAAAATAAAATAAATTTAAAAAAATAAACGAGACAAAGAGTGCGTTCCTGAACCTGAATGGTCTGACAAATGTACAAATTATTCGGTCGAAATGTGACGAATCTCACACTGCCCTAGGTACAACACTATTTAGTTGTCGTCTCAACACTTCAGCCCCTAACTGGAAAAAGATATTAGATAACATTAGAGGCACCCTCATCTTGAATCACTTAAGAGAGATTTAAATATAAAACAAAA
Organism: Locusta migratoria; assembly: GCA_026315105.1. Taxonomy (NCBI): domain Eukaryota; kingdom Metazoa; phylum Arthropoda; class Insecta; order Orthoptera; family Acrididae; genus Locusta; species Locusta migratoria. The sequence goes on along the minus strand of CM048747.1, from coordinate 541,322,242 downwards.
AAATTAAAATAATAAATTGCACTATTCTTTCAAAAGTGACATATGTAGGACAAATTCTACCGGTACCAAAGGAAATAGCAAAATATATTATGTCAACAGTCTGCTGTTGCATCAGGAAAGGAGAGATCTTTAAAGTGGCAATCGGGACAACGACCTTAAAACAAGAAGACCGAGGATTAGGACTTCTACATCTACATCTACATACATACTCCGCAATTCACCGTAAGGTGCGTGGCGGAGGGTACACTGTACCACTACTAGGCATTTCCTTTCCTATTCCACTCCCAAATAGAACGAGGAAAAAATGAATGCCTATATGCCCCCGTACGAGCCCTAATTTCTCTTATCTTTTCTTTGTGATCTTTACGAGAAATGTAAGTAGGCGGCAGCAAGATCGTACTACACCCAGCTTCAAATTCCGGCCCTCTAAGTTTACTTAACAGAAATTCACGAAAAGAACGTCGTCTATCTTCCAACGATCCCCAAATGAGTTGCCGGAGCATTTCCGTGACACTTACGCATTGGTCGAACCTACCGGTAACAAATCTAGCTGCTCGCCTCTGAACCGCCTCTATGTCTTCCTTCAAACCGATCTGCTGCGGGTCCCAAACACTTGAGCAATACTCAAGACGTGGTCGTACAAGCGTTTTATACGCGGTTTCCTTTACAGATGAAGTACATCTTCCCAAAAATCTCCCAATAAACCGAAGTCGGCTGTCTGCCTTACTCACAACTGTCCTTACATGCTCGTTCCATTTCATATCGCTCTGCAATGTTACGCCTAGATATTGAACGACGCGACAGCATCAAGAAGCTCACTACTAATGCTGTATTCGAAGATTATAGGATTGTTTTTTCTACTCATGCGCATCACCTTACATTTTTCTACATTGAGAGCTAGCTGCCATTCTTCGCACCAACTAGAAATTTTGTCTAAGTCATCCTATTTGCTATTACAGTCAGTTACAGACGACACCCTCCCATACACCACAGCATCATCAGCAAACAGCAGCAAATTACAACTTACTCTGTCCATCAGATCATTTATATAGATAGAAAATAATAGCGGTCCTATCACACTCCCTTGGGGCTCGCCTGACGATACACTCGTCTCTGATGAACACTCGCCGTCGAGAACAACGTATTGCGTTCTATTACTTAGGAAGTCTTCCAGCCAGTCACAAATCTGTGAACCTATTCCATAAGCTCGTATCTTCGTTAGCAGTCTGCAGTGTGGCACCGCGTCGAATGCCTTTTTGAAGTCGAGAAAAACACAATCCGCCTGTTGCCCTTCATCCACGGCTCGCAAGATGTCTTGTGAGAAAAGGGCAAGCTGAGTTTCACATGAACGATGTTTCCTAAACCCGTGCTGATTCATGGAAAGAAGCTTTTCCGTTTCAAGGAAATTTACTATATTCGAACTGAGAATATGCTCTAAAATTCTACATGAAACTGATGTCAACGATATTGACCTGTAATTGTATGTGTCAGTGCTCTTTTCTTTCTTCTAAACGGGAGTCACCTGCGCCTTTTTCCAATCACTATGAACTTTGCGCTGAATTAAAGTTTCGCGATAAATGCAAGCTAAGTAGGGGACCACTGCCGCAGAATAGTCTTTGTAAAAACGAACTGGTATTTCATCAGGACCAGCAGACGTTTTCGTATTTAGCTCTCTCAGCTGCTTCTCTACACCGGAAATACCTATTGCTATGCCCCCATTTCGGAATTAGTACGTTGATCAAATGATGGTACATTTGTGCGTGAAAGATTTCTTAAAGGTTAAATTTAGAACTTCAGCTTTCCGTTTGCTTTCTTCTATTACTGCCCCGGAATCATCAACGAGTGACTGAACAGTGGGCTTTGACCCACTTATCGATTTTACATAGGACCAGAATTTTTTCGTGTCTCGGAAAGATCTTTAGCTAAGGTATGGCTGTGATAATTATTGTATGCTTCGCGCATCGATCTTTTTATAGACGCACGAATCTCTACTAACTTTTGCCTGTCATCATTTGCGTGTTCTTTTTTGAATCGAGAGTGCAACAGCCTTTGCTTTCTCAGCAGCTTTCTAACATTATTATTATACCACGGTGGATCTTTACCATCCTTAATCGTCTTTACTGGCACATTTTTCTCTAACCCTTTATTAACAATGCACTTAAATTTAGTCCACAATTCCTCCACATCCATAGTCCCGGAATTAAACGATGCCCATTCATTTTCTAAGTGCGATCGTAACATTTGCTTATCGGCTCTTCCCAACAAAAACACGCTCCTAGCCTTCTTGATTGGTTTGTGAACTTTGGTCACCATCGACGAAATGACGATATCATGATCACTAATTCCTGTCTCTACACAGACATCGTTAATAAGGTCAGGCCTGTTTGTGGCTATAAGGTCTAGAATATTTCAATTGCGCGTGGGTTGCCGGTTTAACTGCTGAAGACAGTTTTCGGAGAATGTGTCAAAAAGTAGCTCGCAAGACTGCTTGTCTGTACCGCCTGAAATGTAACTAGCGAGGTCCCAATCTATACTCTTAAAGTTGAAGTCTCCTCCGAATAATATTACATGGTTCGGATACCTATGCACTACCTGGTGTAGACTTTCTTTGAATGATTCTAAATCTGCTACAGCAGCACTGGGGGGCCGGTAAAACACCCAACTATTAACTTTAGTTCTTTTAGAGTTGTTATACGTGCCCAGAGAACTTCGCAGTTACTTTCAAACTCGATCTCAGTAGAAACAATAATTTTGTCCACAGCGATGAACACTCCTCCTCCAGTTGTATCAGATCTATCTTTCCGATATACATTACACGCTTCGCTAAATATTTCTGAACTTGCCACATCATCATTTAGCCAGCTTTCGGTGCCTAAAACTACCTGAGCGCAATAACTTGCATGCAGTGCTGCAAATTCGGGAACATTGTTTCTAATACTCTGTAAGTTCGCGGCTAATATTTTGATGTTCGAATTTTTGTTCCAAAGGTGGCCTGAATTTGCTGTTTGAATGCTGACAGGCGAGTGCTCATCAGAGTTAGCATCCAAAAGAAAACCACTGCTTTGTTCCTAAAGAGATCCCTACAACTCATCTAAAGTCACCCTGATAGCGTCACAGCGAACAGCAAAATTATTCAGTCTCTTTAAACCCGAAATCTTGCAGCCACCAGTAAATATTAGTCACATGAACTGCAATTTCGGGCACTTTAGTCTATATTATTTAGAACTGAGTTACATGACATGTATTCCACAGGATAAAAGTAAGAGAAACTACCATTATGTGGTCACGAAACTAAACTCAAAGGAGAACCAAAACAAAATGCAAGTAAAATTTCCAAATAAGAATTGGAAAAATATTTGGCGAAATATAAATAATAAATTACTTTGTACAGAGACGTAGGTAGCATGGTATAGAATCATAAACAAAATTGGAAGTACTAATGAGAAACTATTTTCAATAGGTCTCAGTGAAACAAACAAATGAACGAACTGTAATGAAATTGACACATTGAACCATCGTTTCCTCTGTAAAGGATATAGAGAAATATGGCAGGAACTCAAACTCCAGGTTTCATTGCTTAAGCGTACCGCTGGGAGAGAAATCGATTTAAATTATATATTCTTCCCAGAAAACGTTTCGTTTCCTGCACAGTAAAAGGATGTAATACTGTGGTTGTTTGCCCACTATATTTGGTACGTCATGAACAAGAAGGGAAAAGATGGTATACAGGAGTATAGAGAATTTATACGAGGAGAATATTACAAAATATGTCATAAGAAATATCACAAAAAGAATTTTGGCAACATGATGAGAATCGTGTTCGAGAAACAAGGAATAGGATAAGAACCTAAACTCAACGTCAATAAGGTAAAACTTGCTAAAGTAGGGGACTGCTGTTGGGGGCGAAGTACATTGGGGACTTCGTGGGCCCCGCGGCCGCTACGGTAGCCGTGAAGGCCTCAACAGAACCCTGAAACGGCAGTTATTACCTCAATAAAACGCAACGAAAAGTTACGAATAACACAACAAACACAGTTGCTGCACTTCAATTATTAGATTTTTTTGTACTTTATATATATATATATATATATATATATAGTTCAAATATCCAAGGAAAGGGCATGTCACTAAACAGAAGAAAAGGGAATTTTTTTTTTCAAGTGTCCAATGAACGGGGTAGACAGAGAAGAGCAGTACTTGCAACCGTTACCATCTATCTTCAAGAAATTACATTTTTATACTCTTCTTCAGGAAAAACTGATTTTTTTCTTTACTTTTTTTCCTCTTTTTCCACTACTACGCCAATGGAGGCGAATAAGCAACCAAATTAGTAATAAAATAAAAAAAAGGCCAAAATACAGGATCCATCTGAAGAAGGCCTTTATTTGATCTGATTTATTATAAAAATGGAATCATTGAAGAAAGAATAAAGCAAAAGAAGCTCGTCGTGGAAGGCACGCCATGGAGAGCGAAAGGAAAAAAAAAGTGGTGTAGGGGTCAGCGCAACTGCCTAGAAAGCAGGAGGCCCAGGTACGAATCCCGGCTGGTACACATTTTCACCCTTACCCACTGGCAGTTGGTGTCAAATATTCTTTGAATATGAAACAAAAACAACTGCATAATCAGAACCGACGTCCGTTCTTTCGGAACAGACGCCACGTACATATACCCAAAATTTTCAGTAGATATATCGCACTATATCAGAAACTATCATAGATAAATGAATGAAATTTTCAGAGACTCTGAATATCATAAAAAGCCATCTCTGGTACTAAATTCATTAATATCCATCCATTAGAAAGTTAAAAAATATTTTCCGAATAAAAACGTAATATTTTTGTTAATAAAAAAATAATAATAATAAAAACCTTATCCGGCGTTGTAGAGAAAACTGCTACGATTTGGGTGAGCAACTTTTCCAGCAAGTTGGAGAGAGCTATTGTGTTCGCACATAATATATGTCAACATGTGGGAGAGTACAGGGGATCCGACAGAGGATCTGAATATATGCAGAACATGTACTATACACAGATTGTTCATTTGTTTTCCTTAACGTGTTACATGCATTTCTTGCGATGTACATAACACAGACTACTTTATTACTTAGGTTAATCATTTGAGATGAGCACACAGGCAACATCTACGTTTTGTCCCTACTCACGTATCTGTGTAATTGTTTTGCATTCTAAGTCAGGTGATGTCTTTGGCCTAGGAAAGTAAACATGTCCCAAACAAGTAGGTAGTACGTCATGGTAGGGGGCTGCTAGTTATCCCGACCTCTGTCCATTAGGCTTCTACTTGTGGGGTTATCTGAAGGCCATTGTGTATGCCGCAACAATTCATAACGTGGTTTGGTTTGGTTTGATTTTTAAAGGGACTAAACGTGTATTTACTGCGTCAGCGCATAGAGCAAGGATGATTGCAGATACGACAGACACCCGGAATATGGGAACGAGGAAGGCAGTCTGTGATGAAACACAAAGACGTTTGCATTACAACACGTGGTAGCGAATTTAAGCATCATCTATAGCGAACTGTTCGTAGTAACTTGCACTGTATCAACAGAAATAACCAATCTGCATCGTGAAGTCGTCTGAATTACGTACACCACAACAAATGGCTGCGACATACTAAACAAATGAAAAACAACATGTGTACAGGACATGTTCTGCTCGTTCTCAGGACGTCTAATGAATCCCGGGAGCTTCCCTCCATATTTCGTTCCAGTAGATACGTAGCAATCGCTAAGAATTGACAGGATTACTAGTATTTTCCACCCCCATGAACAACAGACATTGACGAGGTGAGGTGGCTTGCGTGCCTCAACGATACAGATAGCCGTACCGTAGGTGCAACCACAGCGGAGGGGTATCTGTGGAGAGGCCAGACAAACGCGTGGTTCCTGAAGAGGGGCAGCAGCCTTTTCAGAAGTTACAGGGGCAACAGTGTGGATGATTGACTGAGGTGGCCTTGTAACATCAGCTGAAATAGCTTTGCCATGCAGTTACTGCGAACGGCTGAAAGCAAGGGGAAACTACAGTCGTTACTTCTCCCGAGGACATGCAGGTCCACTGTACGACTAAACTATGATGGCGTCTTCTTGGGTAAAATATTACGAAGGTATAATAGTGCACCATTCGGATCTCGGGGCGGGGACTACTCAAGAGTATGTCGTCATCAAGAATAAACAAAACAGGCATTCTACGGGTCGGAGCGTGGAATGTTCTAACCCTTAATCGCGTAGGTAAACTAGAAAATTTGAAAAGAAATGGATAGGTTAAAGTTACATATGGCAGTGATTAGTGAAGTTCGGTGGCAGGATGAACAGGATATTTGGTCAGGTGCGTACAGGGTTATCAATACAAAATCAGTTGGTGGTAACGCAGGAGTAGGTCTGATAATGAATAAGAAAATAGGAATGCCGGTAAGTTACTATGAAAAGCATAGTGAACGCATTGTCGTAGTAAATATAGACATGCAGCCAACACCGACCACAGTAGTGCAAGTTTATACGCCAACTAGCACTGCCGATGATGAGGATATCGAAAAAATGCTGTTGTGGTCTTCATTCCGGAGACTGGTTTCATGCAGCCCTCCACAATAACCTATCCTGAGCAAGCCTCTTCATCTCCACATAAGAACGGCAACCTACATCTGTCTGAATCTGCTTACTGTATCCATCTTTTGGTCTTCCTCTGCGGTTTTTACCCCACGCACTTCCCTCCAATGCTAAATTCACAATTCCTTGACGTCTAAGAATGTGTCCTACCAATCTATCCCTTCTTTTAATCAAGGTATGCCAGAAATTTATTTTCTCCTCAATTCTGTTCAGTACCTCCGCATTAGTTACGCGATCCACCCACCTAATCTTCAGCATTCTTCTCTAGCACCACATTTCAAAAGCCTCAATCCTCTTCCTGTCCGCACTGTATATCGTCCATGTTTCACTCCCATACAAGGCAACACTCCATACAAATGCCTTCAGAAACAACTTCCTTGGGCTTAAATCAATATTCGATGTTAACAAATTTCTCTTTATGATGCACGCTTTTCTACCCGTTGCCATCCTGCATTTTATATCCTCTGTATTGCGACCATCATTTGTTATTTTACTGCCAAAGTAACAGAACTCATCCACCTCCTTTACTGCTTCGTTACATAATCCAATGCCTTCAGCTTCACCTAATTTTCTTACACTGCACTCCATTACCTTAGTTATGCTCTTGTTAATGTTCATCTTATATGCACCCTTCAGCACACTGTCCATTCCGTTCAATTGCTCTTCCAGGTCCTTTGCTGTATCTGATAGAATTACTATATCTTCTAGGATAAGCCGTAAAGTGAGTATAGTCTCCCGAGTTCCTACATTTCTCCTGAACACAAACTGATCTTCCCCAAGGTCGACTTCTACCAGCTTTTCCATCCTTCTGTAAATAATTCGTGTTAATATCTTGCAAACATGACTTATTAAACTGATGGTTCTGTAGTTTTCACTCCTGACTGCACCTGGTTTCTTTATAATGAGGATTATAACATTCTTCTTAAAGCCTGAGGGTACTTCACCTGTCTCATACATCCTAAACACCAGGTGAAATAATTTTATCATGGCTGGTTTTCCGAGAGACTTCAATAGCTCTGAGGGAATATCATCTACTCCTGGGGCCTTGTTTCGACTTAGGTCTTTCAGTACTCTGTCAAATTCATCTCTCAGTATAGTATCTCCTATTTCATCCTCACCTACTTCTTCTCCCCTTTCTACAATATTGCCCCTAAGTTCATTTCCTTCATAGAGCCTCTCTATATACTCTTTCCACCTTTCAGCTTTCCATTCTTTGCTGAGAACTGGTTTTTCATCAGAGTCCTTGATATTCATAGAGCTGTTTTTCTTATCTCCAAATGTTTCTTTTATTTTCCTGTAGGCTGTATCTATTTTCCCCCTATTTATACATTCTTCTACATCCTTGCATTTGCCTTCTAGCCACTCCTGCTTAGCCATTTTGCACTTCCTGTCAATCTCATTTCTTAGTCGTCTGTACTCCATTTTGCCTGTTTCATTTACTGCATTTTTATATTTTCTCCTTTCATTGATTAAATTTAGTATCTCCTGTGATATCCAAGGATTTTTTGTAGGTGTTGTCTTCCTACCTACTTTGTCCTCTGCTTCCTTCACTATTTCATCTCTCAATGCTACCCATTCCTCCTCTACTGTTTTATTTTCCCCCATTTCTGTCAACAGTTGCCTAAAGCTCCCTCTGAAATTCTTAAGAACTTCAGGTACCTTCAATTTATCCAGGTCCCATCTCCTTATTTTCCTACCTTTTTGTAGTTTCTTTAGTTTCAGCCTACAGTTCATAACCAACAAGTTATGGTCAGAGTCTATATCTGCCCCTGGGTATTTCTTACAGTTTAAAACCTGGTTCTAAAATCTATATCTTACCATTATAAAATGTATCTGGTATCTCCCGGTGTCTCCTGCTCTCTTCCACGTATACAACCTTCTTTTGTGATTCTTAAACCAGGTGTTTGTAATAACTAAATTATGTTCCGTGCAAAATTCTACCAGGCGGCTTCCTCTTTCATTCCTTTTGCCCAGACTATACTATCTTCCCTTCCCTTCCTTGTCCTACTACCGAATTCCACTCTCCCATATCAATTAAGTATCCTCTCTCTTAATTGTCTGAATATTTTCCTTTACCTCCTCATATATTTTTTCGATCTCCTCATCATCGGCAGAGCTAGTTGGCATATAAACCTGTACCACTGTGGTCGGTGTTGGCTTCGAATCTCTTGACTACGATAATGAGATCACTGTGTTGCTCATAGTAGTTTATCGGCATTCCTATTTTCTTACTCATTATCAGACCTACTCCTGTAATACCCCCAACTGATTTCGTATTTATAATCCTGTACTCGCCTGACCAGAAATCCTGTTCCTCTTTCCACCGAACTTCACCAATCCCCACTATATCTAACTTCAACCTATCCATTTCCCCTTTTAAATTTTCTAGCTTCCCTACTCGATTAAGGGATCTAACATTCCACGCTCCGATCTGTAGAATGCCAGTGTTGTTTTTCCTGATGATCACATCCTCCTGTGTAGTCCCCGCCCGGAATATCGAATGGGGGACTATTTTACCTCCGGAATATTTTACCCGACAGGATGCCCTCATCATATGTTCATACAGTAGAGCTGCATGTCCTCGGGAAAAGTAACGGCTGTTGTTTCCCCTTGCTTTCAGCGGTAACTGTGTGGCAAAGCCACATTAGCTGACGTTACAAGGCCAGCTCAGTCAATCATCCACACTGTTGCCCCTGTAACTACGGAAAAGGCTGCTGCCCCTCTTCAGGAACCACACGTTTGTCTGGCCTCTCCACAGATGCCCCTCCACTGTGGTTGCACCTACTGTACGGCTATCTGTATCGTTGAGGCACGCAAGCCACCCCACCTAGGCAATGTCTGTGATTCATGGGGGTGGCGAAAAATGTATGAGGAGATGAAAGAAATGATTCAGAAAGTTAAGGGAGAAGGAAACTTGATTGTGATGGGAGACTGGAACTGGGTAGTAGGCGAATATGGACTGGAAAAAAGGAATGAAAGGGGAGATCGATTGGTAGAATTTTGCCCAGAGCACAATTTAATGATCACCAACACTTGGTTTAATCATCACGAAAGAAGGCTGTATACGTGGAAGAGACCAGGAGACACCGTTAGGTACCAGATTGACTTTATAATGGTGACGAATAGATTTAGAAACCAGGTTCTAAACTGTGAGACATATCCAGGCGCAGATATAGACTCTGACCATAGCTTATTGGTTATGAAATGAAGATTGAAACTTAAGAGATTGCAGAGAGGTAAAAAGGTTAGGAGAGGTAACCTGGACGAATTGAAGGAGCCACAGGTGGTTGAGAGTTTCAGAGGGAGCATTAGGCAAGGATTGGCTGAAACGGGGGAAAGTAATACATTAGAAGAAGAATGGGTAGCCATGAGAGATAGGGTAGTGAAGACTGCAGAGGACCATATAGGCAGAAGGACAAGGCCTAATAGAAATCCCTGGATAACACGGGATATACTGAACTTAATTGATGAGAGGAGAAAATATAAAAATTCAGCAAGTGAAACAGGAAAAGGGAGTACAAACGTCTGAAAAGTGAGATTGACAGGAAGTGCAAACTGGCTAAGCAGGAGTGGCTAGAGGACAAATGTAGAACCGTAGAAGAATGCATATCTAGGGGAAAGATAGATACCGACTACAGGAAAATAAAAGAGATATTTGGAGACAAGAAAAGCAGTTGTATGAATATCATGAACTCAGACGGAAAACCAGTACTAAGCAAAGAGGGGAAAGCTGAACTGTGGAAGGTGTATATAGACGGCCTATAAAAAGGAAATAAACTTGAAAGCAGTATTCTAGAAATGGAAGACGAAGTGGAGGAAGATGAGATAGGAGATATGATACTGCGAGAAGAATTTGACAGAGCGCTGAAGGACTTGAGTCGAAACAAGGCACCTGGAGTATATGATATTCCGTCTGAACTGCTGATGTCGTTAGGAGATCCAGTCATGAAAATATTTATCACCTGGTATGCAAGATGTATGACTCAGGGGACATACCCTCCGACTTTGAGAAGAATATTGTAATTCCAATTCAAAAGAAAGCTAGTGCAGACAAGTATGAAAATTACAGAAATATCAGTTTAATAAATCATGGGTGCAAAATACTAACACGAATTATTTACAGACGAATGAAAAACCTTATGGAATCCAACCTCGGGGAAGATCAGTTTGGATTTAGGAGTACTGTAGGAACATGAGAGGCAATACTCACATTACGACTTAACTTAGAAGATAGGTTAAGGAAAGGGAAACCTAGGTTTTTAGCGTTTGTCGATTTGGAGAACGCTTTTGACAATTTTGACTGGAATACACTCTTCCAAATTCTGAAGGTATCAGGGGTAAAATATAGGGAGCGAAGAGTTATGTTCAACCTATACGAAAACCAGACATCGGTTGAGGGGCACAGCTCGCATGTAGTCAATTGTGTCACATTCTGTATTTCCCCACAGTCGCTAAGAAGGTCATCGCTGACTGTTACACCACACATCGCCGTGTTTGACTTGACAGGGACAACGCCGGTACGCATACGATTAAGCATGCGGCAGATTTTCCATTCTAGTTCCATTCCCTGCGTGGGCCCCTGGTGGGGAGGGTATATTTCTGGGTGTTCTATGTTGACAGATTTCATGAAGCGTCTCCTGGACGTGAGCCGGTTGGATCCATGAGGTTCCTCGAGCTGGTATAAGGTGTGTCTGTTATCTATCTTTTATATCAACCTTTCCAGATATTGTGCACTGTACCTTCGATCTTCCGGAGAAGTGACGCCCGCTGCTTTGTAAAATTATGGTAATGGAGCAGCCTTCATGCAGCTGGTAATTATTCGGCAGGTATCATTTAGTGCCGTGATGGTTTGTACGCCTGGATCTACTCCACACTGGACAAGAGTATTCTGCAACTGAGGAAGAATAGCCCACTCCCGTTGTCCATAAACTTTTGGATTTGCTCTCCACTTGCCCCCTGCTAGGTTTTAAATGAGGTTGTTCCTGGTAGTAACCTTCTGCTTGGTGTTTCGGCTGTGGTATTTATATGTAAAGAAGTGATCAAGGGTAGCTCCCAGGTACTTAGGTTTGTCTGTATGCTCTAACGCCTGTTCTTCCCAAGTTACTTTTAACTTTTTGACTGACAAACTGGTATTCAGATGGTAGGCAGTTGCCTGCGTTTATTAGGATTTGGTTTAAGTAAGTTCTGCTTTTAATAGTTTGGCATCATTTTCAGTACTTCATCTAGTTTAATTTCAAGCTGTTCATGTGTTTTGCCTTGTACAGTGATGCCAAGATCATCAGCATATATATAATGGTCTGCTTGTCGAAGGGCAAGAAAAGGACGCAGAGGTTGGGAAGAGAGTAAGACAGCGTTGTAGCCTTTCCCCAATGTTGTTCAATCTGTACATTGAGCAGACAGTGAAGGAATGCAAGGAGATATTTGGAGAGGGCATTAAAGTGCAGGGAGAAGAAATAAAAACATTTCACTTTGCCGATGACATAGTAATTCTGTCAGAGACCGCAGAAGATCTGGAAGAGCAATTAAATGGGATGGAGAGTGTCTTGAAAGGAAGATATAAGGTGAACATTAACAAGAGTAAAACGAAGGTAATGGAATGTAATGTCAGAAAATCAGGCGATGCTGAAGGAATTAGATTAGGTAATGAGACAATAAAAATAGTAGATGAATTTTGTTATTTGGGTAGCAAGATATCTTCTGATGACCGAAGTAAAGAAGATATAAAATGCAGAATGGCTTTGGGAAGGAAAGCGTTTCTATAGAAGCGAAACTTGTTAACATCCCATATTAATTTAAATGTTAGGAAGTCCTTTCTGAAAGCATTTGTCTGGAGTGTAGCATTGTATGGCAGTGAAACGGGGACGATAAGGAGTTCAGATAAAAAGATGATAGATGCTTTTGAAATTTGGTGCTACAGCCGAATGATGAAAATTAGATGGGTAGATCACGTAACTAATGAGGAGGTGCTTAACCGAATCGGGGAGAAAAAGAGTTTCTGGCATATCCTGACTAAGAGAAGGGATAGGTTGTTCGGACACATTCTGAGACAGCAAGCAATTGTCAACTTATCATTAGAAGGAAGCGTGTGGGGTAAAAATCGTAGAGGGAGACCGAGGGACGAATGTAGTAAATAGATTCTCAGATGAAGAGACTTGCACAGGACAGGGTAGCGTGGAGAGCTGTATCAAACCAGTCTGCGGACTGAAGACCACAATAACAACACTAGTATTTTACGCAAATACCTTAATGCAACACGGAAGTCACAAAATCCTGCGCCATCTTTGTTTTCAGCAAGAAGAAAGTGAAGAGTGCCGACGAGCCTTTTTCTTTTCCTTCCTGCGGAATTCGCCCGCTCCTGTCAGTGCATTCCTTAATAAATTCCTCTCTATGCAGCCACGTAGAACAGGAATTCGCCTAACAGATCCCCGCTATCGATCCGGCCCATAATGAACCGGTCGCTAACCTAACCTAACACTCTCTCTCTTTCTCTCTCTCTCTCTCTCTCTCTCTCTCTCTCTCCCCCCCCCCCTCTCTCTCTCTCTCTCGCACACACGCTGCGGCGGAGTGGCCGAGCGCCTTGAGGCACTATCCTGCGATGCGCGAAACCGTTCCCTGTCGGGGGTTCGAATCCTCGCTCGGGCATGGATGTTTCCGTTGTCTTTATTTTAAGTCAGTTCGTGAGTAGTTTGTAAGTTTAGATACTCATGAAGCCGCAGTTAAGTCCTATAAGCTTAACCAATATTTGAACACACGCGCATTCGTGTACACAGATACTCAGACTCACGTTGTTCTATCCACGATTCCTCATCATTTTGTTAAAATTCAGCAGTAATTCGTAACGTACCTGTAAATATGGAGGACATATTTCCGGTCTTGGAAATTCAGTTGGGGATAGGACTTCGCAGGATAGTTGCATGCCTTAAGGGTGTCTACTTAAAGTCCTTAAGCCCAATATCCAGAAAATTCCAAGAATAAGGGCTCTAAAGATTTAGGCGCAACATATGTAAAGCAGATACGCAAATAGCGCAAGTGGTTGTGTCTTCGTGTCACATGTATAAGATGCAGAATCGGATCAACCTTGAAGAAATATTTTATTTTAATTATTTATTTGCCAGTTCGTCAACGTCTACTTGGATTTGTAGATGCAATATGGCAGCCTACAGGTATACTCTGCTTTCCATGAAAAAAAAAATTAATTAAAAATACAATTAAAAATAAATGTTTCTGGAAATTACATCGAATATCTGTAATCTTTCCAAATCTTACAATTTAGCCTAATTTTGCGATAAAACTGTAATCACAACAGCATTTGACGCTTTAATCTTACTGATGACTTACTTCACTTTAAATTGTCATGTCCGAAGCCGAAATTATAGCTTTTCAACCAGGAAAAGGGCAATGTCAACAGATTCATTGTGAGCGAAACATGAATAATTGAGGGTGCATGTTGAGGGGCACAGCTCGCATGCAGTCAAATGTGTCACATTCTGTATTTCCCCACAGTCGCTAAGAAGGTCATCGGTGGCTGTTACACCCCACATCGACATGTCTAACCTGACAGGGCCAACGCCGGTACGCATACGATTAAGCATGCGGCAGATTTTCCATTCTAGTTCCATTCCCTGCGCGGGCTCCTGGTGGAGAGGCTATATTTCTGGGTGTTCTATGTTGACAGATGTCATGAAGCGTCTCCTGGACGTGAGCCGGTTGGATCCATGAGGTTCCTCGAGCTGGTATAAGGTGAGTGTCATCTATCTTTTATATCGACCTTTCCAGATATTGTGCACTGTACCTTCGATCTTCCGGTGAAGTGACGCCCGCTGCTTTGTAAAATTATGGTAATGGAGCAGCCTTCATGCAGCTGGTAATTATTCGGCAGGTATCATTTAGTGCCGTGATGATTTGTACGCCTGGATCTACTCCACACTGGACAAGAGTATTCTGCAACTGAGAAACAATAGCTCTCTCCAATTGTCCATAAACTTTTGGGTTTGCACTCCACTTGCCCCCTGCTAGATTTTGAATGGGGTTGTTCCTGGTAGTAATCTTCTGCTTGGTGTTTCGGCTGTGGTATTTATATGTAAGAAAACGATCAAGGGTAGCTCCCAGGTAATTAGGTTTGTCTGTATGCTCTAACGCCTGTTCTTCCCAAGTTACTTTTAACTTTTTGACTGACAAACTGGTATTCAGATGGTAGGCAGTTGCCTGCGTTTATTAGGATTTGGTTTAAGTGAGTTCTGCTTTTAATAGTTTGGCATCATTTTCAGTACTTCATCTAGATTAATTTCAAGCTGTTCATGTGTTTTGCCTTGTACAGTGATGCCAAGATCATCAGCATATATATAATGGTCTGCTTGTCGAAGGGCAAGAAAGGGACGCAGAGGTTGGTAAGAGAGTAAGATAGGGTTGTAGCCTTTCCCTAATGTTGTTCAATCTGTACATTGAGCAGACAGTGAAGGAATGCAAGGAGAAATTTGGAGAGGGCATTAAAGTGCAGGGAGAAGAAACAAAAACATTGCAGTTTGCCGATGACATAGTAATTCTGTCAGAGACCGCAGAAGATCTGGAAGAGCAATTAAATGGGATGGAGAGTGTCTTGAAAGGAAGATATAAGGTGAACATTAACAAGAGTAAAACGAAGGTAATGGAATGTAATGTCAGAAAATCAGGCGATGCTGAAGGAATTAGATTAAGTAATGAGACCATAAAAATAGTATTTTCTTTAATGGCGTTTGTTCTTAATAATATCTGGTTCTTCCCAACAGTTAGCGGCTTTCGTTCAATTAATACTAGACAGAAATGGAATTTGCTTTAGGATCACACTTCTTGAGCCTTGTGCTAAAAAATGCGCGGTATTCTGCGGCATACAGTTTTAATAACCTGTCACAAGAATTCATTGGGCTTAATAGTAATCCATGCACATTCAAGGATAAACTAAGAATTTTACTAATGGCTCACTCTTACTATTTTGTGAGGCATTCCTGGAAGAATGAAAAAAGTTAAGCCAATTTCTGTGTTACATTAGTTATTCTTTTTATTTATGATTAGATCTATCGAGTGCCCATGGTTGTTTTCCGTTTCTTTTTGTCAGTTACTACTCCTTTGTTGCAATCTAATGTACTGACTCGTTCTATGACGTGCTCCTTAAATCGTTCCTTAGAAACGTGATACATCTAACTAAATATGTAGGGTAAGGTGGTACAAATTCGATATAGGTACAATTCCGATCAACATAAGTTTTTAGTCTCGTAGTATTGGTAGCACTTGCCTTTGTGTGGCGTTGTAGTGTAGTAGGTTTTGTACAGCTTCTCCGACTTTTCCAAGAATACACCACTTTGTGCTACGGAGATATAAATTTTTTCGTGTTAAGATGTACGTGGAGCTACTTCGTCGAACGCGCTCTTATAAATTTCCTAGTCTCCGCGCGCTTGTAAATTCATTATTGTGCAACGTTTGGTACCACAAAGTATGCGTTGGTGCCCGAAGGAAAAAGTGAATTTCATGTGGAAAAAGTCAGTGATCATAATTGTACGAGGAAGTGATCATAATTGTACCTAGTGTGGTACATTTTCGATCGATTTTTCTCAATTCTGTAACCTTTTTTGGTGGTCCTACCAACATTTGTAATTGTCTAACATTTATGTTACATATTCATTAAACATTCAAGAACAAGTGCCATAGTTAAAATTATTCCTTTTGTCAATATATTTGCAGTTACAATAACATTTGCCCGAAATGATCGAAATAGTACCACCTTACCCTAAATTGAATCTGACAATGCATCGACATCGCTAAAAATGCTTCCCTTAATCTCTCTGGCCATCACAATCCCTATCTCTATGCCTACTTCTTATTTTTCCCTCTGTTCTCCTAGGATTCTGTCTTACTTGAGCGTTAACAAGAATGATCTGCGAAATAACTACATAATCAATTGAAAGTTCTGAGGAATGAACTATGTATTTGAACGCCTGGAAATCCGAACTGTACAGTGTTACTTATCATTTGCTCATTTTGGGTAATTGAAAAGATACTATTTCTTTAAAAGAAACTGTCATGAACTGTAAAAAAAAAAAACCTGATTTTTACTGTCACTTAGCATCACTTTATTTTCTTAAAGCCAGCAACTTGTTTTATCACTATGCAATTAATATTGCCAAAAATATCCTTCAATACGAATCTGGTACCATCAGCAAACAGGATTATCTTACGTTTACCTATTACAATAGAAGGCACATCTACTGTACAAAAGTGAATGTTTGTGTGTTCGTAATTTACGCGCGGCCGTACTTTTCAAACGATTGTGATGAAAGTTTGTCAACATATTGATTACTCTTTTGCGATGGTCATAGGCACCATTAATGACTGTACGACAAATAGTTCCAAATATACAACGTAATAAACAGTGAAACACAAGGAAAAGTGCTGCATCAAGAGACATCTGCTTCTAAACCTCTGTACTAATTTCAAGCAAATTTGATACACATATTCCTTCCATGAGGTAACAATTGACATAGGGGTAAGAAGTCCTTACGACATATAGTTCAGGAGATATGAGGTCATAAACAATAATATAGATAAAAATCTGTGGTATCACGTGACATATGAATAAGGGCACTTTATTCATCCTAAAATCATCATAACATTCTGGACACTTGACTTTCAAATCAAGAGGAAGTTTAATTTTACATACAGTTTTGGATGGCGCATGACGGAGGATACTTTACCTATGGACTTCGTCACATACTAAAGTAGTATTCCTGGTGAAATTTTTAAATATGATTGAACAATTCTGTTTATCAGTGCAGTATTAATATATTCAGATTACCTGCAATCATTTCAATGAATTAACGTAACTAAATAGTTAATTTTCAGATTTAGGCGAAGTTTCGAATGAAATAAAATTTCTGAAAATTCTAGCAGATTTGTCTATAGTTTACAATACATTGTTCAGGGTGATAATCATCAAAGAAAAATCTAAAACATGAGTATTGTTCACACCATGTGAATTTTATGCAAGCAATTTTAGGTAAGAAATTTTTTTTTTAAATATGCTTCACTGGAAAGCATAGTTCAATCAGATTTTTTAAATGACTAGTTTTTGAGTGTCAGCTTTGAAGCATACCAAGCGTACCACATCACTGGAGTGAAAACCACCAGGAGAAGGAATTTGTTGTTACCAACGTATTGTTTTAATGCGAATTTGAAAATAATTACATAAATCTAAATTATAAAAATGAATGTTTGTGTGTTCGAATTTATGCGTTGCTGAACAGCTCACCGGATTTATACGGATCTTTACCAACATATTTATCGCACTTCTGAGAAGGTTATAGTCATAATTATCCTTTAACTAACGTGGTGGCAATCATGGGACACTAACAACGTGGTGCGGTCAATCTGAACTCTCGCACTTTAGATGGGTGTAATGTTAAGAATTTGAACACCTTTTAAATTCTCTGGTTTGCATATGAAAGAGTCTTTTATACCAAGTAAATAAACATGAAAATACAATACAATAACATTAAATAATTATTGTTAAACTGGCACTCTGATATGTTTACTGCACATTTCGTACACTAATACATTTACATGTTTTCCATTAGCTAATAATGACAATAAAGCTTTGATAGATTTTGTATATTTTCTTGAAGAATTAATGAAACAAAAATGTTACGTTTTTAACTCGAAGAAATACCTCTTGAAAAATCAGAGCCGACCAAGTCACAAATTTTCACAACTGTCCTAGCAGACCTGATAATATGTCGTTAGTCGTAACTCCCGCGGAAGTCGTGGGTTCTGAGCTCGCTTTTGCGTATGTTTCAGCACAAGACTACGGGCCAGCTCTTTCAGAAGTATGCCTCTGTCGACAGGAGCTTCATCTGATCCAATATTCTGAAGAACATATGTATTTCTTACCTTTTCTTCACACTTTGTCTGCTACTTGCAGTAGATCCTTTACCTGTAAAATTACTCGGTTCCTCCATGTTTCAAAAGCACCGAAATGGAAAATATTGAGAATATTTGAGGAAAGTAATAGCAGAAGAAAATTACACAAACAACTTAGTGCGGTCAAAATGACCGCCAGCTATTTCCGAAAGGACGCCACTCATGTTATAGAAGCTATGGCATAACATGATACACTTTGCCGGTCCACTCACAGCTAAACTCGAAGCTAACGAGCAGATGGGCGCAATACTGGGTAGGGATATTGCTAAATCGCAATTGTTGCCGAAAGCGCGCGGTCAGATAGACCGCACCAGGTTAGCTAAAGGTTATACTGCTGTATGACACATAGTTCAGGAGATAAGGCATCGTAAAGAGTGAGATGCGTGAAACATTCCTACATGAAGAATGATGAGTAAATTTATTACTTCTTACTGCTAAAAAATATTCGCGATGTACTTTGAAAACAGTATCCATTTGGGCAAATGAATATATCTACAAAATTATTTCATTGTGCGAATAATAGTTTAGGAGATATGTCGTGATATATAGAGATGTGCGGTTTGTATTTTATGCACTTGATAAGATATTGTGTATTTAACCTTGAAAACAATAGGAACATCACTGTTTGTGTAAGATTGCATAAAGTGTATGGCGGAGGGTACCTTCCAATACACTTAGGCACCACTTCACTGATCAGTGTAAAATTTAAGAGAGTTATATAGTTTTTCAGAGATGGAGGAGACAATGGACTGAGGAGATGGAGGTGGAGTCGGAAAGAGAAACGAGGACGTGACAGTGAGAGAGAGAGAGGAGATGGAAATGGGCAGTGAGAGGCGTGGCAGGAGATGAAGAGAGGGGAGACGAACTGAGAGAGAGAGGGGGGGCGAGAAGGAAAGAGAAGGTGGTTGGGGTGAGAGGAGGTAAGGAGAGGTGGACCAAAGTAACACTGCAGTATATAAGGGCCCGGGCAACGCCGGGTGTGAAGTATTACATTGAACTTTTTATTCAGTAAAAAGGATATCTGAGAGGCTTGTCGCTGACCACCGCTTGCTGTCTCAGCTAATTACGCTCTTCATATATTTTTGATGTTCATCTATCTTTTACGAGCTGCCCTGAAAGCGGTTGTACAATTCGTATTTCATGTTTCATGACCTGATGAGGACAGAAAAACAACAATAATTTCTTCACTACCAAATTTAAGTGTGTGTGAGATCGTTTTCTCTGTAAAATATGATGAAACTAAAATCACTTAAATTGAATTTCTTTTACTTATTTAAAATGACCCACCTTTTAATGATTCATGAAGTGTTTATATTTATTCCAGCACTTGTTCGCCCACAGCTTGAATACTGCTCACCGGTGTGGGATTGATAGAAAAGGTAGAGAAGATCCAACGGAGAGCAGCGCTCTTCGTTACAGGATCATTTGGTAATCGTGAAAGCGTTACGGGGATGATCGATAAACTCCAGTGGAAGACTCTGCAGGAGAGACGCTCTGTCGCTCGGTACGGGCTTTTGTCGAAGTTTCGAGAACATACCTTTACCGAGGAGTCTAGCAGTATATTGCTCACTCCTACGTATATCTCGCGAATAGACCACGAGGATAAAATCAGAGAGATTAGAGCTCACACAGAGGCATACCGATAATCCTTCTTTCCGCGAACAATACCTGACTGGAATAGGAGGGAAGTCGATAGTGGTACTCAAGGTACCCTCCGCCACACACCGTCAGGTGGCTTGCGTAGTATGGTTGTAGATGTTGTAGATGTAGAATCTTGATTATGTAACATGATGCTTGGAGCCATTTTTGGACTTGCATCTGCAATTTGCTTGAAACATCTAGAATTCATTACGTGTAACCTTCATTAATGTGACTTTATTGTAATGCCTGCAATGAAATCTTCGGAATGAAACGAGGTCCGATCGATTTAAACAGCCTTTGTCACTAAACCTAACTTAATATTTTTTCACAGTCATTCAGTTTTCACAATCCGCTCTAAGCAAACCAATCATCGTTTTACACAATGCAGCAAGAGTTTAACAGCCTCATCCGTTAACATCCAATCAACTTGATACAAATATTTCGATAAAAAAGGTAACAACGGAATCTGTTAGTTTCTTTATGTAATACTGTGCTCAGGTGTTGCTTTTATTTGACATTACCACTACCGCTAAACTTTAAAGTGAGAATCCACCTCCTTTTTTTGAGTCTCTTATCTATAAAATTATTTGAATGTACCTGATCTGTTAAAGTACTTTTCCGTAATATTACAACACGAGTGAAAATTTAAAAGCAACTTTAGAAATTAACAATCACTCCAAGACCTTGTTAGGTTAAAGAACACAGTATTACATAAAAATAGTTGACAGACCGTAACAGGACCCGATTAATTTCAAGTAAAATTTTGATTGCAATAATATCTAATTGTTATAATATCTGCCATTGTTTGAAACCTAATCGCTGTGTTGTATTTATTTTCATGCTCCAACAAATCATTGAACGAGACATTTCGATTGATTGATGGACTTTAATAAAGAGGAAAAATGTAATCCGAAATTCGGAGCCTAAACTGATGTTCCAAATGTAGACGCCGCCAACACCGACTGCATAAAAAAAATGTAAGATCAGGCCTACTAATACGCTTATGTGGTGCTGAAAAATGTCTTCTATTATTGCAATACGCAATTTCTGTTCGGCTTTCACTTTTACCGCTGGAAAAGTTGCAACATCAAATTTTTTGTGTGGTTAGTTGGTCATTAACAGTACAGCTAGAAAAATGGTCAATATGGCTTCCCGGTCTGTGCTTTAACGGAACAGTTCGTGCTTGTATCTCTGGAAATTTCTACCACGTGCACGTGACGATTGGGTCCCCTTTGTTCAAAAAAATAAATAAATAAATAAATAAATAAATAAATAAATATATATTACTGATGATAATTTAGAAAACTGTACTATTGAAGTGATTCCGCCCAATCCTGAATCTAATGCGCGTGAAACAGGCACCTCTACACAGACCAATACTTCAACAATGAATACTAATGAAGACTTATTAAAACGTTTTGAAGTCCTTTTTGCAAAAATGTCTCAACAAATTGACGAAAAATTTCAGTTGCAACAAAACGCGGCACACCATTAAATTTCGGAACTAACAAATTAAATTGGCGAAAAATGTAAGTCACAAGACGTGACAAAAGATCAGATTTCACACCTAACAAACCAAATAGACCAACTCCAATAAACAGAATTTGTAGGAGTTACAAAATTCGACTAAACAAGATTTGTTAGTATTAAAAAGTTCTATGAAAGAACAATTGGATCGAGTCGTGGAACAACAAAACTGTATTGCAGAACAAATGATGACTTGCAAAGAGTTTGAAAATCGATTACAGAAATTAGAAACAGTCCAGCAAAATTTGCCAACACTCATGTCCGAAGAAGTTAGTAAACATGTAAACACATAGGCACACATTGTCGAGCAAGTTAATAATAATAAACTTACTACTACACAAAAGAAAGTTGTTGATGAGATGTTAAACAAAGTAGACACAAAAATTTCATTCGTGATAGGTGATGTAATGGAATACAAAGACACAGTAAAAAACATGCCCACCTTAATTGACAAACTTGCGCAAAATTTGTCAGTGATTAAAATCAAACAGGAAACTTTGGAGAGCACATTGTCGTAAACACAAGCTGAAAACATGTTAAAAGAAAAGCAAGATCGAGTGTAACAGTTTCTTCTTACCACTGAAGCCCAATTAAATGAGAAAATAGACACCAAACTAACAGTGGTAATTCAAAATGTTGCCACTAAAGTTTATGAAAAGCATGGCACGACTTTTAAATCCTTAAAAGAGTATTTGACAGCCTTAAAATCTATCTTAAACGCTCAAACTACACACAGTAGGCATGACGCACCTATGTCAAATGTGACACAGAACCGTCATCAAACCCGAGTGCACACTGACCTCTTACGTTTGACCTTCAATCAGGGCACTCCGAGTAACTTCTCCACTGACAAATCTGAAAATTATTACCGGATTTCGTGATCTCAGTAGTATTGGCAAAGAAATTGCGCTGGAAACACAGTCAGAACTACATTGAAATATTCCTCCCTTAACATTTAATTGGTATTGGTAAATAATTGCAATAATAATAATATTATTACTTAAAAATGATAAATGGTAGCGCCTGAGAAAATAATTTTCCGCGAAAAGAAAATTTAGAACCAAACAAATGAAGTTTGAAATTGCTCTTAAATTTTGATACCGAAAGTTAAGGCGGGAGAAACATTTCCATTATATATTTTTTGACGATATTGCAGTGTTCAAATTAATGATATAGATCGCAATTTGCGATCAGTTATGGCTTCACTGTACTAGGTTTAGATGAAATACCAACGTTCGGCGAATGAAAGTTTGTGCCCGAACGGGATTCGAACCCGGGACCTCCTGCTTACTAGGCAGACGCGTTGAACACTCCGCCACCGAGGACACAGTGACCAACCCGACTGCAAAGGACTCTTCACTGCACATCTCCCAGCACACCCAAATCTCCATTCACCACGCTGTCTCTTTCCTACAACCACAGCCTATTATAGGAAAGAGACCGTGGCGAATGGAGATTTGGGTGTGACTAGAGACGTGCAGGGAAGAGTCCTCTGCAGTGGGGCTGGTCAGTGTGTCCTCGGTGGCGCAGTGGTCAACGCGTCTGCCTGGTATGCAGGAGATGCCGGTTTCGAATCCAGGCCGGGCACAAATTTTCATTCGCCGAACGTTGGCATTTCATCTAATGATCAAAACCTAGTACAGTGAAGCCATAACTGATCGCAAATTGCGATTTATATCAGAAATCTTTCAAGTTAGTGGCCGGGTTACAAACCACTGTTATAAAGAAAAATTCTGCCTGTAAAAATTTTCTGCAACTTAATGAATATGGTAAAAATGTTCAAATGTTTGTAAAGCTTATGGGACTTAACTACGGGGTCATCAGTCCCTAAACTTACAAACTACTTATGAACTACTTACGAACTAGGACGGCACAAATATCCATGCCCGAGGGGGGGATTCGAACCCACGACCGTAGTGGCCGTGCAGACCGTGACTGGAGCGCCTCAGTCCCCTCGGCCACCGCGGCCGGCGAATATGGTAAATGGCACAGAAAAATTTAATTTTAGCAACCTGCCTAAAATACGTCTGATTAAATACATTGCACAGAAATTAACTCCAATGTATCTAAAGTCCATGGCTAGCTAAAAATTAAATAGTTAAATTTTGATAAACTGGCGTATTTCTCAGGGAGGTTTGGTGCGGAAGAAAAGATTCTAAGATTATCATGAAGTATTGTGCATCGTTCTAACACTTAATTTCGCACACTGCAAGAAACTGGCGGCCAATGGTAATCTGTAATTTCTGGTTTATCATTCTTTGATACAATTAATTACCTATTGATCTATATTCTTTGTCCAGGTGTAAAAGGCACCTAAAATAGCATTTTATCATTGCTGATTGCTACATTTGTAGCACAACACTGCTATTCCTGTCCTGTTCATTTCTGTTAATGCACAGTCTCTTCACATACCTAGTGGTATAGTGTCTGTATAAATGTTCATAACATGGTACTTAAAATAAATGCAGTATATTTCCTGCTTTCTTCATGTATTGCTGCTTGTCAAAATGAAGCTTTTATGTCAATGGTAGACAAATACTTAACATTGTGAAATTTCTGTAGTTTCTCATCAAGAGCCTCAGGATATGTATGTACTGTAATAAGAATTTAATTAATGGATCTTTCATCAAGCATTAATCTTACCCCACCTTTTAGAATTTAATTAATGGATCTTTCATCAAGCATTAATCTTACCCCACCTCCTACTTTTCCTACAGCCAGCAACGAGCTAGAATATGGTGACATTGATGTTTCAATTATGTTCCAGTCAAGCATCTTTTTAATCTCGGCTTTCACCTGTCAAGGTCGATCAAACTGTACCCTCTTCTTAAAAACTCCATTCCTAATATGCACCCCACACACAAATTCTTCACAACTAGAAACGAGGACTCAATTGTTCCGCCCTCAAAACTTATATCTAATAAAACACGCTTCTCTACTCTTTGTACTCATGTCCCTATAGCTCCAGACACTACACGTTTTGTAAAGGAAAACTTGGTATTTTAGACTCTGTCTCAATTATGTCATATAAATCAGTACTAATTACATTCATGTTAGCCCCTGTGTCAATTGTGACTAGTATGTGTACCCCAGCTACCTTAGCTGACACTGCTGCTTGAATAATTTCTTTATTATCACTATGTTTGCAAGACGGTTCAGATAAAAGCTCTTCCCTGATATCTTTCCCTTCATTATATCGTATTAACAGGGTGTTCAAACCCATACCATGCTGGCCCCTACTCGTTTCCGCGGTCTGTATTACGGATCAGCATACGACTGCTTTTAGTTTGACACTTGTGGTTTTATGTCTGCTGTTGTGGTTATGTCGGTGGAACAGCTTCTGCTGTGCGTACCACCTCCACTATCCTGATAGGTTCTATGTTACGATTTCTATTATGGTTTTTCGTATGCTCATTCATGTTGTTGTGTGAATTTTGCACTTGCTGATGGTTCCACGACTGTGGTGCGCTAAAGTTTTCTCTCCAATAATTTTGGTGGCTACCACCGCCGTGGTTCCAGTTACTATTTCCGAATTTTCCCTGTCTGGACTGGCTATGCCCAGGGTGATACCTGTTGTCAAATGATCTTTTAATAGCCAAGGCGCTACTAGCCTTGTTATTTACATTGTTATTGCCCTGGTTATTGTGTGTATTTTTTCCTATTCTTTGTTGTCCGTTCGTTGAATTATTACTCTGTTGACGTTGTTGTTTTGATTCGAACCAATCATTAAAAATCCTTACTGGTCATAGAGAGTTGCTCGAATGAGCCATGGACGAATTTCAGTTGGTATTCTCTCTTTTAAGATTCCCAGAACGTCATTCATTGCCATCGGCTGTTCTAGGTAAAGCATTTTGTGTACATATCTTTCGATGTAGTTTCTCAACGATTCTTGTTTAGCGTTGTACATCGGAGGATTATAAATTTTCCTTCGCAATTTCGCCTGCTCGTTGGCGGACCAGCATTCCGATAAAAATGCGCGTCAAACTCTTCATATGTATTACATCGTCGTGCTGTCTCGGACGCCCACACTGTGAATCCGCCTTGAATATAAGATGCTACAAATGTGATTTTATCACGTTCCGTCAAATTATTTGGAAGAACGTCTCGGAAAGATCTGATGGAAACATACGGATGTGGTTCCTTTTTTTCTGAGTAAAAGCTTTGAAAATCTGTAGTTGTATTTGCTTTGTAATTACTTGCGCAATGTTTGATGTTGCGTTTGCTACGTCATCAAACGGCATAGGACTACGCAGTGACACGTTCCTATTATAAAAAGTGTAACTTTCTGGACTATTGTTTAAAGTCGGATTTCAATTGTTTCCTGGGTTTAGAGACAACCTGTTTACTCTGTGACCAGCTTTAACTGTTTCAACTTCGGTTCTGAGTTCGGAAATTTTTGTATTTAACTCTGTTTGCCAAACAGGTAATTCTTTCTGTATCAGATCGCGAATTTCGCCTAACTTTTTACGTAAACTACTGCTCGCCTCAGCACTAGTGTAAGTTGTAATTTCCCAGGCTAACGCTTGAACAGCAATTTTAATTGCATTTTCCGCTTTGTCGGTTATTTTAACGTCTTTCTTGTTAATCCAGTCTGCGAATTCTTCACGTACTTGACTTTACGTACCGTGATGTGCGTATCTATTGTCTGTTTTGTCTGCAAGTCAGTTTGTGTGTCTTTAATATCGAATACCTCTTCTGCTAATTGTGCTACTTGCTCGGGAATTTCTTTGCGCAGTTCCGTAATCAAACTGAATTCATTTCTCATACTTTGAAATTCTCTTGCCATACGTCAATGCATCTTTTGTATGGTTGCGGACAATTTAGCTTGGAGCTTCTACTCCGCAAGCTCACATTGTTGGGCCAAATCGGCTTTAATTTCGGTTTTAATTTCATATAAGCTCTGTTCCTACTGTTTTGTACCGATTCCGTCTGTGTTTGATTTTCAGCAAATTTTTGTTCAAAACTATACTGAATTTTTGTGTTTTAGGTTTAATTTGGTTAAACATTAACTGTGCTAACATTACTTCATTTGATAATAGCAAGGGATCAGTTTGTGTGGGTTGTGTATCTGTCTGTTACGTGTTCGTTGCGGTGACGGAACTTGTATTAATATTCAGGTCGCCCCCCGTATTTTCTGGAATATTCGACATTGCCGGCTCAGACGATTGTCCACCTTCGACAATGTTTTGCGTATTCTGTGTATGAGAATCCATAGTTTCTGCTTTATATACACTACGAGTTCTAACCATAATTTTCCTAGTATAGGTAATTTAAAAAAAATCTCTGCCGCCACACTACAGATTGTAACACCACAGTATAAAGGAAACTAAATCGTCACACGCTTTGAAAAAAACTTCACACGCAAAATTGCATTTAAATCACAATATCATAATATAATTTACGATTCCTTGATGTCTAATAATATATCCTACCAATCGATCTCTTCTTATAATCAAAATTCCTTTCTTCCCCAGTTCTGTTCAGTACCTCTTGATTAGTAACGCGAACTATCCACCTAATCTTCAGCATTTTTCTGTAGCACCACATTTGAAAAGCCTCTATCCTCTTCCTGTCTAAAATATTCATTATCCAAGTTTCACTCCTGTACAAGCCAACACTCCACACAAATGCCCTCAGAAAATACTTTCTTACACTTAAATTAATATTCGGTTTTAGAAAATGTGTCTTATTGAAAAAAAATTTTCTTCCTATCGCCATTCTGCATTTTATATCCTCTGTACTGCGACCATCATATGTTACGTTACTGCCCCAGTAACAAATCACCTTTATCGTTTCGTTACCTAATCTAATTCGCTCAGCATCGACTGAGTTTCTAACACTGCATTACCCTTGTTTTGGTCTTGTTAATGTTCATCTTATAAGCTCCTTCCACAATACTGTTCATTCCTCTTCCAGGTCATGTATTGTCTCTGACAGAATTACAGCGTCATCAGTGAAACGGAATGTATGTATTTCTTTACCTTGAAGTATAATTGAGTTCTTAGATTTTTATGATGCTTATTTTTCATTTGAGAGTCTAAACTGAAGAGATAAAAGGTTGTGAGGAATCATAGAAATACAAAGTTTGTAAGGACCCTATGGTCCCTAGATCGATTTCTAACATACTGCAACTTACGATTTTGTATAATGAATCCGATTTTCAAGCACCTCACCTTCAGTTGAATGCGTTCATGTAACGTAGCCGTGTGTCGCCGCCTCACAACTCTCCTTCCGCCAGTACCTCGCCTCCTACTTTCCAAACTTCACAGCAGCTCTCCTGCGAACCATGCAAGACTAGCACTCCCGGAAGAAAGGATGGAGACATGGCTTAGCTACAGCCTAAGGGCTGTTTCCAGAATGAAACTTTCACTCTGCAGCGGACCTGCATTACCCTTGTTTTGGTCTTGTTAATGTTCATCTTATAAGCTCCTTCCACAATACTGTTCATTCCTCTTCCAGGTCATGTATTGTCTCTGACAGAATTACAGCGTCATCAGTGAAACGGAATGTATGTATTTCTTTACCTTGAAGTATAATTGAGTTCTTAGATTTTTATGATGCTTATTTTTCATTTGAGAGTCTAAACTGAAGAGATAAAAGGTTGTGAGGAATCATAGAAATACAAAGTTTGTAAGGACCCTATGGTCCCTAGATCGATTTCTAACATACTGCAACTTACGATTTTGTATAATGAATCCGATTTTCAAGCACCTCACCTTCAGTTGAATGCGTTCATGTAACGTAGCCGTGTGTCGCCGCCTCACAACTCTCCTTCCGCCAGTACCTCGCCTCCTACTTTCCAAACTTCACAGCAGCTCTCCTGCGAACCATGCAAGACTAGCACTCCCGGAAGAAAGGATGGAGACATGGCTTAGCTACAGCCTAAGGGCTGTTTCCAGAATGAAACTTTCACTCTGCAGCGGACCTGCATTACCCTTGTTTTGGTCTTGTTAATGTTCATCTTATAAGCTCCTTCCACAATACTGTTCATTCCTCTTCCAGGTCATGTATTGTCTCTGACAGAATTACAGCGTCATCAGTGAAACGGAATGTATGTATTTCTTTACCTTGAAGTATAATTGAGTTCTTAGATTTTTATGATGCTTATTTTTCATTTGAGAGTCTAAACTGAAGAGATAAAAGGTTGTGAGGAATCATAGAAATACAAAGTTTGTAAGGACCCTATGGTCCCTAGATCGATTTCTAACATACTGCAACTTACGATTTTGTATAATGAATCCGATTTTCAAGCACCTCACCTTCAGTTGAATGCGTTCATGTAACGTAGCCGTGTGTCGCCGCCTCACAACTCTCCTTCCGCCAGTACCTCGCCTCCTACTTTCCAAACTTCACAGCAGCTCTCCTGCGAACCATGCAAGACTAGCACTCCCGGAAGAAAGGATGGAGACATGGCTTAGCTACAGCCTAAGGGATGTTTCCAGAATGAAACTTTCACTCTGCAGCGGAGTGTTCGCTGATACGGAAAGCAGGAGCGAAGTACTGGCGGAAGTAGAGTTGTGAGGCGGCATCGTGAGTCGTGGCGGGATATTACAGTCGGTAGTGCGCCTGCCCGCGAAAGGTAAAGGTCCCAGGTTCGGGTCGTGGTTCCGGCACACAATATTAATCTGGCAGGAAGTTTCATATGCATAGGTGTCTGAAACTGCAGGGGCTGGAAGTATGTAATCGCATTTTATAATGAGGGCGTTAAGACATGTGAGCGACATAGTTACGCATGAACGGCACGTAAACAATTAAATACAGTTTCACAGTGGCAGTCTAAAACGCAAATAAATGTAATAATCATCACAATATAACATACAGATTCGAAAAGTGATGTTAACGCGGCGATTCATTTGCTGTAAGTTGACAGCAAACGAAGTAGACGCGTGAAGCAGACGACTCAACGAATGCGTACCGTTTGAAAGCTTCTTTGTAGTTCGACTGTCTATCGAAAGGGGCGCTGCAGCTGACAACGACTAACTTGTACATGGTGCACGTCTCGTATGGAAACGAGGTACGTTGCTCGTATTAATCAGAATATTCGTCTTCTGATGTGGAATCTTTCTTCTTATGAGCAGACATAGGCTACGAAACACTCCGGACACTCCGGAATGTGTAATGTGCATTCCTGTTTCCACTCCCAACGTAGGAAGATCAATCGGTACAATGAACAGGATAAAGACGTCATCAAAAGATATGATGTAAAAAGCCTCGACGTATTAGTTTGCTATAAATGTAAACTATTGCATGCAATACAATTATTTTATTCATTCTCAAAATTTTATTCTTTAATATAAACAACTTAAGCTGAGCCTGCCTACTTTTTACTTAACATACAGATTATTTAATTAAATATCAGATATTAGCGAAACATTATCCGTATTAGTACCATTGCTATATTTTTAGAATGCTATCACTACAGACGATAATTTCATGCAAATGCATGTTGCGCACATGTTTGCATGTGTTTAGGCCATTTGAGGAGTAATGACTATTTCGGAGTTTATTCAATATCAAAGCATGACTTAGACGTTTATGCTGCATCTTAAAGAGTTTTAATGCTTATATTGCAATAAATTGCTTGATGTCACCTTTTATTGATTTTCTAACAATTATTAATTACTGAAAAAGATAGTAATATGAGTAATATTACTATTTTTGTAATACTTCGTAGTTGGTACAAGCGTCCTAGTTGGTTGGTAGAAGAGAACACTGTATACTTCGTAGCTTCTCTCACTGATGCCAATCCTTCCTGTCTACATTCGGGAGTAAGAGCCACTATGTTTAAACTATGTTATTGTAGAAAGATATAAAAAGCCAAGATCGCTGATCATCAATTTTTATTTAAGACGACCGGTTTCGCTGAACTATGTCAGCATCATCTGGTCCAATAAAACAAGGCCATAATCTTGGTTTTATTGGACCAGATAATGCTGACATAGTTCAGCGAAACCGGTCGTCTTAAATAAAAATTGATGATCAACGATCTTGGCTTTTTTTATATCTTTCTACAATATCATAATTGGATCGTCTCCTGGAACATAAACAAACTTAAACTATGTATAATGAAAATACCACTCCCATGAACCACAGACATTGCCGAGGTGGGGTGGCTTGCTTGCCTCAACGATACAGATAGCTGTACCGTAGGTGCAACCACAGCGGAGGGGTATCTGTGGTGAGGTCAGACAAACGTGTGGTTCCTGAAGAGGGGCAGCAGCCTTTTCAGTAGTTACAGGGGCAACAGTCTGGATGATTGACTGAGCTTACCCTTGTAACATCAGCTAATGTGGCTTTGCCACACAGTTACTGCGAACGGCTGAAAGCAAGGGGAAACTACAGTCGTTACTTTTCCTAAGGATATGCAGCTCTACTGTAAGAACATATGATGATGGCATCCTCTTGGGTAAAATATTCCGGAGGTAAAATAGTCCCGCATTCGGATCTCCGGGTGGGGACTACTCAGGAGGATGTGATCATCAGGAAAGACAGTACTGGCATTCTAAGGGTCGGAGCGTGGAATGTTGGATCTCTTAAACGAGTAGGAAAATTAGAAAATTTAAAAAGGGAAATGGATAGGTTGAAGTTAGATATAGTGGGAATTAGTGAAGTTCGGTGGAAGGATGAACAGGATTTCTGGTCAGGTGAGTATAGGATTACAATTACAAAATCAATTGGGGGTATCACAGGAGTAGGATTGATAATGAATAAGAAAATAGGAATGCGGGTAAACTACTATGACCAGCACAGTGATCGCATTATCATTCTCAAGATAGATACAAATCCAACACCGACAACAGTAGTACAGGTTTATATGCCAACTAGCTCTGCAGATGATGAAGAAATCGAAGAAATATATGAGGAGCTAAAGGGAATTATTCAGAGGGAGAGGAAAATTTAATTGTTATGGGCGACTGGAATTCGGTAGTAGGACAAGGAAGGGAAGGTGAGATAGTAGGTGAATATGGTCTGGGCAAAAGGAATGAAAGACGAAGCCGCTTGGTAGAATTTTGCACAGAACATAATTTAGTTATTACAAACACCTGGTATAAGAATCACAAAAGATGGTTGTATACGTGGAAGAGACTAGGAGACACCGGACGATACCAGATAGATTTTATAATGGTAAGACATAGATTTCGGAACCAGGTGTTAAAGTGTAAGACATACCCAGGGGCAGATATAGACTCTGACCATAACTTGTTGGTTATGAACTGGTTACGAAACTGAAGAAAATAAAAAAAAAAATGTAGGAAAATAAGGAGATGGGACCTGGATAAATTGAAGGAACCTGAAGTTCTTAAAAATTTCAGAGGGAGCTTTAGGCAACAATTGACAGAAGCAGGGGAAAATAGAACAATAGAGGAGGAATGGGTAAAGTTGAGAGATGAAATAGTGAAGGCAGCAGAGGACAAAATAGGTACGAAGGCAAGACCTGCAAAAAATCCTTGGATATACTAAATTTAATCGATGAATGGAGAAAATATAAAAATGCAGTAAATGAAACAGGCAAAATGGAGTACAGACAACTGAGAAATGAGATTGACAGGAAGTGCAAAATTGCTAACCAGGAGTGGTTAGAAGGCAAATGCAAGGATGTAGAAGAATGTATAAATAGGGGAAAAATTGATACAGCCTACAGGAAAATAAAAGAAACGTTCGGAGATAAGAAAAACATCTCTCTGAATATCAAGGACCCTGGAAAACCTGTTCTCAGCAAAGAAGGGAAAGCTGTAAGGTGGAAAGAGTATATAGAGAGGCTCTATGAAGGAAATGAACTTAGGGGCAATATTGTAGAAAGGGGAGAAGAAGTAGGTGAGGATGAAATAGGAGATACTATACTGAGAGATGAATTTGACAGAGCCCTGAAAGAACTAAGTCGAAACAAGGCCCCTGGAGTAGATGATATTCCCTCAGAGCTACTGAAGTCTCTGGGAGAACCAACCATGACAAAATTGTTTCACCTGGTGTGTAAGATGTATGAGATAGGTGAAGTACCCTCAGACTTTAAGAAAAATGTTATAATCCCCATTCCAAAGAAAGCAGGTGCAGACAGGTGTGAAAACTAAAGAACCATCAGTTTAATAAGTCATGGCTGCAAAATATTAACGCGAATTGTATACAGAACAATGGAAAAGCTGGTAGAAGCCGACCTCGGGAAAGATCAGTTTGGGTTCATGAGAAATGTAGGAACATGGGAGGCAATACTCACTTTAAGGCTTATCCTAGAAGATAGATTAAGAAAAGGCAAACCTACATTTCTAGCTTTTATAGATTTGGAGAAGGCTTTTGACAATGTTGATTGGAATAAACTCTTTCAAGTTCTGAAGCAAGCAGGAGTAAAATATAGGGAGCGTAAGATTATTTACAACTTGTACAAAAACCAGACAGCGGTTGTTAGAGTTGAAGGGCATGAAAGGTATGCAGTGGTTGGGAAGGGAGAAAGACAGGGTTGTAGCCTTTCTCCAGTGTTATTCAATTTGTACATTGAGCAAGCTCTAAAGGAAAGCAAGGAGAAATTTGGAGAAGGAATTAAAGTTCAGGGTGAAGAATTAAAAACTTTGCGTTTTGCCGACGACATAGTAATTCTGTCAGAGACAGCAAAGGACCTGGAAGAGCAATTGAATGGAGTGGACAGTGTGCTGAAAGGTGCATATAAGATGAAGATTAACAAGAGCAAAACTAGGGTAATGGAGTGCAGTGTAAGAAAATCAGGTGATGCTGAAGGAATTAGATTGGGTAACGAAGCAATAAAGGAGGTAGATGAGTTTTGTTACTTGGGCAGTAAAATAGCAAATGATGGTCGCAGTACAGAGGATATAAAATGCAGAATGGCAATGGATAGAAAAGCGTATTTGAAAAAGAGAAATTTGTTAACATCGAATATTGATTTAAGCCTAAGGAATTCCTTTCTGAAGGCATTTGTATGGAGTGTTGCCTTGTATGGGAGTGAGACATGGACGATAAACAGTGCGGACAGGAAGAGGATTGAGGCTTTTGAAATATGGTGCTACAGAAGAATGCTGAAGATTAGGTGGGTGGATCGCATAACTAATGAGGAGGTACTGAACAGAATTGGGGAGAAAAGAAATTTCTGGCATACGTTGATTAAAAGAAGGGATGGATTGGTAGGACACATTCTTAGACATCAAGGAATTGTGAATTTAGCGTTGGAGGGAAGTGTGTGGGGTAAAAACCGCAGTGGAAGACCAAGAGATGGATACAGTAAGCAAATTCAGACAGATGTAGGTTGCCGTTCTTATGTGGAGATGAAGAGGCTTACTCAGTATAGGGTATTGTGGAGAGCTGCATCAAACCAGTCTCCGGACTGAAGACCTCAACAACAACAATGAAAATTACGTTTGCAACAATACACTAGATGCTCCACAGGCGACACTGCTCTCGTCATTACTCTCCCAGCATAATGCATACGGAGTGGACACGACTTATTATTTTAGAAGCGAGTACAGTAATTCAATTAATTATGAGAAGAACGGTGTAACATAGTATTGTGTATAAAGTACGAACCCACACATCACTAAACCATATTTTCTACATTTTCTGAAGTCAAGTTTTCATTGTAACTAACAAAGTAATTCAGGCGAATTATCTACCTCCCAGGATCTAGAAGTGCGGTTACTGGGTACACCAGTATACGTTAACAATGACTCTTCCTATGTATCCTAGAACAGAACTTGTGTGAAAATGGATCGACGGACAGGATTTGCTAATAGCAGTGATTGTTTTCGTATACTGTATTATGATTTCTGAAGTAAATGAATAGAGGTAGCAAGGAATAAAAATAACTGGGTAATATAACCAATAATTCAGAATTAATGGTTGTTGGGATTTTACAATGGTTTGAAGAGACACTTCACTCTTTCGATTACTTCAGTTTCGCCTTAGGAATCAGTATTTAAATGAGGGGGTAATAACAGAAAAATAACGCTAAGATTCTCACGATAGGATACTTTCCCTGACCTTCACCGCACTCTGCTGTGCACGTGTCAACACACTTATTTCTCCACAACAAAGAGCGGCAAGTCTTTAATATGGCTACAATGGAAGCCAGCTACCGCGGCTGACGTTACAATATCGCAGCTGCATAAGCCACGTCTCTACCACTGGTAGACTCAAAAATCAAATATTGAGAAAGTCCAGGAATACCTCAGTCAAGGCCAACGAAAAGTTTCAGTAGCTGCAAAGAATAAACTTGACAGTGTTGTTAAAAGAATCCCAGACTTTAAATCTTTATATTCGGTTAAGATAGTATTTTTTGGTGGAACCCTGAGTGTAAAACCTCACCTACACTGTCTCAGGTATGTTCTCTGAAATTTGCACCTAATACGTCTTGTGATGTAGAGAGATCCTGTTCTATCTACAAAAATATTTTGACAGACAAACGTAGGAACTTTATGGAAAAGAATTTAGAAATGTTGTTAGTTGTTAACTCTGCAAACATGGAATTGAAAAGTAAATTCAGAGTAATAACGATAATGCATAACTTAATGGTTATTTCTGCTGATCGTGCACTTTTCGTAGTTTGATAGTAAATGAACGTATGCATATTTCGGGAATTTATAATTCATGTAATTCTCGTCTCTATCTATAACTCAAAATTGAGTTGCTAACATTTAGCCTCCCCCCCCCCGCACACATATAAACCTTAAATACAGTCGCTTTCATAAGCCCCCACCCTCCTTACGAAAGCGGCTCTATTCATCACAGATTTTTTTTCTTTATTTCATTTTAATGCCCCATGGTGCAGGATGGCAACTGCCTCGTACGCTGCTCTTCAGTCCAGTATACATATGTGTTTGACAGTCGCTAATAATAGTTAAAAATGTTGAATTGAACAATAAAAGGAAAAAATATAGGTGAATTAAAAACAACGAACTGAAGGGTTTAAAAATCATAATCAGTAACCACGGTGGTTAAAAAACGCAGATTTTGCACAGTTAATGCTGACAACAACTGAGAGACAATAAAAACATGGCAACACATTGTTCTGTCTATGCGGCGGTAGCTGAAGTCTTAAAATCACGCTCACCACTTGACACTGGCCCAACACTTTAGCACGGAGCACTGTTAAAAACAATATTAAAAAGTAAGGCACTGAGATATCACAGATGGGGAGGTGAAGGAAGGAAGATCGGAGAAGCGGGAAGGGGAAGAATGTGTAAGAACTTAGAGGAAGGGGAAGCGAGATCAAAGCGTGTGAGGTAGGGGGAGTGGAGAGGAGCACCCAGTATATGGGGAGAGATTAGGGCTGACAGGTTGGGCGTGCATCAGGATGGAGGGCGTCATCTGGGAGAGGGAGGTGGCAAAAGTTACCCTAGGAGAGGACGTGGGAGTGTGAAGGTGTAGGGAGAAAGGGATATGCTGGTACCGGCGTGGCAGAGGCCCGGGCTTCAGCAGGACGGAAGAGACTACAGGGTGACGAGATTAAATTTTGCGGGAGTTGTAGAGAATATGGATATGTTCCAGGAACTTTAGAAGTTGAGGGAAGGATTAAGATCGTACAGGAACCACTTAGAGGAAGGGAGGTGGATGCAGAAAGCGAGGCAGAGGGCGTGGCGTTCTAGGATTGGGAGGAATTTATAAAAGGTGGAGGAGGAGGCGGATATCCAAGCGCGATGGAAACTGCAAGGGACAGGGCGCATCAAGGAACTATAGCTGTAGAGGATTATGGAGGGGCTAAGTCCCCGTGTATGGTCAGAAAGAAGCTTCAGTTAGGTTGAGACAGGAGAGGGCTTTTTGACAGACTGTTTGAAGGTGAGGGTTCCTTGAGAGGGAGCGATCGAGGGTGACGCCATGGTATTTGAGTGGGAAGGTTTTGGGGATGGGACGGTCATGGAGTGTGAGGTACAGGTTGCGGTGACGGAAGGATCAAATGGTACGACATGTAATGATGGCCTGGGATTTGGCAGGCTTGACGGGGAGGAGCCACTGGTTACACCAAGTGGAGATTTGGGAGAGGTGAGACTGTGAGATAGTGCTGAGAACGTGCTAGGGAGGGGCGGGGGTCCACCACTGATCTGCAGAGACCTGAAGAAACCAACTGTGGCACTGAATGTGGAAGAACATTGGAACTAGTGTGGTGAACGTCAAACGGATTACGGTGGATGAAGGGTAAAACAGAAAAGGTATGCTGTTGTTACATACATGCATCAAAAAATGTTGCATCGACTTTGTTCCAAGTATCCTGAACACTATCGTGAAATGCGTACATTGTATACAGAACACAGTTCTTTAGATTGTCCATAGATGTCACCTATCCCGCACAAAGATATAACGAAGCAGTGCCAATGCGACGGAGTGTATAAGGCGGCCATTAAGTTCAAATCGTAACACCAGGAAGGAGGTTAACTGTTTGTGTTGACTGTACTTCTAGCATACAGGATCAGTTCCGAAGTTCGACCGTATCCTCATTGTTACTTTGAGTCAGGGGGGAAATTCTCAACGAGGAAAGTTTCCAGACGTGTCAGTGTAAACCAATCTTGAGAGAACTTTGAAGTATGACTCACAAGTAAACCTAAGGAAAGTGTCATTCTCAGATTTTTCTGAAATTTGGATAAGTTATAATACATGGAAATCTAAGAGACCTATCTTTTGTAGCTGTAGTAAAACATAAGTAAGTGATGAAACGATCTAACAATGGAAAATTGTGATTTCAATTATTTGTGTTATGAAAGTGTCTTTTGATATGAGCTGAAAATCGGCTTACGTATATTGAAGTATGAGTGAAAATTGGAGGATCAACTGTCCCCAAAAAGATCAATTTTTGGTATAAAAATTAGTTTTGATTAATCGAAGTAGTTTCTGTTACAACTTCAAATGAAATCCAATTGAGAATCACGTATATACAGGAAACATCTTGCGAATCTATATTTTTGAACTGAATCATCTTTTTATTTCACTGGTATTTCAGTTCGCTGAATAAGAATCTGAAATCACATCCTCAAAATTCCATAGGCATGATCCAGAATGTTGTTGTTGTTTTGGTCCTCAGTCCAGAGACTGATTTGATGTAGCTCTCCACCCTACTCTATCCTTTGCAAGCCTCTTCGCCTCCTTATAAGAACGGCAACTTACATCCATTTGAATCTGCTTACTGTGTCCATCTATTGGTCTTCCTCTGCGGTTTTTACCCCACACACTTCCCTTTAACGCTTAATTCACAATTCATCGATGTCTAAGAATGTGTCCTACCAATCGATCCCTTCTTGTAGTCATGCGATGCCATAAATTGCTTTTCTCCCCAATTCTTTTCAGTACCTCCTCATTAGTTACGCGATCCACCCACCTAATCTTCAGCATTCTTCTGTAGCACCACATTTCAAAACCCTCTATCCTCCTCCTGTTCACACTGATAATCGTCCATGTTTCACTCCCATACAAAGCAACACTCCACACAAATGCCTTCACAAAGGACGTCCTTAAACTTAAATTAACATTGGAGGTTATCAAATTTATCTTTTTCGAAAACGCTTTTCTATCCATTGCCGTTGTGCATTTTATATCCTCAGTACTGCGACCATCATAACTTATTTTACAGCCAAAGTAACAAAACTCAGTTACTACCTTTATTGTTTCGTTACCTAATCCTATATCAGCAGCGTCGCTTGATTTTCTTATATCCCACTCTATTACGCTTGTTAATGTTCATATTATACCCTCCCTTCAAACTTCCATTCCGTTCTACTATTTCTCCTGGTACTTTGCTGTCTCTGACAGAATTACAATGTCATCGAAAAAACGAATTGCGTTAGTTCTTCACCCTAAACTTTAATTCCTTCTCCAAATGTCTCCTTGCTTTCCTTTATAGCTTGCTCAATGGTCAAGTTGAATAACATTGGAGAAAGGCTACAAACCTGTCTTACTCCATTCCCAACTTCTGCATCCCTTTCATGCCGTTCAACTCTGATAACTACTAGCTGGTTTTTGTACAAGTTATAAATAACACTATGGTCCCTAAAATTTACTCCTGCTGATCTCAAGATCTGAAAGAGTGTATTCCGATCAACATTATCAAAAGCTTTCTCCAAATCTACAACAGCTAGAAATGTAGGTTTGCCTTTCCTTAATCTACCTTCTAAATTAGCCGTAAAGTGAGTATTGCCTCACGTATTCCAACATTTCTCATGAATCGAAACTGATCTTCTCGGAGGTCGGCTTCTACCTCTTTTTCCATCCTTCGTTAAATAATTCGTGTTAAAATATTGCAACCATGACTTATGAAACTGATGGTTCTGTAATTCTTACACCCGCCTACGTCTGATTTCTTTGGAATGGGAATTATTTCGTTTTTCTTAAAGTCTGAGGGTATTTGCCTTGCCTCATACATCTTACGCACCAAGTGAATTCCAAGGGAATGTCGTCTACTTCAGGGGCCTTGTTTCGACATAGGTCTTTCAGTGCTCTGTCAAATTGATCTATTAGTTTAGTATCTCCTAATTTATCATCTACTTCCTCTTCCTTTCCTAAAATATTGCCTCTCAGTTCATTTTCTTTGAAGAGCCCCTCTATATATTCTTTTCACCTTTCAGATTTCCTTTCTTTTTGAGAACTGGTTTTCCATCTGAGTTCTATAAATTCAAACAGCTGTCTTTCTCGTATACAAATGTACCTTTTATTTTCCTGTACGCCGTATCTATTTTCCCTATTTTAACATTCTTCTACAGACTTTGCATTTGCCTTCTAGCCACTCCTGCTTAGGTATTTTGCACTCCCTGTCAATCTCATTTCTTAGTCGTCAGTATTCGATTTTGTCTGTTTAATTTACTGCATTTTTATATTTCATTCTCTCATCAGTTAAATTTAGTATTTCCTGTGATATCCAAGTATTTTTTCTTTCTTTTAGGTCTTGCCTTTTTAACAATTTTGTCCTCCGATGCCTTCACTATTTCATCTCTCAGTGCTATACATTCCTATTTCCCTCTTTTTCTGTAAATTGTTACCTCGAGCTTCCCCTGAAAGTCTCAGGAACTACAGTTTCCTGCAATTTATCCAGGTCCCACCTCACTATTTGATTATCTCTCTGCAGTTTTTGTCAGTTTCAGCCTCCAGTTCATGATCAATAAGACATGGTCAGAGTCTAAATATGTCTTCCAGTTTAAAACATGGTTCCGGATTCTATGTTTTACCCTTATAAAACCTATCTGGTAGCTTTCGGTGTCTCCTGGCTTCTTCCACGTATATAACCTTCTTTCGTGATTCTTAAACCAGGTGTTTTTATGATTAAATTATGTTCCGTGCAAAATTCTACCAGTTGGCTTCCTCTATCATTCTTTTTGGCCAGACCGTTTTCACCTACTATTTTTCCTTTCCGTTGTTTTCCTACTTCCGAATTCCGATCTCCCATAACAATTAAGTTTTCATGTCTCTTATTTGTATGAATAATTTCCTTTGCCTCCTCATAAATTTCTTAGATCTCCTCATCAGAACTAGTTGGCATATAAACCTGTACTACTGTGGGCGGTTTCTATCTTGACTATGATAATGCGATCACTGCGCTGCTCATAATAGTTTACCCGCATTCCTATTTTCTTATTCATAATTAGACTTACTCCTGTAATACCCCCAACTGAATTTGTATTTATAATTCTGTACTCGCCTGACCACAAATAATGTTCCTGTTTCCACCGAACTGCACTAATCTCCACTGTGTTTAACTTCAACCTATTCATTTACCTTTTTAAGTTTTCTAACCTCCCTACCCGATTAAGGAATCTAACATTCCACACTCCGATCCGTAGAATGCCAGTGTTTCATTTGTTGATGACCACATACTCCTGAGAAGTCCCCGCCAGGAGATTCGAATTGGGGATTATTTTACCTCTGGAATATTTTACCCGAGACTATGCCATCATCATACAGGAATACTGCATAGAAGACGAAAACACGAAACAATGCTTTAAGAGACAGTAGCTCCACATGCGACTTTTAAAATACTGTATAATCAACGTTTGAAATAACAGTGTAAAAAGTGAATAGAAGATGTTGAAAATGTTTACTGATTTTTACCGCCGGCGTTAGTGTTGTCAGAGATGTAGCTTATGGGGTCACACAGTCAGACATGCATCTCATCCGGCTGCTTAAATAGGGTGAGTCCACTTGCCTGTCAATATTTTTTTCTTTAATTGGACGCGTACGTAGAGATGATGAAAAATTTTTGTTGTGTCTGTTTTATTACTAAAGTATTTTTGTGGCAAAATTTAATACCTTTAGTGGAATTTGGCACCATAATTTTCACACCCCCTCAATTAACATAGGCCGATTTTCGTCTTCTATTAAAAGATACTCTCTCTGATTTCGCAATTTTTCCATTTTAGCCCCCATTTTTGAGCAACCGTTTCACGGCTTAAATGTGTTATACCACCGCTAGAAAATGAAAAGAATTAATTAAATAAATAGAATAAAATAAAATTACGGGTCCCCAAGTTTTTTGTAGCATATCAGATATCAAATAAATAAGTAAAAAAACTTTAGTAGTATAACTTGAAGATGCTCTTGTGGCATTAAGGGCCGTTAGACCCTAACTGGGGTCGTATCCTGAACTGAAATATTCGAAATAAATATTCAAGTGTTTGTAAACGTAAGGGACCAAACTATTGTGGCCATGGATCCATTAGACTTACAAAGTATTTATACTAACATTAACAAGAACAACACACACACCACCCATGCTAGAGAGAGGAGTCGAAACTCCGATGGGAGCGACCGGTCAGTCCGTGGCATGGCGACTTAAACCATACGACCAATCCCACGCTGCGAACTCTTTCATCAGTCTGTGATTATTGTAATGTCTCCAGCTCCCAACTATGAGCATTTATTTGTTATAATAAACACCACTTGTGTTGCTAAAGTGGTGGGATCTTTTCTGTTAAGGTACATAAGCACAGCCATCCGACCCCCCCTCCCCCCAAATCAAGTCGGTTCACTAAACATTAGCAAACTAAAATGTTCAAATTCCCGTTGGACCATCCGCTCTTAGGTTTAGAGTGCTTTCCCTAAAACATTCCAAGCAAATAATGCGACGGTTTCCTTGACAGAATGCTGGAGAAATGCGACCAGGGACATATGTGGAGAGCAATGTTTTCTGGAGATAGGCGGACACATCTTGTGCTAACTATATTGTGTTCACGTGTTTAAAATAAAAATATTGTTTCAGAAAATAATTTATTAAGTAACTTCGCAAATGATTAATATATATTTTTAGCATAGTCTTAATAGTTCGTAAGAAAAATGGAAGGCGTTTTCGGCTTGTTGTGAACGTGTACTACAAAAATGAGCGTGGATGCCTACCTCTGGCCAAGAGGACCTCTGGCTGTAAAAACGGCCTTAATACGCCTGCGCATTGAGTCAAAGAGAGTTTGGATGGCGTGTACAGGTAAAGATGCCCATGCTGATTCAACACGATACCATACATCATCAAGAGTAGTGACTTGCGTATTGTGAGGAGCCAGTTGTTCGGTCACCATTGACCAGACGTTTTCAGTTCGTGAGAGATCTGGAGAAAGGGCTTTAGGTACGTTGCTCGTATTAAATCAGAATATTCTTCTTCTGATGTGGAATCTTTCTTCTTATGAGCAGACACAGGCTACGAAGCACTACGGACACTCCGGAATGTGTAATGTGCATTTCTGTTTCCACTCCCAACGTAGGAAGATCAATCAGTACAATGAACAGGATAAAGACGTCATCAAAAGATATGATGTAAAAAGCCTCGACCTATTAGTTTGCTATAAATGTAAACTATTGCATGGAATACAATTATTTTATTCATTCTCAAAATTTTATTCTTTAATATAAACAACTTAAGCTGAGCCTGCCTACTTTTTACTTAACATACAGATTATTTAATTAAATATCAGATATTAGCGAAACAGTATCCGTATTAGTACCGTTGCTGTATTTTTAGAATGCCATCACTAAAGACGATAATTTCATGCAAATGCTTGTTGCACACTTGTTTGCATGTCTTAGGCCATTTGAGGAGTAATGAATATTTCGGAGTTTCTTCAATACCAAAGCAGACTTAGACGTTTATGCTGCATCTTAAAGAGTTTTAATGCTTATATTGCAATAAATTGCTTGATGTCACCTTTTATTGATTTTCTAACAATTATAAATTACTGAAAAAGAGATTAATATTACTATTTCTGTAATACTTCGTAGTTGGTACAAGCGTCCTAGTTCGGCTCATATGAAATTGGTAGAAGACAACACTGTATATTTCGTAGTTTCTCTCACTGATGCCAATCCTTGCTGTCTATATTGGGTAGTAAGAGCTACAGTGCTTAAACTACGTTATTGTAGAAAGATATAAAAAACCCATTTTCGCTGATCAACAATATTTATTTAAGACGACCGGTTTCGCTGAACTATGTCAGCGTCATCTGGTCCAATAAAACAAGGCCATAATCTTGGTTTTATTGGACCAGATAATGCTGACATAGTTCAGCGAAACCGGTCGTCTTAAATAAATATTGTTGATCAGCGAGCTTGGCTTTTTTATATTTTTCGACAATATCATAATTGGATCGCTTCCTAGAACATAAACTTAAACTATGTATAATGAAAATTACGTTTGCAACAATACACTAGATGCTCCACAGGCGACACTGCAGTATATTTACCAGTCATGTCAAAGAATTAGGTGGAGATTTTAACTTACCAGATGTAGTCTGGGAGACAAACGTGCTTCACACGGGTGCCAAGGACAGAAATCGGAACAGTATTGTTCTAATTGCTGTGCCTGAAAATTACCTGCAGCAGTTATATAGAAATTGGACTAAAAAAGATAACGCGTGTGACCTGCTGATTACAATAGACCGCCGGCCGCGGTGGCCGAGGGGACTGAGGCGCTTCAGTCACGGTCTGCACGGCCACTACGGTCGGGGGTTCGAATCCCCCCTCGGGCATGGATAATTGTGCCGTCCTTAGTATAAGGTAGCAGATAAGTAGTTTGTATGTTTAGGGACTGATGACCCCGTAGTTAAGTCCCATAAGCTTCACAAACATTTGAACATTTGACAATAGACCCGAACTTCCCGACGCAGTTAGCGGGGGATCAGGCAAGGGCGTTACAGAATTTATGGTTTAGGCTGTAAATTAAAATATTAAAAAGTAGGAAGATCGTACTGTTTACCTAAAGCGGAAAGGATCAGAAACAAAAATTTTTGGTATCTAACAATTACAGTCTTCATCATCTGTGTACGCTTTTCAAGTGCACTGTACAATACGCTTTAATAGGTATGTGAGTTGGTTAAGGGTCGTCGTGATTCAACAGCCGAGTTAGAAAACCTTTACGTAAGGAAACGGAACATCACTAAAAATGTAAATGTAACCATAGTCGTGCTGACAAGCAAAAATTACCGTATTTTCCAACATGTATGACGCACT
Source organism: Locusta migratoria (assembly GCA_026315105.1). Classification (NCBI taxonomy): domain Eukaryota; kingdom Metazoa; phylum Arthropoda; class Insecta; order Orthoptera; family Acrididae; genus Locusta; species Locusta migratoria. Next base: position 541,278,102 of record CM048747.1, on the reverse strand, counting down.
GGCCTATAAGAAGCACCTTACTTTTCTTTTTTTAGGGAAAACGTAAATCACGCCTAATACGTCTATTGCTAAATAATTATAAAACAATTTTTCATGTACATCAAATATCTATGGTAGTGCCTTCCAGTAGTGTTCATAAACTTTACGCAGTCGAGTTTTTCGACAGTTTGCGCTCATTCAAACGGATATTTCGCCTAACGCTTTTTACAGTGCGCACCGACTATGAGGCATTGGTAGACGAAAGCGTCTTAAAGGCTTACGATAGAAGCTATGCAAACACAAATTTACGCTATTTGGCAAATATCACAGAAAATACTTGTGTACATATTTGCACTTGACAATGCGAATAAATTCTCAAATATCATCAGGCGAGACATGGACAAATACTTCAGCAGTGTTTCATTATTCAAATAATGAATGACGGCGTTACAGGATTAATGAAAATAAAAATAGATTATGATGAATGAAATTACGTCGAAAGTTTGTACTTCCTATGAATGTGCCAGTTTCATCTACGCTTGGCACTAAAAGTAATAAAAATTTCAGAAAATGTTTACTACATAATGAAGCTGCTAATGGATACTTTGGTCCACTTTATGTACATGTATCAAACATAAACTACGAAAATGTAAGAGAGAATCTTAAGCAAATTTTTCCACTTAAAACATTAGTTACCACATGCTACACCATTTTTTGAAATCCCTTGAAAATAAATCTAACTTTTGTGTACCTACTTTAACTGAAAACCGGCGTATAAAACGCATCTAGTTTTATCATTGTTGGATCCATAGCAGGTAGGGTTCAAAGAAGACATAGAGAAGATCCAGCGGAAAGAAGCACGTTTCGTTACTGGCTTATGTAGTACGTACCAAAGAGTCAATGCGCTCGGCCACTCCGACGCGGCTAAGATGGGTAGATGGCTTAATTAATGAGGAGATACTGAACAGTACTCTTGGAAAAAAGTAATTTATAATATTTTTGACTAAAGTAAGGTGTCAATTGATGGGGGACCTTCAGAAATACCAAGGAACGAAAATTTGGCCCTGAAGTGAAGTGTGGATGACTGAAGATTGCAGAGATGCACCGGGACATCAATACAATAAGCAGGATAAAAAGGACACAGGTTGCCGTCATTATTAGGCAGGATGAGGCTGCCATAGGACGGGATAGCGCTGAAAGTTACAAGAAACCGATTATGTACTGCAGACCATAAAAACAAACGTAAGAACAACTGCAAAACCATATTTAAATTAGTAATTTAAAAAAGCGTATTCTCACTGAAAAGCTTGCAGTGTTTGTGACCAACAAGGGTACTTATAAGATTTGTTCAGTAACTATATTCTTGACTTTCAGATGAATTGTAAACAATAGAAAGTACCGTCGAGGTACGTGAAGATCACATACTAAGATGATATCATGTTCGTCCTGCTTCTTTTCTCTCTCTTGATTATGTTTCCAGTCTGTCAATTTGCGATGGTACACTGACAATTTTCATGATTCACTGTCTTTGTCGGTTCGAGTTTACAACTAGGAGCGAAACAGAACACTAAATCAACGAAATCGGTACAACACTTTCTCCAGTGATTTTCATCTGGACAGAATGGAGCACTCTGGCGGCAATAGAGAAAATTTATACTCCATTTGCGTAGTGGTTGTTGATGGCACTTGCCACCGTGTGACGTTAATATCCTGCACGATATTTATGTACTTCATACCGCTATCGTGCACTGTTTCATTGCCGACAGAATGTAACGGCATCAGAAAATAGCACTAGTGAGCAAGAGCTTGCTCCGATTTCCTTCATTGATGACCACTAGAACCATATTCAAGTGTTATATAATGTGTTATACACATCTCCTCTTACAAGTCAGCTCAGCCAAGTAGTGCAATTCGATTTCTAAAGGCTTAGAAGATGTTCGAGTTAGAACAAAGTAATATACATTATTTAATTTTTACTCCCCCACTATCGGTTAACTGGTCGAAAATAGCCCTTGAAAAAAAATTTTAGTTACCGCTAAGTGAATAATTTTCAAATAGTAAAACGCGTAAAACAATACATCAAATAAAAGTTTTGTGGTTTTCAATGTATGTTTGAACGATGCACGCTATTATGTAAAAAAGAAAGGAAAGATTTTTCGTTTCGATATTTATAATTGCGAAAGCACCGTTAATTCGAACATTCACAAAGAAACTTTTTTCGAAAGATGCATTTGTTGGAAATCAGCTAGAAATATACCGATATCAGTGTTCGCAATACCTCTATGTGACACTGAAGGAGACGCACATCAGGTGTGATTACCGGTAATCCATATTGGGATTGTATTAACGACTGTTAGTCGAATGACGAAATGAAAAATTAAATGCAGGGTGGGGAGGAGCAGATGGATGGTATTTGGCTAAAAGCGACATTTCCGACAAATCAATCTTCACATTTATCACCATATATCTTTAATCGGAAGAATTTCTTTATACCTTTTACCGTTTGAACGGTGTTCATTTAGAGACATTAAATGCAATTTTTTTCAAGCACATGCTTCATTCTCTTAACGGCCGCATACGTATGATTAAGAAAACCGACATGTCTTATTCTGCTCTCTATTTAAACATATCCCAAGTAGATGACCACCGAAGTGTACCACTTGAAGAGGTGGACTAGTTAGTCCGTTACCTTTGAAGATTACACAAAAACACGCTTCAGTTGTAAGACATTAAATATGCGCGATACTGCTAATGTCGAACTGACCTAATCCTGTAAATAAATGGTCACTTATTTTTATATATATATAACACTACCAACATAGTAAATATAACAGGAGGCAGGCCACACATAAATTCATATGAAACACAAAGATTACTACGAAATAACAGGAGATAAATGCGTCACGTAGAAGTACAATGATTTTCACATCTCGTTTCACACTGAAAATGAATCATCATTTTATTTGACATTTGAAACGCATCCACTGAATGTGTGGTAGTGTTCCATTTTGATTTGTTCATTGAGCTAAAGTGTTTCTGCACCATTAATGTTATCTATCTGTGTGTTAATTATTTTATTATTTTTGTTAATGGTCAATGCCCTATGTTTATGTATGTTTGCCCCATATTTATAAATTTTTCCACCCGTGTGACTGAATTTATGTGTTAATGTGAATGTGGAAGGTTGCTTTTAATATTGACCGACTGCCGCGCAATGGCTTACAGTCGCCGCCTCTCGCTTTAGGCCTCGTTTTGCTGTAGTTACGAACGCACGGCTTCATTTGTCGCCTGCGCTGGCGTCTGCTGGATGACCAGAGATAAGCTTTCTTGGCAAGATGGCTGTGTTCTTAGTGTGCTACCAACCTAACCTTGGACGAAAGAGGTGACAACAGACCTCTCTAGGAGCGGTTGTAGAGGGAATTGTCTGGCCGGGTAGCAAGGGTTAGTAAACACTAGTCTCTGAGCGCTTTCTGCGTTGCTGTCAGCGCGCTCTATATGCGGTGTGTGGCTGAGGGAGGTTTCTCCGAGACCTAAAAGGCTTGAGTCTTCACTATTCATTCTGGCTCCGACGACTGTAGAAGTAAGTAATGCGCCGAATCATGCTGAGGGAAAGGTATGGTGTTAGGACTTTGATTTATTTGTGATCAGGCAGTCTCGGATTTTCAATGATAGTCTTTCACTATGCGAGGCGAAGTGTTTCTTAATTTACAGAACTCGTGTAATTCAGTGAAAATTGATTATCTGTATTTTCATTCCGATTATGATTTTGTGTGCGGTTTTGCTCAACTTAGAATACACGTGTGTCTCCTTCAGCCTTTGTGTAAATTTAGTTTATTTGAATTTCCTTGCTGTTTTTAACTAATGTTTTCATGTCGTGTCTGTATGCGAGTATGCTAAATATTTCTTAGTTTTTCTTGTTTGATTCCGTCTTTCCTGTCTTGTATGGCCGATTGCACTACGTGCTTTCGTAACCGTCGTTACTTCGGCCTTCAGCCACGTTTTTTTTTTTTTTTTTTTTTTTTTTTTTAATACTAACTTTCTTCTATACGAAATCTCGCGTGTGTTTTACTTGCTTATTCTAAATTAATTCCTGTTTGTAAATGTTATGAAATTCGGTGTAGTCGCACGCCAAGTGGTACTTAAGAATAGTGAACCGCTACCTCCCTACAAGTGAGTTCACATACTCCACAGTATAATTTAAAATTTCTGATGAAGACACCCACCATCTTCTCAAGACGCCGCCGCAGCTTCGTTTCGCCATTGCTTTCATGTGTTGCAGGATTGTAATGTACTACCAAGCATTATGCGTGTGTCTGTGAATGAACGAATGAATGAATGTGCTTTCAGCTACCCATTGTGTATTAGAGAATTTCCTCCCACATTACCTCCATATTCATAAAGGGCAGAAACAATTTTAATACAGGCAGTAATTATATGATTTAAATCACTTTTGTAGAAAGTGTGTGCCCAATTTGGTATTCCCACATTTATTTGCTTGTTTATTTTGCTGAATAGATTATGATTCTAAAGTATCAAATTTCGTGCCCTCTGTCCCATGTTTAATTATCTATTAACTTAATTTTAACATTGATTTTTTGTTTGTTAAAACGTTGGCTGCACCCTTAAGGAGTGAGCTGTTAGATAAATTTCAGTTGCGCAAGTACTGTGGCCACTCATAAAGTAATTTAGACCTGCAGTGAGCGTTTTAACTTACATTTGCAGCTCTCAACTTCCCGAGATCTTGCTTATTTTAATAACAGGCTATTTTCACTTGGCTTACCGCTGCCAGTATTCATCCTTCTGGCGTCTCCTGATTTTATTTTTAAGTTTTGTTTGGTTCTCTAGATGCCCTGCCATCCTTTGAATGTGTGTTTGTGCGTTTGAATGAGTAGAAACAGCAAGTGCTAGTGTTCTTTCATTGTGTTTCTCAGCTGCACATTACCATTACATTTGTATTCTCTTTCAGTAGTGATCATTTTTCTATGTAACTTTTGGGGGGAAATAATTATCGTGTTTAAGCAGTGTGAAATACAGGTGCAATTACTACTGTGTTCCATCTGAAAACAGTTGTGCATGTGAAACACGTACAGAGGCACAATGTGTTCTGACCTCGTGGGTTGCTAGGAACCTTTTGCGTTGGAATTTCATTGTGAATACTTTAACGTGCATGTGGATATTTATTGTGATTTCTAAAATGGAAAGCGTTTCAATGTCAGCAATTGAAACGCGTAGGCGAACCGCTCATAAGGGACAGGAAAAGGAAAAATGTGATAGGTCGCAGGAATTAGACTCAGATGCTCCAGAATATCAGCACGTTTCTGTTAACGACACTGCAAACACGGGAGATGTTTCTCTAACAGAATATGAGCTTTCCTCTGAAAACGGCGTACAAAGCGCAGACGAAGGGTCACTAGGAGGCGACCAGCCCTCCAGTAGCCGAATTACCCGACGCAATCACCGCCCTTTTCAAATAAACGACCGCGCAGATTTCCGAACAAATAAAAGAGCAGTCGAAAGAGGTTACCTAACGTTAAAAGTTAACGATACAGTGGCCAATATGCATAGAAGCTCACGCGAAATTACACACAGGCACTAATAAATAAGCCACCGTATTTAAAGTTATTTCATAAAGGTGGCTAAAGAAAATCATTAATGGCGCAACGGAATTGAAACATAACAAATTGAATTTGAGCTTGTTCTCAGCAATATTAAATAAATAGGAGGAAGGTGCTCGAAAACTACATTTTATAGGCAAGTCAAAATTATATTGAACTTAACTTGTTTATTCAGGTCGAACGCATGCAAAATAGGGAACCAATTTGGTTAATACAATAAAAATGCATCTCCTGACGTGAGCTAATACTAACTATGCCCACCATTGAATTTAACTTAAATTACACAGAAAATAACGCTACTGGGGGGAGGATTTACAAACAAAAATCACTCTCTGACACACACGCAATGCAACAGTGAAACTAACCAAAATCATCGTGCTGAAATAAGGCAAAAGCAGGCGCTGCTATCGTAGGCGCAATTCAGCAAACCCGGAAGTGTCACGCAACACAACATACAATATAACTGCGAAGATGACTCTGGTCTGTCGTGCTGATTTGAGATGGTGCGTGAGCATAGCAAAGTTAAGTTGCATTTAGATTAGACCACATGCACACACACGCTAACGGCGACACACGGCTACGTTACATGATCGCACTCCACAGAAGGTGAAGTCGTTAAAAATCGGATTCACAACACAAAATCACGGCGGACTCTTAAGTTGCAATCTGAGAGTAAAGTATCTAGGCATTGGTCTTATGAGAAGTGGCGTGAATTCAGGTGACTAGGTGCAAATCACTGATGTCAGAGTTCTGGCTACGTGGTTCCGATAACCGATAGAAATATAAATGCAATTTCCGAAAAATAAAGAAAACTAACTACGGCCTGCAACCCCTAGAACTGCGCAGAATTGCATAAGGAAGCTACTGAGATGCAGTAACATGAGATTGGGAGCGTTCACAGAGACATAAGAAGTCCGGTCTCAAAACACGGAAAAGTGATATAATTATAAAGATGGAAAAGTAAAAAAATAAAAACTACGGCTGCAACCCTTAGAAATACATAGAATTTCATAAGCAAGCTAATGAATGAGGTTGTTTAAGGCTCAGAGAGAAATACTGACAAAGACTGAGTGCATACCACAAGTTCGGAGAAGAAACAGCAAAATTAAAATAGGCGGGGCGAGAAGATCATGAAATGTTACTGGAAATCACAAAGATACACACATAGTTACTTGCCTGATGGGCCTGGAACAAACAATAGTGGAAGCTTAAGGCATCATTCTAAGAACCAACCACGTGGAACATATATCACTCATGGACGGCAATGATTAAAAAAAAAAAAAAAAAAAAAATGACATGCACTGAACATATCGTCTGTTAGAAATCTGGCCCCACAAATCTAGAAAGAATTTACACAGAGTTCGTACACCGCCACATAATAACAAAAGGTTTGAATATACTAGGCGATTATAAAACTGTAACTGGTAACTTGTACACAGCATTTATCTGTTGGAAATCACTGGACTGAAAACCTATAACACATTTCCGCCCTCGATTGAAAAAAAAAAAATATTCCGAAAAATGAATCTTAGTTCAAGAGTCTAAGCTAACATGCTAGACAACGAATTGCAACCATCTTCACAGACACAACAGGAGATCAACCTTACCTCACCGCAGTCTGAGCACCACCGAGCGGCCAGGCGCTGCGGGAAAGGTACCGGAAACTGGGAAACCCAAGAAAACAGCGGTGGTGGGGAGAGAAGATCGCGAGACTCGCCCTGGAGAAGGCTCGTCTACTGGCTTGTAACCAAAGGGTGTAGAAACCTCTTTGGTCGCATTAGCAGCAGGGGTTGGAAACGACTATCGACCCTGAGCCAGAGAGAACCGTGCTACTCGAGCTATTACTACCCATATTCAGACTGTCATTAGATTCTCTCGCATCCAGTTAAAAGTAAAACAAGTACTCATTCTCACAGGGACAATAATAAATTATTAAAGTAACAAAATCCTTCCAATATTAACTAACATTTCAGAAACTAATATATTAAAACACGAAATAAAAATGCTATTCTTCATGCCTGGAAAAGAGTGGGGTTATAGTTTTAGCAAAATGCTAATGTAGTGACATCAAATAAAGTAAAATTTTATAAAAAAAATATGGAAGAGGACAGACGGTCTTATTTCAACGTTTTGCTAAGATAGACCAACACATTAACGACCACTTTCGCGAAATAAAAGAACAGTCGAAACAGGTCAAAAAGAAATGAAAGAGCACTCGAAACAGGTCACCGAACAAATGAAGAGCAGTCGTGAAAGATTGATGAGCGACTTGAGAAAATGAAAGAAAACTCGAACGAGGTCACCAAGCAATTAAAAGAACAGGTTGCGAATCAAGAGGCGTACGTATTACATGTAATGGATAGCGTCTGAGAGCATGTGGTTGAGGGCGTAAGTCGGAACTGTGCGGAGATGGAAAATACAAAATCACGTGTTGAGACCATAGAGACGCGGGTCAGCGGAGTTGCCAAATACGTTGTAGCTGTAGATTCACAAGTACACGAGGTGGTCACGGAGGTGAACACTGTGCGTGAACACATCGAAAACGTGTAGACACGATTCAGACCAGTATCGGTGCAGTTTCTGGCTGCGTCGTGGCCGAGGGGACTGAGGCGCTCCAGTCACGGTCTGCACGGCCACTACGGTCGGGGGTTCGAATCCCCCCTCGGGCATGGATATTTGTGCCGTCCTTAGTCTTAGGTAGTTCATAAGTAGTTTGTAAGCTTAGGGACTGATGACCCCGTCATTAAGTCCCATAAGTTCTACAAACATTTAAACATTTGAACATTTCTGGCTGCATCGATGTCGTGTCCATTGCAGTTACGCTAGATGATGTGCAGAGGGTTGCATGGGTAGAATCAAGAGGTAGCCCTTAAACGAGTATTGAAACCTCACTGATGAACAACGTGTGTGTGTGGCTCGGCAGCAAGAGGTGCCCGCATGCAATAAGAGCCGTTCAGACGCGGCACTTGTAGCAGCCACGACGTGAGCCCAGGCAGCGATTTCAATTCTCCTTGGGCTGCCTCGATCCGTGCTAAAAACAGGATTGCACGTTGCAATCGGGCCCCAGGACCAGGCTTTCATAACAACCACTATCTAACGGTGCGCAAATTTGAAGTATTCCGTAACGCGCCCGGTGGAATACATCCGCAGGTGTGGGTCGACCAATTTGACTTCTTGCTTCCACTGAACTGGTCCAAGGGACATAAAATCGAGTTCATGCGCAGACATCTTGAAGGAGAACACGCTCCGCGAATGAGGTTGCTCCTGCGATATGGCGAAGCTATGAGAGCTTCCGCCAAGACTTTTTAGCTTCGTACTAGTCCGAGAACAAGTAGAACCGCGTGCGCCACAACATTCAAATGATGAAATGATGCAGCCCTTCAGACAGTCGAACTTCGCCAGTCCGGCAGATTTTTTTCAGGGGATGTTAAAAAAGAAATATTATTTAACCAGCCTCTGTCCGGTACCTGAACTCATTAGAATTTGTTTAGGTAAGCTGCCGCGACGTCTTCGCAGTGCTCTCTTAGCAGGGAGATGCAAAGACGACGTGGAGCAGTTTCAAGCCCTCCTAGAAGATCTAGATTTTGATTATGACCAGCCGCATAATAACTTTCCAGTCAAACAGAGAAAGGGGCACCAGATAAGGAGCAAAATAATGGTTCTGATTGGCAGTCCAGGGAAACAGCCAGCGAACCCAGCAAATCGGGCAATGGCGCAATCAAAATGAAAACGGGTACAAAAGCGCAAGTGGGGAAACGGCAATAACTGGCACGCCGATAATAAAGAACCACACGAGGAAAATTCCAAGCACGTTCACTGGGAACGGCCGAACACGTCGCCGAAGGGTGTCGAATTGCGTTCGCCCGACCCGAAACATAACAAAAAACCAGATGTGCAAACGGGACCACTGACGTCAAAACAATACGTTCTCACACTCTTCCGTCCTGCTCAGAGTCTGATGACGGACAGGGGATGGAGCAAGTCAGACCGATAGCGGTAGATGGTTTAAGGGAAGTCCTCTTAGAAGAGGAACCCGAGCCGAGCGATAATCTAATACAACTCGTTCTGACGATTTTAGTCAGAGATGTGGAGCTTTGATGCATTCTCGACACAGGCAGTGTCGTCTCTGTAATAAGCGAGGCGGCATGCGAGCGCAGTCAAGCAGTGGCATCTTGGTCGGAAATCCCCCTGCAACGCACCAAGTTTAAGGGCACATGGTTGGGCGTAGTGTAGAGGTACGGAGGCAGGCCGAAATTGAATTCTCGTATCAGGGACATGTTTTTGTGGCCAACTTTATCGTTGTGCCGTCATTAATTGTAGGTGAGTTGCTCGGTATGGAGGTTTTGGTGGCACACCATACTAATTTGCACTTTGGCGAATGCGAAGCTCGTCTTCGTCTGAATCAGAAAGAAATTAGGTTGAAATCCCGTGAGTGCACCAGGAGGCTGAGTTCCGCAGGTCTTTGTTCAAACTTTTTATCGGATTAATGGGCGATATACTCGCCAGATCCGGTGCTCTTGTAGTATGATGTCCCGTATGTATTCTCGTTGATTGAGAGAAAGTAGACGTCCTGGCCAAGATCGACAGAAAAATGAGTTCGTTAGAGGTTGCCCCACCAAAAGCGGATATTAATTTAGATTCCATTTTGCGGAAACATGCGATGGTTTTCTCCGATGCACAATCAAAGTCTTTCAATATAAGTTTAAAGTGCGGTCATACAATAATTTCTTTGTGAAGCCATACCAAATTCCATGGGTGTACAAGCGGGAAGTCGAGGAGGAGGTTGCGAGGATGTTAGTGGATGACGTCATAGAACGCACTGCGCTTTCATATGACAGTCCATCGTCGATCGTCCTCAAGAGGGATAAATCGATCAGGCTTGTCCTGAAATGTAGGCTAATAAATACCATAATTGAGGCGAAGACTGATCGACCTCAGACGTTAGGTGAACTCTTGCAGAAATTCAACTGCATCCCTGTGCTCTCCTCGATCGACTTGCAGGGCACCTACTAGCAAATAGAAGTGAACCCTGCTTGTCAGCCTTACACTGCCTTCCTTTGCTTTAGAACTTGTAATCAGTTCCAAAAGCTCCCTTTTGACCTTAACATTAGTTCTGCCGCCTTTATTCGTGGCTTTCACTCTATTTTACCGGAGCAATTTTGGCGGCGCATCACCACCTGCGTGGATGATGTGCTGATCGCAGAAAATTCATATGAAAGCAACAATCAAGTTTTAGATCAACTATTGCAAGTTTTACAGCAATCACGGGTAACGGTTAATCTGAGGAAATCAGAATTTTGTCAGCCGTAGGTCAACTTTATAGGACACATCATTACAAGAGAGGGTATTCTTCCGGACACTACTAAACTGGACGCCATCCGAGGCTTTCCCTCTTCCGACAACAAATAAGCAAGTGCGTGCCTACTTGGGTCTTGTAAATTTCTGTAAAAAGTTTCTACCTCTTCAGATCATGGGTACACCTTCCTCCTGCGCACTCAGAAGTAAAAACAAACAGTGGAAGTGGGACGCGGTCGCGCAAACTGAGTTAGATCAAAAAAATGTTTGTATAGTCTATGGGACTTAACTACGGGGTCATCAGTCCCTAAACTTATGAACTTATGAACTGCTTACGAACTAGGACGGCACAAATATCCATGCCCGAGGGGGGATTCGAATCCCCGACCGTAGTGGCCGTGCAGACCGTGACTGGAGCGCCTCAGTCTCCTCGGCCACCGCGGCCGGCACTGAGTTAGAAAGCGTTAAGCAAGCCCTTCTGGCTGCGCGTTTGCTAGCACACCCCGATCTTTCCAAGGATTTCTGCTTTGTAATGGACAGTTCGAAAACCGGATTTGCTGCCGGCTTGTTCCAAGATTTTGATGAAGTCGGGGTCTTGCGTTTGCGAGTCATGTTCTCACTAAATACGAAAGGGATTACTCGGTGACCGAGCTGGAAGCCCTAGCGGTCGTCTTCGGATTTACCAAGTTACGTGGATTTCTATTCGGCCGAACGAAGAGGGTATATACTGATCACCGAGCATTGCAGTTCCTCATGTCGGCGAAATTGACGCACGGACGGTTGGCCAGGTGGGCGCCTTATCTCCAGGTATTTCGTTTCACGGTTGTGCACATACCCGGGAAAGAGAATGTGGTGGCTGACGCCCTTTCTCGTTCCCTGGTGAGTTTGACTCAGGGATCCAACGATGAGCCTAATGAAAATAATTATGGGCTGTTCTATTTGCGTGGTGTAGCTTCCCTCCACAACATAGCGCGGGAACAAGACAAGGACCCAGTTCGGAAAGACGTGAAGGCTTTATGGTGTGACAACAATCCGTCAATTAGGAACTATTACCTAATTAGGAATAACGTCTTGTTCTGCCGTAGCAATCCCGGGAAGTCCAACTGGGTTGTGTGTATACCGGATGAGTTGATAAACTAACTCATTTGGTATACACACCTTAGCTACGTGTACTATGGGCCCCGTAATAGGCCAGTCGTCAGGTATGTTTAGGTCCAAAAAAATTGCAGGAAGCTGAATTTTTGATATGTTTTTAGGACATATTAGAGTAGTATTAAACCAAGTTTGCAGCTTCGAAATACTTTAGCTTAACTTTTAAGAGCCAAAAAAACCTCGAAATTTTCGGACTTATTTCTGATTTTGGCTTATAACTCGTGGAGGGTGGTTTTTTGAGGAAAAGTCAATCACACCTCTATTAATGTAGATAAAATATTATAAAATTTAAGCCCAACCGCAGCTCTGTACGTCCAATAGTTCCCGAGATACAGGACTTCAAAAATTGACTTATTTTTCCAAAAAGATCAAATTTTCGATTTTAGTCATCTTTCGGTTAGAATATTGGCTCTAATGATCATCCCACGGGGAAAGTCACACATAAAGCTGTTATTTAGCTTTAATCTAAGTACAGAAGGAAGTCCGCACAGTTCAGTAAATTGGTCCAGATGATTAATTAAGGAAACAAATTTTTATGTACAGGTAGTACTACTAATAACACAATGTACATGTAAAAACGTAAGTGGTACGTCGAGGTGAGAGTTGAGGTGGCCGAGGAGGGGAGGGGGTGTATCGTCGAAGGAAACGCCTGGAGACTCCTGGAACAGGTTTACACAACATAAATTTATTTGTAGTAATGTAATGCGCTACTTCTCAGTTTTGAAGCTGCAACAAACTAAAATATAAAGCTGTACATACCTACTAAAATGTCTCTTACCATTCGTTTCAAAGAGAATGCCGGGATTTCTTCCTTCCTGGCTCGGGCTCCGTTGTTTCTTCTGTCTGTTGGAGCTCTGTAACCGAAGTTGGTTCGTCCACATCTTCGTCTTCCTCTTCCGAATCTGCCAAGACGTTCGGATGCTGCGGCATGTCTTGCCCTGGCTCATTCGGCAAAGAACAGAGCACTTGAGCCTTGCTCTTTGGCTTGAGCAGGTCCCATCACCACACCCTTTTCCTACGTTTCCTTGACATCTTCAGTAGTGCTGAGGGTGCTGGATTTGTATTGTGGTGATAGGAGTTAGCCCTTGCTGGTTTGTTGTCCAACCCCAGTCAGAGGGCTCTTTCTCGATACTCAACCAAATCCGAACCTAAGGGTATGTTCTATAGGAGTGCTGGTCCTTGCTTCTTGGGTTGGGGATAGACGAGCAAGCTGGACTTTTGCACTCGCAGCAGACCTGAGGAAAAGTTCTTAGCGGAGAATTTGAAGGTTGTCGTCCTCTCCACCACCAAATAGGGCGATCAAGCATTTCCAGCATGCAGAGGCTATCTCTTCTATAGTGGCATGTTGCTTAAGAAATGTGGCAGTAATCAGCTGGGGATTATTCTTAATTATGCCCATCATTTTTGTTTTTCCTTGCCCGAAAATGGCAGATACCGTGTCGCAACCAGTGAACGCATGGAGAAACAGCTCTAATCCAGGAGGAAGCGACATTTGTCGTCCATTGAAGGATGTTGACGAGAAGTGTTCACAACTAGCTCTATCCCACCTTTTTGGAGGAATATGTTCCTTGTATTGGAGCCCAACCCATTGAGGAGGACCAACAAATCGACAACCTCTCCAGCTATCAGGACGTGTTCATGTAGTCGGCTCTTCTCCAGCGCTGTCCCGGCGGTAAGGCAGTCAGCGTCGTCGGTAGTTTGCTTGGTCTCTAGTCCTTCGCTCTCCATTCCAGCGCGAATAATGTTGATCAAGCGCTGCTTGTTCTTTCCGATGGAAAGAAATTTTCTCTGAGCCACTTTGATCAGAGTACAATCTTGGAATATAATTTCGCTGCGTCCAGGTACTGCATAACGGCGTAGAGGCTCAGCTGCTTTTGTGCTACTGACAGCACCCTCCTCCTCTGAGTAGCCATCGAACACCACAGCCACATTCCTCCCATAGCGATGGACAGTGTAGGAAATGTAGGCTGCTGCAATTTCGCGGATACTGTTGTCACGTTGCCAGATAACTGTCTGTAGCAGATGCTCTCCATCGACAACAATAAAAGTACTTTGTGTGATGGAGATGTTTTCAGTGAGAGGCGTGAAAGCACTGAAGAAGTTGGATTTTCTGCCCTTCTGCATACCCTCCTCCGATGGCAAAGTGCTCTCTTAAGTCTTGATCTGACTTTTTCGTAATGCACAGCCTTTGGAAGAGTGTGAGAGGATAGCGACCACCTTGTTCCGCACTTTAACTGTAGCTGTAGCAAATGTTCGTACCTTGTCATTCCTTTTGAAAGGAAAATTCCAAGGAAATGGTGCATTGGGATTCAAACCACATTTTTAATTTGTCGAAGTAATATTTCGGTCGATACGAGAGGATCTCATGTGAACATGTTGCTCAGTTCTGGTGCAGGAAACAACCCAGAATTACTCCAAGCCCTCACAGATATTCAGCATATACACCGTGCGCCCAGTCCAGCGCGCAAAGACACTGCTGGAGATCCCGCGTTTTTTCACTGCCAGTGTTCCCTCTCCAAGCACTCCTCGACAAATGAAACAAACATCCGATCGGGGTAGCTCCGACATATTGTAAAAAAGAAAGTACTTAATACACCACTACGATCGAGATTTAGACGATTTTTGTTTGAAACGTTCTTTACAGATCCGATTACAGCCGTTCCTAGGGGCAAACTGGGTGTAGTGAGGAAGAACTCGGAGACAAGAAGTTTGGGAGGGAGGACAGAACACCCGCTTGGTCACCACTCGGAGTAGGGGGGGGGGGCAGTGATGCCTTCACAAAACAAAAGGCCTCGCTACGAACGAAAGTCGCAACCCCTTAATGTCTGACCAATACCCACAAACGGAAAGGCTTTCGTTGTTTTTACAGTAATACCTACTTTCACAAATATATTGGTATGCTCTAACACAAATTACAATTTATATACAATGCGTTAATAATCATCGTCAATGAGTAATTCCTCCTTTTTTTTTTAACATATATAGGATAAGAGGACTGCAGTTCGTCTGGGTCAGTTTATTGAATACTCCGATTTTTCGACTTTTCGTATTTTAACTAGAAATCTGTTGGGACTATGGACTTCGTTCTGTACTCAGATTAAAGCTTAATAACTGCTCTATAACTTTTGTAGTATGACTTTCCCCGTGGGATGATCATTAAAGCCAATATTCTAACCGAAAGATGACTAAAATCGAAAATTGGAACTTTTTTGAAAAATAAGTCAATTTTTGAAGTGCAGTATCTCGGGAACTATTGGACGCACAGAGCTACGGTTGGGCTTAAATTTTAGAATATTTTATCTACATTAATAGAGGTGTGAGTGACTTTTCCTCAAAAAAACTACCCTTCACGAGTTATAAGCCAAAACCAGAAAATCGTCCGAAAATTTCGAGGTTTTTTGGCTCTTAAAAGTTAAGCTAAGGGATTTCGAAGCTGCAAACTTGGTGTAATACTACTCTAATATGTCCTAACAACATATCAAAAATTCAGCTTCCTGCAATTTTTTTGGACCTAAGGCCATTTTTTGTCTACGACGACTGGCCTATAAATGTTTTATTAAGCTCCGTGATACCTGATACTTTCCAAACATGGAAAAGAGGCTCAGGAAAGTTCTTGCTCTTTGTAAAGCATGTCAGAAGTCCAAAGCTCCTACAGTGTCTCCCATTGCTCCTCTGTCTCCCATTATCCCTTCTCGTTTATGACACATTGCTGCCGTGGATCTGTTTGGTCCCTTAGCATGGACAGCTGGTGGACACAGTTACATATTTGTTTCCGTCGAGTTGACCTTGAAATATGTAACGTTAGCCCCTTTAAAAAAGAGTCACTAGCAGGTCTGTATCAGGTGCATTTGTGAAAGACTTCCTGTCCCAAGTTGGGTACGATGAGATGGCATTATCTAACAACGGTCCTCAGTTTCGCTCTCCTGTCTCGAAGAGGACGCTTCAGCGGAGGCGCATAAAACCTATTTTCATTTCCGTTTATCACCCGGAATCAAATCCGTGCTAGCGTGAAATGAAAGAACTGGGAAATTGTGCCGCTTGTACTGCTACCGACATCATTGCGCCTGGGATCTGTATATACAGGTGTTCCAGCACGTCATCAACGAGTTGCAGAGTGATTCTACCTCTATGTCCCAGAGGCTCGTTTTGAAAAATGAATGAGGACAAGGTATGGGAGATAGTATCTCTTCAGCCATCCGTCAAGTTGAGGCAAAGCAAGGTGGTTAAATGTGCCGTTGAACATATTGCGCTGATACTGCTGGCCCTCTCATCTCAATGTTATCGTACGATACCGTCTGCGTCGGACCCGAAATCGTGTGGTTTAATATGTTGCGTGTGAAGTTAGTTACAAACGAAATAGCCAGCCTAGGAATCAGTGTAGGACAGTGTCTTGGTGATACGGTGATTAGTTAACAACTGATAGATTTCATTAATTAAGAGATTCATATATTTTCTTCCCATACAGTTCTATAAACAATAGTTTTGTCATTGTATGTTATTTCAAGACTTAGACAGACGAAGGGTAAAAACATTTGTGAAACAAAAAGACATGAAAATAAATAGCATTGTATATATGTTAGGCTCATAAACAAGTTGTGTTGATCAGCTAATTATGATATTAATGTAATAGTCGAGATTTGAAGATTGTAATTCTTTGTACATATTGACTGACGTGAGATTTTGAACCTATTTTAAGAATTGCCAAGATATTTCATAGTTCAATATATGTTACGAACATTTATGATGTACTCGTTAACTAATTAATTGACATTTAACATTGTGGCTTGTTGTCAAACAAAACGGACCGAAATTACGACTTCAGAAGATATGCGTCATCTAAAATTATTGTAGTTATAGTTTTCATTTTATATTGTGAATATTTTTGTGTACATGAAAGGTTTTACTTGAGTGTTCCTTAATTGTAAATTAGTATATTCAATTGTTATGAACAATGCATAATGTAATGTCATTATTGTCAATGTTATATATTTGCCTCACCGCCTTGTGTGGGGGAGTTCGAGTTTTAGCGTTTGTTAAGCGCTCTGGAATCTATGTCACTCTGTGTTTTAAAATAGAAATACTATTAGTTAAGTTCTTTTCCATTGTGTACGTTATGAAGTTGTAATGTTTTGGTGGAATAAGAAACAGTTTGATTGGAAATTAAATAATAAGTGAAAAATTGTACCCACGAGTATTTATTTCTACCACGACGCCTCAGGTGAATAATTTTGCAGCGAGCAGAACCCCCATACATCGTAATGTTGAAAAGCTGAGTATCGTTTTTACATGGTAGAATCATCTGTAATTACCTAATAATCTAGTAACGTTTTAATATGAAAGAGGTCGCTGAGGAATGGCGCCAATATGACAAGACACATCGTTTAGTACGATATTTTGAAGTCGGGGGAAAAGTCCTGATTCATTTCCGTCAACTGTCCAACAAGCGTCTTGCTCTGACGCGGAAGTTCTTTCCAGTTTTTGTTGGCCCTTTCCGCATATGGCGGATTGTTAATGGAAACGCGGTTGAACTGGAAACAATATGGACCCCTAAAGTCTCCTGGTGTCCACCATGTTTCTAGTCTTAGATATTTTAAAGATTGATTGTATATTTTCTTGTGTATCTTCTATAGGTTAGGGTTCCAAATTTCTATTGGATTGCAGGTACCAATAGATGGGAACAATGGCAGGAGGGTGTCCATAATGAGGAAATCAAAGAAAAAATGAAGCAGTGAGAGCGAACAGACTTAGTTGGTGGGGACATGTTACACGTATGGGAGAAGCAAGGTTACCTAAGAGACTCATGAACTGGGCTGCGGAGGGTAAGAGGAGTCGAGGTAGACCAAGAAGAAAGTACTTAGATTCGGATCAGAATGATTTTGAAGAAAAAGGCATAACATCAGACGAGGCATCAATGTTAGCATTGAATAGGTGATGTTGGAGGAATTTTATTAGAGGCACTATGCTCCAGACTGAACGCTGAAAGTCATGATCAGTCTCTAATGATGATGATGATGATTTTGTGTGTGTCTTCCATTGATTCTCGGCGTTAAAGAACGCGCCGACAATGGTCGCTTGGAAGATGCATTCAAAAGTATGCAATTTTTTTTGTGTGTGTGTGTGTTTTCCACTGTTTTTCGGCGTTAAAAGAACGTGCCGACAACATGTCGCATAGATGGCGCATTTACAATTGTGTATTTACGGTTAGTTTTTCCAGTGTTTTATGGCGTTAAAGAACGCGCCGACAACGTGTTGCGTAGGAGACGCATTTGTAATATTTGTTATCCTGCATATGAGTTTATGCAGCGCTGGGTGAGTTATGATCTGATCTGTACAATCAGCCGTCGCGTGAGGCATGCTGATTCCGTGCGCATGCTTACATGTTGTGGCGCTGTCAGTAATGTCGGCTCCGCTAAACAGATGTTTGAATACTATTTTACCGTGGGTAAAGTTAGTTTAAACTTTCAGTAGTTCGTGCACATTGTTCAACTGCTGCACCAGATACACGATCTAAGTACGATCTGTATCGAAACAAAGTGTAATAATTTTAGGGTGTACCTTTCTTTTCAGCTGTGCAACGGAAATTTAATGTTTTAGCTTTTATTGAGGTTCACTACCGTCAGTGAACGAATGGCAAAGGCATGTTACTCCAGAGCAGGGAGGACGGTAATTAGTACTGCCACATCCAGTATGCGTGCACCCTGTGTCCTTGAGATTTCCAAAGTGTTTCCTTCTTGTAAGTCGCCGTAACGGTGCCGCCTCCTGGACAGAAAAGGGTAAGCAGTTGGTGAAGCGTAGACGGTGTTTTAGAACATGTTGTGTTTAGTTGGGAAAAGGGTTTGTAATGCCAACTTGGTGACGTATGTAATTTACCAATTAATTAATCAAACCGTAACGCAAGCTTTAAAATGACGAACTATACTGTGTGCATCCCAAATGGAATTTTCTCCATTGTATTTTTTTTCTTTTTGCAGGAAACTGTGTTTCACGCTCATAATAGATGAGAACGACGTACTGAAGAATATACCTTACGAAGCCACTTGAATTTTGTAGACGAGAAAAAGTACGCAGCCCAGTATACTAGGTCGAGCCCATGATTAATGTGAGCACAGTGCGAGATGATTGCCCGAATTTGGAAAACTATGAGCAGTATGTGGGATAAGTAACATAAACACTTTCTGTAGCAAATTTCGCTGGAACCGAGGTAACGTTTAATTTTATGATACTCATTATTTTTGTATAATGAACCTTGAACTGGCGCATGTAATAACTAGTATGTTTTTGCAAATGATTGGTAAAGGAAGGGAAGGAAGAAGGATAGGAAAGAAAGGATTGACAGTGCCCGCATTTGGGCATTGATATTAAGCAATGGCGACAAGTGTAAATGTGAGCCGGACCGGGAATCGAACCCGGGTCTCCCGCTTCGGGCCAGCGATCGCCTTAACCACTATTTTTTTTTTCCTTGCGCTCGCCAATATAATCTTCCGCGGCTAGCTTCATTAGCTGTACCATTGTATCCGGATTCTTCTTCCTAAGTAAACGGGATTTCTTCTTATTAAAAAATTAACATCTTCTTGAAGACTGCTTCCTCTAGATCTCAATGAAAGGAAAGAAATATTTCTTCATAAACTAATTTGAAAGCTTCGTTTTCGAAATGACTTAATCTTCTTCTTCGAAGACACAATAAATTAAACTGAATCTCTAAAATTATATTAAACATAAAAATAAATTAAAAAGAAAAGTGTCCTCTTCGCTTTTCCTGTACTTCCGTGAATGAACATGAGTTAATTTGGCGTTCCGACTTCAAGGTTTTCTTCTCGTATATGCTGCTACTGCAGTTGATTCCGTTTGTTATGTGTCTTCATCTTCCAATATATTTTTCCTTTCATTTCTTATCTCTTGTACCATGACGCATCAGTCAGCGACGTCTCTGTATCACCAGGAGTTTAAGCCATTTTCAGTATGTAAAAGTAAATAAATAAATTAATTTAAAAAAATCAATGGGTGATACCGATCTTTTAATTCTATATTAAGATATAGAGTAAGGCAGGCAGCCGATTTCGGTTTTTTGGGAGAATTTTGGGAAGATGTACTTCACCTGTAAAGGAGATCGCGTATAAAACGCTTGTACGACCACGTCTTGAGTATTGCTCAAGTATTTGGGACCCGCAGCAGATCGGTTTGAAGGAAGACATAGAGGCGGTTCAGAGGCGAGCAGCTAGATTTGTTACCGGTAGGTTCCACCAATGCGCGAGTGTCACGGAAATGCTCCGGCAACTCAATTGGGGATCGCTGGAAGAAAGACGACGTTCTTTTCGTGAATTTCTGTTAAGTAAATTTAGAGGGCCGGAATTTGAAGCTGAGTGTAGTACGATCTTGCTGCCGCCTACTTACATTTCGCGTAAAGATCACAAAGACAAGATAAGAGAAATTAGGGCTCGTACGGAGGCATATAGGCATTCTTTTTTTCCTCGTTCAATTTGGGAGTGGAATAGGAAAGGAAATGCCTAGTAGTGGTACAGTGTACCCTCCGCCACGCACCTTACGGTGAATTGCGGAGTATGTATGTAGATGTAGATCCTGAGTAGAAAATTCGCGTATTTTTCTCTGTATTTGTTCATTCGTTTTAATTTTTCATGTTCTGTCAGAAGATGCACCCAATAGTCATCATTACTCCTGTTTTTCTCTGAGAAAATATAATACACTGTTTGTCATTTAAGCCAATTGACTGCTCGTCTCTTCGTTATTGGGTAGGGAACTTCATCTGGATAGAGAAGTCGAGCTGGTGTAATCGTTCTCGGAGATGTTCTAAGTATAATTGCTAGTTTTGTTGTGCAGAGGAGCCAAATGTCTTTCACTGCGACGCATGTGAAACGATGTTCCTCTGTGTCGATTGAGTCACAGTTAATGTAGTTTGGAGTCTCTGCTAGATGAATGACATGTAATTTTCAGTTGGTAGGAATTTTCCCGTTAACCGCCATATACCAAACAGACCGCACTGTGGACGGTAAGTGAGGGTCTTGAATATTTTCCCAGATTTTTTCCCTGGCATATTCGTTGTAGTTGGCTTCTATTTTATTTCTCCTCTTTCTTTTCTTCGTGTTGTTCTAAGCTTCTTTAACTGTGTATCGCTCCTTCTCAGGAATACTTCTTTGAACGTAGCTTAATTCTACAAGAAAATGTTTCAAATGACATAATGCGCTCGGAATATGATGCACTTCTATTGGTGGGTCCATATTAGCCGGTTCCATTTCGTTTAAGGTGAGCTGTTAGTGTATCGGGTGATCGTTGCCACTGTTTATAAAACTTGCTGACGAACAGAGCCTGTAATTTGTTATAAATGTCTGTTAACTTAAGGCCTCCTTTCTCCAAAGGTAGCGTCAAAATATCATACTGGTCTTTGAAGATTTGCCCACTGGTGACAAAGTAGCCGAGTGCTGATTGCATCTGGTTAGCTATGACCTTAAGTATTGGTAGTACCTGGGCGACGTAGTTTAGTTGTTATATACGTGTTGTCTAAATGCTCTTTTTGTATAGCGTTCAGATTTCGTAAAGTGTGGTGTTTTATAGCGGCTCTTATTTTAGTCAACAAGTTTCTATAGTTAAGGGCAGCCGTGCGGCGGATGTTACGGGTGTATACTATTCCGAGAGTTTTAATAGTTTCCACTTGTTTTAAATGTATGTCAGCCGTTAGGTCAAAACTCCGACCGATCAGCATTAATCCTGACTTTTTCGGTTTAATATAGCTCCTGACGCAGCTTCATAGGTCGATATAGTTTGAAGCGCCTTTCTCAATTCCTCATCGTTCCTGATCACGAAGCTAACGTCGTTCGCATAAGCTTGGCATATAACCTTGTGGCCATGTACTTGCAGTCCTGTAAGGTCTTGCGTCAGCAGTATAACAGAGGTTCGAGCGCTATTGCGAACAAGCTCAGAGACATGGGGCAACCTTGGCGAACTGAACTTGTGACGTTGACCGGTTTACTTAACTGTCCATTGACACAGATTCTGGGGGTGGAACTTGTCAGTAGATTTTTGATTGCTGTAATAATTTTTTGCGTATAGTTCATTGCTTCCATGGTGCGGAAAAGATACAAATGATTGACCCTATCGAAAACCTTTTCAAAGTCAAGTGATACTATAGCACTTTGAATATTGCAAGCTTCTGCCGTCGCTATGATGTCTCTGTATTCACATAGAGTCTGATATATCGCCCTGTTTTTTCCCTACGCTTGTTTGGTAAGGTCCAGTGATAGTTGTGATAACCGACTTCAATCTTTGCATCATGATGCGCGTGAAAATTTTGTAATCACTGTTAAGTAATGTTGATAGTCTTCCCTCCTGGAGTTTTAGGAACCAACACAACTATTCCTTCGCAGAATTCTTGTAATACGTCACATTTGGTATTGAGTAGTTCAATTTGCTGATTAGCTGTTGTCCAAAAGTTTTGTAAAACTCAGCTGGTAATCCGTCGGGGACGGGGGACTTGTTCTTTGGGCTCCTGCTGTTTCCTCTTATGTAATGTTTGCAGCCAGGTCTTCTGCTTCGTCCGGGTTTAATTTCACCGACATGCTTGCAATGATGGCTTGTTGCGCCGCTTCATCTACCGGTTTGTCAGCTAATAACGTTGTAAAATGGTTAAAATTTTCATCTCGTATGTCAAGTTGTCTCGTCAGGGTTCTTCCGTCGTCAGTTTTTAATTCTGTCAAGATTTTCCTATTAGTTCTTTTCTCTTCTCTTCTGGTACATCGACGTTGTTTCCTCCTGCACGATGGATTGCAAGCACGTTCTGACTTTGCAGCCTTCTAGTTGTTTCCGCTTTAAATTTAAAAGTGTGGCCTGTATCCTTTTGATTTGTACATGATTTTCTATTACCGCTGCATCTTCCGTATATAGTTCTCTGAGACACTGAAAATAAAACTCAGTTGTGGTCTTCATCCAGGCACTTTTCTCGCGGGAGTTATGTTTCATTGTTTTAACTAATGCGGGTTTCGCGCATGTAATCCACCATCTGATGGCTGAGTCGTAGCTCGAACTTTCGTTCACATTCTGCCCACATATTTCGCAAAACTGCGTGGTATCTTGGATCTTGTAGGTGCGCTGTATTTAGTTTCCACGGTCCTCTAGCTCTGTACGTTCCCTGTTTTTCTAAATTGACAGTGCAAATGCAGGCTGCGTGGTATGAAATGATGTTCGGCCATTTTTCTGATTGCAGAATGTGGTTCTGTAAGTTAGATGTTGCATAAATTCTATCGATGCGGCTTGCGGAATGGCTAGTAACGTGAGTAAAACTGGGCCGATCACCATGTTTAAGCTCCCACGTGTCAAGTAGATATAGTTGTTCGATGATGTTCTCGAGCTCAATGGATTTGTTGAAATTCGGTATTTGGTGTTTGGGGTTAATGACACAATTGATATCACCTACGAATATTAGTTGTTCCGGACGCCTTGTGAAAAGAGGCACTATTTCTTCTTTAAAAAACTCTGCCCTCTGTCGTTTCCTCCCCGTTCCGGAAGGGGCGTAGATATTAATCACCCATGTGTTATAAATTGTACACGCTATGCCTCTGCTGTTTACCAGCCTCTCGATGTTTGTGACTGGGATTCCCTCTTTCGTCATAATTGCGGTCCTGAGTTCATTACCATGACCGGGATTAATTAACGTATTGTAACCTGTGATTCGGTCTAGTCGAATGTCTGTGACCTGCTATAAAAGGGCAATATCTAGATCAGCTGCGTAGAGGAAATCTTGCAAATTTCTTAATTTAAAGGTGCAGCTTATCTTATTGATGTTTAAAGTTGCAATGCGGTATGCTTGCAAAGGCGCTACATTCGCAATCGCACGTGTTGCCATACCCCCCTCTTGATGTTACTTGCTAAACAGGACTTACAAGAAGTCTGGGTCGTCTTCTAGTGCACCCGCACTGGAAGACGATTTTTGTTGTTGGTCGGACTTGTCATTCCGCAGCTTTGGCAACCCCCTGCCTTGTATACTTACACCTCTTCCATCTCCTCGTTTCGCGGGTTATCATCGATGTCACCATACCACTCCCGTGGGGCCTTGTTTTCCCGTGTCTCAACCAGTTCGTTTGGTTTTGCTGGGTTGGAGTCCTGGTCCCTTATATTAATCTTTGTGTATTCCTCTAAAGTTGTTTTTCTTTGGCCTGGTTCGGATTCCCGTGTTCGGCTGTTTTGTGATGGTCTTCGTCTGGTCTTCGTCAGATTCCCGTGCTACAGTTGTTTCTCCTGTGAGTGTTCCCACTACACTATTGTCGCCTGTGTTTTTTGTAGTCTCAACTATTTGGTTAACTACCTTCAGCACCTTGTGCATTAATATGAAGTGGCTCCTGTACGTTAGACGTGTCGATTACTTCGACCTGTTCGGGAGGATCGTTGTACGCTTCCAGTGCAGTCTCTAGGTTTTGTTCTGGGGCAATGTTACCTCGCGCGGTGGCTACGTAGCTGATGGGCAACGTAGACATGGGGCCAGGCCTCTCTCGTTCGCCGGTCGGTAATTGCGTCACGCGCCGTTGTACACATTGCGCGCGAACGTGTTCTGTTGAACCGCAGCCGGAGCAAGTCCGCGGTTGCCCATCATATATCACGATTGCTCTATAACCAACGACTGTGATGTAAGACGGAATGTGTTTTAACATGTCAATTTTCACTTATCTTACACCATTTAACACCGGGAAAATGTGAAGATTTGACCATTTTTCCGCGAAGTTGTTTATGACAGTGCCATATTCCTTGAGCTTGTCGTTAATTTCGTCATCAGTTATTTCGAATGGCAATTCAGATATTTGCACCGTTTTTAATCCCATTCCGGCTCGTGCAATTGTAACGTTCCCGACATTTCCTTCAGAATGTTTAAATTTTAAAGTTCCTCCACATGATTCGATTACTTTCTGGCATTTTTCAGCACTTATCATCTTTAAGAATACTGTACTACTTACAATCGATAAGTGAATTCCTACCAATTCGTCTATAGTGATCTTCATTACATCTCGAATATATATCTCTACTTCAAATGACATCGGTCTCGTATAATTCGGGTCAAAGCTCAGTCTAAGTACATCTTCTCGTCGTCGTTGATCCATTATAGTCGTGTAAAGTTCATCTTCAAAGGTAAATAAGAACACAGAAAGAGCGCACTCACCGAAAACTCCTCGCAGCCGCCAACAGCGAGGACGTAAACAAAGCGTCCGCAGAGCACGGCTGCCCGACGAAGACACGCATCTGAGTTATCATGGCACGCTTCATAGTCCGTCATCAGAACTTTACTTCTGCCAGTACCTCGTCTCCTACTTTCCAGACTTCACAGAAGTTCTACTGCCAACTTGCAGGACTAGCATTCCTGGAAGAAACGATGTAGTGGAGACATGGCTTTGCCAGTGTCTGAAGGATGTTTCCAGATTGAGGGGTACTAGTCCGGAAAGTTTCACAGGGGAACTTCTGTGAAATTTGGAAAGTAGGAGGCGAGGTACTGGCAGAAGTAAAGTTGTGTGCACGGACCGTGAAGCGTGCCAGGATAGCTCAGATGGTAGAGCGTTTGCCCACGAAAGGCAAAGGTCTCAGGTTCGAATCCCGTTTCTGGTACACAATTTTAATCTGCCAGGAAGTTTCAAGAGTAATTTCGTTGATCGCGCTTGGATGGATGGATGCTTAGGGTTTAACGTCCCGGTTGATCGCGCAGGCCTTCTTGATAACTTGCCTCGTTTTGCGTAGCAACTTTACAAAGCATGAAGAAGAAATTGATTCAGTGCAACGCAAACACAGGAAATCTGATTTTCGGTTTCGAGGGAATATCAAACTTAGCGCGATATATTTACTGACTGTTTGTTTCTGACCCGCAATTGGGCGGTCTTTAAGGATTCGCTGTTTTTCCAGTTTCTGTATTCTTTGGCAATCACACAGCTGCTCCAGATACTATTCGTCCACGGTAAGTTGACGATTCGCGCGGTGGCTGTTGGCAGCGGCAGAAAGCGTGTACGATGGCTACCGAGGGGCGAGCATCGGCTATCAGAAGGTAGCATAGCAGTATTGGAAACGTTACCCGCATCAATGTGTGCAGTAATATTTCGCGTCTAGGGGCAGCTTAACGCTAGCAGTGCTTCAATATAAATGCATGTTCGTCAAATAGTGTAGATGTTTTCAGCTGCTGACATCACCAGGTAAAATTGTCTTCACTTTTCAAATTAATATACCTCCATCTAATTACAAATGCACTTTTAGTTTCGGCGCACTATGTGCATCATTCTGAAGTTCCTATGATTACAAAAAAATATTACAATGATCAACCACATCAAAGAGTGATAAATTTAATAATTTACCACAAAATAATAAAGAGTATCGTAACACTATATTTACCAAAATGGCAATCAAACCACTAGAATGGCCGTGTCATCGGGGGCGCAACGTTCCGGAGTACGTGGCCACTCCCACCAGAGGCTCGGTTCCTTCCTCGGGCATGGGTGTGTATGTTGCCCTTAGAATAAGTTAGTTTAAGTAGTTTGTAAGACTAGGGACCACTGACCTTAGCAGTTTGGTCCCTTCGGATTACATTTGAACTTTTTATATATTAACCATATGCCCTAGGTTTTTGTAGTCACCATTAAGTGATTTGGTTCACCTAAATTCACAAAACTGTTATTTTTCGACCATATTGTACAATTGTTTGAATGTTCAAGTGGTCAGTCTTATAGTCCAACTATTCCAAAGTTGTAAATAATTAGAGAAACCTATGCCCGAGGGGACTGAGGCGCTTCTGTCACGGTCTGCACGGCCACTACGGTCGGGGGTTCGAATCCCCCCTCGGGCATCGATATTTGTGCCGTCCTTAGGATAAGCAAGTTCATAAGTAGTTTGTAAGTTTGATGACCCCGTAGTTAAGTCCCATAAACTCTACAAACATTTGAACATTTACAAACCTATGCCAATTTCGCATGGCTTTAGGGATTTGCATATACCCATATGGCTCAGAAAAGTTCCACATGGAATTAAATTCAGAGCCTGAACGCTCCATGTTCAGCTATTGGCAAGTGTTTCAACCTTTATGATGGTGAAGGATGAAACAACTGTGCCCTCAGCTCAACACATACCATTCAAGCTCTAAATTCTCTGTATCTTTCTATTTTGTGGTAAATTTCGAATTTTACACTGTTTAATGTGAGTGAAACGTTGTAATATTTTAGTTGCAGCTGAGCAGCGGAGGCGTGCGCATCGTCCGTGCAGCGCGCTCTGTACCAGTTGCCTGAGAGCTGCTAGGAAGTCCGTGCCTGTGGCGGGATGGTAAGCAATTGTCGCTGCGTTGTTGTACCAACAGTGCAGGGTTTCTTCTGTAGTATACCAACTCGGAATAATATGTACCAACAGCACACGGATGCACTCTGCTTATCCTTGTTTGGAAATTTTCTTCCTGATGGCCTAGACAAAAGCCGAGATCATGATTCGTGATATTCGAACCAATTTTTTGCGCCGATGTTGTATATCAGAACATTCCAATTGAAAGACGCTCTATGTCAACGGAATATTGAAAAAAAGTAGTAAACTAATTCAGGTATCTGTCACAATGTTTTTAACAGTAAAGCATCAGACGTCTACACAATGTAGTGCTACTTTGTAGCCAACAGGAGAAATGCCCAATTATGACAATGTTTATTCCTTTTATGATTATAATTTTGTGGGAAAGTATTTTATTTGTCTCAGTGATAATATATGATAATCAATCAATAGGAAGGCTCTTCTCGAAAGGCGATAGCTGAGTACTGAAAAACACTGTGGCCTTCCTATGTTGTGACGAGCTATGCTCTTGTGGCTCTCTGTTCTATTTCACTGACAATCGGAAGCAGTTGTTATTCTTGTTCCTGTAATTGAGGGGGTCAGCGCAACAGTGGTCTAAGCCACTCTTTCCAGAAATAGATGAACAGCTGGTCAAAGTTATACAACTGTGGTTCTTCTTGGAATTTTTAAATCCCACTTTTTTTTGGTAGTGGTGTATTTCATGATGTTTGGTTAACTTAACTACTGTGTTATAAAGTATTTTGTGAAGTAGTTTTAGAAATAGTGCAGTTTTTATGAGGCACCTGCAACACGTTTTCTTGGTTAGAACACTGTTGCACTGACATTTTTTGTACATGTGAAAGATGAAAAAATGTTATTTGAATAAATGAAATTTAATGAATCGTATGTTCATACTAATAGTTCTTTTACAAGTTTAATACGATTTTGAAGTAACTACACATTACACAAAGTGGTTCAGTCAATAAAATATAAAGATTATAAACTTATCATTACAGGTAACAGCTTCCAGTTCGGTATACTTTTTCAGTATTTCTTTTGGACGATTACACAATAGGTCCACTATACATAGTTAGGAATATCAAGAATATTTTTACTATCATCCTCCACAATATGTTGTATATTACGACACTATTGTAAAATGATTGGTGATTGGGTGGATTATGTTTCAAAAGGTCATTAACATCCTTAAGTTTGTTTGAGTTTATTGGCGTTGGGTTGGAATATTTTCATGTTAGCTTTACATATTGTGGTTCAAGTGTGTGTTTATGCTTTCTCCTTCCTCCTTTAATGATGTTCACATACGCACCTTGCTCTATGCCATCTGAATAACGATATCAGACACAATATTTCGCCCCGGCGGACTAGCCGTGCGTACTGAGGCACCGTGCTGCGGTGCGTGCTGCCGTTCGCTGCCGGGGGTTCGAGCCCCCCTCGGGCATGTGTGAATATGTTGTCCTTAGTTAGTTTAACTTAGTTTAAGTAGTCTCTAAGCTAGGGACTAATAACCAAGCAGTTAAGTCCCATAGATTTACAGACTTTTTCCGAACACAATATATCCTTGTTTGTTCAAAAGAGACTTTCAGCATTGAAACGCGACTGAAACAAAAAGGTTCTCCATCCTCAGTGAATTTACGGTTAGTTATTTGATCAGTTAAAAGCTTTTAACTAACAAAATAAACCTGTTATATTTCAGTTACATTAAATTTTATTTTCCTTGTCTTAGTATTTTTATAAGATCTACCCACCCAGCAGGTGTACATACATATTTTTCTATTTTTTTCTTCTTTATGAGTCCAAAGTCCCTATCACAGGGTAGGTAGCTATGACCTGATATTAGATACTTGTGAACTATTTCCTTAACAAATTGTTTGTGAATAATTTGCAACCAAAAACCTACTAAGGATATATTCATATTTTGACCAAAACAGTTATCAGAATAAACGATTAATTTATCAATATTGATCCAGACATCACTCTCGCCCTGAACTGTACTTGATGTTATACACGTGATCCAGACATTGACCTCTCATTGCCTGTTTGAGGTAGCACCAATGTTGCACTGAAACAAAACGGATGTTTTATCGAGGGAAAAATTTAGTGCCTTCTAAATTATATGTACAGGGTGATATTTGTCTGTGCCACATGATAGAAAGTTAGTTCACTTCACTAGACAACAGATGGCACTAATTTCTCTTTCTCCGTATTGGAGAGAGTTAGACCATTCTTGCGATGACCCCCTCAATTGTTCTTTCACTCTTAATTTTTCATTCAATAGCTTGATCCTTCCTTTATTATAATTTTTATAAGATGCATTATGGCAATTTTCAATATCAGATACATGCTCCCACTGGAATTGTGAAAGCGAAGGTGAATTTATAGAGTTCACTATCACCATCCAGTCAATGTTAGATGTCACAGCCACAATAACCGAGCATGTAGAGGCTCTGAGATTGGTTATCGACCTGTTATTATACTAGCCCTGATTAAAAATTAAGCTTTCTCAAAATCAAATGTTTGTAGAGCTTATGGGACTCAACTACGGGGTCGTCAGTCCCTAAACTTACAAACTACTTATGAACTAGCTAATACTAAGGACGGCACAAATATCCATGCCCGAGGGGGGATTCGAACCCCGGACCGTATTGGCCGTGCAGAACGTGACTGACGCGCCGCAGACTGTTCGGCCACCGCGGCCTGCATTTAAAAGTTAAATCTTTTAGTTCTCGCTTCAGCCTGTTGAAAGTAGACGTCGTTCTTCAATCAGAAACAATGTTTCAATTACGAAGTTTAATTTTAGGCCGCTAATTCTACTTATTTCCCACCGTATAGGATGGCATTTCAACGTAATCAATGTGTCTTCCATCATTTATATTGTACTGCATTCCGCTAGCGTCCATTGACAGTATTCATTCTGCGATTCACATTCGTAATATTTTGCTTGGATAATTTTTTTGCTCTAGCTCTTTGAGTGTCAATTTACCAGAGAGAGATTTTCATTTTCTATTCTGAGTGGGAAAGCAATATTCCAACAGTCATGTCTGTTTACATGAATTTCTAAAGCCTATTATCAGAGTTAGTTCGCTATGTAATTTATGACGAACTGTCTTAAAAAGTCTTTTAGGCATCGCTCTCAAAATGTCAACAAAAGAGTGGAATAGGTCGTCACAAAGGAGACTAACACGATGAGGATGTCCAGGTCTAGCGTCAGGGTTGCCATCAGGGTTGCGGTTGGCCTCAAAGAGAGCGTGTGTCGCGCCAGAAGTGCCAACTCGTCTTGGACACCCCTGTCGCCACGGCTGCAGCGCATCTGCAACAGTGGCACTATCCGGGCCGCGCGGCACGCCTCTGACGTCACACAGTGAGCCGGAACCAGCGCCAGTAGCATCGGTACGAGCTGCATTGAAAGAGATAAACACATCGTTCCTATTGGAGAGACCTTTAACTCGAAGAGATTTTCTCTTGTAACCATAAGGCAAACGATTAAAGACGTCATTATAAATAACGTACTCATAAACAGTGTGAGGAACATTTGGTGAATCCTGGTGGTTACTCGGGATAACTCGCAGAGTGCGTCATAACCTTTCCTCAAAGACCGAATATCATGTGGCGTGCACGGGTAGTGTTGAACGCCAACTCGCTCCTCATTGTTAGCGGAAAAGTGCTGAAGTGGGCGATCATTTCTGTGAGTTCTCCATGTCAGACTGCACCATTTGAGAAGGCGACCATTTATAATCTTTAGTCTCTGTCTCACCAGTAACTGCATGTTACAAAACCTCAGAAGAGTTATGTGGCTTACCATCATGTTTCTTATGTAGCACAGCGTCTCTAGCTTACGGAATACGCTTGTTACTGCATGGAACATATGGATAATGCAACCACAGTACAGTAAAACAAACAACATTGACTGAAGCCACACAAACTTCGCTATCCGTGTAGTACCTGGAACAGGAATAACGGTGTCGGTCAATGAGAGTAATCGTAGAATATTCTGAAATTCTTCTTGGCCGTAATAAGCATCAAGAAGTATAATGACTACTGCTAGGATGTTATAACTTATATTACTAGTAGCCATAAGAATTTGTATAGCAGATTGTTTTGGTAGCACAGAAATAAAGAAGAACAGGGAAAAGCCAGTAAAAAAGATTTGCAGTCCTCCAACAATAACAGTGTTCCTTATATCGCTTTTGGTTCGAGTGATGGAGACACTTCTTGCATCTATTGAGAGTTGCAGAAGTCCACACATTTTACACACTATCAAGAACGGTTTGATATCCAACAGAAGACACCTGGTAGCTACTGGTGCAGCAGTTCTGTCTTCGTTAGCAGACTCCATCTGTAATTAAAATAATATTCATTATGGTTTGTGTATGTAGAGTATCATAGAAATAATAAATAATATATACTGATGATGATAAACGTAAGCACTCAATTGGAAACGGTTTAAGTAAAGTTATTTAACAACATAACACCTAGTGACAGTCCAAATTATTGATAAAAATCCGGCTGCAATCATGATTTTTTTTTCCAATGAGGGTAGCTTGAGTACCACTATCGGTTCTCCCTACTATTCCCGTCACGTATTATTCGCGGAAAGAAAGATTGTCCTCTGTGTGGATCTGTGTGGGCTCTAATCTCTCTCACATTTTCTACTCGTGGTCTTTCCCCTAGATATACGTTGGAGGGAGCAATATATTGTTAGGCTCCTCGGTAAAGGTATGTTATCGAAACATCGACGAAAGCCATACCGAGCTAAAGAGCATCTCTATTGCAGAACCTTCCAATGGAGTTTATCAATCATCCCCATAACGCTTTCACGATTACTAAATGATCCTGTAACGAAGCGCACTGCTCTCCGTTGGGTCTACCTCCTCTATCAACCCCGCCTAGTACAGATCCCACACCGGTGAGCAGTATTCAGACAGTGGGCAAACAAGTGTACCGCAACCTAATTCCTTTGTTTTCGGACTACATTTCCTCCGGATTCTTCCAATGAATCTCAGTGTGGCATCTGCTTAACCGACGATACATTTTATTTGGTTGTTCCATTTTAAATCACGCCTAATGTCTACTGCCAGATAATTTAAGGAGTTAACTGCTTCTAGTTTCTGACCTGCTATAGTGAAGCTAAATAATTAAGGATCTTTCTTTTTATGTATTCGTAACACATAACATTTGCCATTCCGTGCACAATGCGTCAATTCGATGCAGATTCTACTGCAATTCAATACAATTTTCCAATTACACAGCTGTGGTGTCGCACAAGTATGAAGTGCGCGCCACGTCCTTACGCCGTGCGCCGCCATGCACGCACGGCACGGCGTTCTTACGACGTCAGCCACGAGCGCCCTATGCTGCAACTCCGCTCGTGGCCACGACTGCTGCATCGGCCACTTGGGAATCAGATAGGCACCAGTTACGACTTGGCTATCGGATAGGCACTAGGAATAATCAGTAGGCAGGCCTCTATATAATCTATGTATCAGCATTCTGCAGTCAAGAACTTTGTAAAAGTTAAGTATTACTAAGTCTCTATGAAATATATATCTCGTTCTAATTTACTCTAGTGTTTCTAGTTCTGCTGTCCCACTGGCTGGTCACCTCCGTAACTGCACACGCGTGCATCATTTATTCCTGTGTCGGTCTCTTTCTACTCGGCCACCGACACCTACGACAACAGGCGGAAACGAGATACAAAAACAGCCTCTCTAAATACTACATCATCCGCAAAAACCCTCAGTGAACTTCCGATGTTATCGACAAGGTCATTTAGATATCCTAAGAATAGCAACGGTTCCACGACCCTTCCCTCTGGCACACCTAACATCACTCTTACTTCTCTCCATTGAGAACATGCTGCGTTCTGTTACTTAGGAATTCCTTAATCCAATCACACAATATGTCTGATACACTATATGCTCTTATTTTGTACATTAAAATAGTGTGGGGAACTGAATCAAACGCCTTGCGGAAGTGGAGAAACACGGCATCTACCTCAGAACCCATGTCTATGGCCCTCTGAGTCTCATGAACGATATAGCCCGTGTAGGGTTTCACAGGATCGTATTTTTAGAAACCCAAGCTGATTCCTAAACAGCAGATTTCTAGTTTTCTGAAAAGTCAATAAACTCGAACATAAAATTCTACAACTGACAGACGTTAAAGATATCGGCCTATAGTTTTGCACATGTGTTCCACGTCCCTTACTGAAAACGGGGATGACATACGCCATTTTCCAATGTTTTTGAACGATAGGCTCTTCTAGAGACCTAAGTTATACCACTGCAAGAAAGGGGGGAAGTTCCTTCGCTTACTCTGTGTAAAATCGTACTGGTATCCCATCAGGTCCTTCGGTCTTTCCTCTATTGAGCGACTTTCAAATGTTCAAATGTTTGTAGAGCTTATGGGACTTATCTACGGGGTCATCTGTCCCTAAACTTACAAACTACTTATGAACTAGCTTATTCTAGGGACGGCAAAAACATCCATGCCCGAGGGGGCATTCGAACCGCTGACCGCAGTGGCCGTGCAGACCTTGACTTCCACGCTGCAGACCGCTCGGCCACTGCGGACGGCTGAGCGATTTTAAAACTTTTTCTTTCCCTCTGCCTTTTATTTCGATATCTGACATTTTTTCATCTGTTAGACAATCTAGAGAAGGAACTACAGTGCAGTCTTCCTCTGTAAAACAGCTTTCGAAAAAACCATTTAGTATTTCTGCCTCTAGAGTGTCATTCTCTGTTTCAGTACCATTTTAGTCACAGAGTGTCTGGACATTTTGCCTACCGATTTGACATTAGACCAAATTTTCTTATGATTTTCAATCAAGTCAGTGCATAGAACTTTACTTTTTGAATTCGCTGAACGCTTCTCGCATATCACTCCTCACGCAACATTTCGCTTCTTGTAATTTTTGTTTGTCTACAAGGCTATGTTTATGTATGCAGTGAAGTTCCCTATGCTTCGGCAGCAGTTTTCTAACTTGGTTGTTTTACCACGGTGGTTCCATTCCATCTCTTACGATCTTGCTTGGTACATACTCATCTAATGCATAGTGTACGATGGTTTTGAACTTTGCCCACTGTTCCGCAACACTGTCTGTACTTGAGATTAAACTTCTGTGTTGAGCCGTCAAGTACTCTGAAATCTGCTTTTTGTCACCTTTGGCCAACAGAAAAATCTTCCTACACTTTTAAATATTTCTATTTACAGCTGAAATCATTGATTCTGTAACCGCTTTATGATCGCTGATTCGCTGTTCTGCGTTAACACTGTTTCGGATAGTTCGGGTCTGTTTGTCACCAGATAGTCTAATCTTTCCGAGTGGGATCTCTGTTTAACTGCTCAAGGTAGTTTTCAGATAACGCACTTAAAAATATTTCACTGGATTCTTTGTCCCTGATACTGGTTATAAACGTTTCAGTGTCCTAGTCTATATCCGGTAAATTAAAATCTCCTCCAAAAGCTATAACATGATCAGAAAATGTACTCGAAATATTTTCCAAATTGTCTTTCAGGTGTTCTGCCACAACAGCTACTGAGCCAGAAGGCCTATAGAAACATCCAATAATCATATTTGAGCCTGCTTCAACCGTAACCTTCACACAAATTATTTCACATTTCGGTTCTCCGTCAATATTTTGTTCGATATTATTGCAATTTTTATCGCTGTAAACACTCCTGCCCCTTCACTGTCCAGCCTGTCTCTGCGGTATACATTCCAGTCTGATTACTGTTTACATCTGGTTTCAGCCAACTTTCCGTCCCTAGTACTATGCGTGCAATTTGACCGTTTGTTACTGAGAGCGGTTCCTGGACCTTTCTATACGCATTCCTGCAGTTAACTAATACTACATTAATCTTATTCTCTGTTGCGTTCTGCCTACTGCTATCCTGTCGCGGCTCAGGAGGCGTTGTCGGGCCTAGGAAGGGAATTCTCTAACCTAAAACATCCCTAAGTGCACTCCACACGTAGTCGGCTACCCTTGCAGCCGCTTCCTGCGTGTAGTGCACGCCTGGCCTGTTGAGGAAGACCCTACATTTCACCACCCGATAGCGGAGGTCGAGAAATTTGCATCCCAGATCTGCGTCGAATCGTCTGCCGCCGGTTTAAGCCTTGCACTCGGCACTAACCCCGAGGACCGCGATCGGTTGTGGGAACGACACTACAAATAGTTAGCTCAGATTTCACCCCGTGAGTGAGGCTTTCAGCCTTTACTAACTCCGACAACCGCCTGTATGAACCTCGATGACCTCTGAACACAGCCGGCAGGAGTCATTAGAGCCGACATGAGCAACAATTTGCATTTGGGTGCACCCAGTGCTCTCTATTTTTGCCGGAAGGGCCTCCTCCGCAAAATGTTTCAAATATTTTTATAGCTTATAGGACTTAACAACGGGGTCATCAGTCCCTAAACTTACAAACTACTTATGAACTAAGGACGGCACAAATATCTATGCCCGAGGGGGGATTCGAACCGTAGTGGCCGTGCAGACCGTGACTGGAGCGCCTCAGTCCCCTCGGCCACCGCGGCCGGCGCCTCCTCCACATTTTGGATGAGACCCCCCTCTTCGGAGTTCTAAATCACTAATAAACCCGTCCCCCCGTGCGCCTGCTCGGAACCTGCTGAAGGAGCGGCCACATGTCCACTCCACTCACAGTATGAGCGATACCGCACCGCCAGCCTCCACATTGACTCTCCGCTCAGAGCGACGCGAACGCCGTTGAACACTTGCAGAGAGCTGGCTCAACACCGCACGATGCACGCGAAGACGTCCCGACAGCAGAGACCGTGGGTTTAGCATGAAACACCTCCGAGGTAGCAGCCTGAAGACGGATGAACACCGGCAACAGCACGCTGGACTGCTCGCGAACAACGGCCAGCTCCTCCTTACGCCCGTACACATCCTATCAATCCTAACAAATCAACAGTTGTCTGTAGACAGTTATGTATCAACTAGTTACTAGCGCAAGTTTATAAAAATTTAACACCCATCAGCCCACAAATAAATCACAATAGTTAGCTTCTACTTAGCTATAACTCTGCTGGTGGTGCTGACTGTGCCTGGCTCCCAACTGCTTTTATCATATACGCGAGTATAAGCTACATAAACAGTAGCACAAACGATAATAAACCTCTTAAAACAGAAGTACTAACGAAAATGACAAAAATTAAATTACACAAAAATTAAATTATTATACTTGGCGCAGTGAACAATGTGGCAGCAGTGGCAGCTGGCACTGTTGTTCAGAAGTGACTAGCATGACGACCAGTGGGTTGGTTGGATGGATGGTTTTATTTTAAAAGAGACTAAACGACAAAGGTTATCAGTCCCTGATCAGCGGGTTCAAGGTCGACATCGATATTGCAATGTAACACCTGCAGGTCTCGTTCTCACTATGAAACAAAGAAGATTAATCAGTATGATTTACGGATATGTGCAGGATACGTTAAAGTAGTAGGTGTAAAAGCAAACCGTCAAATCAGTTACTTTGAAAGACGACACATTATTTGCAAATAAGAATATGATGCAGAAATTGAAACACGTCCACATAACGTGTTCCATTTAATTGATTCCCCATGAACAAACGTCGACGAGCTTCAGACTTTTTTTTTTTTTTTTTTTTTTTTTTTTTTTTTTTTTTTTTTTTAGTGTAGCAAGACACTCCACTCGCAATATGCGAGATACCAGGCATTATATATTGATTCAGTTCTATCTGTATGTAAAATTCTAAGTGTCTATGTTGTACATGAGGCCCCAAATATGTATTAGTGTGTACTGTGATGTGCTCCCACTGGCCCTGGGTTCCACAGAATGAATCGAACTTTGTATGTAAGAAAGTTTAGCAAGTGATAGACGCACCTCGTCTGTTTTGTTGTTTCTTTCAAACGCTGGGCGTTGAATGTCTCTGGGTGAGAAGTAGGTTTGCCAACTGCTGAGTAGAGCCCAGTCTTAGCAACGAATCCTAATGTAGCTTGCTCTTAACCTCCTTGGTCAGGTTACCTGCCTGACAAACTGTGACGCTCTCTGGGCTCCCCTCCACTACCCCTCCTCGGTAATGGGTAGCCAGTGGTCAAGAGCGCTATTCATTCTCTTCTTGGTTGCTGGTACGGTAAGTACCTCCTGCTTTGGTTCTCCTATGGCCTCGTGGCTCGACTTAGCTCAGGCTCCATCGTCGAACTTATGCCTTTTCACGAGTTTAATTCTGGGAGTAGCAGCTACACTATGTGCAATAGTGAGATTTTGCTTAATATCGTACAGGATTGCTAATTTTATGTCGATTTTTGCTGGATTCTGATTCCGAGGCTCTGATGGTGTTTTGTTAGCATAGTTATTGCACTTTACAACTTTTAAATCACTTCTTCGCCTATTTAAATATGTTCAATGTCTTTCGCTTTCTTATCGTAGTTGAATTGTAATATTCGCGGTGCCTATACTGTTCGTACTTTGTTGACAGAACATGTGGACGATATCAGACAAAACCTTCAGCTTTTCCATCATTCAGTGCACATGAGTGGTTAATAATTGTATAGCTAATTTGCTAATATGTCTCCTAGTGAGTGTAGTGTGATAATTTCCCCCGAAAATTGTCCATTCTAACTTGTAATCTGTGTACTAGTCGGCCCACGGGTGCGCCGATTAGCGTGTTCCCTGTCGTGATTATTAACATTAAAAAGATCTTTTTCCTCTGTGTAGACCGTTGCGCGACGTATATCGTGCTTTTAATGTTCATTAAATAGAATTATTTCACTTCTCTGTATTTTTGTGACTGAACTCTGTATTGTGCTGTTGCAATCTGTAACCTTGCTTATCTAATAGATATCATTCCTCTGATCAGAAAGAATAGTTACAAGACATATTTCGCGTTCTTATTCTCTTAGAAACTGTTTGTTAACTTTTTGCATATTTTTTGTTCCGACTTAGTAGAGTGCTGTATTGATCTAACAACTTTAACCTTCTGCAGTTATCTTCTCCCTGTGCTAAACGAACGCCAGAGCGACCGTTTTTAGATATTATTTAATGAAATCTTGATTTAATGCATAGTTAGAAGTTCTAGGGAAACTTTAACTTCCGTCTCTACACTGCACTTTGTTGTCTTAAACCTAGTGCGTTTGTTTCTGATAGTTTATCATTAGCCTAAGCCACTAGCTTGACACATTATGGAAGCAAGGTACTATTTCATTGTGTGCGAGTGAACCTTCGATCTGCATTCTCCACACTGCTTGGCTGTCGTCTTGGTGTTTTGGTGTTGGGTGCTTGGTAAGTACCTGCATGGCTTGGCGCATGAATCTGTGTGTGAATGTGCTGCAATTCCTCCGTTCCCCCCTATGAAACATGATCGTAAATTAAAATGTACTCAACTTTGCAGGTGGGCATTTTTAGGGCCATGTAATTGTGGATATTTTGAAAATTTTGTAAGGTGTGTTTTTATTGTAATTTGTAAAAATAAATGGTCTTCCCCTTGTTCTTTGTTAAACTATAATCCTTTTGTGCTAATTTAAATTCTTCCATCATCATTTATTTTGGATTAATGTGGGGTAATTTGTTCATGTATCTTGTGTCTGTCCTTTCTGGAGGAGAGAATATTTGCGTTTCTGTTGCCAACATTTATGATTTAGATCCATGACTGCGGATCATAATTTAATTGTGTGCAGTTTCCTCTAAGGATTACAGTAAAGGTAGAACTGTTGCTTAACTTATAGAATCAGAGTTTTGATTAAGGGAACTGTATACTTCCGCCGCTGTTTGAATATCGCCGTAATTAGATTTTGTGAGCAAGCAGTCAATTGGTAACTTCACAAACACGGCTAGTTAACAGCCAAAAAGAACAGTGGGCGGGCTTCAAAATCGGGGAAATCTCTGCTCTTGAGGGAGGAAATGTTTCAACAGTGCAACGGTGGTGAGTAGAGGTGTACATACATCACAAAACTACACTATCAATTTCAGATTAATGGATTTGAGAAGCTCTCTACGCTTCTTCACCATTGTGCAGCATTCATAGGAGCCTTTGCACAGGAGATGAGTTTAGTATCATTCAATGGGTCGACGTTCATTACTGAGGGAGACGTGATGGAGTAAATAAATTAGGGAACGTTTACACTAATAATTGTGAGGAAACTGTGTTTTCTTTGCACTTACGTATTGATGCGTTAGCGTGAACTACATGTTTCCTGTGATACAGCAAGCGATACGTTGAAAGTTAATCTCACTTACTTTACAATCAATACACCAATGTTTTTGTGTGGCTATAAGTCAATGGTTAAGACGCATCACGATATTGGAAGATAAGTACACAACTGTTTGTTAAAAGTACGAGTTACTTGGCGAAAAATGTGCTAAGGCATTTCGTACATCATGATTAGATATGCACAAAGCATTACACATGTTTTGAACTTATATGTTAATTGAGATTCAATCTACCATTTCAAGAAATTTAATACAAGTTATAGTAATATACAAAGATAATTTTGGTAATGGAGCCCGACTATTTACATTAACCCTCCTCTCAACATAGAGCCCATAGACTGATCACATGATTAAGCAGATATGTGTCTCTGAAACTGAAAAGATAAGGATTTACATGCCACAATGTAATCAAGGGGAAAACTTGCAGTTAACAGTGTTGTTTTGGCATGTCTCCTGCAAACGATTATGATGTCGAACTGTTTCGTTTGAAGACAAATAATTAAAACCATAGCATGTGTACATGGCAGATACATTACTCCAATGGATGCCTACAAGTTAAACACTTGTTGTAATCTTCACCCTCAGGGCTCGAATGAGGTAGACTTTACGTACATGAAATGCAGTGATACGAGTGGAAATGCGTGAAAGCATTGTTGTAGCGGTTCTGACTTTTTGATCCCTGTTGCTTCCCTTTGTATGCTGTGCTTTCTACAAGTTGAAACCTTAATCTACCTGCTAGCAGTGACATTTTCATAATTCAAGTGCATGAACTTTTTATGTGAAACATCATTCTATTCAGACTCTCAGCCTTATCAGGGTGGACTAATAGAAATGTGGAAGAGTAAAAAAAAATGTAATGATTTTCATATGTCAAATCACGAGCACAGAAAATCGGAGATCCTATTATAGATTTTATAAAGTGTATTGGAAGGTGATTGCGAACGTCTATTATATCCACAGTGGTAAGATTAATATTGTACTTATAGTATACAGAGTGAGTCACCTAACATTACTGCTGGAAATATTTCGTAAACCACATCAGATACTGAAGAACCGATTCCACAGACCGAATATGAGGAGAGGGGCTAGTGTAACTGGTTAATACAAACCATAAACAAATACACGGAAGTATGTTTTTTAACAAAAAACTACGTTTTTTAATGGAACTCCGTTAGTTTTGTTAGTACGTCTGAACATATAAACAAATACGTAATCAGTGCCGTTTGTTGCATTGTAAAATGTTAATTACATCCGAAGATATTGTAACCTAAGGTTGACGCTTGAAACCTCCGACGTTCAATTGCGTGTTGTAACAAACACGGGCCACGGTCAGTGAGAAGCATCTGCAGGAACATGTTTACGATGACGACCGTGTTTACTAGTGTTGTTGCAGTGCACTATTGTGGTTTGGTCTAGGTGTCGTAGTGTCCGCATGTAGCGCTTACTGCTATTGTTATTTTGCATTCGTCTTTGCACGAAGACTAACTGTAGTAGACTGTGTTTCCAGACGTCTGTGATAGTGTAGTGTTGTAGGAACTGTGACCATGGTGTATTCGAACTCTGAAAAGGCGGAGATGATACTCACCTATGGCGAGTGTCGACAAAATGCATCTGAAGCCTGCAGGGTGTATGCAGAACGGTACCCGGACAGAGACCATCCAA
Source organism: Locusta migratoria (assembly GCA_026315105.1). NCBI lineage: Eukaryota > Metazoa > Arthropoda > Insecta > Orthoptera > Acrididae > Locusta > Locusta migratoria. Next base: position 541,236,913 of record CM048747.1, on the reverse strand, counting down.
CGTGCCGCACATTTCAAAACATCTACCGCCAACTGTATGCAACAGGTATGGTCGTAGCACACAAACGGGTCCGTAACTGGCCCGTCACAGGAGAAGCGAGTGCAGTTGGTGTGTTAGCTGCTGTTGCAGTGAACCCATACAAGAGTACACGGGACATTGCTAGAGACGGTAGACTGTGTCTAAGTATTGTCATGCGCATACTGCATCGTCACCGCTTTCACCCGTTTCATGTGTCGCTACATCAGCAATTACATAGTGACGACTTTAATCATCAAGTGCAATTCTGTCAATGGGCATTATCAGAGAATGGTTTGCAGTTCTACCTGTTTACATTTGAAGCGGTTTGCAGAAACCACGGGGCAGTGAGTCTACGGAACATGCATTACTGGTCCGTGGACAATCCTCGCTGGCTCCGACAGGTAGAGCGACAGCGACCGTGGACTGTAAATGTATGGTGCGGAATCATTGGCGACCACCTCATTGGTCCTCACTACATTGCAGGAGCCCAAACAGCTGCAACATACATCACGTTTCTACAGAATGATCTGCCAACGTTGATCGAAAATGTCGACGTATGTGGTATTAGCATGATGGTGCAGCTGCACATTCCGCAATTAACACTAGGCTGACCCTTGACAGGATGTTCGACGGGCGTTTCATATGACGTGGAGGACACATAAATTGGCCAGCCCATTCTCCTGATCTTAGACTTCTGGACGTCCTTCCGTGAGGTACGTTAAAAGAGAATGTGTACCGTGATGTGCCTAAAACCCCAGAGAATATGAAACAACGTATTGTGGCTGCCTTCGGCGACATTACACCAGATGTACTGCGGCGTGTACGACATTCATTACGCCATAGATTGCCAGTTGTGTACAGCAAATGATGGCCACCACTTTGAACATCTATTTCTATAAATGTTCAAATGTTTCTTAAGCTTATGGGACTTAACTACGGGGTCATCAGTCCCTAAACTTACAAACTACTTATCAACTACCTTATACTAAAGACGGCACAAATATCCATGCCCGAGGGGGGATTCTAACCCCCGACCGTAGTGGCCGTGCAGACCGTGACTGAACCGCCTCAGTCTCCTCGGCCACCGCGGCCGGCCATCTATTTCTCCTGACATGTCAGAACACACACTATTCCACTCCGTAATTGAAAACGGAAACCACGTGTGTTCGTGTACCTCGCCCCTCATGGTAATGTACATGTGCGTCAGTGAAAAAGACCAATAAAGGTGTTAGCATGTGGACGAAATGTGCTGTTCTAGTCTCTTCTGTAGCTAAGGTACATCACCGTTTCCTTTGGATCCCTACTTAATTCGGTGCTCTCCGATACACACGATCGAACAGCGGAGGAGTGGTACTCGAGCGTCAACATTTAGGTCACAATATCTCCGGATGTAATTAATATTTTACTCTGGTATCATCAGCAAAGAGAATTAGCTTGGAATCTTTATGAATATAGAAAGGAAATCATTAATATATATTAAACAGCAAAGGTCCCAGTACCGAACCCTGTGGCACCCCATGCTTGATAGTTCCCCATTTTGAGGACTCGGCTGTTTTTTGTATATTATGTGAATTACTTATATTAACTTTCTGAACTCTTCCAGTTAGGTATGATTTAAACCATTTGTGCACTTTCCCACTCATACCACAGTACTTAAGCTTATCTAGAAGAAGTCCATGGTTAACACAATCAAAGGCCTTCGATAGACCACAAAAAATCCCAACAGGTGATTTACGGTTATCCAGCGCATATAATATTTCATTATTAAAATTTGTATTGCATTTTCTGTTGAAAAGCCTTTCTGGAAACAAAACTGACATTTTGCTAGAACTTTATTTTTATTAATATATGAAGTTACCCTGGAATACATTACTTTTTCGAGAATTTTTGATAGAGCAATCAGAATACAGAGATTGTCTGCATACTACATCAAGAAGACTGTGGGATGTCTGCATACTACATCAAGAAGACTGTGGAATAACAGAAATGCGTTCATGGCAAAACGTAGAATTCTAATTAGTCTCGGAAGGCCTTCATCTGAAAAGTTGCCCCGGAACTACATTTTTCTCATCCAAGGCAATTAATATTGCAGTTATTGTGTTTAATAGTTGCAGCTCTGAGAGGATAAAAGTCTTATACAGAATGGGCTTCAAAGCGCGAAGGTTTCACTCGCGATATCTTGTTGGGGATTGACACTCAACGTATACTTGCAACCATTAAATCCACTGAAGACCTTGCAGAGCAAACAAGACAGAAAAAGAAGAAGCCAGAAAAGGAGTCTTCAAGGAAATTAGGACATTCATTAGAGATCTAGAGGCTTTTTAAGGTGAGAATGGCACAAAAAAAATTTTAAAAAAATGTTTAATTTTAAAATGCATTTTCTGAGAACTACCGTTGTCATTATTCAGGTACATTTTTCTCCAAAATAAGAAAAGATTTGACTGTGATTTTTGGCACGTCTTTTGCATTATATATCAGAAACATGTATACAGGCTGAATATTTAATATCATTGGTGTATGTCAAGATAAAGAATAAAGAAAGTAGAATATCCATGTGTAGTTCTTCAATTAAAAATAATTAAACCTAAAACTTCATTAAATATCAATAAATTGAAATGATTCTGTGGGTTTCTTTATATGATTGTTGAGATTATACTGCAAAAAATTCCAGGGAATTTCGTAGAAACTTTCTTAGTAAATGGTACCTATGAAAATCATGAGATCACAAACTTAAAAACTTCTTAAAAATTTAAAAATTTCAATTAAAATTACAAAACAATTTCAGTACATGCTTTGAACTACCATCAACCATTGTATATAATTCCATTTATGTATCTAAATATAGTGGATTTTGAGACACGTTATATTTGTGCTTGTTTTTTGTGTACGTCCCCCCTTCAGAGACAATCTGAGCATCTCCCTCAGATTTTTGCTGACAATGCTGTCATTTACCGGCTAGTAAAGTCGCCAGAAAATTATAAGAGACTGCAATATGATCAAGATAGGAAAAATGCATATTGAAAACATTGGCTATAACACTAAGTAATGAAAACTATTAACTCATCCCCATAACTACTAAAAAAACCGCTTAAACTTAATTTACACTTTAAATCAGCCAAATCTACAGGCCGCAAATTCAACAACATACCTGTGAACAACTATTACGAACAACTCTAATTGGAGAATATATCGAAGGGATCGCGAACCAAACGCTATGTTTAATTTACAGAACAATAAAGAAACTATCTACATCATGCTATGAACATCTTATTCTGGAGTATTTCTGAGCATTATGGGATCACCATCAAGTGGGCCTGACGGAGGTTGTAGATAAAGGTAAGACAATTTGCATTATCGCGATATAACGGACAGTGTGTCACAGAAATAATGCACAAGCTTGGTTGGGAACCATTAAATAAAGAAGATAAATTCATTTTGGCGACATATATTAGCAAAATATCTTTCACCAACATTGTCTTCCGAATGGTAACATATTTTCTTTTCATTCGACTACATAGCGAGACGTGATTTTCACAATTAACCCGGCAGTGGTGTGTCCTAGAATTCTTACGCTACTGGTGTGTGGAGTGTGGTACACCTCCGTTGTTTATTTATGTTAAATAAGGCTGAAATTTTAATCGACACTGAATTGTTACCAAGGTTATAATTATTGTATATTATTAATAAACAATGTTAATACTATAGTCAATTTTTATTTATTAATTATTTATCACATACAAGCTATAACTACTGAGTCATACAATACTCAGATTTGTGTTTCGTGCCAAAATCATTTGCACTAAAATAAGTGAGGAATGAAAGATAACAAAAATATCAATATAACATATAAACCAAAATTACGTTGCATACATTCACTTGTTGCACATTACAAGGTTACAACAAACAAAATATGATTCACATGCAGACAGGTTCACACACCACACTCAGCTCAGTTTCGATTCAGCGGAACGTAACGAAGTACTGTTTGCGATTAAAGTTAAAGAATCACATCAGCGCTACTCTGCAGACATCCCGTGGCAGGTACCTGGAATTACAAAGTGATGTGACATGCCATCTAGCCGTCAACTAGAAGAATTCACGTATGGGGTGTAAGACACCACTACACACCATTGTCGGCTTAGGAAAGACAAAGAGGTATCTATTCCTCTTTACCGACTCACTATTAGATAATAGAACAAAAGAAAAGTGTCATGAAAGCGATTCGATGAACCCTCTGCAATGCACACTAGTGTGATCTACAGAATATTTCTGTAGATGTAGATTAGGTTTAGTGCTGTTATTCATGACGAATATCCTTTCTGACAACAGAGAGTTCAAAGTCTGACTAGGGAAAAACATTGGGAATATGGTTTAGGGCACCTATCCGGCAGATTATTATGCTGTAGAATAAAGTCCAAATAAATCATTGTAACCATAAAATGCGTATATGGTGTCACATTATGTATTCCCTTGCTTCATCGGTGTTCTGCAGTGACTACACAGTGCGAGTTTCATGTAGTTGCAAACAAATGAACGGTAGGTTGCGTTCTTTTATATAGAAAAATGGATTTAGGACATATTTTTACTGTAATTAAACGTTAATTTACCACAGTATAACTATTTACCATGTTTTCTCATAGTAGATAATGTTTCCTTAAACGTACTTCCAGCATTTCTTCCTATAATACGTAATTAATTTAGGGTTATGTAGGGGCTTAAACCGTGCATTGTACAGGAGAGACACAAAATTTTGATTTGCTTCACTTGTGTCATTAATACTGGACAACTGTCTCCATTACGTTGGTGGCGTAACACAGTCAATGGTGTGTAAAATACTTAGTTTAATTCCTTCTTTGAGACTATATTGCATGTATTCTCCGTAGTTACAGTCATGTTCAACCTAGGTAATATGCTCATCAAAATGTCTGTTATTCACTGTTACCCACAGCAATTTCTTCTTTTGTTAGGAGTGTCGTATCTTGAATCATTTAGGACAAACTGTATATTAGGTTTATGATATCGTTGATAATCGATACAATTAATTCTCCTTATTGATAGTTGGGTTAACACGACTGCTTATTAGTATTTAAAATGTTCTTAGGTTTGTTAGACCTGGCGGTAGGTAAGAATACTTACTTTAGCATTTATTTTTTTGTTTTTTTTTTTGTTTTTGTTTTTTATATTTGAGGTAAATAGCATATATTTTGAGCAATTGAACGGAGTGGACAGTGTGCTGAAAAGTGCATATAAGATGAACATTAACAAGAGCAAATGTAGGGTAATGGAGTGCAGTCTAAGAAAATCAGGTGATGATGAAGGAATTAGATTAGGTAACGAAACAATAAAGGAGGTAGATGGGTTTTGTTACTTGGACAGTAAAATAACTAATGATGGTTGCGTACAGAGGATATAAAATGCAGAATGGCAATGGGTAGAAAAGCGTTCTTGAAAAAGAGAAATTTGTTAACATCAAATATTGATTTAAGCCTAAGGATGTTCTTTCTGAAAGCATTTGTATGGAGTGTTGCCTTGTATGGGAGTGAAACGTGGACGATAAACAGTGCGGACAGGAAGAGGATTGAGGCTTTTAATATGTGGTGCTACAGAAGAATTCTGAAGATTAGGTGGATCGCATAACTAATGAGGAGGTACTGAACAGAATTGGAGAGAAAAGAAATTTCTGGCATACCTTGACTAAAAGAAGGGATAGATTGGTAGGACACCTTCTTAGACACCAAGGAATTGTGAATTTAGCGTTGGAGGTAAGTGTGTAGGGTAAAAACCGCAGAAAAAAATGTTCAAATGTTTGTTAAGCTTATGGGACTTAACTACGGGGTCATCAGTCCCTAAACTTACAAACTACTTACGAACTAAGACGGCACAAATATCCATGCCCGAGGGGGGATTCGAACCCCCGACCAAAAACCGCAGAGGAAGACCAAGAGATGGATACAGTAAGCAGATTCAGACAGATGTAGGTAGCCGTTCTTATGTGGAGACGAAGAGGCTTGCTCAGAATAGGGTATTGCGGAGAGCTGCATCAAACCAGTCTCCTGACTGAAGACCACAACAACAACAGCATATATTTCAACTCGTGAAAAGTCTAGGCCATACCACTTTCAAAACACACTTCTTGCAAAAATTTCAACGATTACACGGCTTGTTATACCTGGATATACTTGGGGATGCTTCGTTTAGGGATGTATGGCATTAATTTTACGATAACGTTTTGATAATTGATGTCATATCGCATGCATTTTGTAGAAATTCACTTTTTTAACACAAAATCATGTTATTTCAAGTAACTACCACCCTTTCTACATACATTCTATTCCCCTATGGCATCTGGATGGGAGGATCTTAATGATTCAGCGTATTACGTGGTCTTCAACCATGCAGAAAAAAATTAAGTCTAAAAGGGTGGTACAAAGATAATATTACAGTCGCGCTCTATGTAGATTATGTAAGTACACTGATTAAAAAGAGTCAGAAACCTTGTTGGAAATGACATTTATCTAGTATCGCAAACGTGGTAAATGCTTTAGTAATGCATGCAATGTACATGGGGAATGAAATGGTGTGAGTACCCTTCGCAGGGCCCACATTTACATTCTAAGACAGTGCTGACATCTATTGAAGGCATAATTAAGCTTGGATATGACTTGATTGCCGTGACAAAACTATTCATTTTTCGCCTGACGTTCTGTTAATCAGCATGGCAATGGCATCTGAGTTCTTCCTATAGAGAATTTATAGGCATAAAGAATTTTTGAATAACTGCAGCATTAACCCACTACATAGACAGTGCTGCTCTCTCTTGACGACAAAATTAGCCATTCGGGTTACTTTTTAGTAACAATAATTCAGTTTTACACATTTTAGACATTTCAGGTGTTATTTAGGTTGGAAAGATCATCAGACACTACTTTAGAGAGTTCATTGTTATAGTAACACTACAGTGTTTGATATAACCATCTCGCCATAACTGCCATCTGTTGGCAGGTAAAGCAAGCATGGACCTCAGTACTGCAAACTGCTGTTGCAGTTGGGCAAACGGACGGTCACTCTGCAAAGGCTGTCATTTGGCGTATTTCATAATTAGTGCCATATACTTGAAGGTAAATCACTTGTCAGCAGGTGCATGTAACTATTTTATTATAAAATATTGGTTTATATTTCTTTACACACAATGTAATATATACTAACTGCAACATTCCACAGAACCTCATTTACAGATGACAATGAAATTTAGTTATTTTTCGCCTCCTACCTCCCTGATATCTTTTCTGTTTCTAATAATCGTCACTTCAACAACTCCCTCTTTCTCACAGTACGAGAGAGTATGACTCCTATATCCCAGCCCCGACTCTTCCTTGGGTTCCATTACTGGAACCTGGTACCCTACAAAGAATTAAAGCCGGCCGCGGTGGCCGAGGAGACTGAGGCGCTTCAGTCACGCTCTGCACGGCCACTACGGTCGGGGGTTCGAATCCCCCCTCGGGCATGGATATTTGTGCCGTCTTTAGTATAAGGTAGTTGATAAGTAGTTTGTAAGTTTAGGGACTGATGACCCCTTAGTTAAGACCCATTAGATTAACAAACATTTGAACATTTTTGAAAGAATTAAATACACCTTAACATTCTATTAATACACAAGACTACATGCATCACCGCTCCCCAACACAATAGTCTAAACTACCGCACCTCCATGCCTGTACCCTTCTTCTTCCCTAACGACCTCACCTGTCTCTATAATGTCATCCAACATATTGTTTTTCTTTTTTCCCCAACCGGTTGAAAACATCCCACATTCTGATGATACTCAAACCAAACAAACCCCCATCTTCAACTTTGTCCTATTGTCCTATCAGTCTCACCTCACTGTTCACCTAGATCCTTTAAACCAGCCTCTCCCGCATTTTTCACCAATACCTCCATCAACACCAACTCGTTACCTTTTCCCAATGTGCCACCGACCCTCCTTCTGTACCGATGACCAGCTTCTTCACCTCAAGTACCTAATCTCTCTCCAACCTATGTTGCTCCAGAATATTCGTCTCCCTCAATATAGAATACGCCTGTGTTTTGCCTCCAGGTCACCTTTTCAAGGTCCAACCCTACAGTCGTACCATTAAATATGTCCGCCTCATTGCTTCCTTTACCTCCCACTGCCAATCGTACATCATAGTTTACGACTCCTACTCCTGTTTGTTTTACCCGTCCATCGGGGTGCCTCAGGGCTCCATCCTCTTGCCCCTCCTCTACCTACTCTACTTCCGCCGACAAGCCTTAGCCCCGGCCTTCTGTCCATCTCCTTCAGTTTGCCAATGACATCACCTTCCTTGTTGTAGCCACCTCCGTTTCCCGACTGCAACATATACTGGATTACAGTAATTACTGTAGCACAACCGTAACCTTTACGTCTCCCAAAAGATAGATTACAGTAACCCACTAGTATGTCCCATCCTCACTGACCCTGAGCGTCTGCCATGCATGTACCATTGTATACCTGCCTCCCTTGTCCCAGGGTAAATTCCACCACCTCTCCCTCCAGGGTCACGCCCTCTATCCCAACATCTCCATCCAACCAGACCTAATCCTCTCCCCCTTCATTCACACTGCGCATCCCCTACCACCTTCCATCTCCATGATTTGCTTTATGTCTCCCCACTTCTTGTGCTCCTGTCCCTATCACTTCCTCCCCTACCCCTTCCCTATCATGGCGAGTTTTAATCAGTGCATCCGCATACGTCTTTTATCATTTTGCAACCTATTCCATGGTCAAAACAAGTGTTGCTAGTGTCTCCATCTTATTCTTTGTGGCTATTGTCTGTGCCAATCTGTGTGTGTTTTGTAGTCACCATGGCCAAATTATAAAAATTTCATTTGTTTTTCCTGCTGTCCATTGTCTCCGACCCATTTTTAAAAGTCTTGTTTTTAACTCCATTCATTTCAATGTATCACCGTTTTTATCGTAAAGTCTGTTGGCTGAAGAGTGGCTGAGAGCACGTGTACGCAGTCATAAGAGGATGTTTGGTGGTTAGTAATGCAAAAATCAAAAATAGATAATATGAAGTTCAAATTATACATGTTGGCTACCATGATGATAAGGATGAGATATGAAACCTATGACCTTGTAGAAGGGCTCTGATAGGACGTAGTGTAATTGTAGAATCTAATACCCAGAAAGTTGGGGAACTTCCCAACTCTCTCCCTTAATAAGCAGAAACTGGTGACCTTGATGAATCATATTCTCAGAACAACATCTGGGTAGGCAATCTACAATGGCCACTGCATTACTACTATGGTGGGTGGCAGAAGGTACCTTCTAGTAGACTTCTATACCGTTATCGACCACCATTAATTCTAGTATGCATATCCTGGGTCCAATGGACCTGGGAACAATTTTCATTTTTCATTTTTAAAGACTTTTCATTTTTAAAGACTTGAAATTGAGCCCGAACCGTTCAGATATGCTCTCTGGCAATATTCAGTAATATATTGCAGATACTTCTAGAATTGTGTGTCATTAGTTTAAGTGCCACTTTAATTTTCTTCTTTATACTAAACATTTACATAACCTGAGTCCGATGGACCCTGTGGTTTATTTTAAAATGTCGTTCAATTAGATTGGGTTGTAATCAATTACATTTTGTTGGAGTACTGAGACTACGTTACTGTCATACATATGCATCGTCGTGATCGCAGAAAACGTATTGTTATAACTTCGCATGTTCAACTGACAGACAGCATACTTCTGTGTTGTGTAAGAAGTCAAATTTCACAGTGGATCGTTATTACTGTGTGACACTGTACATAAATCATCAGTAAACACTTCCGGGCTGAGTTGCCGTGGTCGATCTATAAAACTTCCTCTGTACAGAAAGATTGTAGGAGTTTGCTACACTACAGTATTGTTTGACATTCGATACTCATTCGGAAGAAAGGTGAGGGTTATTGGTAACACTAAAAAGTAACATGAAGAGCCGCTATATTTCTACACTCCATAGGAGAAAAGAGTACTGAGGTTGTTTATTCATATTATTATTTTTCAGACTATGTCAGGATCTGCATCTAAAAAAAAGGAGCAGAAAAGAAGATAGCATACGTTTTTCAAGTACAAATTTTGAATCAGTTGTTACTCAATGGGTAGCTGAAGATGACGATTTCCTTTCAGATATAAGTTCTGCTTCGGATGAAAACCACGAAGCTGTTCCTCAGGCAGTGTCATACGACTCTTTGTTGAAGAAGAAGAAGAAGAAGATGACGATCTAGATAATAATATCCCAAGACAAATAAGCAGTGAAAGTGCTAACGTTTATATTGCTCCAAATGGTATGCTATGGAGAAAAAGCACCCATTGCAAAATAAAACGCCTATTCATAGTGTGGTGAAATTTATACCTAGACCTGCAAGTGGTACAATCACTTACACCCATAAAGATGCTTGTGATTTATTTATTCCTTTATCCATTGTGGATGAAATTGTGAGATGCACAAACCTAGAGGCAAGAAGAGTTTGTGTGCCAAGAAAAATAACCTGGCATGATGTAACTAGAGATGAAATGTTCGCCTTCTGGGGAATTTTGCTTCATATTGGAACAGATAAACGCTGGGATGTTCCAATCAGAGAACATTTCCTGGGAAAGTTTTCCAATCCACTATATAAAGCTACAATGTATGTGAGTCGGTTTGAGGCACTAAGAAGATTCATTAGATTTGATGACAAAAGAACAAGAGTGACGAGGTTACGAATTGATAAGCTGGCTGCTAAATCCTACATATGGAAAATATTTATAGGATAGTGCGGGAAAGTAATGATACCTAAAATCAGTGTTACCGTAGATAAACAACTAGTTCCATTTAGAGGCCGTAAGTGCTCAAAACACGTGTGTCAGGACCATAGCAGTGTGGTGTGCAACAATTCTAAAAACTAATGTGATTTTTATTGTGAAATAATTTATGCTTTGTCAGTGGCAAAATAACCTATTTGAACACTGTGAAAAATAATATTGATGGTATCTCTATCAGTTTTCATAATATAATCTATTTAAAAAATTGTGCAAGGTTAAAATTATACTAATTATACATTTTAAAAGCCAGTAAAATCATCAAATAAAAATATTCGTGCATGATAATATCAACAAAACTTTTATTTTCATTTTAATTCTCATATTAGATGTAACGGGTCCAATGGACCCAGGGTATCTAAATGTGCAAAAAATACAGGTCATGCATAGATGGGTTAAATATGGCAGAAATTAGTAGTCTCTCTTAGCTAGATGGTAAGGGAACGAGGATGATATACACTGGGCGATGGTAAGAGGAGATGGGTAGCGAGTGAAGGAGTGGGAATTTGCCAGAGAGCTGAGAAGTGATGAATAGGAGATAAGCCATTACAGAAGAGGAGTATCGTAGCAAATTGAAAAAGAGAGGATATGGGGAGAGAGAGAGGTTGTATCAGGAGCTACATTTCGTAGCAGCTGTGTTGTAATTTTGGCAAGAAATGAAATATAAGCACCTACGGCTGGCATGGTCAGACAGCGAAAGTTCAAGAACTAAGCAACTAGAATGGAAATCAATTGTATTTCTAATAAAGAAGTTATGTAATACCTTATTTTCTGGTGAAAGAATTAGATTATAAAATTAATGTGACGTTTAGGATGCACTGTCATCTCCTTGAAAGTGATGTTTTACGCCATATATTTTTACAGATATGCAACGTTACGTGAATACCTACTGAGATGAAAGAGTTTATATTTCTCGAGTGATATATTTTCTGTCGCTATTTGCAAAGTCAGTAGATGTGCTAAGTAAATAATTAAAGAGAAATTTGATATATTTTACACGAAGAAAAAATTGCATTTTGGACAGACAGAGTACACTAATATCAGTTCATTTTGCAGATTCGAATCGCTGTTGTTGTTATTGCTGTTCACCTACAAACGTTTCTATCTCATGCTGCTACAAAAAAAAAACGTACAAAAATATATAATTGATTTTGAGGAGGTGTATATGTTACTGAGAAGCACGTTTAGCCGGAAGCAAAGATGACTTACAGCTGACTCAGTGTTCTTTCGCTACTGAAATTAACTTTATGCATCTTAAAAAAGCACGGTTCTGGTAAAAGTGGGCCATCCATTCTATCTCAATAATGTTAAGATTCAACATGGACGTTACTTGTTTCGAATCCCAAGTGGAACCTTAACGTCTGTGACACTTACGTCGCTGTAGTTGAATCGATCTGACATATATATAATCAGTCCGTTAAGACACATAAAATCAGTGTAATACGTATTTGCCGGAATGAGAGAGATATTTTTCAAATTATTCACAGTGCCCTTGTCAAGAACGTTATCTAAGGAAGCCCCAACATCTCTCCATTATGCCGATAAATATCGTCTTAACGGAGACATATTGGTAGATTCTTAATATACATGACAATGGAAGTGTGAATAATCTGAGATTTAATCATTTAGTGTCGTGCGTCAATAATACATTTAGACGAACCGCAGAAACAGCCACAGCGGAGGGGTATCTGTGGAGACGCCAGACAAACGTATATAAGAGGGGTGGCAGCCTTTCCAGAAGTTTCAGGGGCAACAGACTCCACGATTTACTGAGCTGGTCCTATAAAATCAGCTGACATGCCATTTCTATACGGATTCTCTGAAATGCTGAAATCAAGGGGCTTCCTATTGGGTACAGTTTTACAGAGAAAAGCATTACTCCTTCCGATCTCCAGGTGGGGATTACTGAAGAGGATGCTGTCACCAGTGAAAACAATGCAGGCATTATATGGATCGGAGCCTGAAATGTTCTGTACCTTATTGGGATAGGATGGAAAGATAGAAAGTTAGATGTAGTCTGCATTAGCGGAGTGTGGTGATGATGGACAGGATTTCTGGACAAGTGAGTATGGGGTTATAAATAAAAAATCTCGAAGGGTTACACAGTAGTCGATCTAACAATTCATCAGAAAATATAGATCCACGTAAGTTAATATGAACAACTTACTGAATGTACTATTGGTGCCATGATGTACACGAAGGCAACATCCTCTACATTTTTATACGCCAGGTAGCGCTACCTGTGATGAGAAGATTGACAAAAAAGGGTGATAACGTTAAAGAAGTTATTTAAACACTCAAAGAAGATGATAACTTAATTGTGACGAACGACACGAATTCGGTAGTAAGGACTGAAAACATACGTATTTCATATTAGCTGCATTGTGCTGCCACCTAATGTCAAGTACTCCATATCATTGGCGTCAGTAGTCATTAGACAACGTGACAGAGATGAATGGTGCGCTCAGCAGAACTCACGAACTGCGAAAATGGACAGGACAATGGGTGTCACTTGTGTCAAAAGTCTATACGCGAAATTTCCACACTCTTAAACATCCATAAGTCAACAGTTTCTGATGTGACAGTGAAGTTAAACATGAAGGCGCATGTACAGCACGAAGGTATACATCGTCTGTTGACTGACAGAGACCGCCGTGCAATAGGAAGGCATCTATCAAGACCACACACAGGAATTACAAACTGCATCAGGATTCACTCCAAGTGCTAAGGCAGTTAGGCGGGAGTAAAAAAAAACTTAGATTTCATGGTCGAGCGGCTGCCCATAAGCTACACATCACGCAGGTCACTGCCAAACGACACCTAGCTTGGTGTAAGGAGCGTTAACATTGGAAGACTGAACAACTGAAAAACGTCGTTTGGAGTGTAAATCACAGTACACAATGTGGCGATCTGATGACACGGTGTGGGTACGGCGAATGCCAGGTGAGTGTGATCTGCCAGTGTGTGTAGTGGCAGCAGTCAAATGCGGAGGTGGTGGTGTTGTGGTGTGATCGTGTTTTTCATGCAGGGTGCATACACACCATTCTATTAAATGTGTGATCATTCAACTCGAAGCAACTTTCAAATTATATCTTAACCATGATCGTATGTGGAGAGGTAGATACCGGCTACAGGAGAATAAAAGGGAATTTTTTAGATAAGAAAGTCAGCTGTAAGGATATCAGGAGCTCAGTTGGAAAACAAGAAAAGGAAAAACAAAATCCGAGTAGTGGAAATAATATATAGGGTAGTTGGTACAAGGGAAATAAACTTAAAAGGACAATATCGTAGAGGGGGATGGGGAGGGGGATGAACTGAGGTAGAATTTATTATAGCAGTGAAGGATCTAACACGAAGTAGGGTCCACGAAGTAGGGTCCAGTAGTAGATGATATCCAGTGTGAGCTGCTGATATTGTTAGGAGAGCCATTAGGGAGGAAGCTGTTCCACCTGGCGTGCAAGTTTTAAAAGAGGGGAAATGTCCTCAGACTTCAAGTAGACTGTAACAATTACAACTGCAAGAAATTGCAAAAGGATGTAAAGATTATAAACCAGCGGTTTAATAAGTCATCGTTGCAAAATACTAATACTAATAATTATTAACAGACGAATGGAAAGCTGGTAAAATCAGAATTCTGAGAATTCGTATATACGACAAATATAGAAACATGTGAAGCAATACTCAACTTACGACTTATCCTAGAAGAAAAGTTAAGGAAAAGCAACCCAACGTTTTTTATGTTTTGTAGATTTGGATAAAGCTTTTAACTGGAATAAACTGTATAAAGTTCTGAAGGTAGTAGGGATGAAAGCTAGGGAACGAAAAGTTATCAGCAGCTTGTACAAAAAACAGAATTGAGTTCTAAAATTTCAAAGTCATTTAAGGGGCGCATTGGACGGGAAGGGAGGCGCAGCTTTTTTCCAACATTATTCAGTCTGTATATCGAGCAAGTTTTGTTCGAGGACAAGGAGAAATTTGGGAGCGATATTAAAGTTTTGAGAAAAGAAATAAAAATTTTACGCCCTCCTAATAACATTATAGTTCCGCTTGCAGTCAGCAAAGCATCTGGAAGAGCAACTGAATCGAATTATCAGCGTCTATAAGGGAGGCTATAAGATGAACATTAACAAGAGCAAAACAATTATGAAGACGAAACTTCCTGGCAGATTAAAATTGTGTGCCGGAACCGGGACTCGAACCTGGGACCATTGCCTTTCGCGGGCAAGCGCTCTACCGACTGAGCTTTCCCGACACGACTCACGATGCAGGTTGACAACTTTACTTCCGCCAGTACCTCGCCTCCTACTTTCCAAACTTCACAGAAGCTCTCCTGTGAAACATGCAAGACACACTCCTGGAAGAAAGGATACGGTGGAGACATGGCTTAGCCCCAGCCCAAGGGATGTTTCCAGAAAGAAACTTTTCACTCTGCAGCGGAATGTGCTCTGATATGAAACATCCTGGCAGATTAACATTGCGTGCCTGAACCGGGACTCGAACCTGGGCCATTGCCTTTCGTCATGATGAAGATATTTAGTCGGACGCTCAGGGGATGAAATTAGGTACTGGCACAGTAATGGTAATATATGTGTTGCCAGTTAAATAACTTTTGATGGCCGGTATACAGAAGATATAAAATACATAATGACAACGCGAAGAAAAGCATTTCAAAAGATGAGAAATATTTTAACATTTAGCCTTATTTTAAGTGTTAGGAATTGTTTTGTGAAGGCAGTAGTCTGGTGTGTAGCCTTGTACGGGAGTGGGACTAGTTAAATAAACAGCCCTGACAACAAGAAAAAGAGAAATTTTTGAAGTGGCTGCCACAGAATATTGCAGATCGTTTAAGTAATGAGGAGGTACAGAACAGGATTGTGAAGAAAAGAAATTTTTTGAATGTGTTAAATAAGAGAATGGATAGGTTGCTGGGTCACATTCTGAAACTTCAAGGAATCGTTGGTTTAGTTGTTTGAGGGAAGTGTGCGGGTGTAAAAATTGCAGAGGGAGATCAAGATAGGAATATAGTAACCAGGGTCTAATGGATGTGCGTTGTCAAAAAGGTTCAAATGATTGTAAATTTAAGGGACTTACCTGCTGCGGTTATCAGTCCCTAGGCTTATAAACTACTTAGAGTAACTTCTTTTGAAGTGACACCCGTTCTCGAGGGAGGAATGGAACCTCCGACGGAGACCAACCACTCTCTCCGCCGTAAAGCGCCTTAAAGTGCTCGGCCACTCCACAGCGTCTGTGGGTTGTCGTTGTTATCCAGACATGAAGAGGCTTACACGGAGAGAGTAGGGTAGAGAGCTGCATCAAACCAGTCTACGACGACGATAACAGCACCCGTGTTTTACCAACCAGCACACTTAATTTGCAACACATTCCATACTGACAGTCAGAAACTTTAAATCGACACTTGTCGCGATCTAAATGCAGAGCTTCAATGTATCTGCGTGGAAGTGGGAATGTTTAGCACTGGCAGTTCGCCCTGCCTGCAACAATTATCTCCGCCTGTTACAGGGTAGAATAAAAATTTCTACGGTATTTTCGTCGTTTAGCTTGTTGCAAGGATACAACCAATTACTATTTGTAAGCAAGACACTAAAAAAAATTAACCCAATAAGTCATGGATTCGAAGAGTTACAAACATGGAGGACTCTAACTTTCGACGGGAGCGTCATCGTAATCCACGACATGGCGCCCTGAAAGCGTGGCATTTCTTTCGTACCTACAAGTCAGATGTTTCTCTGGTTTTATCATACACTTCCTATTTACTTATGTTACTCCGATTGAAGTATGTTTCATTTCACAGTATATTTACGAAAAACGAGGCACACAATAATGCGGTAAGAGTTATTACTTACATCTCCAGTGAAGTGCCTCGTACGTTGCAATTTACCATCAAGGGCATCACTGTGGGGTCTGAACAGTTGCTGCTTGACGTCTTTCTCTTACCAAAATCGATAGCGCTATTGGCCATTAGTTGATTGCCATACGCAGACGGCTGAGTATGAAAGAGTTAATGATTGTCCTTCATACGACCTTGTACTGTACTGATAACATACCCCCTACCATCTAGACTTTAGATTCTTTTCATATTTTATCTCTGTCTGTATAAAAGCGAAAGGACATTCATTCACTAACTCATTCATTCACTCACTCACTCACTCACTGACTAAACAGGAAATCTCAAACTACTTCACCTATGAAGCTGAAATTTAGCAGGAATATAATTTCTTGGTAGAAGACATCAACTAAGGAAGAATTTTACGATAGGGCGGATAATTCAGGAGATATGACGTTATAAACAATGAAAACTTCCCCGTCTTGCGGCACGTGATAGTGTGACTTTATCAGTCCACTATTTGAGAAGGAGAGCACTTAGGCGCGGTAGAGTAGCCGAGCGGTCTAAAGCTTCTCGCTGCGGAGCGCGCGGTTGCTCGCGGTGGAGGTTCGAGTCCTTCCTGGGGCATGGGTGTGTGTGTTGTCTTAGTTTAAGTAGTTTGTAAGCTACGGACTAATGACCACGCAGTTTGGTCCGATAGAATTACAAACATTTTAACATTTGAGAGCACTTAGCGACTTGCAACAAACTTTAAACATAATTTCAAACCTTTAGGAAGCTTTTTCTCGCCACCAGCAAAATGATAAAAGCAAAAAGGTTTGCCGCTTACTACTTTTTCGGCATTCATGCAGTAAATTACGGCGTTTGCCATGACGCAACAATTTTATTACTCGTACACTATTAATTGCATTCGTGAGAAATGTTACAGACAGTATACATACATACCACTGAACGTACGTTCGAAATTTTGTCGTAGTACGATACGCAGTTCATGAGATATGGAGTCACAAACAATTAAGATCATAAAAAACCGCCTGATCAAGCATGACGTTTCGATTTATTTAGTCTTTTCTACTATCTCTGTTCGCGACGTATTTTGCAGAGATTTTACGTATACACCATTGGATGTACCTTCGAAATTATATCGTATTACGACATATAGTTCAGGTGCTATAACGTCTAAGACAATGAAATCCATGAAAATTTGCCCTAATAAGCGTGAGGTCGTAATTTACTACGTCTTTACTACCAACTCCATTAAAAACGCATTTCGTAGTCAGTTTCCTAATATTCCAATGTACAAATCTGGTAAATAATTTTTTTGTTGGACACATAATAAAGGAGGTATTGTATATCTATAAAAGCACTCACTCACTCACTGACTAAACACGAAATCTCTAAGACTAATGCACCTATGAAGCTGTAGTTTATGGGGATAAGACGTCAGCTAAGAAAGTATTTTGCGATATGACTAAATTAAGGTGCAAGGGGGAGAATACTATCACTACAGACTGACGAAATCTACTGTTTCATTATGATTTTCACGAAATTTTACACGAACCTTCAATACAAGAGGAAGGTCAGCGTCTACCTAATGTTTCATACGGTGCATGTGGTAGGCTATCTTGCAACATAAAATGTTGCCTAATAAGCCGAAAACTAGTTAGTTAATAAACAAAATTTAGTAGAACAAAAACAGTTTGTTTTGATTTCAACCGTAAATATGGAAGCGTTCTACCAAGAAGCGACGGAAGAATCCATTTATATCATAAAATGTATCTCTAAATACCTTGGTGGCGCCATAACTTGAGAACAGCTCGACTGATTTCACAGATGTTTTTGGGTTGTTTTTGTTATTGTCGGAACAAGGGTTGTATGAATTAAAAGTGGAAAATTTGAGAACAACGAAGTGCGTTTTTCAATGCGACCCTTTTTTACTGCAAACTAATGAATAGTTTTTTCCCGATATTGTTGACATTTTGCATATCTGAACTTAGTCAAGAGGAATGTCTATGACAACCGTTGCGAAGCACGGGCATATAAGCTAGTAATAGTATACGTATTGTGAAGCACGTACAGTTAAAATTTTTGTGTCCCAGCCTCGTCGCCGCTTTTGTGTCTCGTTTCCGTCGTAGGTGTCGGTGGCCGAGTAGGATGACCGACACAGGAATACAGGTAGCACGCTTGTGCAGGTACGGAGGTGAGCAGCCAGTGGGACAGCAGAAACTAGAAACACTAGAGTAAATTAGAACGAGATATATATTGCACAGAATGTATACAATACTTAACTTTTACATAGATCAGTACTGCAGAAGGCCTGCCTAGTGCCTGTCCGATAGCCAAGTCTTCACTGGTGCCTATCTGATTCCGAAGTGTTCACTGGTTCCTATCTCAGTCCCAAGTGAACGATGTCGTTCAGTGGTGGCCACGAGCGGAGTTGCAGCAGAGGGCGTTCGTGGCTGTCGTCGTAAGAACGCCGCGCCGTGCGTGCATGGCGGTGCGCGGCGAAAGTAGGTGGCGCGCACTTTGTACTTGTGCGACACCACAAAAATATTCTTTGCGGTTTCGTGTAAATTATAGATTTGTAAACAACTTAAAAATATCGACAAAAAGAAACATAAAACGTACAACGTACTCTGCTCTGTACGTGTCGCCTGAAACTGTATCACAGGCCGGACAAAGTCCTCGCAGTTTTAAGTCAGAAGTAGAAAGTTAACACAGATCCTCACTGTCTCCTGCGTATATCATCTAGGGCAACAGGAAAGCTGTACAGCTTAATGAGAACAGATCTGTTCTTCTTTAACTATAAGAGATTTCCTCTTCTTTAACGAGAACTAGAAGTCAATGGACAGCATGATTTTATTTGTAAAAGTGCATATTGCGAACCATCAGCTGTTTATTACGACTTCACCGGTTTCCATTATTAACCATGATCGGAAAAGTAAATTAAACAGACGGAATACTTTATTTTCTGTCACCATATGCATGTCAAACAGACAGACGTAAAAATGCACCAGCTGAGGACACAAATTGTGAGAATGGCCCGAACACAATACAAGGCATTGTTATTTGTTTATTTATTCTATCACCCGAAAACAATGTTTCAGATGTGAAACGTAATGTATGAATTATTCAAGGTTGTCTGAGTACGCATTCAATGTTTTTGCTCTTTCCACAGATAGCGTAGCGACAGAAATTGTGTCTAAGTGATGTTCAACAAAAGCATCAAGTTGTCGATGAATATTTCACTGTAGTGGAAAAAACTGCTGGAAACAGTCACAAATACCTGTTCAAACTCTGTGGTTCTGATGTATTCAGAATTGCAGGTATTCGCTGGGCACAGAGTCCGACGCCAACAGAAACTCCGTGGTGGGCATCAAAGGCAAGCTGCGTCATTCGCGGGGACAGACGAATGCTACTCGGCGCTTGTTGCTGAATCTGTCATTCAGCAAAGAAAGTGTGGATGCTGTTTTCCGCTCTGTAGGATAGTCAACAGAAGGTTTGCCCTGCAAACGCGCTACCGTGACCATTCAGCATATTGTGTGCCTCTTCTCATAGCGGCGCGCAACGCTATACAACGACGGCTTGCGCCGTACGCTAACGGTTCAGCTTTGCATTGCTATATGAAATACTAGCTGAACCCCCGCTGCTTCGCATGCGTGGGCTGGTTGGTCTGCACCAGTTGTTTCTTTCTAATCCTGATAAAGAATCCATATCTTAAGTTTCGTAGTCATAGCTTGAAATTTGAGTTAACAGCACCATATTTTTGTATCTCATATCTCACCCCCTTATTGGACGAATTTAGAAAAAAAAAAAAAAAAAAAAAAGTATCTTTTAAATTTGAACCCCAAATCTGAACATTTGTAGTTATTACTTCAAAATTGCCTAAATAGAAACATATTTTCGAAGAACATTCCCTCTCCAATTTAACCCCATTGATGGTTTAATTTCCAAAAATACCGAAACTCCTATTTTTTAAATCATAACGACAATACAAATACCAATTTTTGTAGCTATAGCTTCAAAATTGTCTTGACAACAATGTGTTTTCGAAAAGAATTTATGATCCCCTCTTTTACCCCATTAGTTGTTGAATTTCCAAAAATACCGAAACCCGTGTCTTTTTAATCATGATCAAGAGTCCATATCCTAAGTTTCGTAGTTATAGCTCAGACTTTGAGTTAACAGCACCATATTTTTGAAAATCAATTTATGCTCCTCCTATTTCACCCCCTTATTGGTCGAATTTCCAAAAAAATACCGAAACACGTGTGTTTTAAATTTTAACCTCGAATGAAAATCCGAAAATTTGTGGTTCTAACTTCAAAATATCCTAAATAGCAACATATTTCCGAAAAACACCCCCTCTCCAATTTAACCCCCCTGATGGTTGAATTTCCAAAAATACCGAAACAAGTATTTTTAAAATCATGACGAACAATACAAATACCTCTCGTATGATGGAGGCCAAGTGGCCGAGCAATCCACAGTACCACTTGAGGCTTCAGAAAAGGCACAGCCAGGCCTCCTGTAAAAACTCAGTTAACCACTACATGGCAGAGGAGGGATATATGGTGAGGCCTGGGATACAGAAGGCCGACAGATGTAATGCCGCCTCTAATATGCAGTAGCCTGCGTGGTGATGCAATGCACTGTATCTGGTGACCTACTGCTCAATGTGCCATAAGGCCAGGCCAGGTATCGGACTGTTTGCTTTAGCTGGTGTGAATCCGCAACAAGTTGAAAGGAGTTTATCTTGTGTAAGGGTAAAAACGTACTTATTTATGAACTGTATGACCCAGGATGACTTTCCATCTCTTGCCTCAATTGAGAGATCCGTTTCCGGATTCCTGAGAGCTGCAGCATACAAAACTACGATGTTAGACAACAATTTGGAAAGAATAATAGTATAGTTAACCTCCTCTTCAAAACGTCCAATGAATTATTTATTATTATTAACAGCAGCATTAGCAGCTTGCGTTAAAATGTAGGAAAGGGGATTTTTCCAATGTGCCTTCCTGGCCTTCCCAAAATTAAGTCCACGATCCGCAAGTGATCACTGGACTCTCATTCTGGAGGACGATAGTTCCAGTCAACCTCCGGCCATCCAGATTTAGGTTTTCTGTGATTCCCCGAAAGCTCTAAAGGCGAATGCCGGGTTGGTTCTGGGAAAGGGCACGGCCATTTTCCTTCCCCATTCTTAACGAAGCTACTTTGAGCTCCACCTGTTAATGACCGCGTTGTCGACTGGGCGTTAAACCCTAATCTTCCTTCCTATCTAGCCTTGCCCGTGCTTCTAACTCCTTGGGAAAGCAACTGACACCTAGGTCTGGAAGATGAAGGAAAATGGACAACTCCCCGTCGGGCGTTCGAATCCCGCTCGGGAATGGATGTTTGTGTTGTCTTTAGTATAAGGTAGTTTGTAAGTTAGGGACTGATTATTCTGCAGTTAAGTCCCATTAGCTTGAAAAAAATTGAACATTTGAAAATGTACAAAATTTTGGTTTGCGCAGTTGGAGGATGCGTATCCCTAACGCCTATGAAAATCCGTTCGTTTCTCATTTTCAATTTCTCTGCCTGTTCTCTCCTTTGCTATAACTGTTACTTTCCCGATCCATTTATGCTTTTAATATCACTACATCTCTCCCACAATATATGATATCTCTTCCTCTCCTAGTCACACTTTCTTCTACAGACATCTTGCTAATCTCTTTCAGCACAATAAATGCGAATATGTCCCCATGTCAACATTTTTCGTATGGAAGGCGGCATGAGGACTAAGGGAGCTGCATCCCCACTGTCTTTCATTGTTGTTTCAACAGTAACGATGAGTTGGGGTGGCCGACCGTTGTAATGCTCCTTGCTGTCGAGCGCGCGGTTGCTCGCCATCGGAGATTCGAGTCCACTCTCGGATATGGGTGTTTCTGTTGTCTTTAGAATAGCTTTTTTAAATTGGTTCAAGTAGTTTCTCAGCCTAGGGACTGATGACACACTTGTCATATAGATATACAAATATTTGAACATTTTTTCAACTGGAACATATTTATGTTTTTGTGGGCTATTGTTGTTGTGGTCTTCAGTCCGGAGAATCGTTTTATGCAGCTCTCCACAATACCCTATCCTGAGCAAGCCTCTTCATCTCCATATAAGAACGGCAACCTACATCTGTATGAATCTGCTTACTGTATCGATCTCTTGGTCTTCCGCTGCGGTTTTTACCCTACACACTTCCCTCCAACGCTAAATTCACAATTACTCGATGTCTAAGAATGTGTCGCACCAATCTATCCCTTCTTTTAGTCAGGGTATGCCAGAAATTTCTTTTCTCCCCAATTCTGTTCAGTATCTCCTCATTAGTTACGCGATCCACCCACCTAATCTTCAGCATTCTTCTGTAGCACCACATTTCAAAAGCCTAAATCCTCTTCCTGTTTATCGTCCATGTTTCACTCCCATACAAGGCAACACCCCATACAAATGCCTTCAGAAAGGACTTCCTTACGCTTAAATCAATATTCGATGTTAACAAATTTCTCTGTTTCAAGAATGCTTTTCTACTCATTGCCATTCTGCATTTTATATCCTCTGTACTGCGACCATCATTTGTTATTTTACTGCCCAAGTAACAAAACTCATCTACCTCCTTTATTGTTTCGTTACCTAATCTAATTCCTTCAGCATCACCTGATTTTCTTACACTGCACTCCATTACCCTAGTTTTGCTCTTGTTAATGTTCATCTTATATGCACCTTTCAGCACACAGTCCATTCCGTTCAACTGCTCTTCCAGGTCTTTGCTGTATCCGACAGAATTACTATGTCGTCGGCAAAACGCCATGTTTTTATTTCTTCCCCCTGAACTTTAATACCTTCGCCAAATTTCTCCTTGCTTTCCTTTATAGCTTGCTCAATGTACAAATTGAATAACATCGGAGAAAGGCTACAACCCTGTCTTACTCCCTTTCTAACCAATGCATCCCTTTCATGCCCTTCAACTCTGACAACCGCTGTCTGGTTTTTGTACAAGTTGTAAATAACCTTAAGCTCCCTATATTTAACTCCTGCTTGCTTCAGAACATGAAAGAGGTTATTCCAATCAACATTGTCAAAAGCCTTCTCCAAATCTACAAAAGCTGGAAATGTTTGTTTGCCTTTTCTTGATCTATCTTCTAGGATAAGCCGTAAAGTGAGCATTGTCTCCCGAGTTCCTACATTTCTCCTGAACCAAAACGGATCTACCCCGAGGTCGGCTTCTACCAGCTTTTCCATCCTTCTGTAAATAATTCGTGTTAATATTTTGCAACCATGACTTATTAAATTGATGGTTCTACAGTTTTCACACCTGACTGCACCTGCTTTCTTTGGAATAAGGATTATAACATACATCTTACATACCAGGTGAAACAATTTTGTCATGGCTGGTTCTCCCAGAGACTTCAGTACCTCTGAGGGAATATCATCTACTCCAGGGGCCTTGTTCCGGCTTAGGTCTTTCAGTGCTGTGTCAAATTCATCTCTCAGTATAGTATCTGCTATTTCATCCTCATCTACTTCTTCTCCCCTTTCTACAATGTTGTCCCTACGTTCATTTCCTTAGTAGAGCCCCTCTATATAGTCTTTCTACAGCTTCCCTTCTTTGCTGAGAACTGGTTTTCCATCAGAGTTCTTGATATTCATAGAGCTGTTTTTCTTCTCTCCAAATGTTTCTTTTATTTTCCTGTAGTCTGAATCTATTTTCCCCTATTTATTCATTCTTCTACATCCTTGCATTTTCCTTCTAGCCACTGCTGCTTAGCCATTTTGCACTTCCTGTCAATCTCATCTCTTAGTCGTCTTACTCCATTTTGCCTGTTTCATTCACTGCATTTTTATATTTTCTCGTTTCATCGATTAAATTTAGAATGTCGTGTGATATCCAAGGATTTTTTGTAGGTTTTACCTTCCTATCTATTTTGTCCCCTGCTGCCTTCACTATTTCATCTCTTATTGCTACCCATTCCTCCTCTACTGTTTTATTTTCCCCCGTATCTGTCAAATGTCGCCTATAGCTCCCTCTGAAATAGTTAAGAACTTCAGGTTCCTTCAATTTATCCGGGTCCCATGTCCTTATTTTTATACCTCTTTGTAGTTTCTTCAGTTTCAGCCTACCGTTCATAACCAACAAGTTATGGTCAGAGTCTATATCTGCCCCTGGGTATGTCTTACACTTTAACACCTGGTTCCGAAATCTATGTTTACCATTATAAAATCTATCTGGTATCGCCCGGTGTCTCCTGGTCTCTTCCACGTATACAACTATCTTTTGTGATTCTTAAATCCGGTGTTTGTAATATCTAAATTATGTTCTGTGCAAAATTCTACCAAGCGACTTCCTCTTTCATTCATTTTGCCCAGACCATATTCAGCTACTATCTTCCCTTCCCTTCCTTGTCCTACTACTGAATTCCAGTCTCCCATAACAAGTTTTCCTCTCCCTTAATTGTCTGAATAATTTCCTTTAGCTCCTCACATATTTCTTCGATCTTATCATCGGAAGAGCTAGTTGGCATATAAACCTGTACTACTGTGGTAGGTGCTTGCTTCGTATGTATCTTGACTACGATAATGCGATCATTGGGTTGCTCATAGTAGTTTACCCGCATTC
Organism: Locusta migratoria; assembly: GCA_026315105.1. Taxonomy (NCBI): domain Eukaryota; kingdom Metazoa; phylum Arthropoda; class Insecta; order Orthoptera; family Acrididae; genus Locusta; species Locusta migratoria. The sequence continues at coordinate 541,211,557 of CM048747.1, read as the reverse complement.
CTATTTTCTTATTCATTATCAGACCTACTCCTATAATACTCCCAACTGATTTTGTATTTATAATCCCGTACTCGCTTGACCAGAAATCCTGTTCGTTTTTCCACCGAACTTCACTATTCCCCACTATATCTAACTTCAACCTATACATTTCCCTTTTTTAAATTTTCTAGTTTCTCTACCCGATAAATGGATCTAACATTCGACGCTCCGATCCGTAGAATGTCAGTGTTGTCTTTCTTGATGATCACATCCTCCTCAGTAATCCCCGCCCGGAGATCCGAATGGGGGACTATTTTAACTCCGGAATATTTTACCTGAGAGAATGCCATCAAAATACGTTCATAAAGTAGAACTGCATGTCCTCGGGAAAAGTAACGGCTGTAGTTTCCCCTTGTCTTCAGCCGTTCGCAGTAACTGTGTGGCAATGCCACATTAGCCGATGTTGCAAGGCGAGCTCAGTCATTCATCCAGATTGTTGCCCCTGCAACTACTAAAAGGCTGCTGCCCCTCTTCAGGAACCACAAGTTTGTCTGGCATCTCCACAGATACATACCCCTACTCTGTGGTTGCACCTACGGTAAGGCTATCTGTATTATTGAGGCACGCAAGCCATCCCACCTCGGCAATGTCTGTGGTTCATGGGAGTGGTTTTGTGGGCTAACAGGAGCATTTTCAAGCTGGTTCCCTTCTTTACTATGCAACAACAGGTGTGCTGATTTATAAAACAAATTATGTGTATCAGTAGAGATGTGACAATTTTCTTCTGTGCCTCGATTCACTTACATGCAGTGTGTGGCACATAAAAACTAAAATTCGGTAGCTTATCGAGAGGATTTATCACACAACAAGATGTGCAAATAAAATACTTCGTAGAATCTTTTTCTGCAAATGGAATGTGAATTATTGCGAGTTAGACAGAAGTGGGGATTCCACGTGAGTTCGTCTGTCGTATAGAATCAGACATACGGAACGTTAAATAAATATTTTATACCTGTAAAACCTTTACAACTTATTGCAATACTTCAATTAATTTATTTCTGCACAATAACTATGGCTAATAGACTTGCGCATAATAGTTCGCGATCGGGAGCTCTCACTTTAGTTCGCGGCAGAGCCGCGAACTAATTCGTTCTTTTAGTTCATCCGTTCCCAGTGACGGCTGAGCGGTGTGGTCTGTGCATGCAGGTGGGGGGAGACGTTCCCCACCTAGCTGCTTCATGCGCTTGCTGCTTGAGCCGCTAACGATATCATGCAGACCAAAACAAACAGTTTGTGGATAATTTCTCGCGTTTAAGTTCAGAGTTATCTTTATAACTTGGCATTATGAAATTTATTAGTCAGATAATGTAGAGTGCAGAATACCTCAAAACAGAAATTTTGTAGCACTGAACTATGTAATCTAGCAGGCAGACACTCATCTCGAAATGGCTCTCATCAGCAGAAGGCAAACACGTGTTTTTTATTCTACTGCGCGCCCTCTCGCTATTGCCAGTCGGTCTTCGGAAAAGAATCCAACGAAGTAAGAAACGAGATACGTTTGCCATAATAGTTCGCGACCGGTAACGCATGTTTTAGTTCGCGACTGATCGCGCATATTTTAGTTCGCGACTGGTAGCTCTCCCTTTAGTTCGTAGCTCGGCCGCGAAGTGGGGCGCTCTTTTTAGTGCGTCCGCTCTTTTTGGCTTTTGCTACCGCTCTTTCTTTTGTAATGACAGCTTGTTTATATAATGATCAGTGTTGCCCAAGAGTGTGCTATTACCCGCATGTTTGGGCAATTAGACATCAAATACTTAAGCAAATAAACCAGTTATTTACATGAATGGGTGATACAATGATATTCAACTACTGTGCATTCAGAGTATCCGTAGTATTTCATTTTTAAAATGGATTTCTTTATTTATGTAATAGGTTATTGGAGGAACGTTACCTACAAATAACTCGATGCTGCGTGCTCTCGCGTCCTCTCGCTGTTCCCCGTCAATCTTCGGAAAAGGAGCGGACGAACTAAGAGGTGATGGATCTGCAAACTAGTTTGCGTAGTTCGCCTATGGGAGTGCTCTTCCGAACTAGTTCGTTCGCGAATTACACAAGACTAGTGGCTAATAAATAAAATATAATCGCTCCTTCACAAAGCGAAATATCGAACTACAAGTTGTGCAAAAATTAAATATTTTTGGAGGACGCATTATAAGTGTCGCAGTGGTCGCAACCTCGTTTTTCAACACAATTGACTTTTTTTAGTCTCCAAGTATCATTATTATCGTATGTATAAATATTTTACAAAAGGAGAAAATGGCATTTCTACATAAATGCCTCTTTTTTCTAATGAAATTCCTGACGACGCACTTTAACTTATTAAGGGAAAAGAAATTCAATAAAGTGAATACATCGGAAACTAGCATTTGTTGATAGTAAGCGTTAACTTGACGTTCTAAGGCGCCTTCCCCGTCAAAGGTTCGAGCCATCTTTAGATTTTAAGTCTGGGGACACATGACCACTGCAATTTGGTGCCATAGCCTTGAAACTTTTTACTTGAAGGATTACCTGATGATGCACTATTATATCTGTATGACAAAACTTTCAGTACTGAGAGAGTATAATTCTTTTCTATGATTGGTGGTGCCACTTTTAGTCATTTCTTGAAACTTGGTTAGTTTATACGAATATATTTGGCGAAGGAAAAATGGGAGTGGGGGAACAGCAATGTTTAGGTATTGATGTAGACATTGTTGTGTGATGAATAACAAAATAAAATAAAAAAATAAAATAAAAAAAACTTTTAATCTAGCGAAGTAATCAGTCTGTAAGGCGCACAAAAGACAAAATCTTTGCCAAATACAATTTTGGTAATCTGTTGGTAAGTTTCAGAGACTTCTTAACGCCGTCTTTCACTACAGTACGAATTTTTCGTAACAAATTGGTAGTATCTTCGGAACCTAGAAACATTTTCAAGATCGGAACAATGCTGTTTCAAGTATGGGAACAATTTAATATAGGTAGTTAGTTAGAAATGAGCGACTTACTGTGCAAATACGCTTAAAAATCGGTTTTTGTGCGAAAACACAGTTTCGACCTCTGGATCTTGGTAACAGATGAAGGTAGCAAACAATTTAAGAAGTATTATCAGACTATCATCTTAAGGGCATGTGGTAAAAATTTCTAATTTTTATTGACTAAAAGATATCGTTGATCCATCCACACAATTCGTGATCCATATATCCAGAAATCACAACTTTTCATGAATTTCACAGGAGCCGCCAACGAATAAACTGATATTTTGAACATTTAATGTTTTGAAGCTGTACTTTAGGACAGCTACAGTATTGGCATTCTTCTAGTATGTACACAAATGATCACTAAGGCGTCGGGTCTAGTGGTCTTGGGGCACAGTGCTCGTCCCCTTTCCCAGGTTGGATAACTGGGGTGGGCTAGGAAGACACAAGTCGCCAAAGTGCCATCCAATCGAAAGACTTGCATCAGGCCAACGAGCCACACGTTATCATTATTATCACTAAGGCAAGGGCTATCAAGAACACTTTACCTCTTTATGATCAATAGAACCTCGGATATGGATCCATGAAGAATCGCGATGTCGCGCGCGCCATTTACGAGCTTATTAAAATGACAATTATATTCAGCTATTCGACAATACGGTCTTCTTCGGAAACAGAAACATTCTCTCTCACATACTTTCACACAATCTGTCACTGTTGTTTCCAGCTGCTGTAGCTAGACTGTGGAACAGTCGGATGCAGGAGGAACCTGTGATGGGGATAAGGAGGCATCATGAAAATGAAAGCTGGAGGGGAGGGGGAAAATTCGAGGCGGGAGTGGAAGACTACTTCAGCGCAGTCTGATGGAAGGGGGAGGAAGGGAAAGGAGAGAGTAGTGTGCATGGTAGAATGGAAGACGTACGTGAGTCTAGGGTGAACGTAGTGATTGGAAGGGGAGGGTTTTGGGAGCAGGTATACGAAGGTTTCGACTTGGGGAATTGTGTGTAATAGGACACACTGTAGGGTGAGTTCCTAGCTGTGCAATTCAGACAAGCTGGTGTTTTTCAGGAGGATCCATACAGCACAGGCTCTGTAGCAGTCATTGAAGTGTGCCACATCATGTAGGGCTTAATGCTCTACAAACTAGATGGTCCAGTTGGTTAACGATGGGGCACTTACGGGAACAGAAAGCTTGATACTGGTCATGACCACATATAGGGCTGCACAGCGGTTACCACTCGCCTTGTAGATCACGTGGCTAGTTCCAGCGGTTGCCCGTCCATCTATGGGATAGTAAATGCCTGTGACAGGACAGACTTGATGGTGGTGGGCTGGAGCATGTGACAGCTTTTGGTTTTAATTCCATTGCAGGAATATAAGCATCGGTTTGGGATGTAGGGATGGAGTAGGGATAGAGAAAGATATTATGTAAGTTCGTTGGGCCCCAAAATACTACTGTAAGTAAGGTGGGAAGCATAGTGTCCTAACCCAGCTGATTTTGGCCACATTTTGTCAATGGGCATTCATGCAGACAGATAGAATGTTACTGATCTTACATACATAGAAGGCTGGAAAGTGGTTACAGTTAAATTTGCAGATCACATTATTGCAATCACAGGTGGCCCTGCCTTTTATTAGAGAGTAAATGCCTGTGATTGGATTGAAATATGTTGTGGTGGGATTGTGCATGACAGATTTTGCATTCAGATATAATCCAGAGATATGAGCTATGGGGCAAGGGGTTGCGAGCAGGGATGAGTAGGTTTCGTGGGTGGCAGAATACCACTGTAGGAGGAGTGGAGATGATAGGTGGTAGGATATATCTCATTTCAGGGTAGGGTGAAAGGAAATCAATCCTTGGGAGAGAATGTGGTTTAGTTTCTACAGTCCTGGATGAGCTATGGGGCAAGGGGTTGCGAGCAGGGATGAGTAGGTTTCGTGGGTGGCAGAATACCACTTTAGGAGGAGTGGAGATGATAGGTGGTAGGATATATCTCATTTCAGGGTAGGGTGAAAGGAAATCAATCCTTGGGGGAGAATGTGGTTTAATTTCTACAGTCCTGGATTGTACTTTGGGATGTGAGAGGTGATCCATTGTGACGTGACAATCTGAGAGAGTTTGTATGTCACTGTGCAGATAAAGCGTATCTGTATCTGGACTATGTTAGGAGGGTGATTACAGGCAGTGAAGGCCTAGCGAGGCCTGTCACACATTTGGAGAGGGATTACTTATTTCCGTAGAAATGACGAGCACTGTTAGCTAGGTTGTTGAATGGGACTGTTTGGTGTGTAAATGGTGGCTGCTGTGAAATTGCTTTTGAAGTTTGGTAGATTTTATGTGACAGAGTTACTGTTAAAGCCATCCTTGAGGTGAAGGTCAAAATCAAGAAAAGTGGTTCGTTAGGAATGAGTAGAACCACGTGAAGTGATTGAGGGAGAAGGGTGTTGAGGTTCTTGAAAAGTGTGTATAATGTTATCTTTCTTTATTTCTGGTTATGAATATGTCATCAGTGAATCTCAGTCACATGAGTGTTTGGAAGGCTTCCTTTGGATGGTCCACGGACAGGTTGTCGAAGAAAGATGCCATAGATGTGTCCATTTCTTACCACGGATTTATTTGTAGATGATGCCTTCAAAAGGGAAGTAATTGTGGGTGAAGATGGTGATGAGAAAGGAGGTTGTGAGCTAGGAGTCAGTCGGGTACTGTGAAAGGTAGTGTTCAGGAGAGACAAGGCATGAGCATTTGAGATGGTTGTCTAGATGAAAGTTGCATCAACAGTGATGAAAATGGTACCAGGTGATAAAGGAAAAACTGTGAAGAGTCAAAGGAGAAAATGGCTGGTATATTTTACATAGGGAAGAGGTTGTTGGTAATAGTTTCCAGGTGTTGGTCAAGGAGAGCAGAGAATCTCTCAATGGGGGTGCCATAACGGACCACAATGGAATGTCCATGGTGGTTAGGTTTGTGGAGTTTAGGGAGCATGTAGAAGGTGATGGTGCGAGATGTATGAGTTGTGAGGAGACAGATAGGCTCTGGGGAGATGTTATTGGATAGGCATACAGAATTGAGGACGGACTGGAGATCATGATGTAATTTTGGATGGCTTAATTGTGGCGGGATGTATAAGTGGAAGAACCTTACAGTTGGGCAGAGATCGTCTGCCATATAGTCCTTGTGGTTTAAAACCTCAAAGGTGGAATATTTGTCATAAGGTAGTCAGTATTAAGTGTCAGGTGGAGGATAGCATTTCTTTCTGCTAGTACATATTAGGTTCCACAGTCAGAGAAATGGGGAATGATTATGGGACTAGGTTAGAAGTTAGGATATTCAATACATTACTTTTCGAAAAACTTTGGAAAAGCTTCCATATGTGTGTTTATGCAGGTGATATTCACATCTGAAGTATCTCCTTTATGTGTGCAATTGTGTAACATTTGCATATTTGAGTCTTTCTACGAAAATAGTCTGCATCATTGAGCTGTTATATATGTGACTGCAAATCCTACTTATCTGATAGAAACAAGGTTTCAGTACGCTACTGGAAATGCCATCAGTTCCATACGAGATATTACTTTCAAGTGAGTTTCTCATTTTATTAATTTCAAAGGGAGACGTGGGTGGAATTTCAGTTGTAATCAAAATGCATAATATGGCCTCTTCCATTAATAGCTCTGCCTCTTCTATTTAATTTTAGATCCTATCGTTTCCATCACATTTCAAAAGTGATTATTGAAGATATTTTCAACTTAGTATACTTTTCGTTTATTTCAATGGTAATAAAGTCTCCCTGTGCTCTAGGTTGATGTGCTTCCCTTTTAGTTTTATTCATTTTTTTATTTTAGTATCAGAGATATAATACACATTCTTATGGAAGTTTTAATAACTTCTCTCAGTATTGCTTAGTAGTTTTTATAATAGTGGACTGTTTTCTAGTTACAGTAGAGTTTTATTCCTGTAGTTAGCCATTTCAAAATGGTTTATTACAATTATATTTAACAATTTTCATGAAATAAATTATACTTGTAATGAGAAATAATTTAACTGTCTTGACCACAATTGAACTTTCTTAAAGTCTTACACGTTTCTAAATACATCATAATCAAAGACTATAAAAAGACACTGGTGTCAATAATCTGTCCAAATTTTTTTCTAAAACATAATAAGAAACAATAACTGTCTTTTTTCACCAAGTCTGTGTTAAAATATTCCCATTAAAACAGTTTCTGTGGTAGACATATGTCATACATAAAACAATGTTTAACACTCACCCCAGAACTTCTCCAAAAGTAGATCAAGTGCACACTGATGTCTACTTCAACGTCCAGTGACTATGAGGACAATACACCATATGGTGATACTGTATTTCTGCTCTACAAAGATCACAAACAAAATTACATTGGGCTTATCTTCTCTCACAAAGATATTTATTGCATAATAACATTTTTCACTTGTGTTGTTGTGTGATGACCCAGAAGTAAAGAGCCCTACTTGTGTTTGTCATTACACCTCATTTCAATTGGATAGCACATATCTGAGTATTATACAGTGTAAATGCACCTGAAGTTTGTGCATGCAGCTAATAAAATCTTGTCGTAGCCGCACATTTATCTCTTGAGTAATAATTATTAATAAAATGAGGTCTAGCTATGCTGTGCTTCCAAATGTTTTCGAACTCTTACACCACCAAGGCTATCAGACGTCTTCTCCTTTTATATCCAATATGAGTATGAAAAAAGTAATTAAATAATTTCCACAAGACATAAGTTTTGTTAATTCTTCATTTTGCCTTTTATTTGCTGTTATTACAAAGCCGAACTGAATACATTTATCTGTTTATACAGTGTTTTTAACATCAACAGAACAACAGCAATAATTGAAATAAAAGATAATACACACGGATTTTATACACAAAATTAAAATTTATATATAATCTATTCTGTGAACTCTCTCCACTTCCTCCTAGCATCTACTGTGCGGTGATTGACTACTTGTCATATCTGCAACAAAGAAAGAACCTTGCGGTAGCAACATTATTGCTAGGCTGCTCGTATGCAAATCAATGCCTTGACAAACTCAAGTCGATACAGATGGAATATGTAATTTTGTAACACTACATATTCGTCCACTCAGACTTGAGTTATCAAACCTCAATAACACAATCATTACTTAATGCTAAATGCATCAGTTTGTTTTAAACAATTTTGCTTTGAGATTAGCATTGTCAATGTTACATAAAATACAAAAATGGCATTTTCTTTATAATAGTGACAACTATCCTTGTCAGGAGAGCCACAACTACTCAACTGCAGGTAAGTAACCTTTTTTCATCTTGATCATAATTTGAGTTAAGCCATATCCCTTATGTTTTCTTTCAGTTTGATATAAGAGAAAATCTAGCACTTTATCACAAAGAGACTTTGTAGGAGAACTGTGAAAAACAAATCCTCAGGCTAGTCCAAAACTGGGAACCGAGGTTTAAAGAAGAGACCACTAAGACTTTAAATGTGTCTAGGAAACAAGCAAATATTTTGCATATCAAGCTATTCATTTACCTGCAAACTCATAGATGCCATCAACTCTCTTGTGGTTCTACGAGCCCCTCTCTCTCCTCCACTAATACTTCACTGTTCCTTGGCCAAACAGAATATTCAAATTCTACTAGTACCTCTCCAGGGTTCTTCTTTCATGAACAGTCACTTATTCCTCTTTATGTGGCTGTCACATACCTGCATTCTTTTTAAATACATCCTCTTTAGGATTCAGGTAGAGTCATTGAACATATCTAAATTTGTCAATGTTCGGCATATAAATCTGAAGTCATTACTAAGAATGTATAGTTACAGATACACGTTTAAAGGATAGAAAAATAGTGAAGAATCTCATCTTAAGAAAACGAAAAGGAAAAATCAAAACACATGACTCGAGACCTGGCGGACGTCTCACTGCCAAATGGTCAGAGTGCTGATTCCTCTGATGGTACACACACCAAAGGATTATTAAACGTACTGTTGCTCCTTTCTATAATTTAATTATCCTTACATCTTCAATATTTCCTCTTGTACCTGTTGTCATAGACTTAAGGCCAAAATAAAAATGGTTTGGTGTGTTTCATATGAAAACAACACTACACATATACCTACCTACACTACTGGGTATGTGTGAAAATACCTCTCTGTTTTTTCTACTTAGATTTCTCCTACAGTCAGATTCGTATGCTTTATGCTTCAAATCATTTTCACTTACAGGATTAGTCGTTACTTTTGATTCTATTACATGAACTTATGTATCGAAATCAGTTCTGTTGAGTTGTTCGTATGTGTGACAAAGGGTAAACAGAAAAGTCACCTTTGATACCTCTTGTAAACTTATTGTTTTTAAAATCTAAAGTTATTTCATAATGATAGAGCCAATGTACACCAAATAACAAATCTTAGCTTAGGTACTACTAAGAAGGTTATCAAACAAACTAAACTACCAAGTTGGACTGATATTCGTGTCTCAGTTTCTACTGACGGGCTTTCCTAACCTGTAATACCTAATATGTTTATGCCACTGACAGGTAATGTTTGACTAAAATATTAATAGGTAAGTCGCATATATAGCCTAGTATTATAGATTTTTCTTTCAAACACTTATTAGAATAACTTTCATTTAACAACCATTCCCATTTAGGTTTGGAATGTTTGAAATGTACAATAGCTATTAAATCACATCTTGAGGACGGACGCCTTGCCCAAGATATGAGGAGTTTACCTTAGCTATATTCTGTATGGTTTCAAAATCCATTTGTGTACAACTTCGTACCAATTTTGATTTCACTAGCACTGTCTACTAAAATATTAACAGGTAAGTCAAATATGCATCCAACTATTTTAGGCTTTTCTTTGAAACACTTATTACAATTACTTACATTTAATAACTATTCCTGTGTATGTTTGGAATGTATAATATTTACAGCATATCCTAAATACTCTTCATCCTTTGGCTTGTCCAAAAATGTAGCTTTTGTTGAATGGTCCTGAATACATTGTTTAATAGTACCTTGTTTTCTGTCATAGAGGACTGGATCAGATAATTCAAACTTAAGTTTTTCCTGAGTGGTCTGTGACGAATATTTTTCTTAAAATTGATTCTTAAAATACTCCCAGTATTTGAACTCATCAGCAAGAGCTGCCCCCATTGTAATGCTCCTCCTACTAGATGTTTCAGAGAAAGGTCTATTTTTAATGAATCTCTCCAAAAAACTTGGTACAATCCTTGAAAAGGTCCGAATGAAATGGTTAGGATAAACTTCCTCTCCTGATTTAAACTTTGATTTATAAATTTATTTTATAAAGATTTATTCCAGATGGAAGTTTGAAGTTGTTCTCATTAGCACCTACAGGAGCCATTGCTTGATTTTTGCTAGGAACTAAAACACTATTTTCATTTAATGCTGCTTGGGTGTTATTTAACTCTTTCCATAGCCTATAAATATGACGACTAATGAAATCTTGTTCTGATTGCTGATTGTCTGCTATTAGGGGGTGTTTTTTTAGTTTCCCTAAGTTTTTTACTAATTAACTACAGCCTTTGTTCCCATTTGTTGTCAAGCTCATAGGTTAACCGTTCTTCGTGTTCCAATCTTCTTCTCTTAATATTATAATGCTTATTCTCTGCCTTAGCTACACATTCATTCAATTTTGAAAAATCCATATCGGAAGTTACCTCTAAAGCGTTTACTATTAAGTCACACTTTACTATCTCACACAAATTTTGTATAAATTCCTTATATACCTCAGCTACACAGTGAACTACTTCCTTAAAGCTCCCTAAAATCGCTTCCTTTAGCCATTACCTTTCCTTATGTATGCAAGTTTCTACTATTCATGATGCTAAATCGACTACAGTATTGGTTAATTCCATGATTTGTAAGAAGGTATTTACTTCTACACGGAAAGACTTGTATTTGAGGAATATGCATGCTGTAAACCATCAGCTGTTTATAATTTTTCAAACTTCAAAGGTTGTGTATGTGTGTGTGTGTGTGTGTGTAAGAGAGAGACGAGGGGGGGGGGAGAGATAGAGGAGCAGATATACAGTCCCGCCACCTGGCGCATTCTCCCGACAGTCACTGGAAGTTCAAGCAGACATTGTTATGCACTTGACCTCATGTTTTTAAGTTAGTGTTTATTCACTGTTTGTTATTTCTGATTATTTGTTTCATTTCTTCTGTTACTAATCCTCTTATCAGACCTGGGTTGAAGTCTGGTGTGTTGGTTTTCTCATTTAGCCCTATGATATACTCACTTTCTGTGATTTGATTTTCTGTTGTCTTGTGTGTTACATGGGTGTGTTGGTTTTCTCATTTAGCCTTATGATATACTCACTTTCCGTGATTTGATTTTCTGTTGTCTTGTGTGTTAAATGAGTGTTCAGGTTATATTTGAGGTCTTTCTCAAGTAACTGTTCTTCTTGTTTAGTCAGTGTTATGTTACTGAGGTTGATTAGACGTTCATGAAATTTGTGTAGTGTGTGTGTCTCAGATTCGATGTTGTGTTTTTTTTTTTTTTTTCTTCATGAATTTGTTTGGTCTATGTTTTCGTTTTTGCCATTTGTTTCTCATTACTGTGCCTGTGTGTTGGTTTAATCTTTCTATGGTGTCATATAGTATTGGTGAGCTTGTGATTCGATTTCCTAGCTCTAGGTATAATTCGTATAGTTTGGAATTTAGTTCTTGATTTTTTTTAGTGCAGGTAGGAGATTTAATTTTCCAGCGAAGCTCTTGCTGCTGTTTGTTTAGCACGCAGTGCTGCAGGTGACATGTTGTTTATATTCATTTTGATATATTTCGGAATGATGTTGTTCTGTGAGCACATTTTGTTGAACTTAATGTTCACGTCTGTCTGATGTAATGTCACAGATGTTTTCTTCTGTTGGTTTGTTTCTACTCTTCACAGTAGAATCTGAAGAAAACAGGAAGCTAAAATTCTTAGACCTCAGGATACAAGAAACAACAACCAACATCTACAGAAATCCTGCAGCCACAAGTTCTGTGATCTATAACTCCTCCAATTATCTAATAATACATAAACATACCAGGTTCACACACATGCTCTACAGGCTAAACAAAACACCCCTGAAACCCCAGAAATACACACAGGAACTTAACATAATCAAACAAATCGCTGCTGTAAACGAATACAAAGCAGACAGAATAGATAATCTGAACAACAAGATGAAGAGAAAGACAACAGAAATGGCCATCCACCTAAATGCATAAACACAGGACACCAAAACACAAGGTCAGAACACACAGACAACACAGCATGCAACACTACAAAGAAAACAAAAACAAATGATACACACTAACATACAATAATAAAAAAAGTACACAAAATTGGAAATATATTAAAGAAAGAAGGGATATCCATCGCTTTCAAAACAAACAACAAAGACTCAAGCCACAAAAAGAACTCCAGACAAATACAATAATACACCAACTCACTTGTAGTCACATAAAATTGGACAGACATGCCGGAACTTCAGAACACATTACACATTAGAGCTCTGAGGAGCAATAGCGCACACTCAACTTTTCCAGAACATTTGGTAAAAGAAAACCACCATCCCACACCTACAGAAACTGACCTACAAATCATGAAGAACAGCAATATCTGAAATCTAAAAGTCAGGATAGAAGATAATTATCACATTGAAAAAGCCATAAAGGAAGCTAAAAACGTAATGAACGAATACCCAACACTTTGCACCAATACGACCTTCAATGACTTAGATGAACTAACGCAGGGCGTCAGAAACACACACATACACACAAAGTATCATAAACAACTATCAAAACTCATGCCACAGGTACAAAGACAATCTCGAAATATACGACACATCTCGCCAGTCACGACACACGCAAAAATGCCGTCAATTTCAAACAACTGTCAGAGGCGGAATATGGTTTCTTGTAACGCGAGTTCGTTCTATCATCCCCATTCAGAGGACCGTCCAACGAATGTGAGTACGATTTCATAGTGACAAAGCCTAATTTCAGTACGGGTATTGACTGCAATAACAGCTAACAACAAACCTGAGACGTAAATATGGCGAAATAAGGTTTTTGCAATAGTAACTTTGATCAATAACAGCCGCTCATACTGTTGCAGATGACGTGCTTTGGGCCTACGCCGTATAAAATGTTGTTTGTACACCTTATGGGACTTAACTATGGGGTCATCAGTCCCTAAACTTACAAACTACTTATGAACTAGCTAACACTAAGGACGGCACAAATAGCCATACCCGAGCGGGATTCGAACCCCAGACCGTAGTGGCCGTAAAGACCGTGACTGGAGCGCCGCAGTCTCCTCGGCCACCGCGGCCGACGCCGTATAAAAGAAGTATGGAAGTGGAAAATAGCGTAATGAAGAAAGGTACAGAAATGAATGATTGTATATTGATACAACAAAAATGAAATGTAGGCCATGTACTACAACGTATTTTAGACTTTTGTAAATATGTCCTTTTGCATTCTTTTAGATTACATAAAAAACCTCTGAGGATGTTGGGTTTTTCGACGAAACTAGTTTGGGTATAAAAATAAAAACATAAGTGTTTTTCGTCAAGGAGGACCATCAAACCCACATTGGTCTATACAGATGTTATCTATTATTGTGCTGCTGTGCTTCACTACCAAGGTAGCAAATTGAAATAGATAGCTAAGTAAATTCGCAATCTCTGACATGTGCCTTACTGCAAATCATCAAGTGTCTGTGTGAGGGCAAAGAACTATCCTTTATTATACATTCTATTATATCCCTTGAAAGTGATGTTAAACAACATAGTATTTATTGCTTTCTCTATACTACAGAAATGATAACTTGACAGTATAATGAGTTGTAAATTATGTAAAATATAACTGCTTCTGAAGATAAGTCACAAAGAACTTTACAGCGTGCAGGACATGTTGTAATGCATGTTATGAAGACAAACATATTGTTACTGAATCAGTAACCTATTGTCATATGAGTTTATAGAAAATATAGACACATTTATTTATTTCATCTATAGAATGGACATGGCAGAGATGTGGCTACCATGAGAACGATCGTTCTTTGTACGCCACAGATTATTAACTTGATTATTTCAATACAAGTGTGATTAATGACCAACCACAGAAAAAAACTTGTGTAGCAATATGTCACCTGCTCCATTATAACTGGGAAGTTAACATGTGAGTGAAATATGCGGCAATGAATATGAATTATGTGAAACATAATTTCTTTCTACCCACCACTGAGTTTATTTATATTTTATTATATGAGGTATTTCGTTTGTTCTGGAAGCCATAATATTTCAAGCATTGGTAGCTATAAAATTATAAGTTTACTATTAAAAGCACAGTATTTAATAGTCATTTAATTACAGTTTTTCTTACTATGTGCAAAATGATTATATTCAATTGGGTCTCAAGTGTAAAATTTGCTCAGATAACTGTTTATTTGAAAGACGTTTTAAATAGTGAGAACAACATAGACTGAAAGCTCCTGTCTTGTGTATTGAAATATTTAGATGACATAGAACTGTTAAATAGTGAACTGCAGCCATTATCTCTAAATACCGTAGCTGCTACTTACTGGTCTTGTAAGATATGTGGCAGCCAAGTGTGAGTTGTCCCCATCTGCTGACTCTGTGTCCCTGTATGTAACAGTGGGGGCTTCTATTGTTATGGCAGACTTCAGAACATCCTGTGGCAGTGAGAGATGGCCTGATCAAAAGTAAAATCTTCCATACACCATGCAGAATGTATACATTACTGCCTCCTCCAAAAGAAAATGTCACACAGGAAATGTCTGACTTACGACTATATCTTAAATAATGAAGTTATTTGCTGTAAGCATTAAACTTGAGCACACATTAACTGATTGTGTCCAAGTTTTATTAAGTAAAATTTTTATTGAATCATTAGCTAAGATTTTTGTTATTGTATAACATCATAACAACGATTGTTATCTCATAAAAGTTCAATGCCACAGTCTATTGAAAGATTTTTACCTCGATGTTTACATACAACAGTTTAATTTTGGTCTTTTTTGAGATA
Organism: Locusta migratoria; assembly: GCA_026315105.1. Taxonomy (NCBI): domain Eukaryota; kingdom Metazoa; phylum Arthropoda; class Insecta; order Orthoptera; family Acrididae; genus Locusta; species Locusta migratoria. The sequence continues at coordinate 541,196,475 of CM048747.1, read as the reverse complement.
AATTTATTTGAGAGATAAAAATGCATGAGAATGGATGTATCAAATATATGTAAATATCTATCAGCAAAAAACTTGATTTGCATTGTAAAAACTACCATATCACTAAAATTATTAAATATTTGAAGTTGCAATGTCATTAATATATTTCCCTTACACCTATTTCAGAATTGCACTGACAAGATGTGACTATTTTACTTATATCTTACTCCACTATGTGTGAGTGTAATATATGTTTTCTGTCATTGTAATCCCTTTTTTATCTGGTATGATATTATGCATGTGTGATTGGTTGTTAATATGCAAAGAGGAAATTTCTCCATCATTGACTGCCACTGTATGGCACCTTCTATTTTATTTGTGTGTGGGTGTTATCGGTTATTTAATAGATTATGATACAAAGAAATTTACTGTTAAGTTTTATTTATGTTGTTTGCATTTAATTTTCTCAATTACTATATTAGTTTTACCAACTATATCAGAGAAGCACACAGTATGGCAAAATACAACAGATTTAGAGTAAGTTATTAGTACCTTTACTATCGAGTATCATAAAATAGAGCCAATTTTTTCATTCCTATCTTAACAGATTGTACATATGATAGATAGAAATTCATAATTTTCAGTTATCACGTATTTGGTGACTAATAAAGGTGGAACGGAGTGCAGTTGATACTATGGAAACATCCTGTGAATTTTCAGCAGTACACTTTCATTTACTTTTCACATGATTCATACGTTTCATTCCTTAGTTAACAGAAAGTAATAAACAGAGGTTTTCCTACTGAACCAAGATAAGTAGGGCTAATAATGCAATCGTTCTCTAACAATTGCAGTACAATTTACTTTTGGGCCATCATTTTCTTAAGTAATCTATAAATAATTTCCTCGGCCTTTACTCATTTATGTCCTCTAATCTGAGCTTTCACTTCATCTTTGATGACATACTGGTCGATGGATTAAAAAAATCCATCAATTTTCCTTTGGATTGCATGTGCATGGAGATGTCACCCACCTTGCACATTTTATTCCTTCATTCTAACAGTGCATATCTATCAGAACATGATAACAAAAGGGAGATTCCGTTATGCATCATCACTTTGTTAAATGAAGTTTATAAGATATCCACACAGTTATAACTTCTTTCATCAACTGACAGCTTAAGTGTGTGATGGAGTGTAATGTTTCCCCAAGTGTTGCGGTAACTTATACTTCGAAAGTTTAACTGTGGTGGCTGTGAGCCTCAAATACAATTATATTCGTATCACTGACGAAAACTTAATAAGAGAGTGGAATAAGTTGTCACGAAAGACACGTAGGAAAGGAAAAGGTGTAGGTGTAATGTAAGGGCGCCCAACATCGACGCAGTTGGTCTGGTAGAGAGTGTGTGTTTGGCCAGCAGCGCCAGCTCCTGGTGGACACCCCTGTCGGCAGGGCTACAATGCAGCTGGAGCTGCAACATGGCGACCGAGCGGGCGGTGAGGCACACCTCTGACGTCACACAGTGGGCCGGCAACAGCGCCAGCAGCACCGGTAGCACCTGCAACGCCATTGTTATCGCCGTCGCTGACATCAAAGACACCTCCAGTTCAAAGACGTTTTCTTGTGTGACCATGAGGCAAACAATTACGGTCGTCGCTAGAAATAAGAGGCCCAGGAACATAACCAAAAATGTTTCGTGTATCCTGGTGGTTACCATGGAAAATTCACAGAGTGCTTGATAGCCTTTTCTCAAAGAGCGCATCTCGCGTGATGTGCACAGTCTGCCTTCGGAGGGCACGTGGCCTTTAGTGTTGAGTGAGAAATCTCTATATACGCTCACGCTTCGGCGACTTCTCCTGGATGCAGCAGTGCACCAATCGGTCAGACGGTTATTTATAACTTTTAGACTCAGCCGCACAAGCAATTGCATGTTGCCAAACCTTACAAGTGTCATTACATTGACTGTGGTATTTCGTATGTAGGCAAGACTCGCTACCATACGTACTAAGCTTCTGACTGCATGCAATATATACACACAGTACCCAAAGTACACCAGCAGAAATAAGATTAACTGCAACCACAGAAACTTCCGTATCGATGTAGTAATTGGAGTAGAACTGACGAAAAGCTTACCGTCTATAAACGTAAGTAGCTGCAAAACTTTACCAAATTCCTCTCTGCTATAAAAAGCATCATGTATTACGATCATCACCGGCAACATATTGTAACTAACAGTGGTTATTAACAAAGTAATATCTATAGCAGATTTCCTCGGTAGGAAAGAAATTAGGAAACACAGGGAAACGCTACTGGATATGATTTGTAAACTTCCCAAGACGATGTTGATAATTATATCTCCCCAAGTACGGTAGATAGAGGCACTTTTCAAATCCACTGAGAATGGCAGTAGACCGCTCATCTTGCACAAGAACAGAAATGGTCTGATATCCAACGGGAGACACACAGTGGCAGTAGGTGTAGACGTTTGTCGTTCATTAGTAGACTCCATCTGAAACGTAAATAATGCCTACTATTGCTTGAGTAAGCACAAACTTAATAATAATAATAATAATAATAATAATAATAATAATAATAATAATAATAATAAATGAAAAAGGCCACTTTAACAGCATTCTACAAGAATCGCCTTATCTGGACAGTGTAATATGTAAATAAAACAATATCTATCTATAGGTGAAAACATTACAAATAAAGTTCTAAATTGGTGCATGGACATATGTACTTATCCAAAGGATCCCTAGTTAATCCTGACTTCAAATTATATGTGTTTGACTGTTTAGAGTGACCAGTTAGTTTTCACAGAATACTCAGGTCTAAATCTTGCTGTAACAGTTGATGTGTGATTTTTTTACTCATATATTTTACATAAGGTGTCGCAGTTTTAACTTGTGAGTATACGGTTCCTAGAATTTTCCTCACCATATGTGTCCGCCAAAATTACTCCTCGCCTGCAACGTCCCTGTCCACTGTATCATAATACTAGACGCTGCATCATTGATAAGGCCGAGCTCTCTAAGGCGTCTTGCTACGGACAGCGCGGTTGATCCCCATCAGAGGTTCGAGTCCTCCCTTGGGCATGGTTGAGTGTGTGTTGTCCTTAGATTAGTTTAGGTAATTTGTAAGCCTAGGGACTAATAATGACAATGTTTAAGTACTTTATATTTACAAATATTTGAACATTTGTATCTGAATATTACACACTCCGGTGACGGTTTGCCTCCAGCCACATACCTGCCCCATTCCACAACGGACCAGCCAATGTGGATGGTAATTTTCCATTTATGTTGTTCTTAATTTCTTCCTAAACATAGTTATTTGTACCCAGTTTTAATTTTTCTGACTAATGTAGAGTTCTATACTTCTTTGACGTAGGTGTTCTTTACCACAATGTTTTTCACATGGGACAAGTTACTGAAACTGTGGAATATGTTGTTCAAGAAAATCGTACATCTTGGTTAATATATATATATATATATATATATATATATATATATATATATATATATATATATATATATATATAGAAAAGTTTCATAACAGTATTTGTCACATTTTACTGTCTTTTCGTGCTTTCTTTTCATTCAGGTCTTAAAACTGATGATGTGATTAAAGGTCACGATACCTGTCGTTCCTATTTAATATGGCAGTGAAACAGCTGTAGTGGAGCTTCTTTTTTTTTCATAATTAACCTATTAGCTAAGGATGTCAGTCTTCCAAAAATTATGTTATCTGACGATGACATGTGAAAAGAAACCAAACAGCGAAAGTGTTGATCTTGCATGAAATTAAAAGCGGGACAATTAGAATGAAATCAGGCTCTACTTCATATAATCTTACAGAAAAATTATCTTGGATATTTTGGGTATCACGAATATTAAGAAGAAAGTGCAGCATTAGTTCACTGCTAAAGTGAAATATCCTACTTTTTTGTTCACGGGAGTGTGGATGAATAGAAAACTCCCCTCTCCCCCTCCCCTAAACGTCATTGAATACCTCAGGTTCGAATTGTGGGATTAAACGACTCTTAGCGGTGGCGGTGGTATCGACACTTTGTAAAAAATTAGTGTTCAATTATCTGTAAATCTATGGTACCAAACTACTGTGCCCATCAGTCCCTAGGTTTACAGAATGCTTAAACTAAGCAAATGGAAACACACACTCACACACACCGATGCTCGAGGAAGGAGTCAAACCTCCAGCCGGAGCAGCCTCGCGGTCCCTGACGTGGTGCCTAGAACATCTGGTCCATTCCCGTGGGGCGACACACCTATTGTCAGCTGCGATACATCTTCTTTTTTAATGAAATAAATCGCAATTTGTATTCAGTTATGGCTTCACTGCACTAGGTTTAGATGAAATATCAAAGTGCGGCGAATAAAAAATTTGTGCCCGGCCGGTATTGGAACCCGGGGTCTGCAGCTTACTAGGCAGACGCGTTGACCACTCCGCCACCGAGGACACAGTGACCAAAACGACTGCAGAGGACTCTTTCCTGCACGTCTCCCGCCACACCCAAATCTATATTCATTTCATTAATTTGAACACTGTAATGTCGACAAAAATATATAATTATATACAAGCCGAGGTTAGGTTCCTGACGGCAATTAATTGTGTCTCGATACCTCATGGTCTGTTCTCCCTCATGCAGGAATACAGTATTGTGGCTGCGAGCATTACAGAACATAATAGGCTGTGGTTATAAGAAAGAGACTGTGTAGCGAATGGAGATTTGGGTGTGGCGGAAGACGTGCAGGGAAGAGTCCTCTGCAGTTTGGTTGTGTCGTCGGTGGCGGATTGGTTAACGCGTCTGTCTAGTAATCAGGAGATCCCGGGTTCGAATCCCGGCCGGCCACAAATTTTCATTCGGCGCACTTTTGTATTTCATCTAAACCTAGTACAGTGAAGCCGTAACTGATCGCACATTGCGGTTTATTTCATTAATTTGTTGTGTCGTCGGTGGCGGATTGGTTAACGCGTCTGTCTAGTAATCAGGAGATCCCGGGTTCGAATCCCGGCCGGCCACAAATTTTCATTCGGCGCACTTTTGTATTTCATCTAAACCTAGTACAGTGAAGCCGTAACTGATCGCACATTGCGATTTATTTCATTAATTTGAACGCCGTAATCTCGACAAAACTGTATAAACACAAACAGAGTTTTAACAGTTACTACATACCTTTTCAAAGAACTTCTCGTTTTTGTTGTCTGAACTCTCTTCCTGAGACCTGACACTGCGTCCGTTGACAGCTTTCTGCTAACGAGGCGAAGTATGAAGAAGGTCAATCGATAGCTCTACTTGCCATTACTAGATTACCGTACGCAGACCGCTAAGTGTCAAACAATTATCATCTTAGTGTCAAATGAAGGGCGTTCATTATATTGTGAACGTTAAAGTGAATATGGAATATTATATTTTATTACTGTAATATTAAACAATGCCGGTGTGAGATACATAACAGTAAAATAATGATTCAAACATCACTGAAAATAGAACTGAAAAATAATAACAAATCAGTCGGCAAGTAGGAAAAATGAAACACATTCAGATTAAAATCATTTTGTGACTGACAGATTCCGGCGACGAGGCAGTGTTGACATCATGCATCAGGTGAGCGCCCCCCTACTTTTAACTATAAAATTACAAAAAAAGACAGCATACGGTACTCATCGAGGATCTAAGATCAATCAACACGTTGGGTCTTTACTCACAAAGCATAGTAATGTCACGTTGAAAAATGCAGGTTGTCCGTAATTCGAAGTCTGGTCCTTAATAGAGTAGAATAATTTGAAGCTGAGTGTAGCACGATCTTGCTGCCGCCTACTTACATTTCGCGCAGTGATCACAGAGACAAAATAAGAGAAATTAGGGCTCGTACGGAGGCATATAGGCATTGTTTTTTTCCTTGTTGTATTTGGGAGTGGAATAGGAGATTCCTAGTAGTAGTACAGTGTACCCTCCACCACGCACCTTACGGTGGATTGCAGAGTATGTATGTAGTTGTAGATGTAGAGCACAACACTTAGAAAACGTTTATTTCTAAAACAAGCGTACACTCATTCGGGGCTTACTCGTAGTTGGAGTGTTCTACTATTTGTAAATAGAAAGAATTTTCTGGAACTTACCGGTAACTGTAAATTTTTCTGTCCTTGGTGGGATTCGAAGTGGGACCGCAAGCACAGCGATCTGTCATGCTAAACACGCGTTCTGTCGCAACACTCCCGGCATTGCTCCGCTTTCAGAAAGAACAGCGACTCGCTGTTAGGTTCGTTTTCGAACCAGCTGCAGTGTCCTGGGTCTTTTCATGGGTCTTCTGTATGTCATTTCGGGTGAATACTTCCATTTTGCCTTTTGCCCGCACTCCTTCCTCACTGTGACGATCATTGGTGCCAGACCCTCCTGTTGCGGCTTCTTCATTATCGTAACGGTCTGCAGAGTCCTTGAACAAGAAACCGATGCTGACTATCTTTTCTGAGGGATTGTGGTAAGACTTCATGCGGAGGACGTAACAAGTCTCTAGGTTTTTGTTTCTCAAGGACGACTCATAATCCTCGACTTCGTATGTGACGTCTGTCAGGAGGCGTATTACACAATACGGTCCACAGTATCGTTTCAGTAACTTTTCCGATAGCCCAACTTTCGGCGTCGTTGTGTTTGCGTTCGTTTTAGAATCCACTGTGACATCATAGTCTTTTAGTCTTAGTGCTCATCTTGCTAGTCGACATGATGGATCCTTCATACTGGTCTGCCAACATGAAAAATGGTGGTCTGTCAAGACGGTGAATTGTTTACCGAATAAATACGACCGTAATTCGTTGATAGCCCAGATAACGACGAGACATTACTTCTCGTTTGTAGAGTAGTTTATCTCTGACATTGAGAGAACTCTTGATGCTTCGGCACTTTTTCAGCAGCATCCTGTCTGAAGTGTGCGACACGTACTTCCGCCGCACGCCGCCATACAAACAAGTGCCCTGTACTGTGTAGATAGTGGCAGTAGAGTTGATGTAACTGCTCAAAGTAAGTTTAGTGTAGCAGCTGGTGAAACTGTAGTAGCTTTGCAAACTTGCGCAGAAGCCGATCCGGCGGTAGTGCCATCTAGGGACAGTGATATTAATCTGATGTGTACCGATTCTGCGCCTCCTCCTTCCATTCGCAGCCCATGCATGCGCAAGCGTAGCAAACAAACTGTAGCAGACATATCCCACATTCGCGCACTTGTCTAGCGTAGTTACTCTTTCCATAGAACATAAGACTGTACAATTACAGCTCGACACTGGTTCCGCTGTCACATTAATAAATAAAGACACTTATGAACTTCTGAGTGCGCCAAAATGGTCGCCTTCACAACAAGTTCTAACGGCATTTACAGGTTAAAATATTCCCGTTTCTTTTCAAGGTGTAAACAAAACTGTCACTTTTGTTGTTCTTCAGGCCAAATCCACACAGAAAGTTTTTGGACAAGATGCATTCGACTTGTTTGGCTTATCAATTCAAAGACATGTGCTTAAAATTTCGTCTTTAGTGCTCCAGGACAAAATCGATGCATTGTGTGAAAAATACAGTGACTTGTTTTCGCCAGAACTAGGTTGCGCAAAAGACATCGTAGCACATGTAACTCTAAAAGAATCTGCTGTACCAAAATTTCGTAAAGCTAGACCAGTACCTATCGCAATTCGTGATAAAGTTGCTCAAGAAAGTAAACGTTGGCAATATAGAGGGGTGATTTCTCCCTTTTCTGCAAGTCAGTGGGCTTTGCCTTTAATAATTCTAACCAAGCCGTCAGGAAAACTACGTCTCTGTGCGGACTTCAGATCAATAGTGAACAGTCAAACGATTGTAGACACTTACCCCCTGCCCCGACCTGAGGCACTGATGGACAAATTAGGACGGTCTCGCTTCTTTTCTAAGAATTAATTAGCAGAGGCATACTTACAGATTCCGCTCGATGACGAGTCAAAAAAAGTTTTTCGTCATTAATACTCGCATGGGCCTTCTTCAGTTTGAACATCTACCCTATGGCAGTTCTTCCGCCCCCGCTGGTTTTTAGCGTTTTTTGGAACAGCTGACATTTTCTGTACCGTGTTGCTCGAACTATTTACATGAATTGTGGTCTCAGGACGCACAGTTGAAGAACAGCAGGTCTACGTTGTAATAAAGCAAAGTGTTGGTTTTTTTAAACTGAAATTGAGTACCTAGGCTATGTGATTAATGCCAAAGGAATCCATACTTTACAATCGAGCAATCAAAGACTTGCCTCCTCCTATGAATGTGCACGAATTGCAAGCAGTAATGGGAAAGCTTAATCATTACTTCAGATTTGTTCCCAATGCCTCTCAGATTGCAGCTCCACTGCATCGCTTACGTAGGAAGAATGTTCCTTTTTTATGGTGTAAAGACTGCCAGGTTGCCTTGACAAATTAAAGTCTGCAATACTCAGTGATGCTTGTTTGATTCCCTTTGACCCACAGAAGCCTGTAGTGCTAGCAGTGGATGCCTCGTCTTACGGTCTGGGTGCAGTAATGTCACATCGTATTGGATCTCACGATCGTCCTATTGCCTTTGCGTCCAAGCTACTGACGATAACGCCAAAAGAATTACAGTCAGATAGAAAAGGAGGCCTTAGCAATCATTTACGGCTTCACAAAGTTTCATCATTATCTCTATGGCAGAAAATTCTATTTGTTGACAGACCACAAACCTCTCACGTCGTTTATCTCTCCCACAAAGGCAATTTCGACACGAACGGCACCAAAGCTTCAGATATGGTCCTCGACATTGTCAAATTATCAGTATGAGATGTACCGACCTACCACTCAACATGCCAACGCGGACACACTTTACCGACTTTCGGTTGGCCAGGATGTGTCATTTGATTCTTCAGAAATGGCATGTTGTCAGATAGACTCCAGAGATGCTTCCGCTGTCGCAGACTTCCCTTTGAACTCTCGTCGGGTTGCACAGGAAACGCTGCGGATGCAGACCTAAGTGTGGTAGCACGTTTTGTTCGCTCTGTGTGGCCTGCCAGAGCCAAAGACATTGAGCGGCCTCTTGTTTGACGTTATTTTGCACAAAATCATACATTGTCTTTAAGTCAGGGTGTTCTGTTGTTACATACCGACAACGACCAAACAAGTGTGATTGTTCCTCGTTCCCTGCAACGAGAAGTCTAACGACTCCTGCATCAAGGACATTGGGGTACTGTTCGGGCAAAGCAACTGGCCAGACGCCATTGTACCTGGGTTGGTATGGACGTCCAGATAGAGAGCATGAGGTCGCAGTGTACTGTTTGTACGGAGCATCAGGCAGCTCCTCCGCAATGTTTCTCGGATTGGCCGCGCCCCAAGGGACCATGGAAACGTTTACACATTGACTTCGCCGGACATTTCTGAAATACGCGCTGGTTAATTGTTGTAGACGCTTTCAGCAAGTTTCCTTTCGTGATTGCCATGAACTCAACGACGGCGTCTAGTACAATCAGTGACTTAACATCAGTGTTTTGCATCGAAAGTTTGCCTGAAACTATCGTCAGTGACAATGGGCCTCAGTTTGTTAGTGCGGAATTTCAATAGTTTTGTCGTGTGAATGGCATTCAGCATATCACCACCGCATCTTTTCACCTTCAGTCCAATGGTGAAGCAGAACATTTCGTTCGGACATTCAAGTCTCACATGGAAAAAATGAAAGGTCAGCACTCCAGGCAGCAAGCTCTTCCTGTCAACGTATCGGTGCATGCCACGTGACGGCCCGTCTCCTGCCGAGCTGCTACACGGCCGCCGTCATCGCACTCTCCTTCACCTGCTGCAGCCTCCCACGCACCGAGTCGGTTCGTATGGCGCTTCGCGTTTTCAGATCTCTACGCCGGTACTGTACAGGGTGTTTGCTGGAAAGACTAGAAGGATGCAGGGCACCATTCAGCGCGTGATCGGTCGCCTTATATTTGTTGTACGTTCTTCCACAGGGTCGGAGCTGCAGCGCCACGCAAACCAGTTGCACCTGCACAGGCCGCGGGATATAGTCTCTGGTTTCTCGATTCCAGACCCAGTTCACCGCCAGGGAGCACCGCCGCATCGCTCGCCGACGGGTCCAGCGTCCACGGACTACGAGATCGCTCCCATGGAGGTCGATGCGCCGCCGCCGCTGTCTGCGTCACCGAGAAGGAATCCGCGATGTCCCCCCCCCCCCTCCAGCACGGGTCACGCACCTCAGAAGAAGATGACCTGCTCCCCCTCTGCACGGAGGTGTGCGCCCTTCCCTTCGTTTTGGTGGGTTTTCCGGGGCATCGCGACGGCGTCTTGATCCAGCCTCAGCTACGACGCCTGTCTCACCAGTAACACCCTCGCCCAGGCCCTCCTCCCACTGCCATTGCCGTGGTCCTCAGCCCTATGCCAAGACGATGCCGCGGTTTGTTGGGGGGGGGGGGGGGATGGTGTGGTATCGCACAAGTCTGAAGTGCGCGCCACGTACTTTCGCCGTGCGCCGCCATACAAGCACGGCGCGGCGTTCTTACGACGTCGGCCACGAGCCCCCTCTGCTGCAACCTCACTCTTGGCCACCACTGAACTGCATCGTTCACTTGTGATTAGGACAGGCACTAGGGCTCATCAGTAGGCACGCCTCTATCTATTTCAACTATGTATCTGCATTCCACTAGGCCTCAGTTAACAAAGATAAGTATTGTTATATTTGTTCGAAATATATATATTGAACTAATCTAGTTTAGTGTTTCTAGTTTCTGCTGTCCTACTGGCTGGTCACCTCAGACTCTGTACCTGCACACGCGTGCATCCTATTTCCCTTTGTCGGTCTCTCTCTCTCTCTACTCGGCCACCGACAACTAGGACAACCGGCGGAAACGAGACCCAAAATCATGTATTTATGAAAGCACTGCACCAATCCCATAACCGCTAGCGTCTGTGTGAAGTTCGGTCTCAGCATTCTCGTCGTAAGAACTAGAAGTCCTGCTCTTTCTTTCGTCTCATCCCACAAAAACTTGGCGTCTCCCTGCAGATGTTCCTGCAATGGATTTGCCTTGTTACAGAAACCTTTTATGAAACTACGGTAGTATGAGTACAGCCCGATGAAACTTCTCACTTCACGAATGTGTTGAGGAGTTGCAAATTCTGTGACTGCATTTACTTTATCTGGATCAGGACGGACACCGTCTCCGTTCACTAGGGGCCCCAGGATTTTTATGTCTTTCACGATGAAGAGGCACCTCTACTGGTTGAGGCAGAATACTGCTGTCTCAACACAGTTGAAAGGCGCCTTAGACGATCCAAAAATGACCTTGAGGAAAGGACTAAGGCATCTAGATAACTAAGGCATGTCGTCCATTTAAGGTGTCGAAGCAAGTTGTCCATCAAGCATTCGAATGTGGCCACGGTATTACATAGTCCAAAGGGCATGACTGAATTGATAGAAGCAGTCTTCTGCCTGTCAGCTTCGTGAACCTCGATTTTCCAGTAAACTATCTGCATGTTCGTGGTTGCGAAGAACGTATCTCCATTCAAATAATGTATGGTGTCATCAGTGCGCAGCAATAGGTAGACATCTTTCTTTGTGATATTGTTCAGCCGTTGATAGTCGACACAGAAACGCCACATGCCATCCATCTTCTTCACGAGTACCATCGGAGACGACCAGAGACTCTCTGAAGTTTGAATAATGTCAACGTGCAACATGTTCTCCACTACCTCCCAAATTATTAGTCTTTCATATGGCGACACTCTGTACGAACGCTAGCTAATTGGTGGATGATCTCCAATATTGATTCGGTTTTTATTGTGCGCCGTTTCATCTGGCTCTTCTCCTGCCAGGCCTGGAATACACCTGAAAATTGGTGTAATGACACCTGTTTATTTTGTTCCTGCGATCCCCATATGCAATGCCTTAGTAGTTTCCTCCAGTGCGTTGTCGGCAGTAACAGCAGAACATGATACTTCGTCGATGGCATTGAGCTCACCATCGTGGATTCAGCTGACTCGATACACATTCCTTTGGGGATAAATTGTGACTGCTCGTGACAATTGGTGATCCAAAGTTCTCTTAGACCACTTGTAATGCTTATGATAACCGCTGGTATGTATATTTCTTTTGTTACACGGATTATCTTTCTGCGATCGACAAGCACTTTACAGCCCCACTGGTCATCTCAGCTGCTGACTGGAACGCTTCTCATTGTTAACGGCGGGAACTCAACAATTTCGTCAGCAAACAATCTCCCAGGGAGGTACATGTTACGTGTACTCGTCAGAACGGCATCCTCAATTTGTAGCTCAGATCTTCCACAGTCAATGACAGCTTGGGATACCTGAAGGAAGTCTCATCCGAAGATGGCGTTATGGCTACATTCTGTTAAAACGAAAATAGAAAAGGCTGCGTCCTGTAGTTGATAGTTTTCCTTGCGACATGTGTTCCTGCCGGCAGGACGTATTCTTCATTTGCCACCTTCAGCACAGTTTCTCTCGTACCACCATCTTCTTTAGTTTGCGACGGTAATCATTCGACAATACAGAGAAGGAAGTTCCTGAATCGACTAGTGCCCGGAAAGTTTCACCGTAGATGATGACGTCAATGAAACTTCCCAACATCTTAGCGACTGTCGTCCATTGAGGATTTTCAACTGCGACGGCCCGACCTCCGCAGATGGTCGCATCGCCTAGTTTTCCTGAACACGTCGGCTGGGCGGGTTGCAGGTATCTCTGTAAGGCGACACTGAACGGCTGGGGCGTGTTGGTGAGCGACCACGTTCAGGATACGGCGACGGGCTTCGTCTCATCGGTCCACAGTAATCATCTGTTGTTGACTGCCGTTGAAAGAACTCGGATGGTTTGCGTCTTGCAGCATAATAATTGTCAAATACTCGTCTTCTCTCCCTACAGTACCGTACAACAAGTCCGAGAAGGCCAAAGTGAAAACACAATGGTGTGTTGTCCCCTGTCCTCTAGATTTCTGTCCTCCTGCGAAGCTTTACAGTTGCTGGAGGAGTTGGTTGTGGTCGCATCGGTCGGTTCCTAAACTGCCGTTTGGCAGCTGCGGCGTACGTCATAGTAGGGCGAGGCCATTCTTCACGTCGGGTGCGACTGACGGGGCTGACAGGCGCTAATGTTTCAAATGGTTCTTCAAAATACCATTGAAAAATTAAATGTCTGTGCCGGAGAGAGACACGTACTCAGATGTCTTACACTGTTTGGGGAACTCCTCTAGTGATTGAGCGGGGTGAAAGATTCAGCCTAGAAACTACCGCAGTATCAGGGTAATCCACGTCACCACAATGACCTTTACTCCGTTTGTGAGATTTTAATAGGGTTCGGGAAAGAACTAAAGTGAAGTTTGAAAGGTAGAACGTGAGGTATTAGGAAGCGAATAAAACTATGAAGACAGGTCGAATGACTGGAAAGCTCGGGCGATAGAGGTATAGTGAAAAATAAAGGTCCTGGACAAATCCTTTAGCAGCCTCAAATTATTTAATTACATTTTTGTTTATGGAATTACAGCACGAACCATATTCCTCAGCCCCAGAAAGGAGTTATTAATTTGCTTCTATTACAGATGAATAATATTAGTAAACACAGTCGTAGTCACATAAGTAATGGAACTATTATCTTCGGAGCACACCATTCCTATCGGATTAGAACTGCTGATTAACTTGACTACCTGTGAATGTAACAAGATGGACATGCTACGTCATTTACTCCAGCTGAAGACACCAAGCAGCACTCCAAGACGGCTACAAACTTCCAGTCATTTACGAAAAGGTGAAGCGTTGTACCCAACCGTGCGCTTTAAGGCAGTGAAATAATTTCTTACTGGGGGTATAATTTGACTTTGTCTACGTGATAGTAAGGAAGTATATATGAAGACAATGGCAGGACAAAGCTACTGCCACAGTGGTCAGGAGTAATGTGTGAAGAAGAAACACAGCTTCTGTATCAGTAATACAATTAATTCAAGGTAGAAAGAGGCGAGTAAACATTCTGGACGCAAAGTAGTGTTTACGGTCCGTCAGACTATAAGGACACATACTGAAGGGCAAAATGAGCACAAATTTCATCGCGAGCGAGAGATCCAATGTAGACTTGAATCACTTTTTCATTAATTAATGGGGTATTTCGATTATGCATGATATACAAAAAATTTATTAACACGATAATGCTTTTAAAATAATAATGATTTTGAAGGTCTGTTATATCCATATAATTCAGATACCTTAAGGTTCATGATCATATTATGTAACAAACCCAATGGGATCCCAGGTTCTTTATAACTACATACATAGAGGGTGTATTACCCTACATATCAGCATATACCAAATACTTCTAATCAGTATATTAACACCTTTAAGTAATTGGTCACTTGAGACCCATGGCGGTAGCCTGTGCATAGTTGGTGTTTGATGAGATTTCCATCTTATGTAATGCATTTTAGTGATAATCGTAATCAGTGATAGTCATAATCACATATACGATATGTGATTGTGAAATATAGGAGTTATGTACCCCTAGGTTTTTTGGTAAATAGACGAATATATTTTTGTTATTAAGTTTGGTAAATAAGTTCTTTTGTACAGACATTATGTTTATAGATCAGAAAATTTCGTCTGAGTAACGTCGAAACCGACCATCAAAAATTAAAAAACGCGAACTTATTTCGAAACCTGTACAGATCCAGAAGACAATAGAAACAGGTTGCTTACCTAACCGCCGACATGAAGGCATCGGTGGCGTACCTGTGATAGCATTAACAGCTTATATTCGGGTGTTCACATTGCTTGATAGACAGGAAACAATTTCATGCACAGATTTTGTGACATGTAGCATTACATCGACCATGTACCACTCACAAGAGATTTTGTGGTGGTCATTTTTCTCTTATTTCTCTTATTTCGCGTCTCCTGCGTCTCTTTATTATTTTAATTGCTTCATTTTGATGGTCTTAGCATAAAATTCATTTTACATGTTTCCTGACTTCTATATGAGTAGAGAGAATTACATTTAGATTCACGTGTACTGGTCAATTCATTTATTCTTTTGTTGTAGTGATTCGGATTCCAATTCTTTCTTTACATTAGAGTCGGTGTTGTAGGGCAGTGATTTTGTGCGATCACAGGAATCCGGTGTCATGCCGCCTCCTTGAAACACAAAACATGAACCCAGCAAAGTACATTACATTTATGTATGTATTTTATTACATTTAATATTATTCTTAGTAATGTTCGATTTTCATGATATGGACTGCCACTTAAATATTTGATGTCCGACTAAAAATAGTAGATACACAGCAGATAATTTCTATATAACGTATTATAAATATTTGTGGACAAGAACTGAATATATTTGTATAAAAAGCCATGATAAATTAAATATTAATTGTGTAACTATATTTCGACGGCGGCAGTATATTTGAACACTGAGACGCCATGCCTTATGGCTATCTGAGCAAAGTGCTTCAGTCTCAACCTTTTCTAGTATTGTTAAATATATATTTCTTTGTTAAATGTAAATGGCGTTTCACGGTTGGCTAGCCACCGTCGGGACTCCGGTATGTAACAGTGGAGTGGATAGGCCGGTTTTGCAGGGCGAAGCGATTGACCACCTGCTGCCTGCGATTTCCGGGCCGTGCGCGCACTATGCGTTAACTGTAAGAGTGTCCAGCGCCAATCTAGGCCCTTCGTCGTTTCTTTCGCCGCGTCCGCTGGAGAAAAAAAAAGCATTTGACATTCGCAGGACACCCCGTTATAATTTTGTCCAAAAACTGTCAGTAGTAGGTAGGATAGTTTACAATTTAATAAATGGCTGGACGCTACAAGTCCGCGTCACTGCGAAGTGAAATCTGTCTGGGCCAGCAGGACACTGTCCTCAGCAGTTGTAAAAATAGGCGCCAGGATGCCGACAAGAGATAATTTTCAGAGAATTTCCTGGTATTGCTGGGGCCTACGTGATTTGGTGTGAGAAATCTGTACGTCGGGTAGAAGTCTGGAGAGCCGATGGTGGCAAGCTCCGCGATTGGCGGTCTGTGTCATATTTTACGTTTTGTTGTACACAACTCCGGCCGCGCATTCTGATTGGAGAGGACATTATCGGGTCAGTGAGACTGGCTATTTGCTTGGCGACGTGCTCCGGTGTTGTTGTTTGAACGGATCGGATTGTTGTCGAGTTACGCACAGTGGCGGTTTGCGCGAACCTGTGTTTTAGGAGTGTTGGCACAGAGTAACATATACAGACAAGCAGCCACCCCTAAACCACTGTCATAAGCTCCCATGGTAGTTCCGTAAGATGATAGCAGATGTCAGGCGGTTCCCCGGTAGACCACACTAGAGGCGCTTCTGAGGGTAGCGTGGAGGCGAGAGCTCGTGCCGCCTGCCACGAGCCCACGGCTGTGTCCGGCATGCCGGCGTTTGAAGGGAGGTGGTAGTGGGGATAGCCGCTACCTGCCACCTTCTCTGGCCAGGTTTAAAGGGCTGCTTCTGACCGCAGCGCCATCATGGGACATCTTACGGAACCTTCCCTCCCCGCACCCCTGAGCGTGAGACCGAGCCCTTACGGAGGTTTTCCGTCTGTATATATTTGTCTATGGTGTTGGTTCGCTGGGTGCGACCTCAGTCCGACTTAGAATTTGGTATATAGTTACCGTGAATTTTGCCTGCAGTATGCTGCTCTCGTGGGCTCACACTATTGGGTTATTTCTTTGTTCAGATTGCGGAGGTGGTGTTTGTGTAAAAGAGAAAAGGAGACTTCTCGCTTTGTCGGTGTTATCACTTCTGCTGTTTACACAAGAAATAAGTCAGCTGGTCACTGCTACTGATCTGCATAAGTAGTTCCGATTTCCTCTGATATTCTTGGAGCTGTTGATTGTGACCGTTTCCTTCGTCCATGGGAACAGAAGCCGATGTTAGATCAAATATCGCCGCACCTCTGCTTGGCCAAGTGATAGTAATTTCGCGGATAGAATCCTCAGATGCTGCTCCACTCTTCTGACATCAATGCCACCGCTGCACGATCGTCACACCAGTGTTTGGTATAGTACCTACTTGCACTGCTGCGGTCCTGATTATATTTAGCTCTTCTGTTCTAATGGGATTATTAAATGCACCCACCTTCCTTCTTGTCTCTCAGAGTGGGATGAGATAATGAGAAGGTCTATTCCTTTATTTGACTTTTAATGATAGGCTCATAAACGAAATAGCCAGTCATGTGAATAAATTTTCATTTTGTATGCATTTATATTTCATTTTAAGATGTATTTGAACAGCCATTTTATCAAAGTTCACAGTGTGACATCTAGTCAAGTACTTTTGTATTAGGTTATACATTTTGTCTGTCAATTTTTGTCAATTTTACCACTTTTGCATAAACTTATTTCCCTAACCACAGTCATTATTTTGTAGGTGAAAATATTTTGTTTCTATTGGTAATATGAGGGATGATCAGATTATCATTTCATTAACAGATTCGTGCTTGAATTTTATTATTATTCAACAAAGTGAGTAGTAGGGACTTACTTGAGTAAATTAAATGCTTGACCTTTGTCTGGTACGCCACTATTCAGTTAGGTCAGGTGTATATTTTCTATGTCTTGTAAAACATGGTGGCTACTAAAAATATCATATATATCAGTCAGATTTAAGTTCCTATAATAAAAATTATTTATTCTATCTGATATCATTTGCGTATTTCATTATTTTGATATATCACAAAAAGTTCATATGTACTTTGTTATTAAATTCACACACACACACACACACACACACACACATATATATATATATATATATATATATATATATATATATATATATATATATATATATATATATATATATATTGTTTCACTAAATGTGTTTGCCTCTGTAACTATAAAATAGTAGGTGACGGGAAATTTTAATGCAGTAGGTCAACACAAGAAATGTTACACTTTCTACAGAGCTATGAACATAGTTCATTGTATCATTTTCCAAAGAGTTACAGCACAAAGATATAATGTTTTAAATGGAACAGTAGTTTTTTCTATCGAGCATTGGATTCGTTGAAACCAGCTGCGTGCAATTCAATTTAAACTACATTTCTATTACTGTTAGTT
This sequence comes from Locusta migratoria, assembly GCA_026315105.1. Taxonomy (NCBI): domain Eukaryota; kingdom Metazoa; phylum Arthropoda; class Insecta; order Orthoptera; family Acrididae; genus Locusta; species Locusta migratoria. The sequence goes on along the minus strand of CM048747.1, from coordinate 541,178,396 downwards.
TGGGAGCTACAACGCTTCAAAGTTTCAGGGGCAGATACCACAAACGCTGCGCATAATGCAATGCGCCTTTTAAATGATGTGCGGCCGAGTTGTAACGTCGCCGGTGTCACGGAGCGAGAAGCTTCCTCGATGCGCTGTTAGACTGCCGACTGTCGCCGCACATGGCCATATACCCGACAGTTGGAGCCACACAAACAACCGGGGCTTGATACACCACTGTTACTGACATCGGATGACGTTGGCATACACGAACAACGAGTACGTTGACATGTTGCTGATGCTCGGCGAGTGCCGACACGATGCCACTGAAGCAGCCACGGCGTATGTCGTGAGATATCCTAGGCGAAGACCCCGGCAGCCATTACGTTCTTAAGTGCCGAACAACGACTTCGGGAAACAGGCAGCTTGGTAATGCGCCACAGTAACAGACGAAGAAGTGAGGAGCCGGAGGTGTTTGTTTTAGCTGCAGTACACCTCGATCCTCATGTCAGCTAACGAGCCGTTGCTGCAGTCGCTGGTGTCAGTCTCACATCTGTGTGGCATTTAGTATACGGCCACAGGTTTCACCCGTACCGCGTGTCACTGACCCAGGAGCTGCATGCGACCGATTTCCGTGCAAGTGACATTCTGCGAGTGGGCCATGTGTAATTTCACGCTAGAGTCTTTACAAAGTGTTATGTTCTCTGATGGGTTCACGTTCACAAATTATGGTGCAGTGAATCGCCATAACATGCACTACTGGGCCGCAGACAATCCTCGGTGGCTACGACCTGTCGTCCGTCAATGTAGGTGGTTCATTAACGTGTGGTGTGGAAACCTTGGGGATGAAATCATCGGTCCACACTACTTTACATACATTGACAGGTGAGTTATATCGCGCATTTATAGCCGACAGTTTGGGTGGTCTCCTTGAAAACGTGTGTCTACACAGGAGAGTCCATATGTGGATGCAGCATGATGGTCACCCAGCCCATTCTGCGCAAGCTGTTCTGGAAGAACTAAACAACAGGTTTGCAGGAAGATGGTTGGGGCGCCATGGTCCTCATTCATGGCCCGCAAGGTCTCCCGATTTAACACCAGTAGATTTCTTTTTTGGGGGAAATCTAAAGGATCGAGTTTATGTCACTGAGCCCACATACCCAGATTATCTAAAACGGCGCATCGAGGACGCATATCGCTGCGACACACCGTCGATGTTACATCTCGTCCGCAGATCCTTTCGACAGCGCATTGCATTATGCATTGAGGAACATGGACACACATTTGAACATCTCATGTAAATCAACTTCCCACCGCTATAACATCCATCACACACCACACAGCCATGTATTATGTACAGCGTGTGGTATCTGCCCCTGAAACTTTGAAGGGTTGTAGCTCGCAAACTAACAGTGATAGGATTGTAGTTTAAATTGATTTGGACACAGCTGGTTTCAACTATTCCAATGCATGATAGAAAAACTATTGTTCCGTTAAAAAATATAACTTTGTGCTGTAACCCTTTGGAAAATGATACAATAACCTATGTTCATAGCTTCGCAGAAAGTGTAACATTTCTGGTATTGGCCTACAGCATTAAAATTTCCCGTCACCTACTATTTTATAAGTTACAGAGACAAACACACGTATTGAAACACGCCGTATATATATATATATATATATATATATATATATATATATATATATATATATATATATACAAGTGATGGCTGGCACACGATATATCTTACAAGCCTCATTTTATCATGAGAAAATAACTCATGAGACAGATATCAGTCATACTAATATGTCATTGTTAGTGTCTGCTTCCATTGGTTTGTTGTTTGTTCTTGAGGCCTGAGGGTTTTTCGCCTGACTCATAGATCTTGCACATCTGGTGGAATAATTTTCTTCTGTCTCAGTTTCTCTGCCTGAAAACCGTAGAACCTAGATTCCTCTTTACTATCTATACTTTCCAGTGCTCTATGAAATTCTTCTCGCAGTGTAATGTCTGCTATCTCTTCTGCAGCTATATCCTTTTCCATTTTGTATACTTTGGCCTTCAATTCACTTCTGTAGCCCCTCTCATTACGTCTTCCATACCACAGAACAACTACCATGCTGAATTCTGGGATTGTGTTTTAACTCTTAATATTTATACAGCTTGCTTTATTTCCTCTCCTCTATCAGTTATGTACGTTACCATTAATGCAGCGAACGGTACTTACATTGTATCCTGAGGTATCGGCCTGTGATATTACTGATACAGGGGTAAGCTGATTGTTTCCATGTGAAAGGTGGGTTTTGCCAGGCTGTTGGCTTCCCCAGCCGGCCTGCTAACTGTTTGGACCTATTGCATGGGATACAGGTAGAAAGGGTTTTCCTAATGTGCTCGGAAACCGGAAACGCTCTTGGCTGAGCGAGTACAGCTGTTCCAGATTGCAATTGAAATACAATATAGACACGAAGATTATTCTAAAAGTCCATAGATTAATCAGCGAATGATCATATGGCAAATATAATTATATGAACGGATCCAGGAGACTTGGGAGAATCAAACGCCATAATTACAATTTAAAAATCCCTCACAGAAAATAGGCCAATCAATCTCAGTACTATAATAATAATATTATAAGATATATATTTACAATTATTCATACATAGTGTTTATCAGTAACAGATTAAGAAGCAAATGGGCAGCATTGCACCATGCTACCTATCTTAAAAGACGTACCACTCTCTTGTTCTGCTTTTCGTTGAGGTAATAAATATTCTTGTGTCCGAACATAGATTCCACCACAGAAACACAAAGCATGAACCCAGCGAAGTACATTGCATTTATGTATGTATTTTATTACATTTAATATTATTCTTAGTAATGTTCGATTTTTATGTTGTGGACTGCCACTTAGATTTTTAATGGCCGACTAAAAATAGTACATACACTGCAAATAATTTTTATATAACCTATTATAAATATTTGTGGACAAGAACTGAATATATTTGTATAAAAAGCCATGATAAATTAAATATTAATTGTGTAACTATATTTTGACGGCGGCAGTATATTTGAACACTGAGACGCCATGCCTAATGGCTATCTGAGCAAAGACCTTCCGTCTCAACCTTTTTTTAGTATTGTTAAATATATATTTGTTTGTTAAATGTAAACAACATTTGTAGGAGCGTGGTCAAAGCATTTAATTCTGTGTTAGTCAAATGTATAATATTTTGGAAGGGAAATTGTATTTTAATAATGAGGCATTAGGATGCGCAGAAGGATACAATTTTGGGAGCAGGGAGAGGACACTTTCGAACGCTTGGGAAGGGACTCGTAAATTGGACGTGGTGGTTGAAGGTTGTGATGCTGGGCGGTCTGAAGCCGCGTTACGAACTTGTGATTCGAAGAGATAGGCATGTGTGGATTTAGAAAATTTACGAGACTGTGACTGCAGAACTTAGTCGCTGGTGAAAAGAAACTATGCACGGTAGTAGGGCTCTGGAACTGTGATAAATCATCAATCATGTAAACGTGTGATGCAAACTGTGTTTTATAACAAATACTGTAATCACAGATTAAAGTGGAACTTTACTAATTTACGAATGATAATTTGGAACTTTTACTCTTAAGTGCATATGATACTTATAGTGCCTCTCATGAACAATAATTGGGAGAATATTAAGTTATTTACCGATGTATACAGTAGGAGAATCTCTGCATTTACATGTCCCGAAAGAGAAATAAACTCTATAAAAAAGTACTTCGTGAGTGAATTATCACTTTATCTTAGAATCCATTTTGTTGATTATTCAGAGGTTAAATTATGTTTGTTTAAATATATTTTCATGTCATCATATGCAGATTGATAGACTGGCTAAACTAGATAGTAATTATTGATCTTGTTTAAACAGATTGGGTATCTGTTTAGAGCATAGAAGCTGATATACATAACTCACCCCTAAAAGCAGAGACAACGAGCAATAAACTTTTTACTACGCTGAGTTATGTAGTGCCCAATTCTTATTGGAGACTACCGATATGAAGGTCTCAGACCCACAGCGTCAGCACAAAAATAGTAACGTACAGAATTCCAAGCAGGGGGCGGCTCCTTTGATATGTAGGTGTTTCTTTCGACACCATATTGATAGTAAATGCGGAACGATAGACAGTACTACAACTGCAAGTGGACGATATTACGAAACGGTACTAATGTCACAGACTAAATGAAGGGGAACGGCGTTTATTATTGATATTGTGGTCTATATTTTGCGCCCTTTTTCTTGCTCCTAATTGAAACCCAATTAATAATAAAAAAAAGTAAATAAACTGTATGATGAAATCAATGGCCGTTTTAGTGGCTATCTCGCACTTTTAGGTTCAGACAACAGATGTAACTACATATTACATTACCATTTATAAGTGGCTACAATATGTGAAAACACGTAGAAATCAGCAGTAAGTTGAATGAAGTTTATAATACCTGTTTAAAGATATTAGATATACTCTTCATGTACTTCCGGTTTACGGAAGAATGCTAAACAGATGAGAAGGAAGACGCTGTAACGTCTAAACATACGGTGATTATTGGAGACTTTAATGCAAGAGTTGGAAATGATAGGTTATGCAACTGTTGTACAAAGCCATGGAGAAGATCATAGGAGTAAGGACGTTGAGGTATTACTAGACACTTTTCTGAGAAATAAATGGTTAATGCTAATGAATGGTATAAGAAGGAGACAGTCACCAGTTTACCAGATACAGTTGGAACATGGAACAGAAATCCATAATGCACTATAAATAATAACTGAAGGAATCAGAAGAAGCCTGACTGAAGTGAAAGTAATATCAAACATTAATCAAGACAGATACCACAGACTGGTGGTAGTGACATGAAAGAAATTCAGATGAGACCTATGTAGGAGAGAAATACAGGCAAAAATCAAATTCTGCAAACTGAAAGATAGAGAATCCAACAGATATACAAGGAGAGGATTAAGATACAGCTTCCTGAAGATAACAGAAGAAATGTAAACAGAGTGTACGAGATTGAAACAGACTTTAGTTTGATATGATTAAAGAAAACTGCGCCAGTCACTTTTTCTTGAAATGATATTTATTCCATCAACCGGTTTTCAAACGTTTTCAGGTTCATCATCAGATGGATCATGTTACAATAACATTTTAAGCGTCATGTTGGATGCTGGCTCTGTGGTGGGAAGAAGGAAATTATTTTAAAAAACTCGAATTGCACGTTGCTTATGTCGTGTTCTGTATTTGTAAGATTCCGTGAAATTTGCTGATTTACCTACTGCGACTGTATGGCAGGATTTTTGTAGTTAATTTCCATTTCTTGCGTCTTCTATTGTTTAAGCCACAGTAATACATCACCTTTTCTGTTGGGTTCTACATTGCACTATAAACAACACTTTACCAGCGTCCAACATGTGCTTTTACAGCTGCTGTTATAACGTCTTAATTCGAAGATATAACACTCTTTGTACAGGTATGTTTGTTTTGAGTATGATACAGTCGATTATTGAGCAAGTAATTTTTTCAATATTAAACTGCAAAAATGAATAACAAATACTGTTAGCATTGTTCCCATAGTTTTTTTACTTAATATGTATGTATACGATCAGTTAAAGTAGCAGAATAAAATTCGTATTATTGCTATGTTTATTTATACACTAGTGGTGTTCCAGAATATTAATATAGACTAAGTTATGTTTATTGTGTTCAAAGACAGTACGAATATGGTTGCTCTATTATTGTAGGATTGAAGGGGTAGGTATTTAGATGTGGGTGAAGTAATTATGTATTTGTTCTTTAGTAGTGATGTTACCTTATCAGAAAGCATATGAATGAGTTGTCATGAGTGGAGGGGGTTTTATTTGAGGGGGGTGGGGTGAGAAATGAAGGGGGCAGGAAGAGGCTTATTGTGAATTAGTTTCTTTACATTAGCAAGTTCAGAAAATTTTGGAGGAAACATTTAAATTCCGTCCGAAAGACAGCGGCGAACGCGGGAAAATATACGTATTACGTTAATGTTTGTTGTTATTATGGTCTTCAGTCCGGAGACTGGTTTGATGCAGCTCTCCACTCTACTCTATCCTGAGCGAGCCTTTTCATCTTCTCATAAGAACAGCAACCCACATCCATTCGAATCTGCTTACTATACGCGTCTCTTAGTCTCCCTCTGCGATTTTTACCCCACACACTTCCCTCCAATGCTAAATTTACGATTCCTCGATGTCTAAGAATGTGTCCTACCAAGCGATCCCTTCTTTTGGTCAGGGTATGCCAAAATTTCCTTTTTCACCAATTCTGTTCAGTACCTCTTCATTAGTTATGCGATCTACCCACCTAATCTCCAGCATTCTTCTGTAGCACCACATTTCAAAAGCCTCAAACCTCTTCCTGTCCGCACTGATTATCGTCCATGTTTCACTCCCGTACAAGGCAACATTCCACACAAATGCCTTCAGAAAAGACTTCCTTACACTTAAATTAATATTCGATGTTTGCAAATTTCTCTTTTTCAAAAATGCTTTTCTTCCCATTGCCATTCTGCATTTTATATCCTCTGTACTGCGACCATCGCATGTTATTTTACTACCCAAGTAACAAAACACATCTACCACCTCCATTGTTTCGTTACCAAACCTAATTCCTTCAGCATCGCCTGATTTTCTAAGACCGCATTCCAATATTTTTGTTTTGCTCTAGTTAATGTTCATTTTATACCCTTTCTTCAACACACTATCCATTCCTTTCAACTGCTCTTCCAGGTTCTTTGCTGTCTCTGACAGAATTACAATGTCACCAGCAAAACGCAATGTTTTTATTTCTTCCCCCTGTATTTTAATCCCTATTCCAAATTTTTCCTTGCTTTCCTTCACCTCCTGGTCGATGTACAAATTGAATAACATCGGAGAAAGGCTACAACCCTGTCTTACTCCCTTCCCAAATGATGCTTCCCTTTCATGCCCTTCGAGTCTAATAACTACGGTCTGGCTTTTGTACACGTTGTAAATAACTCTCCTTTTCCTGTATTTTACCCCTGTTGACTTCAGAATTTGAAAGAGTGTGTTCCAGTCAACATTGTCAAACGCTTTATCCAAATCTACAAAAGCTAGAAATGTAGGTTTGCCTTTCCTTAATCTATCTTCTCAGATAAGACGTAAAGTGAGTATTGCCTCCCGGGTTCCTACGTTCCTCCTGAACCCAAACTGATCTTTCCCGAGGTCAGCTTCCTCCAGATTTTCCATCCTCATGTAGATAATTCGTGTTAAAATTTTGCAACCATGACTTATCAAACATGGTTCTGTAATTTTCACACCTGTCTGCATCTGATTTCTTTGGAATGGGGATTATTACATTTCTTTTAAAGTCTGAGGGTATTTCGCCTGTCTCACACATCCTACACATCAGTTCAAATAGTTTTGTCATGGCTGGCTCTCCCAGAGACTTTAGTAGCTCTGAGGGTATATCATCTACTCCTGGGGCCTTGTTCCGACCTAGGTCTTACAGGGCTCTGTCAAATTCATCTCTCAGTATAGTATCTCCTATTTCATCTTGATCTACTTCCTCTTCCCTTCCTACAACATCGTCTCTAAGTTCATTTCCTTTGTAGAACTGCGAACTGGTTTCCCATCTGAGTTCTTGATATTCGTAGAGTTTCTTTTCTTGTCCCCAAATGTCTCTTTTACTTTACTGTAGGCGGTATCTACTTTTCCCCTTTTTATACATTCTTCTGTTTACATTTGTATTATTCTTATACTGAACGGAAGTATATATAGAAATGAAGCACGGCAACTGACTTCTAGTACGGAATTTTAAGTCTTCTACGAATAAGAAATTCGCGCAGACAAATTCGTGATCTTAAACGTTTGAAAGAATAAATAAATCTACAAAATACCCTTCCTTAACCCTTCCGAATGCGCAATCTGCGCGTTAAGTACTTTTCAGAGTTCTGAAATATCTTTGTGGCACTAACACGTACACACACGTCGAATAAACTCGGATTTCTGTGGGTCCGAATGTCCTGTCCGTCACTCATGGAATGCCTGATATGTAACTATAAATTTATTTAACATTTACACATTCTATTACTTTTAAGACTCTAATTTTGGACTTCCAAAATATCTGCTCATCTTTTCAGGTTTTATTTTCGAGTCTTCCCCTTCGAAAAAAGAAGAATATACGTAATCCTTTCCTTTCATTACTTTTTATTTCATCAAAATGAAACTCTTGTATTAGAGTGAAGAAAATTTGATATTATCTTTTAGACCATATAAACGACATGTTGTTGTTGTGGTCTTCAGTCAGCAGACTGGTTTGATGCAGCTCTCCACGCTACCCTGTCCTGTGCAAGTCTTTCATCTGAGAATACGTTCGGCAACCTACATCCTTTTGAATCTGCTTACTATATTCGTCCCTCTGTCTCCCTCTACGATTTTTAACACACACGCTTCCTTCTAAAGCTATGTCTCAGAATGTGTCCAACCAATCTATCCCTTCTCTTAGTTAGTATATGCCAGAAACTCCTTTTCTCCCCGATTCGATTAAGCACTTCCTCATTAGTTAATTTTCATCATTCGTCTGTAGCACCACATTCCAAAAGCTTCTATCATCTTGTTATCTGAACTCCTTATCTTCCACATTTCACTCCCATACAATGCTACTCTCCAGACAAATGCTTTCAGAAAGGACTTCCTAACATTTAAATTAATATTGGATGTTAATAAGTTTCGCTTTTTTAGAAATGCTTTTCTTCCCATAGCCATTCTGCATTTTATATCTTCTGTACTTCGGTCATCAGAAGTTATCTTGCTACCGAAATAAGAAAATTCATCTACTACTTTTATTGTATCATTACCTAATCTAATTCCTTCAGCATCGCCTGATTTGCTGAGATTGCATTCCATTACTTTCGTTTTACTCTTGTTAATGTTCGTCTTATATCTTCCTTTCAAGAGATTGTCCATACCATTCAATTGCTCTTCCAGATCCTTTGCGGTCTGTGACAGAATTACTATGTCATCGGCACCACAATGGTTTTATTTCTTCTGCCTGCACTTTATTGCCCTCTCCATATTTCTCCTTCCATTCCTGATCTGATCAGTGTACAGATTGAACAACATTGGGGAAAGGCTACAACCCTCTCTTACTCCCTTCCCAACCGCTGCGTCCCTTTCTTGCCCTTCGACTCTAATAACCGCAGTCTGGTTTTGTATAGGTTGAATATAATTCTTCGCTCCCTATATTTTACCCCTGATACCTTCTGAATTTGGAGGAGTGTATTCTACTCGACATTGTCAAAAGCTTTCTCTAAATCGACAACCGCTAAAAATGTAGGTTTCCCTTTCCTTAGCCTATCTTCTAAGATAAGTCGTAATGTGAGTATTGCCTCTCGTGTTCCTTCATTTCTCCTAAATGCAAACTGATCTTACCCGCGGTTGGCTTCCACAAGTTTTTCCATTCGTCTGTAAATAATTCGTGTTATTATTTTTCACCCATGACTTATTAAACTGATAGTTCTGTAATTTTCACACTTGCTTTCTTTGGAATTGGAATTACAATATTCTTCTTGAAGTCGGAAGGTATTTAGCCTGTCTCATACGCCTTGCATACGAGGTGATACAATTTTTTCATTACTGGCTCTCCTAATGACATCAGCAGTTCAGACGGAATATCATCTACTCTAGGGGCCTTGTTTCGACTCAAGTCCTTCAGCACTCTGTCAAATTCTTCTCGCAGTATCATATCTACTATTTCGACTTCCTCCACTTGGTCTTCCATTCCTAGAATACTACTTTCAAGTTTATTTCATTTGTATAGGCCCTCTATATATTCCTTCCACAGTTCAGCTTTCCCCTCTGTGCTTAGTACTGGTTTTCCGTCTGAGTTCTTGATATTCATACCGCTGCTTTTCGTGTCTCTAAATATCTCTTTTATTTTCTTGTAGGCGGTATCTTTCTTTCCCCTAGTTATGTATTCTTCTACGGTTCTGCATTTGTCCTCTAGCCACTCCTGCTTAGCCAGTCTGCACTTCCTGTCAATATCATTTTTCAGACGTTTGTACTCCCTTTTTCCTGTTTCACTTGCTGAATTTTTATATTTTTTCCTCTCATCAATTAAGTTCAGTATATCCCGTGTTATCCAGAGATTACTATTAGGCCTTGTCCTTCTGCCTATATGGTCCACTGCAGCCTTCACTACCCTATCTCTCAGAGCTACTGTATTACTTCCCCCCATTTCAGCCAATCCTTACCTAATGCTCCCACTGAAATTCTCAACCACCTCTGGTTCCTTCAGTTTGTCCAGGTCCATCTCCTAACTTTTATACCTTTCTGCAGTCTCTTAATTTTTAATCTGCAGTTCATAACCAATAAGTTATCGTCAGAGTCTATATTTGCCCCTGGATATGTCTTACAGTTTAGAAGCAGGTTTCTAAATCTATTCCTATAAACGACATATATATCGAAATGTTTCATACAAATTTCTTTTAACGGTAGGTGGTTTTAAAAAGTCCTCAAGATATAAAATAAAAATCTAAATGAAATTTTAATTTCTTAAAGTTTACTGTTAATATTGTTTTTTGGGATTCAACCCGGAATGCTTTATCGTCATCACTGGCTGTGTTAGAGTAGTAATTCTTTTTAAATACTTGTACTTGAGTTGACAGATTATTTGGGTTTGAGATTCGGAACATAGCCTGTAGCCACATACCAATTACACAAACAACCTAGACATGTAACACATGACGTCCATTCCATAGGACATTTCGGTCAGTGGATGCTTCTGCGAAGCAGGTAGATTCGTTTCGGTGGATATCAGGCCCATAAATATAAGTTATTTCATGTCTGCAACGCGTAATAATCGTTCTTTCCCGCAATTGAAGTGTCTGTGGTTTCTGCATCACTCAAAGTAGTGTACGGCGTTGTTCAACTGCGTTGTCAATTTTTTTAATATTTTGGAAGGGTGTTTAAAATTTATGTTCTATGTATAATTTTTCATATCATAGAAGGAATTAATGTCCGTATGTCTTGTCGTTTTCTATTTGGTTTTTCCACTCTGGCTTTCGTTATTTTCCGAAAAGTACCGGTAAACGAAAACGTGAAGCAAACCTGGGTTGTTTGTAAGTGCAAGCAAATTTACGATAGATTGTAAAAGGAGTGACTAAACTAGACTACGTCGGATAGGCCTCCACGTGAGCATTGGATACTGACCGGCTGCCATGTCATCCTACTTCCAAGTGCGATTACAGCGCTATCTGTTAGCAGTTTTTGTAACTATTATTTCAAACTGCTGTATAAACTTCTTACAGCTTTCACAATAAACATACCGTTTACTGCATTCCTCTATCGATCTTTGTTTTCGAGATACTAAATTTTGAAATCTGGGAGCCCTTTTCTGGACACCCTGTATGACGAGATGCAAATTGCTGTTCTGATGAGATTATTGCAGGATAGTGAAAGACTTGAGCGAATTCTAGGTTAGATTGGTGATCTCAATCAGGAAATTAATGAAATGCACAGGACCCTCGATAAGGTAAACAAAGAGGTCTTCGAGTCAAAACAAGCCGCGATAGAAGCCAAAAAGGATGCGAGGTTGGATCGTTATGGGGCCAGAGGTGCAAATAACATTAATGATTTAATAAAAAGAATAACATTCAAATCCAGATTCCAGATTGTAGGTGTACAGAAAGTATTAAATAGTTTGATAAAATAAGGAAAAAAGTATTGTTAGCGAGACGCAGGAGAAATTTGCAAACACGGCAAAGGAGTTTGACAAACTAAACAGTAACCAACCTGAAATTTCAAATGTGAAGGAGGAAAAGTTTAAAATTAGTAACCATCAAAAGTAGCTTGAGCGGTATGTTAAAATTAATCAAGAAAATGTACAACTTCTTTCGTCAAACTCGTTTGAGACTGGCAGAGCAATTAGTAATGGAAGTGTCGTGGAAAATGTGCAACACAGATACGACTCGTTACTCGTGAGTTGCTGAACATATACTCTCTGTGGCAAATAGTCGAATATCGACATAGGTGGCGTAGTGAAGAGCCCAAGAAGAGGCATAATTCTTCCCAATACTACGAAAATAATTGTATTCATAATTGTGATAGGGAGCTTGATAGAAAGAAATTCCACAAACACAGTGGGGATCAACATTCCGATAATAACAATCTAGGTCAAGGAAATTGATGTGATTATGGTAATAATGGACGGTATGATGACGCAAATCAGGAGAATCAGTTTTGGCAATCCTATCAGAATCAGTAATTGTGTCAAAATAGTTCCAATGGCTTCCAGAACCAAAACAGTGGTAGCTGGGAACCACAGCAAAGTCAGTGGAGATAATAATAATAATAATAATAATAATAACAGTGGATCTTGGAGGAACCAGAGCCCGCCGAGTCCAATCCCGCAAAGAGCCGTGGAAATTGTTAAGACCCGCGAATCCTACACACTCAAACAGTAACAATAGCAGCAATAAGGACCGTAATTTACGTAATGTCACTGAGGTATGTGCGCCCAAGGAGCCGCAGAAACACTCGTATCTAGCGCACTATAATATGCATTAAAATAACATGTTAATTTCAAGAATCTCTAATGAAATATTTAGTTTTGTGTATGGGAGACAGCTGATTATGCACTCATAGAAATTTGTGTGTATAGAATATTTTAATTTAAGATTTTTCTAGATGTTGGATTATTACAAAATTTTCAGTATTTTGATCTGTTAAGTCGTTGTTTCTAGGGAATAGATTTTGGGTAGGAGATTCCGGGCGGATATTCTTTCGCAGAAACAGTCATAGATAATTCAGATCTGCTGTATGTTGACATTTGCTGTTGGCTGTTTTTTGTCAACTTATGCGGTCCTATTCTTCATCACATGATGGCTGTTTTCTTTGTGGTCTAGGGCTGAAGTGGTAATGCTCTTGGATTGTTCTTTCATCTCTGAACATAACATCGCCTTCGTCATTCGACGTTGTGTTGAGAGGAATTGTTTTGGATATTTAATTGGAATGTCGTTTCCTTTCTATAGTTTCTTGTACTTCATGCATCTTTTTTTGTTTCTTTTTTTTTTATTTTACTGCCCCTGCGAGCTTTGGTTCGACAGGTTCCTTTCATCATGTTTTTAACTATCTCGGTGTTATCCAGTTTCCTGTTACTGGATATGCCTAGTCGAAATAGAGGAAACTGTTGAGCTCTGGTCACTTTAGGATGCGTAGTCCCAAGGCGGTTTCGAGGTTATATGAACACGTAAGACCAGCGTGTTGACATCGTTTTTGTGCTTGTGGGCAGTCACCAGCGGCGCGATGCAGTCTACATCTGGACACTTTGAAAGGAGATAGCTCAGATGGTGCAGAGTAGAGAAGCAAAGAAACCAGTATCTTCCATATGAATATCTAATAATGATTCTTTTATACTCCTAAAATATCGATGTCTGCAACAAGAATACTAAGCACCTCTAAGATTCAGAGGTAATGAGGAAAGGAAACTACAGGGTGATATAATCAAAACCTTGATCCCATTCTTATCCTATCTTCCAGCAGATGGAGCTCCGAACCTAGAACGGTAAAACCCAAACTAATACTAAATAATGCTTACAACAGCTAGTAAGGCATGTCGAAAGAATAAAGCATGTAACACCAATCACTAACCTAATACACACACAACAGTGACGCGTGACACAGTACTAAATCTAGTTTTTCTGGATATATTTATTATCAAATTAAATAAAAACAAAGACAAACAAAGGATTCCTGGTGCCCAGTGGCGGCGCTAGGCGTCGGCGACGTCGGCCACCACGGACGGCCTCGCGCCTGTGGGGGCCTCGCAAAACATTGTTAAAATTTTAGTTTTTTTTGTTTGTTGTTTAACGCGCTTTTCAACTGTTAGGTTATGTTGCGACGACATACATCTAACTTACACTAGCTTAACCAAAGGACGAACACAACATCCGTAACCAAGGGTTGGGGTTCGACCCCCGAGGGCCATCTCGCTCTCCACGGAATAACGCCTTGGTGCGCTCGGCCATTCCCGGCCAGCAGCTATTTAGTTTTCCGTATTTTTTTCTGTACGAAAGGGAATCTTGGAGTTTAACGTCCCGTCGACAGCGTGGTCATTAGAGACGGAGCTTATGCTCGGAGTTTTGAGTAAGGATGTGGAAGGAAATTCGCCGTGACCTTCGAGAGGAACCATCCCGGCATAGCCTGGACTGATTTAGGGAAATCACTGAAAATCTAAATCTGGATGGCCGGAGGTGGATTTGAACCATCATCCTTCCGAATACGAGTCCAGTGTGTTACCACTGCGCCACCTCGCTCGGTTTTTTTCCGTGTGAGTTCAGCAGTGATGCAATTTTTAGTTAAATACTTGCAAAAACAATTTCTTCGGTTCATTTTAGAAAACAATTTGGAAGAGGTATATCCAAATTTTTATATAAAAAGCAGAACCATGATCACAGTTCCAGTTAGTCCGAGAAAAGCTTCACAAAGTTAAAATTGATTAAGACTAACTTGAGAAGCGCAATGAGCCAAGAAAGACTATCTGCGTTGTCAGTACTATCAATCGAGGCCCAAATAGCGGCTAGTGTTAATTAACATGTGATCTTAAAAGAATTCAGTGAAGCGAAAAGCCGAAAAGTTTCTCTATTTTAATTTGTGTTTGTTTATTTTAGTTTTTGTGGTTGCAACAATACTTGCAAATTATACTAATAAAATTTTAGTATAATGAATATTGGTGTATAATTCAGCTCATTTTATTTAACATTTTCCTCCTTACGGGGAAATGAAAGGGGCTTTGCAATGACGAGTTCGCCGACGCCCAGTTTTCGTCTATCGCTACCTCTGCGAACAGGTGGACGACAGCAGATGGCAGCTGATAGAAAAGACGCCTATTCTGCGTCAGAATCCAGTGAAGAGCAGCTGGGAAAAGGGTCTTAACCTGCAGTGCTGCCGACAACATTGAAGAACGTGACGAGCCTGTGCCCTGCTGCACCAGGTATGTCGGATCCAGCTGCCACGCCTCACCCGGTCTGTGTGCCTCGTCACATGAGCGTCCTGTTACCCGCTTCGGAAGGTCAACATGCAGCCGAATGGAGTAGGAGACCGGCCGCTGACAACCAAAGAGCTCGGCCCGAACTAAATGGAGGCTCTCCAATGTGTCTGGTACGCGGCTGCCAGAAGACGAAAAGGCGCTGTTCCACCGCGAATGCGGTTTTCTGAGAATGGGGTGCTCATGACAGACGATTGGTCAATCGACCTGTCAATAGCAGGCTACGCCCTCTGATCTGTAGCACCTGCTAAAGATGAATGGAGAGCCAACCGCCCGTGCCACAACACGGGAAGTTCCCATGGATCCCTGCTGAGACAAGGAAGTTGCCGACTTTGGCTCTCCCTCCCAGACAGCAAGCCGTGGATCGGGTTAACAATAGCGCAAGTTCGCTTTGGAAAGGGCCGCGCTCGGTTGCTTAACGACCGCATGAGACCGGAAGGATGAGCTGCTGTGAACGTGCCACTTCATAGCCTACACGAGGGAGTCATGCTGTCTGGTGTCGACTGCCGCACCCACTCCTATACCTAGAGGTCTAGCGGAGCAGAAAAGTGTTATGCCCATCCGCACCACATCCGCAAGGCCCATATCCGCAACCGCATCTGCAACACTATAGCCTCACCCGTAAGTTCGTTATACGGATCCGCAGATAGTAAAGTTTTGTACAACATAGTTACTTTTGACTTCTCAATTCACGGTAACTGTTCTATACTAACTGCAAAACAGGCTATTCCAAACAGGAAACCATTGGCGCTCCGGACACACACAGTAGGACTTCGGAGCCCGTGTGGTCGGAGCACTACGACAGCTGTTTTAATACAGGTGTCTTCTTAAATTTCAGTGGTTAAAACTGATCGTCACAGAGGAGATTTTACTGTGATTACATTTACAAATAAATAAATAAATAAATAAATAAAAGCACGCAAGAAGTTATATGATACAAAGCAAAGCATGTTATTTCAAGCGTTAAAACTGTCGTCTACTTTTAACTGGTAACTGTCTGCAAAAAGAGGCTATGTGGGCTGCAGCCTATACAATCTAACGTTGTGTACCTTTCTAAATACGTTACTTCCACTGTACACCGTATCTGATTATGAAAGTTGCTATAAATGTTATTGTCAATCCTTATTACTTCCGTTACAATTTATCAAATACATAAACGTGAATGTCTGTTTGTATGTTTGTTCGTACTTAATGCTTGGCTGTACCATTCATTTGCTTGCGATGAAACAGCCATCCCGTGGAGTCAGTGGTGAGAAGTTGGAGGGGGGGAGGGGGAGGGAGGGTGTGAGGCACTTCATTGTTAGACAGGCCGCTAGGCTACCTGGCTAGATACGAGTGGCCAGCGTTGATGGAGAATATAATGCTCTACCGAGAGAAACGGATGTCGCCGGTCAGTCTGTGAATTTCTTGAGGTGAGTGGCGACAGTTGGCCACACATTTTACGGCAAGGGACGGCACTCCGCAATCTATGCATCCAAAACTGTCCACAGAGGGTAGCTTTGTTTACGACATAATGACTTGATGTTGCCCATGCTGTTCCCTGTGTGGAGTGGCTGTTTGCTTAATCTTGTGCCCAGCGCCCACGTTAATAAAAGTTGGCACGAAGCTGACGGCGAGAGATAGTTTCGCTGATTTTTCGGGGAAAAGTCTCGGTTACGTGACTTTTCGTGAGAAGTATGCTGTGAGAGGTGGAGTCTAGGATGCAGACTACAGCTCGGATTGTGATTGGCTGTGTCTTTTACTACATGACAAGTCGAGTGATGGGCCACCTGGCCGAGTGTAGTCATTGGGCAGCCCTTTAATGGTCTGGTAATACTTGGTTGCTAGCTGAGGAAAGCTTGGCCGCCACTAATGAGGACAAGCCGTGCGGCGAGCCGGGGTAGCTATGCTGGTAGAGTGCTTGCCACACAACTTTAATCTGTCTCGAGGTTTCATATACGTAAACTGACACAGTCTTTACATACAATGAGAAACACTTTGATATCTTACAAATGGATGTAACAGGACAGGACACCATCCCAAATACAAATAGTAAACATATTAACAGATATGAACAGAAATACTCTGTGTTTAACTACATGTAATCGGGCTTGTTGGTTAAATGGTAAAGTTGTTTTATGTGGTCACTAGTCAAAACTACAATTTTGCTCCGCTGTTTTCAGATCTGGAACTGTTTTCTCAAGTGAAAATATGGGTTTACAAAGCTTTGGGAGTTTATCGTAAATGTGAGTTTTTAAGTTTGTGTTGTAGAGAGAGACCTACTTTTTTTTAATTCTGTGCATGTGCATTATCCATACGCACATGGTGGCCAAGTGAATGAAGCGAATGCCTAGTAAAGAGGATAATCATGGGTTAAATTTCCAGACAAGACACAAAATATAATTCATTGCCTCGTATTCTGCTTAATATCTTTGATTTATTAAGACAACATATGTGGACAGTAGCTGTAAATTATTTTCTTATTTCATATTAATACTACCTTCACCTGAGGTAGAAGTATCCCATTTTGGGGGGTACTATACCGCTGTTGGAGAACCTGAGCAATACTGATACCAATTACCAATTACAAGTCTGGAAACTGAGGCAGAATTGAAGTTTTCATTGTGGATGGTGATGTGCTTAGTACACAATGGCTGAGTGGATGAAGCTATGTTTAAAACCATATTCGAATCCTGGCTACTGCTGAAAGACGACCGCCTGTTGTATTCCGTATATTTTTCGTATGTTTCTGTAAAGTTATAATTTATTTAATGTCGCTAGATTAGAATTTAGTTAAAATTTGAACCCCACTCTTTTCAAGGCTTGAGGAATATCATTTTTATTTCATGTGTTAAAATATTAGTTAGTATTGCAAGGTTTTTCTTATTTTATTAGGTTAATAATTTATTACTATATTAATTATTGTGGCATAAGTACGGCTTCTCCGCTACACCACTGTCCCTGTGAGAATGTGTACTTGTCTTAATTTTAAGTGGATGTGCGAGAATCTATGGCTGTCTGAATGTGGGGAGTGATAGCTTGCTTTGCATCGTTCTCTCTGACTCAGAGTCGATAGCTGCTGCTACTAGCAAAGAGGTTTCCACACCATTTGGTTGCGAGCTTGTTGGTGAGTTTTCTCTCTGGCGCGAGTTTTGTTTTCCGTCCCCACCAACACTGTATGTTGGTTTTTCCGGCTTCCGGTGGCTTCCCGCGTCTTGCGGCCGCTCGATCTGGTCATTCTATACCGGGCGTCTGGCGAGGTAAGTTTGGTTCCTCTCTTGTATCCACGAGATGGTATCATTTCATTGTCTAGGACGTTTAACTTAGAATCATTTTTTGGTATATTATCTTCGATCGTGTGCGGAAATGTGTTCTCGTTTTTCAATTCAGAGTTTTCAAATAGATAAACGCGGTGTGTGCGATTCTAGTTGCAGTTTGATAAATATTTTCTAGCTTTGTGCATGTAAAAATCTTCTCATTGTTTCCTTCCGTGAGTGATATGTGTTCCACGTGGTTGGTTCATAGAACAAAGCCTTCAGCTTCTACTCTTGTTTGTTCTATGCTCATCAGGCAAGTGACTATGCATATATCCTTCTGAGTTCCACTAATATTTCGCGATCTTCTCCCTCCGCCTATTTCAATTTTGCTGTTTCTTCACCGACTGGTAGTACGCACTCTGTCTTTGTCAGTAATTCTCTCTGAACCTTGTACAACCTCCTTCAACATCTTCCTTATGTAATTCTAAACATCTCTATGGGTTGATTGCCGTAGTTCTTATTCTTATTTTCCGACTTATATTATTTCACTTTTAAGAGTTTTTTGAGACTGAACTTCATCCGTAACTGTAAGCGCACCCTATCGCGTGTAGGTGCATTTCTTGCGCTTCTTCATGTAATTCTAAGCATTTCTAGGGATTGCATGCAGTAATTCTTAATTTTATTTTTCCGATTTTGTAATTATTTCATTTTTGTGGTTTTTCTAAGACAGGACCTCATCCGTCTCTGTAACCGCACCATATCCCGTATATAAATCCAAGCACTTCTATGGGTTGAACGCTGTAGTTAATCTTCTTTATTTTTCGGAAACTGAATTTATTCAATTTTATCGGTTTTCGGAACCACGTGCGTCCGAGTTCCGACTTCTGGAGTTTGCAGCTAGTCGCGTGAATTCACGCCACTTATCATATAAAACCAGTACCTAGATCGATTTCTAACAGACTGCCATTTCAGAATCCACCGTGATTTTATATAATGAATCCGATTTTCAACCACTTCACCTCCAGTGGAGTGCGTTCATGTAACGTAGCCGTGCGTCGACGTTAGCGTGTTTGCTCACAGTACAATTCAGATATAAATTTACTTAGCTATAGACGCGCACCATCTCGAAACAGGCACGACAGACCATAGCCAGCTTCAAAGTGTTTTTGTATATTGTGTTTTGTGCTACCTCCGACTTGCTGAATTTCGCCTACGATAGCGGCGCCTGCTTCCACCTCGTCTCAGGACGCTGATTTCGATGAGTTTCGCTGTGGCATTGCGTGTGTGTGAGCGAATGAGTGTTGTTTGTGAATCCTTCCCTCCACTAGCGTGAAATCATGTATAATTTAGGCTGGGCACCGTCTGCATTAATCCATGTATTAACAAAATTGGTTCCCCATTTTGTTGTTTTCTATCTGAATAGACAAGTTTAAGTTCAGCATATTCCGTAAGTTGCCTATAAATTGTAGTTTCAGGTCACCTTCCCTCTTATATTTAATATTGTCCTTCACAAGTGCTGAGAACAAGGTCAGATGCAATTTTTCTTATGTCTAAATTCCGTTGCGGCATAAATGTTTTCTTAGCCACCTTTCTAAGATAACTTTAATTGTGGTGGGTTACTTATTAATGTCAGTGTGTAATAACGTGTCAGCTGCTATGTATATTGACCACTATAGTATTAATGTCATGTTATGGAAGTAATTTGAAACGAGTCAGTTCTCAGTTTGAGCCAGGGAGTAACCGGTAGTTCACACGGACCTTATTTATTAATTTTAGTGATAAAACAAAGCTCTTGTTTCGTACAGCGGTTGACTTTTACTGCACAAATTCTATTACAATGCCTCTCATTATGTGGAATATGTTTGAAATATTGAGTCAACATATAGCACTGGAAATCAATTTATTATTTGACATTTATAACAATTATTGTGAGAGGGCTCACCTGTAAGTTCTCGTAGACATCACTGTCTGAAAGTCAACAGAATAGTGGAGTAAGTCGTCACGAAGGAGACATACGTGAGGAGGTGGTGAAGTTTCAGTGTAATGGCACCGAGTAGTGTAGCAGTGGGCCTCACGGAGAGAGTCTGCCTCACCAGCAGCGCCAGCTCTTGTTGAACACCCCTGCAGGCAGACCTGCAGTGCAGCTGCAGCGCGCAGGCCAGGCGGGCCGTGCGGCGCGCCTCTGACGTCACAAAGTGGGCGGACAGCAGCACCACGCACACGGGGAGTATCTGCATGCACAGCGAGAGGATGGTCACTCCCGTTATGGAGACCTTCACCTGGAAGATGTTATCCTTCACAACCATCACACACACGATTAACGATGTATTTAGAAACTTAAAAATCAGGAGCACTATCATTAATTTCTCATGAATGCTGGTGGTTACTTTGGAAAAATCACATAGTGCCTCGTAGCCTCTCCTCAGTGATCGAACCTCATATGATGTGCAAGTATCTCGCTGGTGTCCTAAGTGTCTTATGCAATGGGGCGTAAACTCATGGTTTATGGATGCACTGCTGCTACTTCTAGCCTGTCCAACAGTGCGCCAGGTGAACAGACAACCATTGATTACCTTCAGTCTGTCTTTCACAAGTAACTGCATGTTTGCAAACCTTAACAGTAAGGTGACATTAACTATCGCATTTTTTGCGGAGCAAACAGACAGTACGACACGACCTACACTTGTTACCTTGTAAGTTACGTAAATACAATACCCAAATGCCAACAAGATCAGTATTATAACCTGTAGCCAAATGAACCTAACTTTCGGTGATGAAGCTGGAGCAGCGCTGATATTAAATAGTTTACCGTCAATGTACGAAACTAATCCAAGGATTTTCTGAAATTCAGCTCTGCCATAAAAAGCGCTGTGCACTACAGAGAGTGCTGACAGTGAGTTGTAAGTTACAATATTCAGAAGAAAAATAATATGTATAGCAGATATCATTGGTAGAAGAGAAAAGCAAAAATATATGACAACACAACTGGAGATGATTTGTAAACTTCCGTAGGTAATAAAGTTGTTTATATTTTCTCTTGTTAGATACACAGCAGTATTTCTAGGATTAATAGAGAACGTTAGAAGGCCACATATCTTCCACAACAACAGCATCGGTTTTATATCGAGTAGAAGAGACACTGTTGCTTTTGGGACAGAGGAAATCCGGTCAGTAGAACACTGCATCAGAAATAGAAACACATCATTTATAATTTTTATAATACGTACAGTATCATATAAATAAGAAAGTGATTTTTGTCGAAAGCATGAAACATAAATACTCGCCACCAATCAGATGCATAAGCTGTGACGTTAGGAAGAATATCACACGTTCAAATAGATATGAAATTGGATCGAAGTGCATTCATTGTTCATTCTTTGGTACAAAATGAAACAAGTCGGACAAAATTTTCTGTATTATAGCAATCTGCAAATTTTAGTAGCAGCTGTTGGTTTAACACCAACGCCAGATACCTGTTATCTTATGTAATCGTTGTCAACCGCATTGCCGTCATCTGAGTGTGTACATGTCTGTTTTTGCACACTCATAGGTCTTCCAGTTTCGATATCTGTTGTGTTTAAATTCGCGGAACTAGTGAGGCATATCTTACAAATTAATAAAGAACAGTATACCTTAGGTTGAATAAATTATTTCACAGTACAGTAGTACAAAACTAATTTTACAAGCCATTTTGTAATGAATCTGGCCCTAAAATGAGTGCTGTGATTTTTTTTTTCATATGGAAAAAAGTATGTATTATACATTACTTCTATCCATTTCAAGTGAAAATGAATGTGCATGGTGAAAGGATACCAAGATGTAAATAATAACATTGTTAAAGTCACTATTCTGCTAGACTCTTTGTATTCTTTAATTTCTGTACACTAGAATTGTAGCAAGATGTATGGTGTAAAAGTGTTTGTGTTGTTAATAACATGTATTGTTAATTTAAAACATGTTCGTTGTCACTGATCCCCGAGTGGCTAGGGACCCAAAATACTGCTTTCCCCTAGCTCCACCAGAAACCTGTGACATTCTGCAACAATTTTAGACCTTGTTGCAGGAGCTGCCAGTGATCTCAGGGCTGCCTGGCTGTCTGAATAGATATAGATGCTACGATCATTGTAGCACCTACGCAAATTCTCCTCCACACACGCCATGATGGCAGTGATTTCGGCCTGGAATACTGAGGCCAGTTTCCCTAGACAGATGACGCCCTCCGGTCTTGGCTGCACCCCGTATACCCTGGCCTGAATGCCTTGGTCTGATTCAGCCCCATAGGTGCAATTACAAAGATAGGCATTCCTGCAGTAAACTCAGTTTCCATAGAGTTCATGTTTACTGGGTTTTCTATTGCATATTTCCATGTTAAGTGAATACACACTTTAATACATCGCTCTAGTTGCTTTACAGACACATTGTGGTGACATAAATATGAAATTAAATCATAGTATTGAGCCCTAATATGAGGTCACTAACAGCTGATTCTGTCCCCTGCAATCAGAAAAGAATTGTACAAGTCATTTTTTTCCTCCACACATGAATGTTTCATCTATACAACTGATTTATCAACTTTTAATTCAAGCACTGCATCACCATACACACCGATAATTGATGCCTCACCCTTTAATGAGCTAATGTTAGTAGGGCTGAGTGATGGATTGTATTGACCCGTCATCTCTCTCTGTATGTACTCCATCATCGAACCACACAAAATAGTCCCATTCATGCCACACATACTGCACTAAAGTACCAAGTCTTTGGACATTCTATATTTCAATGCCTATATTAAAGTCTCTGTCAGGAGGTAGACATATATTCACATGTTTTGATCCACACACATTCACACTGTAGGTGCTGGAAAATAACAGTATTCTGCAAGTGCACATGTGAAGTGCAATTTGAGGTTGCTGGTGTGTTGAGTTGTGGTAGTTAAACGACACCAGCTCAGATAGGGAGAGCACATTCAGCTGACTGATGCTGTAATACTGTAGGAAATTCTTGTGTCTCCTCACCAAACACTGGGTTATGCTCTGAAACAACAGTAAACAATATCTTGGGTATACGTACACACCAAAGAAATTCATCTTAACGATATTGAGTGAAGCAATTCTCACTGTCTTATATGTCTCCTTCTAGCTGCTGATCTATGCTGTTGCTGCTGCCAGTGGCTCATCTTCAGATCAAAGAAATATTAACATTAACAAATTTACGTTGCAGAACTGACATAAATAGCCATCATTGGGGAGAGGGGAGAGGACTTGGGGCCTGGGATGGAGGCCCCTGATGTAAGTCTCTAATCCCCAGAATACTGATTTCAGCAATTGTGTCACCAGATTCCCAGAATGAAAGTGATGGAATGTGGTTTCACAGAATAAACATGATGGAATGCAGCTGAACGCTAATCATAGCATAATTCCTGGAAGGATGATATCGGCTTTCCTGGAATGACCTCTGTGTAGGGTTCAAGGCTATCTCGAATCGGTCCTGTCCCCCTAATTACAAAATATTAGCAGAGGAAAATCGCTAATTCTGTCACTCACTGACTCACCGATCAACAAAATTGTAAGGTACCTCTAGCAGATACACAGACGTCAAATTTTGTATTTAGATAGCGTTCAGCCTGTAATGGATGGATAAATTCAAACATCAGTAAATATTACTTCCTTTCTCAAACACAATTAAACTCATTGGGAAATTAATAGCAGAAAATAAACAGCTCTTAAATAAACAGACCAACTTAACAAACCACACACTTTTCAAACTGATTGACCAACTAACATAAAGCTAAAATTTAATACATGTCCATAGAGTCAAACACACATTGACAATCCCCTGCACATATTTAAACAACTACTCTTATTATCCCTCCCCATCTTGTACCTCCAACACCTGAAAGACATGATAAACACCCAATCCTCTACATTAGCCTCACTAACACACTCTCTCTGTCTTCCATCTTTCATAGATTACAAAAATCTAAGTTGTGAAGTTGACAACACTCACCAATTTCATGAAAAACAAATGAACAGACATAAAAATTGTGACAGTGACACTGTGATGTGTTTGAAATAAAGCAGAAAAGTGAAGTACCTTAAAAGTAGAGTGAAGTGACATTGTGTTTCCATAAGGAAAAGTGAAGTGGTAGTGTATGTCAAATAAAGAAGAAGAAAAACTGGGAAATAGCGGAAAGGTTCAACAAATATGCAGATGATGATGATGATGATGATGTTTGGTGGCTTAGGGCGCTCATCAACAAGGTCATCAGCGCCAGTGATAAAACTTGAACAGATGGAAGCATAATGGTTCATGTTGTACGGACATCTGGAATTTGAAAGTACATCTACAGTTATAGAGGTATCTTAAAACACTTATAAAAGGACTGTAACGGAGGATGTATGTGGCCCGGTGACTACTTAAAAAAAAAGGGTGACCAAGCCACTCAAAAATGCAGAGTACGATTATAAGTGACATACCTAGCCAACAAGAAAAGAGAAAAAGACGATAGGTTGTAAAGGAGACAGATCAAAACTGTAAGTAAAATGTTTATACATAGGTTTTATAAAGTCTTAAGGTTCAAACATTGATTGAAACTGTTTCTAACCTAAACAAACAAAATTTTATGTACAAGCCATTATATAACTTCACAGAAACACTGAAGATGTTTTATAAATAAAAGCGAAACGCCTCTGAAACGAAGATTTATCATTATCTGCAGTCAGAACAAGACAGTCAAACCCATTATTCTTGATTAAAACTGCTGCTGCAGAAGATGGCCACACAAACAAGTATTGCAAAATCTTCAAATGTTTGTGAATCTATTAGACCGAACTGCATGGTCATCAGTCCATAGCTTACAAAATTCTTAAGGTAAGGTAAACTAACCTAAGGACAAACACACACACACACACCCATGCCCCAGGGAGGACGCGAACCTCCGACGGCGAGCAACCGTGTGCCTTAAACCGCGCCTTAAACCGCTCGGCTATTCCACCGCGGCCAAATATTGTATGGACGCCCTGTCAGGAATTCCCCAAGTGGCCTCTATATGAAATTTAGAGGGATACATCTGAACCTACATAAAACTGTGCAACAAATGATGTTGAACAACATATGCAGATCTAATAACATTATACCCAATAACACCTAAATGAGGATTTGTTTAAGATGCACATCGAACTTACGAAAGCGTTAAACAACACTGCTGTTTTCTCCCAACTTGTTGGCAGTGTTGAAAGTCGTACAAATAAAGTTCTGAAAAGTATAATAAATACGCACAAAAAAGTTTGCAAACCTAAAATTCCCAAAAAAAAAAAAAAAAAAAGAAAAAAAAAAAACCTCTAACTCCTCAAGAAAACACCAATCCAATAAGAAACATTAATTCTACACCAGGTTGATGAATGACATAAACACTATACTCCATCCAAGCTAAATTAAACTGCTAGAGAAAGGTGTAAAACACAATGCTAGGATAGTTATAGATGAAAAATACATAAAACATCTTATAATTGAAAGCATTCTGATGCAGGAAAACAGAAATGAAATGAGCCTGGTAAACATTTGTCTGACTAGATAGTTAGTAAGGAAATCAAAAACATTATAACACACATGAAAGAAACAACAAAATAAGACAGGGTCCATTAAAATAAAGCCTCCAAAATCTGACACAACTTGAAAAGAAACTGCAAGAAAACAACACGATTACCACTC
The DNA here is from genome assembly GCA_026315105.1 of Locusta migratoria. Taxonomy (NCBI): domain Eukaryota; kingdom Metazoa; phylum Arthropoda; class Insecta; order Orthoptera; family Acrididae; genus Locusta; species Locusta migratoria. The sequence goes on along the minus strand of CM048747.1, from coordinate 541,152,404 downwards.
AGTCGGACGAAGGAAGCATTAATTCTGAAGTATGAAAACCAATAAATTAATAAGACACAATAGATTATCGGGTAAAATAACATTACAAAATTTAGCTCTGGTCCAACAACAGGTTCCAAACAAAGTTAAGAAAAACTTTTAAAGATATTGAATATACATTAGAAAACAATGAAAAAAGGAAGCTATTACAGATGAATACATGTGCACGTTTCCTCTGAAGCCAGTCCAAGCTACACAGGAAAGATTTTCCTGTCCCTGAAATAGTGAATTATAAAAATACTCCTACATGCCAACTTGCTAGACAAATGTTAAAAATATTATCAGAAAACTACAAAATAGCAGAGGACAGAACCATAAGAAACACCACACAATTGATTTAGCACATAAAAGACATACAAGTTCCAGATTCAGCCACCCTTCCATCATTCGATGTAGAGAACATGTACCCCAATATTAGATTAGATTAGATTTGTACTTGTTCCATAGATCATGAATACAATACCTCGTAATGCTGTGGAATGTGTCAGGTTAATAAAAGATGTCATTACAAATTATTACATTGAACTAAACATTACACAACACAATTGATTTTTCATTTTTTTGTTTTTTTTTCTTTATTTATTTATTTCAGATTTACTAATTTATATCTAAAAAAATCATCTATAGTGTAGAAAGAGTAATAATTCAGAAATTCTTTTAATTTATTTTTAAATGCTAGTTGGCTATTTGTGGAGCATAATTCCCCCGTTTCTGTGCCAAAGCTAGATTTAACCTTAAACAGTGAAGATCATTCTTTCCCTTAGTGTTGTACTTGTGCGCACTGCTATTGCTTTTGAATTCGCTGAGATTGGTAATAACAAATTTATTAAGTGAATATATATACTGTTAAGCTAGTGTGAAGATCCCTAGCTCTTCAAATAAGTGTATGTAGGGTGATCTCAGACAAGCTCCAGCAATTATTTTCATTGCACACTTTTGTGTAATAAACACTTTTTGACTCAATTATGAATTACCTCAGAAAATGATACCATACAAAAGAAGAGAATGGAAATACACATAGTAAGCTAATTTACTGAGATGTATATCACCAGAATTTGAAATTACCCTAATAGCATAAGTAGCTGAACTCAAACGTTTCAGCACAACTTCAATGTGTTTTTTCAGTTAAATCCCTCCAGCAAAGCACACAACTTCGTTTTTGCTTCGATTTCAGTTATGGATTATATGGTGTAAATTTCCCTTCAAGTCCGTATTTGCAACTTCCTCTTTATCTCTAAAGGTGAATAACAATAAAACGAGGTTCAGATACGCTGTGCCTCTAAATTCCTTCAAATTATTACACTTCAAAGACATTCATAAATTTACATCCTTGCATAAAATAACTGCTGAACAACACATCATTTGTTCTGATTAATTAGGACACTTTTATTGGCAATTAGATGCAATGCCAGAATAACAACAGGGATCTCTTTTGCGCATAATATCCAATCTGAACAGAGTCAAAAACCAGAATTAAAACTAAAGCTTTCACACATGGAGTTCATATATCAACACTGAGTTTCTATACCGTTTACTCCATTATTCTCTTCTACTCTCTTGTCTTACAATCCACTTTCCAATGCCAACCACTTGACATATATGAAATAAAGACAGATACTCGCGGTAGACACTGCATTGCTATGCCACTCAAATGCAAATTAACACCTTGATTATCTCAAGTCTACACTAGAAGAAAGTGTAATTAATTATGTGATACTACACACATAAAAGCTTTGAATATCCTACCCCTGCCATAGATTTCTGATCAAAGTAGATTAGATTAGATTAATACGTGTTCCATAGATCATGAATACGAGACTTTGTAATGATGTGGAAAGTGTCAGTTAAATGAAATGTGTCTATACGTAATATTACATGGCATTAAATATTTGAATATTTTATTTTATTATTATTTTTTTATTATTTTTCCTAAAGTACTAACATTTACCTAGAAATTCATCCAATATGTAGAATGAATTGCCATTCAGAAATTCTCTTAATGTATCTCTTAATTTATTTTTAAATGCTAGTTGGCTATCTGTCAGAATTTTCATACTACTTGGTAAATGACCAAAGACTTTTGGGGCACAATAATTAACCCCTTTGTTTGACAGAGCTAAATTTAACCTTGAATAGTGTAGGTCACCCTTTCTCCAAGTGTTGTAGCTATGCACACTGCTGTTACATTTGAAGTTAGTTGTATTGTTAATAACAAATTTCATAAGTGAATATACATATTGTGAAGCTACTGTGAAGATTCCTAGATCCTTAAATAATTGTCTGCAGGATGCTCTTGGGTGAGCTCCAGCAATTATTCTGATGACACACTTTTGGGCAATGATTACTTTCTTACTAAATGATCAATTACCCCAGAATATGATGCCATAAGAAAGCAGAGAATGAAAATAGACATAGTATGCTAGTTTACTGATTTGTACATCACCAAATGTTGCAGTCACCCTAATAGCATAAGTATCTGAGCTCAAATGCTTCAGCAGATCTTTAATGAGTTTCTTCCAGTTCAATCCATAATCAATGTATAAACCTAAAAATTTTGAATATTCTACCTTAGCTATAGATTTATGGTTGATGTCAATATTAATTAATGGTGTGATGCCATTTATTGTCTGAAACTGAATATACTGTGTGTTTTCTTTTTCAAAATTTAAAGGGAGTCCATTTACAGAAAACCGCCTAACAATTCTCTGAAATACTTCATTGACAATTTCATCAGTTAATTTCTGTGATTCGGGTGTGATAGCAATACTTGTATCATCAGCAAAGAGAACTAGCTTGGCATCTTTATGAATATAGAGGGGCAAATCATTAATATATAATAAGAACAGCTAAGGTCCAAGTACCGAACCCTGTGGCACCCCATGCTTGATAGTTCCCCAGTTTGAGGACTCACTGTTTTTTGTATATTATGTGAATTACTGATATCAACTTTCTGCACTCGTCCAGTTAGGTATGATTTAAACCATTTGTGCACTTTCCCACTCATACCACAATACTTAAGCTTATCTAGAAGAATTCCATGGTTAACACAATCAAAGCCCTTTGATAGATCTCAAAAAAACCCAACCAGTGATTTACAGTTACCCAAAGCATTTAATATTTCATTAGTGAAAATATATATTGCATTTTCTGTTGAAAAGCCTTTCTGGAAACCAAACTGACATTTTGTTAGAACTTTATTTTTATTAATATGCGAAGCTACTCTGGAATACAATACTTTTTCAAGAGTTTTTGATAGAGCAGTCAGAAGTGAGATTGGGTGGTAGTTGTTGACATCCAACGTATCACCTTTTCTATGCAGTGGTTTGACAATAGCATATTTCCGTCTGTAAGGGAAAATATCCTGCTCCAGTGAGCTATTACAAATGTGGCTACGAATCCTACATATTTCTTGGGAACACGCTTTTAATACCCTGCTGGATATGCCATCAATGCCATGAGAGCTTTTACTCTTGATAGAGTTTCTTAATTTCCTAATTTCAAATTGAGTGGTGGGTGGGATTTCCATTGTATCAAACTGTTTAGGTACGCCATGTTACATTAACTGCCTAGCTTTTTCTAATGAACATTTGGATCCTATATTCTCCACAACATTTAAAAAATAATTATTAAAAGTGTTTTCAACTTCTGACTTTCCATTTGTAATTTTTTCATTCATTCTAATGCAGTCTTCCTGTGTTCTTGGTTGCCCTGTCTCCCTTGTTATAATATTCCAGATTGTTTTAATTTTATTACTGGATGTTCTAATCTCAGACATGATGCACATGCTTTTGGATTTTTTAATAACTTTCCTTAACACAGAACAGTAGTTTTTAGTATAGTTGAATATTTCTGGGTCAATACTCTTTCTTGCTGTCAGATATAGTTCCCTTTTCCAGTTACGCGATATGTTTATACCTTTCGTGAGCCATGATTTTTTGCTTGGTTCCTTACAATTTGTTGTTGTTGTTGTTGGTTGTTTTAAGGGGACTAAACAGCTAGGTTATCAGTCCCTCTTACAATTAAATTTCACTAATTTCTTTGGGAAACTGTTATCAAATACCCTTACAAATGCATCATGAAATAAGTTGTATTTTAAATTATCATCAGGTTCCTCGTATACTTCATCCCAATCTAACTGCTGAAGACTTTCCATGTAATTTATAATTGTCGAATCATTAATTGAACGAACAACTTTGGAGGACTGATTCAAATTACTGAAATGAGCTATATCATGTAACGTAACTAGCTGTGCACCATGATCAAAAAGACCATTCTCAACGGGACATGCACTAATGTTGTTAAACCTATCTTGGCCTATAAAAAATTCTCTATCAATGTGCTGCTGTTCTTTACTACGCAAGTAGGAAAATCAATAACAGATGTCAAATTGAATGAACTGAGTAAGACTTCCAGGTGATTCTTCTTATTACACTCTTGCAGTGAATCAACATTGAAATCCCCACAGATAATAATTTGCTTCCCCCTGTCTGACAGATAGCACAACAAGGCATCCAAGTATTCCAGGAATAAATGAAAGTTTCCTGGTGGGGGCCTATACACTGTGACAATTATAAAAGAACCATCTTTCAGTTTAAGCTCACAGGTACATGCTTCTATATGTTGTTTCACACACAAAAAAATTTATTTCTAAATTTTTTTATAATGTGACAACTTTTGTCATAAATGGCAACTCCTCCCCACACCTTCTTATCTCTACTTACATGTGCTGCTAGTTTATACCCACTAATATTTACTTTATTCATATCAGTGGCAATTTGATGCTCAGACAGGCATAGCATATCTATTACATTGTCAGCTTCTATAGTTTCTAAACAAATCAGGAGCTCATGCACTTTATTCTTTAAACCCCCAATACTTTGATGAAAAATACAAACATTTTTTTAATTTACTATTGTTAGAATCGTGTGATATTTTAACAGCTTTATTACTTGCCTGTCTAGGCTTCTCACTGGACACCGAACTTTTCCTAAAAAAGAGGTACTCCCAAGACTTGCAGTGTCTCCCCTTATAGATTTTCCTATCAACCCAGCCAGTTTTCCCTTCCCTTTCCTATTAAGGTACAGGCCATGCCTAGTAAAGTCCCACTCATCAATAGCATCAACAGGGACCAAACCAATGTCCGACAGAGTGGCCACCCTACACAGCTGATCTAACCCTCCTTACAGAGCTGTTCAACCGAGGCTGATCATACCGCATTACGGCAGGCACCGTCTGAACATTTGTATGGTTGGTTGCAGATGCTATTTTCACTAGGTCACACTCAATACTGTAGCCCTGATCCCTATCGATACTGTTTCCTCCACAACTCACTATCACAATATCCTCCTTAGTAAAATCCTTGCACAATGAATCTAAATCGTCTACCACCTGGCTAAGACTTGCACTGTATTTATTAATGGCATCATTCCATTTACTGTATGTACTGTGTTCTATCAAAATTTAATGATAGTCCATTTGCTGAGAACCACTTAATGATTTTCTGAAAGTCATCGTTTACAATTTCTTCAGTTAGCTCTTGTCTGTCTGGTGTAATAACTGTACTTGTATCATCAGCAAAACCAACCAGCTCTGCGTCTTCATGAATAAAATCATTAAAATATATTAAGAATAGCAAAAGCCCAAGACTGAAGCTTGTGGCAACCCATATTTTATTGTCCCCCAGATTGAGGAATCAGCTGTTTTTTGAATATTATGTGAATTACTTATGTCAACTTTCTGCGCTCTTTCTGTTAGTTATATAATCAACTTGTAAACTGTTTTATTTATATAACAAAAGCCTTGAAGGGCTTACTAAAAATGCCAATGGGTGATGTACAGTTATTCAGAGCATTTAATATTTCATTGGTGAAAGTATATATATAGCATTCTCTGTTTCTGGAAACCAAACTGACATTTTGTTAGAAATATATATTTTTACCTATGTGTGAAACTACTCTAGAATACATTACTTTTTCAAGAATTTTGGATAAGGCTGTCAGAAGTGAGACTGGGTGGTAGTTTTTGGCATCAGACCTATCCCCCCTTTTTTTCAGTGGTTTAAAAATAGCAAATTTCAGTCTATTAGGAAAAACACCTTGCTGCAGAGAACTTTTACATATGTGGCTAAGAATCCTAATTATTTCTTGAGAACAAGTTTTTATTTCCCTGCTGGTAACTTCATCAGTTCTGTCTGAGCTTTTACTCTTGATATTGTTTATTATTTTCTTTATTTCAAAAGGAGAGGTCGGTGGAATTCCTATTGTATCAGATTGTATAGTTATTGCCTGTTTCATTAACTGCCTAGCTTCTTCTAATGAACATTTAGATACTACTAGGTGCTTCCAGAAAGTAAGTTCCGTTTCAATTTATCTCCGCTGCAGCGCTGCGATTACAGTTCCGCACATGCACTATAGACGATGTGTATCAAGGAGAAGAACGTGCGTCATTTGGAGATCGCTGTAAGTAACGTACGCTTTGTTGTGCTTGTTTGAAATGTTGGCGTTAATTGAAAATCCCGCCGCCTTTGAAATCAGGTCGGTGATTCGGTTTCTGAATGCAAGGAAAGTGAAACCAAGTGAAATTTGTGGGCAAATTTACGATGTTTACGGACCAAATGTGATGAGTCACTCGATGGTGAGTTGATGGGTCCCACAGTTCAATGGCCGGTGTAGTGATGTGCACGATGAAGAACGAAGTGGGCGTCCATCTTTGGTTTTTCTTAATGCACAGCAGTTTTTATAATATTTGACTCTTACTAGGTCATTACTCTTCCCTTCTGTTAGATAAAGATCCCTTTTTCGGTTACAAGATGTTCTTGATCCTTAGTAAGCCAAGGTTTGTTGCATAGATTCTTATCATTATATTAAACTATTTTCTTGGGGAAACAATTTTGAAATATTCTTACAAATGTGTCATGAAATAAGTTGTATTTAAAATTAGCATCAGCTTCCTTCCACACCTCATACCAGTATAACTGTTGAAGATTTTCCCTGAAATTTCTAACTGTTGAATGGTTAACTGAATGTACAACTTTAGAGTGCTGTTTTGAATTACAGAGAGGAACTATGTCATTTACTGTAACTAGCTGTGCAGCATGATCAGACACAACATTTTCAACAAAACAAGCATTTATGTTTTTAAACTGATCTTGGTCTATAAAAAGTTATCTATCAGTGTGCTACTGTTGTTTACTACCCCAGTAGGAAAATCAATTACAGATGACAAATTCAAAGAATCGAGTATGACTTCCAGGTCATTCTTCCTATTACATTCCTTTAATGAGTCAACTTCGAAATCCCAATAAATAATAATTTGTTTTCCATTATCTGACAGATAGCACCAGAAGGCATCCAAATTTTCTATAAACAACTAAACCTTTCTTGAAGGGGACCTATATACTCTTACAGTTATAAAAGAAGAACCTTTATTCAGTTTAAACTGACAGGCAAATGCTTCTATATGTTGCTCTACGCAAAACATTTGTGTTTCTACAGTTTTTACACAGTGATAACTTTTGACATAGATGGCAACTCCTCCTCTCACCTTATTCTCTCTATTCACATGTGCTGCTAGTTTGTAACTACTTAAGTTTACCTTTTCCATATCCATGAAAATGTGATGCTAAGATAGACATAGTGTATCTATTATATTCTCTGATGCTATGTCATCTAAACAAACCAGAAGCTCATCTACTTTGTTCTTTAATCCCCAATATTTGGGTGAATGGTAGTAACATTATTTTTTACTTTACTTTTGCGAGACCCAACATTACTCTTTAATACCCCCCATATTTTGGTAAAATATGGTATCATTAATTTTTACTTTACTTTTGTCAGATTCACATGAGTGTTGAGCATCATTAGCAGGAGCCTGCTTGAGCGTCCCTTTGGACCCTGGTCTTAGCCTAAAAGAGTTGTACATCCATGAATTTCAGTGTCCCCCCTTAAGGTTTTAGCTATTAACCCAGCCAGTTTACCGTTCCCTTTCCAATTCCTGTTACTGAAACAATAACTATTAAAACACTCCTCATCCACAAGAATATGTAAAAGTAACAGTAAAACTCCTAGGATTAATAACTGAACAGAACTGATTCCAGTTAAATAATCAATTTTACTTGCAAAATGAATGATTACCTGTGAGGAACCAATGCAAACATTTTATGGACTACATGGAACAGATAATATTTAACAAAGTAGTCCCAAAAAATATAAAATCATATACTGGGTCAGACATATGGATCATAACTTGTGCCTCATATATCAACCAAACTGCAAATTTAACCAACTACATTCAGGCATAAACTCCATCCATGACTAGATCCAATTTACAATAGAAAAAGAACAAATTAGGCGGATAAATTTCTCTGTATATCACCATAAAAATTCAGAACAACCAACACATATTTGAAATATACAGAAAATCAACAGCGCCATATACTACCATACTTCAGACATCCCTGCACCAAGACCCACAGAAATAAGCAGCACTCAGATACATGCTCCACCGACTAAACACCATTCCATTAAACACAGACAATAAGCAGAAATAAATGAATAACATAGTGTAAATAGCCACAAATAATGGATGCAAAGAAACCTAGTAAAATAGCTGACCAAAAAAGTTAAACAACAGGTATGAACAAACACACTAATACCACCAGCACGATGCCATAATACCACACAAACACACTCAAGACAAAAGGTTGACACAAAGTGAGGAAGAGACAAAACAAAAGATGGTTTACAATGACATTCCAACACAAATACACACATAGTACGTCCAACTACTTAAAACAACAAGGCATCTGAATAGCTCATCAAAAAAACAACTCACTTAAGAAATATTTCCCAAAAACAATTGAAAAATCAGAGCCATACTTGAAATCAGGATTATAACTGAAATCCAATACTTGTGATGGAAGGTAGATACTCAAACAAGGAGAATATTTGACACTAGATATATAATACATGTAATGGCATGGAAGTAACGGACAAACCATTCTTCAACCTTTGCAGAACACTTACACCAGGACCAACACAAAATTACCACCAGAGACACAGAAATGGAAATCAGCCAAATTAACAGGAAACAACTTCTCACATTACCGGAAACTACCACACCCAGAAAACATTAACGGAAAATAAAGAGTTCTTAAATAAACAGACCAACTTAGCAAACCACACACTTTTCAAACTGATTGACCACCTAACATAAAGATAAACTTGAATACATGTCCATACTGTCAATCACACAATCACAACTCATGGCACATATTCAATCAAATACCCACACATTATTCCCCCCCCCCCCCACACACACACAATTTTCACCACCAACACAACCCCAACTCAGCATCTGACAGATATGATAAACATACAATTCTCCACAATATCTTCACTGATACACTCTCGCTGTCTTTCATAGGTTACAGAAATCGAAGTTGCTAATGTAGCAACACCCACCAACATCACCAAAAAACAAGTGAACAGACATAAAAATTGTGACAGTGACTCTGTGCTGCGCTTTTAAAAGTAGAGTGAAGTGGCTTCGTATGTCTTTAGGAAAAGTTGAGTGTAGTAAATGTCAAATGGGAAAAGAATAAAAAACGGGAAATAGAGGGAAGGTTCAACAAAGATTGCGAGTACGACTATAAGTTACATACCCAGCTAACAACGAAAGAGGAAAAACAATAGGCTGTAAGGTAGAAAGAAGAAAACGGCAAGTAAAATGTTATAAATAAGTTTTTTCAACTCTTAAGGTGCAAAGATCGATTAATACTGTTTCTAAACTAAACAAACAAAGCGAGATATACAATCCACTGAACACCATTACAAAGACACTGAAGATGCTTTATAAATAAAACGAATTGCATCCGAAACGAAGATTTATCGTTATTTACAGTCAGCAAAAGACAGCCAAACCCATTATTTATGACTAATGAAAAGTGAACGCCGAAATTAGCATATATTGCCCTAGGGATGGTCGATATTAGAAAAACTTCCATGGTAACATAAACACTAATTCAAAGAAATGGATGTACATTGAACATCAAAAGGAAAACTTCGACTTCCGAGAAGAACAACCTTTTGTGTGCCAAAACAAATAATCCTCGGCAGAACCACTGACACATATTACTAGACTGGCACTTCCGAATACTGCTCTCCCTGTCACTTCTAAACAATACATCAATAATTATTTGTGTACTGATATAGCAGTATTTTGCGCCAAATTTAGAGTTTTTGCGTAAAGGCTGAATATTACTTACGGTCGTGGCATAGTGTGCAAATGTTGCAAACAAAATGGTCGCTTTATGAGGGGTACATACAAGAACCTGTTAACTACAGACTGGTTTTCCTGAGGTGTCTCATTTGTCAATTGCTGCCAACTTCAGCACTACAACACAACTGCTATAAGTAAAATTCTATCATGTAGTAGATAAAGATATACAGCAGTATACAAGTCTGTCCAGATTACATCTTACTAATGTCGACTTCAGTAATATTAAAGCGTAAAAATCGGCAATCGTAGAATACAATCGACTTATTATCACTTACTGCCGAGACTCATCAAAAATTGTTGCAGCAACCACTCTGAAAAAAAAGAAAAAAAAGCATATGGACTGGGCTTTAAGAAAATCCGTTTCTGATGTGCAACAAATGATACTAGAGAATAAAATGACGATCATTATCTCCAAACAGAAATTGACCTTGAAATGTAAGTTATTAACTTTTATCTCGGAAAAATGTGGAGAATGAAATACAGAACTAATGTAGCATGCACTATACTGCAAGTTTACTGAATGATTATTCCAATATGATCTTGTTGTCCAAAAAATTTCAGCTGGATCCCACAACGATAAAAATTAATGAAATTACTCTCTTATTTCAACAGTTATTATTAAAGCTCTGTGGCTTGATTTTTTTTCCTTAAAAGAGAAATTATTTTTATTCTGTAACTCTCGAGAGGTTTAACCGTACTGATTCTAGGAGCAAGATTCATACAATTACAAGTAACCATTTTCATACCATTCAATTGTGTGGAATGTAAAACAAGGCTGCTTTTCATGCACGAAAGTAATAAATTTAGAATTACAAACTGCTGTGTGAAATAAAGTGATCATTCAATAAATACCATGCAAAATAATAATTACTACTTTTACTTAGACAGGAAAATATACCACCCATGCAAAATACAGCACAAACTTGTTGATATTTGTATAGTGATCTACCATGATGAAAAGATTGAACAATAACAATAGTTTCGATTTTTCAGACTACTCAAATACTGTTATATCAAACCAAATGATACAAAACCAAACCAAACCAAAAAGAAAGGGAATGCAATTTAAGAGCATCTGTGGCTGATGTCAACAACTTTTACAGAAAAGAACTACATAAAAAAAGAAACGATCACCCATCAAAAACATAAAATTTACAAATATTCAAGTCTCGTGAAGTACTTCTTCCACTGTAAAAAGTTGTGAGATCTCATGGGAAACCAAGTCAATTGTTGTACTTAGTGTTTGTGGAACCACCTATTCAAGACCTTGCCATAATTTTGTATGTAATTAGTTATCTACTTGAAATTATTTCGTTGAAAATTTGAGTGTTGGAGAGATTCTCTCTTGACAAATAGCCGCTAATTTTCAATTTCTTCACTCGAGCTATGAGCAAACATACAGCAAATTGCTTGTCTTTCCACCTTCACAAACGTAAATGCTCCGATCCTGGCGTATTTTTCTTCGAATATAAGTACAATCAGTTTCGTCTGCTACAAACGTCATCAGAGATTCTGTCAAAAATGACAGAAAACTGCCAGAATGCTTGAATGTGGTCCTAAAACTCATTTGTGTCGAGAAGGTGAATCGAGAAATGCATGCAGAAATGGGCGATAATCGTTTTAATTCCAGTCAAACGTGTTAATAAATGCTTTATCTTTAATGGCTTTGACATGTTCGACACGAAAAACCGATCAGGGTTTACAAATTTCTATTTACAATCTTACAAACCTCTTTTCGCTGGCATCTCTCCATCGGTTTCACATTCATCAGATTCTAAAGGATTTTCATCTCCTTTGAAACAGATGGTTCTGTTATGGCTCCTGACGAATGTGGCACAGGACTGATACTCCGAGATTCTATCTTCGAGTCGTCACTATCATCGCAGTCAAACCATTATCACTATCGCTTCTAGTGAGTATCTTGAAGATTTTTCTCATCGGTATAACAGCGAAGGTGTGTCATTTTCGTAACGGCGTCCGCATCCACCAAAAAGTAAGGCGAACAGTGCAAGACATGTCTACAACCACAAATTCACACGAGCCACCCATTACGCTACGGTGATGAGCTGCGAGAGTAATCCTTAATTCTCGTACCATTGATAGTAGGTGTTAACTGCTAACCTGGCACTTTTGGATTGTAATTCATTTTCCTAAAAAACAATATGTTTTTTTCATAATTTTCATTGTGCCATTGAGTTGAAGTGACAATGCTTGAGCAATAATAAGAAAAGCAGCAAACAAAGAAAGCAAGAAGGCGTATGCAAAAGAAAGTTGCGTGCAACGTTTCGGGTGAAGGATATCAGGTGACTGATATCCGAACGCCATATTTATGCTGCGTTCTTTTAAGGCTCTAGTCACTCGTAACCAGTACAGTCATAGATAATACACTTAGAACAAATCACCAAGGTAAGAGAGGTGATAATATTTTGACGGAAAAAGATAATTATAAATGTGGGAGAGATAGTAAAATAATAATTTAAAGTGGTAAAAGCATAAAAAAGAGTACATGTGTCAAAGCTATACTCAAAAGTTAAATAATTTTGGCTGTTTGTAAAACATCATTCAGACAAAATATTACTTTTCGATACATTATCACAGTAGTAGAGTCGTAATCGTATCGACCATAATTTTTTTTGTTTATAATTTTACTAATATTGTCCGATATGTAAAATAAAAAAACATAAAAAATAAAAAATAACTACTGGTAAATCTAAAGTTAATAAATAATCCAATAACGGATATGAAGAACTGCACATTCCATTCAAAACGTATTCACAATAGAAGCTACACAGATGGTGTATTTGTGGTTACAACTTACTTCTCCTAGGAATTTATTCCAGCAGATTATATACAACGCTCGAAATTCTTCGGCTTACATGCCACCTATGCTAGACTGCTTATTACTCACGAGACACTGTACACAGCTACACAATCGATGGCCATTTGCGCCATTAGTTGATGAAGCCACTCGATTAAATTAGTCCGTCAACTGCTGGCTCATTTACTTCTTGTAGATTAAGTTTAATTTCGCAAGAAATTACATCGACTAACAAGTCAATATTAGTCGTTTCAGGTACAATTGCAAGGTAACAAGTACATAGTACTATAATTCCACCCATTTCTGTATAAGATTATCTCAGCTTCAGTAATAATTCCACTTTGTTTCCATCGTTTTTTAAAGTTTCGGTATCGATGCTCGATCATTCCTACGGGTTGACGGCCGTGAATGCCAAGTCCTGAGGCCGCAGAGGCGAATTATTTTTTATTTCTATTTTATTTTATTTTTAATTAATCAATTAATTAATTTTTGATGAGATTTCGAGTTTCAAGGAAAGGAATCCTCTTTTGTCGCTCTCTTCATTTTTATTCCTTCCTTCTGAATTTGCACTATAACTCAAAAAGTGTTTACTTTGTACATATGCTTTTCTCTTCCTTGTTTTACACTTACCATTACCTTAATTAACCATTAGTGTCACATCATTTACTGTTTAATATCTGGTTGAAATATAGAAGAATAGTTACTACTTTGTAGATCGGATTAGAGCTTGCGTGTACTACATTCCAGAGAGGAGAGATGAAGTTCAGAGGGGCTGTAACACCACTACGTCAGCAGAGAATGCCTGATTCATCCCATATCGCACGACAGAGATTTTTGTAATGCACTTATTTTAGTTATGAATCAATAAAAACGTACTGAAGTTCCTGCGTGTGTTCCAGAACCATTACAGGAAGTACTGATACTGAGTCTATTCTTTCGGTCATTATTGAAACAGCAGACGCCATTTCAATCATATATACAGGGTGTACCAGCTATCTTGTCCACCCAAAATATCTCTGTAACAATAACATCTATTGGAAAACGACTTTCACCGGCATCAATGTACGGCTGGGGGCCCATGAATTATACATATTTGGAAACATTCTAAAACGAAAGCAAATTTGTTTTTTAACACAAACTTATGTTTTTTAAATGGACACCCTATATTTTTTTCTTCAGCAATCCATAGCATGACAAATCACATAAACAATGGCGTTGATTGCATCGCAATATTCCCATTACATCCCGAGATATTGCGACGCGAAGTTGACGCTTGAAACACCCGAAATGCGCTGCTAGCGCACGTCCTGAGGCTCAGGCGTGAACTCCATGCTGCCCGTAATTGCGATGTGATTGACATGCGTAATCGCACTTCCATACTTATCAAAACCAAAACGAATAATATGGTCTGCTGCCATCAACTCTCATAAGCAGATCATGGTTTCCCTCTTGCACGTTTTATGTGACTATGTACACAATATGAACTAGTACCGATCGGTTAACACCAGTCAGTATGTCTTATTTATCCTGCACACCCAAAATAAGGTTTATCGAATGCGTTAAATAACTCATTGTGCCTTTCGTGCACTCGTTCATCCAGGGCCTAGTTCTACCTAGACACGTGTCCAAAGTAGTTCCCACTACAGCCACAGTTACCACTTCGCCTTGTTTGTGATTTGCGACCCATGCAAACTACTGTACTCCACCACCCTCCGAGCATCCCATTTGTTGTTTCTTTGGCGTGCAATACACCGCTTGCATCAGAGAAATCTAGTGACGACACGGAGGCAGTACACATTGTGAATAAACGTTGTGTTGTGGAACCTATTCTGTATTATGTACACACCTGAAGATATGGTAGAAATGTAGCTGATCTAGGGAGAATGTACATTGACGGGAAATACGTTATTAGATTGCTTGTTTGTTTATAATTCTGTTAGAGAACATTATGATTATTACGTTAATATGTGTGTTTTCTACCCTACTCTACATACCTGTACTGTACCCTGTTGTAGGCGGGCGAAATTCTGTTCAGGCAGAACGACTGTACAGAAGACGATTCCCTGACAAGCCATCGCCTTCGCGCCGGACGTTTGGTCGTCTCACATCTCGTCTACGTGAAACGGGAAGCTTAAATACAAGATCTAGACGTCGTCCTAGAACACGCACAGATGAACGTGCTGA
Source organism: Locusta migratoria (assembly GCA_026315105.1). NCBI lineage: Eukaryota > Metazoa > Arthropoda > Insecta > Orthoptera > Acrididae > Locusta > Locusta migratoria. Next base: position 541,137,085 of record CM048747.1, on the reverse strand, counting down.
AGTAGCTGTGTTCGCTACCGTAGCTGTGAATCCTCTCATCAGCACACGTCAAATTGAGCGTGAAGTTGGTGTGTCGAAATCAAGTGCACAGCATATTCTTCAACGTCATAAATTTAATCTTTACCATGTTTATTTACATCAGGATCTTCATGGAAATGACTTCAGCAACAGGGTAACATTTTGTCTGTGGCCTCAGCAAAAACTTCTGACTAATCCAATTTTTTTCGCCGATGTTCTCTTTACCGTTGAGGCATCATTCTCCAACAAAGGAATTGTCAATATGAGAAATATGCATTATTGGTCCGTAGACAATCCAAAATGGCTCCGTCATGTAGAGCATCAACGTCAGTGGAAAGTGAATGTTTGGTGTAAGTTTATTAGAGATACCATTATCGGACCTTTTTTTTTTTTTTTTTTTTTTTTTTTTTTTTTTTTTTTTTTTTTTTTTGTAAATGGCGTCCAAAATAGCAGACAGTACTCCAGACTTATACGACACAATTTTCCTGTTCTCTTGGACACCGTACCTCTGAACAGCCTCGTCGCAGCTTTTGTGTCTCGTTTCCGTTGTAGGTGTCGGTGGCCGACTGGAATGAGACAGACACAGGAATAAAGATAGCACGCTGGTGCAGGTACGGAGGGGAGCAGCCAGAACTAGAAACACTAGAGTAAATTAGAATGAGATATATATTGCACAGAATTTATACAATACTTCACTTTTACATAGTACTGCAGAATGTTGATACATAGTTGAGCTAGAGTCCTGCGTAGTGCCTAACTGATAGCCAAGTCTTCACTGGTGCCTATCGGATTCCGAAGTCTTTACTGGTTCCTAACTCAGTTCCAAGTGAACGATGTCGTTCACTGGTGGCCACGAGCGGAGTTGCTGCAGAGGGCGCTCGTGGCTGTCGTCGTAAGAACGCCGCGCCGTGCGTGCATGGCGGCGCGCGGCGAAAGTAGGTGGCGCGCACTTTGGACTTGTGCGACACCACACCCCTCCCCCCCAAACCGCCGCGCCGTCGTGGCGTAGGGCTGAGGGCCACGGCGACGGCACTGGGAGGAGGGCCTGGGCGGGGGCGTTACTGGTGGGACGGGCGTCGTAGCTGAGGCTGGGATCGAGACGCCGTCCGCGCCCCGGCATCCGCCTTGCGATCCTCCAGGAAACCCGGCGAAACCTGAGGAAGGGCGCACACCCCCGCCCAGAGGGAGCAGGTCATCTTCTGAGGTGCGTGGCCCAAGCTGGGGGGGCCCGCACGGTCCCGGAGTCCCTCTCGGTGACGCTGTCATCTGCGGCGGCGACGGAGGCGGAGGGGCCGACTGCGTAGGAGGCGCGTCGACATCCATCGGGAGCTCGTAGCCCGGGGAAGCTGGGCCCGGCGGCGAGCGATGTGGCTGTGCTCCCTGGCGGTGAACTGGGTATGGAATCAAGAAACCGGAGACAGGATCGCGCGGCCTGTGCAAGCGCAATTGGTTTGCGTGGCGCCGCAGCTCCGACCCTGTGGAAGAACGTACAACATACATATTGCGACCGAGAACGCGCTGAATGGTGCCTGGCAACCATGTCTTCTTCATACCAGCAAACACCCTGTACAGCACCGGCGTAGAAACCTGAAAACGCGTAGCGCCATACGAACCGACTCGGTGCGTGGGAGGCTGCAGCAGGTGAAGCAGAGTGCGGTGACGGCGGCCGTGTAGCAGCTCGGCAGGAGACGGGCCGTCACGTGGCATGCATCGATACGTAGACAGGAAAATTTGAAGAGCTTGCTGCCTGGAGTGCTGACCTTTCATCTTCTCCATGTGAGACTTGAATGTTCGAACGAAACGTTCTGCTTCACCATTGGACTGAGGGTGAAAAGGTGCAGTGGTAATATGCTGAATGCCATTCACACGACAAAACTGTTGAAATTCCGCACTAACAAACTGAGGTCCATTGTCACTGACGATAGTTTCAGGCAAGCCTTCGATGCAAAACACTGATGTTAAGGCACTGATTGTACTAGAAGCTGTCGTTGAGTTCATGGCAATCACAAAAGGAAACTTGCTGAAAGCGTCTACAACAATTAACCAGCGCGTATTCCAGAAAGATCCGGCAAAGTCAATGTGTAAACGTTGCCATGGTCCCTTGGGGCGTGGCCAGTCTGAGAAACGTTGCGGAGGAGCCGCCTGATGCTCCGCACAAACCATACACTGTGACGTCATGTGCTCTATCTGAGCGTCCATACCAACCCAGGTACAATGACGTCTGGCCAATTGCTTTGTCCTAACAATACCCCAATGTCCTTGATGCAGGAGGCGTAACACTTCTCGTTGCAGGGAACGAGGAACAATCACTCTTGCGTGGTCGTTGTCGGTATGCAACAACAGTACACCCTGACTTAAAGATAATGCATGACGTTGTACAAAATAACGTCGAACCAGAGGCCGTTGAATGTCCTTGGCTCTGGCAGGCCACCCTGAGCGAACAAAACTTGCTACCTCACTTAGTTCTGCATCCGCAGCTGTTTCCTGTGCAACACGACGAGAGTTCATAGGGAAATCTGCGACAGCGGAAGCATCTCTGGAATCTATCTGACAACATGCCATTTCCGAAGAATCAAACGACACATCCTGGCCAACCGGAAGTCGGGAAAGTGTGTCCGCGTTGGCGTGTTTAGTGGTAGGTCGGTACAAAATCTCATACTGATAATTAGACAGTATTAAGGACCATCTCTGAAGCTTTTGTGCCGTTCGTGGTGGAATTGGCTTTGTGGGTGAGAACAACGACGTGAGAGGCTTGTGGTCAGTCAACAAATAGAATTTTCTGCCATAGAGATAATGATGAAACTTTGTGAGGCCGTAAATTATTGATAAGGCCTCCTTTTCTATCTGACTGTAATTCTGTTGCGTTGGCGTCAGAAGCTTGGACGCAAAGGCAATAGGTCGATCGTGACATCCAATACGATGCGATAAAACTGCACTCAGACCGTACGACGAGGCATCAACTGCTAACACTACAGGCTCCTGTGGGTCAAAGGGAATCAAACATGCATCACTGAGTAGTGCAGACTTTAATTTGTCAAAAGCAACCTGGCAATCTTTAGACCATACAAAAGGAACATTCTTCCTACGTAAGCGATGCATTGGAGCTGCAATCTGAGAGGCATTGGGAATAAACCTGAAATAATAGTTAAGCTTTCCCATTACTGCTTGCAATTCATGCACATTCTTAGGAGGAGGCAATTCTTTGATCGCTCGAAGATGCGACTGTAAGGGATGGATTCCTTGGGCATTAATCACATGGTCTAGGTACTCTATTTCAGTTTGAAAAAACGAACACTTTGCTTTATTGCAACTTAGACCTGCTGCAGTCAAAACTTTGAAAAGGCACTCCAGGTTTGCTAAATGTTCTTCAACTGTACGTCCGGATACCACAATGTCATCTAAATAGTTCGAGCAACACGGTACAGAAACTGTCAGCTGTTCCAAAAAGCGCTGAAAAATAGCGGGGGCGGAAGAACTGCCAAAGGGTAGGCGTTGAAATTGAAAAAGGCCCATGTGAGTATTAATGACGAAAAACTTTTTTGACTCGTCATCAAGTGGAATCTGTAAGTATGCCTCTGCTAAATCAATCTTAGAAAAGAAGCGAGACTGTCCTAATTTGTCCATCAGTTCCTCAGGTCGGGGCAGGGGATAAGTGTCTACAATTGTTTGACTGTTCACTGTTGATTTGAAGTCCGCACAGAGACGAAGTTTTCCTGACGGCTTGGGTATAATTACTGTAGGCGAGGCCCACTGACTCGCAGAAACAGGAGAAATCACACCACTATCCTGCCAACGTTTAAGTTTATCTGCAACTTTATCACGCATTGCGATAGGCACTGGTCTAGCTCTACGCTATTTTGGAACTACAGATTCTTTTAAAGTTACATGTGCCACGAAGTCTTTTGCACAACCTAGTTCCGGCGAAAACAAGTCACTATATTTGTCACACAATGCATTGATTTTATTGTGAGGCACTATTGACGAAATTTGAAGCACATCTCTTTGAATTGATAAACCAAACAAGTCAAAAGCATCTAGTCCAAAAATGTTCTGTGTCGATTTGGCCTGAAGAACTACAAAAGCAACTGTTTTTGTTACACCTTGGAAAGAGGCGGGCAGGCTACATGTTCCTAGCACGGGAATATTTTCACCTGTATAAGCTGTTAACACTTGCTGTGACGGCGACAATTTTGGCGAACCCAGAAGTTCATAAGTATCTTTATTTATTAATGTGACAGCGGAACCAGTATCAAGCTGAAATTGCACCGTCTTATTTTCTATGAAGAGAGTCACAAACAGTTTTTGCTTGCCGCGCTCGACAGGTGCGCGAATGTGGGTAACGTCTGCTACGGTTTGTTTACTGCGCTTGCGCGGGCCGCGTAGAGAAGTAAGCGGCGCAGACTCGGCACGCAGCGGATTAACAACACTGTCACTAGATGGCACTACCGCCGGATCGGCGTCCGCGCAAGCATGCGAAGCTACTCCAGATGTACTAACTACTGCACTACACTTTTGAGTAGCTACTTGATGTCTACTGTCACTAGCTACACAGTACTGGGCACTATTACAAGGAGCAGTTGCAGAAGGCACTATTTTCACTACAGGAATGCACTGTTTATAGTCATTTTGCTTGTCCCGAACTCTTTTCCGTTGTACTGTTTTACGCGCTCGTCGGCACTTGCTACGTGGTGCACTATATAGTTTTGCCATAGGTGCAGAACTACTTTCTTGTAACTGAGATCCAAAGAAAGCACTGTTCAATTCCACAGCCTGTATAACATTTACAGAATGAACTGTTCTCGCACTCTGCGAAGCACTGTTTCTAACGGTACCGTTCTTTGAGTTTTTAATTTGCATACACACAGACTGTACATGTCCTGATTTGCCACATTGATAACAGGTTGCGTTGCGACTAGGGCAATGAGCACGCTTGTGGCGAGACACACACTGGTGGCAAGATTTACGTACATTTTTCTGAAATGAGCGTTGGCGCCTGTTATTTAAATTACTGTTTCTAACACGATGGGGCGACCTTTGTGTCGCACTTTTACACTGGCTACTGTTTACTGACTGTTCAGCACGGCCTGTACTATTGTAAGAGTCACTAATGCTACACTGAGAACTACGGCTAGGAAAGCGACCGTTGCGGCGCACTGAATTAACACTGTGGCTTTGCATTTCTACATCTGCTAAGTCAAAAGTATCATGCGCATCTATAAGCTGCAGTACACTGTCTAATGAGGGGTCAGACTGTTTCAGAATTGCTGCTCTAATTCTGGGGTCCTGAATATTCTGCGTAATCGCATCCCTCAACATCACGTCACTATACGAAAGTCCACAAGAGCAAGTAAATTTACATTTGCGGGTTAAGCCCTTCATTTCCGTAATCCACTCTTGGTTTGACTGCTCAGGTAATTTTTTAAGTCTGAAAAATCGGTACCATGCAGCGGCTACAAGAACTTTTCTCTCATAATGAGCATTTAGTGCCTCTACCATTTGTTCAAAGTCTACATCAGGAGGAGATACGTCGGGGAAAAGTTTTTTCAGTAACACGATGGTGTTGGTGCCCACCACAGATAATAGCAGATGCTTCACTTTCTGACCTGTAATTTGATGAGCCGCGACAAGTTCTTGAAACTGTGCGAAGTAGTCGCTCCATTCTTCCTCACGTTCGTTGTACTGGCGAAACGTAGGAAGCGTTGCGGCGGCAGGTGTGGGCTGCTGAAGCGGCGGCTGTTGTTGTTGGTTAGCTACTTGCGCTGTGAGCTGGGCCACAGCCTGCAGGAGTTGTGTTATTTGCGCCGTCTGTAACTGAATAATTTCCATAAGTTCGGGTTCGGGGTAGTGGCCATGCTGACCGATTAGGCGCCGCGCATACAAGTAAATTATAACAAAACACAAATGCAATATGAAAGAGTACGCGCTGCAACAAAAAAGTCCACAAAACACGTAACAAAATATCTTCCCCCAAAATTCTTATAATAAGGGTGGGTGGGCGGGAGCAGTTTTTGGGTGCTCCGACTACTGCTGTCTGGCTGCTGCTAGCGTGCTTGTCCAGGGTTCTATCACTCCTCGTCACCACTTTTGTGTCCCAGCCTCGTCGCCGCTTTTGTGTCTCGTTTCCGTTGTAGGTGTCGGTGGCCGAGTGGAATGAGACAGACACAGGAATAAAGATAGCACGCTGGTGCAGGTACGGAGGGGAGCAGCCAGAACTAGAAACACTAGAGTAAATTAGAATGAGATATATATTGCACAGAATTTATACAATACTTAACTTTTACATAGTACTGCAGAATGTTGATACATAGTTGAGCTAGAGTCCTGCCTAGTGCCTAACTGATAGCCAAGTCTTCATTGGTGCCTATCGGATTCCGAAGTCTTTACTGGTTCCTAACTCAGTTCCAAGTGAACGATGTCGTTCACTGGTGGCCACGAGCGGAGTTGCCGCAGAGGGCGCTCGTGGCTGTCGTCGTAAGAACGCCGCGCCGTGCGTGCATGGCGGCGCGCGGCGAAAGTAGGTGGCGCGCACGTTGGACTTGTGCGGCACCACAATGTGATATGAGAATGACGGATGCGCCGTACATAACGACGTAAGAGCACGACGACTTCTGAACCGTCAGTTCCCTGGTACGTGGATTGGACGTGGTGGCCCAGTTAGGTGGCCTGCCCGATTTCCGGACCTTACACAGCTGGACTTTTTTCTTTGGGGAGCAGTGAAGGATGCCGTTTACCAAGTTGAACCAACAACACCAGAGGACATGAAGCAACGCATTATTGATGCTTGTACAGCCATCAAAGAGGAAACAGCAGCATGACGTAGGGCATACTTCACCTGCAGAGTGACCCAATGTATGTGCAAGCCAATGATATGTGAACGCTATCTTTAGTATGTAGTGCTGGTATCACAGTGCAAGTTTCTACAAAGGACCATTTTACCCAGTGATGTTGAGAAACATTTGTTTGAAACAATTTGTCATATAACGCATTAGATAAACATAACGTTGATAATTATGTGATAATAAAACTAACTAGTTAAACATGTTTACATTCATCATCTATGCCTTACCTGAAGTTCCCAAATCAAAACATTTTTACCTAAACAACGGTAAAACCTTTAGTCCACTTGCTCGTTTCACTGAAACCATCAACATGAATTTTATTATTATGAGTGAATGATTCACTGTCACTTTCGCTGGAACTACAGTATAGTAAAGTTTTAACGTTGAACGGCATCGATAGGCGAAGTTAACTATGTGACTAACGTTGTGGTTCACAGATATGTTACAGAACCGCATCACCCCTAGCCTATGGGATAAAAACCTGCTGGAATGTACAACTTTAATGCAGGATGGCAGCAGACCGTATTATTCGTTTCGGACCTCTTGGTAAGTATGGAAGTGCGATTACGCATTTCAATCACATCGCGATTGCGGGCAGCATGGGGTTCACGCCTGAGCCTCAGGACGTGCGATAGCAGAACGTTTCGGATTTTTCAAGCGTCAACTTCACCTCGCAATATCTCGGGATGTAATTGAAATATTGCGATGTAATCAACGCCATTGTTTATGTGATTTGTCATGATATGGATTTCTGAAGAAAATATATAGGGGTGTCCATTAAAAGAAACATAAGTTTGTATTAAAAAACACATTTGCTGTCGGTTTAGAATGTTTCCAAATATGTACATTCATGGGCCCCAGCTGTAAATCGATACCGGTGAAAGTCGTTTCCCAATAGCTGTTATTGTTCCAGAGATATTTTGGGAGGACAAGATAGCCGGGACACCCTTGAGAAATTCTGTGCCGATTCATAAATACACTCGAATCCTCGTGGGAATACAGCTGGGCCGAGAACAAGAGGCAAAATTGGGCAGATGGCGCAACCACGTTGCATGCAGTGGCCAATCCAGTATTTTGGTGTGGGAGCAGCGGGGCTCACATCAACTTTGTGGCATCGTACCTTAAACTGATGCTTGATGTCTTTATCCATGATTGGTTTTGCGGTTTTCAGAAGAGACATAAAATCGTTTACCTGATTTTAAAATAAAAGCTCACATAAGTAAGTATTTTTCATGCTCTGGATTCGCCACTGGTTGTGTGCTATATATTGAGATTTTGGGCAGGTAATAGCTCACCTTACACGATCAGAGGATGCCTCAATAGTGAAAAAACCAACTGGCCCAAGAACGCGACGAGCCACCTAGACCAAACACGAACGACCACAAAGAACAGATCTACTCACAGGCCGGAAAATGTGGTTTATGCGCCCAGTGCTCGAATCCTGCCGATTTTAAGCTTCCCCAACAAATTTATTTCAGTGTCCTACAGTTACTGAGAAGTTTAAATGTTCCGATGGGTACAAACTAATGGGAACTGCTGTTTTTCCTTGAAACTTTCATTGGCTGACGTATTCACAATCACACAGACCTTCAGTATAACCGCCAATGACATTTGTGATCTTTTGCCAAATGTTCAGAAGGCAACGTACACAATCTTAGCTTCTATATACGTTTATGTCCAGTGTTGTCTGCACTATGGTGCGGATCATTCAACTCTGGTTTGTACCTTATCTATCACAGTGGTTCTTTCAGTTAGCAAAGAGATGGTTATCAGTGGGACGCATGTCAGCTGATTAGGTAGATGAACCAGACTCTCCTGGACAGCAGGACCTTGTGGCGTCGTGCATTGTTATGTCGTACGGGTGGGTGCTGTTCCATGAAATGTCCTCGCTTTCGCCTGAGCGCTAGATGAAGGAGGTACAAAAGCGACGTTTTTATGGAACAAAAGATCATCATTCAGCACGACAGTGCACGGCGTCACACCACAGCTGCTGCCCAGGGCCTCTTAAGCAGCTGGGAATGGCAGTTTGACGCCCGTCCAAGGACGGATATACAGAAACAATATATCTAGCGAAATCTGAGCTAAATTTCACTAAGGCCGTGTCCAAATTATAGACGCTAAAGCAAGCAGCTCACAGAAAAAGTGCTGGAGGAAGTAATCTCTAGCAGACATTAACAATAAGGAAGAAGGCGTATATTTAATTTAGAAATCCGTTTCATGGTTTTCTGTTAACAGCCCCGACGTCTTAATTGCCATACGATATAAAAAATTAGACAGATCACTTAATTGTAACTATGAAGCTCATGTACATCGATAATGTAAGACTCCAAACTTAGTGTAAGTGCAAATGGGAAAATCTAAATAACCGTGGTTCGAATGTGTGAAGCTAAGTGATCGTTATTCAAATGATAATGAGGCACGGGTATTACCACGCATATTCATAAAGAATTCAAATTCTACTCTATGTTCAGGATTAAGACAACAAGAACAAACTAGAACACTTTTCTTTCTCAATTTACATAAAAATAACATTTATTTACTTTCTTATATGTTACTTTCGTAACGCGGAAATTAAGAGGGCCAGTTGTAAAAACGTGCACAGCAAACATACAAGTTCCTGAGACTCATTTTTACCACTTTAAAAACAAAATAAAAACACTAATTAATAGTATGGAAATAAAACTCTTAACGAAGGAAACAAGCAAAAATCGTTACTCTAGGTGTATCTCGTCAGAAGATCCATCCACTTCGAAAAGGTCCTTTTTTAAAAGTCAGTATATATATCGTAAAATTATTTTTATTCTTTAATTTTGTACACAAGTTGTTTTTTAGACTTGCTGGTGACTAAATTTGATGCAAGAAGAAAAATTTGTAACGTAAACGTTAATGACTTAAAGAAAATCGTTTGAGTGGTTTGGAGCGACCCCCTTTTTATGTCGCTAGCAAATCAAACTCTTTATAGTTATTAAAGAGCAACCAAAAGAGAGTTTCAAGCACTACTACTCTCTAAGTTAACACTCTATCTTCAGAGGTACAATTAAGATGAATCCATATTCTCCAAATTTTATTATTCACGTAATAACTAATAATATAAGGTATTGAACTTAAAAAAAATTGACGTGATGTTACTCAGTATGCAGACATGGGTATGGTTGGTTTAACCTTATAGAGAAGGACATATAGAAATTTTATTGAAAATTGAGAGAAGAGAGAGATACCTCACATCGTTGTCGAGAGGTTACGTATTTATACTGGACGATAGAAACGTCCAATTACGTCTCTCTGTGTTTATTTCCCTACTGAAACTCCAGTACCATTGAGCCTGTACATTAAATAAATATTTTACTAATATTTTGCAGTCATTTGAGATTGTGATATGTTTATCGACCATTTAAGGCAACAAATCTCCTCTAGTCCATCTGTCTGACGTGTGAAAAGCTGAAATCGAATATGCATTTATATTATATTGTAAAAATTCATGGAAAATAAAATTAGCATTCTGTCTTGCTCCGCACCCCTCTGGAAAATAATCCTGTATGCACCCTTGGTTGTGACCGAATTTGTGTGAATTTGATTGTCTTTTGTATGTGTCTGACAGATCCTTAGTGATCAATGCAATTGATGTAGATATACAAAATATAATTGATATTAATAATATAATTATGTAAATAATATTGTTTAGGTAAATAATATCATTGATATTAATAATATAACTGATACTAATATAACTAATTATATTAAGTCACAGAAGATATAATTACATTTCCGATTTGCACCCCCCTCTCCCCCGAGAAAAATTATGTGTGCATACCTGACACCGACCGTACAATTGTAAGGCCACATCGCTACCATTTAACCTACACTGACAGATGCTACAAATCATTTAATTATCGTTACTTACATGTTCTTGCAAAACTTCAAAATCAATTTTCTCGATAATTTTGGAGGGTTGCTTTCAATGGCTTTTGCTGGTTGTTATTTGAGTTCTGAGCTTCATGTAACATAGGTATCAAAATATTCCAAAATCTTATGCTCATGCTGTCTCCTCGTTATTGAAATTTAAAGATATTTAAAATAATGATCAAGCATAATGTCCTCAGGTTTATTTTTTATTTTTTTATAGTCTTAGTACAGTTTATTAATATCTCTGAATATCTGCAGGGTGGAGTAGCTGTGTCACTAGTCAGTAGGATGAGGTGGAGAAGTGAGCGCAAACTGGTTAAGAAAGAACATGAAAAACAACAGGATTGCACACATAAATTTGATATACTCTCGACGACAGTCGACGACTGAGCTCAGGGAATATGATATTCTCATTGCTTATTCTGTATTTGTTACTTCTGTGTTCCCTGTTTTTTCCAGCTCCCCTGTTTTATTATTGTATTCCCTGGGTTGTAGTTTCATGCTCAAGCATAATCTTATGCATGTTCTTCTAAGTAAATCAAACATATGTGATAAAAAATTAACTGATAACATTGGTTAGCAATTACATTTCTCGCAGATAAAGGGACTTTCTTGCAACATATAATTATTAATGTGAAAACATGTGCTCACTGTCATGATGCATTAGAACAACAAGCTATCTAGACAGATCCAAGATGTGAATCGGAGTTCTCAAATATTTGCGGTTAATCACAGTGCTTCTCTAATCATACAAAACATTATATCACAACTTTTACAGATAATAAAAATGACAAATTTATTTGACGCCCTTTTAGTTATGAACTATGGCTACGACATGTTAAAATATTGTAAAATATGTTACTAGTTCATTACCATGACCCACAGACATTGCCTCAACGACACAAAGAACTGTACCATAGGTACAACCAGAACGGAGGGGGAACTTTGGAAAGGCCAGGCAAAAGTATGGTTCCTGAAGAGGGGCAGTGGCCTTTTCAGTAGTTACAGGGGGAACAATCTGGATGGTTGACTGAGCTGGTCTTGTAACATCAGCTAATGTGGCTTTGTCACACATCTACTGCGAATGGCTGAAAGCAAGATGGGAACTACAGCAGTGAGTTTTCCCGAGGACATGTAGCTCAATTGTATAAATATTTGATGGCATCATCTCAGGTAAAATATTACGGAGGTAAAATAGACCTTCATTCGGATCTCCAGGTAGGGACAACTCAGGAGGATGTGATCATTGGGCAAGAGAACACTAGCATTCTATGGATCAGAGCATGGAATATTAGATCCCTTAATCGGGTAGGGATGTTAGAAAATTTAAAAAGGTAAATGGATAGGCTGAAGTTAGATATAGTGGGGATTAGTGAAGTTCAGTGAAAAGAGGAATAGGATTTCTCATCAGGCGAGTACAGGATTATAAATACAAAATCAGTAGGTGGTATTACAGGAGTAGGTCTGATAATGAATAAACTACTATGAGCAACACTGTGATCGCATTATTATAGTCAAGCTAGATACAAAGCCAACACTGACCACAGTAGTAAAAGTTTGTATGCCCACTAGGTCTGCTGATGATGAGGAGATAGAAAACATGTATGAGGAGGTAAAGGACATTATTCACACAGTTAAGAGAGAGGAAAACATATTGTGATGGGAGACTGGAATTCGGTAGTAGGAAAAGGAAGGGAAGGAAAAATAGTAGGTGAATATGGACTGGGGAAAAGTAATGAAAGAGGGGGCAGGTAGAATTTTGCATTATACATAATTTAATCATAACCAAAACTTGGTTTAAGAGACATGAAAGAAATTTGTATACATGGAAGAAACCAGGAGACACCGGAAGATACCTGATAGATGTTTAATGATATGACACATTTTGGAACCATGTTTTAAACTGTAGATATACCCTGAGGCAGATATAGATTCTGACCAAAACGTACTGGTCATGAACTGTAGGTTGAAACTAAAAAAAGTGCAAAAACGTAGAAAAGTTAGGAGGTAGGATGTGGATAAATTGAAGGATTCTGAAGTTCTTGAGTATTTCAGAGGGAGCTTTAGGCATCAATTGACAGACACTGAGGGAAATAATACAGTAGAAGAAGTATGGGTAGCACTGAGAGATGAAACAGTAAAGGCAGCAGAGGACAAAATAGTTAGAAAGGCAAGACCTACAAACATCCTTGGATATCACAGGAAATACTAAATTTAATTGATGAGAGGAGAAAATACAAAAATGCAGTAAATGAAACAGGAAAAATGGAGTACAGACAACTAAGAAATGAGATTGACAGGAAGTGTAAAATAGCAAAAAAGGACTGGCTAGAAGGCAAATGCAAGTCTGCTGAAGAATGTATATAGACACAGCACGCAGGAAAATATGACATACATTTGGAGACAAGAAAAGCAGCTGTACGAATATAAAGAACTCAGATGGAAAAGCAGTTCTCAGCAAAGAAGGGAAATCTGAATGGTGGAAAAAATATATACAGGGGCTACATAAAGAAAATGAACTTAGAGACAATATTGAAGGAAGGGAAGAGGTTATAGATCAAGATGAAATATGAGATATTTCACTGAGAGAAGAATTTGACAGAGAACTGAAAGACCTAAGTCGAAAAAAAGACCTGTGGAGTGGACGAAATTCCCTTAGAACTACTGAAGTGTCTGGGAGAGCCAGCTATGACGAAACTAAAATATGTCAAATGTTTGGAGAGCTTATGGGACTGAACTACGGGGTCATCAGGTCCTAAACCTACAAACTACTTATGAACTGCCTTATACTAAAGACGGCACAAACATCCATGTCCGAGGGGGGTTTCGAACCCACGACGGAAAACGGCCCCACGCATCGTAGCAAAACGCCTCAATGCGCTCGGCCGCTCCGCCGCGGCCATGACGAAACTATCACACCTGGTGCTTAAGATGTATGAGAAAGGGGAAATACCCTCAGAATTAAGAACAATGTAATAATACCCATTCCAAAGAAAGCAGGTTCAAACGGGTGTGAAATTTCCAAAACCATTAGTTTAATAACTGTTGGTTAAAAATTTTTAAAACGAATTACTTACTGAAGGACGGAATAGGTGGTAGAAGTCGACTTTGGGAAAGACCAGTTTGAATTTAGGAGTAATGTAGGAACACGGAAAGCTATCCTCACTTTACGGCTTATCTTAGAAGATAGATTAAGGACAGACAAACCTACATTTCTAGCTTTCGTAGAAATCAGCAGGAGTAAAATATATGGAACGGAATGTTATTTACATATTGTACAAAAACCAGACAGCAGTTATCAGAGTTGAAGGGCATGAAAGGGATGCAGAGGTTCGGAAGTGTAAGACATGGTTGTAGCCTTTCACCAATGTTATTCTATTTGTACACAGAGCAAGATATAAAGGAAAGCAAGGAAAAATTTGGAGAAGGAATTAAAGTTCAGGGTGAAGAAGTAAAAACCTTGCGTTTTGCTGATGACATTGTAATACTATCAGAGACAGAAAATGACCTGGAGAATCAATTGAACGGAATGGACAGTGTGTTGAAAGGAGCATAAAATATGAACATTAACAAGAGCAAAACTAGGGTAATGGAGTGCAGTCTAAGAACATCACGTGATGCTGAAGGAATTAGATTAGACTACGAAACAATAAAGGAGGTTGATATGTTTTGTTACTTGGGCAGTAAAATATGATGGTTACAGTACAGAGGATATAAAATGCAGAATGGTCATGGGAATAAAAGCGTTTTTGAGAAAGAGAAATTTATTAACATCGAATATTAATTTAAACATAAGGAAGTCTTTCTGAAGGCATTTGTGTGGAGTGTTGCCTGGTATGGGAGTGAAAAGTGGACGATAAACTGTGCGGAAATGAAGAGGATAGAGGCTTTTAAAATCTGGTGTTACAAAAGAGTTCTGAAGGTTAGGTGGGTAAATTGCGTAACTAATGAAGAGGTACTGAACAAATTTGATGAGGAAAGGAATTTCTGGCATACCTTGACTAAAATACGGGGTCGATTAGTAGAACACATCGTTAGACATCAAGGAATTGTGAATTTATCGATGGAGGCAAGTGTGTGGGGTAAAAATCGCAGAGGGAGACCAAGAGGTCAATATAGTAAGCATATTCAAATCGATGCAGGTTGCTGCTCTTATGAGGAGATGAAGAGGTTTGCTCAGGATAGAGTAAGGTGGAGAGCTGCATCAAACCAGTCTCCAGACTGAAGACCAAAACAACAACATGTTACCAGTTTAGTTATGAACGTGATTGATAACCTACACATGAAGACATTTACAAAAGAAAACAGTTGTATGCAATTTCAGTCTTTTCCTTATGAGCAGCGTCGAGGACATGCTAATGACATACACACATATCGCTTCTTCTAAGAACTGTAACGTTTTACCAGATATTAACAAACTTTGCACACAATTTTATGCTCTGTTAAAACCTATAATGCACTATTTATATACGTGAAGAAGGGCAATAATTGCTCGAAATCAGTTGTAAATAAATCTATATCCTAGCAACTGGTGATTGTGTACTCTTCCAACATAATTTTAAGTATTATTTTATGTATCTTTTCTTTTATATTCACAGGTGTCGGACCATGTTTTTTCAATATTAAGAACATAAGATTATTTTGACATTTAATTTTATGTTAAATGTTCGATATTTTGTCGTACTCTTTGCACCCTTATGTAAGTTTGGTGTTTCTATTTCACATTTCACATA
Source organism: Locusta migratoria (assembly GCA_026315105.1). NCBI lineage: Eukaryota > Metazoa > Arthropoda > Insecta > Orthoptera > Acrididae > Locusta > Locusta migratoria. The sequence continues at coordinate 541,121,592 of CM048747.1, read as the reverse complement.
GCACTTACCTAGGTTTGACACTCATTATTTATATTATGTACTCCATTCATAATCGTTCTGTCTCCACAACTTGTGATGTTATTGTGTGAGACTAATAGGGACTATGAAACTACTAATCATGATTGTTATGTGTATCAGACATTAAACAGATGCAAATACTGTTACTCGAACAAAATGATTTATCCATTACATGTATACATCAGATAAATACACAATAACTCAGCAATTATTTAGGTAATTAGAGTCACATGGTTGTTGTCTAGACGTGAGAATGTACTGTTCATAAATGTGACGAGATGAGGACGCAGGGAGATTTTGGTAAAATTTAAAATAGTATAATTGTTTCCATTGTATTTGATACTTCCTATGTAATGAGCTAACCACCCAACTTCGTCAGTAGGCTGTTAAAACGTTGGCTTTCAATAAACGAATGTTTGTGTGTGCTTGCCTGTGGCCGCTTTGGATTGCCTGCTACTTTGTTAGTTACTGAATCTGCATATCGCTACACAATTTGTATAAGAAATATAAAACTCTAAAGAGCATTACCTTTTAGAAGATACGAAGGAGGCATGTAAAATATATTCCTACATTTCATTGATTATCCTAACAGAAGTGTAATATTAACAAAACTAATTACTTATCAACAGGAAGTGATTACTAGACTGGATTTTTTTTTTTCATTTAATTCCATCAATTTTCTGACAGACGCAAAAACAGAAAAGGTTGAATGTGTTCTACAAACTAGACTGGCAGTGCTTACTGTCTAATGTATGTATGGTATGTATGGTAATTTTAACAATTGTATATATTTCAATCCTATGCTATACCCTATCATTCAAATATTTTATACGGTTTTCATTTTAAGTAGTAGGTAATTCTTCTATTTGTTTATGCTAATAATGTTTGCCAGTCATCATGTGGTTTATATCATAGTTCACAGCGTTGCCCCAGAGTGTATTTGTTCCCTTCTCATTTAGAGCATCTCCCCCTCTGGCCGTGGCATTCCACTCCATTATCTACTCATTTAAGTTTCGTTACCACTCTTATCAATACTTATGATAGCATATCTACTAAATATGGAACTCTTTGAGAAAGGTATTGTGAATAGATTTGGTAATGAATACACAATAAATCTAACTCTCACGCGCAATGAAGCATTTCTCCATGCAACTCATAGTTTATAGTGTTGTACTATGTGTCATACTATGACATAATTCACAAGGTACACTCAATGGTATATGTTCATAATACTTGCTAAATACGTCTTGATTACGGTCATTAGTAACGATGTGGAAAGTCGAAACGTCAGGCTTGAAGGTGCGACTTTTCATCAGGTTTATTATTTACCAGCTGAAAACATGGCGTTGTTCGGATATATATTTATTTATTCAAGCCTTGAGTTAATATTTCTCTTATCCCTTCTTTCTATCTTTGTGCATCTCGTTTTTCTCTAATAACATGTCAAATTTATGGGACAGTATTTGAAAAATTAAGCTGTCTTCTATAGTGTACAAAATAACAACTGCAGTATCCAAACAAAGAAATGATATACATGAATAAATGCCTTTGGGAGCCCACCCCTTAGCAAGCGACATACAGTTGTCCGTGTGAGAAACATGGAGATGTCGAAACCACTCTGCACCATTTAATAGGTTGCCCTGTGATTTATTAATCGTAATTGAAAATGCATGACTCACTGGAAAGTACAGTGTCTTGAAGTTAAAAGGTAGATCTGCCGGAAATAATGGGTATTCGTTGGATGTACACTGTTTCAGCCTCTTCCTTTTCATGTAGCTCTATAGAAGTCTCTTGCTTACGTCAAAACCAAGTATGCTTCAGAGTTAGTTCACATTTGCCAACAGCACTGTCAGCTTTCAGGAATGTCTTTCAGCTGACTGAAATACAGGAGTGTTTTAGTAGTAAATATGTAAAGGTATTAAAACGTTGTGCATGATGAGAAATGTCTTTACCCATCGCGGTATATACGATCTCATATTTATGGAATTATATATTTAAAACTGTGTAATTTTGTGGTATATTGTCATTTGTGTAAGTGCTGCAAGTCCGTAAAATTTTGTACGAAAAAAATTTGTAAGAAAGTAATAGGTTAAAACCTGGTACGTCATGGGCGGTTTCCCATGAACGTTACTGTCCAAGTCTTCATATATCATGAACATCGTGTCGTACTGTGATACAATTTCGAATACACTTCAGCTCAATGCATTTATACTGTCTGTTAAATTTCCTGCGGCTACAATTTGTAGTGTAGAAAATATAATTTGTAAAGTCATATCGGACTTCGCAGTTTAGTCCATGAACAGCGGAAAAGGAATAAACGAGAAACTATTTTACCTGTCATCATTTTGCTGTGGTCCTGGGCGAGAAAATATCTAATAAAGGTTTGAAATTATGTTTAACATATGTTGCAAGTCGCTAAGTAGCCTAATTCTCGTACAGTGTATGAATAAAACCTCCTCGCACAATGTGGCAGATTTTTGGGATTCCTTTATTTATGACGTCATAGGTCCTAGACCCTGTGTGTCTGTGGATCTTACCCATACAGCTATTGATACCTCACTGTAAGGAAGACGTATATCAAATTTGGTTGAAATCGGTCAATGGGTGTAGGAGAAACTGAGAGCGTTGTTGCTTAATGCAGCAGTTTTCTGCGCATCTGATTGTTTATGACGTCATATCTCATGAATTGTGTGTTGTACTTCATTCGTACACGTACGACAACCGTCCTCATGGATTGAAGCTTAAAAGGTTTATAAAGATTGGAACATAACTGTAGATTTGTATGCCATACGTAACACTCACACAAACGCACGGGCACACTGTTTTATATATAAAGAAGATAACTTCGTATGTGATGTACTGTATGTTATACTACGATATACAGACCTATTAAAAAAGGCGGAACAGATTTTAAAGATTTATATCTTCCAAACAGCAAAAGATACAACCATAATTCCAATGTTCCCGGGCAGATCACAGTGTAAAGTTTGTACATGGAACGGATTCCCTGAAGACTTATGTCTGATGTGCCATTTATCTTAAAAAAGCTAAAGACCATTTTCTGTTCATGGAGACAACTGTGACAGTACCATGCAATCAAAAATTGTTTAGAATAAATTATGTTCTCAACAAGAAGAGGACTGAGATGGCTTCATCCCCATGCAAGATGGTCCTCTGCCTCATTTCTGCACCAACATTCAACCTTACCTGCATGACACCATTTCAGGGTGTTGGAATGAATGAACAGCAGCAGAGATCTGCTTCATCAACCAAGACCTATCACATTTTCGGACGTCACACCCTGTGACTTTCATCTATGGAGTTACGTGATACAAGTCTGAAAGCCTGCTACATGATATTGTTGAGACTATGAATTTGATAACGAGAAACTAGCTGCTTTGTGTGGCAAGAAATGATCCACTGTTTCAATGTTTGCCGTGTAACACATTATGCTGATATTGAATGTATAAGAATTTGACCTTTTATCTTTCCAGGGACGTTGGAATATTGTGTATATGTTTCATTATTTGAAAGTAATACATTTTTGAATTCTGTTTCTTTATTTTGAATAGCCCCGTATACTGATAGTTATCTTTTGTAATATTTGGGTTTACCGAATGTAAAATGTCACATGTATGCAATTAGCAGTTCAGAAGGAATAGCTCTTAATGTCTTCGCTAATACCACATTAATACTAAATGAACAGTTGATAAGTCGTATGCGATGGACTTCTGTACTTCGTCATTTTGCTAGGTTTGTCAGAAATAGAGGGTATTTCGTAATGGTTTAAAATAATGTGAAAAGTTTTCGCAATTCGAAAGGTACTATTATTCTCAAATAGTTGATGAATACAGTATCGTTATTCATGCCTGACATGAAGCAGCGGTGTTTATGACGTCATATGTCCATAACTGTATGTCGCAGTTAATTTTACAGCCACGGCGATCATTGACTGACGATAAGGAATATATATGCAGCATATCTGGGGTTGAAACCGGTCCATTAATTTAGGAGTTGATGCGGCAGTATATTACGAATTTCATGTTTTACGACGTCATATATCCTGAACTCTGCGCCGTATGTAGTTCCTACCCCCACAGCGGTTGTTTTCTGACAGTAAGGAATACGGGTATCAAGTGTGATTGAAATCGATCCTGTAGTGTAGGAGATGTGAGACGTACGCATTCATCTACACACATATACTTTACACACACGTTTTTATAATACTTATTGATACTGCGGTCAAAAATGTTAACCTCAATAATGAAGATATTTTAATCGTTGTTTTCAAGAAATAATTTCATTAAACAGATTTCTCCTTGACTTCCGCGAGTATTTCTCTTTGTCTGTATCTCGTTCCGTCTCTCAATAATTTTTCGACCCCTGCTACAACATTTCCAAACAATGTTAGAAAGTCACTTTTATGCAGTTCGTTCTGCAGCTATTCCTGTTCGCTGAAACAGGCGCTTTGCGGTCCCAGTCTCCTGGCGGTGGATCTGCGCCCCGCGTCGCGTGTTTTCTGGCTCGGAGCCACTTGGTCGTCTGCCCGTTTATCTGGGAGTCACTTTTTTACCTGACGGGACATTTAGTGGTGCGAACCAGTGATTTACCGCCACTGGCAACTCCGGGCCCTGTTCTCTGCCACACAGCCGTAGCAGACACGTTCTGTTTGGAACGCAGGGAGGTACGATCATTCCGTTTTAAAACTGTGTTAATGGACCCGTATTCGTCCATCAAGCAGACGTGCGCAATTTCTACTTTAACCTAGTGGCCACCCGCTGCTAACCTTAATTTCCTGTTCCCAACCCTGTTTTTGGAACTAAGTTAAATAAGAAAACTGGTCATTAAATAAAGAAACCAGACCTTTCCCACTGAATACCAACATTAAGTTAGTACTTATTAAAAGATGATAGGCGTTGCAATTTATTTTACCTGCGTAACTTTATTGGGTGTTTTCCATAATTCCTATTATGCTAACCAAATATATTTCGAAGATTATGCATTATCTGTCAGTGTTGACACACTGAACAACAACTTCATAAATTTAAGAAAGGTTGAACGGAGACATAAATTATGCATGTAACATAAATAAATAAATAAAAACAATAAATAAATAAATGAAGATAAAAAATATCATAGAATTTCTAACCTGCAGGCCTTTCATAGGAGTAAATTACGCCATTTAAATTTTGGTGGGTGGAGTACTTCTGCGTGTGTTAAGCGAAAAATAATTCTTTTCCAGGAGGACTGAAGTGCCCACTACAGGAGATGCTTATGGATATGGACGTGGTGAATTTGAACGCTCGTGGTTGATGGAGTTAAACGAGACCCTTGGGTTCAGGTAAATTTCGGCACTCACCAGAGCTTACCGTGATAAGCAACATTTTGTACAGTAGGGTGAAAATAATAGGAAGGGTTGGTCATGCCCATAAACGACATGGAGGAATGGAACAATAGCAGAGGAGTGCAAGGAAACAGTGAAACTGCTTATAACTGGGCGAATGTCAGCCATCACAGGACTTGTTGACTGAAATATTTGATTTAAATTGAATGGTGTTTAGAAAGACATATCGATGATCTAATAAGAAATGCATATATCGTCATACAGGCATTCAGCATGCTATGGGTAAAATATGGTGGAATTTCTATCAGTTCTGATTTTCGAGGGTAAGTAATAACGTATTAACTTAGCACCTCATTATCTTTCGCAGTCATCAACGTGCTAGGTTTTAGAGCTCATACTTCAAGAAGGAATTTTATTGCTATAATTGACTTGTCTATGGCTAGGGTTTGTGGACTTCAGTTCGGAGACTGGTTTGATGCGGCTCTCCATCCTACTCTATCCTGAGCAAGCCTCTTCATCTCCTCATAAGAACGGCAATCTACATCTATTTGAATCTCCTTACTGTATTCATCTCTTGCTCTCCCTCAGCGACTGTTATCCCACACACTCCCCCCTCCAACGCTAAATTCACAATTCCTTGATGTCGAAGAATGTGTCCTACCAACCGATCCCTTCTTTTAGTCAAGGTATGCGAGAAATTCCCTTTCCCCCGAATTCTGTTCAGAACCTCCTCATTAGTCACGCGATCACCCTCTTAATTCTCAGCTATTTTCTGTAACACCGCATTTAAAAGCCTCTATCTTTTTCCTGTCCGCACTGTTTGTCGGCCATGTTTCACTCGCATACAAGGCAACACTCCACACAAGTGCATTCAAAAGAGACTTCTTTATGCTTAAATTAATATTCGATTTTAACAGATTTCTCTTTTTCAAAAACTCTTTTATTACCATTGCCTTTCCGCATTTTATATCATCTGTACTGTGAGCATCATATGTTATTTTACAAAACTCATTTACCACCTTTATTGATTCGTAACCTAATTTATTTCTTTCAGCATCGCCGGATATTCTGAAACTGAATTGCATTACCTTTGTTTCTTTTTCTTGTTAATGTTAATCTCGTATGCTCCTTTCAAAACACTGTCAATTCCGTTCCATTGCTCCTCCAGGTTCTTTGCTGTCTCTGACAGAATTGCAATGACATAAGCAAAACGCCAGGTTTTTATTCCTTCACTCTGAGCTAGGGTAAAATGGCATAATAGTTGTGCTCCAATACTCTTCTCTAGCAAATTGAAATCATCCTTTAAGTACTTAAAGAACAGTCGGTAAAAATGTAATTAATATTGCTTTCGCGATATTGATGTAGTTAAGATAGCATATGGAGCATAGGCACAAGGACAACAGACACACGCCAGCGGTATTGTCTACAATCGGTCTGTAAGGCTATGGGACCAAAGTTGAGTGGTCAAGCTCCTCAAGCTACAAACTACTTAAACTTACTTATGCTAACACTATCACACACGAGTTATTTAGCAAGCAATTGCGACTATTGTTTTTACCATCTCTGTGTCATCAAATTTTGTCTCGTTACTAATCTATACTAATAATAAATCTGTAAATGTAGGCCTCTCACTGTTCCCTTCAATCTTCAAAACTACTGGACGAATCTTCATGCGCTTTTCACAGGAAACATGAGAAATGTTTGGGACAACATATAGGCATAATTTTATCAAAATCGGATCTTGAAAACAAAAGATATCGTAATATTAAGTGTTTTCAGTAACCGATGTGTCTGTTTTTTCAACTATTAAAAGCCTCTTATCTCCAAAACTATTTCACGAATGTGCATGGGGGTTTTACAGGTAACTTGAGCGTAACTAGACTTCGTTTCATAAAAGTCGGATCACGGATGCTAGAAGCCAATAATAAATAAATAAATAAATAAAAAGAATATCGAAATTTCAATTTTTTTATCTATGTCCGTTATTTCTGTCTGTCTCTTTGAATAAGTATTTCTCCAAAACTACTAGACGAATTTTCATGGGGCTTTCATAGGTAACTTTAGAACATCGTGCGGTTACATAAGGGCTTCAATATTTAAAATCGGATCACAGAAAATAAAGATATAATAATTTAATCATTTGCTTAAAAGCCATCGTGTATGTCTATTTGTTGAAGGTAATCTCAAAAAGTCCTACACGAACTTTCATGGGTTTCCACAGATAAATTGAGAATACTTTGGAGAGTAACATAGGCTTATTTTCATCAAAATCGGGTCAGAGGACGGAAAGATATCGTAATTTGAAGTTTTTGTGTATACTATGCTTGGTGTAGTACAGCAAATCTCCAAGAGTACTTCCACGGGGTTTCATAGGTCAACTAAGAATACCTTGGAGCGACATATAAGCTTTATTTCATTAAAATCGGACCAGGGGAAGAAAAGATATCGTAATTTATAGTTTATGGTGTATGCTATGCTTGAATTGCAGTGTAGTATAACAAAGATCCGATAGAGGCGCTGTATATCAAATAACTAATAGATGGCGCTGCTGCGTTGTTTATTCTCATAACTGAAGTGTAATACACTGAAACAAGGGCTATGGTTTTTCTTACGGCAGCGGTGTAGTATATTGATGTTGTTTGTGAAAAATCAGCCACGTACAATGAGGCGAATAATTCTTAGTGTTGATAATGAAATAAATAATTAATGTTGTTCCTATCAGTGAATTAATTATCCCCCTAAAGCGAATATTTCGTTGCCAACGTTAACATTCTAAACCGCTGACACTGCAAGTAAAATTTAACCCAGATACGCAAAAAAAAAAAAAAAAAAAAAAAAAAAAAAAAAAAAAAAAAAATTCTTGGCTTCTATCGATGCTCTAATTTCCATAAGAATACTTTGCAAGGAAAATGGAATTTATGTAGTTCCCTTTCTGATTTCGATGTATCCTCATTACACTTTGAGTGCGTTCGGTTTAAGAAAGCCTCGAAAACGCCACAGTACAGGAAAGGAAAGGACAAAGTGAAGCGACGTTAGTTACATAGTACACCAAATAACTAATTATGGCGTTGCTGCATTTATTTCATTCTCATAACTATGGTGTAATACACTACAAGAAGAGATAAAATTTTACTTATGGCGGCGGCATTGAGCGCTGATGTTGGCAACGGTCGTTGAATGCTTTCTCAAAAATCAGCCACATAGAATAAGGGGAATAATTCTTTATGTTCACGATGAAATAAATAATTTATACTGTTCTGGTCAGTAAATTAATTATCTTCCTAAAGCGAATAGTTCGCTGGTAACGATAGCAAACTAAACCGCTGAAACCGCAAGTTTAGTTTAGCCCAGGTAGGACACAAAGCAAAATTTATTTTCTTCGTAGCTGTAACCCATATGCTCTGCAATGTTATGGAAAGAAAAGACGTGAGTCTTTCGACTGGTATAACCACTAAATTGTACATAAAGTAGAAATATCTATGGAGTGAGCATTGGCTTCTGTGCATCTTCTCAACATTAAGCTGGAATTACTAAATGATACTGAGACAAATCCACTCTCTCCACACATTTATTTGCTCTTACGATTGGTTTGTACCGCATTGGCTGCAAAGAAGCCCCACCTCTTTTTCGCAGAGCAACCACGTAACATGAAATAATATCTACATAAATGTGTCACAGAAGCAACAAAAAATCTGATGAAGCGTCTCTAAAAGGGCCATTTACACATAGTCATCCGTCTTAACCGAACAAAAAAGGAGCAAGATGTAGTCATCGATTAGTAGATTTTTCCGAATATCAGGTGATATTTCCACCTTAATGTTGAGGACAGAAAATTTATTCTGCGCATCTGAATTCTCACTTAGAGATATTTCTGCTCTGTGCCTGCCACCTGAGATAGTATACAAACGTGAGCGAAAAACTCATCAGAAACCTCCCTGCTTTCATAATTGTTCGGTACAATATTGTGATTGAATTTTGTAATTATTTCCTTTTGGTGCAGACTACATTAAAATAAAGACGTCTTCTTTTGTAGAGACAATTGTACTTAGAGTTATAATCCGACTTCTGAATATATAGTTCTGTTACACAAGATCGATTTCAACTTCGTACTTTACGAAGTAACCACTGCAGGAGGTGAGGACATGTATTAGCTGAAACAGTGGCCGATGCTGCTAACACAGTCGACAATTCGCTGGAAATACTACTATATTTGGTGACGCCATTGCTTCAACGATTACTTAGACTTACTTTATCGCACATTGATACCACCATGACGTCTTATTTAAACAGACATGAACTGCTATGTTGATTAAATTGCCAGACTTTCAGTATTCTTCGGATTTTGGATAATATGGAGCACTGTATACAGAATAACTACATTGTCCCCAGTGCAACACTGCAACATTCTAATATTTCAGAGTACACTTACTGTGAGAGATAAACAGTTAAGTACTACGCCATAGAACCGATACATGGCGCTGTTATTACTATCACTATTTGTCATCTCAACGATAGAAGTGTTTTCAGAAGTTTGTGCCAGACAGACAGTTACACACTTCATTCTTAACTTTATCAACAGAGTACGGACTAAATTTAATTTCACTTTTTTTTATTAAAAAGTTCATGAACTTCCGTAGTTTTCGACAATGAGTTCTACTAAAATGTGACATCTTGGCTAGGAGAACTAAGTTTATTGACAGAGTGATCCAACAAGGATTCTGTTTTTGCTGACCTAGGTATGGAACCCTAAAAAATCATGATATACACAGTCCCTCTTTAACAACCGTTGCGAAGCACGGGCAAATAAGCTAGTAAAAAATACTAGAATACTTTTTCCGTTCAGTTAGCTTCCTTTTTTTTCTTTTTATCACGTTCAGCTCCCATCTGCAGCTCAGTCACATTGCTAGTTAATATTGATATATTGATCCACTTGTTGTTAATGTTGTGTAGATGTCATGGTTGAAGAAGCTAGCTGATTGGCGACAAAACCTGAAAAGTTTACTACTATTAACAAACACAGCTCACTTACTATTACATCTTCTGTTTTCGAAGCTGCAATTCGATACATGCTACGATACGTAATCGTGAGGTCACAAGCAATTCGGTTTATGAAAAGCCGACCCATAAAACATGAGGTTTCGACTTATTACGTATCAACTGCCAATTGTATTATATCATGCAGGAAGTACATACTTGCCGGCCACAGTGGCCGAGTGGTCTGCGGCGCGCCAGTCACAGTCTGCACGGCCGCTACGGTAGGGGGGTTCGAATCCCCCCTCGGAAATTGAAGTTTGTGTCGTCTTTAGTATCAGGTAGATCATACGTTGTTTGTAAGTTTAGGGACTGATGACACCGCAATTAAGTAACTTTAGCTTAAGAAACATTTGAACATTTTTGATTTGAAGTGCATACCACTGAATTGAATATTCTGTACGAGGCATTGTTCAGAACACATGATGTCAAAGACTGAAATACATGAGACCCCGCCTTATCAACTATGAGGGTGTAGTTTATTACGTCTGTACTGCCACTCCTATTTCACTCTACCAACCTACAAAATTACCTTATTGTAAGAAACATAGTTGAAGAGATATGACGACACAAGTATTAAACTGCATGATAACAAAACTGAAATATAGAGAAGGGGAGAGGTCGATGAACAGAAACCGATCAAGGTGAGTGACTCTCATTATAAAGAAATAAACACACAGCAGGGTAAAACGGGAATATAAAGTCAAACGTTGAAATGATTCTGAATCCATGGGGGCAAACTGTTCAGACTACACACACACACCCATGCTGGAGGGAGGACTCAAACCTCCGGCGTGAGCAGTCGAGCAATCGATGACATTGTTCCTAGAAACGCACGACTGGAACTAAAACTATTATGTAAATCAAGATGGATACTGACGTAGAATACTGCTAGAACGTGACTCTTAATGAAATATTGTGGGCTCCTATTGCGTGTTTTTCAGATCCTTAGGAAAGAAGCGATTTGCATTAAATGCTTTTTTTCCTCTTAGTACCATGCGAGAAATGTACTATGCCATGAAGGAATCTGGCTTAGAATTCTGCAACTGAACAGAGAGACACAAGACGTCGTTCTACGTTCTGCGTCCTGTCTTAAACTAGTTCTCTCTGACGAAGTGATTCATGGAACAAATGGCCGTGGTGATTCGATTGCGGACCTTGTTTTATGCAGTCAGACCAGCTCGTGGTTGGGAAAAGGAGGAGAGAGAGGCAGAAGTGCAGAATTCTTGTCTCCGCGCGGTCGGACTTTTGCCTCGGTCTGCAGCAGGGAAGCAGCACGGGCGATATGCAAATCAGATCGATTGAAGTGCTGGCCCGTGTCCAGAAATCGGAGCAGACAGGAGTTATCGGGCTCCGACGAATTGTAGAGAGACTGGAACATATGTGTCAACTAATTCTCCTTTCGACTCTGCACTGAATAATCAGTTTTCAAGAGAGAATCGAGTGGCATCTCAACACATTTCCTCCTGAGATCAACCTATGTGAGTGAGTTTTTGAAGGAACCACTCCCTGCTGAGTTCCATCCAGTATATAAGACTACTGCTGCCGTGTAAATACAAGGATCATTCAGGAAGTAAACAACTTTTCTTTCTACAGAAATTTTTATTTGATACCAGCTTAAAACCTGGCACCTCGCGGATATTATACTTTTAGGTTTTAAGGAGTCAGTTTGTCCTTACATTGGTTTCCGACATAAATCGATCCAGAAATTAATATTACTAATCAAGACGATTAATTAGAGACCTCACTCAATGGGGTAAGACTGTTATAAACAGACATTAATTACAAAATAATTTCAATACGCTGAGTAATGTCGCAATTAGCGACTAAACAAATACGAGGTTGGCGCATATTACACAGCAGGGCGAACGGCTGAACTCTTCATGGTAGGAAGGGAGCAGGCCGTGACCCAGTTTTACGACAGAGCGGCGGGCTCCAGCCGACGTGACAAAGGAAAAAAAACATGGCCAGTGTGGAAGCGCGAGGCAGTGACGTGGCAGGAAGTGACAGGACAAGTAGCAAATATTCTACGCATTCTGATGAAACTTTTAAAGCAGGTGACGCCGCACTCTGGACATACGCCTTGTGCAGATGAGACAGGCTTTCTCATTGGCCGGACAGATCCGGCACATCTTTGTAAGAAGCCACCTGATTCGTTCAGCAAAAGAGATGCGCACCCTGGCGGATATACACTGCGAGAGGGCAGGAATGAGTCTCACTTTGGTACGAGCCACCTTGGTGCGAGTACTTTGACGTGGGCTCCTGACCGTTGCGGTCGGAGCAACTCTGTGGTGTATAGAGCGACTTACAGTGTATCTCCAGTGGGAGGACATTGTACGGTTGGCGTTGTTCCTGGTGTTTTTAATCGAGATACTTCTTATCCGATTGGGAACTATCACAGAGAGATTACATGGGCGCATTTTGTGACCGGCACGACGGTGGGTCGTAATACGACGTACCAAGCCGAGGTAGACAGACTAGGGAAGACGGGGGCCGCCTTGACTTAATCGAGGCGTAGGTAAATTTGAATCGACCTCAGTCGATTAAGAATATAAAAGAATAGCTTGAGTACAACGGACGCAGCTGAAAGCGCAGTAAAAGGTATTGTGAGCAGCACGCTTAGGCGACATTATAGGGTACAATATAGGTCAGATTATCCACTGCGCATTTCACAGGTGGAGGACAGATAGGCCACATCAACGGAGACCGTGTTAGAAGGTTAGTCCATCTCTCCTTCCCCTTGTCTCTCTGTCCACCTTCTCTTTCCTTCTCTCTTTGTCCTCGTTGTCCTGTCCATCCCTCTCTCTGTTTATCTCATCTCCCTCCTCCCTGCCTTTCTCCACCTCCCTCTTACTCTGCCTACCAAGTCTGTTGTCCGACTCCTCCTGGACGTACTCAGTCGATTATCTCCTTCACCTGTTAAAAATTGTATAACTCTGTCAATTTTCACGAAGACCAATGAGCTGGTTTCTAAATATAAAGCACGGTAGCCTCCGACAAGCACTGTATGAAATCTTACGTAGATGTTTACGTTCCTGTATTGAATGAAGGTTAGGTGTTCAAAATTCCGTCAATATATGAATAAAACCATAGAAATTGACGGACACCATAGGTAAAGAACCCAATGCTATGCATCATACAAAATTTACGTAGATAGTGTCTTTTCTTGTTTAGTAGATTAAATGCGCATAGTTTAATCGCAATAACATTACTCGTACGATAGCACATAAGATACGAATAAACATGATGCTGCAGTTTATCACGCGCCTCAGTCTTTATGACGTGATATCTCATAAAATATAAGTAGTACGAAGGGATAATTTTGTTGTTACATTCATTGGCGTAACAGGATACTATTTGAAAAATATGTTTCGAATACATTAAGTAACAAAGAAATAATAAATTTAAACGTAATTCAAAATTTGGCAGTTTTCACGCATCTCGTTGTTCATAACTTCATATCTCCTGAACTATATGTCGTACAGTGACATAATTATGCCTATAAGATTCTCGAAATTGGAAGCAATTTGTTGGCGAAGTTTTATCCGATAGAATGTATGTTATGGCCATGCATAAAATACGAACAGAAAGACAAACAAACAAATATTAATTTTTATCTTTCAGCTTATTAAACAAAACTAAATTTTGGATGCAACTGACAGCACAAATATTTTTCTATGTAGTCACCGTTAATATACAGATGTATTCCGTAACGTCTTTCCAGCTTTTCTATGCCTTCTACATACTGAGTTGTCGCATATTGATAACGCACTAACGGATTGTTTAAGATCATCATAACTCCCGCAGCATTACCCCGTTCACAACTTCATTGACCGTAGGTGCGGTGCAAAACGGGACAAAAATTAGGCATGTGATCAAGAACAAGTCTTCTGGTCCGGACTGCATACCCATCAGATTTCTATCTGATTATGCTGAAGCGATAGCTCCTTACTTAACGGCCATATACAACCACTCTCTCATAGAAGGATCTATACCAATAGATTGGAAAGTTGCACAGGTCACACCTATATTCAAGAAAGGCAGTAGGAGTAACCCACTAAACTACAGGCCTATTTCATTGACGTCAATTTCCAGCTGCAAACGTCATCGAACTGCTCGTGCAGATGGTTGTTGTTTTGCAAACGTGCCCATCTGTTAACTCTGGAATCGAGACGTGGCTGCACAATCCGTTACAGCCATACAGATAAGATGCCTCTCATCTTGACTGCTAGTGATACGAGGCCGTTGAGATCCAGCACGGCGTTCCGTATTGCCCTCCTGGACCCACCAGCTCCATATTCAATCATTGGATCGCGACCAACCCCATAATCATTTTACTGGGATGAATGAACTAAATGTGCTGCCCATCTATGAAAAATCCTGCAATCGAAAGGAACTACCTTCTGCAGACGATGCTGAGACACGTTTTAAGGGCAACCCCAAAGCCGTTCAGTTTAAATCGGATTTCTTGAAACATGAACGCAAATGGGTTTCGCGTAAGTCGCGATGCTGTTATCTGCGTTCCATTCTTTTTAATGCTTTGAGCGCAACAGGCGTGATATGCCACGGCGCTCCACCTTGCCTTGCGGCCTGCGAACGTCGTTTTCTGCTGCAGTGGTATGTCCCGTGGCCCCTGCTGACGGCATTTCCTGTACGACATGGCCGGCACCTGAGCCCCAAAGACAGCATTTGTCTCAGCCAGTTCCACTGCCTGTGGGCCTGCGGACGTCAATAGCCGTTCAGGGCTTCTGCTTACATGCTGACTGCCTCAGCATTCCAAGCGCTTAGAGTACGTATCAATCGATTCTGAAAAAGACTGTTTAACGAAAGATTTTCATTTTTTTTTTTTTACATATTAGTGTGTAATATATTCGCTCAATAATGATCTCACCCTCTATTAGGAATTCCTTACAGTTACTGTGCTAGATCAAATTAAGTAAACTACTGCCCAAAATTTTTAACAGTTCTCAGACGAAAAATCGGATTTTGTAGACTTTGCTTATGGTTGATTTTATGATATACAAAGCTGCGGATGAAATGTAGATAAGATATCTAAATTTTATTTAATGTTGAGAACAGAACGATAACTCATTTCAATATCGAGATATAGGGTCGTATATCCGACAGACGGACATGGATTAATTCAAATGTTCAAATGTTTGTAGAGCTTATGGGACTTAACTATAGGGTCATCAGTCCCTAAACATACAAACTATTTATGAAATAGCTCAACAAAATACTGTCGTCCGATTTTAAGAAAACAATTTCGTTTGTACCTCCAGATCGTAACAGTTCACTCTAAATTGGACTGTCATTCAGTGTAGGCCAGTATTCAAACAGACAGAGAACATTTCCTCATTGGAGCAATGTAAAAATTAAGAGAGCAATTGAGATAATGGACAATTCATTGATGAGTATTTTCTTCCGATTTATGTACTTAAACCTTACATGAACTATGGAAATACAAGGAGATACGTAATGCATAACGTTTAACAAAAACAGAGAAGTGTCTACACAATACCAAATACATTTGTTTCTCTTAAATTTTTCTTGCTTCAAGTCTTTGTTTCCTGTAATAGTACACTATACACATTCACACGAATGAAAAAAGCTTGCTGCAGGAACTGTATATTAAATTCATATCTGAACGAGTTCTATTTAGTTTACTCAGTTATAAGTGAAAATTTTGCTTTATCAGCAATTGCCTTTGCCTGCAAGTAAAACCAACAACGTGTGAGTAATTCCTGGATTTGTGAATTCAGGTGGAAGTATTGTAATATTTACCTTCTTTCTTGGCCTATAAGGAACACCCAAATGTTCAACACTGGGGAATTATTCAAACCCAAACATACAAATATTCACAACACTTATTACGACAGGCAAACAATGTATAGGACCAATATGGCGGAAAAAATCATGTGTCTCGATGTCAGTTAATCACGAGTTACAGAAGGCGGCCAGCGTCGCGGTGAAGGATAGCCATATATATATATATATATATATATATATATATATATATATATATATATATATATATATATTAATTTATTTAGAGCTTTACTCAGGGCTGCATGCCGACCTGTCTCAAGTTATGTTGTCCCGTGCACTCCCTGGGATGTAGGTATGGTTTTTAGAGTTCTGCGCCGCTGCCCCTGCTATGTAGGAAACATTCTGCAACGAATTTCATAGTTTTTGTTCGACGTTCCTGTTAAATGGTTCATGCAGTTATGTGCATTCTGCTTTTGTGGTTTCGTTTAGCTTCCAGACGTTTCTTGAAGACATTTAGAGTGCTATCCTTTTTGTGTTCCACAGACTAATGGCGCGGCGGCCTCATACCAGTAACAAAGAGATACTGGAGATACCGACGAGGAGTGACTGACACTGAGTGTGGCATCTTCAATGCCTGTACCATAGTGACGATGATGATTCATCAGAAGAAT
Organism: Locusta migratoria; assembly: GCA_026315105.1. NCBI lineage: Eukaryota > Metazoa > Arthropoda > Insecta > Orthoptera > Acrididae > Locusta > Locusta migratoria. Next base: position 541,104,759 of record CM048747.1, on the reverse strand, counting down.
TTCGTTTTAATACACCTTCACGTATTTTACCTGGTAGAGTTCGCCAGGACAGTTCTGCTGATTCTGAAAGTGAAGACGAATCGATCCGTAAAAGGCCAGAAGTTTGATTGGCGAAAAGGTGATTTCAGTTCGGCATTTAATGCATTTGATGACTCACCTTCACGACATTATTGCCAACTAGCGCTTGATTAAAGCTTTGTATCCTTTTTCATGTTATTTCTATCAGCAGTTCTGTTCAAATTTATACTACTCGAAGACAACCGATTTTACACTTTCACGATGGCAAATACGTCGGAATCGGTTCGTTCTCGACTAGCCAGCTGGAAAGACAAAGGTTTGGGGGACCGTTTAGCTTCATTGCTGTTTGGCTTCTCGTGGCTCGTGTTAAAACGTCAAGACTAAAGGAATATTGGTCGAGAGATGTACTTCTTAGTACGCTAATTTTTAGCGAATTTTTAAAAATACTTTTTAGAATGTTACATTTTAGTGAAAACTCGTCCAATCGTGGAGATAACAGTTTGTTTAAGATAATGAAACTAATTGATATATCACGTGTGGTGTTCTTCAGTGCATTTAATCCATACAGAAAACTCTGTGTCGATGAGAGCCTATTATTGTTCAATGCTCGCTTATCTTTTAAACAGAAGTACATTTGGAATCAAGACATTCGTGTTGAGTGACTATAAAACTGGTCTCGTCTTGGATGTCGTTGTAGGCACAACAGAAATTGAAGTCCATAATTTACTAGAAACCGGTATTTGTAAAAGATTTGTCAAGTATTCTCTCTCTATCTCTCCGTGCGACAGTCCTCGAGAGGCCCTCTGGGTACTGACCAGCCTCCATTTCATCCTTCGGCCAAGGGCGTCATTGGATGCGGTATGGAGGGAGACGTGGTCAGCGCCCCGCAATCTCGGCCGTTTTGTTAGTTTTCGTGACCGGAGCCGCTACTTCTCGATCAAGTAGCTCCTCAGTTGGACTCGCAAGGTTCGAGTGCACCCCGGCAGATCTGGATGGTTACCCAAACAGTTGCTATCCGAGCCCGACAAAGCTGAACTTCGGTGTTCTAACGGAAACCGATGTATCCACTTCGGCACTCTCTAAAAAAATCGCTATGTTTACGATAACGTTTTAGACTATTGGAAGATAGTAGCTAGCTGAAACTGTTTATTCCACACATCTGTGTTGCCAAGCTATTAAGTTTCATGTTCAGCATGCATTTACATTAGGAGATATAAGAATCCAAAGTTTACACTTTTTTCCTGTCGTGATTTACGCGAGGCAACCCAACAAGTTCAGTCCGCGTACACCGAGTACGTATGTACTGAAACTTGCTTTCCGTACAACCGCTGCTAATACAGCCCACCAAGGCAGTTCTCACCGTTAATCGACGGCGTGGTTCCTGATGAAACTTACGCACCTCAGCACTCCTGGCGCTTCCAGAGCGTTATCCAACCGCACCGGACGTGACAATGCCCGAGTGGAAACTTTCTGCCATCCAATATGTTGACCACCAAACTGCGAGCTCTCGGGCAGGCTTCACTCTCCGCCGTGCCCGTTATACCTCGCTTCCACATTACACTATACGCCCCTAGCTGTCCGCCGACTAATAACTCTTCCCCCTGCCAGGGGCCGCGCGCCTCACGACGCAAGAGAGAACAACACATCGACGATGTATCAAGAACGTTGTATTGTTAGGTTACCACATGCCAAATCTCATTTTAGTCATTGATTCAGACCCTGAGATATAACACGCATAACGTTGAAAGTTTTTAAGCGCCGATTTTTTAAGTAACTTTGCTAGCTACCACTTAAAATTCTGTTAAATATTATTCCTATGAGGTCGCATACACTTGTACACGATTACCAACGAAATATTGTCCGCGTTAAAACGGCTGAAATTTGTCACGAAGTCACGCTCACGCTGCGGAAAGTCGCGCATGTCGTCAAATAAGTGACTAAATATCGGCCAGTATTGCTTCCACGAATCTTAAAGTTCAGGAATGTCCATTTGGGACATGTTCGAATGTTCACATACAATTTCCTGTGATGGTCGAGCTGGAACATGTTCCGAAATCAGGCGATTTGTCATGGAATGACCCACGAGTTAAATGTTTGCAGCGAAAGCAGTTTCAGTGTACATTATGTCGGTCGAACAACCATTTCCAGATTCAAAGCTATGGAACAAATATCCAGATGTATTGCCCTTATTTGTAACGTCAGGGAGCACACTGACTTCGAGACTGTCGCGGCCGCCCTCGTTCCTGAATTACTCAGGCCAGGGCGAAGACGGCCGAGCGGAGAGTTCCGTAATACACAAAAGTCCGTGGACGTGGCTGCCAGTGCAGGTAGACGGATTAGGCGGCCGCAACAGAAGGCCTGACTCAGCCAGCCTGATGTGCAGGTGCAGCACTCAAAGGCAGGTGTAGGAAGATCTTGCTAGGAAGTGTCAAATCATCCTGGTTCTTAATTGTGATACGTATCTCGTCACCATTGTGAAATGTTGTCGATGTAAATGGCTTGTGATATATATATATATATATATATATATATATATATATATATATATATATATATATATATATATATTCCTGTCGGATTATACGTTCGTCGAATTGAACTGGTGATGTTATCTCGATGGCCAATGCCATCCAGTGGTTTAATCCTATATATTTGTGGAAATCGTAAATCTCACGTGTTATCCTGTAGATCTCCTGCTGTGAAGTGACACACTGATGATTGCGAGTCAATAATTTAAGTCTTATCACCATACTTTTCGCAAATGTCGTAAAATTACTTCTTCGTCATGGAAATCCACAGGTTCCTCGTTCTGATACACAATACCAACTCTAGGTAATGTAACGTCTGAACAATCACTGAAAACTATATCGGAGTTGTTGGAACTTCGATGATCTCATTACCTGCATCGAAACTGGGGAAAAAACGAAAAAATGTATGTTTTAGGCTGCTATTGAGATCTGGGTTTGTGTTAGTGTTGCATTCAACATGAATAGCGCTCACAGGTTGGAAATCCATTATACACTTTGACTCGTAATCTTTTCCAGGTATTGCGTTTTTGAGAATCCAAGTAACAGGCCAACTTATTGCTCTTCAGTAAAATCAATGGAATGTTCACTTTTAATTTCAGTTTTCAATGTGTTAATATTTGCATGTAGGTCAACACTTTTCACGGATCGTTGTATGGATGCAGTTAAGTCTACGACATCATACCCACCAGGAGAAATTTCCAGGATTATTTGTCCTTGTTATTTGGATGTTTAAGGGGGTCAAAACTACAATGGTCATCAGTTCCCCATTCCATTTCTAATCGCTAAAAGTAAAACCGTGGACGTGAAAAAATGCGTCCAGAGCTTAAGTTTGCGAAGTAGGAAGGGAATTTCACTGAGTCCATAAAACATCAACAAAATCGACAAGAAACAAAAGGAAAAGAGACAATTACACGAAGATACCTTACAACAAAGAAGCTGATGTCTGTGGTTGGCCCACCATAAGAGTAAAAAAGGAAAATTCATCCACTTGCAGCACAAGGAAATCTTCAATTAGAGTGATAAAAAAAACCTGCTCGAATAAGACTTAAAATTGAATTTTTGTTGAAGCATCATCACGTAAAACATCTGATAAAACGTCAGGGAGGTTAAAAGTCCGCTCAAGGCGGCTAAAACAGGGCAGTCAACCAAGATTTGGACTATTGTCAAACGGGAGCCACGCTGACATTGGGGTGGGTCCTCACCACGAAGGAGATGTCCGCGGGTGAGCCACGTATGGTCATTGCGGAGTCTACACAGCATCACAGAATCCCAGCGAGACGCCCACGGGGACGAACGCCACGCAGCCGTCGTCGCCTTGACAAACCGGAGTTTGTTGGGTATGCTCAGGCAACGCCCATGGGCCAAGTCCAGCCGTGTAGCCGGCCTTGCCAAGCACCACAGAGATGTACGTGCATGGACCAAATATGGAGATGGAAGGGGAAAAGAAGCTCCAGCAGGAGGGACCGAACTCTAAAGGCAATCATATGACCTGATCTGAGGCGTACCTGATGGGGCAGACGATCACATCAGAAAATAGAAGACGATAGTTCGGGTGGCCTGGGGAGCAATATACATACATTGGCTGCGTAAGCCGCGAGCAGTTGTTGGCGGCGGTCCCCTAAAGGTGAAACCCCCTGACTCCACTAGTAAGCTGTTCACTGGGCTGATGTGGTAGGCACCCGTCGCAATGCAAACCCCACAGTTGTGAATGGGGTCCAATAGGCACAATGCCAAAGGTGCCAAGACCCATAGGCAATGCACCCAAATTCGAGACGTGACTGCCCTGTAAAGCCGCAACACTGTCGAGCGATCAACACCCCAGGTCGTGTGACCCAGGTGTCGGAGAAGGTTGACACGGCGCCAGCACTCCTGTTTCAGCTGACGAATGTGGGGGGCCACGTCAGCTAAGTTTCAAAGACCAGTCCTAAAAACCGATGGGTTTCTACTACGATCAGTAGTTCATCGTTGTGATACAGTTCAGGGTGAGGGTGAAGAGTCCGATGTTGTTAACATCACTCTGGTGTTGGTGGCAGAAAACTGAAAGACGTGGGTAATCACCTGGGTCTGCGCCTTCCGAATAGCGCCTTGCTATCTGCGCTCAGCAACTTGGGTGCTGCAGGAACTAAAAGAGATACAAAAGTCGTCAGCGTAAACAGAAGGTGATACCGACGATCCAACCGCTGTCGCTAAACTGTTGATGGCAACTAAAAATAATGGATCGCTTAAAACAGAGCCATGAGGAACTCCATTTTCCTGGATATGAGAAGTGCTCAGGGAAGCACCAATCTGGACATGAAAGGTACGGACAGCTAAAAAATTCTGTATAAAAATCGATAGGGAGCCCCGGAGTCCCCACTCATGTAAAGTGTTGGGAACGTGTCGTCGCCAGGTTGTGTCACATGCTTTGTGCATACCAAAGAAGACCGCAACAAGTTGTTGGGGTCTGGAAAAGGCTGTGCGGATTACAGACTCGAGGTACACCAGATTGTCGGTGATAGATGAACCCTGGCGAAAACCGCCTTGGCATGGAGCCAGTAAGCCCCAAGTCTCAATTATCCAACACAACAACACAACCGCTGACTGACCAATCGCTCCAACAGTTTGCATGGAACGTTAGTCAGGTTAATGGGCCGATTGCTATCCAGGGAAAGAGGATGTTCGTCACGTTTAAGCACCGTGATAATGATATTCTCCCCCCCCCCCATTGTGACAGGAAAACATTATCACACCAATAAGTTTATAGACTGCAAGAAGATTATGCCGTCTGTTGAGAGGTGCTTCAGCATTTGGATATGGATGCTATCGGGCCCAGGCGCCATGCCTGGACATTGTGTAAGAGCACTGAGGAGCTGCCACTCAGTAAAAGGAGTGTTGTAAGATTCAGAGCGGCTGGCGTCCTATCCGCTCCTTCAATGTATGCAAGGCCGGTGGATAATTTGCAGAGGCAAAGGCACGAGCATAATGCTTGGCAAACATCTCTGCTGATGTGGCTGAGTCTGTACATATAGGAAGTGTGTGTGTTGTTCTTAGGTTAGTTTACCTTAGTTTAAGTAGTTTGTAAGCTATGGGCTGATGACTACGCAGTTTGGTTCGATAGATTTACAAACATTTGAACATTTTTCTGTACATATAACTCCATTTGTGGAGATCCAGGATTCCTGTTTGTGTCTGTAATCCGTTTAGCTGCCTGATTTTACTTCAGACGTGTGAGGCTGAGGTACCCATCCCAATAGTGGAGACATACCTCTACCAGCATTCCTGTTTCCGTCTTCTGACTAGCTGGCGAGCAAGAGCGGGTAGCCGTTTAAAATTGACTAGGTTCTCCTGAGAGCGGTGCCGTTCTGGAGACAAACGTGGGAGTGACAGGAAAAGGGGAAAATGGTCACTGCCACAAAGGTGGTCGTGGGCTCTCCAGTGGAAAGATGGTGAAAAGGTGTGGCTGCAGATCGGTAAATCAATAGCCGATAACGTGGCATGCGCCATACTAAAGTGTTTGGGGGCACCAGTATTTAAAAGGCAGAGGTCGACGACTCTACCTCGGCCAGAAAGTGTAGTACCACCCCACAATGGATAATGGCCGTTGAAGTCGCATAGTAGGAAGAAAGGCGGGTGGAGTTGCGATATAAGTGCAGCCAAAACATTCAAAGGGATAACACCATCCGGAGGGAGATAGAGGCTGTAAAGTGTAAACTCTTGAGTTTTCCTTACTCTGACAGCCACTGCTTCTAGAGGTGTATGCAGGGGCACAGGTTCACTATAAACATAAGTAAGGACATACACACACACACCATCTGATACCCTGTTATATGAGCTATGATTACTATAATATCCCCTGTAGCCATGGAGTCCTGGAGTCTGCATGGTGGAAAGCAAGTTTCCTGTAAGGCAACGCAGAAAGCAGGCATTACGCTTAAAAGGTGTGGTAGTTCAGCCAGGTGGGGAAGAAACCGCCGCAGTTCCACTGGAGAATGATGCTGTCCTATAACTGGGAAGCCATGATACGAGAGGGCAAATTACAACTCAGCGTCACTCAAATCATCTGACTGACGTTTTTCTGGCTCAGCATCGTTTATTTCAGGGATGTTCCCGAAAGCAAGGTCCTCATGGGACGCTAGAATCTGCACCTCATCCCAAGAGGTCGTGGAGAAGTGGTGTGTGGCATGGGAGCCACCGTGGCATCCTTCGAATCGTCACTTTCAGATCTTTTCCTCCGATCTTTCTTGTCCCTTGGGGCCTTTGCCGGCAGGGCGGGCTTCTCAGCCGCCGGGACTGAGAAGGAGCGTGAGGCCCTGCGTCTAGCAGCCTTCGATTTTGCCTGCTGCTGGCTTGTGTTGGCCATTGGTGGAACCCTTGGGAGGGAGTTTCTCAAGGGACCCTTTCCAAACGAGAGGCGCCGGAGAGCGTTGTTGTTTCTCGAGCATAGGGGTGGAGGTTTTTCCTGAGGCAATCACCTTGAGAGCAGAAGAAGGAAGGGAGCCCCCAACCACCTTGGGGGCAGGTGTACGTTTATGGCCCTGAGTGCCCACAGATAAAGAAGTAGTGGGGAAGATGTGCATCGCCAAAGACGACAGTGACGACGTGATTGCCGCAAAAGAGGTGGCCATGGTAACTGGGTGTAAGCGTTAAAACTTATTTTCGCCTCAGTATAGGTCTACCGGCCCACGGTCTTATAATCAACGATTTTTCTTTCATTTTGGTGAATAGGGCATTGCGATGAGCAGGGAGGATGCTCCTGGCCACAGTTCACGCAGATGGGTGGTGGAGTACATGGGGTGTCCGGGTGGTTTGGATGTCCACAATGCTGGCAAGTGGCGCTGGAAGGGCAACAGGACGACATATGTCCAAACCTCCAGCACTGGAAGCATCTCATAGGAGGAGGGATGTAAGGTTTCACATCACAATGGCAGCACATCACCTTCACCTTCTCTGGCAGTGTATCGCCTTCAAAGTCAACCGTGTTATTGTGAGACCCACGATAGACGCGCCGGCCGAAGTGAACATCCCGTCGGTCGCGGTTGGTGCGCAGCCCCTCATCTGACTGAAAGAGGAGATCCCTGTGAAATATAATGCCCTGGACCAGTATCAGTGACTTGTGCGCCGTAATGTTCACCGCAATACCTCCCTGCTTGTCGGAAGCAGACAACGCCCATGACTGGGTAGGGGAAGCGGTGTGGATAAACACGGAACTATTACGCATTTTGGAGAGGGACTCCACATCTCCAAACTTCTCCTCCAGATGGTCCACAAAGAACTGAGACTTCTCTGTCATAAATGATTCCCCATCAGTTCTTGTAAAAACCAAATTACTTGGTGAATAGGGCTAGTTTCTGTTAGCAGCCCTACGTTCTTCCCAGAGCGTGGCTAAGGAAGGGACCCCTTTGGGGTCATACGAAGTGCCATTGAACTCCCCACTTAGGTGAGTAAGACTCGTCCCTGTATTTAGCCCGCCGTTCCTCCCAAGGGGTTGCCAGGGAAGTGAACGTTTGGGGATCATACGTCGTTACTCTGTGGTCGTTTCATTCTCGTAGCACGAGCAGCTAGGGAACTATACGTCCACCCAGGCAGAGCCCCGCTTGCCTGGGTAAGCCTTATACAACTGAGGTGTGGCACGGTCCTCAGAGGTTGCTCGCTAGCGACTGTTCAATCTGAACAGCCATGCATCTCCTCGGCATGTAGCACACCTTAAGTTTGAATGTTTTATATAGAGGTTTGTACCGTCCCTGCACCCCGTGCGATTAAGCAATGATCCTCGGGCTCTTAAACGTACAAGCTCCACCGTCGCGCCGAACGATGGTCGTTGAAGCACGCACAGACCTTACGGTGTAGTCGACACAGCCAAAGACTCAAGACCCCGGGTTCGCCAAGTCTGTACCCAGCTAATTAATGCTGAGCCCCTGAGGGTTTCAGGATTTCAATAGTTGTTCTTCATTCTGAGCATTCTTTACAGCTTGAGCAATAGCTGCTGCACCCCCTGCCAAAGATCCGATTGCCGACGGGCCCACAAATATGGAATGTAAAAAGAGGATATATGCCGCCAGATGCTTTGGGTATTTTAAGTGTTCTCGGTTCTTTAACACGTCTTTTCATTACATTTCTATCTGCAGCAGTTTCTGAGCGGATACTATGTTTTGTAACTTTTTTATCCCTTTCCTTAAGGCGTCTTTGGGTTGCTTTCATAGCGTTTCTGAATGTTAAGCCTGCAGCCATCTTAATGATTTTGATTATGTGTTTTTCATGACACGTATGCCAAGCTAGTGAGTTGTATGTTGTTTAGAATTCTTATTATATACCAAATGTCAGCTTTCACCAAACTATTATGTTTTGATGGAAAACCAAGCCATTTTACGTACAAGGTTACCTTTACATCTCAAAATTCGTTCCACAAAATACGTATTCGGTTTGGAAATTTTCTGTAATTCTTGTGTATAAAAACTTTCTGCAATAACTTCACTATCCTGTAAGATGCACGTTCTACGATTTGTCTACAGGATTGAGTTTATATCCGCTGACCAATTCGGTAGATAAGATTTATCGAAAGCCGACTTGTATTTTGAAACTCTTACCGTATCCTCGTCGTTGAATTTCTGTTTGCATGCATCGATCGTTTTCATATGACTGTAGACGGTATTTAGAAGCCTATTGTCTGGAGCATATTTCGGCCTCATGTTTATAGAACGATGTGTCCTTCGATTATAATATTCAATTATTAGTGGTGGGATATCTAGCCTTTTGTACGAGACAAAAAGGTTAAACAGTACACACATTTTGGCTTTAATACTGCTGTTCAAGCATTCCATAATACTAATTTTCTTCTCGGTGAATGTCGACTAGTGGTTTATTCCACAGCGTTCCATTACTGACTGGAAATGAGTGTTGTATACCTCACGCCTGTGATAGTTTTGTAGAGTATCTGGTCTGCGATGTGTACCTGTTTGAAAATGCTGTTCAAACACACTTTCAACCTCTTTACCTGTCTTTTTTCTCACTGGTAGGGTGAAGGCAAATTTGTAATAAGTATCAATCACCATTAGAATGTATTTAAAACTCTTATTGTGGCTTTAATGGTATCTCACATATACAAGGTCTGCTTGCCATAAATCCTCAAGACCTTCTTATTATAACACTCCTGCGAGGATACGTTTTTCGTGCAGGTTTATGAAGTTCATTAACAACTGCCTTTATACCTACTCAATTATATGTCGTTCTCATAGTTCTGAAAGGACTGATACGATTTCGGTCTTATGGTCTGTATTACCTGCCGCTGATGAAGCAATAAGTAGTCGTAAACGATCTATATTTCGTTCGGATCATCGAAGCAGGGATAGATTGTTCAATTTATTATTGTAAATATCAGCACCTTTGCCATATTCGAATTTATTGGCTAAAGCAGACTTATTAACATTCTTGTACTTACCATTGTCTTCTTCTTTTATACGCCCTCTTTTCGTGTTGTTTTATCTGTGTGCATTTGTTATACGCAATATTTCACCATATCTTTGCAGTTCATTCGAGCTGAATTTCTTTGGATTCGATGTCTCGACAAATATTAACCTAATTTAATCCTGTGTTTGTGGGTGTGTTATTGGCCCGACCTGAATCGTATCTTACATTAAACGTATAGGAAATCTACTAAGCTTATATATGGTTTATCCTTACACACTCCATATGTATCATTTGTTTGTACAACGCCGTGCATATTATTGTACTCACTAACAGCTGTGTCATCATCATCATCATCCTGTTTTTTCTTTTTTTGAATCATCAATTCTGTCTGAATTCCGATCGTTCATGAGCCTGTGTAGACTATTGGTTATCGGGTTAAAGGCTTCTGTGAAAATTTTTCCTCCGTGCTGTTGATATAATTTTAACTAGCGTATTTTCTGGCGAATAGCTTTGCAGCCTTCGATAATTTTACGTTTGGGCACCAAACAGCAATACAGTAACATGTAAGGTATTTCCAGGTATTTGCTCAGTTACTCACCCGATTTGTTGACCTCATTTATTTATTTTTTCATTACTGACAACTCGCGACATTTTGGTTGTTAGAAGCGTGTGAACTGCCTGAATCTTTTTCATGGAGTTTCTGAAGCTGAGATTCAGGTTTCCTAATAAGACTACGTAATTCTGTTACTTCTGAATTACTGGCGCCATTTTCGAGTGGAGATTCAATATTTTGGATACGGCTATATAATCGTGCTAGTGTTAAATAACTCTCGCTCCTTTGAAATAGAGACAAGTCGTATATGCAAACCGGTTCACTGCGTGCAGAATACACTTATGTATTGGAACTTTACCTTTTAAGGTGTAGGACTTCCTAGAAATTTCGCCTACATCGCCCCTCATTCAGTTTCCTTGTTTCTAAAAAGGTTCAAATGTTTGTTAAGGTTATGGGACTTAACTACGGGGTCATCAGTCCCTAATCTTACAAACTACTTATGAACTACTTACGAACTAGGACGGCACAAATATCCATGCCCGAGGGGGGATTCGAACCCCCGACCGTGGTGGCCGTGCTGACCGTGACTGGAGCGCCTCAGTCCCCTCGGCCACCGCGGCCGGCTTTCCTTGTTTTGCAATAACGAGAACCCGAATGATGTGGGGTTCCAGCAATCGGAGCATATGGATGTAAATTCACTGAATGTCATATCGGATGATACATGAGTTTGGTAAGTATTTTTAAATTAGTGTTATCCTGTCTAAAATCAAAAATTAGGTTAGCATTACTCCTTATTAGTTATTAGTTGTTTAGGAATTCTCGAATATCTCTGACGCGAGTAAAATACATCGGCATTCATATGCCGACCTAAACAAAAGTATTTGCGAATATGATCCTCATTATCCACTGCAACATCATCAAATATTAATACACTGTTTGGTTTTATCTTCTCTGGTAGTGTAATGTCATTGCTTTCGCCGAAAGACTGGTTGCTAACATCATCAAAGTTCTGTCGAATTTTCTGCAGCAGCTGGTAGGCTAAGGTCGGCCGAATCGGGTCAAAATTTATTAAAATCAAAATAAATGACAAATTTACACACGACCAAATTTTCATTGTATATCCATAAAAACTATGATCTTTTGTTTGTAAACTCAAATATAATACAGTTCTTAAATATTGTTCATAGTTTCACAAAATAAATCTGATTGCTGAGCTGCATGATCCCACTTGCCTTCTTCAAGTAAGCGGAATCGGATCATCAATTCGGCGAATAGGGTCAGTACGAAAATGTATGCATCATTTTAAAATAGCAACACATTTTCCACAAATCTCTTCGTCCCTGCTGCACCAACACAATTCTCATGGTACCAGTCCCTGCCATTTCCTTGACACTGAAACCTGTCACCAAGTTTCGCTGATACTGAATCGCTGTATTTAATGTTGCAGAGTTCACAAGATGTGTCATCGTCATCTGTTTCTTCAGAGTATTCTGATGAACGTGACGCTGATGATTCATGCTGTAGGTCTTTTCTGCTCTTAACCTAGCGTTTCTTCAAACTTTAGGGCTGGGATGTCATTTTTTTCTTTTTTTTCCAATCTATTTTTGTTGCATTTATATTTTTTGGGGATGTAAGAAGTAGTGCTTTCTATTTTCTGACCACGTTTTACCTTTGCTGGATAATCCTTTCCACTTTGCAGTCGCCGTTGTAGACAGGAATGCTGTACCCCAAACAATTAATTCCCTGCATGGCGCTGACTCCTCCCCACCTGGTAATCTTTAATTGCATTTTGCATGTCATCCTCGCTCCACAAAGTAACGGTTTTTCTTTTATATTTCCCCGTCTGCAAGAAAAATAACCGAAAACGAATTAATAAATTACGAAACAATATAATAACTGCAATGAATCGAAATAAAAGCATTGACCCTTTTTACCCGGATTGTATTGACCCGATTCGGCGGAAATGACAATTATTTTTTCCCTGCGTTTGCAGTCCTGCACAAGCATAACCACGCGCCGGTAACACCGTAATCTTTTCTCCATTATATAAATTTACTGGTAAAAGAATACTTAACAAATTACTGAACGAATTACACAGATATATGAATCCAAAGCTGTTTTACAAAGGGGAAAATTTTAAGAACTTACCGCAAACAGCGCAATCTTCCACACTTTTTTACACAACAACGAACACGCCTGACAATGTCTATCACTTTACAACTCATATACAGAATTCCAACAGTCACCGCTGTGTGGCAGCCCTTCCCATACTACTTCGTACATCGCGATTAGGCGGAAATTCCTAAAATTGGCCCGATTCATCTTCCGATCCGATTCGGCCGACCTTACCCTATTTTGGTTGAATTACTGTTTTGTAAAATACATAGACATGGTGGAAGAAATCACACTCGGGATGTGTTAACAGGGACTGAAATACGTTTGTTTTTCCAGTCAGATGATACAACATTTAATGCACGTATGTTGTCAGGAAGTAATGCACAATTATTTTCATTGTTTTTCATCAGCACCATTGCATGACCAGTCGGTTACTAGAAGTCCCTGTTTTTCTTTACTCCACTCAGCCATTTTACTTACTAATCACTTCAGTTTATTTACATGCACCAGGCTTTGTATGGCGAAGACTTTGAACGTCGTGTACAGTTTTGCGACTGGGCACAAAATAAATTACGGGACAATAACAGATTTTTTTCACGCGTTCTGTTTAGTGACGCAGCGTCAGTCACAGAGGTAATGTAAACCGGTATAATATGGTCTTTTGGGCAACGGAAAATCCACGACGGCTGCGACAAGTGGAACATCAGTGACCTTGGCAGGTTAATTTATTGTGCGGCATTATGGGATGAAGGATAATTGGCCCCTATTTTATGGATGGCAATCCAAACAACGTAATGTTCTACCGATTTTACTATGGCGATGTACTTTCAACACGATGGATGTCCGGCACATGGCTCGAGTGCAGTTCAAGCAGTCTTAAACAGAATATTTAATGACTGGTGGATTGATCATAGAAGTAGCGTTTACCGGATCTTACATCCCCGTATTTCTTTCTGTGGGGAAAACTGAAGGATATTTGCTATCGTGATTCACCGACAACGCCTGAAAACATGCATCAGCGCATTGTCAATGGATGTGAGAACATTACTGAAAGCGAACTACTCGCTGTTGAGATGGATTTCGTTACGGGTATTGCCAAATGCATTGAAGTTGAAGGACATCATTTTGAGCATTTATTGAAGTCATGGGGTAATTACAGGTCAACACGCAGTAACAGCATGCGTTCTCATAAAGTATGATAATTTCACAAAAGTACACATATCACATTGGAAACAATCGAAATTAAGTTCAAACGTACCGACGATCTGTGTTTCAATTTAAAAATCGTTCCTGTTACCCACTGTTCGTCTAAAATTGTGAGCAATATGTTTGTGAATATTACAGCGCCATCTATCACAAAGCGACAAAAGTGTTCCAAATAAAACATTCATATTTATTTACGTACTAGACGAATATGTAATAAAAAATGGAGATACCTATATAAAAAATAATGATGTTGATATTCGTTTGCCCTATGACAGTGCCATCTAGCGGGCCAACCATAGTGCCATCTGTTTTCGCCCTACATGGTAGAAAAGTTTTGTTCTGTGTAGTTTTCTCTTTTGATGCCTATTTCGTGAGATATTTGGCTCGGTTACTATCAGTGGACCATACTCTGTCCTTGACAAGTGGAGACTGGTGACCTTGTTAGTGTGCGCTAACTGGATGTGGTCTACATATGTAACATGATACCTCTCCCTATGCTCTGACTGGACGTTGTCTCGCCCCTCCCCTTGTCACATGGGTAGCGTACTTAATATGATACGCAGATGGGTGGGTGAAATCTGCGCCCTAATGATTCAGCATTACATCAGCTGTAATATGTCACTCGTAACCTTGATGTGTGCCAGACAGTACCTGACATAACTACTCATATATTTTACTGCTGTAGGTGAATAAGTTCCTAATTAGAATTAGAATCCCAACTGCCACGATTCCTGTTCCATTACATCATGGAGCTACATCGAGTTATTAGATGTATTTTTCGCCCGCTAGCCTAGGTAAAAGCGCTTCTGTGCTCATTGAGGAATGATTTAGGACTTAGGAGGCCTGGTGTAATCTATATCTGCTGTCATTGTGCGAGAGTTTAGATAGGTTGGACAGTCGGAACCATAGAAGATCGAGGTACGAAGCACAGTCGGCACACACGGTTGTTTCAGCCAAACAAGAGTGTGACTAACCAGCAATGTGTTTCCGAGAGCGAATAAGTATTGATGATGAAATGCAAATCGTTGCCTCTGCTTCTCGGTGTTGGGTCTTTGTTGAAGGAGGTAGTTGAAATTCGTCTCTCAGAAAACATTAAAATTAGAGACATGGTGTTTCCCCTAAGTAAAATGTGGTGCCAGTATTTATTACCCTTGGAAAAAAAAAACAATGGTCTGTTCCACCACAGGGGCGCTGTACGACAGAGCACCATACCGTTGATAATTGCGCATGCACGGTTGGCCTCATGCGGCGTATAAAGTGGCCGATGTCATGGGATGAAATCAGTTCCGGCGGATTGGTGAAACAGAACATAAATCTGAGAATGCCGCCCAAATGAAACGCCGAAATATTATGTTCACATGACGTCCTTATCTGCCAGAGAACCGCAGAAGGACGTCAATGAATTCGACTTGCTATTTCAATTTTAATACCGAACTACCTTTGGCTGGATAGACAGGGGATGAGAGAAGGTATAGGTAATGGGTATCATTATATACTGAGTTCCAGGCCATATTCGAGGCTCTCAGAGGCTGACACTATGAGAACGAACTCGCGCTATGTCCATTTTAATGTTATTGAATGTACTATTAAGGTGCATTAGTGTTACTATTGTCATTCAATTATTTTTACTTTTAAACTACGCATATTTTTCATGAAAGCCTCTTAGACTTTGTCAATGCAATGAAGATTTATTGTTTAAACATTGCATATGGAGTACATGAAACGATTACATTAACAAAACACCAGTGCAAGTGGAACCGATGTACCAAGTGTTGATCCATGCTGAGACAACCATATCAGAACATTGTGTAGCTTCCGCAGGTGGCAATGGATGTACTGATTCCGGTACCCATTCATACAGATGGTGAATACTGCTTTGAAGTATATTTTCCACCTGCGTTAGATCTGTGTACGTAGGTCTGCAAGAGTCGTCGGTTAGTGAGTTGCCGTGTTGTCATCACGTGATACACCGGGTGATCAGAAAGTCAGTATAGTTTTGAAAACTTAATAAATTACGGAATAATGTAGATAGAGAGGTAAAAATTGACAGGCATGCTTGGAATGACATGGGGTTTTATTAGAAAAAAAACTACTAGTTTTCGCAAAAAAGACAATCCCGAGGATCGTGCTAGACGAAGATGTTGACGAACTACTTGGAGGGCACATTCAGTTACGCGTTAGCGAGTATTATCCTGTTGTAGTAACACATCATTTAGTGTTGAAAGAATAGCAAAGCAATGGTTGTTGCAACATTATACACAATTTAAATACTGGTCAGCATCTCTCCGCAAATACCAAACGTGAAAGAATTTTGTAACCTCTTGAACGTCATATCATAAAGTCTGGGGTGGGGCTCGTGTATCTTGGCGAATGCAGTCTAAGAGATAGTGCTCACCTGGTGCACATTGTACGCGCATTTTTGTGCAGGCAGTCTTTGCTTTCATCGAAGAAGATCCTTTCTTGCATTTAAAGAACGGAATTTCAAATCTTCAAATGTTTGTATAGCTTATGGGACTTAACTACGGGGTCATCAGTCCCTAAACTTACAAAGTACTTGTGAACTAGATAACACTAAGGACGGCACAAATATCCATGCCCGAGGGGGGATTCGAACCCCCGACCGTAGTGGCCGTGCAGACCGTGACTGTCGCGCCGCAGTCCCCTCGGCCACGGCGGCCGGCAAAGAACGGAACCCATAAATACAATTATATTAACGGGATTAATATGTGTAGACATCGGCAGTCATCAGGCGACAGGATCCAAGTGGTGTAGATTAAAATTTATTCCTTTGGTAAAGGAAATTCAATAAATTGTACAAAGTATTCATATTTGATCAAACAAAACTAAGTGTACCTTGTGAATCAATACTGTTCTCTTCACTTCTTTAAATGAGTTAATCACATCACTCGTACTCCCAGAAAAAAAGTATTCTTCAGCCATGAACTACAGAAGGTGTTTAAAATGCCAACCCACAACGTGACAGAATGCTTGACGTCTAAATTTCATTGCATTCCCTATTTACTCAAAGACATCGTCGGTAGTAAGAACAACCTCACAAGCCGCAATTCGTCTCGCTACTAGGTTTTCTACCGAATTCACGAAGTTTTAGTTCGCATCATTCTTTAAATGGTCTCACAGGAATAATACTACGGCACCCTGGAGCACTGCTGCAGGAACCACTGACGGAACTCCACATGTAGAGGATGTTGGTAGGCAAAATCTCGTGGTTTCATAAATTTCCTGCAGATGCCTTATATTTTCATATAGCACCCGCTCTGTATTGCGTGCGTCAGAGCACAGATGGTTACTGATGGTTTTGCGTTAAACCTATCTTGTACGTTCTGTGCAAAGCGTGGCTTACGAATGTTTCAAGAGTGAATAGAGTCTTTTTGGTGCTTTGTGTAAGTACCAGTTCCAGATAGATGCAGATGTACGGCCGAATATGTGGAATTGTGTAACTGATTCCAATTTGTGTATCGTTGTCCATAGAAGTGTCTTGCTGCATAACCATTGTCACTCGCCTCACCCTGAAAGGACAGCATGCCATGCTGCTCGCCCCAAGTGATGTACTTCATGATGCACAAAAGCAACCGACAAACTATAACGAAACAGCATTCCTACTGAATATGTTTGTCAGTTTGCCGGAATTGGCCGCATTTAGCGCCATCTAGTGTCAAGACTGTTATCAGAAAGATTGGGTAATTTGCTGACAGCAGTCTATTTATTCAGAACACAAGTTACTAGAGGGATACACTAGAGGCTCATCTTTCACTTTCTGGAAGCCATTGCGTGACAATTATGAACTCAGGTTCTGTACTTCATTTTGTTCGAAAACATATCTTCTACCACCAATCGAAGTTTATTAGTACCATTAAGGGTTGAAAGTTAAATAGTGGCAACATTGCTGTGGAGACACTATGAAATGGAATTTATCTTTGTCGCTGATACCACACACTGTTGACATACCTACCTTACGTTGGACACAGACAAAAGTATACAGACGGGAAACCTCCGTAAGGGCCCGGTCACACGCTCAGGGGTGTGGGGATAGAGGGTTACCATCAGTTCCGTAAGATGTCCCATGATGGCGCTGCAGTCAGAAGCAGCCCTTTAAAACGGGCCAGAGCAGGCGGCAGGTAGCGGCTGTCCACACCACCACCTGCCCTCAAACGCCGACACACCGGACTCATCCCTGGCCTCGTGGCAGGCGGCACGAGCTCTGCCCTCAGCCTCCCCTCCACGCTACCCTCTGACGTCGACAGGCATAAAGCTCTGTATAGGGAAAGTATGGCCAGACTGCCAGCGGCAGCCATGTTGGGCCTATTGCGCAGCTGCTTACACACCGACCGCTGCAACGTTCCCAGCGCTTAACAATACTTATCAACCGATTTTGGGAAAACTATTCAAGGAAAGAATTAATTTTTTCGCGTGTTATAGTGTGATATATTCGCTCCATAATGATCTTATTTTGTATTCATTATTACTGATAGTTTCCGTGCTACATCAAATTAAGTAAACTACTGCGCAAAATTTTGAAGACGTTGCAGAGGAAAAATCGCATTGCGTAAAATTTGCGTATGGTTGATTTTAGCACATACAATGCTGCGGACGGAATGTATATAAGATATCGAAATTTTATTTACGGTTGAGAGCAGAACGATAACTCTTTTCATTCTCGAGATACAGGGTGTTACATCCGACGGACAGATGCGGGAACTTCGCGTAGTTCTGTCCATGCGGATCAGGCTGCTTTACTGATTACTTATCGTCCTATTTTAAGAAAACTATGGTTTGTGGCTCCAGATCTAAAGAGTTCGCCTATAAATTCAGATTGACCTGTATGTAGCCAAATATTCCAATAGACCGCGAACATGTCGTCATCGGAGCATAGTGTAAATTAAGAAAACAACTGAGATCATGGATAAGTTTTTGATGAGTATTTTCTTGCGTACTATGTACTTATATCTTACATGAACTACGAAAAATGCAAGGAGATACCCACTACATGACTTTTACCAGAAATTAGAGGTGCCTTTACAACGCCAATTACATTTGAATATCTAATATTTGTCTTGTTTAAATTCTTATTTTTTTCCTGTAATGATACACTTAACACACTAAAACGAATGAGAGAACCTCGCTTCAGGAACTCTATTAATTTTATATGTATACGGGAATATAGTTCACTCTCTAATATGTCAAAAAATTGTCTATTTTCGGCAATTACCTGCAGATAAAATCAACGACGCGTGAATAATTTAACCTCACTACATTATGCAGAAATTTCTTCACAAATTTATTGAAGTTAATAATATATAGGTATGTGCTGTGTGATCCATTCATCAGTGAATCTTTAATCTATTAATTTACATTAAGAATTAAAATCATCACAGAACAACAACCGAAGTTCGCTTCTGGACTCCTAGATTTCTCTGACGACTTTCATCAGTCTGACTGTTCATCGTCCTGTATTTCTGATATCGAAAGGAAGTACTACAATGTTTACCACCCTTCTTCGATTCTTAAAAAACACCCAAAGGAACAACACTGTGGCATTATTCAAACCAAAACATACGAATATTCACAAGGCTTCTAATGGCAGCCAAGCAACGTATAGGACCAAGATGGCGGAAAGAACCACGTGACTTGATTTCAGCCAATCACGAGGTGCAGACGGCGGCACGCCGCGCGGAAAAGGATGGCCATACTTAACCCAATATAGAGCTTTAGACAGGCACCCTCAGAAGCGCCTCTAGTGTAGTGTACTGGTACTAAGCCCGAGAACCACCAGTCGTCTGCTGGCATCTTATGGAACTATGAGTTTGAGGGGGTTTCTTCTCTGTATATGTTACTCTGTGCCTCAGAGCAAATGGACTCGCCTGTCACACCGAACCATCGTGCGCACAATCGAGTGAAACACAGTCACTGGTGGGCGAGTGGTCTAACATAACGGTGTCACTGTGTTTTCGAAACAGAAACATCACAGTTGGAACAATACTCCATGTACCAAAGTTCATACAGTACGACGTGTCATTAAGGTCTTCATTGCCGTAAAAAGTAGTGGCACGTTGGGCAACAGCGTTCAACAAACGTCAGCAGACTGTATCAGACACGCATCGGGCAGGTCGTCCTGGCGTCTCTGAAGAAGAAAAGCGTACTTTTGCCGCGATAGTGTATTGTAATCGGCACCGGTCGACTGCATGACAATGTGCAGGCGCATACAATGCAAGATGTGGCTGCACTTTTCAGTCTATGGAACTGGGACGTACTTCACCATCCATCATAATCACCGCAATTAAGTCTTTGTGACTTTGATTTGATTCTGAAGATGAATGTCACACTTCGTGTCTTTCGCTTCAGAACTGTTCTAAAGATCCTACAAGCAGTAGACCGCTACACTCGCACCATCAACAGAACGGGTTCTGCTAACGGGATACTATGCCTCCACATCGCTGGCAATAAATAGGGCCGGCCGCGGTGGCCGCGCGGTCTACGGCGCGTCAGTTACAGTCTGCATGGATATTTGTGCCGTCCTTAGTATTAGCTAGTTCTGAAGTAGTTTGTAAGTTTAGGGACTGATGACCCCGTAGTTATGTCCCATAATGTTATCACATTACATATGGGTGAGAGTCATTTCAGTTGCGGTTCACTATCTCTACTCTCCGGTTATTATCTAGTTGAGAAACGTCAGATCGTAGTTTGCACAGCTAATGATGTCACCAAAAATCTTCATACAATCATCTGATTGGTCTTCTATAAGGATTTGTAGCACACTGTGCTGGGTAAACATGATACACATAGCGGTTGTGTGTCAGAATTAGTGGCAAGTACCATTGCCTACTCCTACTACTACTGCGGGTGCCTAAGAACTGGGAGCAGTTAGCACGTACCATTGTTCCAACTTCCTCGATCTTGGATCTTCTTCATGCTCTTCATGCCCGACAAGTATGCACGTCACCTTCTAAACTGTCCTGTATTTGTAAAAAAACGTCAGACCTACGACACAGTGTGTCTTCACTGTACAACTGATCCGTCATTTCAGACATTTTGGCACTGGTTTTTCCTAATTTCTGGCAGAATTTGATGTTTGCACATTGTTCTAACTGTGGCACAAGATCTGTCTGATGCATTCAACTCGCTATACTGCTTCTCTCTCTCTCTCTCTCTCTCTCTCTCTCTCTCTCTCTCTCTCTCTCTCACACACACACACACACACACACACATATATACACTACTAAGTGTGTTTGCCTCTGTAACTTATAAAATAATATGTGACGGGAAATTTTAATGTGGTAGGTCAACACAAGAAATGTTACACTTTCTACGGAGCTATGAACATAGTTTATTGTATCATTTTCCAAAGAGTTACAGCACAAAGATATAATATTTTTAAATGGAACAATAGTTTTTTCTATAGTGCATTGGATTCGTTGAAACCAGCTGCGTCCAAATCAATTTAAACTACATTCCTATCACTGTTAGTTTGGGACCTACAACCCTTCAAAGTTTCAGGGGCAGATACCACACGCTGTACATAATAGATGGCTGTGTGGTGGGTGATGGATGTTATGGCGGTGGGAAGTTGATTTACATGAGATGTTCAAATGTGTATCCATGCTCCTCAATGCTTAATGCAATGCGCCATCGAAAGGATCTGCGGACGAGATGTAACATCGCTGGTGTGACAGAGCGACATGCGTCCTCGATGCACCGTTTTATATCATCTGGGGATCTGGGCTCAGTGACACAAACACGATCCTTTAGATATCCCCACAAAAAGAAATCTACTAGTGTTAAATCAGGTGACCTTGCGGGCCATGTATAAGGACCATGGCGCCCCTACCATCTTCCTGCAAACCTGTTGTTTAGTTCTTCCACAACAGCACGCGCAGAATGGGCTGGGTGACCATCGTGCTGCATCCACATATGAACTCTCGTGTGTAGACACACATGTTCTAGGAGACCACCCAAACCGTCTGCTATAAAAGCGCGATATAACTCACCTGTCTGTGTACCTGGAAGTAGTGTGGACCGATGATTTCATCCCCAAAGATTCCACACCACACGTTAATAGACCACCTACGTTGACGGTCGACAGGTCGTACCCACCGAGGATTGTCTGCGGCCCAGTAGTGCATGTTATGGTAATTCACTGCACCATAATTTGTGAACGTGGACTCATCAGAGAACATAACACTTTGTAAAGACTCCAGCGTGAAATTATGCATGGCCCACTCACAGAATGTCACTCTTGCACGGAAATCGTTCCCATGCAGCTCCTGGGTCAGTGACAGGTGGTACGGGTGAAACCTGTGGTCGTGTACGCCACACAGATGTGAGACTGACACCAGCGACTGCAGTAACGGCTCGTAAGCTGACATGAGGATCGTGGTATAGTGCAGCTAAAACAAACACCTCCGTCTCCTCACTTCTTGCAGGTCTTCGTCTGTTGCTGCGGCGCATTACCAAGCTGCCTGTTTTCCGAAGTCGTTGTTCGGTACGTAAGAACGTAATGGGTGCCGGGGCTCTTTGCCTAGGACATCTCACGGCATACGCCGTGGCTTCTTCAGTCTCATCGTGTCGGCACTCACCGAGCATCAGCAACATGTCAACGTACTCTTTGTTCATGTATGCTATCGTCATCTGATGTCAGTGACTGTGGTATATTGAGCCCCGATTGTTTGTGTGGCTCCAACTGTCGGGTATACGGTGTGCGGCGACAGTCGGCAGTCTAACAGCACATCGAGTAAGCTTCTCGCTCCGGGACACCGGTGACGTTACAACTCGGTCGCACCACATTTAGAAGGCGCATTGCATTATGCGCAGCGTTTGTGGTATCTGCCCCTGAAATTTTGAAGGGTTGTAGGTCCCAAACTAACAGTGATAGCAATGTAGTTTAAATTGATTTGGACGCAGCTGGTTTCAACGAATCCAATGCACGATAGAAAAAACTATTGTTCCATTTTTAAAAATTTTATCTTTGTGCTGTAACTCTTTGGAAAATGATACAATAAACTATGTTCATAGCTCCGCAGAAAGTGTACCATTTCTTGTGTTGACCTACCACATTAAAATTTCCAGTCACATGTCACATATTATTTTATAAGTTACCTAGGCAAACACACTTAGTGAAACACCTATATATATATATATATATATATATATATATATATATATATATAGAGAGAGAGAGAGAGAGAGAGAGAGAGAGATTGTCTAGTTTGTATTTTTTTATATCCTGTATCATTCAAGATGCAAGGGATATTACATTAACAGTCCATGGGCATTGAATAAAATAAGTTCGTAAGGACAGTATAATTGAATACCTACTTTATCTAATTTCTAAAATTTTTTCATCTTATTTACTTTGTGAAACTTTGTTCTATTGCTTTTAGTATGTAAATGTTTCCACACGAAACATCTCTTTACTGTGTAGTCATAGATTATTGGCAGAAGCCAATATGGAAAAACTCTTGCAATACTCTGTTGTAATCATTGAGAGTGGCATGGCCAGCTATATTTAGTTTTTAACTCTTTGGCTCGTCTGTATTGCCGTATTTCTCACCATCCATGTGATACATTATACTACAGAGTGTCCTAGATCCTAATTCGTAACATCAATAAATAATTTCAATGGTCTTAAAATTATATCAAATTTGAAAAGTGATATACATGTGAATAAATTTTGGATAAATACACGCTCAGAAAACTTTAATGTTCATAACTTGCATATGATAAATCATGTATCAGATGTAGTAGACTGATTTCATGGGTATGTCACTTTACATTGTTTTCTGCAACAGTTACATTTCTGTAATGGACTTTATTCAAACTACCTAAATATTTTCAGAATGATTATGTCATTACACGTGTACAGAGTCAGCAAAGGATAGACTCAGCGATCAACTTTGACCTTTAAATGGGGATATTTTACAGACAAAGTAAAGAATCTTAATTTTTATGGGTGGGAAAGCATTTAGTACCACAGCTATAAATCCATTCTTGTAGCACTACTACATATAACTAAGTGGCAGTTCTACTTGAAAGTGAGCAGTATAGTGGTGTAGGTGGCGACGACAGAGAAGTAGACGAGGAAGAGGCCGAGGTGCAGCGAGAGGAAGTCCAGCAGGGTGGCCTCTGGTCGGCGTGAGGCCACCTGGTGGCGCAGCAGCCGCAGCTCCCGGTGGACACCCCTGCTGCCAGGGCTGTACCTCTGCAGCAGCAGACACGCCAGGCGTGGCGCGCGGCGCGCCTCTGACGTCACACAGTGCGCGGGCACCAGCAACAGTGACACGGAGGCTATTTGCGTTGTAAACGCTAAACAAATTGCTGGCATATTCTTGTAGAATTGTACCTTTGTGACAAAACATCACACGACATCCAATGTATGTAGAAACGTGATGAACAAAAAGAGAAGTAGAAATTTTTCGTGAGCGTGATTGACTGAGGCAGATAGGTCACAAATTGCTTGATAGCCTCGCCTGAGCGTCCGTATCTTTGAAGAAGTGCACAGATCGTGTTGGTTGGCTTTGCAGATATTCTTGCCATGTAGACTTTCTTGACAAAAATGAATATTTCTCTGTTTGTGAGAGCACCATGTAAACATGCAAGAGTTGATACTATTTAATCTATTCTTTACAAGTAACTGTAGATTACAGAATCTTAAAATTACTATGTAAATAATGACAACATTTTTGTAATGCACAAGAAATACGAAGGTCCACCGAAATTCCGGTGTAGCTGTTGCTGAACAAGTGACACAAACCGTATAAAGTAATAGTAGTAGGAGGAGCTGCAGTTTGACAATCTTAGCAAATGAGCAAAAAACTGGTGAAACGCTGATCATGAGGGCCCTGTCACAGATCAATAATTGCTGGAGCATTCTTTCATATTCGGCTTTGGTATTTAGAGCATCACACACAATAGCTACTATTACCAGCGTTTGATAGCCAACAGGAATCATAAAGGTAACAATTTGCATTGCAGAATATCTTGGTAGGAAATGAATGTGGAGAAAGATCAGTATGCAACATGAAATTATATGTACACTGGCAATAATCACACAAATCGTAAACTCTTTCCTTGTTTTCCTGATGGATGTACTTCCTACGTCAACTGAGAATGGCATCAAACCGAGCACCTTACAAACCAACAGGAATGGTTTGATATCCAACAACAGACGCGCTGTACCACCTGGAGATGTGGTTCCCTTTACTAGAACTGGCGGCATCTGAAAGACAAACACAATTATGTAGCTTAACAGGAGACAGGTGACTCATGAAGTAAGACAACTCATTATGACATATAACTGTCCCATGGGAAAACGTATCTGGTCCAGTAACGAATCCCTCAACACCTACAACAAAAATGTATCCATTGCCTTCCTCTCCCACAACTACCCTACAGATCTCGTCCGCAAGCATATATCCTGAACAGTCCATTGAACAGTCCATTCCTCTCCTTCCAGCGACAATTTTACTAACCCCAGACGACCCAGAAGCACCACCGTAGTCACCAAGTACCATCCTCATGGTGTCGCACAAGTATGAAGTACGCGCCACTTACTTTCGCCCCGCGCCGCCATGCACACACGGCACGGCGTTCTTATGATGTCAGCCACGAGCGCCCTCTGCTGCTATCCCACTCATGCCCACCACTGAACGACATCGTTCACTTGGGACTGAGATAGGAACCAGTTAACACTTTGGAATCAGACCAGTGAAGACTTGGCTATCGGTTAGGCACTAGTCAGGCCTCTAGCTCAACTATGTATCAGCATTCTGCAGTACTGAGCTATGTAAAAGTTAAGTATTACTAAGTCTCTATGAAATATATATCTCGTTCTAATATACTCTAGTGTTTCTAGTTTCTGCTGTCCCACTGACTGCTCACCTTCGTACCTGCACAAGCGTGCATCCTTTATTCCTGTGTCGGTCTCTTTCTACTCGGCCACTGTCACCTACGACGGAAACAAGACACAAAAGCGTCGACGAGGCTGGGACACAAATGTGGCGACGAGGAGCGATAGACGAACCTTGGACCAGCCCGCTTGCAGCAGCCAGACAGCAGCAGTTGGAGCACACAGAAATTGCTCCCGCCAACCCACCCTTATTATAAGATTCTTGGGGGAACATTTTCAGTTACGTGTTTTGTGGACTTTTTGTTGCAGAACATCCTCATTTACATTGCATTTGTGTTTTGTTATAATTTACTTAATCGGTCAGCATGGCCACTACCCCAAACCCAAACTTAATGGAAATTATTCTGTTACAGACGGTGCAAATCACACAACTACTCCAAGCGGTGTCACAGTTGACGGCACAGACAGCTCACCACCAACAACAACAGCCGCCAATATCTACCGCCACACCGCTTCCTACATTCCGCCAGTACAATGAACATGAGGAAGAATGGAGCAACTATTTGGCGCAATTTCAAGAACTCGTCGCGGCTCATCAAATTACAGGTCAGACAGTTAACCATCTGTTATTATCTGTGGTGGGCACTCACACCTTCGTATTACTGCAGAAACGTTTCCCCTACGCATCTCCTAATGATCTAGACTTTGAACAAATAGTACATGCACTGAATGCTCATTATGAGAGAAAAGTTCTCGTAGCTGCGGCGCGGTACCGATTTTTAGACTTAAAAAATTACCAGAGCAGTCACACCAACAGCGGATTACTGAGTTGAAGGGCTTAACCCGCAAATGTAAATTTACTTGCTCTTGTGGACTTTCTTATAGTGACGTAAAAGTGCGACGCAAAGGTCGCCCCGGAGTGTTAGACAAAGTAATTTGAATAACGGGCGCCAACGTTCATTTCAGAAAAATGTTCGTAAGTCTTGCCCTCAGTGAGAATCTCACCACAAGCGTGCGCATTGCCCTAGTCGCAACGCAGCCTGTTATTAATGTGGCGAAACAGGACATGTACAATGTGGCAAATCGGGACATGTGCAGTTAGTATGTGTGCAGTATATAAACTCAAAGAATGGAGCCGTTAGGAACAGTGCTTTGCGGAGTGCGAGAACAGTTAATTCTGTAAATGTCATACACGCTGTACACTTGAACAGTGTTTCTCTTGACTCTCAAATGCAAGACAATTTTTCTGCACCTATGGCAAAACTATGTAGTGAGCCACATAGCAAGCGTCGTCGAGCGAATTAATCTGTGCAACGGAAAAGGGTTCGGGACAAGCAAAATGACTATGTAAAATGCAAACCTGTAGTGAACCTAGTGCCTTCTACAACTTCTCATTGTAATAGTGACCATTACTGTGTAGCTAGTGACAGTAGACTTGATGTAGCTACTCAAAGGTTTAGTGCAGTAGTTAGTGAATCTTTATTAGCCTCGCATTGCGCAGATGCCGATCCGGCGGTAGTGCCATCTAGTGACAGTGTTGTTAATCCGCTGTGCCGATTCTGCGCCGCTTCCTACCGCATGCAGACCGCGCATGCGCAAACGCGGTAAACGACTTGTAGCAGACGTTGCCCACATTCGCACACCTGTCGTGCGCCACAAGCAAAATTTTTTGTTACTCACTCTATAGAACATAAGACTGTTCAATTTCAGCTCGAAACTGGTTCCGCTGTGACATTACTTAATAAAGACACTGAATGAAACTTTCACTTTGCAGCGGAGTGTGCGCTGATATGAAACTTCCTGGCAGATTAAAATTTTAAAATTGTGTGCCGGAACCGGGACTCGAACCTGGGACCTTTGCCTTTCGCAATCAAGCGCACTACCGACTGTGCTATCCCGACACGATTCACGATGCCGCCTCACAACTTTACTTCCGCCAGTACCTCGCTTCCTACTTTCCAAACTTCACAGAAGCTCTCCTGCGAACCATGCAAGACTAGCACTCATGGAAGAAAGGATATGGTGGAGACATGGCTTAGCCACAGCCTAAGGGATGTTTCCAGAATGAAACTTTCAGTCTGCAGTGAAGTTTGGAAAGTAGGTGGCGAGGTACTGGCGGAAGTAAAGTTGTGAGGCGGCATCGTGTGTCGTGGCGGGACTGAGATAGGAACCAGTTAACACTTCGGAATCAGATAGGCACTAGGCTATCGGATAGGCACTAGGCAGGCCTCTAGCTCAACTATGTATCAGCATTCTGCAGTACTGAGCTATGTAAAAGTTAAGTATTACTAAGTCTCTATGAAATATATATCTCGTTCTAATTTACTCTAGTGTTTCTAGTTTCTGCTGTCCTACTGGCTGCTCACCTTTGTACCTGCACAAGCGTGCATCCTTTATTCATGTGCCGGTCTCTTTCTACTCGGTCACCGACACCTACGACGGAAACGAGACACAAAAGCGGCGACGAGGCTGGGACACAAAAATCCTGGCCAGGAATACCTCAACAAATTGATCTGTCAGGGATATGACTTTCGCAAGTCATGCCCTGAGATGAGATGATCAGTCCAAAGTGTTCTTGCCAAACTACCCATAGTAGACTTCCACCGTCCTCCCAACCTCCGCCACATCCTCATCCAACCTTACAACATCCCAAAAACATCCTCCCTAACTAATGGTTTCTACCCCTGTAACCGATACCGCTGCAAAACCTGTCCAATGCATCCTCCTACAACATACTCCAAACCTACCACAGGAAAAACTTACCCTATTCAAGGCAGGGACACATGCGAGACAACACACTTCATATATCAACTGACTGTGGCCAATGTGCGGTCTTTCATGTTGGTATGACCGCCAACGAATTAGTTGAGCGGATGAATGGTCGCAGACGAACTGTTTGTTTGGAGGACACCCAATATCCTGTGGCAAAGCACGCCCTTCAGCGTGAGTCCAGGGATCTTGGAACATGTTACATCAAACGTGCATACTGCCACCTAACAGAAATCCCTAAGAAGAACTACGGAGGTGGAAACTCGCCCTCCAAGATATCGTCTCCTACCGCCACCCTCTTGACCTAAATGTACGCTAACTTCTCCCCCCCCCCTCCATTCTCAACTCACCCATCCTTAATTTCCTCTCTCCTTCTCTCTTTCTCTCCCTTTCTCTCTCTCTCTCTCTTTCTCTCTCTCTCTCTCTCTCTCTCTCTCTCTAGTTATCTGACTTTACCACTGGGGTTTTAAAAACTAATTCCGCAGACCGAAAGTGTGGAGAGGGGCTGGTGTAATTGGTTGATACAAACCATAAAAAATGCTCTGAAGTATGTTTCTTGACACAAACATATGTTTTTTTTTTTTTTTAGATGGACACCTATTATTATTTTTATCAAAACTGAAAATAAGAAAAAATACTTAAATAATGCCGTTTGTTTCATTGTGAAATTTTAATTAAATTCAGAGTTATTGTAATCTAAAGTTTACGATTGATTAACTCAGCAGTTCATTTGTGTGGTGTAACAAACAAAATACATGATCAGCGATCAGTATTTGTAGGGGTTTGTTTACGAAGACTGCAGTGTTTACTAATTTGGCTGTAATTCAATGCTTTGGTTTGTCCTAGTTGCCTCAGTGTCTACTTGCAGCACTTTCTGTTACTGTTATTATGAATTAGTCGTTGTACGTTAAGTGTTGTACGCTGTGTTTCCAGAGGTCTGTGATAGTGTACTGTACAGTACAAGTAAGAACAGAAGTACGCACAGTAGTAAAGTGGGAAGCTAAATTATTTTACGCAGGGCGTAAGTACAACAGTGTGTACTAAGTTTAAGAACTGTGAAAATGATTTCTTCTATATCTTAAAAGGCAGAAATGATACTCATCTATGGCGAGTGTAGAAAAAATGCAGTTGCGGCCTGCAGATTGTGTGCAGAACGGTACCCAGACGGAAACCATCAGACGCGCCGCACATTTGAAATCGTCTACAATGGTGTGCAACAGTTATGGTCGGAGCACGCAAACGTTTGCGTGACAGACCCACGACAAGAGAAGCATGTCAGTTGGTGTGTTAGATGCAGTTGCCGTGAACCCACACACGAGTTCACGTGACGTTACTAGAGGCAGTGCAATGAGTCAAAGTAGTGTAATGCGCATACTACATCGTCATAAATTTCACCCATATCATGTGTCGCTGCACCAGTCATTTGGAGAAGACATTATTAATGGATTGAATTTCTGTCAATAGGCATTAAGAAAGAATGCGTTGCAGTTCTACATGTTTACCATGAAGCAGGTTTTACAATCCACGGGACAGTGAAATTAAGAAACTTGTATTACTGGTTCGTGAACAATCCTCCCTGGCTGCGACCGGTAGAACAACAGAAACTGTGGACAGTAAATCTATGGTGCGGAGTACTTGGCGATCTCCTCATTGGTCCTCATTGTATTGAAGGCACACAAACAGCGGCAAAATACATAGAGTTTCTACAAAATGAGCTGCTAACTTTGCTAGAGAATTTCCCGCTGGAATCACGTAGGCGTATATGGTATCAACATGATGGTGCTCCTGCACATTCTGCAATGAGCACTAGGCTGAACTTTTACAGTATGTTCGACTGGCGTTTCATAGGACGTGGCGGACGCATTAATTGGCCAGCCCGTTCCCCTGATCTCACATCTTTAGACTTCTTTCTGTGGGGTATGATAAAGGAAAACGTGTGCAATGAGTTGACTACAACCCCTGAAGGCATTAAACATCGTATTGAGGCAGCCTGTGGCAACATTACAGCAGATAAATTGCGTCGTATAAGACATGCATTACGCGGTAGACTGCAGACATGTGCAGTAAATGATGGGCATCACTGTGAACATTTATTGAACTGAAATTTCAGGGCACACTCTATCACATTATGTTATTGAAAACAAAAAAACTAATTTGTAAGTTTAACTAAATTTCTCATGTTAATGTACAGTTTCTTGTAACAAGTCAGTGCAGTACAGTTTTCTTCAGGGAAAAAGACTAATAAAAATGTTAGCATACGGATGTAATATGCTGTTCAAATGTCATTTGTACATACGTTTACATCCCTGTTGTTTTTGTATTCCTAATTAATTCGGTTCTGTGCAATAAAAAAAACTGAAATGCTGAGGAGTTACTCAAGTGCCAACTTTAGGTTAGAATAACTCTGGATGTAATTCACGTTTCACAATGAAACAAACGGCATTATTTAAGTATGTTTTCCTATCTTCAGTTGCGCTAAAAATAACAGATTTCCATCTAAAAACATACTTCTGTGCATTTTTAATGGTTTGTATTAACCAGTTACAAGCTCCCCTCTCTTCACTTTCAGTCTGCAGTATTAGTTTTTAAATATTTCTTGTGTAAATGTGATAACATAAAATCACAGAATAATGTAGATAGAGAGGTAAAAATGACACACATGCTTATAATGACATGGGGTTATATTAGAAAAAAAATTCAAATAATGTCTGACAGATGGCGCTTCATCTGATCACAAAAGCAATAATTAACAAATCAAATTAAGACAAAGCAACGATTATGTTCTTTACCGGTAATGCTCAATATGTTCACCATCATTCCTTAACAATAGCTGTATTTGAGGAATAATGTTGTGAACAGCACTGTAAAGCATGTCCGGAGTTATGGTGAGGCATTGGCGCCGGATGTTATCTTTCAGCATCCCTAGAGATGTCGGTCGATCAAGGTACACTTGCGACTTCAGGTAACCCCAAAGCCAGTAATCGCACCGACTGAGGCCTGTGGACCTGGGAGGCCAAGCATTACGAAAGTGGCGGATAAGCACACGATCATCACTAAACGACGCGCGCAAGAGCTGTTTCACGCGTCTAGCAATATGGGGTGGAGCGCCATCCTGGATAAAAATCGTTCGTTCCAGCTGGTGTATATGCGATTCTGCAACTTATCGGCGTACCTCTCACTCGTCATGGTAGCAGTTACAAAACAAGAATCACGCAGTTGCTCGAAGAAAAAAGGCTCGATAACGGTAGATATGGTAAATCCAAACCATACCGTGGCTTTTTCGGCGTGCAGTGGAGTTTCCAAATTGCAGTTGCGGGCGTTGACTGACCCTCGGAGCGTGAAATAAGCTTCGTCGGTCCACAACACGTTACTTAACCAATCGTCAACTTCCACCATATTTTGAAACGCCCACACATGAAATGCCCTCCGCTTCACTAAATCGCCAGGTAACAGTTCATGAAGCCGATGGATTTTGTAAGGATAGCATCGGAGGGTACGCCTAAGTGCCAACCAAACAGTAATGTATGGAATGCCGGTGCGACGTGCTGAACTGTCTCAGCAGCATTACGCCTTGTGTTCGGTCGGCCACTATGGGGTCTATCGTCTCGAATCCCCTTTCTATGGCGATAGGAACGTAGCGTTGAACTATCACATTCCCCATTCTCATAATACGGCTTCACTAAAAGTGCCTTTTTAGGCAACGTAAACATGCTGCGACTGCTGGTGCATTTGATTCACTCATTACAGCTCCTTTTATACACGATTTTCATGTGCACTCACTGACTTTTGCTGTCCAGCGTCATCTGTCTGATATTTTTGAGGAATTTTCATTTTTATTTTATTTCTTTTCTGTTCCTTTTTTTCTTTTGTTCTAATAAACCTCATGTCATTCCAAGCATGTGTGTCAATTTTTACCTCTCTATCTACATTACTCCGTGATTAAGTTTTCAAATTTATACTACTTTTTAATCACTCGGTACATTTATTCATTTCACTCATCTTTTCTTCTCTTTACTGGTTGACCTTTCCTCTTTGGATATATATATATATATATATATATATATATATATATATATATATATATATATATATATAACCTCTCTGGCATGACTCAGTATGAAAATACAGTATCTCTTTCTTCCACACTCCTCAAACACCATCCTCAGGGCGTAGGTCGTGAATTACCTTCCCCTTCCGTTCCTATCCTTTTTTTTTTCTTCCCTTCTCTACTTCCTGAAGAAGGAACTGTGTTCCGAAAGCTTGTACTTTTTCTTTTGTCTTCGTTTGGTCACTATCGACGGTACAGCACAAAGGTAAGTACTGGTCAGTCGATCTATCTCTTTTGAAAAATAATTTATCATCTCAGAGGAGATTTTCCGTCATTTATCGAAAACTATAGTATCTTAAAGTCGATAAAACTGACACGTCATGGGAAAATGTTCCACGTCTGTTCCTAACCTGATGGAGTGATTCCGGGCAGATTTTGTATTCCAATACCGCAAGGAACAATAGCTGTAAAAGGAAAATCCAATTACGACAAATAGTCTGGGAGATACCTGAACTACAATTAATAAAAAAATAAAAAAAAATTAAAAAAATGCTCCATCATGCGGCATAACGTTATTCTTTCACTGTTTGAGAATGAGAGAAGATAGCAACAAGCAGCAGAGTGTACACAAAATTTCAACATTCAAGAAACATTTTCTTTCTTTCATCCCTAACGAAATAATGAGAGGAAACAATTTTGTCACTGAGTACTTTTCCACTATTCATGCAATAAAACTACGGAATTCGACGAGACCTTATAATTTATAACTTTCACTCTACTAATTGTATTCATGAAGCACTTCACATACAGTATAGACACATACTTCTGAATTTTACTTTGACATAATATAACAGCATGGTTGTTGTTGTTATGGTCTTCAGTCCGGAGACTAGTTTGATGCAGCTCTCCACAATACCCTATCCTGAGCAAGCCTTTTCATCTCCACATAAGTACAGCAACCTACATCTGTCTGAATCTGCTTACTGTATCCATCTCTTGGTCTTCCTCTGCGATTTTTACCCCAAACACTTCCCTCCAACGCTAAATTCACAATTCCTTGACGTCTAAGAATGTGTCCTACCAATCTATCCCTTCTTTTAGTCAAGGTATGTTGTTGTTGTGGTCTTCAGTCCGGAGACAGGTTTGATGCAGCTCTCCACAATACCCTATCCCGAGCAAGCCTCTTCATCTCCACATAAGAACGGCAACCTACATCTGTATGAATCTGCTTACTGTATCCATCTCTTGGTCTTCCTCTGCGATTTTTACCCCACACACTTCCCTCCAACGCTAAATTCACAATTCCTTGATGTCTAAGAATGTGTCCTACCAATCTATCCCTTCTTTTAGTCAAGGTATGCCAGAAATTTCTTTTCTCCCCAATTCTGTTCAGTACCTCGTCATTAGTTACGCGATCCACCCACCTAATTTTCAGCATTCTTCTGTAGCACCATATTTCAAAAGCCTCAATCCTCTTCCTGTCCGCACTGTTTATCGTCCATGTTTCACTCCCATACAAGGCAACAATTCATACAAATGCCTTCAGAAAGGACTTTCTTAGGCTTAAATCAATATTCGATGTTAACAAATTTCTCTTTTTCAAGAACGCTTTTCTACCCATTGCCATTCTGCATTTTATATCCTCTGTACTGCGACCATCATTTGTTATTTTACTGCCCAAGTAACAAAACTCATCTACCTCCTTTATTGCTTCGTTACCTAATCTAATTCCTTCAGCATCACCTGATATTCTTAGACTGCACTCCATTACCCTACTTTTGCTCTTGTTAATGTTCATCTTATATGCACCTTTCAGCACACTGTCCATTCCGTTCAACTGCTCTTCCAGATCCTTTGCTGTCTCTGCCAGATTTACTATGTCGTCGGCAAAACGTAATGTTTTTAATTCTTCCCCCTGAACTTTAATTCCTTCACCAAATTTCTCCTTGCTTTCCTTTATAGCTTGCGCAATGTACAAATTGAATAACATTGGAGAAAGGCTACAAGACTGTCTTACTCCCTTTCTCAACCACTGCATCACTTTCATACCCTTCAACTCTGACAACCGCTGACTGGTTTTTGTACAAGTTGTAAATAATCTTACGCTCCCTATATTTTACTTCTGCTTGCTTCAGAACTTTAAAGAGTTTATTCCAAGCAACATTGTCAACAGCCTTCTCAAAATCTACAAAAGCTAGAAATGTAAGTTTGCCTTTTCTTAGTCTATCTTCTAGGATAAGCCGTAAAGTGAGTATTGCCTCCCGTGTTGCTAC
The DNA here is from genome assembly GCA_026315105.1 of Locusta migratoria. Taxonomy (NCBI): domain Eukaryota; kingdom Metazoa; phylum Arthropoda; class Insecta; order Orthoptera; family Acrididae; genus Locusta; species Locusta migratoria. The sequence goes on along the minus strand of CM048747.1, from coordinate 541,070,006 downwards.
ATTTCTCCTGAACCCAAACTGATCTTCCCCGAGGTCGGCTTCTACCAGCTTTTCCATCCTTCTGTAAATAATTCGTGTTAATATTTTGCAACTATGACTTATTAAACTGATGATTCTGTAGTTTTCACACCTGTCTGCACCTGCTTTCTTTGGTATGGGGATTATAACATTTTTCTTAAAGTCTGACGGTACCTCACCTGTCTCATACATCTTACTCACCAGGTGAAACAATTTTGTCATGGCCGGCTCTCCCAGAGACTTAAGCAGCTCTGAGGGTATGTCATCTACTCCTGGGGCCTTGTTCCGACCTAGGCCTTTCAGCGCTCTGTCATATTCATCTCTCAGTATAGTATCCCCTATTTCATCTTGATATACTTCCTCTTCCCTTTCTACAACATTGTCTCTAAGTTCATTTCCTTTGTAAAGCTGTTCTATGTACTCTTTCCACCTTCCAGCTTTTCCTTCTTTGCTGAGAACTGGTTTCCCATCTGATTTCTTGATATTCATAGAGTTGCTTTTTTGTCCCCAAATGTCTCTTTTATTTTCCTGTAGGCTGTATCTATTTTTCCCCTATTTATACATTCTTATACAACCTTGCATTTGCCTTCTAGCCACTACTGCTTAGCCATTTTGCACTTCCTGACAATCTCATTTCTTAGTCGTCTGTAGTTCATTTTGCCTGTTTCATTTACCGCATTTTTATATTTTCTCCTTTCGTCGATTAAATTTAGTATCTCCTGTGATATCCAAGGATTTTTTTGTAGGTCTTGCCTTCCTACCTATTTTGTCCTCTGCTGCCTTCACTATTTCATGTCTCAATGCTATACATTCCTCCTCTATTGTTTTATTTCCCCCCGTTTCTGACAATTGTTGCCTAACGCTTCCTCTGAAATTCTTAAGAACTACAGGTTCCTTCAATTTATCCAGGTTCCATCTCCTTATTTTCCTACCTTTTTGTAGTTTCTTCAGTTTTAGCCTACAGTTCATAACCAACAAGTTATGGTCAGAGACTATATCTGCCCCTGGGTATGTTTTACAGTTTAAAACCTGGTTATGAAATCTATGTCTTACCATTATAAAATCTATCTGGTATCTCCCGGTGTCTCCTGGTCTCTTCCACGTATACAACCTTCTTTTGTGATTCTTAAACCAGGTGTTTGTTATAACCAAATTATGTTCCGCGCTAAATTCTACCAGGCGGCTTCCTCTTTCATTCCTTTTGCCCAGACCATATTCACCTACTATCTTCCCTTCCGTTCCTTGTCCTACTACCGAATTCCTGTCTCCCATAACAATTAAGTTTTCCTCTCCCTTAATTGTCTGAATAATTTCCTTTAGCTCCTCATATATTTCTTCGATCTCCTCATCATCTGCAGAGCTAGTTGGCATATAAAACTGTACTACTGTGATCGGTGTTGGCTTTGTATCTATCTTGACTACGATAATGCGGTCACTGTGTTGGTCATAGTAGTTTACCCGCATTCCTATTTTCTTACTCATTATCAGACCTACTCCTGTAATACCCCCAACTGATTTTGTATTTATAATCCTGTACTCACCTGACCAGAAATCCTGTTCATCCTGCCACCGAACTTCACTAATCCCCACTATATCTAACTTCAACCTATCATTTCCCTTTTTAAATTTTCTAGCTTCCCTACCCGATTAAGGAATCTAACATTCCACGCTCCGATCCGTAGAATGCCAGTGTTGTTTTTCCAGATGATCACATCCTCCTGAGTAGTCCCCGCCCGGAGATCCGAATGGGGGACTATTTTACCTCCGGAATATTTTACCCGAGAGGATGCCATCATCAATGTTCATACAGTAGAGCTGCATGTCCTCGGGAAAATTAACGGCTGTAGTTTCCCCTGGCTTTCAGCCGTTCGCAGTAACTGTGTGGCAAAGCCACATTAGCTGATGTTACAAGGCCAGCTCAGTCAATCATTCAGACTGTTGCCCCTGTAACTACTGAAAAGGCTGCTGCCCCTCTTCAGGAACCACACGTTTGTCTGGCCTCTCCACAGATACCCCTCCGCTGTGGTTGCACCTACTGTACGGCTATCTGTATCGTTGAGGCACGCAAGCCACCCCACCTCGTCAATGTCTGTTGTTCATGGGAGTGGAACAGCATGGTATATAGTTCAAAAGATGCTATGTAAATAACAATAACTTTTCGGAAATCCACCCTATCATGAATTAGGTTGCAGTTTAGTATGTCTTTAGTACCAGATCCATTCATGGGCACTTTCCTAATAATGTTTTGAACGTAGCTGCTATTGTCAACAACCGTTACATTGTCAGAGTGTAAAAATGCAGCCCTAGGTCACAAAAATAAAATTCTTTAACCTTGTTTCGGCAATAACTATGATTACCTTCATCAGAAATTATAAATTAAGTCACATATTTATTTCTGATGAAGGCAATCATAGTTATTGCCGAAAGCAGGTTAAAGGATCTTATTTTTGCGACCGAGAGCTGCATTTCATACTTTGACTTTCCTAATATTCCACTCTATGAGCTTGGAAAAATTTATTATTTTAGGAAGCATTATTCAGGAAATATGATTCCATAAGAATTCAGCTGCATGAAAACGAAACTGAAACGCATTGAGAGTAGGGTTGTTAGAAAGGACAAAGAGTGAAAAAGGAGATGGTTTTTGTGTCCCGGCCTCGTTACCGTCGTAGGTGTCGGTGGCCGAGTAGGAAGCACGCTTGTGCAGGTACGGAGGTGAGTAGACAGTGGGACAGCAAGAACTAGAAACACTAGAGTAAATTAGAACGAGATATATATTGCACAGAATTTATACAATACTTAACTTTTACACAATTCAGTACTGCAGAAGGCTGATACATAGTTGAGCTAGAGGCCTGCCTAGTGCCTGTCCGATAGCCAAGTCTTCACTGGTGCCTATCTGATTCCGAAGTCTTTACTGGTTCCTATCTCAGTCCCAAGTGAACGATGTCGTTCAGTGTTGGCCACGAGCGAAGTTCCAGCAGAGGGCGCTCGTGGCTGAAGTCGTAAGAACGCCGCGCCGTGCGTGCATGGCGGCGCGCGGCGAAAGTAGGTGGCGCGCACTTTGGAATTGTGCGACACCACAGGAATAGACGCCAAATGTATATTTTGAAGATTGTCCACGAACGAAGCTCTATGACTCGCCTACTCGTCCATCACGAAGAGTACGGGAACAGGCGGTAAGCCTCCTTGAAACGCAAGTGGCGCTTGTTGTTGCCGGTGTATTCGCGGAGCACGGCGCACGGCGCGCGGCGAAAGTAGGTGGTGCACACTTTATACTTGTGCGACACCACAATGGTCTAACGTAGAAGTAAACCCACTCCCCGGCAGCGCTGGAATTTGACGGTTTCAGTCTGACAATCGACGACCGCGAAGCCCCATTGGCCAACTACATACACTACATAGGCGCAATCCATCGAAAGGTGCGAGGCATAGGGTACTTAGTATCACTAGTAGTTACTTGTTATCCTGTTCCACTCCCATAGAGGAGGGTGGAATAACGTATGGCCTGGTCACATCATTCTCTCCATATCCACTACGACAAGAAAAGGATCCTCCCATGAGATGGGCCCTGTCAGCCAAGGGCGCCCATGCCACTAACACTCAGCGAAAACAAATATAATATTATAATATAGTGATGTGGTTAAAGAAAATAATTTAAATGACAGTTTTTTACTAACAGAGCTACGTTTTCACTGATTTAGAAATGGCACATTATGTTGTTGTTGTGGTCTTCAGTCCGCAGACAGGTTTAATGCATCTCTCAACGGTACCCTGTCCTGTGCAAGTCTCTTCATCTGAGAATACGTTCGGCAACCTACAACCTTTTGAATCAGCTTACTGTATTCGTCCCTCTGTCTCCCTCTACGATTTTTACCGCACACACTTCCTTATAATGCAAAGTTGACAATTCCTTGATGTCTCAGAATGTGTCCTACCAATCTATCCCTTATCTTATTCAGGATATGTCAGAAACTCTTTTTCTCTCAAATTCGGTTAAGCACCTCCTCATTAGTTACGTGATCTACCCATCTAATTTTCGTCATTCCTCTGTAGCAACACATTTCAAAAGCTTCCATCATCATTTTGTCTGAACTCCTTATCGTCCACTTCCTCTTCCAGATCCTATGCAGTCTCTGACAAAATTATTACATCATAAGCAAACCGCAAAGTTTTTATTTTTTCTCCCTGAACTTTCATTCCCTCTCCAAATTACTCCTTGCATTTCTTCACTGCGTGCTCAATGTAGGAATTGAACAACAATGGAGAAAGGCTACATCCCTGTCTTACTCCCTTCGCAACGTCTGCGTCCCGTTCTTGCCCTTCTACTCTAATAACCACTTTCTGATTTTTGTATAGGTTGATTATAACTTTTCGCTCCATATATTTTAACCGTGCTAGTTCATAATTTGAAAGAGCACATTTTATGGCTATTTAAAATTCATCATCTGTTTCCCAAAATACTGAAAATACCCCTAATTATTTATTTTTCCATCCTGCAAACAGTCAGATAGTCTCTCTTAGTACACTAAAGCACAAAACCATTCTCTGCAGCAGTGACTTGTTACCACCGACCACTGCATAAACGCGGCAACATTAGCTTTTCGCATTCACTTGCTCTAAGTATTTCCTTTAATGGACATTTAAAGACTACTTAATTTACTATGTTAGCGTGACTCACCTTTCACTTGCATTTCTGCACAAATGAAATAAAAGTGAAACTGATAGAGAGTAGGATGAGACATGATGGACAAATGATGATAATCCGGCACCAAAATTAAATAGTGTGAATATGATCTATTACGGACAGGCACACTTCATTAATTTAAATCTATTTTCATATTCAAAATACTTCATCATTCTTCACCCTCCATTTTTCTCATGTGGTCATTATACTTACATTTTTTGTGAAATTATTGCCATGTTACAAACACATTCATCCAGGCATAGTCATTTCTATTATTTTTCACGTTTCCCCACTCTAGACTTTCTTATGTTTTCAAGCGATTAAAAGTAATTTTAATACCAAACCATAAACGAATTATTAATGACTAATAATTTTTATGGACACTGATCTGCAACTTTACTGTGCCAATTCTCGTACTGAAGACATAAAGTTCCCGTCCACTTCTGTAGCGTTCGCAAATGGCTTATAACATTCTAATCAATTAGCGGATATGCCATTACCTGATTACCTCTCGCTAAATGTGCCGTGGGATCGTCGACATAATTGGTAATCAGAATAAGTAATTTTTTCCTGTCACACTAAAAATTCACGCCATACTATAAGTAATAGGTCTTACAGTACATGAATAAATCGAAATATATTTTAAAGTATATCGCACCTGCCGTTAAATACTCAAAAGACAACATGTATGAACGAAATTCGAACTTAGTGATACCAATACTTAATTCGAAAATACTACTTTAAAGTCAAAAAATTCTTTATTAATAACAGACTAAAAATTCTTGACCATCTACATGTACACCATATTATGAAACATCTAAAACTACTAAAGTACCACAACCGGTGCACATTCCTTAATGATAGCGATGAAATGATAGATCTAAAAATATCACTACCTTTATAATTCACATAAATCAATAAAGTCTTTATGTGTAAAATTATGAACGTACATGGAATTAGGAATGCAGGCATGTGCATTTTTGCCATGAGATTTCAATGGTCTTGCACTTGTCTTTGAACTGCAGTGATATCACGTGAACTCTTAAACCCTATGGCATGGCGCTATCAAGAAGCCAGAATATGGAAAAAATCAGAATTAATAGCGATGGACGGCAATTATTTTTATATTTCCTTAACCAATCTGAGAGTTTCAAAATGATAGGTGCCACTGAGATATTATTGGAAAAGAAATTATTTTGTAAAATAAAGCTAAGACTTAAGTCATATTCAGGATTATGCTATTCGATTACTTACCAAATATTATCCTCCATCGGTACACACATCAACAAAGAGGTCCACACATAAGTGTTTGCGTCAGATACTGCAGCCTCATCAATATACCTGTACTTTATTACCTTCATTCTGTACTCATTCTCTTGTTCAGTATTGACACAAATACTGTACTGTCTTCAAAGTAAATTTCATGTTTGTTTCTATCTCTCTCTCCCTACCTCTGTAACTGTGTTCTCATACACCAATAATGACTGGGTGAAAATAATATTTTGCCCTATTATATTATTTGATATATTGTAACTCAACTTACCAATAAATTCAACTTCATCTTTGTATAACATTACAAGGGAAGTGAAAAAGCAAGAAAATCTTTTCTGATAAGAAGTTTATTAGAAAATTAAGATTACATATCAAATAAAATTACACACACTTTTTGAATGACTCTAGTTACTTACATAAACTCAATCTACCCCTTCATTTAAATATTTTATACATTCTTCCACATTTATGAGGTTACATTTATGTTTTTTAGGCAGAAAACCTAGTCATGTACCCCAGATCTGTTGTTGTGAGACAAACTCAGTCTTTGTACTTTTGTATTCAGTAAACCCATATGAATTTTATATACAGTATACTATTATTTCAACATTTTTGTCACATTATGCGTAGTAAACAATGCATTGTTACAATTTAAGTAAATATTTTGGATGTAACCAGTAGGTATCCATGTATTGACAGCTCTATCTATCTTAATAAAATGGAAATTGCGTTTTGTGGACAAAATGTATCCACACTGAATAACAATAACTATCAACACTTGGTTCCACAGAAACAGAGTCACTTCTGCTAAAACTTACTTTTGTAATTCATGTAATTAAAAAAAATATTCGTAACCTCTAAAGCATTGTTTTTTGAGTGATCGTGTCATTTCACATTTTCTTCTGAAGAAGCTTTTTTATCTGAACCAGGAGCAGCAAATTCGTATTGGAAAACTTCACACATTCGAAAATTAAAACAACGCCAAGAAATTTTCTTTTATAGAGAGAACATGAATATCTTCTATAGTTCAACGATATGTTATGAAAGTGAACTGGATTTTATACGCACGATTGGCAGAATATATATTTAAAAAAACCTACATTCGTATCCATATTCACGAACTCTGTCCTGATGTACTTACAGCATCACTGGCAACCTTTAATACATGCAAACACAAAATTCTGTGCTTTCTTCCATTAAAACAAGTAGTTAACGAGTAAATTGAAATTTTCTTGGTGGAAACAGCAGTAGCAGAACAACGGTAGATTGTGGAAACATTCCCAGTAGCAACACAAAAAATAATAACTGCTACTAAAAGTTATCTCACATTTTTTCTGATTTTCCTGCTGTGGTAGAATTTGTTGTGACACGTTCCCACAAGTGAAAGATAGTATGTCCTTCAAACGGCATTCACATCATACACAGGGACTCGATAAGCTGGGGTCCGCAAGAAGCTTATAAATATGTCTACTAATAGTTTCAAAATATAAAAATACTGGTGTCGTTACTTTAACAATAAACTTGTTTGTTTTACTGAAATAGAATCACATGAAATCACTTACAAAACACCAAAATTTTCAAGTCTGAAGTACTCGTCATTGGTGTACTTCATTTCTAATTGTGAACATTCTCTTCCTCGTCATACTCTTGTTATTTGTCATAATTTCCACCTCTGTCATCACCATAGTCATCATTACAGAACTGCTGATTGCGCTACGTCACTGCCTCATTTCATTAATTTTAATTAATTATGCCAATTAAACTTATAAATTCATCAGAACGTAGAGAAGAGAGGATATTTACTAAGATGCCACTGAATTTCATAATTTCTTGTAAACCAAGTCAACGAAAACCGTGATATACATTTGTAGGAAAAAATGAATAATCCCTTCAAATGTGACGCATGTCATTAAGTTGAGAAAACCTGTCTTGGTATAAACGCAGGCACAAAGAATAAGGAAACTGTCATGATACATAAAAGAGAAGGTAAAATAACGGAAAAATTATTAAAAGTGCAAAGAAATAGAAACAGCGTGACTTGTTTGTTAATGGGTTTGACAATGGGTGTAAACGTATAAGACCCACAACGACATTGTACGATTTCTCATATTTCAAAATAAGGTAAGTATACATTATACTAAAAACCTCCGTACCTGATAGACAATAAAAATTATAATTCGCACTTAAACAAGCCGGAAAACAGTTAGTACACATGGAAAGTAAACATTGATTTTCATCTACTGGAGGGAAATGGCACTAGTATGATAGTAGTTGTACTGATAATGGTTTTAATGTAGACCACAAACATTCTGCTTCTTGACGTAGCTAAGATATTCAATCCTTTGATACGGAATGTTTACAACCATAGGGCTCACAGTGATATCACTGTGTAAGGCCATCAGATGTCATGCCTGAGAGACAAAATCGTGATTCGTTTAGACAGCAAGAGGAGTGCTTTTCGAGTGGAGAGATGGTCATTATAGCGAATTGCCACGTACGTTAGACTTGCTGTTTCAGCTGCACAAACGATGATTGGAATGGTCGCGTGCCAGTGGCCGCTGTCGCTTCGGATGACTGGGGTTTCAGTTTTTTCAGCTCCGGATGTACCATATTTCCGTACCGGAGCCGATACTTGATTGGGGCCCCCCACTCCCCGCTTGCCGTGTCAGAGTTTCGGTACCCCCCCCCCCCAACCTCAGCGTCTAAAGAGACATTTTGGAGCACCTCTGAGAGTGGCACCGAGGTAAAGTCTCCCGGTATGCTCCCCCTCCCCTCCTCCTTCCTTAGGTCCAGCACTGACTTCTTTCACGGCATTATTAAAATTAACTTTCCAAATTTTTGTGTCCCGACTTCGTCGCCGCTTTTGTGTCCCAGCCTCGTCGTAGGTGTCGGTGGCCGAGTGGAATGAGACCGACACGCTGGTGCAGGTACGGAGGGGAGCAGCCAGAAACTATAAACACTCGAGTAAATTAGAAAGAGATATATTGCACAGAATGTAACTATACTTAACTTTTACATAGTACTGCAGAATGTTGATACATAGTTGTTAGAGGCCTGCCTAGTGCCTGTACAATAGCAAAGTCTTCACTCGTGCCTATCTGATTACGGAGGTCCTAACTCGTTGCTATCTCAGTCCGAAGTGCCAAGTGCGAAGTGACCGATGTCCTTCAGTGGTGGCCACGAGCGGCGTTGTCCCAGAGGGCGCTCGTGGCTGTCGTCGGAAGAACGCCGCGCCGTGCATGCATGGCGGCGCGCGGCGAAAGTAGGTGGCGCGCACTTTGTACTTGTGCGACACCACACCCCTCCCCCCCAAACCGCCGCGCCGTCGTGGCGTAGGGCTGAGGGCCACGGCGACGGCACTGGGAGGAGGGCCTGAGCGGGGGCGTTACTGGTGGGACGGGCGTCGTAGCTGAGGCCGGGATCGAGACGCCGTCCGCGCCCCGGCATCCGCCTTGCGATCCTCCAGGGAACCCGCCGAAACCTGGGGAAGGGCGCCCGCCCCCGCCCAGAGAGAGCAGGTCATCTTCTTCTGAGGTGCGTGGCCCAAGCTGGGGGGGCCCGCACGTTCCCGGAGTCCCTCTCGGTGACGCTGTCATCTGCGGCGGCGACAGCGGCGGCGACGACTGCGTCGGATGTACGTCGACGTCCATAGGGATCTCGTAGTCCGGGGACGAACGATGTGGTTGTGCTCCCTGGCGCAGAACTGGGTCTGGAATCAAGAAACCGGAGACAGGATCGCGCGGTCTGTGCAGGCGTAATTGGTTTGCGTGGCGCCGCAGCTCCGACCCTGTGGAAGAACGTACAACAAACATATTGCGCCCGAGCACGCGCTGAATGGTGCCCGGTAACCATTTCTTCTTGTTGCCAGCAAACACCCTGTACAGCACCGGCGTAGAAACCTGAAAACGCGTAGCGCCATACGAACCGGCTCGGTGCGTGGGAGGCTGCAGCAGGTGAAGGAGAGTGCGGTGACGGCGGCCGTGTAGCAGCTCGGCAGGAGACGGGCCGTCACGTGGCATGCACCGATACGTAGACAGGAAAATTTGAAGAGCTTGCTGCCTGGAGTGCTGACCTTTCATCTTCTCCATGTGAGACTTGAATGTTCGAACGAAACGTTCTGCTTCACCATTGGACTGAGGGTGAAAAGGTGCAGTGGTAATATGCTGAATGCCATTCACACGACAAAACTGTTGAAATTCCGCACTAACAAACTGAGGTCCATTGTCACTGACGATAGTTTCAGGCAAGCCTTCGATGCAAAACACTGATGTTAAGGCACTGATTGTACTAGAAGCTGTCGTTGAGTTCATGGCAATCACAAAAGGAAACTTGCTGAAAGCGTCTACAACGATTAACCAGCGCGTATTCCAGAAAGGTCCGGCAAAGTCAATATGTAAACGTTGCCATGGTCCCTTGGGGCGTGGCCAGTCTGAGAAACGCTGTGGAGGAGCCGCCTGATGCTCCGCACAAACTGTACACTGTGATGTCATGCTCTCTATCTGAGCGTCCATACCAACCCAGGTACAATGACGTCTGGCCAGTTGCTTTGTCCTAACAATACCCCAATGTCCTTGATGCAGGAGGCGTAACACTTCACGTTGCAGGGAACGAGGAACAATCACTCTTGTTTGGTCGTTGTCCGTATGTAACAACAGAACACCCTGACTGAAAGATAATGCATGACGTTGTGCAAAATAACGTCGAACCAGAGGCCGATCAATGTCTTTGGCTCTGGCAGGCCACCCTGAGCGAACAAAACGTGCTACCACACTTAGGTCTGCATCCGCAGCTGTTTCCTGTGCAACCCGACGAGAGTTCAAAGGAAAGTCTGCGACAGCGGAAGCATCTCTGGAATCTATCTGACAACATGCCATTTCTGAAGAATCAAATGACACATCCTGGCCAACCGGAAGACGGGAAAGTGTGTCCGCGTTGGCGTGTTTAGTGGTAGGTCGGTACAAAATCTCATACTGATAATTAGACAATATCAAGGACCATCGCTGAAGCTTTTGTGCCGTACGTGGCGGAATCGGCTTTGTGGGTGAGAACAACGACGTGAGAGGCTTGTGGTCAGTCAACAAATAGAATTTTCTGCCATAGAGATAATGATGAAACTTTGTGACGCCGTAAATGATTGCTAAGGCCTCCTTTTCTATCTGACTGTAATTCTGTTGCGTCGGCGTCAGTAGCTTGGATGCAAAGGCAATAGGACGATCGTGACATCCAATACGATGTGAGATTACAGCGCCTAGGCCGTACGATGAGGCGTCAACTGCTAACACTACAGGCTTCTGGGGGTCAAAGGGAATCAAACATGCATCACTGAGTAGTGCAGACTTTAATTTGTCAAAGGCAACCTGACAATCTTTAGACCATACAAAAGGAACATTCTTCCTACGTAAGTGATGCAGTGGAGCTGCAATCTGAGAGGCATTGGGAATAAATCTGAAATAATAGTTCAGCTTCCCCATTACTGCTTGCAATTCATGCACATTCTTAGGAGGAGGCAAGTCTTTGATTGCTCTAAGATGTGACTGTAAGGGATGAATTCCTTGGGCATTAATCACATGGCCTAGGTACTCTATTTCAGTTTGAAAAAACGAACACTTTGCTTTATTGCAACGTAGACCTGCTGCAGTCAAAACTTTGAAAAGGCACTCCAGGTTTGCTAAATGTTCTTCAACTGTACGTCCGGATACCACAATATCATCTAAATAATTCGAACAACACGGTACAGAAACTGTCAGCTGTTCCAAAAAACGCTGAAAAATAGCGGGAGCGGAAGAACTGCCAAAGGGTAGGCGTTGAAATTGAAAAAGGCCCATGTGAGTATTAATGACGAAAAACTTTTTTGACTCGTCATCAAGTGGAATCTGTAAGTATGCCTCTGCTAAATCAATCTTGGAAAAGAAGCGAGACTGTCCTAATTTGTCCATTAGTTCGTCCGGTCTGGGCAGGGGATAAGTGTCTACAATTGTTTGATTGTTCACTGTTGATTTGAAGTCCGCACAGAGACGAAGTTTTCCTGACGGCTTGGGTATAAGTACTATAGGCGAGGCCCACTGACTCGCAGAAACAGGAGAAATCACCCCACTATCTTGCCAACGTTTAAGTTCTTCGGCAACTATATCACGCAAGGCAATAGGCACTGGTCTAGCTTTACGAAATTTTGGAACTGCAGATTCTTTTAAAGTTACATGTGCCACGAAGTCTTTGGCACAACCTAGTTCCGGCGAAAACAAGTCACTATATTTGTCACATAAAGCATTGATTTTGTCCTGAGGCACTACTGACGAAATTTGAAGCACATCTCTTTGAATTGATAAGCCAAACAAGTCGAATGCATCTAGTCCAAAAATGTTCTGCGTAGATTTGGCCTGAAGAACAACAAAAGCAACTGTTTTTGTAACACCTTGAAAAGAGGCAGGCAGGCTACACGTTCCTAGCACGGGAATATTTTGACCAGTGTACGCTGTTAACACTTGCTGTGACGGCGACAATTTTGGCGAACCCAGAAGTTCATAAGTATCTTTATTAATTAAGGTAACAGCGGAACCAGTATCAAGCTGAAATTGCACAGTCTTATTTTTTATGGAGAGATTCACAAACAGTTTTTGCTTGCGGCGCTCGACAGGCGTGCGAATGTGGGCAACGTCTGCTACGGTTTGTTTGCTGCACTTGCGCGGGCCGCGTATTGAAGGAAGCGGCTCAGACTCGGCACGCAGCGGATTAACAACACTGTCACTAGATGACACTACCGCCGGCTCGGCGTCCGCGCAATGCGAGGCTACTGCACTAAAATTACTTTCAGTATCTACAACAAGTCTACTGGCACTATCTACACAGTACTGGGCACTTTTACAATAAGAAGGCACTAGGTTCACTACAGGAATGCACTGTTCATAGTCATTTTGCGTGTCCCGAACCCGTTTCCGTTGCACTGTTTTACGCGCTCGTCGGCGCTTGCTACGTGGCGCACTATATAGTTTTGCCATAGGCGCAGAACTGCTTTCTTGAAATTGAGAGTCAAGGAAAGCACTGTTCAATTCCGCAGCCCGTATAACATTTACAGAATGAACTGTTCTCGCACTCTGCGAAGCACTGTTTCTAACGGTACCGTTCTTTGAGTTTTTAATTTGCATACACACAGACTGCACATGTCCCGATTTGCCACATTGATAACAGGTTGCGTTGCGACTAGGGCAATGAGCACGCTTGTGGCGAGACACACACTGGGGGCAAGATTTACGTACATTTTTCTGAAATGAGCGTTGGCGCCCGTTATGCAAATTACTGTGTCTAACACTACGGGGCGACCTTTGCGTCGCACTTTTACTCTGGCTACTGTTCACTGTCTGTTCAGCACGGCCGGTAGAAAAATAAGAAGCACTAGTGCTATACTGAGAACTACGGCTAGGAAAGCGTCCGTTGCGGCGCACTGAATTTACACTGTGGCTTTGCATTTCTACATCTGCTAAGTCAAAAGTATCATGCGCATCTATAAGCTGCAGTACACTGTCTAATGAGGGGTCTGACTGTTTCAGAATTGCTGCCCTAATTCTGGGGTCCTGAATGTTCTGCGTAATCGCATCCCTCAACATCACGTCACTATACGAAAGTCCACAAGAGCAAGTAAATTTACATTGGCGGGTTAAGCCCTTCAATTCCGTAATCCACTCTTGGTGTGACTGCTGCGGTAATTTTTTAAGTCTGAAAAATCGGTATCGTGCAGCGGCTACAAGAACTTTTCTCTCATAATGAGCATTCAGTGCATCTACAATTTGTTCAAAATCTACATCACGAGGAGATGCTTGCGGGAACAGTTTCTGCAGTAACACAAAAGTTTTGGGGCCCACCACGGACAATAAAAGATGCTTAACAGTCTGACCTGTAATTTGATGAGCCGCGACGAGTTCTTGAAACTGCGCGAAATAGTCACTCCATTCTTCCTCACGTTCGTTGTACTGGCGGAACGTCGGAAGCGTTGCGGCAGGTGTGGGCTGCTGATGTGACGGCTGTTGTTGTTGGTGAGCAGCCTGTGCCGTCAACTGCGACACGGCCTGCAGTAGTTGAGTGATTTGCGCCGTCTGTAACTGAATAATTTCCATTAAGTTTGGATTCGGGGTAGTGGCCATGCTGACCGATTAGGCGCCGCGTATACAAGTAAATTATAACAAAACAAATGCAATATGAAAGAGGACTCGCTCTGCAACAAAAAAGTCCACAAAACACGTAACAGAATATGTTCCCCCAAAAATCTTATAATAAGGGTGGGTGGGCGGGAGCAATTTCTGCGTGCTCCGACTGCTGCTGTCTGGCTGCTGCAAGCGGGCTGGTCCAAGGTTCTATCACTCCTCGTCGCCACTTTTGTGTCCCGACTTCGTCGCCGCTTTTGTGTCCCAGCCTCGTCGTAGGTGTCGGTGGCCGAGTGGAATGAGACCGACACGCTGGTGCAGGTACGGAGGGGAGCAGCCAGAAACTATAAACACTCGAGTAAATTAGAAAGAGATATATTGCACAGAATGTAACTATACTTAACTTTTACATAGTACTGCAGAATGTTGATACATAGTTGTTAGAGGCCTGCCTAGTGCCTGTACAATAGCAAAGTCTTCACTCGTGCCTATCTGATTACGGAGGTCCTAACTCGTTGCTATCTCAGTCCGAAGTGCCAAGTGCGAAGTGACCGATGTCCTTCAGTGGTGGCCACGAGCGGCGTTGTCCCAGAGGGCGCTCGTGGCTGTCGTCGGAAGAACGCCGCGCCGTGCATGCATGGCGGCGCGCGGCGAAAGTAGGTGGCGCGCACTTTGTACTTGTGCGACACCACACAAATAATTGAATCAAGCAGTTCTAAAACCGGCCATTTCAGATTTGGTACCAAACTGATATCCTAGCAATTTCCAACTCCACGGATGTGGACACACCATTCAGACAGACTGCACTAACCGGTTACAGAAAATATTCAGCCCAGAAATCTTTGTGTAGTTTGAAAATGTCCCATGTGGTAAGCTGAATTTTGCGCCTCTAAACACTTAAAAACAGTTAGTAACTGATTACACTGTTAAGTGGCAGTCACAAAGTCAATGTTACGATGAAGAGACAAGCTACCTTCAGGTCACGTGCGCTTATATCCCAAGCGAAAAAATCTTACCGGGAGTACTACTTGTTGGTATTAGGTAAAGATCTAAAACGTTCATGCAGTACGGATGTAGAGATGCTAGCAGACGACGCTGTTCTGAGTATTCTGTATAAAACTGCAATAGAAATTAAAGTTATCCTGTTAGGATCTTACTTAACCCATTAATGTCCGTGGTATGTTATATCATACACTATACAAGTGTTTTTATTTTGCATTGTTACCACTAGGTACACTGGTGTAGGTACCTTACAATTGTTTCTGTGTACAGTCAGTGAGTTCTACTTCACAACAATGGTAGTTTTCAGTGACACAAAAATACCATTATTGAGCAGTTAGCCATTTCCTCTTAGTGCTACTCTGAACCGGCAAGATCATGTGTGACAGATAAGAATTTTATTTTATATTGAAGCTGCTTGTACTTATATAAATGTTGGGCTTATGGTTTTTATATTAGAACAGAATAACAATTGAGCATGACGTTGTTTCTAGCTGTAAAATCTTTATATACGTTTATATAATAGACTGATTGTTTGTCGTATGACATATCATACAATGGGAAACTACCACTACTTTTAAACGTGATTCAGGAAACATTTATTTTTCTACTAATCAAGTAAAATTACAATTACGGTTTTCTTTTGAGGTAATTTTGCTAGGTTCGTATGCAGTATATTTTATCGAAAGATCACATAAATACTACTATAATCCTGACGATCCCCATGATGCAGAAGAAATTCTAAAATTACTCGAGAATCTCAGTGATGATGATAGTATCTGGAGTGAAATAGATCGAGCTGATGAGCTGGATTTAGTCTTTCTGCCACCATGTGATGGAAATGATTCCGACTGCGACGATACTCCTAGTGATGATGAAAGAGTCGTTAGTTTTCGTGAGATTGGTAAAGGAGTTCTTTCACAGCCAATGGAAGTACAAGCCACTTCGAAAGGAAACAGAAAAGATATTATTGTGCAGCCTGTAAAAGAAAGCAGCAATGTAGATAATAACACACCACAACTATCAAAGAAATCTAAAACAATTCCACGGAAATGGATGCCAAAGTAACTGAAATTCATGAATGCTGACAGTCAAGCAGATATCACAGATAATGTATCAGAGCCTTTTCTAGTAGCTAAAATAAAGCAGTCTCATGTGATGCCTATAGACGTATTCAAGGAAGTTTACAATGAAGAATTTATGGCGTACATTTGTAAAGAAACAGTGAAATATGCTGCTCAGAAAGGATATTTAGAATTTCAACTTTCAGTTGATGAATTATACAAATATTTTGGAATCTTTATTCTTTCTGATTACAATCCAGTCCCCTTTAGAAGAAAGTATTGGGAGACAAGAGCAGATACTAATAACTATCTTGTAAGTAATTCACTTAGTAATTCACAGGTGTGAACAAATTCATCGCTTTCTGCATTTCAATGATAATACAACTATAGATCCAAGCAATAAAACTTACAAAATTGATCCATCCATTTTTGAAACACCTCAATATCATGTTTCTGCAACTTATTCTCCACTCGGACATTCTTTCTCTTTAGATGAAGCAATGGAACCCTACTATGGACATAATAGAATGAAATAATTCATAAGGGGAAAACCTATTCGTTATGTTTACAAGTTATGGTGCCTTGCCACATCTGAGGGCTATCTTGTGAAGTTCAGTCCATATACTGGTGCCGGTGACAAAGAAGAAGGAAAGACATTGGGAACTTCAATTACAGAAAAATTCTGTGTTGGTTTTCTTCTTCCTAATTCTGTTGTCTTTCTTGATAACTATTTCAACTCTCTGCCACTCTTGGAATCACTATGCAAACATGAATTACATTGCATCTGCACTATCCGGGGAGACAGAATTGAGAAAGCAGCACTGAAAGACTTGAAAAAGGAACCTTGTGGATCTTATGTGCTGCAAGGCGAACACACTACGCTGCTAAGATGGCATGACAACAGCCAAGTGACATTAGCAACAAATCTAGAAATGGATAGTTGTCTTACCAAGGGGACTTGCAAGAGATGGAGTAAAGCGGAACGGAAGCATGTAACTATGCAGCAACCAACGTTAATAAAACTGTACAACAAAGGATTGGGAGGTGTTGATTTTTTCGACAAACTGCGAGGCCTGTATAGAACCAAGATCCGCTCCAAGAAATGGTACTGGCCTCTTGTTAGATTCTGCCTTGATGGTAGTCTCGTCAATATGTGGATGCTATACAGAAAGGTGAGTAACAAATTGGTTGGATTTCCGACGAAGTGTTGTACTATCTCTACTGACGTCGCCCGCATTGGATAAACCTCGAGGGCCCATGCCAAGATCCAGGAAAGGTTTACCAAATGACATCCGCAGAGACAATGTGGGACACTTAGTGGACAAAATTGTGGAGATGTAAAAATTGTGGAAAATGCACCAAATTCCGTTGCATAAAATGTAATGTTGGTCTTCATCCAGACTCTTGTTTTTTGCAATATCACAGGTAAACATTGTGGATGTAGCTCTTATAATGTGATGTTTGGACTTGATCCAGTTTGTTTTTATTTTCGCAACAACATTAACGACTTATTTGTGTACTGGAAAAGTAGTAATGTATCAGTTTTTATTAATAAAATTAGATTCAACTTTATTTTCATGGCACATAAAAATGATGTTGCGCTATTGAAATGTAAATGTTAATGCCCATCGTATGTTTTATCATACGTGAAACAAATCAATGTATAAATTTTAAAAAAATAATGTTTTAGTCATTGATTCATGCTACTACCCTTAAATTAATTACATTACAGTGACTTAATGTCATCAAAATCAGAAACAAAAAATACAGACACACTGTAACAGTGACATATTCAGAAAAACTAACAAATATTGGTGACAAGTAAGGAGTATCGGTGTAAGCACACACTCGGAAATCACGACATATTCGAAACTAATGAGCAAAATATTGGGGTGAAAGAAGAAGTATCCGACTTTCCATACCCTCGGAATTCACGAGATATTCGGAAATAAATAACCAAATCTTTCTGACTACCGAATACTGTAGGCCTAGATGTCATTGATACTCATTTCACTTCTCAACAATTTAAACGTTCCCATAGTTTTGTCTTCTCGAAAATCGCAACATATTTGCAACAAAGGTCAAATACTTGTGAGAAGGAAGAAAATAAATTTCATTGCTGATCGTACCAGTTGCAGCAAAAATTTAATTCTCCGTTCTTCAGTCACACATAAATCACCAAATCGATGTTACTAACTCCTGAGAGCACATAAGAGTACCGGATAACATAATACCGTTACGTGAATAAGAAAATTCCACAAAGTGTTGTGCATAGAAAACTCCGACAGTGTGTTACAGACGATAAGATTAAAACAAAATATATATTTACATGGGACGAGTTTCAAACGCGGCACCTCTCGTCTGGTAGTCCACCACTTTACCCATTAGGCTACGGGTACTCGACACCATAACTCCTTACATATTTTATATACACGTTCCCACATGTTTGTTTCTCACTGTTAATATGATTACATTTAGTTGTAATAAATTGAGCCAGAGATGATTTTGTACTTCATTTTTTAATTCGCTGTTGCCCTGAAACTGTTTACTGTGAGTTACAAAACCAAAACTGTGAGATATCACAAAGGCAAATCAAGATGGCGTCTATGACATGGAAGGAACAAGTGAATATCGTTTCTTCGTCACTTAACAAGTCGTCGTTCATTGGCTGTGGCTAATGTAACAGCGAATTTCATTAGAGGAAAAGAAATTTTTGCTTGGGATATAAGAACTCTGGCTCATGTGACAATGTAAGCAGCACCCCTGCCTAACAGTACGCATGCGTAAAGGGTGCCCTCCCCCACCTCTTTTCAACAGTTAAATATTTGCTACAACGATGAGTATAAATATCATTCACCCTTAAAATTGCGACACATTCGTAGAAACGTCCAAAGATATGTCGCAAATATCAATACAAAAGTCATTGTTGTTCCCGAATATGTTAAAAAGAACATTGAGTTAAAAAAATTGCTCGCAGTCACGATCGGACACACTACTTTTGACACTACAGAATGATGTCGCTAATCACACGGCTACTCTTGCAAGATGGAGAATAGTGACTTTATTATTACTCATGATCGGATCTTCTCAAGACTTTTAAGAGTTGACGCGCTTTTAATTGATAGTAATAAGATATTTCACTAAATATGACGTGTTTCTTATAAATCTGAAAATAAATAAAAAGGGTGGGTACTACCTTCTTGGAGGATTTCTACGTGCCCATGGCGAGGTGTGCAGAAGCTCCATTATCTTCGGTTCGGTACCATTCGTGTGTTACCGCCAAGGCTCGAAAACCTAGGAGCTTGTATCTTTACCAGCTTCAACGCCATGTTAAGAGCGGTGTTTCCACTCACCCCTGTCTGCCAAGGGAGCGCCCAAATTCTGCCTGCAAGGGGTTCAGAAGAGAATTCGAAGCTCAGCCGCACATGTGCATTACAACGCTGCGTCCTAGCCGCCTATATTAGGCCGACGCACTA
Organism: Locusta migratoria; assembly: GCA_026315105.1. Taxonomy (NCBI): domain Eukaryota; kingdom Metazoa; phylum Arthropoda; class Insecta; order Orthoptera; family Acrididae; genus Locusta; species Locusta migratoria. The sequence continues at coordinate 541,050,358 of CM048747.1, read as the reverse complement.
CGAATCGTATTCGGGCTGTCTCCGAGACGTGAAACGATTCTTACGCGATACAAATACTTTGAATTTGGATATAAAATGACCTGGTAGCAGAACGAAACGAAGTGAGATAGATTTTAAACACTTTTCATTTTTTTTATTTCCTTCTCGCGGAGAGCTTTTTCCGGGTTCACTGGACTAGTGAGCCCATAGGACGTTCCGCCACTGTCACATGCACTTTGTAACAAACAGGGACGAGGTCTGACGGCCCATGCAACACTGACGCCTTCCAAGATGATCGTCAAGGCACCAAGAGGAGGTCTTACAGTTTGTTTCTGAGCGCAGAAGTGTCAACACGCACTGTTGCCAACCGCTACCAGCAGTGGGACTAAGGGCACGCACACCTTCCTCGCAGGCCACACTATAGACGCGCACGCGTATGATAGTAGAACATCAGAACATTAATTGGAAGATGAATTTCGAGACCGTGTTCAACACTGACAGTTTGGCGTGACATCCTTTCACTGAAATAAAAACTTTTGGTCTATCTCAGATGGTTCCATCTGAGGAGGGGCGAAAGGAGAGCGAAGTCCGACAACCATACTGATCACCACGGGGAGAGTAGCTGTTTGGGGGAGAAAACGTAATGCTGGCATCATAAATTTCGTGTTTGGCGAAAGCAGGAAGAACGGAAATAAAGAATTTAATGTAGTTTGTACACGAAACTGAGATCGTCTTATGCATTGTCATTTTAATACAATCCTACCTGCTGCAATTATATTCACTCATGTAAGGAAACATTAGGAAACATTAGGAATGACTGATGTACTACAGAGTAACACAACAGACAATAATACCTATCTCATACTGTAGTTGCTGCTGTTTTTGCATGCGACCCACCATCCAACAGCTAACACTGAATTTCAGAAATCGTTTTTCACAAAATATTATGTACTTATCAAGGCCGGAAATGGTTTTGATACGTCAATTGAAAAAGATTTTGCTTTTCTCATAGGACAAATTATGAGAGAAGAATAAATTACAACAGTTTATGGACTGTTGGACCAAGCGAGCACCAGATTATGGCCATGTATGTCGGTCCTGTATTTCATGGAGCTGACGCTGCTGAGGAAGAGGTATTTCAAACATTAGCGCCTGTCAGCCCCGCCAGTCGCACCAGACGTGAAGAATGGTCTCGCCTTACTATGACTTACGCCGCAGCCGCCAAACGGTAGCTTAGGAACCGACCGACGCGACCACAACCAACTCCTCCAGCAACTGTGAAGCCTCGCAGGAAGGACAGAGATCTGGAGGACTGAACACAACACAACACGTCGTTGTATTTTCACTGTGGCCTTCCCGGACATGGCGTAGGACACTGTAGGGAAAGAAGACGAGTATTTGACAATTATTATGCCACAAGACGCCAACCATCGGAGCAGTCCTTTCAACGGCAGTTAACTACAGACGATTACTGTCGACCTATGCGACGAAACCCGTCACCGTATCCTGAACGTGGTCGTTCTGTAACGGTACGGACCCTTATACAAACTAACATTATCTCAGGTGATGACTTATTCCTCTTACATTTGGCTCGTTGCTGACCATACACTTATACATATGTTTGTAGAAATAAACTTTCAATTTCAGTGTCAGTGAATATTTAACTAGGGCTGCATCAACTAATAAATGACTACATGAGGATTGCGTTTTTAGTAAAATTGTATATTGCCCATTGCATATTATGTCTAGCGAGAACAACTAAATTCATGAGACCCGTCTGGTATGACTAGCTCCTGCTCCCAATATTGCTGACATTGTAGTTATATGAATATTTAATCATTCGGATAACGTTCTAAAATAGTTGCTATTAAACTTCATTCTTCTAACCAAAAAGCAAGTCAGAATGCGATGAAAAACTACTGAGTTACTACTACTGCTCAAAATCAAAGTCCACACACGTCCGACAATTTTAAGAGTCCAGCACGGGTGATTCTGCGGGTGATATTCATCACCTATCGTCTCATTCGATTTCACTGCACTCGCAACACACGTCTGCCATCGAGACTGAACTGCCTTCGACTGATGTTTGGCCACTCGCGAAGCCCCCTAACATACGATATGTGGAGTCTTACGAGTAATACGTCCCCGTAACGTGGTTCGGTGCTTCTCCCAGAAGTTCAAATCAAATGTTTGTAAAGCTTATGGGACTTAACTACGGGGTCATCAGTCCTTAAACTTACAAACTACTTATGAACATTATCAAAGCAAGACTTATTGGTCTTCAGGGAGTGATTGCGATCGTTATATGAATAAAATTCTTGAATGTCCGTCTCCAAATCGCTTATATTTTCTAAAACATTACCGGTTTCGGGACAGCTGCCCATCTTCAGATCTGTTAAATAAATGTTATAACTGAATATAAGCTACTATTTATAAAGTATGATATCAAAAAAAGTTAAAGGGAAAACATTAAAAAACATTAAAATCATACCAAAATTTAGAAGTTACAGAGTAACCTGTCCTGTAATGAACGAATGTTCACAGTCGTTACTAAAACATAGTAGTTGCCTGAGGCTTTATATAAAGTACTTGAAATCATCTGATTGGTTGGGATCCTTTTGTTAAAGTTATTGTCAATAAGTAATTATTGACTTACATATAAAAGCAATTCTGAGGTCAAGGTATAAGATAATATTCAAGGTATAAAAAACAGTTACAAATGAGATACATAGCTGTCAAACTATAAAAGGACGTAGAAATAAGATAAAATTGGGTTCTGGATAAATATAATAACATTTTAAGTGAAACAGTTATCGAGTTAAAAAATAAAATATATATATGTATATAAAAGTATAAAAATAAAAATATTGTTAAATATTAAAATCTCTTAAAAAGGATTAAAAAGAAATATTGTGGACAATTCTTCTTTCCCGTCTGCGGATGAGGCTTCCGTGTGTCAGGTAGCAGTAGCGTCGCCGAGGTTTCCTCCGCCGTGTCCCATTCACCGCCGCCAGTGTGCTGAGGGCCGCCGTAGCTGGTGTTTGGCAGCGCGTTCCATTCCAGGCAAGGCTACAAAATGTCTTTAAATATTTCAAAAAAGTTTTTATGCATGAAGTCTGTTTGCTCATTCCTTGCCTGGAATGGAACGCGCTGCCAAACACGAGCTACAATATTTTTATATTTATACTTTTATATACATATATATATTTTATTTTTTAACTCGATAACAGTTTCACTTAAAATGTTATTATATTTATCCAGAACCCAATTTTATCTTATTTCTACGTCCTTTTATAGTTTGACAGCTATGTATCTCATTTGTAACTGTTTTTTATACCTTGACTATTATCTTATACCTTGACCTCAGAATTGCTTTTATATGTAAGTCAATAATTACTTATTGACAATAACTTTAACAAAAGGATCCCAACCAATCAGATGATTTCAAGTACTTTATATAAAGCCTCAGGCAACTACTATGTTTTAGTAACGACTGTGAACATTCGTTCATTACAGGACAGGTTACTCTGTAACTTCTAAATTTTGGTATGTTTTTAATGTTTTTTAATGTTTTGCCTTTAAATTTTTTTGATATCATACTTTATAAATAGTAGCTTATATTCAGTTATAACATTTATTTAACAGATCTGAAGATGGGCAGCTGTCCCGAAACCGGTAATGTTTTAGAAAATATAAGCGATTTGGAGACGGACATTCAAGAATTTTATTCATATAACGATCGCAATCACTCCCTGAAGACCAATAAGTCTTGCTTTGATAAACTTGTGCCTAGTCAGGCTGTGGGAGATGTGAAAAGATTTTTTAAATTTAAATTAAAAGTTATGAGAGCCAATTTAAAAATTCAGTTTAACAAGAACTGTCTGCAGTTAGGTGTTGTGCCCAAGTACGCGAGATTAAAAGTCAGTAGTAACACTGTTTCAGCCAGGATAGTGAAGAGGAAGGCGGAGCAATTGTGGATCAGACAGGAGATAAAATCTGGGTACATCGAAAAAGATAAATGTAATAAATCAGTATTTGACTTACATATGATGTTAGGTAACCTACTTTCTCCCTTACAGTTTAGACATGTTGAAGACGAGATTGACTACAGGATTGAGGTTCATAGGGACGCAATTATAAAGAGACATAGCAAGAAAATCTTTAACCTCTGTAAAATAATAGCGGACACAGACAGTAATGCAGAAAACGTGCGTCACGTACACAAGTTCTATGACAGGACAGTCAACTTAACAGACATTATTTTCACCGATAAAGAGCAGGAACTGTTAGACAAGGGGCTCAAGTACAACCCTCATACAAAAATACATCAACAGGATGTCAAGAGGATGATCGCAGAAGTGAAGGTAGCATGCAGGGAAGCTAAAGTGACAAAATTCCAGGAGACATGTATCGCTATAAAAACCAAAGAGGCAATTGAACGCGAAAAGGCAATTGATAATCATACTGAGATTAAGTTAGTTAAAGAAATAAACTTAAAATTAGAGTCACATGGTGCAATTGTGATCAAAGCTGATAAGGGCTGCACGTCTGTCGTCATGTACGAGGAAGAATATATAACTAAAACAATGCAGTTTTTATCAGGAGAATGGTATTAAGGAAATCAAAAAAGACCCTACGAAGAAATTTCAAGTAGAATTAAAAGCCAAATTAGAAGCGGTCCAGTTTTTGTTCACGCCGAGTGAAAAAGCTAGATTAATCAATATGAATCCCAAAACACCAGAAGCGAGAGCTCAGATAAAGTTGCATAAAAGTAATAAACCTATGCGCGTAATTTGCAATGGCAGGGAAGCAGTTAATGAGCTACTGAATAAAGCTTTATACCAAAAATTGAAATATGCGTACAAATTTCAGGAAACCTACAGTGTTAAAAATAGTGTTAGCTTTGCCAACGATGTTAAGGATTTAGCCATTCCAGAAGACGCCGTCCTAGCTTCTTTAGATATTGTGAACCTATATACTAACGTACCAATTTCAGAAACATTAACAATCATCAAGCACAATCTCATTAAAAATAAGTCTATGACTGTGGGTGAAATCATCGAATTTTTAGACCTGTTAGAATTCACATTAGCCTTCAACTATTTTACCTTCAATGACAAAGTTTTTATACAAGATGATGGTTTAGCGATGGGAAATTGCCTGTCGGGTATTTTAGCTGAAATTTTTGTGAACGACTTCGAAAGCAAATTTTTCGCCTCTTATCCCGAAATCAAACGGAAACTAATTTATTACAGACGGTACGTTGATGACTCTATTTTACTGTATAAAGGGATGAAAGATGAAGTTGTGGAAATGTCAAAAGTTTTAAACGATCAACACCCAAAAATGCAGTTTACTTTGGAATTGGAGCGGAATGGGGCAATCAATTTTCTTGACTTGACTATAAGAAATGACGGAGGTAGGCACGCATTCAGCGTGTACAGGAAAGAGACATGCTCTGATAGCATTATAGGAGCGACATCACGACACGCAGCACAGCACAAAAGAGCATACTTCTACTCAATGTGCAACAGAGCTCTCAGACTACCACTTGCCGAGGAAGAATTAGAGAAAGAACTAGACATTATCAAACAGGTAGCCGCTGCCAATGGGTACAAGACGCAAGATGTCACGCGGATGTTCAATAAAATTAAAAACAAATCCACTGGCATTAACATATTTAAAGATAAAAAGAAGTTTGTCATTTTAACATACAGAGGACGTGTGTCGGACAGAATTGCGAAACACTTTCCGAGAAACATAGGGGTGGCGTTCAAAAATGATGGGCAAATGGCACAAAGATTAAGGCATAAACCTACCACGAAAAAACGCACGAAATATAGCAACTCCGGAGTATACAAGATTAAATGCGCCAGCTGCGATAAATATTACATAGGGCAAACTGGACGCAACTTTGAAGTCCGATACAAAGAGCATTGCAATAACAGCAATCGCACAGCATTTGGAGCGCATGCTAAAGACAATAAACACAAAGTCAGCACTATAAGCGAACAAATGGAAGTGTTGCACAGGGCACCGAAAAGCTTTCATTTAAACGTACTTGAAGAACTTGAAGTATATGCGCACAAGGAGAAAGACCCGAACAAACTTCTAAATGAGCAAACAGACTTCATGCATAAAAACTTTTTTGAAATATTTAAAGACATTTTGTAGCCTTGCCTGGAATGGAACGCGCTGCCAAACACCAGCTACGGCGGCCCTCAGCACACTGGCGGCGGTGAATGGGACATGGCGGAGGAAACCTCGGCGACGCTACTGCTACCTGACACACGGAAGCCTCATCCGCAGACGGGAAAGAAGAATTGTCCACAATATTTCTTTTTAATCCTTTTTAAGAGATTTTAATATTTAACAATATTTTTATTTTTATACTTTTATATACATATATATATTTTATTTTTTTAACTCGATAACTGTTTCACTTAAAATGTTATTATATTTATCCAGAACCCAATTTTATCTTATTTCTACGTCCTTTTATAGGTTGACAGCTATGTATCTCATTTGTAACTGTTTTTTATACCTTGACTATTATCTTATACCTTGACCTCAGAATTGCTTTTATATGTAAGTCAATAATTACTTATTGACAATAACTTTAACAAAAGGATCCCAACCAATCAGATGATTTCAAGTACTTTATATAAAGCCTCAGGCAACTACTATGTTTTAGTAACGACTGTGAACATTCGTTCATTACAGGACAGGTTACTCTGTAACTTCTAAATTTTGGTATGATTTTAATGTTTTTTAATGTTTTCCCTTTAAATTTTTTTGATATCATACTTTATAAATAGTAGCTTATATTCAGTTATAACATTTATTTAACAGATCTGAAGATGGGCAGCTGTCCCGAAACCGGTAATGTTTTAGAAAATATAAGCGATTTGGAGACGGACATTCAAGAATTTTATACTTATGAACTACTTACGAACTAGGACGGCACAAAATCCATGCCCGAGGGGGGATTCGAACCCCCGATCGTAGTAGCCGTGCAGACCGTGACTGAAGCGCCTCAGTCCCCTCGGCCACCGCTGCCGGCCTCCCAGAAGTGTACAAAACTTTTAAACTAATGACTGAATTGTTGATATGACGGCATCGTTAGATGCGCACTAAGATTCTAATGGAAATATATATTTTACTTTAATTACTAACACTAATAATACCCAAAAAAATTAAGTTTACAGAAATGAGTCTTTCGGTCGTCGCACAATGAATATTTAAGTAATTACTTAGTAAAGTGTCTGTCAGGTAGATTTTCCAAGTCTCTATGCAGTGCACTGTTCAGAATTACTGTGACAATAAATTTAAACAAATTACGATCGATAAAGAATTATACACTGGAATACACTCTTTCAAATTTTGAAGTCAGCAGGGGTAAAATATAGGGGAAGGAGAGTTATTTACAACTTGTACAAAGGCCAGATCGCAGTTATTAGACTCGAAGGGCATGAAAGGGAAGCATCAGTTAGGAAGGGAGTAAGACAGGGTTGTAGCGTTTCTCCAATGTTGTTCAATTTGTACATTGAGCAAGCTATAAAGGAAAGCAAGGAGAAATTTGGCGAAGAAATTAAAGTTCAGGTGGAAGAATTAAAAAGATTGCGTCTTGCCGACGACATAGTAATTCTGTCAGATACAGCAAAGGACCTGGAAGAGCAGTTGAATGGAATGGACAGTGTGTTGAAGAGTGCGTATAAAATGAATATTAACAAGAGCAAAACAAAAATAATAGAATGCGGTCTTAGAAAATCAGGCGATGCTGAAGGAATTACACTAGGTAACGAAACAATGAAGGTGGTAGATGAGTTTTGTTACTTGGGTAGTAAAATGACATGCGATGTTGGCAGTACAGAGGATATAAAATGCAGAATGGCAATGGGAAGAAAATCATTTTTGAAAGAGAGAAATTTGCTAACATCGAATATTAATTTAAGTGTAAGGAAGTCTTTTCTGAAGGCATTTGTGTGGAGTGTTGCCTTGTACGGGAGTGAAACATGGACGATAAGCAGTGCTGACAGGAAGAGAATAGAGGCTTTTGAAATGTGGTGCTACAGAAGAATGCTGAAGATTAGGTGGGTAGATCGCATAACTAATGAAGAGGTACTGAACATAATTGGTGAGAAAAGGAATTTTTGGCATACCCTGAATAAAAGAAGGGATCGCTTGGTAGGAAACGTTCTTAGACATCGGGGAATCGTAAATTTAGCATTGGAGGGACGTTCGTGGGGTAAAAATCGCAGCGGGAGACCAAGAGACGCGTATAGTAAGCAGATTCAAGTGGATGTGGGTTGCCGTTCTTATGAGGAGATGAAAAGGCTTGCTCAGGATATAGTAGGGTGGAGAGCTGCATCAAACCCGTCTCCGGATTGAAGACCATAACAACAACAAACAATGAAATTTGGTTTATACAAAAGCAACATATTAAAATAAACAAAAAGATTCTAAACAGGTCATAATGTGTGTTTAGGACACTTGCAACTTATCACTGCCTCGCTGTTTGTGATCGGTCTGCTGTGTCGATACACATATGGATGCCGCGCACCAAAGATGTGGCGCGTCGTCTTTCCGGGCGCGGCGATAGTGGCGCCGTACCGGACATGCGCGGACGCCGACCAATAGGAGTACAGGAGGAATGTCAGACGCAGCAACGGCGACGAGGTCTGCTTAACTTCGTGGTTGTTTTGCTGTTTTACATTGTCCACGTTGCCTTGTTTTTTTCGCCTACCTCTGGCGACAAGCTTTTCTGATTGCTCTTGCCGTGTGTCTTCAATATTTACTCTTGTTGGTGTGTTTCGTGTCATAGTTGTCTTGTTGCATATTGTTTTATTGTTTCAATTTACCATATCTACTCCTCCGAATGTAATCCCGCCGGTTGTCGCTTCGAGCATGGATTTAACTCAGTTTTGTCAGTTCCAGGCACAACAGATGTCACAGCTCACCCAAGCTGTACAGCAACTCGCGCAGTCACAAAAGGCGACCGCTCACACACAACAGTCGTTGCCTTCGCGGCCACAACAGGGTGTACAATCTGCTCCAGTGCCACCATTTCCAACTTTTATAGAAGAAAAGGAAACTTGGCATGATTGGTTGGTGCAGTTTACTTCGCATCTGACAGTATACAATGTACAAGGAACTGTGAAGCTTCCCTTTTTTCTCGCGTGTGCTGGTGTTGTAGTTTACAGAACGGCTTCCAAGTTATTCCCCACTACGTCCCCTGAGTCGGTTTCTTATGAGGCGTTAATCGAGGCTTTGTCTAAGTACTATGACGAGCAAGTGTATTTGGCAGCGGCCCGTTTTAAATTTTTTAGGGGTAGGAAGCAAGAAGTGTAAGAGTACACCTGTCGCTGTATCTTACAGTTTGATTTAACGTAATGTATATATTGTCTTAAATTTGTCCATTTCGCGTATTTTCATCTCCTGTATGCTAGATATATTTCTTATGTAACGTTATTTCCTATATTGAATCATTTAGTGTAAACATGTACTGTATGTGTAAACCCTCCTGAATGCACGGACATTCTTATGCTGGCAAAGCGCTAGAGAAAATTTTGAATCTCTTGTAAAGACTGTCTTTGGTACAGAATTAGTAGCTGTGAGTGTCGCGCTGCTGAAGCAGTCGCGGAGCGGACTCGCCAAAGTAAACACATAGATGTTTTGTTGATGGTGCAGAGGCACGGTAGGCGCAGTGTGGCGCGAGTTTAATCCAATTGCAATAAGCCGGAGAGGCGTACTGTTTCATGTATTGAAGGAAGTGCGAAACAAGATTATTATACGCGAAAGTGACCAGTGTAACGTTTTTTCGTGTGTGCAAGAAAAGTAATTGTTTGGTTATCAAGTCTATTGTCGCCGAGAGTGATCGTTGTTGTAATTACGGAGATTAGAAGCTGTATCGAGGTGATATCAATGCATGGAGATTTCAGCCAGACGAGCTGAACAAAGAGTTGTCGATAAAGATATTTTGAACCATCAGTAAGAGTAACTATTGTAACCATAACTGTCTTGTATGGACTTCACGACGAAGACGACGAAAACAGATGAGTACTTTTGTAACATTTTATTTTGTATGCATGTAAATGTAGTGTCAACCCAATCAGATTTTTGGTTCAATTATACATGACTTATTTTGAAACCAGTCTTAATTTTGTAAGTATTTGTAGTCACCCCATTATCACCATTATTAGACTATGTTGATTATGCAAGCCTGTACATTGACTAACAAGTTCAATCGTCACGCATTCTGATTTTTTGACATTTTTGACGACCTCCAACAGGCCATCTTTTACAGAAGGTCAAACGTATCGGCAGTGGCTCGCCGAGTTGCAAGGTTTAACTCGTGACTGTAAATACAGGTGTTCATGTAGTGAATATTATAATGATTCTATGATTCGGGATGTGATTACGCAAAATGTGCCTGACAATCGTATTCGCGAACAGATTTTGCGGCACGCCGATCTTACATTGCAACAGGTTATGCAGATCATTGACTTTCAGGACGCGTGTGATGTTGCTAAGACTATCATTGATCCGGTAGGAGTGTGTACAGTGTCAACAGTACGTCAGGGCAAGGGTCAACAGAACGGCCCCGCGCTGACACAAGGCGCCCGGCCCGCCGGCCGGTCGGCCACTGGGCGTAAACATAAGCCGTCTACCTACCCCGCTCGCGGAAAAGTTAAGTCCTGTCCTCGCTGTTTCTCAAAACAAACGCGTGACAATTGTCCTTCTCGTAGCGCAACTAGTTTTGCATGTGGAAAGTTAGGTCATGTTCGTTCTGTCTGTTTCCAACAGAACAAAGGTTCCACAGAACAGGCACGCACAGGGGCTCGTTCACATCAAATTAATGTTGTGCATTCTCCATCACCTACGGGTGATACGACTGTTGAACTTGCGTCGTCACAGCCTGTGTCTTCGCAGGCTAGGTTCCGTAATGTGAATAAATTGTTTGTGGATCTTGAAATTCTTGGCCAGACCGTGACGTTCCCATTAGATACTGGTGCTTCGGTTTCCTTCCTCAATCGGGACACATACAATTTGCTTGGTCAGCCGCCGTTGCAGAACTCTCGCACGTTGTTTACGGCGTATAATGGTTAGGACATACCTGTGCTGGGTTCATATACTTGTGATGCTACATACCGGTCATTTACGAAAACAGTGACGTTTCAAGTGCTTCGTGCTTCCAATAGTGCAAACATTTTTGGACCTTTTTGATTTATTCGGCCTACGAATCGTGGATAAGGTTCTTGCTATCATGTCATATGACCATCGGGACAGGGTAGCTAAACTGTGTGATGAATTCAGTGACTTGTTTCGTGATGGCATAGGCATGGCAAACAACTTTATAGCAAGTGTGACATTGAAAGACGCGGCACGCCCCCGCTTCTGTAAAGCTCGTCCCGTGCCGTATGCCCTTCGGGATCGGGTGGCGGATCTCTTAAGACAGTGGCAGGCTAATGGGGTCATTGAAACGATCTGGCGAGTCAGTGGAGGTGAGTCAGCAGGTGTTAACTATACCACACAACAATTTGCGAAGTTTATTCGAGGTGTTGTTGCAGGCAGGATTAACGTGTAACGGGGAAAAATGTATGTTTTTTCAGTTGGAACTAGAGTATTTAGGTCATGTCATCAATGCACAAGGTATCCACCCGACACAATCTCATTTACAGGCAATTCGCGACCTACCACCGCCCACTACCGTTACTGAACTTCACTCTGTGCTTGGGAAACTAACTTATTACATTCGAATTATACCTAATGCATCCCAAATTGCAGCACCCTTACATGGTCTGCGACGTAAGAACGTTCCATTCTTGTGGTCAAAAGAATCTGATGTTGCTTTTCGCAAACTTAAAGACGCCTTTTTGAGTGACAACTGTCTGGTTCCTTTTGATGTTAGAAAACCGGTGATATTAGCTGTTGACGCATCATCATATGGCCTTGTGGCGGTGCTTTCTCATCAGATTGGTTCCGTGGACAGACCTATTGCCTTTGACTCTAAGCTTTTGACCAAAGCACAACAGAACTACTCACAGATTGGAAAAGAGGCCCTTGCAACCATTTTTGGTGTTACCAGATTTCATCAGTACCTCTATGGGCGAAAATTCTCTCTGGTTACAGATTACAAGCCATTACAGTCTTTGTTTCATCCCGCTAAACCCATTCCACAACGTACGACACAGAAACTGCAACGTTGGGCCCTTACTCTCTCAAACTATCAGTATGAAATTGTTTATCGGCCCACAACTCACCATGCTAACGCGGACACCCTCTGGCGGCTTCCTGTTGGTCCTGACTCTGATTTTGATGCCTCAGAGGCAGCTTGTTGCCATATAGATACGCAGGATTCCAACGCTTTGGACAAATTTCCAATAGATTACAGACAGGTTGCCTTGAAACAGATTTCGATCCCAGGTGTCCGTCAGTATTTTGCTCGACGTTTTGCCTTATCAACACACCGAGGCGACGGCGACAGGTCCAGAGTGGTAATACCTCAGGCCCTTCGGGCGCGCGTTCTTAACTTGTTACATCAAGGACATTAGGGAGTCGTCAGAACTAAACAGTTGGCCCGCAAGCATTGTGCCTGGGTCGGACTGGACAAAGACATTGAGCATATGACGTCACGATGTCTGCCTGTGCCGACAATCAGTCCGCTCCTCCTCAACATTTCACTGACTGGCCGAAATCCACTGGACCATGGCAACGCATTCATGTGTATTATACCGGCCCGTTTTGGCAGACCAGGTGGTTTATTGTTGTCGATACTTTTAGTAAATTCCCGTTTGTGGTCCCCACAAACTCTACGACGACGAGTGCTACTATGAAAATTCTCCAGTCCATATTTTGCATTGAGGGCCTACCAGAACTTCTTGTCAGTGACAATGGCCCCCAGTTTGTGTCGGCGGACTTTGAACAGTTTTGTGCATCCATCGGGACGCGTCATTGAACGAGCGCTCCTTTCCCCCCACAATCCCACCTTTAAGCAGCAGATGTCCAAGCTGCGCAGCCACCACTCACGGGACCGGGCTCTGCTGCTGTTCCTCTCGTCGTACCGTTCGCAACCCGCGACGGTCCTTCGCCGGCGGAGTTACTTCACGGACGGCGACACCGGACCCTGCTGCAGCTGCTGCATCCGCCGCTGCGCCCGACGGCCTCACGGCATTCACGGGCAAAGTATGGCGTCAATACCCCTGTTCTTTTCAGATGCTTTATGGGGGCCAAACGTTGGGAACGGGGGACCGTCTAAAAGTGTTTGGGTGGTTCTATGTTCCTTGTACGGGGTCCGAGTGGCGTGATTCGTCGTCATGTGAACCAGCTTCGCCCTTGTTGTGTGTCTGTTTTTGCGGTTGGTCCGCTGTTTTGCCCAAAGCCAATGGAGTGGGCGCCTGCGGGAGCGCTCCTGTCGCAGTCGCCTGCCGGGAGCCACGGTTCGCAGCCGGCATCATCGCCACCCTCCGCTGCGGCCGCCGGATCTGAGGCCACCGGCCTGTCCCAGGAAGCGGCCGGTGCCGCCTCGCTACCACAGCCTACGTTTCTCATGGACGCGGACGTGGAGCTGCCTCTTTCGCCTGGTCTTGGGGGTTTCCCACGGCGCGGCGGTCGGACAGCGAATGTTGGGAGACGGACCGGGGCCGTAGACCCGCCCAAACATCAATCCCGGTCCCACCGGAGACTTCCACGTCTACCGTCTTCCTCTTCCTCTGAGACACTATACGACGACGGTAAGGAGGTTTTTTTTTGGGGGGGGGGGGGAGGAGTGCTATGTCGATACACATATCGACGCCGCGCACCAGAGATGTGGCGCGTCGTCTTTCCGGGCGCGGCGCTAGAGGCGCTGTACCGGGCACGCGCGGACGCCGACCAATAGGACTGGGTGTCAGTGGATCTGGGAGAGCAGCACAGGAGGAACGTCAGTCTGGGCCGAGGAGCGACGAATCTTCAATCGTGCCACTACCGATTCCCAAATAACCTCAGACACAGCATGGTCTGCTATTAATTGTTATTAACAAATCACTGTTGTTCCTCCTTAATAGTGCCTTATTATATGCAATTTAAATATTGCATATAACATGGTTATACCAAACTTTGTGTCTCAATGAGACCTTTCATACGATCCCTCGTAAGTTACTATATTTCACTTAGGTTAGCGGGAGCCCCAGGATCGGATCCTGACTGGGTACATATTTTCAGCTTTGTCCATTCGCAGTTGATGTAATATATTCTGTGAATGATTATTAGTTTTTTGAATACCTTTTGGTATTGAAATATAAATGATGTAAACACGTCGTCTAAATCGAGTTGTTCTCCTCTTTCATTTACCACTACGTGCTAATCTCTAACTGTAATAGTGTCAGCATAGTATATAATATTAAAGACAATGCCGTATTTTGCGGGAAAAGTGGCAGTTGAACTTTGCGTCACGACCGTCAGGGTGATTTCCATTGGCACGCGACCTGCCGGTGTGGTCTCCCCTTGCTCTCGGCCTGTCACGCTGTTGGGAAACCGGGCGAAGCTTACCTCATCGCCGCGACCGAGTGCCTGTTCACTCGTCGCAACTTTCGGCGCTCTCCGCTGTCAAACTAGTGCGCTTTGCGCTCCAAACAGTGTTGCACGTTGTTGTAACGCCGTTTATCTTCAACTTCACACAGTGAAATTAGAAGTAAAAGAGCACAAAGAATCCACTCCACATAAACAAATCGTCAATCATATATAATTTATATAAAAAAATAACAGCTCTCCAACACGTCCTCACCTTATAAAGATACCAGCCGCTCGCCTAGCAGCCGAGTTCAGGAAAATTAGGCGAGGCGACCATCGACAGAGGTGAGGCTGCCGCAGATGCAAATTCTCCATGGCCGACAGTCGCTAAGATGTCGAGAAAACTCAAAAATGTTCAGAAGTTTGTATAGCTTATGGGATTTAACTACGGGGTCGTCAGCCCCTAAACTTACAAACTACTTATGAACTAGGTAATACTAAGGACAGCACAAATGTCCATGCCCGAGGGGGTATTCGAACCCCCGACCGGAGTGGCCGTGCAGACTGTGACTGCAGCGCCTCAGTCCCCTCGGCCACAGCGGTCTGCCGAGAAAACTCATTGACGTCATCATCAATTGGCAACATGTCCTGGCACTTGTAGATTCAAAAGCTACCTTCTTTGTATTACCGAATGACTACCACCGCAACACTGCTGAAAGTTGCAAATAAAAATACATCCGTCCGGCAGGAAGATGTGTCACAAGACTATCAACAACAGGATGCAGCCGTTTGAATTCGTCCTTTTAACAGAACGTAGCCATAATGCCAACCACGCATGGAACTTCCTTCAGGCATTCCAGGCTCTCATTGACTGTGGAAGATCTGAGCTGCAAATTGAGGAAGCTGTTCCATTGAGTACAAGTAACACGAGCTCGCCTGGGAGATTGTTTGCTGTCGAGAATGTTGAGGTCCAACCTTCAACGATGAGAAAAGTTGCGGTTAGCAACCGAGATGACCAGCTGTACTGTGAAGCGCTTGAAGCTAATCAGTATAACGAAGGAAATCTACAAATGAACATTGCAAGTGGCTGAGGAAATTTTGGATCATTAATTTTCACGAGCAACAGCAACTCTTACCTACGGGAATGTGTATCTGAATAGCTAAATCGGTCCAGGATGGTAAGGTCAGTGTCATTGACGAAGCCTCATGAACTGCTGTTACTGCCGACAACGCACTACAGCACGCCTTTCCAACTGGTTGCTTCACGAGCACCGGCCGGCACCGGGAAAAGCACGGATGCTCTGCTGCAGCAGTCGGTGGTGGGTTGTGGGGCATGTGATGTGAGCGAAGCAGGCACAGCGCTGCTACACCTGGCAGTGGCAGCAGGGGGACGAGTTGTCGCAGCGCTTAGCGAACCGAGAGTCGTGTGGTTGTTTGTAATTATTGAAACTAATAATAATAATAGTAATAGTAATAATGTGATGTTTTGTGTAGGGACAAAAATAATGGTTTCATTGGGCTCCTTATTTTGCATCAATTTTCAACACTTGATATTCGGTATCACTTCGAAGCCACTAATTTATCCATATTAGGCACAATCGTTTTGAAAATTGCAATTTGTGACACAGCTTCCAACGATGCATGAAACTTGAGCTTGTTTTTGTTTTATTAATACTCGTAACTGAAAACATTTGCTGACAAACGAATGCTGTTCAGAACATTGCAACGCATTTTTGGACAAGGGTATGAATCCTCGCGAATTCTTCTAGATCATCGCTTTTATAAAAAAGAATTGACATTACTACTGTAATTGTGGTAGCGGTCTATCAAAATTGAATCGTACTATTCTCTTAACAGTTCAGGTTTGAGATATGATGGGACATCCTCTGGGTGCACCGAAAAAAGCATCATAAAAACTTTTGAATAGCGGTTTAGTTATTTTCTTTCTTCAAACTTTTTACGCAGTGAGTATAAATCTTTGGTATACTTCCTAATGTGGACTTAATGTACTTCATCTAAAGGATTCTGAGGGGGAGTATTTTCTCAATTTTCTTCTTGAAGCAGACTTTTAGAAAGCAAAACATGCAATTTTGCAATTTCGAACATCCATTACGATCACACATAGTACCGATTAATTTATTTTTACCATGCAAAGATTTATTTCAGTCATGTAAATAACCTGTAATGTGTTTCTTGAGAGCGAGGTCAGTGATTCAAATGTTCAAATTTTACAATCCTACGGGACAAAACTTGTGTCGTCATCGGTCCCTACACTTAGAAAGACCCCAAGCTAACCTATAGTAAGGACGATATAGACATACACGCATGTCCGATGGAGGAATCTAACCTTTGACTCGAGGGGCCGCACGATCCGTAATAAGTACATTTTTTTAAAGATATATTTTCGTTTTCCTTTTAGAATAAACAAAACTTACCTCTTGATGTAGTAATCACTTCCCTTCTGTCTGATTCGACAATCCTCCAGTGTGAAAGGGAATGTTTATTTTCGTAGTGATGGCGCTTTGTCGGTGCTTTGGTATTTACGGTAGAGTACCGTATTAAGCATTGTGCTATCCCATCAGCCTTAAAGAATTTTCCCATTGGGCAATAAAAATGGCACACACACATCGGAACCTTTTGTGCAAATGATGAACGTCTGCAAGATAGATCAACTGTGGCTTATTTGATAAGATTCAGAATGGATATTCAGCGCATCCAAGAAAACGCAAGAGTGTGCGCTGTCTCTGTGACACACGTGCTGCTACACGCCGAGGAGACAGTGGTGGGGGTAGGGACCGGAGGCGCACGGCGCGGCACCGGGACACGCAAGCACCGAGTGCTCCAGTTGGAGGAGGCTGCACTACATAAAATTACTATGAAAGTGCATACAGGATCCGGTTTGATCAGAAACAGCGCCAGCACGTGTTAACTATACTATACCAATTTTCGGGTATATTTCACGCCAAACAGGACGAGAGCCAGATGAAACAGCCTACGACAAAACACCGTATCAATACTCAGAATCATCCATCATTTATCCATCATTCGTACAGAGTGTCGCCAGCTGAAAGACGGATAATACGGAAAGAAGTAGAGATGTTGGACAATGACAATATTCAACCTTCAGAGATTCCCTGGTCGTCTCCAGTGATCCTCGTGAAGAAGGATGGCCTGTAGCGTTTCTGTGGCCACTATCGGTGACTGAACAAAATCACAAAGATGTCTACATATTACTACACATTGACAACACTTTAGACTGCTTAAAAGGAGCTACCTACTTCTCAACCAAGGACAGGTTTCTGGTAAATCGAGCTTCATTTAAAAGATTCTACTTTTGTTACACCTGACGGCCTCTATGAATTCAAAATCACGCCATTTGGACTATGTAATACACTGATCACATTCGAAGGCATCATAGACAACTTGCTTCGCCACCTTAAATTAACGACATGTCTTTGTTATCTAGATGACTTGTTGTTTTCTCAAGGACATTTGCAGAACATCTAAGCCACTTGTCAACTGTGTTGAAGTGTGTTCAGACAGCAGGAATCTCCCTCACCAAAAATAAGCGGTTCTTCGTCCACAAAGAGATAGAAATCCTGGGACATCTAGTAAATGGAGATAGTGACTGTCCTGATCCAGATAAAGTAAGGGCTGTCACGGCATTTACAACTCCTCAGCACATCCTATATGTGACTCGTTTCCACAGGCTGTGCTCATCGTCGTTTCATAGAAGGTTAGCATCGCACATCGCTGTGCTTGCGGTCCCCAGTTCAGATGGTGCTACGGGCAGAAAAATGTGTTTGTATTTATATTTCTATAATGTTCTACATGGTTCTTATATTTGATGTACAACTTCAAGTAAGTTCTTTCTATGTATAAATAGTGGAGTACTCCAAGCTGGATGCAGTCTGTACTGAGTGTACGCTTGTGTCCGCTATAAACGTGTTCTAACTGTGCTTACTCTATTAACCCTCTGACTGCTGTGGACGTCTATAGACGTGGCTCCGCGCCCTTCCCCTGGTGCAGTGGACGTCCCAAGTAGCGCGTCTGGGACTCTCCGTCTGTGCTGTGGACGTCTCCAGACGCACAGCTATATTTTTGCAGCATTTCAGTACTGTTAAGAGTTGCGGCCGCATATTTCAAACGTGTGACTGTGCTTACTGCTGTGACCCTTCGTTGGTGATTTCTGTTTCGCAGTTTGTGTTTTTGTGAGCAACTTTACACATGGAGTCAAACAAGTGACTATATCTTATCTAGTATTGCTTCGTAATACTTTGACGATTGCGGCAAAATGTATCGCCATTTGGCGTGGAATGGCCAATAAGCACTCTCAAAGCACATAATGCCTGCAGATTCAAAGCCAAGGAAAAAGTGTCCAAATACATTGTGTGTCTGGGATCAAACTTAGAAGGCGGGACAGCTGCGACCGCCCTGGGCAGCAGAAATATTCTGCACAGAGCGAGGTTGGCCGATGGCCTGGCTCAGCCGCCTGCAGCAGGCCGTGGGGACGTGTGCGGCCTGACAGACTGGACGCTTAACGACCAGCCTTCGAATTCCGGACCGCCAGCGGCTTGTAACATGACAATATGATCCTCTGCAGCCGTCACTACTCAGTCTCTCAGAGCTACCCATTCTTCTACCACTGTATTACTTTCCCCCATTTCAGGGAATCATTGCCTACTGCTCCCCCTGAGATCTCACCTCTGGTTCCTCCAGTTTGTCCAGGATCGATTTCATTATCTTTCTTACTATTTTTGCAGTCTTTTAAGTTTTAATCGACATTTCACAAGAAATGCTTTATGGTCAGAGTCTATATGTGCCCCTGGATATGTCTTACAGTTCAAAACCTGGGTCTACACCTATTCCTTACCATTATAAAGTAAATGTTGTACCTTCAAGTGTCTCCTGATCGCCTCCACGAATAAAAACCTCTTGTTTGTAATGATTAAATTGGGCTCTGTGCGAAATTCTACCAGGGGGATCTCCACTGTCATTCATTTATCTCAGTCACATATTACCAAGATAAATTATCAATTAACATGTACTGCACCCATTTCCATGGGAACTTCCGGTAAACATTCTTTTAGATTTCACTATGTAATTTTCTCCGCTGTTTGAAGCAAATATCTTGAGAAAATATCTTAACGAAATATGAGGACTGTGACACTTGTAGATAGCTTTGACCCCTACCCTGACGTCGTTCCTGGAATACTGAGGTCAGCGCTTTAAATCGTGTACAATGCATTCCCTTATGTTCATTCTACGAATCCAGAGTTTGGGCAGATTAAAGCACATTAAATTTTGGTTGTATAACAGTTCATACAGAATACGTCAATGAGAGTAAAAAATTTGACTAAATAAAAAAAAATCAAATTTTGTTTATAAAATTAGTATAAATAAATGGTAATACGCAGTTGACTGTAGTTTTTTTATTGTATTTTAAAAATCCAGAAGGGGTAGCCTGGCAGCAGCTAACATGCTGCTCTTCAGCCGCTAGTGTATACAAAATTGTTAATAGAAGTTTTAGAATAAAGCAGGTGACAATATATGATGAATTTACACATCACAATGGAGAGTTAAATGGGTGAAATGACAATGACTGTGAAACAGAATGACAGAACGTACAAATTCAGAGCTTTAAACGTTTCTACTACCTTATCTACTTCAGCACGAACCTAAAAACACGACTTCTTGTTCTGTGCCTTAGCAATATACACTTATCAAACACAGATCGTAGCACGATGGGTCATCCACCCGCTATTGCAATGCTATTGTGAAATTAATACCCTTAAACAAAAAAAAGTGCGGCTCGGTAGCACAGTGGAAGAGTGCCAGACTACAAATGCAAAGGTCGCGGGTCCTATCACCGCCATGTCCTAGGATTTTTATCTGTCACTTTCCACTTCTTTACCCTCTGGCAGTGTTGATGAGAAAAAGATCAAGTATCACCGTGGTTCGAAACCCACATTAAACTGTAGGTTCCCCTATAACTGGCTGGGTATGTCAGTTCGAAGGTCGGAGGAAGGCAACGGCATACCAGCTTCAAACAGGACCATGCCTAGTAAAGCACTGTGGTGTTCAAACCAATCTTCGGATTGTTGACTGCCTTACCTTTTATTAAATTAAAGCAAGAAAGTGGTCTGATGTTGTGTTCATGTTAATAACCACTGTAAACACATAAATGGCAGATATGCCTTGATAAAACAAGTATTTTACAGACAGCAGCTAACCAAACTTTAATCAGTTGCGCCGTCTGCGGTGGCCGAGGGGACTCAGGCGCTCCAGTCACGGTCTGCACGGCCACTTCGGTAGGGGCTTCGAATCCCCCCCTCGGGCATTGATATTTGTGCCGTCCTTAGTATTAGTTAGTTCATAAGTAGTTTGTAAGTTTAGGGACTGACGACCCCGTAGTTAAGTCCCATAAGCTATACAAACATTTGAACATTTGAATAATCAGTTGCTCTGTGCCTTCCACAGATGGCAGCATGAGCAAAAAAAAAAAAAAAAAAAAAAAAAAAAAAAAAAAAAAAAAAAAAAAATTCAATAATATATCCTTGAAGTTTGAATAACAAACGCAAAACTTAAGTAGATCCATCACCCAGAATGTTTACAGAAAGAAAATAATAATAATAATAATAATAATAATAATAATAATAATAATATTTCATAGTAAAAGAGAAAATGAAGAGAAATGATCTGAGCCAACAATCGGAATGTTTCACGTTCCTGAAACTGTTCATTAACAAAATAATTATAAATTATTTTTACACTGCTTTAGAACTTTTATCATCTCACAATAAGCTTATGTTAGGATTAGGCCATCTTCAGGTGTTGGTACTTATAACATCGTTACCATTTCTTTGTTACTCAATTGATTTTAAAAGCTGATGTTATGTTTCTCTATTGGTGCTTATCTGTATATGTGCAGTAGAACTAGTTATATTATTCGTTTTTTTAATCAATTTTATAGTCCACCACAATCTATGCTAGACTACACTGCCACAAAAAATCGATTAATATAACTAGTTCGGCTGCACATATACAGATAAGCACCAATATATAATCATAATATCAGTTTTTAAAATCAAATGAACAGCAAATAAATGGCAACGATATTATAAGTACCAACACCTGAAGATGGCCTAAGTCGAAATAAGCTTATTGAAAAACAATTTATAATTATTGTGTTATTGAACATGTCCCTTAAAGACATACTGTACACTATGGGCACCAGAGAACAGCAATTCCTACAACTGGTGGCGGTTTCCTTTTTAACTTGTAAAACACAGTTGCAGCCAGGGGTAAAACATTTAAATTATACTAGTATAGCATGTATGCAAAAGTATTTAGGCAAAAAAGTGAAATTGTACTTAATCCACAAATCGTAAAAAAAAGAATCTGTTGTTGTTTCTTAGAAATATCATCCTACATCCCTAAAGCAAAATTCCTCTCACTGTTTCCATTCATTAGAAGCGCAACAGCCATGCTACAGATAATGTTCAATACCAAATAGCTTACTTTTCCTAAGATGCAATAAAGTAACCCTCGTATCTGAAAATAAGTGTGTCATATGTAAAAGTAATATTCCTCCATGTATCACATTAGTTGTAATTATCTGAAACAGTCGTTTTTCCGTGTTTATTAACATTTGATCCAGATGAAAAATCAGTTATGTCACAGATAAATGGATGTATTCCCTGTGCAATAGCTGATGCCAACTGAAAGATATTCGAAAATTAATGATATGAATATATGAAATAGTGAAATTTTTTTATTCAAACTAATGTGGTGGTTTTACATCAAATACCGCAATGTTTAAGTTAATTCAGTGCCCATCACCCCTAATTATTTCAGTATCTCCCAGCTATTTACAACAGACCTAAAACAGTTGACAGTGTCGCAAATAGTAGTATATATTTAAAAAATTATGAAAAGACTACGAAATTAACCTTTTCGGTCCTATAACTGCAGTGTAACGTGTCTGGGCACTATTTGATGCTTTTGACACCAAATGACGAATATTCTACACATAGACTCCGTCTACGTCAGGATAGCTACACTAGTTCGTTCCATGTGGGCTGTGAGCTCAGTACTCTACTCGGGAGATGGGGTGGCAATACAGTTGTCCAGTATAACAAAATAGTTTATTGAAATTAATGCTTACAAATGGCTGGAGGCGAGTGAAGTGTGCATGCGCACTGTACGAGCTGAGGTGGCGTCCAGGTGACACCACGAGCTTCATGGTAGCTGACGCTGCTGGTGCAGCTGTCCACCAGCACAGAGTAACATATACAGAGAAACAGCCCCCCCCCTCCCTAAAGCACTGTCCTACGCTCCCCTCACTCTCGCACGTCAGAGGGTAGCGTGGAGGGGTGGCTGAGGGGAGAGCCCGTGCCGCCTGCCACGAGGCCACGGCTGTGTCTGGCTTTCTGGCTTTTGAGGGGAGGTGGTGGTGGGGACAGCCGCTACCTGCCGCCTGCTCTGACCAGTTTAAAGGGCTGCTTCTGACCGCAGCGCCATCATGGCACATCTTACGCAACTCTTTCAGCACTCCCAGCCCCGCACCCCTGAGCGTTGGACCAGGCCCTTACGGAGGTTTCCCGTCTGTATATATTTGTCTGTGTTGCGTAAGACGAGGTATCGTCCTCCTACTGCCCAGCGCCGCCGCCGCCGCCGCCGCCGCGATGGCCGTTCCGCGCTGGACGCTGCCCGGGAGTTGAACCCAGGTCCTCCTTCTCCCAGTGCTGCTGCTTCGCTCTCCAGACGGTCACAGGAGCGCTTCAGGTGTGGCCGCGTCCTTTCGTCCACACCACGCCACTGGGTAACTGGCTGCAGTCTTACCACGCCATGCGTTGGTTCGACGCTCGGTTGCGCTGCTGTATAGGCCGGATACCACTGCCCGTTGTGTCAGGCTGAGCCGCCGCTATTCTGCTGGCTGCATCTCCAGTCGGGGATGCCGTGTTGATCGTGATGATCGGCTGCTGGCCGTGCTGCATCGGCTTACAGACTCAGTTCTGCGATAACAATAATAACAATTGTTGTCGACAAGAAGTACAGTCGTGCGGCAGTTGACTGCCCAGCTGTGGTTGCCTCTCTCTCTCTCTCTGCCGTGGCTGACTGACTGACTTTTCTTTTTCACCTGTTATACGACAAGGTTGACCCCGTCGGCCTGTGTTTCACAGATGTGGCATAACTGATGTTTGCTACACGTGACCGTCTCCTACTTCCGATCAAGTATGTCCCAGCCACCTTTCAGGCTGTTACGCAGTACGGCGCCCTCACCAGAAGATTCGCCGAGCCACTTCACTTTATTTGCTGAAAGCATAAATGAGCTTGTCATGCTCTACTTTAAGTCACACGCCTGCTTTCAACATAGCACCGCTTCCATGTTAAATTTCTGCGTTGAAGTTCACTCACCACTCGTTAACTTTTCATATTACGTCCATATTCTGCCTATCCCCTACAGCAGATAATGCAACACTAAAAGAAGGATCTATCTTTCTTTAGGAAAGCAAAATTTAGTCACTCTTTTCTAGAGATGGAGAAAGTGTTATTTATTTATTAAGAAAAGTCATGCGATGTGCATAATGTTTTGACAGTTAACAGATGGTAGCAAATACACTTAGTTATAATACAGCAAATTTCCTTGACTAGGAAAAGCTTCTGCCCATGCATGAACGCAGCTTTAGAAAAAATCACTTTTGAGAAGACCGGATAGGTAATTTCTCTCGTGATATCTTGTGTGTTATGGATGAAGAGCAACGATCACTCTGCATATTTCTCGATTTTCGAAAGGCATTTTACATGGTTGTGTACTCCAAAGTGCTAATGAAGTTACGAGCTTATGCAATAGGTACCCAAATATGTGAGTGGCTCGAAGGTTACACAAGTTCTAGAAACCACACACGTTATCCTCGATCCCGTGTGTTCATTAAGGACTTGCTTATTGTCAGGGGTGTGATAGGACCACTGTTATTTTGTATCTATGTAAATGATCCAACGGACAGAGTGAGTTGCAACCTATGGCTGTTTGCTGATCATCATGTGTTGTACAGGAGGGTGTCGTCATTGAATAACTGTAGTAAGATGCAGGATGACGTGGACCAAATTGCTAGGTGCTTTGAGGAATGGCAACTAGTGCTAAATGTAGAAAAATGTAAGGTGATGCAGATGAGTAGTGAGAAACAACCCTGCAATGTTCGAATACAGCATTAGCAGTGTGCTGCTTGCCAGAATGGTCTCAATTAAACACTGAGGCGTAACGCTGCACAGCTATATGAAGTGGAATGAGCAATAAGGACAGTAGTGGGAAAGGCAAATTTTCTACTTCGCTTTATTCAGGGAATTTTGATTATATCTGATTTGTCTGTAAAGGAGACCGCATATAAAACGTTTGTTTGATCTCATCATGAGTATTGCTCAAGTGTTTGGGATCCCGACCAGAGCGGTTTAAAGCAGAACACAGTGGCAGTTCGGACGAGAGGTGACGTTCTTTTTAGAAATACTGTTAAAGAAATTTCGTGATCCATAATTTGAGGTGGACTGCAGAACAATTCTACTGCTGCCAACTTGTATTTTGCCTAAAGACCACAAGAATAAGAACAGAGAGATAAGGGCCCATGTGAGAGCATCCAAGAATTCGTTTTTAAAAAAATTTTCAAATATTTGTTAAGCTTATGGGACTTAACTACGGGGTCATCAGTCCCTAAACTTACAAACTACTTATGAACTACTTACGAACTAGGACGGCACAAATATGCATGCCCGAGGGGGTATTCGAACCCCCGACCGTAGTGGCCGTGCTGACCGTGACTGGAGCGCCTCAATCACCTCGGCCACCGCGGCCGGCAATTCGTTTTTACCTTATTCTATAAGGAAGTGGAAAACGAAAGCATGTAACTACTAGCGATAGTGAGTACCCTCTACTACGCTCATCTGGGTGTATTGTGGGATATGCTTGTAGATGTAGATATACAGAGAGCTATAGTGTAATACCAAAGTATTTGCCATAATCGATATATCGAACTGTTTTTCCAATCAAGTTCTCAACTTTAATGTCCAATGCCATTTTCATACTTAACCGATCAAGAATAAGTGAAAAATATGAGGTGTCACAGCACAAACATTATATATCTACAGCCCAATTATGTCCCAGTCTCCCCTCGGGCATGGATATTTGTGCCGTCCTAGTTCGTAAGTAGTTCATAAGTAGTTTGTAAGTCTAGGGACTGATGACCCCGTAGTTAAGTCCCATAAACTATATAAACATTTGAAACAAACATTTGTCCCAGTCTAACTAGGCTCTTTATGTCTTATGACATACACTGACCTATCACACCGAAAGATTCATAAGTTTTCAGCTGCGACTAGCCTCAATAGCGGTAAGCAACTAATAGCTTAGCTTCTAAAACACAAGTATGAGCTCTTGCATTGCATTCTTCAAGAACTGTTCCTGAAACGTTTCATATGTTGGAAGAAGTATGATCACCATGAGAGACCACACCGTTTCTGGTAACACACATAAATTTTCAGCAACAACACAAGAAGTTTCGGTTACCACACATATAGTTTCGTCTACCACAAATAAATTTTCCACCATCATACATAAAATTTGGCTACCAAACATAAAGTTTTGGCTACCACACATAATGTGCATCTTCATGTTTTCGCGGCGCAATGACTGTTCAAAGAAGTTTCGGGCGTGCAGCCGCATAAAGTTTTCTTCTTCTAATATTTCGGCTGAGAAACGTTCAGCCATCTTCAGAGACGAGTCAAAGACTGACGCTCCAGCACACGCTTCGTGCATATAAACGCGCGGGCCGCGCTACTGCGCATGCCGCCACTGATACCACAAGGCGCCAAAGACGTTACTCGGCGGCAAGGAAGTACACGTATATGTAAATTATGTCTGTGGCTGCATGGTCGATTACTGCGGAGAAATCGATGTATTATGATCTGTGCTGTGGTGGCGTCTTTGTAAATTTATTAAAGAAAGTGCCGGATTCCATGATTTATCTAAAGTAAAGCCACTGTCCCTGTTAATCAAATTCGTCCCCAAGCGAATTTCTATTGCTTCTTTCACTACTGAGTCCCAGAAAGATGATGTGGAAGCTAAAATTTTGACGTTTTCGTACGTCATGGAGTGTCCATACTTATTATTAACTTCAGGCTTTCTCGATATAGAGGCATCTTACTTTTTGTGTGACATACTTATTTCCGCGTTTTAGCTGTTGTTTTATTATTATTATTATTTTATTTTGCGGTTAGTAGGTTATTAGTGCTTAATAATATCTGTATGCTGGCTGTTTCTAATAATTTAAACTATTGTTAGATCTTCTAATGAATGGAAATAGCTGGAGAAAGTTTGGTTTACGGATGTCAAGCCATTTTTCTATGAGAAAAACAGTAGATTTAGTGCATTTTATTCCAATATTTATGCTTGGTTCAGTTTTAGTTTATTTTACAATAAGTTTGCTTTTCATGCATATATTTGATACTAGTATGTATTTTAGGTGAGTGATATATTTGATTATTGTGATGTCATAGGAAATTTCCATGATAAAACAGCAGAATTGTGTAAAATATTCCGATTTTTGGCTAAGTACAATTTTAACTTTTTACTTTAAATATTTTTTTTCTGCATACATTCTATATTAGTCTGTCGATTGGATGAGGGCTCTGCTTAATGTTTTCGACATTTCGCTCAAAGATCACTGCAATGTAAAGTATTCCGATGTTTGGTTAAGTACATTTTACCTTTATTTAAATTATGACATTGCTTTATCTGCATACATTCTGTGCTAGTATGTCAATAACGTGGTGCATCTACTTAGTTTCTCTTTTTCGACTCAGTATTCAGTTTAAATCATGTATTACAGATATTTGTATTTGTTGCTTGTACTGCAATCTGTGGGAGAAACAGGGCACCTGATGAAAGAATGGTTAACTGTCATGTGCAAGATATATGTTTTATCACGAGAACTTTTTGATTTGCATCTTTCTTCAATTGTTACGAAGCTAATATAACATCAGATCTTACCACCCCCCATGAACCACAGATATTGCTGACGTGGGGTGGCTTGCATGCCTCAATGATACAGATAGCCGAACCGTAGGTGCAACCACAGTGGAGGGGTATATTTGGAGAGACCAGACAAACGTGCGGTTCCTGAAGAGGGGTAGTAGCTTTATCAATAGCTACAGGGGCAACAGTCTGGATGATTGACTGACCTGACATTGTAACATTAGCTAACATGACTTTGTCATGCAGGAACAGCTGAAAGCAAGGGAAAGCTACAGCTGTCACTTTTCCCAAGGACAAGCGATTCTACTGTATCAATATTTGATGCTGGCATCTTCTTGGGTAAAATATTCCGGAGGTAGAATAGTCCCACATCCGGATCTCCGAGTGGGTACTACTCAGGAGGATGTTGTCATCAAGAGAAACAAAACAAGCGTTTTACAGATCAGAGTGTGGAATTCACACATGTTTGTATAGCTTATGGGACTTAACTAAGGGGTTATCAGTCTCTAAACTTACAAACTACTTATGAACTAACTAAGACTAAGGACGGCACAAATATCCATGCCCGAGGGGAGATTTGAACCCCCCACCGTAGTGGCCGTGCAGACCGTGACTGAAGTGCCTCAGTCCCCTCGGCCACCGTGGCCGGCCAGAGTGTGGAATCTTCTAAACCGTAATCAGGAATGAAAATTAGAAAATTTGAAAAGAGAAATGATAGGTTAAAGTTAAATATGGTGGGGATTAGTGAAGTTCGATGGCAGGATTAACAGGATCTTTGGTCAGGTGAGAACAGGTTTATAAATACAAAATCAGTTGCTGGTAATGCAGGAATAGCTCTCATAATAAGAAAATAGGAATGCAGCAAATTTATGATGAACAGCATGGTGAACACAGCATCATAGTAAAGATAAACACAAAACGAATACTGACCACAGTAGTACAAGTTTATATACCAACTAGCTCTGCCGATGATGAGGAGATCGAAGAAATGTATGAGGAGATAAAAGAAATTATTCTGAAAATTAAGGGAGACGAAAACTTGATTCTGATTTGGGAATGGAAATGGGTAGTAGGAAAAGAAATATGGACCGGGGGAAAGAAATGAATGAGGAGATCGCCTGGTAGAATTTTGTGTAGAGCACAATTTTATGATCACCAACACTTGGTTTAAACATCATGAAAGGAGACTGTATATGTGGAAGAGTCTGAGAGACACTGGATGGTACCAGACTGACTTTAAAATGGTAAGGAATAAATTTAGGAACCAGGTTTTAAACTTTAAGACATAACACGGGGTAGATATAGATTCTGACCATAATGAACTGCAGATTAAAACTGTTAAGGCTGTAGACAGATAGAAAAGTTAGGAGATGGAAACTGTTCAAGTTGAAGGAACCAGAGTTGGTTGAGAGTTTCAGAGGGAGCATTAGGAATGGATTGGCTGAAACAAGGGACAGTAATACAGTAGAAGAAGAATGGGTAGCTCTGTAGCTCCGAGAGAGAGAGAGAGTAGTGAAACAGCAGAAGATCATATAGGCAGAAGTACAAGGTCTAGAAGAAACCCCAGGATATACTGGACTTAATTGATCAGATGAGAAAATGTAAAAATGCATCAAGTAAACAGCAGAGGATCATATAGACAGAAGTACAAGGTCTAGAAGAAATCCCAGGATATACTGGACTTAATTGATCAGATGAGAAAATGTAAAAATGCATCAAGTGGAGCAGGCAAAAGGGAGTACAAAAGTCTGAAAAATGAGATTGACAAGAAGTGCTGACTGGCTAAGCAGGAGTGGCTACAGGACAATTGCAGAACTTTAGAAGAAAGTATAACCATGGGTAAGATAATACCGCTTACAGGAAAATAAAAGAGATATTTGGACACAAGGAAAGCAGCCGTATGAGTATCAAGAACTCAGATGAAAAACCAGTACTAAGTAAAGAGGGGAAAGTTGAAATGTGGAAGGAATATGTAGAGGACCTGCACAAAGGAAATAAACTTAATGTACTATTCTAGAAATAGAAAATAACGTGGAGGAAGATGAGATAGGAGATACGATACTATGAGAAAAATTTTACAGAGCGGTGAAAGATTTGAGTCGGAACAAGGCCCCTGGAATTGATGATATTCTGTCTGAACTGCTGATACCGTTAGGAGAGCCAGTCATAAAGAATTTGTTCCACCTGTATGCAAGATGTATGAAGCGGGGAAAATACCCTCCGACTTCAAGTAGATATTGTAATTCTAATTCCAAAGAAATCAAGTGCAGGAAATGTGAAATTTACAGAACTATCAGTTGAATAAATCATAGTTAGTTCCAAAATACTGCACAAATTATTTACAGACGAATGGAAAAGCTTGTGGAATCCAACCTTAGGGAAGATCAGTTTGGATTTAGGAGAGGGAGTCAATACATTACGACTTATCTTAGATGATAGGTTAAGGAAAGACAAACCTACATTTTTAGCATTTGTAGATCAGAAAGCCTTTGACAAAGGTGATGGGAATTCTGATGTTAACACAGGTAAAATATAGGGAGTGAAGAGTTTCATTAAACTTATACGAAAACCAGACAGCGGTTCTTAGAGTCAAAGGCATGAAAGGCTGCATAAGTTGAGGAAGCAGTAAAATAGGGTTTTAGCCTTTCTGCAATGTTGTTCAATCAGCAAGAGTAAAACAAGGATAATGGAAAGTGATGTCAGAAAGTCAAGTGATGCTGAATCAATTAGGTTAGGTAATGAGACAATAAAATTAGTAGATGAGTTTGTTATTTGGGTAGCAAGATAACTTCTAATGGCTGAAGTAAAGAAGATATAAAATGCAGAGTGGTTATGGGAAGAAAGCGTTACTGGAAAAGCGAAATTTGTTGACATCCAAATATTAACTTAAATGTTAGGAAATCCTTTCTGAAAGTATTTGTCTTGAGTTTAGTATTGTATGGGAGTAAAACGTGGACGATAATGAGTTCAGACAAAAAGATGATAAAAGCTTTTGAAATGTGGTGCTACAGACGAATGATGAAAATTAGATGGGTAGATCACGTAACTAATGAGGAGGTTTTTAACCGAATTGGGTAGAAAAGGAGTTTCTAGCATATCCTGACTAAGTGAAGGGATAGATTGTTGGACACATTCTGAGACATGAAGGAATTGTCAACTTAGAATTAGAGAGAACTGTGTTGTAAAAACCGTAGAGGGAAACCGAGGGTTGAATAGAGTTAGCAGATTCAAAAGGATGTAGGTGCCTGAACTTATAGTTAAATGAAGAGACTTGCACAGGACAGGATAGCGTGGAGAGCTGCAGAAAAACCAGTCTGCGGACTAAAGACCAGAACAACAACAACAACATTTCCTTATATAGTCGGCCGCGGTGGTCGAGGGGACTAAGGCACACCAGTCACGGTCTGCACGGCCACTACGGTCAGGGGTTCGAATCCCCCCTCGGGCATGGATATTTGTGCCGTCCTAGTTCGTAAGTATTTCATAAGTAGTTTGTAAGTTTAGGGACTGATGACCCCTTAGTTAAGTCCCATAGACTATACAAACATCTGAACATTTGAATTTCCTTATATAGTTTATTGGTATTCATTTCCCAATTACATTACAATAGCAGTTGGATGACTAATCCTACTGCCATCTATGTTCCATAAGTAAATACTGATATGGTACAGAACAAAAAAGAAAAGCTTGTTGAGCTGGCACTGGTAGTGAAAGGCTCTCATTAATCAAGCCTTGGCCATGGGTTCTGTCATACAATTCCCAGAATATTGACATAAGGGCACCAGTGCAGCAATTGTGTACTTCAATACTCTGGATTCCCATAAAAATGTGATTATGTACATGACAAAGCAGCGATTATAATGTGATTCCTGGAAGCATTCCACGAATGACCTCTGGGTAGGGGTCATGGCTATCTAGAACTGCTGCAGTCCTCCTACTAATGAAGACAATAATTTATAAAAAAAAAATAAAAAACGGAAATAATGAGGTACCTAGGTATGTGAAGAAATTATGTTTCGTATTGGACTAGTAATAACTTCAGCATACCCATTTATTGTTGATTTATTGCATACAAGTTCCTACAAATTATGACTCTCAAACATGAATTATACTACAGCAAATCAGATTTTGAAAGGAGTTTGTCTTATTAGGCACAAACAAGTGATATTGTCTTATTTGTATGAGTTTGTAAAATCCATATATTCATCAAAGAACATAAGTATTTATTGGAATGGAAAGGTTGACCACTATTAAGTGAGACATATTTACCTTCACATACTTTGTCAGAACAAGTCATGCAGTAATGCTGATATTAGCAAAATGTGAAGTAAGCCTTGGATAATTGACAATACCTTACTGTGTAAAGGAGGCAGAATTTCTTTTAAAAGCGTTTTTGAGGAAGTTCTTTTATGTTGAAGATAATATGAATAACATGATGTTGTTGAATATGGAGCATTTAAGGAAATTCATTTGTAATGTGGAAGGATAGTATTGTTTCAGGAGTGTATAAGGATGAATTGTACATAGATGAAGTATTGCTGGATCAACAGTCTTAAGTTTTATTCTTTCATCAGGCAGTAATCTTTACATTTCACTTTCCACTATTCCTTGGAATTTAATGTCCTCTCTTTCAGTGGATGTAGTGAATTCTGTATTGATCCTGTACTCCATTGAGCTATACAAGTACAGGAAATGACATTTGGATTTTAGAAAGTGATAGCAGTAATTTTTAAAGATATTACATTACAAGACAAAACAAATATGTCCTTGTGTACATGCAACCTTCCAGAATTAAGTACTATTGTAGGTCGTGTTCATTGTAAAGTACAATATATTAGGTGCATTTGCAAAATAACATATCAGAATCATACTTTTGCTTTCGACTCTTGAAAACTTTTTTCAAACAATTATAAAAAACAAATGCATTAATTTTGTGTAATTTTTCTATGCAGTTACAAAAACCGTTTTTAATACACTGAATTTTTGAAAAAGTAATTAGATGGATTTGGTAGTCAGATTTGTGTCATTAATAACGGTAATACGATTTACACTCTCACCTAATGATTGTTTAAGGTAGTGGGCAGTCAACACTTCAGTTTAAGAAATTGTTATTTCCTCTGTCATGTATTAAGATAAAAACAAAAGAACTGAACAGATTCCTATTTTCAACTGAAACACCTTCACCAAACATGCAGAAGACTCTCGAACCATGTCAATTATATCCTTTTGGTAGTCAGATTTGTGTCATTAATAACGGTAATACGATTTACACTCTCACCTAATGATTGTTTAAGGTAGTGGGCAGTCAACACTTCAGTTTAAGAAATTGTTATTTCCTCTGCCATGTATTAAGATAAAAACAAAAGAACTGAATAGATTCCTATTTTCAACTGAAACACTTTCACCAAACATGCAGAAGACTCAATTATATCCTTTGACGAGAAGTTTTTTCAGCCTTCATTAATTATTTTGCTTCCCCCATATTGGAGGGGGGGGGGCAAATCTTGAGCCAAATGTTAAACAGAGAGTATGGACAAGCAGAGGTATACCATAAATACTAGACAACAAGTGGAGAAAACAAATACATAAACAGGGCGACTGTGAATGGAGACATAATACATTTTGATAAATTAAAATCATAAATGGCAATCAAACTAAGATAAATAAAAGAACCTTTATAGACACATATAGAGACAGTTTGATGTATACAGTAAAAACATGAAGACAAAGAAGAAACATGGCCTGTTCATGGTGGTATGAAACACGTAAAATTGAAGATTTAAAATCGTAGACAGCAAACATATACATTTCAAAGACACTAGTAACTTAGGTTTCACCAAGATTCTTTGTACTCCAGTATTAAAACACACAAAACACTTTTGACACTTTTACTGGCCACAGAATTTAAATTTCACGACAACCACCGTAGCTATGGATCCAGCAGATGGGGTGTTGTCTACCAGGAAACGAGGGTGGGGATTATCTCTGGCAACATCATGGGAAGATGTAGAAGGGTTGAGGCGTACGCAATATAATTAGATGTTCTCATTCATCCATTTATTTCATCTTAACTCATTATAGCTCGGCAAATGATTAATCACATTCATGCTATTCTTCAATAAATTAGTTTGCAGAAGCTCATTGTCCGCAATGGAAATTGTAGTTATGCTCTTTATTGTTAGATTAGAAGTCCTTTGTTGCAGAAAACAGTAACAGTGGAAATCATTTGTTGTCGCGTCATTTCATTATGGATAGGCTATAACTAATAATAAAATTATGATGTACATTTTTGTAATTTGGCTGATATAATTATGGGTTACTATTTTAAATACTCAAAATCAATGCAAAAGCGGAAATTCGAAAAGCTTACCTTATTATCATTGTTATGACGTTAGCTTATTTTCTATGTATGAAATATCATATAGTCGGCAGTAATGGATAATCTTTTGGCAGTTAGTAGGATTGATTTTAGAAACAATTTGGAAAAAAAAAAGACTTAGAAGAGATTTTTTTAAGTAGCTATACTTCACAGAAGACGATTATTGAAGTGTAAATGATGAATTTGATGAATGGTATGAGCTAGAATATCAGTCTGTTCCAGAAAATGATGGTGAGGACAGTGATGATATAGGTGACACAGCTAGTGGTTCAGAAGGACAACTCGCCACTGTTGCTGATTGGGGGAAAATGAGCTGGGAAAAGTGCAGATGTAAGATTAGTAAGTGACGGCTACACCTTTAGCCACTCATTAGCAAAAGCCCTGTTCCTAATCACACTCACGATCCATAGGTAGGAAAAAAAGACACTGTGTAGAAGAAAATTTGAGTTACCTTGTGATCCTACAACTGTTATAAGAACAAATCTCCTCACGACTAAATAAACTCCAATTTTCCTTTCTTGCACAAGTCTCAATGATGATTTGGTTGAGATTCTGACGAAAGAGGCAGTACAATACGCTGTTCAAAAGGGACAAAACTTACAAATAAGTCAGAATCACCTCTACAGACACATTACTATTTTGCTACTATCTGGATAATGTCAGGTCATATTTTATTCGAAACCAGACCTTACAAACAATTCCCTTGTTTCGAATTGTATCTTCAGAAATGCTTTTGACAAAATTCATAGATTCTTCCAGGTCAACGGTAATGACAGCATTACATATAAAAGTAACGTTTATGAGATTCGCCCAGTAATTTCAAGTTGTGGCCACCATTGTGCTCAGACAGCAGATACTACAAAATCCACCGAATAGTCCCTCAACCATTAGGGTTAAAACTCATTTGGGCCCTGGACAAGTATGGCTACCAACCTGCTTCCCAGGTACTTCTATAAGATGCTGGTAACAATCAGAGTAAAATGACTCGAACTTTGGAGGTTACTGAGTCCCACTACTAACAGAGATCAGGGACTCCTCAGTATGACTTGGCAAACAATCTGCAATGAAATGGAAAACTATTAACATCAATAGGGGATTACACTTGAAACAAGGTAGAGTTAGCAGAATCTTCAAATAAGAGGGGGTTAGATATTTTAGCTGTTAGTGACGTTAGGGTAAGGAGAGAGAAAGAGGATGAAGTTGGAGAATACAGGGTCTACCTGTCTGGAGTCAAAGTAGGAAGAGCACAGTGGGGTGTAGGGTTATACATCAGGAAAGCAATCGAACCCAGCATAATTGCAATAAGGTATGTAAATGAACGACTGATGTAGATAGATTTGGCTATCTCAAGCAAGAAAATTAGGATTGTGTCACTTTATTCGTCCTTTGTAGGGACAGATCAAGATGAGATGGACAGATTTTACAACGCGCTCACTGCTGCAGTTGTTAGAGTGAAGGACAAGGACAGTGTTTCGATCATAGATGACTTCACTGCCAGGATAGGAAATCGAACAGAAGGGTATGAATCGACTATGGGTAAATTTGGAAAGGATATGGGGGCCAGCAGAAACGGTAAACAGCTCTTGTATTTCTGTGCCAGTAGGTGCTTACCTATCACAAACTGTTGTTTAAGCGTACGGATATTCACTGCTATACTTGGGAAGGAAGAGGAACCAGATCTGTCATTGAGTATATAATAACTGATCAGGAATTCAGGAACTCGTGAAGGCAGTTAAGGACACTTGTGTTACAGAGGATTCTTTGATGATACTGATCTATATTTAATCTGCAGTGAAACTGGTTTTTGAGGCCAAAATTGCAGAACGTCACGTCCATATGTAGAAGGATAAGAGTGGAGAAGCTTCAGGACAAGAAAATTAGGCACAAATACATGACAATGATAAAAAAAGGTATGAGTTAGTTGAATGTAGTCACTTACAGTCACTGGAAGATGAATGGACAGTTTACAGGAACACACATCCAGAAGTGGCTAGAAAATGTCTTAGAACTATAGTGTGACGACAGGAAGAAGGAGACAGCTTGGTCGAATGACACAGTCAAGGTAGCCTGTAAAAAGAATAAGAAGGCATTTGAAAAATAGCTCCATACTGGAAATCAGGCAGTAAGAGAAATTTATGTTGAATAAAGAAAGAAAGTCTAATGGGTAATTTTAGAATCCAAGCAGAAATAATGGGAAGACTTTGAAAATAAACTAGAAACTCTGTGTCAAGCAATAATGTGGTATTCTGGAGCGTAATAAGCAGTCTTCGAAAGGGAGGGAAGAAGGAATTAACAAGTGTTTTGGACAGGTGAGGAAAGTTGATAGTGAATCATGTGAATGCCCTGGGCAGATGGAGGGAATATTTTGAAGAACTGCTCAATGTAGGTGAAACGTTCAATGATGTCGGATTTTAAGATAGAATTGTATAGGAATGATGATAAAAACAGGATCACATTTGAGGAAGTGGAGAAAATGGTCAATAGATTGCAGTGCAATAAAGCGTCTGGGGTGGACGAAATTAAGTAGGAACTCGTCAAATACAGTTTAAGCTCAGACCGCAAATGGTTACACAGAATAATTGATAATCATAGAAGTCGGGACAGGTTCCATCTGACTGGACGAGAACGGTAATCACACCAATCTTCAAACATAAAAACAGAAACGTTTGTCGAGGTATCTCTTTAATCACTGTTGGGTGGGGGGGGGGGGGAAATATTCTCTGATATTGTTGAATGGAAGGTGCAAGTATTAGTTGAAGGCAAGTTGGATGAAATTCAGTCTGGATTTAGGCGTCTTAGAGGCTGTCAGGAGAACATCTTTAGCTTGCGACAGATAATGGAGAACTGCTGTGACTGGAACAGGGGATTGGATCCATGTTTTATGCATCTAGAAAAGACTTATCGGCTTCTGACGGTTCAGGAAGATTATGGAATAGGAGGCAAACTTCTTCCGGCAGTTAAAGATCTTTATGTAGAGTGTCATGCAGCAGAGTTGACAGGAAATTAAGTTCAAGGTTTAGGGTAGTTTCACTGGTAGGACAAGGCTGTAACCTGACACCACTGCTGTTCAAACTACTCATGGGTCATATGGTGAAATCAGTTGACTGGCAGGGCGGGACTAAAATAGGAGCAAACAAAATAATGTCTTGCATATTATGTTCACATGTTTGTAAAGCTTGTGGGGGTCATCAGTCCCTAAACTTACATACTACTTATGAACTAGCTTATAACAAAGACGGCACAAACATCCATGCCTGGGGGGGGGAGTCAAATCCCCGATGGGGGTAGCATAGCGCCTCAGTGCGCTCGGCCGCTCCGCCGCGGCAGTCTTGCATATGCAGATGACTTCGTTGTGATGGCAGATTTAATTGCAAGATTGCAATCTAATGTTTTAGAGCTCGATCAGCGGTGTAAGGGTTATGGTGTGAAGATCAGCCTCTGCAAAACGTAAGTAATGTCTGTGGGAAAAAGATTTAAACAGACTGAGTGCCAAATAGGAGGAACAAAGCTAGACCAGGTACACAGTTTCAAGTACATGGGATGTATTTTCACACAGAATGGCAACACAGTGAAAGAACTTGAATCAAGGTGTAGCAAACCTAATGTAGTGAGTGCTTCTTCTGCAAGAAGGAAGTCAGTATGAAGACTGTTACCGGTGTACTGCTCTATCGTACTAACAACTTTGTTGTATGGGACTGAAAGCTGGGTGGATACAGGTTACGTTATTCATAAGGTCGAGGTTACAGATATGAAAGTATCAAGAATGATTGCCGTTCATAATAGATGGGAACAATAGCAGGAGGGTGTCCATAATGAGGAAATCAAATAAAAACGTAAAATGAACACCAAAGATGAAGCTGTTAGAGAGAACAGGCTGAGATGGTGGGGTCATGTTGCACGCATTGGGGAAGAAAGGTTACCTAAGAAGCACATAGGCTCAGCAGCGGAGGGTAAGAGGAGTCGTGGTAGACCAAGGAGAAAGTATTTAGATTTGATTAAGAATGATTTTGAAGTAAAACGTGCAACATTAGATGAGGCATCAATATTATCAGTGAACAGAGGATCATTCAGGAATTTTATTAGGGGGACTATGCTCCAGACTGAACGCTGAAAGGCATAATCAGTCTCTGATGATTATGATGATGGTGATGAGTAAGAAATTTTAAGATCTCATACACTCTCTATGGTCAGCCTTCTCCTTGTTGGAGGACATGGAGTCTTTTATGGTAACCAATTTATGAAACAGTTTATAATGTGCAAGCCAATTCGCTATGTTTTCAAATCGTGTTTTCTTTCTTTCTTTTTTTTCTCTCTTTTTTTTATTTATTTTTTTTTTTTTTCATTGGCGTTAAGAAGACACTTGTCTGATGAACCATTACTTTTAGTCGTTTCTCATATTGCAATGTCTCATTTTATTCATATAATTTTTATAGGTATTTGTTTGTTCAACTATATGTTTTACCATGTATCCTTAACATATTAATAATGGACATTTAAAATATAAATAATAATAATCTGAATATTATTTTTTCTTTACTTATGAATGTATTGTATGAAGGTCATTATAAATTCAACGTTTAACTGTGATAAATATGTGGAATGAATTCTAGCCCTTACTGCCCACCATATATCATATGTCAAAGGAATACAAATTTATGGCCACATTAAATAACTATATTATTAATTTAATTAGTAACCTATGTAGGTAAGTGGATCTGAGGCTTTATCAAAATAATTTAAAAAAGATAATTTGGGATGTAATAGGTACGTTTCAATTTGGGAATCATTACCATAAACATACTCTACCTGTAAGACAGTAAAGTGGTGGAATACGTTACAACAACAGACACATACACCACGAAGAGTCTCAGGTCCAGAGTGACAGCCCCCAGCAATGCAGCAACGGGCCTTCTGGAGACAGTGTGGTGCGCCAGCAATCCCACCTCCCACTGGACACCCCTGCTCACCTGCAGTCCCGCGTCACGCTGGACACCCATGCTCGCTATGAGTTCCTCATCGTGATGGACACCCATACTGGCCAGCAGTTCTGTGTCGTGCTGGACACTCCTGCCCGCTAGCAGTCCCGCATCCTGATGGACACCCCTACTTGCCAGCAGTCCCACATCATGCTGGACACCCCTGCTCGCTAGCAGTCTCACGTCGCGTTGGACACCCCTGCTCGCCAGCAGTCCCTCGTCGCGTTGGACACCCCTGCTCGCCAGCAGCAGCAGCAGGGAGGCCAGGCGGGCGGTGCGGCGCGCCTCTGACGTCACATAGTGCCCCGGTACCAATGCTACCGCCACGGACACCACCTGCATGAACACCGTGAAGCTCAGCACCGTCACGAGGTTCAGCTGCAGGTCTAACGCGTTCTCCTTTGTCACCGTACTACAGATTATAATCGTCGTCGTCAGAAATGCATCTATCAGGAGCAGTACCAGGAACTTTTCGTGGTTGCTAGTTATTGCGGTGGAAAGGTCGCAGAGAGCCTCATACGCTCGTCTGACGCCACGTACATCACTAGACCGCATTGGTGCGAAATTTTTAACTGCATCAGGCTTGTTACAGTACCTAGTTGCCAGACGGCAGAAAATGCTTCTGCTGTCTTTTCCCCCTGAACGTACACTCCACATATACAAACTGCGGTTGATGCTTTTCAATCTCTGCTTCACAAGGAGCTGCAGAACAGCAAATCTTAAAAGTGTTACGAAATTGACCGCCGCGTTTTTTACATACGAAAATGCTACTATAAGGTGGCGGAGGTTTTTAGATGCCTTTATCACATAAACACAATGTGCAAAGACATATAAAAGAAACGCATATAAGAGTAATCTCACAAACTTAGCATAAGATGTAGGAACCGACACACCACTGGCTATGAGATTCCTGTCGCAGAGAGATATCAGCTGTAGCACTCTCTCATATTCACGTCTGGCATGTAAAGCATCGTGGACGATGGAGACGACTGCCATTGTGTGCAAGAGAAATGTGCACCAAAATAGAAGAATTTGTATGAGAGAGTGCCGTGGTACGATAGCAATGGCGAAAACAAGAGGAACCCCACTTGAAATAATCTGAAAAAGCTTGACAATCACACAAACAGAGGAATGCATCTTTGCCCTCTCGACAGACAGTTTCTCAACATCAACTGAGATCGGCATTAAGCCAAATATCTTGCACATAAAGAGAAATGGCTGCATATCAAGCAGCAGAGACAAGGTGGCACTTGGTGGCAAATTACTGTGTAAGTCAGATGACTGCATCTGAAACAGAAGGAAAAAAAAAAAAAAAAAAAAAAAAAAAACATTACAATGACCATTGATAATGTACTCCTGAATCACAGGTCACATTGTACAAATAAACAGAAATAAGCTTTTTAAATTTATGAGCACCTGAGATTTGACATACCAAACTTCTTATTGCATCCAAAGTTATTTACGTACTGTAGCTATTTAATCTGGGCACAGATTTAGATAAGACACATACATGAAAGAAACACTTGTACCACTGCTGTGTGCTGTCATATATACTGCATGCGTTACTAAAAATATAGCATTCTATTTGTGGAGATGTGCTGCAACTATTCCTGAGATTTTATTTCATCATTATAATTATTTGTCATCTATTACAAAATAGTTGCCGCGGTGGAGTAGTCGAACGGTCTAAAGCGTCTCGCTGCGGAGCGCGCGGTTGCTCGCCGTGGAGGTTCGAGTCCTCCCTGGGGCATGGGTGTGTGTGTTTGTCCTTAGGTTAGTTTACCTAGGTTTAAGTAGTTTGTAAGCTACGGACTGATGACCACGCAGTTTGGTCCGATAGATTTACAAACATTTGAACAAAATAGTTATTGATACATATTATATGATAACAAACCTGTTTCCATGAAATTGGTAACCTGTAGCAGTTTATTTTCTTATTTGTACATATGTCTTGATGGATTTAATATGCTGTCAATCTCCTAATGTAAATTTACATCAGCTGAATTAATCAACCGTGTTTAATGTGACTAAGAGCAATAACAAACCAATAATAAAGGTATTGAACGTCGGTGAACTGCATGTATGTTTAGAAGATTACATATTTATTTGTATGAATGCCTTTATACTACTTCTGAATTACTTATATTGGTGCACAGTTTAAGAGTTGCAAACCTGGCAGAATTGACTCACTGTCACATTTAGTACACTAATCAGGGAATCATTTGCAAATAAAGAACTCTAGCTACTTGCACTGTAGTCACCATGATTAGAAGCCATGTCGAACAGAAGTTCACAGTGGTTATTTACAGGCACAGAAATAACCATATGAAGTAATGATGGGTCTCTGTGGCTTAAATCAGAGCTGAGCTTGGTGAAAAAAGTACTTCGAACTACCTTTTGGTTTTCTGGTATTTCTAGGGTAGTCAGGGACAGAGCCTAGAATGTGGGGAATTTTCGCCCTCTGTGTGCTTTCAAATATCCTGAAGGGGGTATCACCAACCCTCGCTACCATCCATCTGCCACCACCCTCGTTCATTTCCAATCCTCTCCTCTCTCCTCGGCCATATCCCTTCTCTCTCTGTAGTTCTCCTCAGCATCCGTCTCTCCTGTCTTTTTCTCCTTTCCTATCTGTCTGTCCATCGCCTCCTCCCCCTTTGTCCTTCTTCGTCAAGCTCCTCAGCCTACCTGTTGGTTCACATCCTCATCGCCGCAAGATTACACAGAGCCACCACTCGTGCTATTTCTCTTTGTACCATAACGTGTGTAGCAGTATTACTACAAATGTATCCCACGCTTCAGAAAAAAAATTGTGGCCATTATAGGAGGTGGTAGTACAGAAGAATTACAATGAAAGTGCCATATAACAAGTGTCCAAATTGTATTGAGTACATACAACTAACTCAATGGAACCCGAACAATTTTGAATAAAAGGCAACTGAGGTTGTTGTCGCTGATTTTTTCGTCAGTTCATGGTACATCTTCATATTGAATAAAAAGCGCAAAATTATGTTTGTCCTAGAACTTTATTTTTATATAGCTATCACATTTTCGGCTTACAAAGTCATCTACAGGCTTAAAGACTTAATATTGACTATCAAAATACAAGGCTCCCATGAAAATTGTCTCAAAGGCGGTTAACTAAATAAAAATAAACTTGTAGAATCTACAGATAATTGTGTTTATATTTCAAAACAATAATTTTCTTCCATGAAACGATAAAATAATCATGGGAAAAATCACAATTTTCCTTGCTTTTCTGAACCGTGATGTGCCTTTGGTCTATTCTAAATTTGATCAGGCCATCTTCTTTGGCTTGGACAAGATGCAAGCATTGATCTGCATTACACTGCACCCAAATTAGTCGGCTCTGCAAGGTGCACAGATGTACCTTCACATGTAAGGCCATGTATCACAAGAAAGAGTCCATTTCGACTCTGTAGGAGATTGTTAGCTACTGCTTAAACTGAACCGAACAACAACACCTGTGACAACACAATGCTAAAAATACTTTATCTGCTATGGGATCTCACAGGGTACAGGAGTGTGGTATGTTGGAGTATTTTGAACAATGAATTTATTATGCTGAATTTGAAATGGTAATTTTTTTATATAATACAAAAAAGAGTAAACTGAAGAATCATATTGCGAAGTATACATGGATGAGATGCAGTCCTGTAATCTGTGTTACTTCGACGCACAAAATCATAACACTTTAATACTGAATTAGTGTGAGATATAATTTAGCAAATATATTTACTATCATTAAGTCACGGTCGGCTGATATTCTGCTCTTATACTTGAAATTGCGGTTGTAATTGGATTGTAGGGGCTGTCTTGTTAACGAGAAAACAAGTACTTTTCGTTGTGCTACTGATGTGGGGGAAACTAAATTGAAGAGGGCTATTATGCATGCTAAATGCATATGTACCATTCCAAGAGATACTACAAGCTGCATCCACCAGCTCTGAAGTATTAATAAAACTAAGTCACTGGACAAGACTGATGTATACTGTCGTCACTTTCCCTGTTTCTCAATTAAGTAAAAAATCTTTATATTTCCATAGTCAAACTCTAGTTGATTACAATCATTCCACCAGCATACCGCTCATTGTCGCCTGTAGGCTTAATTATAGTTTATGGACTTCCAGCGATGTTCATTTATCAAATTTTTAACAGTTGTAGTCTGACGAGACTCGTACAACTCAAACACAGAGGGCTGCATATGCCTATGACAGAGTACCAAACGGTCGCTATTTGCACAAGAGCGATTTCTCACTGAGACACACCCGTCCAAGAAAGAGTCTGCAAAATGGTCTTACCTGTCGCAAATATCGTTCAGCGTCCCCATTCCCGCGCCAGTGCTCAACCCCTACACTACTTCAGCAGACAATCAGAGGCGGTGTAAGAAATTTTGGAGGTACCTTGCTTCTTTCGGCCAATTACATATATCCGTTTTCAAAGGTTGAGGCAGCGTTAAAAGTTGAGTAACTAGCTGATAAATGAGGGTGACGGCATTGTTCACGTATGTCAAATATCTAGGGAACAAAGCTGAAAGACCATTATATCCTCATAGTTTCCAAACCTGCCTATTAATCCTGCTAAAATGTTGCTTTTCCACTATCAATTAATCTAACGAATTCTACATTATGTTTCAAATCAGCTCCCTGGTGTCTTGCTTAGCCTCACCTTAAGCAAAAATCTTGTAGTGGGGAGGGTATATGGTGATGTAGTCATTTTATACCAGCCTCTAATGTAAGTTACCTATGAATCACAATCATTACTGCAATTGGAGTAATTACTAATGATTATTACCATATTTCACAAAACATATGAGGTATCAAACTAAGTGGAAGAAAGCGTACTTTAGAATGGAATACTTAGAAATTGGATGACGGGAATTGGATATGGCTTGGTGGCTACTCTGTCAGATGTATCTCTGTAGTCAACGAAAATTTGACACATACGCCATTTTTATTCAATTCATCTACACTGAATATACTATAGTATACTAAAAATACATTCTAAAATGTTTACTGTACCTCCGTGTCCTGTATGTAGGACACTACACGTAATTTTGTTTAGAATCCTACTGTGCGATAGGATTATGTGATCAGCAGTTGGTACCTACTGTAAGCCATTGTTAGAAGTTTAAATTGAAGTCAACAATCAAAACCTTGCAGTCCTGGTTTGTATTTTTCACCGGAAAGCTGTGTTACTGAACCTGTACTTGGGAAAATGGCAGAACGCTATCGCATTGCCTACTAAAGGTTTGTGTAATACGTATTATACTTATTTTTAAGTACTAGTATTGTATCCACAACTGAAAAACAAGGTAATTTATTATACCATGCTGTAAAAATCGTGTAATATCAACAATGATCCACGGTATTGATTGTTACATTTTGCCGTACTACATATAGTACGTCAGTCATAAGGGGGGTTGATTTAGAACAAATGACAATTTACTATTATTTCTTTTATATAGGGGCTTCAGTCTCGATGAAGCTTTGAGAATACTTGAAAATAATGAAGATAATGATGATATCGTGGATGCCAGCAGTCAAATATCGTTGACAGCCTTTCCCCCCATAAATGCTTGAGATGATGTGACTGATGAGGATTCAGGCAGTGAAAATATTGCAGATTTGGATAACTTACAAGGAAGTCAATTGAGAACTGAAACCGAAGTAGAAGTAGTTATTGATAGTGAACTTACTGGACGGGCGAGAGCAAGACGAGAAACGTTAGGGGCAGGGGAAGGCAGACAGGATGTTCAAATGTTCAAATGTTTGTATAGCTTATGGGACTTACCAACGGGGTCCTCAATCCATAAACCTACAAACTACTTATGAACTAACTAATACTAAAGACGGCACAAATATCCATGCCCGAGGGGGGATTCGAACCCCCGACCGTAGTGGCC
This sequence comes from Locusta migratoria, assembly GCA_026315105.1. Classification (NCBI taxonomy): domain Eukaryota; kingdom Metazoa; phylum Arthropoda; class Insecta; order Orthoptera; family Acrididae; genus Locusta; species Locusta migratoria. The sequence continues at coordinate 541,005,584 of CM048747.1, read as the reverse complement.
GTGCAGACCGTGACTGGAGCGCCTCAGTCCCCTCGGCCACTGCGGCCGGCGCAGACAGGATGAAAATGGCAGTACAAAAAAGAAAAAAAAAACGTATTATTGGGAGCAGTGTGATCTTGCAGAGTACAATAATGAATGGCCTCAATAACACTACGTTCCAAACAAAAGAAATCCGTCGCAAATATTCTGGTCATTTTTCGATGATGATGTTATTGACATATTTGTCACATTCACAAACCAATATGCTGCCAAACACAATAGACTGGGTTATGTAACTTCAATTGAAATGAGGTTTATCGCAATACTTTTACTTAGTGGTTATATTGAAGTACCGAGGCGGAATATGTACTGGGAAACAAGATCAGATTCACTTAATAATCTTGTAGCTGGAGCGCTTTCCCGAGATAGATTCAAATTCATAATGTCCAACTTGCACTTGTGTGACAATGACAATCTAAATAAGTCAGACAGATACGCTAAAGTGAGACAGTTATTTGACATGCTCAACACACTATTCCAAGAAAATGCACCGCATGAAGAAAAACATAGTGTTGATGAAACAATGGTGCTTTACTTCGGCAAACATGGGTGCAAACAGTTCATGAGAGGAAAACCAATACGATATGGTTACAAAATTTGGATTGGAGCAACAAAGACTGGATATATTGTGTGGATGGATCCTTACCAAGGCTCGAGCACTACGCTACCAGAGAACTACAAATACTTGGGCCTAGGAGCAAGTGTCGTTCTTCAGAATGCTGATGTTTAGTTGAGTTTGGGGAAATATTCTTATCACCTATTTTTTTACAATTATTTCACTTCATTCCCACTCCTTACTGAATTACGTGATAAAGAAGTCAAAGGTACAGGGACAATTAGAGAAAATAGAATCTCAAAATACCCTCTATTGGACACTAAGAAGATGAAGAAATCCCCTCGGGGTACCATTGATTTCAAATGTGACAAGCATAGCAATATAGTAGTTGCAAGGTGGATGATAATAGAGTGGTCACAATAGCTTCTAACTCTACACCTGTGAAGCCGCTACACACAGTAAAACGATTTTCACAGAGTGAGAAGAAAAGTGTAACTATCAGACAACCTCAAATGATTCATCTTTACAATGAAAACATGGGTAGAGTTGATCGAGCTGATCAAAACATAAGTCTCTACAGCACATCCATCAGAGGGAAAAAGTGGTACTTCAGTTTGATAGCTCAATGCATTGACGCAGCTGAACAAAATGCATGGCAATTACATAGGCTTGAAGGTAATGAGAAACTGGATCATTTTGAATTTCGGGGCCGAATTGTAACTTCCACCCTCGAAACAAATGCTCAAGCATGCAAGTCTAATGGCAGACCATCAAGGACAGAGCATCAAGACTCCAGGTATGACAGAATAGACCACTGGGTGACTGGCCAAGACAAACAAACTCGCTGCGGGCTCTGCCACACAAAACCCACAACTAGGTGTGTAAAATGTGACGTTGGTTTGCATGTAAAATGTTTTATGACATATCATACAAAGTGATTGCTTAACTGTGTGTTTGATCTATTGTTAACTATTGTTGGGAAAGTCATAAATTACTCTGGGAGTGTCACAAATGACAGAACATTAATATGTGGTGAAGTGACTACTTATATGACTAACGTCCTACATATAGGACACCCTGTTAATCAAATAGTAATTAATTTTTAAGCTTGAATATAGTTTTGGTAGATTACATAAGTCCTATGTAACAGATTTCTGTAAGAAATAAATAAAACATTATCCAAAAAAATTCAGTCTTATCTGGGTTAATAACTGTGTACATCTAATTCTCAGCTAATTTAGGCTGTATGACACCAGAGAGGTTGTAAAATGTATCTGTGGTATTCATCCGTGGGAGACAACTAAAAGAGAGACTCTGAAGTTTCATTTGCACACAGCCCTATGTTTTTGACATCCTATCTCCTGAACCATCTGCCTTACGCTTATAATTTTGAGTCTCAATTCAATGAAAGAAGCGGTTACTTTTTATAAAATATGTTTTGACTAAGTTGTGATTAAGTAACAAATTGAAACATCATATATCATCTGGTAGTATTACTGCATGGATAGTGACAATGTTGTAATTGATAAAACTTGTTGTCTCAATATTTGCGGTCGTTTCAACGAGAAAAATACGTAAAGGTTGAAAATTTCTGTACAGTCGATTTCTAGTCACTGACGACAGTTCTTTACAAACGCCGGATGAAAATATACATGGGGTATTAATGTATTGCAAGCAACATACTATTTTCACAACAAGTAGAACCTATTCCATGAAAAGAAAGTTGGTGCGACAAAATTTGAAATCAACAGACAAAATACTTTTGAGGTTCGTGCACATATATGTATGTAGGTTCCATTTTTATATATGAAGTTGAAATATGTCATTCAGAAGGATTGACGTATCAGGAACATCGCACAGGCGAAATATCTGAAGTCCGAGGGAGAGAAACCGATTTTTCAAGGAAATGGTTCTGGTAGTAGGCATTTACATATCCCGCAATGAAGATTACAAGCTCTTTATCTACAGACTTTTTGCTGCTCTCTGCACGGATCATAAAAAAGGATTGAAATTGACTTTATCAACAACGAATGGGGGGGTTCGATGAACTCTAGTGCGAACTTTTTGATTCTTCTAAAACAGCCGGCTGCGGTGGCCGAGGGGACTGAGGCGCTCCAGTCACGGTCTGCCCGGCCACTACAATCGGGGGTTCGAATCCCCCCTCGGGCGTGGATATTTGTGTCGTCCTTAGTGTAAGCTAGTTCATATGTAATTTGTAAGTTTAGGGACTGATGACCCCATAGTTAAGTCCCATAAGCTCTACAAACATTTGATTTGATTCTTCTAAAACAGGAAATATTAATCGATATACTTCAACGGTAATTTGTGATTTGGGCAATCCAACTTCAAACTGACATTCTGGGAAATAGCAGCATAGCAATAGACAATGCATAGATCATGCTTTCATTTCATGGTTTGAGGTAAAGTTGTGATGGCCTATATGAATGTCATGTTCAGATACAGGCAGTCATGTCCCAAAGTAGTAAATAAATTATGTAGAGATAATTTCACTTTCAATACAGACATTTAAAGACAAACTCAAGACATAAGGAAAAAAGTGCACTAGGCGGAAGATATACCACATTTATTCATACTTACATTCTGTATGACGTCTTAAGCTTTAAAAATGAATGGATAGTTGTAGTAATATTAATGAACAGATTTTAGTTCTAGTAATATCAATGAACAGATTTGGATTATTAAGGGCATTAAATACCATGCAGGAGGAAAAAGTAAATGGGAGCTGTAACACAATTTAGGGGTTCAGAGCTCAGTAATGGTACATAACTACAGGATAAGAGTATATTGCAAAATGCTGAGGAAGACCATTAATGTGGCTCTGGCTACAACAAGAGAACTTTAAGCTTTCAGAAGAACATTAAAACTTAAATAACCTTATTTTTTAGGAATATAAGTCAACAGCGTACCTTTTTATGCACTGAGAGTTTTGGGGACATTGTTAATCATCTTCAGATTACATTATTGCCCTGCATTACCTTTCGCATAAAATATTAAGTGAAACAAGTTTTGCCTCACTACTTGCATAAAGCGGACTGAGCTGATGATGTCGGTTTATTTCAAAAATTTTAAAATCCTGAATTATGTGGTGTATCACAGGCAATCATCATAGGTCACAGTACCACTTCCTTCCGCCACTGAGAGCTTACCTTACACTCCATGACCATGCTATCCTTGAAACCAAAACCCTCAAATACATAGGCCTAACCCCTCTCTTGGAAACCCCACCTTCAAACTGCCCATGAAGAAGCCCTCTCCCATCTAAACCTCTTCAAACTCCTTTCCGGCCAGACATGGGACATCAGGGCCTCCACCATCCTCTTCACGTACCATTCCATAATGCGTCCTGTCCTGTGCTGCTACCACCCCGCTTGGGTTTCTCCTCCCCCTGCCCACTACCAATCCCTCCAGATCCTGAAACGCCATGCCCTCCACTTTGTTTACCGAATCTGCCTACAGTCCCCCATGTGGATCCTCTATGACTTTATTCCTTTCCCACACCTGCTCATATTCCTTGAACACATCCGCCTCTGATATGTTACCTGAAAACCCACTTTTCTCCCACCTATTGTTGCATCATTCGCCTCTGCCATGCCATTGCCTTGTTATCCCTCCCTCCCATCACCTTCACACTATTTACATCCTCTGCGACAGTAACTTCCGTCATCTTCCCCTCCCGGATGACGCCCTCTGTCCTGACATCTACCTATCCTATCAACCCTAGTTGGTCCCCATATTTATATGCCCCCTCCCCTTCTGCGTCCCATCCCACTACCTCACATACTTGGCTTCCAACTACTTCCCCGTCCCTTAGAGTCCTGTGCCTTCCTCCCCCAACCCTCCCACTCTTTCACCTCCCGTCCCATCCCTCTGTACCTTCCTTCCCTTCTCATCCCCTGCAGGGTACTTTTGGACTCCAATTTTACAGTGCACCGTCAGCGTTTTGCGAGTGTCTGTCTTTAGCGTTGAAAGTATCTTTCAAAACGTAAGCGACCACCGCATTGGCAGAATATCCGTGTTGCCGTGTGTTTTTAAGCAGTGCATTCATCGTCATCCTGTCTGCTCCGTCATTGTGTTTTTAACCTCCCTGGGGTCTTAAACTTCAACATATATGTGATTTCAACCACAGTAGTTATTTTAATTCTGCATATGTATTTTAAAATTCTACATCTACATACTCCTAAATCCACTGTAAGGTGCGAGGTGGAGGGTACACTGTACCACTACTAGGCATTTCCTTTTCTATTCCACTCCCAAATAGAACGAGGAAAAAGAATGCCTATATGCCTCCGTACGAGCCCTAATTTCTCTTATCTTGTCACTACGCGAAATGTTAGTAGGCGGCACAAAATAGTACTACACTCAGCTTTAAAATCCCGCCCTCTAAATTTCCTCAACAGAATTTCACGAAAAGAACGTCGTATTTCCTCCAACGATCCCCAACTGAGTTGCCGGAGCATTTCCGTGACACTCGCGCATTGGTCGAATCTACCAGTAACAAACCTAGCTACTCGCCTCTGAATTGCATCTATATCTTCCTTTAAAATGATCTGCTGCGGGTCCCAAACACTTGAGCAGAACTCAAGGCGTGGTCGTACAAGCGTTTTATACGCGATCTCCTTTAAGTACATCTTCCCAAAATTATCCCAATAAACCGAAGTCGGCTGTCCGCTTTACTTACAGCTGTCCTCACATGTTCGTTCCATTTCATATCGCTCTGCAATGTTACGCCTAGACATAATTCTTTGTTATATGTATCAGTCTCCATTTTTTTAATCTGCTGTGGAACTGTTTCATTCTCCATTTTATCACCATTCAATGTTTTGTAACAAATCGTCCAATTTTTTTAAGCTGATCGACTGTAGAGCAGTACTGAAGCTGCTGCCAGCCTGCCACCACAGGTGGCTTTAAATTATGATTAAAGAAAGAAAATGATGTATAATTCTGATAATTCACTACATATGTTGGTAGATTACTAATTAGATAAAAATTGTGTCGAGATGTTGAATAGGTGGTTCTATGATCAGTGACTCAAATAACCGACTTGATTTCCCATGAGATCTCATGACTATTTATGTAGGAAGTAATTTGAGGCGAAACTTGCATTTTTATACATTTTATGTTTTTTGGGATTAATTGTAATAGGAAACGCAGGTCTTACTGGAAACTGCAGTCTCTTGAAGTTAGAATGTACATCTACGTCTACATGGAATACTCTGCAAATCACATTTAACTGCTTGGCAGAGGGTTCATCGAACCACCGTTGTACTATTTATTTCCCATTCCATTCTCGAATAGCGCACGGGAAGAAAGAACACCTGAATCTCTCCCTTCGAGCTCTGATTTCTCGTATTTATTCTGATGATCAGTTCTACACACACACACACACACACACACACACACACACACACACACACACACACATATATATATATATATATATATATATATATATATATATATATATATATTCGCATTCGGAGGAGAATGTTGGCGATTGGAATATCGTAAGTAGACTACGCCGCAGCGATAAGCGTCGTTGTTGTAATGATTCCCATCCCAGATACTGTATCATTTCCGTAACGCTGTCTCCCCTGTATCGTGACAATACGAAACGAGCTGCTCTTATTTGGACTCTTTCGATGTCCTCCGTGAAACCCACTTCATAAGGATCCCACACTGGGCAGCAATGCTCAAAAAATGGACGGATAAACATAGTGTATGCAGTTTCTTTTGTAGTTCTGTTGCATCTTTTAAGGATTCTGCCAATAAAACGCACTCTCTGGTTCGCCTTTCCCACAACATTATCTACGTATTCTTTCCAGTTTAAGTTTGAAGTAATAGTAATTTCTCGGTATTTTGTGGAATTTACGGTTCTCACTTTCGATTGATTTATTTTGTAAACAAAGTTTAACGGAGTTCTTTGCGTACTCATGTGGACGACTTCACACTTCTCATTATTTAGAGTCAATTGCCAATTTTTAAACGATAGTGGTATTTTATTCAGATCGTTCTGCAGTTGGTTTTGAACTTCAGATGATTTTATTAGACGGTAATGACGGCGTCATCTGCAAACAATCAAAGAGAGCTACTTAGATTTTCCCGTAAATCGTTTATCCAAATAAAGCCTACCCTGTGGAACGCCCGATATCACCTCTTTTTTAGTCGATGTCTTACCATCAATTACTACAAACTGTGTCCACTCTGACAGGAAATCCCCTATCCAATCGCAAATTTGGGGCGATATACCATAACCACGCAATTTGATTAAAAGCCGTTTGTGAGGAACGGTGTCAAAAGCCTTCTGGAAATCAAGAAATACAGAATCGATTTGCGAACCCTTGTCGATAGCACCCATCACTTCGAGTCAATAAAGAGCTAGTTGTGTTTCGCATGTAGATGCATCGGAAACAATTTTGGAATTTCCTAAAGCTGACTGTAATACAGGAGAGCCTTAGTAATAAATTAAAATGGATTAAAACGTGGTGCATGTTCTGACAGGATTTTACCTATCGCAGTATATATTATCTCATTATTATTGAGTTAAATTTGTACAAATGTGTAATTTTTCATTTGCTCTGCTGTAAGTCTAGAACTCCTTTGTGAACAGAGTTAGTAGTAAAGAAGTAATAGATTAAAGCCTGCTGCGTGATGTGGCGGGGTTCCATGAACGTCACAGTTCAGGTCCTCATACCTCATGAAATGGGTGTCGTACTATGATACAGTTTCGAAAGTACATTCAGCTGTATCTGTAAAACTTCCTGAGAGTACAATTTTTAGTGTACAAATTATAAATTGAACCTTGTACCGGATGCCGTAGTTCTACTCCATGAGCAACGAAACAGTAGTAAGTGAGGAACTTTTATTCCTTTCATCATTTTGATGTTGTTGTCAGCGGGGAAAAGTGTAATAATGGTTTGAAATTGTGTTGAAAGTTTATTGCAAGTCGCAAAATACTCTAACTGCCATATAGCGTATGTGTAACATCTAGTCGCAAAATGTGGCAGTTCTTTATTACTCCTATTGTTAATATCGTTAGCAGTCGTTATCTCATGGTAATTAGTGTAGCAAACTTGATTGAAATCGACGCAGTGGTTTAGGAGGAAATGTGCAACTTTGCGGCGTGATGAAGCAGTTTTCCGCGCGTCTTTTGGTTTAAGACTTCATATGTCGTAAACTACGTGTTGTACGTGAACCTTGCAGTTACGGCGGCCGTCCTCATGGATTGAAGCGTACCTGTGTGAACTTTCGTAAAGATTGGGATGAAAAATCTAGATTTGTATGCTATGCGTACACACAAACTCAGGGACACACTACATTAGGTGTAACTAACTAAATAGTCGACATTGCCAGGGTATTTATTTATTTATTCAGGCCTCGAGTTAGTCGTTCTTCTATCCCTGCTCTCTCTGTCCATCTCCTTTTATCTAATAACATGTTATGTTTAGCAGAGGATATTAAAGAACTAAGGCTGTATTTCATAATATATAACTAGCTTAAGCCCGCGACTCCGTTCCCGTGTTGGTCGATTATGATAGATAAGCTATCTGTCAAGAGTGTACTATGAGACTGTTACTGTTGCAATATGTGTAAAGTAACGCAATGCACATTAATCTACGAAGTTTAAATAACAGTTAAATTAACCCTCCTACTACCAGAATTTTTTTGTTACACTGAGTTCCGTTGGGGTCAATATGACCCCAAGTAATTATCACAGGATATATTAGCAGTATTTAATTTATTTTAATGAACTAACACAAAAGCATACATTAGTGATTGAAACCAGGTGAAGTAGATATATAAGCACTTACAGATCTTGTCTCAACACTTGATCTTATAGATCCTTACATGTAAAACAAAACATCTCTTTACATTTAGAACAAAGGATGTCTGAATGGTGTTTACAGACAAAAGAAAAGCATCTTCTGCACGTTTCTGGATGTTTTCTATCCACTGAACTTTCGCACAGGTAGCGCCGTCCACGTTTTACCCCCGTATCCACTTGTGCTTGATGAGGAGGAGGACGAGGCAGAGAAGCTTGGCTGCGCTGACTTCTGTCTTTCTGTACTAGACTTGTACCCGGTTCCATAAGAAATTATCTTCTTTTGTAGTTGGTTTTTTTATTCCAGTCAGGATTTAAGTCCAACCAAATTATGAAAGCATTCAGGGCACTAATATCCAAAATATTATAAAAAAATCACCATGGGCCAACTTCTTGTCATAAGTTTTGTGGTTTAGGTTCTGACTAACTTGTTCATAGTGTCTACACCTGATTTTGTTTCATTATAGTCTAGTCGCTGCTTTGCCGTCACCTATTTCCTCCCTGAAATGCATAGTACTCAGCAAATCTCCAACGTCTTCATCAGAATCTTCAGTTGATTCACTATCTCCAAAAATAACACAATCAATCTCTTCGTTGTCATCAGACGCTGTATCTCCTAATTCCTCTTCTTCATTCAAAGTTGCTTGTATTTCAACACTACTCAGACGTTTTCTAGACATAATGTAGTTCTCTCATACGCTGACAAAATACTAGCAACAACTGAGGCAACACACAACTGCTGAGGAAAGAAACGACAACAGTGGGTATAAATAAGAAGTGGAAAGTGTTAGTTTCATTGTTGCAGGTGTTTCCTATAACATCTGTTCAACGTAATATTCGCTGTTCTGTTTTTATAACGTTACATTCAAGAAACAAAACAAAGAAATTTAGATTGGGGTCATGCTGACCCTAGTGGTACTCAGTGCATAGTCCATGAATAAATTTTGATATGTTGTAAATGTAAAACTGAATAATATGTCATTGCATACAAGCAAGTTAGAGAGACAAAGTCATAAATTTTGAAAATAATCGCATTGAAAATCAGGGAGATATAGATTTCAAATGTGCTTGTGGGGTCATATTGACCCCAGTGGTAGTAGGAGGGTTAATGTAATTAATTTCACTCATTTTTGAGGAATTGTCGCTGATAAAGAGGAAATGAATAATATTCCTATCAGATTGCAGAAGTCTATGCACTTACCGTTTATCAGGAAAGTAGGTAGTGTAGATGAAATCGCACGTAAAAATGCACTCGTTTCGAAGAATCCAATCACGAAATTCAACAATAAAGATTGTAATAATATCACAGATCGATCACTTGATGTATTGCGCGAAACGTCAAATCGATTATTTTAAAGCGATGTATTAAAAGATTTTCCTTTTTTACTGCTTTATTTATTTATTGTTATACTTCCTTATTCGTGTGCTTATCCTTACAGAGAAAGACCTGAAGACATTGTAGACGCATAGACAAAAAATATGGCCTGTGGCATCACGTTTCGCTGTATGTAACCTCCTTGCAATAGAGTCGGAAACGTCATTGCTGGCCTTCAGTCCGAATCTTTTTATAATTTGACTTTCCACCCGCTTATAGCTATCGGCAGGGAACTGATATGGTGTACAATGGAGACTTCGGACAACAATTACATACAGACCATTCCTTTGCGTTCTGAAGTTTTCACTGCAGAGCGAAATATTAACACACAAACGTAGAATTTTATATACACCGATAACTTTCCATCCCAATATACTCCACCCTTTTATCATTATCAACCCTCAAGGAACAATGCAACCTATAATACCATTTTCAAAGAGTAAATATAATTTTCAAAGAGTAATTATTGTCCCGCATTTCGCGTTATATTCTTCAAATTACTAAGTATCTATCAGATCGCTATAAAACCGTGCTTAAAACATTCTTCAGGTATAAATTAGTAACTGTAGAAATATTTAAATCTCTGTGTCTTGTCGTTCGGACGTGATAAGCGTACACCGAACAGACGTTCACATTTATAGATATAGTTTAAGATTATTATAAGTGCAGTATCCAAACAAAGAAAGGCAGTAATCAAAATGCAAATAATATGTGACATTCATAAATTCATTTAATTCACAACTTTACTTTAAACAATATTTTTTGTGACTTGTCCAGGATCTAAAATGAATAATTTCTCTGGTGAGCCCAGCCCCGAGTAAGTGACATAAAGTTGCCCGTTTGAGAAACATGGACATACTACTTAAGAGTATTGAACAGATTGCCCTGTAGTTTATTAATCGTAATATAAAATGCAAGTCTCACTGGAAACTGCAGTCTCTGGACGTTAAAAAGCTAGATCTGTCATAAATAATGTACACTGATTCATTCCTTTTAGCTCAACAGAAGTGCACTGCTTTCACCTGCAGCCGTGTGCACTTCACAGTTCAATGTTCTTTCAAATGGTCAAGAGCAGTCAGCTTTCAGCAGATTCCTTAACCTGACTGGAATACATGATTGTTTTAGGAGAAAATATGTAAATGTATTAATACCTGATGCATATGGTGACAGGTTTTACCCATCGCAGTATATATGACATCATATTTACTGAATTGTATGTTCTACTATTGAATAATTTTGTAATTATGTATTCGTTTGTATAAGTGCTTTATATCGTTAATAATCCATTGCGAACACAGTTAGTACTAAAGAAGTAATAGATTAAAATCTGATGCGTGATGGGGCGGTTTTCCATGAACGTTGCTGTTTTTATCCTGATATCTCATGAATTTCGAAATTACATTCATTTGCACGTGTGTACACTATCAGTAAAATTTCCTGCGACTACAATTTGTAGTGTAGAAATTATAAACTGTAACGTCATAGCGAATTCCGTCGATTTGCTCCATGAACAGCGTAAAAGTATTAAGCTATAACTGTGGTGTCGCACAAGTACAAAGTGCGCGCCACCTACTTTCGCCGCGCGCCGCCATGCACGCACGGCGCGGCGTTCTTCCGACGACAGCGCCCTCTGCTGCAACTCCGCTCGTGGCCACTGCTGAACGACATCGTTCAATTGGGACTGAGATAGCAACCAGTTAGTACCTTCGTAATCAGATAGGCACCAGTGAAGACTTGGCTATCGTATAGGCACTAGGAAGCAGTACTAGGCAGGCCTCTAGCTCAACTATGTATCAGCATTCTGCAGTACTAAGTAAAAGTATTATATTAATTATGTGCAATATATATCTCATTCTAATTTACTCAAGTGTTTCTAGTTTCTGGCTGCTCCCCTCCGTACCTGCACCAGCGTGCTATCTTTATTCCTGTGTCGGTCTCATTCCACTCGGCCACCGACACCTACGACGGAAACGAGACACAAAAGCGGCGACGAGGCTGGGACACAAAAATAACCTTTTTTCCTTTCAGTATTTTGATATGGTTGTCAGCGAGAAAAGATTAATAAAAGTTCTTGTCAGCGAGAAAAGCTTAATAAAAGTTCGAGATTGGGTTTATAGTTAGTTGCAAGTCACTAAGTACCGTCATTATTATACAGTGCGCGAATAATGTCTCGTCGCATTATGTGGAAGTTTCTTGCAACTCGTATTGTTTGTGATGTTATATCTCTTGAACCATATGTCGTATGTGGTTCTTACCCCGACAGCATTATACCTCACGGTAAGGGATATGTGTAACAAATTTTGTTGAAATCGGTCCGGTGGTTTAGTAGGAAATGTGCAAAAATTGTCGTTGATGCAGCAGTTTTTCCCGCATCTCATTGTTTAAGACGTCATATTTCGTGAACAATGTGTTGTACGTAATCCTTACATTTACGTTGACCGTCCTCATGGATTGAAGGTTACCTGCGCAAAAAAGTGCAGATTTGTATGCCATACCTACACAAAAAGTAACAAACAAACGGTGATTCTATGTATTCCAAATTGTTTAGAGCTGTTAATTAAATTTATTGCTAAATTGTGCTGTATTAACAGCTACTGTAATATTGATGGAGGAATTAACTGAAAAATACTCGTACCGATAATTTAATATAAGAAATGTACTGCCAGATATTATTTTTGCACACACCATGAAAGATCATTAAAAAGTCCTTATAACTCACAAATAGCTAAGTGTTCGTAATTTCGGCTTTCATTTGCGTTCGTATTCATTGTGCAGGCTCTTTCTCTAATCCAATACTATGGACACTAAAACACACTTTTACAGAACCACTGTGACATTACACTCGTTGTATTTACGGTAACTAGTTTTGACATTCGTTCATATGCATTTGAGTGACAGCCAAGAAGACACTGTTACATTATCGGTAGTACCTTTTTCTTCCTGTGTCACTAGTTCTGTTCCTAATTACTCGCGCATCAATAGAGCCTGTGCGGTATTCCAATTATACTATGTCGCTCAATGCAGTTATTACTTACTTCTCATTTAGATACGTGTGTGTCAGCTTTCATGTTACGATGTTAACCTTTCCGCTGGTCCCAGTAACTGAAGCCTCTCTACTGCTTACATTATTCTGCCACACCATGTATAGCTCAGTAATCAATTAACATGCGCGCCGTTAATGGATTGACGTACACTGAATATTTGATGATAGCGGGACACAAGGACATCTCAAGTGTCTGTACTGCGTAATAACCCTGACTTCGCAAAGGGCATAAGGTTAACCACTATTTTATCATTTAGTTTATTTATCACAAACTTCCGTCTTCGTCCTTTTGGTACAAATATTGCAACTGATAGTAAACTAACTTCCTGATTAGCTTCAAACTCCAAACTTTCAATAAACGTCAGAACTGGCTGTTAGTGCAATATTAACTACATTCCTCGTGTGATGTGTGGCAGAGGGTACATGCTGACAAATACTGCTACACTCATGTTCATATAAGGAGATCACCTTGAAAGACTTTACGAACTAATGTATCCTGATACCTGGCTGAAGAAACTTCCAAGTTCGTGGCACCCTCCATCGGTAATGGTGGAATTCAATATGTATTGACCCCCATTAACGTTGACGACAGCTTCTACTCTCTGAGGCATACGTTCTATCTGGTGCTGGAAGGTTTCTTATGGAATGGCAGACCATTCTTCAGGGAGTACTCCAATGAGGAGAGATACTGATGAAGGGCAATGAGGCATGCCACTAAATCAGGCTTAAAATATCTCAAAGGTGTTCTATGGAATTTAAGTCAGAACCCTGGATAGGCCAGTCCATTACAGGGATGTTATTGTCGTGTAAACACTCCGCCATAGGCCATCAATATTATACTCGATCGTTTTGAAAGATGCAGTCTCGGTCCCTGAATTGTTCTTCAACAGTGGGAAGCAAGAAAGTGCTTAAAACCTCAGTTTCGGTCCGTGCTTTGATAATGCCATGCAAAACTGCAAGGCGTGCAAGCCCCCTCCATAGAAAAACGACCGAACCATAACACCAACGCCTCCGAATTTTAGTGTTGGCACCACACACGCTAGCAGATGATGTTCACCAGGCATTCGCAATACCCAGACATTGCTATCATATCGCACTTTTTGTCACTCCTCACAACGTTTTTTCACTGTTCAATCGTCCAATGTTTAAGCGACTTACATCAAGAGAGGTGTCGTGCGGCATTGACCTTCCTGAAGTGTGGCTTATGAGCTGCCGCTCGACTATGAAATCCACGTTTTCTTACTTTCCGCCAAACTGTTATAGTACTTGGAGTGCTGCTGCTGGCAAAGACCGTGATCGCTGATACAATACGGTCGCCATTTGTGTAGACTTTTCGCCGTCATTTTTTCGAAGGACGTTGCCCGGGGTTTACCAGCAGCAATTGTCTGTGCTATTTAACGAACAGAGAGTGAAACACAACTTTCATCCTAAGTATCTGGGTATTACACTTGATATATCCATTACCTATAAAGAACACCTTTAAAATGTTGGACAGAAACTAAAAACACGAAATAATATTATTAGAAAGTTGGCGGGAAGTTCTTGGGGTGCAAATGCATCCACACTGCGAACAGCAGCAACATCGATAGTCTACACCACTGCCGAATACTGTGTTCCGGTCTGGGAGAGAAGCCACCACACCAACAAGGTAGACGTACAGCTCCATGAAAGCATGCGGATAATCATCGGCACATTAAAGTCTACTGCAACACCGTGGATCTCCGTCATCGCTAATATAGCTCCACCAGAATTAAGAAGACAAAAAGCATCGTTTAAAGAATGGGTAAAAATAAATGAAGGAGAATGTTTACCTATGCAGGATGTAATAAAAAAATTGTCAAATTACCGTTTGAAATCACGAAAGTCGTTATGGAATAACTGCTATATAAGAGGAGAAGTCACCTTCAACCTAAAAGAGAACTGGAAAAAGGAATGGGAGAAGTCAGTCTGTAATCATCACCTCATAAGTGATCCCTCAAAAGAACTAAAAGGGTTCAACTTCGCAAGAAAAGACTGCACTAAGCACAATTGCATCAGAAGTGGCCATACCAGACGTAAGGCCATGCTTTATAAGTGGGGACTCACGGTCGGCCCAAGTTGTGATTGTGGAGCACCTGAGGAGACGCTGGACATCATAAGAGTGTGTCCAAAATGAAAATATAGCGACTCTACTGAGAACGTTATAGAAGCCACACCACAGACTATGGATTCAAGATCTGGACATTGATGTGTAGCCAAAAGCTTGTATCACATGACACATGTCGTAATTCCAAGTGTTCTGTCATAATATATCATTGATCACACACATGTACTGAAAATGAGCTCTTGTACAATCTTTTACTGATATATATATATATATATATATATATATATATATATATATATATATATATATATATATATATATATATATCTCCTTGTTCTTTCTTTAATTATATTTGTATATATGCTACTGTCATATGCCATACGATAAATAAATAAATAAACTTGGAGTGGATCCCGAGGTAGTTTGGAATTTCTGTAGGATGGTTTGGATAGATGCTTGTGCAGCAGCCCAGTTCATTGAGGCGCCCTCGGACATGGATGTTTGTGCCGTCTTTAGTATAAGCTACTTCATAAGTAGCTTGTAAGTTTAGAGACTGATGACAACGTAGTTAAGTCCCTTAAGCTCTACAAACATTTGAACATTTTGAATAGATGCCATTGGCTCGTGTTCTCTGGTGAGCGGAGAGTATGTGCAGAAGCGGTCCAGACGGGACTTGGTGTTGGGAAGCCGACCCGTACGGTTGTCTTAACTTAGAGGGTTGATGGTGTTAGTTCGTGTTTGGAAGCTCACTAGGGTTGTCGACTTACCTACGGTGTTCTAGTGTGTCTTCTCACTGCGGTTATTTTTGTCACCTATTGCCTCTCTGTGAACTTAGATTTGAGGATTCATTTTTAAGACATTGTCTGAAACTCGTGCCCTTTGACCTAAGCGTCATAGACGTGAATAGGCTCAGTCAATTTAAAGAATGGGTAGATCTGAGAGATAGGGTAGTGAAGGCTGCAGAGGACCATAGAGGCAGAAGGACAAGGCCTAATAGAAATCCCTGGATAACACAGGCTATACTGAACTTAATTGATGAGAGGAGAGAATATAAAAATTCTGCAAGTGAAACAGAAAAAAGGGAGTACAAAAATCTGAAAAATGAGACTGACAGGAAGTGCAGACTGGATAAGCAGGAGTACCTAGACAAATGCAGAACCGTAGAAGAATGCATAACTAGGGGAAAGATAGATACTGCCTAAAGGAAAATAAAGGAGATATTTGGAGACAAGAAAAGCAGCTGTATCAATATCAAGAACTCAGACGGAAAACCAGTACTAAGCAAAGAGGGGAAGGCTGAACTTTGGAAGTAATATATAGAGGGCCTATACGAAGAAAATAAACTTGAAAGCAGTATTCTAGAAATGGAAGACGAAGTGTAGTAAGATAGGAGATATGATACTGCGAGAAGAATTTGACAGAGCGCTGAAAGACTGGAGTAGATGATATTCCGTCGGAACTGCTGATGTCCTTAGGAGAGACAGTCATGAAAAAATTATATAACCTGGTATGAAAGATGTATGAGACAGGGAAAATACCCTCCGACTTCAAGAAGAATATTGTACATCTAATTCCAAAGAAAGCAAGGAGACAAGTGTGAAAATTAGAGAACTATCAGTTTATTAAGTCATAGGTGCAAAATACTAACACGAATTATTTACAGACGAATGGAAAAACTTGTGGAATCCAACGTCGGGGAAGATCAGTTTGGATTTAGGAAAAATGTAGGAACACGAGAGGCAATACTCACATTACGCGTTAGAAGATAGGCTAAATAAAGGGAAACCTACGTTTTTAGCGTTTGTCGATTTGTAGAAAGCTTTTGACAATGTCGACTGGATTACACTACTCCAAATACTGAAGGTATCAGGGGTAAAATATAGGGAGCGAAGAGTTATATTCAACCTATACAAAAACCAGACGGCTGTTATTAGAGTCGAAGGGCAAGAAAGGGACGCAGAGGTTGCGAAGTGAGTAAGAGAGGGTTGTAGCATTTCCCCAATGTTGTTCAATATGTACATTGCGCAGGCAGTGAAGGAATGGAAGGAGAAATTTGGAGAGGACATTAAAGTGCAGGGAGAAGAAATAAAAACATTGCGGTTGGCAGATGATATAGTAATTCTGTCAGAGACCGCAACAGATCTGGAAGAGCAATTGAATGGGATGGACAGTGTCTTGAAAGGATGGTATAAGATGAACATTATCAAGAGTAAAACGAAGGTAATGGAATGCAATGTCAGAAAATCAGGTGATTCTGAAGGAATTAGATTAGGTAATAAGACAATAAAAGTAGTAGATGAATTTTGTTATTTGGGTAGCAAGGTAACTTCTGATGGCCGAAGTAAAGAAGATATAAATTGCAGAATAGCTACGGGAAGAAAAGCGTTTCTAAAGAAGCGAAACTTGTTAATATACAATATTTATTTAAATGTTAGGAAGTCCTTTCTGAAAGCATTTGTCTGGAGTGTAGCATTGTATGGGAGTGAAACGTGGACGATAAGGAGTTTAGATAAAAAGATGATAGAAGCTTTTGAAATGTGGTGCTACAGACGATTGATGAAAATGAGATGGGTAGATCACTTAACTAATGAGGAGCTGCTTAACCGAATAGGAGAGAAAAGGAGTATCTGGCATATACTGACTAAGAGAAGGGATAGATTGGTTGGACACATTCTGAGACATCAAGGAATTGTCAACTTAGCATTAGAAGGAAGCGTTTGGGGTAAAAATCGTAGAGGGAGACCGAGGGACGAATATAGTAAGCAGATTCAAAAGGATGTAGGTTGCCAAACGTATTCTCAGATGAAGAGACTTGCACGGGACAGGGTAGCGTGGAGAGCTGCATCATAGCAGTCTGCGTACTGAAGACCACAACAACAACAAAAATTTAAATCAGCTGCACCGACGCACTGGTAACGAAATCAAGGGCTCTAGTGTCAATTGCGCACTCGACAAACTTGTGTCTAGTACACATAGTCTGAGTTGGCGAGACATAGCCGAGCCTGTGGTTTCGTTGGACACTGTGTGCAGACCGTGAACACAGAGCCTGAGAACAGGGCACACACTTCTACCTTGAGAAGGGTGTTTCTTTCGATCGCGCCGCGATTTTACAGCATTGAAACGCCTCCATATTCGCCGTTCTAGCTCCAGCAACGCCGGCGTCAGCAGCTATGTCTTGTCGCGTATATGGGCGAGATTTAGAATTCTTCCTTTTTAATGGATTTCTTGAATATCAGCTTAGGTGGAAAGCGCTCGTAATTATAGCACGCTCCCTTGGTCTGCTTCGTGCCGTGAGTGGTTTGTTACTGTCCGAAGTTACCGTTATCGTAAGAACTGGCCGGTGACTTATGAGTGTAATTTATGTATTGATTCCTGTCCTTTAATTTGATATGGCTGACATTTTTTTTTTTAGTTCGTAAGCTTAGTGTTCATCTTTTTTATGTAAATTAATGGATCTCCTCCTATCACTTGTTCTCTGCGAAATAAATTCGGTGCATTTTAATTCAACCCTGCATATGATTTGCAGTTAGATTCCCCTATAGGCCTATAGACTTTTGGTGGGTGTTCGTTAAAAAGAGGCTAGAATCACTTAGGACACATTTTTAGTGTAGATTAGAAGGGTTATGCCAATTAATTCTCGTTTTTGTGCTTCCCATCTCCCACGCATCTGTACCTCTCAGAGCACCAAACCTGACCTTCCTGTAGTTTTAGAAACGTTTGAAAAATTTTCATTAACGGAAAACAATGGAGACAACCACACACAGAGACCAATATTATCATTCCCCGAATAGAATTGCAAGTATTTATTCATACTAATCTGAACAATTTGATGGTAATAGATGAAAATTTGTGCTACTCTTTTCGGGTTACATCCTACCAGCCCTCTCACTGAACTTATCCTACAAACCCTATCGACAATGCGAGCAACTGTCAAGCATTGCTCTGGTGGAAGTCCTATACATCACAGAAAAATGCAACTCTATTCATCTACATATTCCTAGATTTTGCGTGTTTGTCCCTTGCAAGCTTCAATATTTGTGTCAGGCAGTGTGTTGAATCCTTAAGCGTAAAGGCTCGCTTCTTATTCAATGAACGACAGTCAGGAGATGATAAGGAGGACTTGGTGAAGGAGAGGTCGGAGAAGGGGATAAATACTAAAGTGAGAGAAATAAGAAAAGCGTGTGTGCAGGTGGAGAAACGGCGCCGAAAGGCGCGCGACCTGCACTAATGCGGGGGCTGAGATGTGGAAGCCGGGGCAGCATGAATTAAACATGGCAACTGCGCCTCCCGGCCCATACAAGATCTTGACAAATGGTCCCAATTTGGCACTCGGTGTTGCAGGTTCGGCGATGAAGGGAGGATTTCAAGAAAGCTTTGAAATATCATGGTAATGTGCTTGCGGCCCTGGAAGAGATATTCCGATTGCAACGTGTATCTGATGCTAATACAGTACATGGAAGTTAATACTATACCGTTAACGTTAGTTGAAATGAGGGTTCGAAATGTATGGTTACAGCACACAAGTGTCTTTTAAACTACAGTGATAGTAGTAATAATAATGAACTGGTAAAACAAGTAGGAATTTCTAGTATTGAACGTAGTACAAATATTATCGAAAATCGACCTCTTTGAGACAAAAGAGCCAAAGAAACAGATATTACACTCATGGCCATTAAAATCGCTACACCATGAAGATTACGTGCAACAGACGCGAAATTTCATCTACAGGAAGAAGATGCTGTGATATGCAAATGATTTGGTTTTCAGAGCATTCACACAAGGTTGCCGCCGGTGACGACTCCTACAATGTGCTGACATGAGGAAAGTTTCCAACCGATTTCTCGTACGCAAACAACAGTTGACCGGCTTTGCCTGGTGAAACGTTGTTGTGATGCCTCGTGTAAGAAGGAGAAATGCGTACCATCAAGTTTCCTACTTTGATAAACGTCGGATTGTAGCCTATCGCGATTGCGGTTTATCGTATCGCGACATTGCTGCTCGCGTTGGTCGCGATCCAATGACTTAGCAGAATATGGAATCGGTTGCTTCAGGAGGCCAATACCGAATCCAGTGCTGGATCACAACGGTCTTGTATCAGAAGCAGTTGGGTGACATGCATCTTATTCCCACGGCTGTAACGGATCGTGCAGCCACGTCTCGATTCCTAACAGATGGGAACATTTGCACGTTTGTAAGACCACAACCATCTGCACGAACAGTTTAACTACGTTTGCAGCAGCATGGAGTATCAGCTCGGAGACCATGGCTGCTGTTATCCTTGACGCTGTATAACAGACAGGAGCCCCTGCGACGCTGTACACAACGACGAACCTGGGTGCACGAATGGCAAAAGTCATTTATTCGGATGAATCCAGGTTCTATTTACAGTACCATGATGGTCGCATCCGTGTTTTGCGACATCGCGGTGAACGCACGTTGGAAGCGTGTACTCGTCATCGCCATACTGGCGTATCACCCGGCTGATGGTATGGGGTGCCATTGGTTACACCTCTCGGTCACCTCTTGTTCGCATCGACGGCACTTTGAACAGTGGCAATTAAATTTTACATTTGTTTTGACACTTAATTTGATCCCTGCAAAACCCTACATTTCAGCAGGATAATGCACGACCGCATGTTGCAGGTCCTGTTCGGGTCTTTGTGGATACGGAAAATGTTCGACTGCTGCCCTGGCCAGCACATTCTCCAGATCACTCACCAACTGAAAGCATCTGGTCAATGGCAGCAGAACTACTTTGCTCGTCACAATACGCCAGTCACTACTCTTGATGAACTTTGAAAAATGTTCAAATGTTTGTATAATCTATGGGACTTAACTACGGGGTCATCAGTCCCTAAACTTACAAACTACTTATGAACTACTTACGAACTAGGACGGCACAAATATCCATGCCCGAGGGGGGATTCGAATCCCCGACCATAGTGGCCGTGCTGGCCGTGACTGGAGCGCCTCAGTCACCTCGGCCACCGCGGCCGGCGATGAACTTTGGTATCGTGTTGAAGCAGCATGGGCATCTATACCTGAATACCCCATCCAAGCTGTTTGATTGACTGCCCAGGCATATCAAGGCCGTTATTACGGCCAGAGTTAGTTGTTCTGGGTAATGATTTCTCAGGATCTATGCACCTAAATAGCGTGAAAATGTAATCACTTGTCAGTTTTAATATATTTGTCCAACGAATACCCGTTTATCATCTGCATTTCTTCTTGGTGTACCAATGTTAATTGCAAGTAAAGCGCCTGCGAAAGCAAACGCAGAGATAGGTTTTCAGAGGACGACATTGCTGTAGGCAACGCCCGCATAAGACAGCATGTATCTGGGGAAGCCGTTAGATCGATTACTGCTGCTGTAATGGCAGGTTATCTCGATTTAAGTGACTTTTTACGTGGTTCTGTAGTCGGTGAACAAGAGCTGGGACACGGCATATCCGAGACATCGATGGGGTGGGGATGATATCCTGTATTCAATTATCTCGAACAGAATGATCTACTGGCCCAAGGTCAACATTGACATAGGAAATATCGTTCATGCGAAACACAACTAGCTCTTTACTCACACGAAGTGATGTGTGCTATCGACAAGGGTTCGCAAATTGATTCCTTATTCCTTGATTTCCAGAAGGCTTTTGACACCGTACCTCACAAACGGCTTCGAATCAAATTGCGTGGTTTCGGTATATCGCCCCAAATTTGCGACTTGATAAGGGAGTTCCTCTCAGAGAGGACACAGTTCGTAGTAATCGATGGTAAGGCATCGACTAAAACAGAGGTGATATCCGGCGTTCCACAGGGTAGTGTTATTGGTCCTTTGCAGATGACGCCGTCATTTACCGTCTTGTAAAATCATCTGAAGATCAAAACCAACTGCAGAACGGTTTCAAAAACAGTATGGTGTAAAAATTGGCAATTGACTCTAAATAATGAGAAGTGTGAAGTTGTCCACATGAGTACGAAAAGAAATCCGTCAAACTTTGTTTACAAGATAAATCTATCAAATGTGAAGGCCGTAAATTCCACAAAATACCTTGGAATTACAATTACTTCTGACTTAAAATGGAAAGAACACGTAGATAATGTCGAGGGAAAGGCGAACTAGAGACTGCGTTTTATTGTTAGAACCCTTAAAAGATGCAACAGAACTACTAAATAAACTGCATACACTACGCTTGTCTGACCTTTTATGGAGTATTGCTGCCCAGTGTGGGATCCTTATCAGGCGGGTTTGACGGAGGACATCGAAAGAGTCCAAAGAAGGGCAGCTCGTTTCGTATTGTCACGATACTAAAGAGACAGCGTTACGGAAATGATACAGGATCTGGGATGGGAATCATTACAACAACGGCGCTTATCGCTGTGTCGTGGGCTACTTACGAAACTCCAATGGCCAACATTCTCCTCCAAATGCTTAAATACATTGTTGACACCCACTTACATAGGTAGGTGTGAAATACGAGAAATCAGAGCCCGAACGGAGAGATTCAGGTGTTCTTTCTTCCCGCGCGCTATTGGAGAATGGAATGGGGGATAAAATAGTATAACGGTAGTTCGATGAACCCTCTGCCAGGCACTTATATGTGATTTGCAGAATATCCCATGTAGATGTAGATGTATATATCGAACCACCATTTCACGAGAGCACCGTGACTCAATTCACCGACATCGCTGTGGCCGGGGATCAACGACGACTTAGGAGATTCGTTCCACGTTACACGCAACCATTCCGTTAATTGCTGTGTAATACAATTCGCCGCCATAAACAAGTGTCAGTGTGCGAACCATTCAGCGAAACATCATCGATATGAGCATTCGCAGCTGGTGGCTCACTCGTGCACCCTTGCTAACCGGACGGCACGAAGAATTACGTTTGGCTTTAGACCGTCAACACCGCCATTGGACAGTTGATGACTGAAAACGAATATGCTTCGTTTGCGTGGTGTAAGGAGTCGTTTTTGCAATTGGTTACTTAACTGTAGAACGGTGCAAAGTGCAGGTTGCAGGTTGCAGGTTGAATGTTTAGATAGATTTAATAGTGATTGGCTTAAAATCGCACCTCCGGTGAAGGGCCGTTATTAGCTGGCGTGACTGTTTTTTTTTTTTTCCTTGTGTGTGTGTGTGTGTGTGTGTGTGTGTGTGTGTGTGTTTCATAAGGCCAAACCTTTCGTCTTTAATTTTTTCTGCTCATCTCTGAATGATCGACTACCATTCATCCTCCGTCTCCTATCCATGTGGCTTTCATCCGCCATTTCCTAACATATGAACATCACATAAGTATAGAATGATTTGAAGATAATACATAGTTATAACATTTGATTTAAAGGATAATTTTATGTGACTGTATATGATCGTAATATTATGCAGTAATTCAAATGTTCAAATATTTGAGAAGCTTATGGGACTTGTCTGCGGGGTCATCAGTCCCTAAACTTACAAACTACTTATGAACTATCTTATACTAAAGACACCACAAACATCCATGCCCGGGGGGGATTCGAACCCCCGACTGGGAACGGCCTTCCGCATCGCAGCATAGCGCCTCAATGCGCTCGGCCGTTCCGCCGCGGCTATGCAGTTATATTACACAAAACCGCACGGGAGTAGCCGAGCGGTCTGGAGCGCCACATTACGGTTCACGAGGCCTCCCGCGTCGGAGGTTCGAGTCCTCCCTGGAGCATGGCTGTGTGTGTTGTCCTTAGGTTAGTTTAAGTAGTTTTTTAAGACTAGGGACTGATGACGAACGTAGTTTGGTCCCATAGAATTACAAACATCTGAACATTTGAACATTTTATACACATACTTTATAAGTGGAAGGGCGATGATTTACAATAATGGAGATAATAGAAGTCTTTGCATGCACTTATCATAGCGTCAGGGTCAAACAAGCACAACCGAATGGCACATTGGACCATTCTTATGAAATCATCAGACAACATAGCACTATTGCAATCTACTGGTGGATAGTATAACGACTTAAATACTCGGTGGACACATCACTCTTCATATGTGATCCTTTTCGGTATCTTGCACCTTTCAAACCACTTATCACATTTTTCATGAATTAATAATGCAATTGTATCTAGCTAATGGACGTGTGGAGGTAATGAGACAGCCAAAAGACTCCATGGATCCGACAGGTCAGAAGAATACTTTTTGAGGTGGTGTGAAGGTGTGGGTCGTGGACAGTTGGAGTGTTGGAGGGTCCTCGAGACGTCTGGATACGGCTCTGACAGCTGAACCGGACGTACGCATGCTAGCTGATCACGTGCAACCAGTTCTGTCCACTGTGCGTTACTGACAGATTTTGCCAGTTACAGCACGACAATACGACACCCCACAGGTCATGGAACATTATTCTGGGTCGAAACAAAATTCACCGGATATGTGTACTATTGAGCATACCTGAAATGCCTTGCAATGTTCTGTTCAAAAGACATTTACACCACATAGTTTTACGGATGTAGGTACATATCGGTAATCCTGAGTACTGAATGAAACAAATTTGAAGTATATCATGTGCAACCGTCTTCCAATTGCACTGAATGACGCTTTCATCGCAAGCGGACATTACATCGGGATAAGAAAAGTATTGCTCATTTTCCGCATTACATGTCAAATGTTCAAATGTTTTTAAATCTATCGGACCAAACTGCGTGGTCATCAGTCCGTAGCTTACAAACTACGTAAACTAAGCTAAACTAACGTAAGGACAACACACACACCCATGCCCCAGGGAGGACTCGAACCTCCGAAGCGCGACTACGTGACAAATTCGACAGTAAAAGGAATTGTATGAGATGAATACGTAGCTAGCGGCCGTTCGCAAATTGTAAAATAACGGTGATAACGCAGTCCGCAGTGTTTGGCATTACGTAAAGAACAACATTATATGGATTTACGGGACCCTAAATCACCTAAGACTTGCACCGCAAATATTGCGGAAATGAAAAGTGCGATTGATGTGCTGTTTTTAACAGAATGGAATAGTAGTCAAGGACTTGTATTGTTGCCCAATAAACAGATTGTAAAAATACCTAGAAAATATATTTTTTATGCAAACATACAATTTTTCAAATGGATCAATGGTTGATAATAAAAATAACAGTCTAGTTCTCAAAATTTTTACAATTTATTAATATAGGTGACCGGTTTCGATCTAGGTTTAGATCATCTTCAGACCTTTAAAACACTATACTTCGCTATAGATGTTCAGGCGGTGAGCGTGCGGCGACTGCTCAGCGATGTATATGTTTTTAAAGGTCTGAAGATGATCGAAACCGGTCACCTACATTAATAAATTGTAAAAATTTTGCGAACTAGGCTGTTATTTTTATAATTAAATAATACGTTCGCTGTTCCTTCCAAAGAAGGAAAATATGTATTCCAAAATGATTAACTGAGGAACAATGGTTGTTTTTATCATGCACTGGAATTATATATATATACATAAAACTTTTTTTCCGTTTTGTTAGCAGTGAACTACTATTGGGGACCACGTTGTTATAATTCCGGAGCGAGCAGTACCATGGAGCGTCGTGACGTGAAAGCAGGCCACCTCTTTACTTTGGTTACAGTCAACGAAGAACGACATACTACTTCCTTACCCTCAGTGTTATGGGACGCGCCAAAACAAAGACTTCTGTGGCACTGCTTTGCCCTTGTCTCCTCAAATTTTCTAAATATGTACGATAGCAGTAGGCTTATATTAAAAAAATGAAGAGAAACGCTCTTCAGGTAACTGGTTGCGGGAGGCCAAAGACCGGATTCGAAAGATATTTTTCTGCGATTTCTGGTATATTGTTGTTAAAATGAAGGAAAAGAAGTTACAACAGTAAAATTCGTGCAGACAACAGCATTCGACACATATCACATAAAACAACGAGAAGCATTAGCGAATAGTTTCGGAAATTTGCATACAAATTTCGCTTTACCTTTTTAGTTTCCCGCATATTGTACTAAACTGATGAACTAGAAACATCAAAGAACCGTAAAACAGTGTGGAATGTTGCGGGGCGTAGGAGTAATATGACGACTGCCACATTTTTGTCTTTTCCCAGGCGAGGAAATATGGGGTGTGTGATGTAAGGGACGTGAATGGCGTCAGGTCTTGAATAATCGCTGTGCAGAACTGGAACACCCTCCGTACTCGTGAGATACGGCTTTGTCGCTACCTAGGACACGTTCTGGGCTTCCCATTCGCTAGCTGCCGGAATCTTTCAGTCCAGATTTGTGCTGCATTACGATGAAGCAATGGTTTACACTATTGTCTTTTACTGGAATGTCAGTAATAGAAGATAGACAATAGCTCACAGTAAACAATGGGGCTGAGCCTCAGACGCGTAATACAGACAATCACAATCAAACAACCTAATTTTTCGGCCATGGCCTTCATCAGAACAACAAATATATACATTCACACACGCACTTAGACATAACTGAAGTTCACATGACCAAGATCATGCTCCAGTGTAAAAAACAAGCAGTAAGGATGGGAGTAGAGGATGGAATATTGCCGGGCGGGGATAGACATGGAACGTTCCACGTTGCATGACGAATTTTAAAGGCGCTGATAGGAGGTACGCTTTGCAATGCAGTGAATGGAAGGGGAGGGGGGGAGAGCATAAACGAGGTTAGAGGTGTGTGGGAATGGTGACCTGTAAAACGATTAATATAAGAAAATATTAATAGAATAAAAACTAAGAAAAATATGAATTTAAGGTAATACTGAAATATTACAGCAGTTTAAGGAAAATAAAAAATAAAAATAAAATAAGATGATGTCCAAAGAAGGGGGCGACACACACACATATCCTGATGGATGACTGGTTTGTTGTCATGACAACGTAAAAGGCCGTGTAATGATTGCAACAGAATGGCCACTGTCAGACTGTCGCGAAAAGCAAGATGCACACATTCTGTTACTACATCCAGCTGAACACAGCGAATTTTGAAATCAGTGGCTGTTTCAAGACCCGGTCCATGTCAGTTATCCCCGCCATCACCCTTCTGAACCGTGCATATGGCAGTTGTCCCTTCAATATTTTCTACGGTCGCGCAGCCTAACATAACTTATCACCACCACACCACATTAATAACAGGCACCCCTCCCCCACTCAAAGCTTTGTATCTCTTTCCAATTCATGTCTTTCTCCCAACTGTGTATATTCGTTTTCTTGTAAGATATTTTGTTTGTTCATCTTTCTTTAATATTTAAATACGCCTATCATTAGGTACTTTTATTATTAATTTTTTGTTACGTCCTATTTTTATTCCTTTATATTTATCGTTTCGCAAATCATGTAGAAAAACTCTTCAAAATATTTCGCAGAGTACGGATGACTGCCCTCACAAGGTCGCTATTCTATATCCTGTGTACGCTACACTGCGTGTTTTTTATCGTTCTCCCACGACTTCGTTATCTTAGTGCATAGCCTTGAAACAGTAAATAACAACTGTCTGTAAATGTTAATGGAAACCGTTATTAAGTCATGATGAACTACAAGCTAAAGTACTGATTCACCAATTAAAAGATGACCGTATGTCGTCTTCCATATATTTTTTTTTTAATTGTAATTTATTTGATGTCGCTAGATTAGCATTTTGTTAAAACTAGAACCCCAGTCTTTTCGACACATGAGGAATAGCATTTTTATTTCATGTTTTAAAATATTAGTTTCCTGAAATGTTACTTAATAATGTGGCAATAAGTATGGTTTCTCCGCTACGCCACTGTCCCTGTGAGAATGTATACTTGTTTTACCTTTAATGGATGTGCGAGAATCTAATGGCAGTCTGAATGTGGGTAGTAATAGCTCGCTTTGTAAGGTTCTCTCTGGCTCAGAGTCGATAGTTAGTAGTTACCCAACCCTGCTGCTGTTGCTACCAAAGAGGTTTTACATCCTTTAGTTACAAGCCAGTCGACGAGCCCTCTGCAGGACGAGTCTCTCCCCCACCACTTCGTTTTTAGTGGGTTTTGCCAGTTCCTGGTAGTTTTGCTTCACGCCCCCTGACCGCTCGGTCTTCACTTTGTACTGGGATCGTGTTGAGGTAATGTTGATTCTCATCTTGTGTCCACAGAGATGGTAGCGATTCGTTGTCTGGCAGGTTTAACTTAGACTCATGAACTTAGATTCATGTTTCGGAATATTTCTTCCGATATTGCACAGAAATGTGTTCTAGTTTTTTTCAATCCAGTGATTTCCAACAGATAAACACGGTGTATGTGTTATTTGTTGCAGTTTGATGATAACCTGGTATATTCAAACATTTTGTGATTTTGTGGTGGTGAGCAAACACTGTGTAAATTGTTTCTAGCTTTGTGGGGCCCGATTACTAACAGACGATATGTTCATTTTGCTACAGTGCATGTAAAATCTTTCTTATTGTTTCCTTCCGTGAGTGATACGTTCTTAGAACAAAGCCTTCAGCTTCCGCTATTGGTTGTTCCATGACCATCAGGCAAGTAGCTATGCATGTATCCTTCTGATTTCCACTAACATTTCGCAATCTTCTCTCCCTGCCTGTTTTAATTTTGCTGTTTCTTCTCGGAACTGGTGGTATGCATTCAGTGTTTGTCAGTAGTTCTCTCTGAGCCTTGTGCAACCTACTTCAGTTGCTTGCTTATGAAATTCTATGTATTTCTAAGGGTTGCATGCCATAGTATTATTCTCACTTTTCCAACTTTGTAATTTCACTATTTTGGATTTTTGAGACTGGATTTCATCCGTCTCTGTAATCGCTCCCTATCGCATGTAGTTGCATTTCATTCGCTTCCTTATGTAATTCTAAACACTTCAATGTGTTTCATGTCGTAATATTTTTTTTTTCATTTTTTCCGACTTTCTAATTATTTGACTTTTCCGGGTTTTGAGATTGGACTTCTTCCGTCTCTGTAAACGCTTCCAATCGCATGTTGCTGCATTACAGTAGCTTCCTTATGAAATTTTACGCAGTTCTAGGGCTTGCATACCACTGTTATTTTTCTTTATTTTTCGGAAATTTAATTTCTATATTTTTATCGGTTTTCGGAACCACGTGGGTCCGAACTCCGACTTCAGGGGTTTGCACCTGGTCACCTGAATTCCCACCAGTAGTGTTATGTTCTGTGTTATTTGTGTTAATTTCAATGTTGGGCATCGCCAGTATTAATTCCTGAAAATGGGATGCATTTTTTTTTTTTTTGTATTAACGAAATTGGTCCCCCATTTTGCTTGCAACCAACCTGAATAAACAAGTTCAGTATAATTTTGACTTGCCTATGAATTGTAGTTTTCGAGCACCTTCCCCCATTTATTTAATATTGTTTTTCACCAGTGCTGAGAACAAGTTCAGATGCAATATTTTATGTTTATGTTCCATTGTGCCATAAATGATTTTCTTAGCCACGTTTATGGAATAACGTTATTGGTGGTGGTTTGTTTATTAATGCCTGTGTGTAATTTCGTGTGAGCACCTAAGTATATTGTCCACCGTATCGTTTACTTCGTGTTATTAGAGTAATTTGAACCAAGTAAGTTCTCAATTTGAGCCAGGGAACAAGGTTTTGCTGCAGGGAGTAGCCGGTAGTTCACATGGACCTATTGCTAATTTTACTGCTAAAATTAAGCTTTTTTTTATAACAGTAAACTCTTATCTGGGTACGTCTTACCAGAATTAAGTTTTTATTTCGCACAGCAGCTCACGTTTACACTTCAGTTGTTCAAATATGTGTAAAGCTTGTGGGATTTAACTGCAGGGTCATCAGTTCCTAAACTTACAAACTACTCACGAACTAGCTTATACTAAAGACGGCACAATCATCCATGTCTGAGGGAAGATTCGAACCCCCGCGGGGAACGGCCTTGCGCATCGTAGCATAGCACATCAATGCGCTCGGCCGCTCATCTGCGGCGATACACCCATACACAGCTACCTTACCTATCTTGTTGAACCCGAAATTACCTAATGTAACAGAAATATAAAAATTTCATACTGTACGGTAGTATAATTATCCCTATGAGTGCTGGGGACGTGATATGTTGCGGTGCTCCACCTTTCCGTGGGGCTGGGAACGCCGTTTGCCGCAGCAGTGTTATTTCCCGTGTGCCCTGCAGACGGCATTCATCGTGCTGCCGGCCGGATCCTGAGCCCTGAAGACGGTTTATTCCGCAGCCGGTTCTCAGCCTGTGGGCGTCAGTAGCCGCTCAGGGATGCATGCCGGCCCGTCTCAAGTTAACCAATGCAATATTGTGAGGTATTACATACCAATTTAAAAATGAAAACCACAGACAACGTAACAACGGGAAACAGGTTTCTGCATTGAAGCCTTTTGCCACGGTACATTCCATCAAATTTTTCTGTCATTTTCAGGTATTATTGACACACATAGGAAAACTGGCGTGATTTTCTGGGTTTTGAAAACATACTCCTTCGAACTGTGAATACATTCAATTAACTTGTCGAAAACAAACAATCAAAAATCAAATTGTAATTTTACGAAAATCGAAAGTTTGAACAGATTTTTGTAGAGATTTGGAAGGCTGTAGGTGAAGGGTAATTTACATTGGAATACCGCATGTTACTAACTGCTTGTATGGAAAGTTTCACATATATAATGGCTTCCATGAACGTAATATAAAAACACAAAGCAATACTTTTGGCAGCTCTGCCTAGTTTGCTGAAGTTTATGTACCATTATTACTGAATGTTGGGAATTAAATCCATGGGTCTGTGGTTCCTTAAAACATGTTATTTTGTATGGGAGTGGTTTTGAAGCTCTACTAGAAATCGGTATTTGTAAAAGATGTGTCAAATATATCTTACACTATTTTCACCCTCTCACAGAGATTGCCACGTTTGCTACCTATTAAATTTCATGTTCTGCATGCATTTATATTATGAGATAAAAGAATCCAAATCTTACACTTTTTTCGAGCCGTGATTTACGTGTTCAAATTTGAATTTATCTAGCAGTTTTGGCTTGCATTGAAAATGACCAAATATACCTTTTTTTCAGTTGACATAATGGTCTTGTTAATCTTTCGTTTAGAAAGTTTTATAGAACACACTTTTTTTTCTTTTTGCAAAATCTGGTTGAAAATATCGCAATTTTTATCATTTCCTAAGATCTTCTAATTTACACTTATTTTATTCATTATTGGAAACCGGCATACAAACCAAACTTCATGTTTGAGAACCTTGAATTGTTAGGTTACCGCACGCCAAGTTTCACGTTCGTCATACCTTTAGTCCCTGAGATAGAACAGACAGGTCATGACACGAAAAAAATATGTACTACTGACTGTAAAATAACAGCACTTATTCGAAGTTGCATAAGGAAATTTATTGATAACTATCTGTAAAGAGAAGAATGTAAAAGCTTCTCAAATAATTGACGTTTCCTGTCAACGCTAGTCAGGTGTTTCGTGTTGATGGCCTATTAAACAGAAAACTAGTTCGAAGAGAATAAAAAATCTGTGGAACGAAAACAGTTTATTTGTTTTAACTCGAAATACAAGTAGAGACACAGCGTCCAATGACGATATTTATAATGTATATACTATTAAAGATAGTGAAATACTTGGTGTATGTCAGGAGGAGGAGGGGAGGGTGAAAGTGTGTGCGTTTGTGTGTGTGTGTGTGTGTGTGTGTGTGTGTGTGTGAGAGAGAGAGAGAGAGAGAGAGAGATAGAGAGAAAGAGTAACAGTTTCGTGGAAGATGTTTGAAAATCAAATTAAATGTTTGCAAATCTAAGGGACTTAACTACGTTGCTCATTAGTCCCTAGACTTATAAACTATTTACACTAACTTAACCCATTCCTGACCGACGCGGCTTAAGAGTCCATGACCATTTACAAAGTGGAAAATGATACCTGACTTCTGTTCACGAAGGGACGTTGGAGTCCTTCCGATCTATCACATGAAACTCTCGCTGGCCGGTATCACTGCTCACAAATAGTAGGAAACAAAGGACTGTTTTAGGTCTGTGTGCACAATTTTGTAAGGTGAGTGTTGTTGTCACAAAAAGACGCTGTTGCGAGTTGTCACGTTGGTAATGGGTTTTTTTTTTCTTTTAGCTAATGGAAACAGATAAGATTCAAGAAATAGACATTATTTTATTTAATAGGGTTCAAAACTGTGCCTGGGGGTTTTTAGTACTGCCAGTGTGTAAAAGGCATTTTTTTCACTTTATTTTTCTAGTTGTCCTTGTTGCTATGTGTCAGTAATTAATGAATGTAATTTTGTTTTCTTTTCTTTACGAATTACCAAATATTAATACAATTCACGGATCAATTCTGTTTGCTCGTTTCCTCCTTAGGATCAATATCTAAAATGACATTTCGATATAAAAACTGTGCTGTCTGTTTGTAGATGTTAACAGAGTTAACCATTTCATGTCTACCAATTGGATTATATCCTCTTCGACTTTAAACTCCCATTTTTTAACTTACATTTTTTCGGTAAAATAAGGAAAAAAACCTTTGTGAATACACGAATTACTCACTCTGGTAGTAAAATAACCAAATGTGAAATTGTGTGATCGAGTATTTGATAGAATGGGCAGGAAATGGTTAAAGTAACATCACCAACACCCGTGCCCTAGGGAGGACTCGAAACCCCAACGACGAACGACCGCGCGCACCGCAGCAAACCTCCTTAGTGGGCACAGCTATTCCGTTGTGGCGAGGAAGATGTATTCCGATGGTATGTAGAAACCGCATTCATTATGTCATAGTAAAAAGAAAGCTTCCAACGGTCGATGACCGAGTAATTACGTGATGGAGGAGATGTTTATCGCCTGACGTCCTATCCCGTGGTTGATCAGTCTAACGAAGAAGCGCATTCTGAAGCTGTATTCATTGCCACTTGGAAGAATTTCTGATATGTGCTTGCCATTAGCGGATTTTACTATTATTGACATCTATGTCAGGCGCTGTAGGGAACCCTATCACTGTGAATAATATCCCAATATTTTTCTAAGGTACATCTGCTTAATACAGGGTGTCTCACGAAAGACGCCTGGGAGAGGTCCGCGAGTTGCGCGGTGCGTTTGCCGGCTGCTGCCGCTCCTCCTGCCGGTCGCCGCTATGCGTGTTCTGGGACACTTGGCAACAGCGCCGAGTCCAGCCCTATTGTCGTCAGGTGGAAAGACTGTACTCTTGTGTTTTGTACTGAATGACAGAGTGTTTGGGTGTTTTGTTTTGAGTTTGCTGTCGAGTTTCCTTACAGCTTGGTACACACTACATATCAACGAGTGTTTCTTGTGCTAAACCATGCAAAAACAGAATCGTATGGGCAATGTCTGCTAGAATTCATACGGAAATTTCTCGGTTTGCATGTTCCAAATGAATCCACGATACTTTTATCTTTGGGGAATGTTAAAAGACAAGATATATGCAAGCAGACCCCATACACTCGAAGAGTTGGAAGGCGGGATTCGACTAGTCATTTCCCAGATATCGGCAGCCGAAATTCGTCGAGTGTTCGCAAATGTGTACAAGAGATGTCAGGCTACTCTTTCCATAGAGGGACATCATTTTGAACATCTACTGTAAATAAAGGTAAGCTCAGGTTACTCAGATGGCAATTTTTTTTTTCACTTTAACACAGTGTATGCGCCCACGGCACAATAGAGTTCGAGAATCGGGCGCTGCCGTGACCGGCAAATGCTGTGGCGGCGGCCGGGAGCCCTAACGCGCGATCCGCGGACGCCTGGCAGGCGTCTTTCGTGAGACACCCCGTACTTTGGGTCATACGTGTTGAATATGATTCACAATATCATCAGTGTCTTTCCTACTAAAGTCCTACAAAATTTTCATTATTACACACAGATAATCATTCTGTGTTCTCACTATTTACTAGTTAAACAAAATCGCAACTGGTCATGCTGAAAAAAAAATAGTTTGCTCCATAGTAAATTCTCTCAACAACCAGACATTCCTACCGTCAGTATGGAGTTTTGTTCTGTACTACTACATCTTAACGCTGTTCGTTTACTTTCAATTTTTCTACTTTTTAAAAATTATTTCAGCAATAACTCCATTGGCAGGAGAACTTTAAATGGATCGAACATAAGTAGCAGTTGCAAATTTAAGATCATAAATTTCGCATTCAGTATTATTCTTTTAGGGAAATATAGATATGTTAGATGACCATACACTTACGCAACAGCTCGCTGAGTAGCAAGAAAAGTCTGCTTTTGTTGTAATATATCAATCAATATATAAAGAATTCTTATTGATTCAGATACACAAAAGTTGTTGCACTGCACATGAAACAGAATAAACACTACTGGCCATCTAAATTGTAACTCCAAGAACTACAGGAGATTGATGCTGTGGTCTTCAGTCCGGAGACTGGTTTGATGCTGCCTGAGCAATCCTCTTTATCTCCTCGTAAGAATGACGACCTACATTCATCTGAAAATGCTTGCTGTATACAACTCTTGGGATGGCGCTCTTCCCCATTTGTGTAGAGAGTCCGAACATCGGCCGCAGTCCGTCCTGAATCTGTTGAGGCTGGTCCGGCTTTTAAGGCGTAAGTCGAAGTCTGGAGGTCTCACTGAGGTTTTTAGCTGTGATGATGCCGATTCTTCCCATTCCACTTTCCAGCATTCTGCAAAACCGAAACCGTTTTCCGCCAGATATTTGGCACTTTTAAAAGGTGGATATCTGGAATTCAGAATATCTCTGTCAATGCCATTGCTCAAAGCGTGAATCTGAAGTTGCGGGTTGACTTGTATTTTTGTATTCTCTGACAAGCGCATGTTCTCAAGTGAGTCCCCGAAATATTCCTCATAGGTTGGCTCAATATTTGTGTCCACCACCTTGGTGTGAGCGCTCATTAACAAAACGGAGGAACAGTACTCTGCCACACAGTAGACAAGTCTCAAAGGGAACAGCGCAGGGCAGAGGCGGTGGTGCCCCAGCTGGTACCACATAGTTTCTGAATAATATTGTTCCTAGTGCAAATTTTAGCAACGATGTTGATGAGGTGTTGTTTGTAGATCAGGGTTCTATCTAGTGTCACTCCCAGGCGTTTTGGATTTTAATTATGAGGCGGAATATTGCTATCAAAATATATCTTAAGCCACCTGTTAGCAAATTGATTATTTATGTGGAAACACATAGCCTCAGGTTTAGTTGGACGTTTTGTAGTCTCCATTCACGAAAGTACATTCTCAGAAAGGAAAATTCACTTGTCAGGT
Source organism: Locusta migratoria (assembly GCA_026315105.1). Taxonomy (NCBI): domain Eukaryota; kingdom Metazoa; phylum Arthropoda; class Insecta; order Orthoptera; family Acrididae; genus Locusta; species Locusta migratoria. The sequence continues at coordinate 540,970,445 of CM048747.1, read as the reverse complement.
CAGTCTCAGTATGCTCCACATCTCGATGTTGTCTTGCTGTAGCTCAGTTATCTGCATACCCAAGCGTTTCGGATTTTGTATTCGGCATATCAGCTACATACATGCTGAAAAGTAGCGGTACCAGTACTGATCCTCGTGGCAAGCCATTATTGACCTTCATTATTTTGCTCCTGTTAATTGCAAGTATGACCTGGAATGGTCTGCTGCAGAGCATCTTGTTTATACGATTAGCCATTTTCAGACATGGCACGATGCGGAGTGGTTTGAAAATCAGACTTCTCTCCACACAGTGTCATATGACGCTGTCAGCTCTGTAAATACAACTGATGTTTGGAAATTTCCTCGACGTAGGAAGTTAGTGAAAGGACTTGATCTGTTCATGTCCTGCGAGGCGGAAAGCCTGTTGTTCCACGGAAATACACTTTAGGATATCTGGGATCATTATGTTAAAATATTTCCAGTAGTTTGTAGATCTTGCTAAAAAGGCTAGCTGGACAGTTGCTGTTTGGTCGGTCATTCGTTTTACTTGGTTTCAGTATCGATACAACGTTTGCTTTCTTAAAGGTATTTGGTATTATTCCAGTCTCCATCATGCTGTAGAAGAACTGTGCCAACCATAATTTTGCAAATTTCCCGCAGTTAAGCAGAAACTCTGGGTGAATTCCATAAAAACCTTGAGCTTCCTGTGGCTCAATATTTCCCGTAGCCAGTGTTATTTCTTAGACTGGGAAGGGCTGTGAGTATAGTGGATTGTTTCGTACTAAAGATTTCAGCTCTTTGAGTGCCTTCTCAACTGTTATAGTATGAGCTCGAGCCCTAAGAGCTCTAGAGGCTTTACTGATGTACGCCACAACGGTGTTTGGAGAAACAGAGCTGGATGCTCGCAGATTCCTCCTACTGTCACCAAGCTTCCGAAGTAGAGACCACGTCTTTCTGCTTGATTCTGTGAATTCCATTTTCTTAACGATCTCCCTCATTTAGTGCGCCTGGGAGCGTCTATATTATGCAATAAGTCAAAGGCAATCTCTGTATCCCCATGCTGTAGGAACTGTTTATAGAGAAGTTCACTTTCTTCACTCCACCCCAGCACGTATTCCTTTCTAAATCCTCGGGGAATGCTGTCCTTAGATGAGCTGATGACTGCTTCCACAAATATATTGTAATTTTTATACGTTAGAGGTATTAATCCAAGGCGTTTATCAAGTTTTTCTGAGAAAGTAGACCATTCCCGTATTTCCATCTGGGACGAGGATATGAGGAAATTATGGGGATGGTAACGATTATTTCTATGAATAACGCACGATGGTGGTGTTAGTAACCCAGCTTGCACCATGACTAGCAGGTTTTAATTATTTATGCACAAGTTTCACACCACATGTCCGATGACCGTGACGGAAATAGGAAGGATATCCCCTAACAATAATTGTCTTCAGGTCCGCTGATACACTATTGTGTTAAAAACAGTGTTTCATGAACAAGAAGTATAGTCTCGTAACATGAACCACCCACATGGTAGCCACTGAAGTGAATGGTTCAGTGACTGTCCTATATCCAAACATGCAATACACACATTAATGATGGTGTCATCACCTTGAACACTTTACAGTGAGCTACGCCGCTCTTAAGGTTTTTGGCTGTGCTAGTCTGTAACTCGAATATGGGTTCCATACCTGAACACAATTAGTTGTGGATCATCTCTAGTTCCGGTTTCAATTGGAACCAAAAGTTTTAAGACACTATGCATAATATTAATCTCCTTGTCAGTAGTGAACAGACTTATGATGGCGACCATCATTTCTTATGTCCAGATGTGTCGGCATGGGGCGCCACAGTGCATCTGCTGGTGGCAGGTGGACCCCTCCTTAGGTCCTGCAAGCTGTTTGGCCTGACGCCTTTCACAGTGGATGTGGAGAGTGCCTGGATCAAGCAGACCGTTGCAGACGTCGGCCTCTTCATTATAGTCAGTGTGTTCCAGCGGACTTCAGGAAGCGCTGCTTTCTTTATCCTTGCAAAATATCCACTTGAAACATATGTAAATGGAATAGCTGAAGTTGCTCTCATTGCTCTCCATATGGTTCTCTCCATATCTGCCATGACTGCAGACTTCTTTTGGAACAGGAAATACTACGAATAAATACTTCAATCAATATCCATTTGTGACAAGATTCTAATTTCTCATCTTGGGCTAGTGATCAGAATACGTTCAAGATCTGTGAAGTTGCAACTGCTAGTACTAATTTACTTTTATGTTGGAGTTAACATCCATGGGTGTAGTCTTCTACGTTCTGTACACCAAAAGGTGCTATTCGTACTTGTAACATACTGCTCTGGTCCGTCTACAATGACACAACTGAAGTTTGTAGATCTGAATCTTGTTACAAAGCAAAGGGTCAGGGCTTCAAATGAATGGCTAGAATGTATGCAAAGTGAAATGGAAAGGGGTCTCAAAAACAGAGTACAAACTAAAATTAGTACTATACCAGCTATGCTGAGACACCGATCTGGTACAGGTACAGCACTTGCTGGTATGGAATGTTTAAGAAGAGTGCACGTTACTCTGTGTGAACTATCTAGAGCAGTAATATCAGCTCACGAATCATATATGATACTCCACTTGATCGCAGTAGCAGCACAGGCTGTGGTGCTGCTGTACATGATAGCTGTGGCCTTCTCTGACTAGGAAGTCGTGTTCACGCCCACGTATCTGTGGTGTTCCCTGCTCACTAATGTTCTCACATTGATACTCACCGTGCTGCCCACCCACTTGCTGGCGACAGAGGCAGACAGGACCGCTCGGCTGACGTCACAGCTGCAGCTGCGGTCGCACAGCTGGCCCCGCACAGTGCGCTGTCAGCTGCAGCTGCAAGTCAGCTGCGTGACGCCGGCTCCGGCCCTACTGGGCATTCTGCCGCTGCAGCTGGCACTCATAGGCACCTACGTCTCCGTCGTAACCACCTACATAGCTCTGCTGCTCACGTACTGTCTTCCAGATAAATGAGCTAACATTATACCCTTTGATATTTCTTGTGTCCAAGACATTCATTCCACTAATAATGATAATGAAAATTTATAATTGAAGAAAACTACCGAATAGAAAAGCCATGGTTGAAGGAATACAAATTATAAGTCAATACACAGCTCTCTGCAATGCAACTATATTCTCGGCACTCAAAGAACTGGCAGAAAACACCAGTCTATAACACACACACACACACACACACACACACACACACACACACACACACACCTTTACACACAGAAACAAAATTCGAACCTCCCACCCCCAACACAGTTACCTGTCAACTCCAACCACCAACTTGCCAAGATTGAAGTTTCTCTCTCGAATCACAGTCATCTGTCTACCCCATCCGCCATCTTGTTTTTAACAGTTTATAAACAGTAACAGTGAACAATAAATTTCTCCTTTTCTGATTCTCAAGTACATCGATGAAGACACCAACAAACGTAAGTAGAACATTTTTCATTAGCAAACAATAAACATGTACACAAACACAGAGAGAGAGAAAGGGAAAGAGAGAGCGAGAGAAAGAGAGAGAGAGAGAGAGAGAGAGAGAGCGCGAAAGAGAGAGAGAGAGAGAGAGAGAGAGAGAGAGAGAGAGAGAGAGAGAGAGAGAGAGAGAGAGAAGAGAGAGATGCCATTCACAGAAAATGAAGTAGAAGACATAACCTTAAAACAAGGAAGCACAACAAATATTTCAACAACGAACAGTTTTGAATGTAAGTGCCATATGGTTGCAGATGACAAACTGTAAGCAAAGACCCCCAACGATGATGTAAGAAAACCAACAAATCCAACATGTAAAACTAGGTATATAGACATATATGATATTGTTGTACGTATTCATAACCAACAAATTCAATATGTAAAACTAGGTATATTCACATATATAATATTCTTGCCCATATTTATAATTATCCCTCCTACTACCAGAATTTTTTTGTTACACTGAGTACCGTTGGGGTCGATAGGACCCCAAGTAATTAACACGGGATATATTGGCAGTATTTAATTTATTTTAATGAATTGACACAAAAGCATACATTACTGATTGAAACCATGTGAAGTAGATATATAAGCACTTACGGATCTTGTCTCAACACTTGATCTTATAGATCCTTACATGCAAAACAAAGCAACTCTTTACATTTAAAACAAACAATGTCTGAATGGTGTTTACAGACAAAGGAAAAGCGTCTTCTGGACGTTTCTGAATGTTTTCTATCCACTGAACGTTCGCACAGGTAGCACCGTCCACGTTTTACCCCCGTATGCACTTGTGCTGAAGGATGAGGAGGACGAGGCAGAGAAGCTTTGCTGCGCTGACTTCTGTTTTTCTGTACTAGACTTGTCCCCAGATCCAGTAGAAATTCTCTTCTTTTGTAGTTGGCTTTTTTTATTTTAGTTAGGATTTAAGTGCCAACCAAATTATGAAAGCATTCATGGCACTAACATCCAAAATATTATAAAAATGACCATGGGCCATCTTCTTGTCATACGTTTTGTGGTTTAGGTTCTGACTAACTTGTCCATAGTGTCGACACCTGATTTTCTTGCATTGTAGTCTAGGATTTTAATAGGTTTCGCTGCTTTGCCGTCACCTATTTCCTCCGTGAAATGCATAGTACTCAGCAATGTCACTATCTTACACTTTTTTGGGCAATAGGAGACTATTGTAGCTGATTCCTGGATACCGAAGAGAGATGAACCTGCAGTTCTTCCCCTTGCTTCGATAAATTCTGCAGGTAGTTCACTTCGACTTTTTCTTAGTGTTCCTAGCAGAGTCATTTGTTTTCGTTCTAGTTCCTTTGCCAACTCCAAACTTGTAAAGAAATTATCTTTTGTGATATTTCTACCAGTTCCAGATAAATGTGCTGTCAGTTCTAATACTACTCTTTTCCCCTGATTTATTTCTCTATGCTGGCGTTCGCTCTTTCCTGTGTACACCTGCAGGTGTGTGACATAGTAGTTAGTGCTGTCACATGCAGCCCAAATCTTTATACCATACTTTCCAGGTTTTGAGGGGATGTACTGGCGAAATGGACACCTACCTGTGAAAGTTACCAGTTGCTCATCAATGGCGTTCGGCCTTTCCTGTGTAAACCTGCAGGTGTGTGACATAGTAGTTAGTGCTGTCTCATGCAACCCAAATATTTATACCATACTTTCCAGGTTTTGAGGGTATGTACTGGAGAAATGGACACCTACCGCTGAAAGTTACCAGTTGTTCATCAATTTTAATATTCTCATGTGGTTCGTATGCATCATGCAATGTGCTTACCCACTGCTCAAATAAATCCCTTATAGAAACCAACTTATCAGGGCTACGATTCTGTCGCCGGTGCTGAGCATCATCAAACCGAATACAGCGTGATATTTCTGTAAAGCGGTTCCTAGCCATAGAACTATTGAAAATACGTCGGCCATGCTCTTCGTTCCAGAAATTCACTATGTCCTCATTGTGACCTTTGTACACCCCCGCAAGAATAAGCCGGCCAAGAAAGCATTCAAATTCTTCTCTATCAATATCTGTCCATTTGTTACCGAAAGTAATGTTGCCCTCTTTGTTGGTCCACTTCAAAATAATCTGGAAAATGCTGGGCTTCATAAATAATTCAATGATGACTGCGCAGTATTTACATTCCTTACAGTATGTCTCGTGGGACCTGGAGCTGTCTTCAATATATTTCATGCTGGCTGTCTCCCATGTAATCTAACAGGATTTTTTCCCCATGTCTCATTTCCATTTCCCGACCTGAAGAAAATGGGATTACTTACATATTATTATTATTATTATTATTATTAGTAGTAGTAGTAGTAGTAGTATCGGTTTTTGCAAACATATGGCAGATTATTTATACTTACTTGAAAACATCCTAATTTGATATGCCATCACCTTCAGGAGTTTCCAAATCTCCAAAGTCTTCATCAGAATCTTCAGTTGATTCACTACCTCCAGACATCAATCTCTTCGTCGTCATCAGAAGCTATCTCCTAATTCCTCTTCTTCATTCACAATTGCTTGTATTTCAGCACTACTCAGACGTTTTCTAGACATAATGTAGTTCTTGCACACGCTGAGACAAAACACTAGCAACAACTGAGGCAACACACAACAACTGCTGACGCAAGAAACGACAACAATGGGTATAAATAAGAAGTGGAAAGTGTAAGTTTCATTGTTGCAGGTGTTTCCTATAACATCTGTTCAACGTAATATTCGCTGTTCTGTTTTCATAATGTTACATTCAAGAAACAAAACAAAAAATATTAGATTGGGGTCATGCTGACCCCAGTGGTACTCAGTGCATAGCCCACGAATAAATTTTAATATGTTGCAAATGTAAAACTGAATAATGTCATTGCATACAAGCACGTTAGAGAGACAAAGTCATAAATTTTGAAAATAATCGCTTTGAAAATAAGGGAGATATATATTTCAAATGTGCTTATGGGGTCATATTGACCCCAGTGCTAGTAGGAGGGTTAACAGGATGAACTTGTAATAAGGGTAAAAAATTAAAATATTTTCTGCTCTTCACTTTAAAGCAATAAAAAGGACCCACTGAAGATGCTACAACTGTAGTGAAACATGTATAAAAAAAAAAAAAAAAAAAAAAAAAAAAAAAAAAAAAAAAAAAAAAAAAGTACTAATCCAAAAGTAACTAATATAAATATTTAAAGGATACTCGGACCAAATAAAGGACTTAAACACAGATGATAGTGTTAAAAATGAGAATTGTGTGTAAAGAGGAAACATCGATAACCATCAAATACGATGTTTCCAATACAAAACATGTGGAGAGAAAAACGTAAGATGTACACGACGAAGCACAGAAGAAAATTTCAGCTCAGTTCAATTGTTTATCATTCTTACATATCTAACAGTATTAACGGATTAAACGAAGATCTGATAAGTAATTAAATAGATATACACCGTTATCGTTGTGGTCTTAAGTCTGCTGACAGGTTTGATGCAGCTCTCCAAGCTAAGCTGTCTTGAGCAGGCCTCTTCATCTGTGAATAAGAACAGCACCCTACATCCTTTTGAATCTGCATACTGTATTCGCCTTTGGTCTCCGTGTACGCATTTTACCTGACATACTTTCTTCTAATCCTGGGTTGACGATTCGTTGATGCCTCGGAGTGTGTCACACCAAGCTATACCTTTTCTTAGTCAGGATATGCCACAAAATCCTTTTCTCTCGTGTTCTGTTGAGGACCTCCTACCCACCTCATCTTCGTCATTTGTCTGTAGCACCACATTTCATAAGACTCTATCATCGTTTCGTCTCAATATACAATACTACACTGAAGATGAATACTTTCAAAAGAAATATCCCAACATTTAAACTAATACTGGATGTCAACTAATTTCGCCTCTTCAGAATGCTTTTCACCCCAAGCCATTTGGCATTATATACCTTTTTTTTTTTTTACTTCGGCCATGATAATTTTATTTTGCTACCAAAAAAACTCATCTTCAACTGGTATTGTCTCATTATTTAACCTAATACCTTCAGCATCGCCTTATTTTCTAACACTGCATTCCTTTACACTTGTTTCACTCTTGTTAATGTTCATCTTACACCTTTCTTTCAGTCACTGTAAATTCCCTTTGGTTGCTCTACGTGGCCCTTTGCTGTCTCCGACAGAATTACTAAGTTATCAGCAAACCGCATAGTTTTTATTTCTTCTCCCCAAACTCTAAATCCTTCTCCAAGATTCTCCTTGCATTTCTTCACAGCTTGCTGAATGTACAGGTAGAACAACACTGGGGAAAGTCTATAACCTAGTCTTACTCCGTTCTTAACTACAGCAGTCCTTTCATGCCCTTCGAATCGATTATCTGCTGTCTAGTTTTATGCATGTTGAATATAAATCTGCGCTCCCTATATTGGACTCCCGCTACCTTAAGAATTTGAAAGAATATATTACATCCAATATTGTCAAAAGCTTTCTGCATATCGACAAACGCTATAAAGGTAGGTTTCCATTCCCTTAACTTATCTTCTAAGGTAAATTGTATTGTGAGTATTGCCTCATGTGATCCCACATTTCTCCTAAATCCAAACACACTTTTCCCAAGGTCGGAGTCCATCAGTTTTTCAATTTATCTATAAATAGTTCCTGTACTATTTTGCAACAATAAGTTATTAAACTGTAATTTTCACAATTGTCTGCACATGTAATGAAAGTTCCAGATCACAGTTTATACTTTATCAAATAGTGCCACAACTGTTTCAACATTTTGTCATTATCAAGCGCCCGCGTACATAAAAATTGCATTAATCAATTTCCATCCGATTACAAATCAAATAAAACGAAAATTTATATGAATATGTTATACATTTTCCTTATAACTTACGTCTACGATGTTTTGACGTTATGTAATAACATCTGCTGTGACAGTTGTAAATACTACAGTGACATAATCTCGTATTTCGCAGTTGGGAACTTTTTTAACTGTCAGGTTTTATGCAGCTTGTTACGCTAAAACGTTAAATTACAGAGAACTATTTTTATTTCCCGTAACTAACAACAGTTCTTCAAAAGATGTTTACAATCAACTATTTTATCAGAGACTTTTAACGTTGATATAGGTCAGAGAGGATTATTTCATTTTTAGCTACCTCTGGCCATTTATCATATCTTTGTTTCTCAGCCTTTTTCATCGATAAAGTCAAAAAAATTAACACGATAATTTTTATGTTTGAAATCAGTGTGTTAATTAAGTATTTCATTCCGATCATTTTTAGTGTTAATATACATTTCAAATTTCTCCAAAATATTCACTTCTATACCCTTTGGTATTTTATGTAATTTCGTAAGTGCATTTTCGATGTCAAGTGCTGAATGGTTTTGTTTCTGAGATATAAACAGAAACTAGACTGGTTGTTTTCATTTATTCTTAGTCGTCCGCTCCGACCAATGTAAAAGCTGTTTCAACTGTCACATGTGATTTTATAAATACCTGGTTCTAAGTATGGGAAATTCTGATGGATGCGAAGTGTAATTTTGTTCTTAGGTTGTTATTAGTACGAAAGGCAAATTTAATTTTGGCATTTTTGAAAAGTTCGTTAATTTTGTTGGATATTTTGCCGAAGTATATGGTGGGTATGTAATTAAATTTGCAATGTATTCTGTCTTCTCAAGCTAGGTTTGTGTGTTTGTTCTTCATTTGGCTTAATTTGTCTCTTAAACGGCTGAGTGACAATCTCTGGATTAAAGTTGTTTCTGAATGCTATGTATTGAAGAATTGAAAGTTCTTTATCAATTGCTGCTTTCTGAAGAGGTAACTTGATCATCCTATTAATCACTGAGTTGAATAATGCTGTTTTATATGACGTGGGATGACATGAGTTAGCATTTATGATACAATCTGTGGTGGTAGGCTTTCTATAAATTCCGAAGTTGTGTTGCTTCTTAATTTTAGTAACAGTAAGATCTACAAAATTTATTGAATCATTTACTTTTTCATCAATTGTGAATTTTATATTTGGGTGTAGTTTGATAAAAAGTTGATAAATTTTATGTGTGTCCATTTATAAGCATCAGCGTATCATCTACAAAACGGTAGTAATAAATAATTTGTTTTAAAATTTGTTGTTCAGATTAGCTTATCTTCTGGGGTATTTAGAAACATATCTGCTAATATACTTGCTATGCTACTTTCCATGGCTACACCGTCTCCTTAAGTATACATTTTATTATTGAATTCGAAATAATTCTATGATAATATAGTTGTTAGGAGTTTAATGATTTCAGTCGTTTCCATAATAGACATTTTTCTGTATTGTAAGAGGTTTTTATTTATGATGTTGATTGTTTCTTTTATTGGAATATTGGTGTATAGGTTTTTGATATCTAGTGAAACAAATCTAGAGTTAGTAGGATAATGATGTTTTTTATTTTATGCTAGTTGTCGTGAATTTTTTACTGTGTATTTTTTGTTGAAGGTGTATGACTTTGTTAGGATTGTATTTAATTGTTTGCTGATATTATATGTTGGGCAGTTTATACAGTTTACAACAGGCCGTATAGGAATTAGATTTTTATGTGCCTCAGGCATAGCTCTTAGTGTTGTTGTACGTGGATTCATTATTATTGTTGATTTCTTTTCGAAGGTAGTTAATATCACACTGCGATTTCTGATACATTTTTTATTTGTGCAACATATTTTTTTTGTTGGATTGGTTGTCATTTCGGTTGTATTATTTTCTCTAAAGAAGTTTAGGATTTGGTTTGTGTAATCATTTTATTTTATTATGACCACACTATTGCCTTTGTCGGATTTAATGGCTATAGCTTCGATATCTATTAGTTTCTTATTTTTTCTGCTGTTTTGTTTTCTGTTATTTGCACAATTGTGGGTTTATTGTTGTTTAATCGATTATTTATTATTTCAAGCTGTATTGACGATAAGTTAACTCTGTTTTATTTCTTTCGAAATTGTTTTGTAGTGTGTTTAAAATATAAAAACTGTAAAAATAATTAATAGATTAATAAATTCAATTCGCTTAATTTTTAGAAAATGAGTCCACCCCTACCCCCTCCTCAGAACCAAATTGTGACTGTGTCATTGATGTACGGTATGGTTAGCTGTATCATTGACGCACATGTGTGAAAAGAACAGACACCATATAAATAACTGTGTATCTACCCCAACAGGCTATTGACAATTTCAATGCGGACGCATAAATACGCTCGATCCCTTACGGGAATCAAGTATAAGCTGCAAGCAAGTGGAATCAAATGGTCAGGGGACACTATAGTTGTAGCTTAGAGAAGGTGAGAATTTGGGTTGAAGGGGAAGCGTGCTTAGATAACGTAACTGGTTAAGGCGACCGCTGGTCCAAAGCGGCAGATCCTGGCTAGAATCCAGGCCCAGCACAAATTTTCATCTTTTCCACTGGATTTATTTCAATGCCCTGAAACAGTCGAAAAGTTTAAATACTTCCAATTCGTAAAATTACCCGCCATTAATGTCAGCAAGTGGTGTCTGTTTTTTCGTACATGTCTGTAAAGAAGAGACACCATATCAATAAATAAATAAATATTTATATAGGCATAATCAGAGTAAAGAATTGTACCTGAAGAAATGCTGTCAGGCTGCCATGTTCCAGTCGCTCATCTGCTTACCTGTCCAGCATCCCCCCGCCTCTTCCCATTTCCCTTATACCACATTGCAAGTGCACAATGTATGAGACTCTTAGATGTCGTATAACCATGTTTATTCGATCACTAATTATTTCAATCGACCATATATTTTAAGTGTATAGCATAAAAATTCGGTTTTCAAAAATTTGCCCTTTTTTCTTCTCACGTATCTCGCAAAATACTGATCCCAGTAGACAAGCTCTTTTGTAGTACATTTTATGAAGATTAATTTTTTTACTGTTGTACTTTTTTATAGAGAGAATGGTTTTCGAGTTATTTAACAAAACCTAAAAATTGTACCTTTAAACAGCCCCCCACGCTCGAGCTCACGCCGCAGAGGTCGGGAGTAGTATGTTATTCATGACGGCCTTCCCTATCATTGTATAAAAATTTGCGACTGCACGATTCCCTCCCCCTCCTCCCCCCTATATTTCCTCCCTTGCCTTGACTACATGTCGCACCACAGCAAGAGGGAAAAGAAAAAACATTGCATAACTTGTCTTGAATATCAAGCGATGTCACCGTAAGCGCTAGACGATCAGATTTCTCGTTTCCCTTCATTACAAGTGTCGGTTAACACGCCTGCAGCTAGGTGGCTGCCTCTCGCTCCATCGCGCAAGAGATTCTACAGCTGAGCTGGAAACCACGGCTCCAGATTGCAAAGCACTGGTGTCACCAGCGTTCGTCATTCCTTCCTCGCATGCTCCGCGCTACACGTAAACACCGCCTCGCTCGCGGCGGCGAATATGCACACTGTTGATTCCATCCTCATCCACGTACAAAACGTGACTCTCCCCAAACCCCAGCGCCAGCAATCCCATGACACCACAAAACAACCAGAGACCCACTAAATAACACTGGCCTTCGGCGGTGATCGAAGGAAAATCTATCGAGGCACAAGCACTGAAGCATTATATTAAATACTTTTAAAAAATTATATCTGCAACGCTTGGCACTTGCGTTCCGATCTCACTTCAGTGTACACCTCTGACTACCTTTCTTTACGATGGTCAACTCTTCTCAACATGCTTGGAGACAGAACGAAAGCGATCTTCTCTTTCTGTTATACACTCTTGTACTGGTCGGACGCCTCTTCTCACTATCTGCAAGGGAAATGTAACTATGAGCATTTAATTAATTTTTATTGTAAGAAACCCCCTAATTTGATTTCAGATATATTTTTTAAATTCAAAAAGCCCTTTCCTATGCCATGACTTCGTACTCATTGTTTTCAGCAAGCTCCGTCCAATCGTAAATAGATATATGGTCAGTATTATGATTAGCTTCGCGAATGCATAAATTTAGTTGAAACTCGACTTTCCCCACATTCAATTTATACTGATTTGAGTTTCAGAACCTGCAATTAATGGTTTTATTTGGTGAAGTCCGATATTCTGTAATTTTACTCACCTATCGCAACAGTAACTTAACGCGATCGTAAAACTTTTGTTACGCGAAGGGTTAACAAAAGCAAGCATAGTTTCAAGGTTTACAGCTTCATACCAAAACAATGTCTTCAGCTGATCTAAATTTCATCCGGGATGTAATTTATCATTTCGCCAACTTTCTTTTGTAGTGGTGCTTTCGGGTGTTGTCTTAGCACTGATAATAACTACAACTATTTTAATGCCGATAGGAAGGCGACGGCATACCACCTCCAAACAGGACCATGCGTAGTAAAGCACTGTGGAGTTCAAACCAATCGCCGGCCGTGGTGGCCGTGGGGACTGAGGCGCTCCAGTCACGGTCTGCACAGCCACTACGGTCGGGGGTTCGAATCCCCCTTCGGGCATGGATATTTGTGTCGTCCTTAGTCTTAGTCTTAGTTAGTTTATAAGTCGTTTGTAAGTTTAGGGACTGATGACCCCGTAGTTAAGTCCCATAAGCTATACAAACATTTGATTTCAAACCAATCTTCGGATTGTTGACTGCTTTATCTTTTTTATGATTCATGCTGTTCTGAGTTATCCTCTTTAAAAATGTAACCTCTGCAGCTACTGAAAATTTCGTGTCATGTCATAAACGGTATTTAATCCAAACTTTTACGACAACAATCAAAACATTACAAAATAATTGATGAATCCGGTAAGAGGACCCAGATAATCTCTTGTACATTTTTTTTCTTTTAATTCACTAATTGTTAATACGCCATATTGTGGCATTGTATGTCAATCCCAATTTAGTGTGTGTTCATGTTCAACTGTTGACGAATCGAGGCAGAAAATACTTACGATGGACACTGATATAAAATTTGGAGAAACCACTCAACACTAAAAATTTCATCTCAACCAACGAAGAACAGCACCATAGGTATGACCAGTTCTGTCACTACGCTTATTTGATGCTTACTACTCTTTTCTAGTCTATCGACAGTACGCACCTTCAAATTCAGCATATTTTCTTTCTCTAAGTTTTTCAGAACAATTTCCGTAGTTATTTATTTATTTCGAGTAGTAATCTGGGAGAACATCAAAGATGGCTGTCGAATTAGCAGTGTAGCAAAGCGTTCCTCCACTGTCTCCTGCGAAGCTTCTCTCAAAAAATGTTCAAATGTTTGTAAAGTCTATGGGACTTAACTACGGGGTCATCAGTCCCTAAACTTACAAACTACTTATGAACTACTTACAAACTAGGACGGCACAAATATCCATGCCCAAGGGGGGATTCGAACCCCCGACCGTAGTGGCCGTGAAGACCGTGACTGGAGCGCCTTAGTCTCCTCGGCCACCGCGGCCGGCAAGCTTCTCTTAGTTGTGTGCAGTTCAACACGAGAAACAAACCTGATCAGTGTTAAAATATTTCCGATATTTTGCGTGTCGAGTGTTTAGGTGCCTTTTTTCGCAACACTCAACACAGCCTGATGACGACAATATGGCAAGGAGATCAGATGAATTTATTGCACACATGGTAGATGGAAATACTGTAATCATGCCACGCACGAAAGATTTCCCGACACAAACAGACAATCACGTAACGTGCAAGACTAGTGGTTTAGACGTCTTGAAAAATTATTTACAAACACAGGTAGTAAGATTGACAAAACCTATAAACACTGGTGGACTAAAGGGGGAGGGGCGGTGGAGTAGGCGAGGGGGAGGGGGAGGGGTGGCAAGGGGGCGGGGTCCGGTCCGCTCCGGGCCTCTCGTCTTGGGTGCCCCCAAATGCACTGAAATGTTTTTTTTTTCCTTTTTTATTTTATTTATTTATTTAGTTATCTTATAATTTTAGTTGGAGTTACCTTCGTTTCTTCTTCTGGGACCTCCGAATCTCGAAAGCTATTTTTTGTAGACTGTCCCATAGCTCTCGTCCTGGGAGGGTCTCCAAAACGCCATAGTAACTATTTTATAGTAATACCTGTATCCAAAGTTGACCATGGTACGAAACAAAAGCTTAGTTCTGGTATGAGGTACCCAAATAAGAATTTAATATTATAAAAGAGCTTAGTTTTAGCAATAAAATTTGCAGAAGATCCGTGTGAGCTACCGGCTACTCCCTGCTGCAAAACCTTGTTTCCTGGCCCAAATTGAGAACTGAATTGGTTCAAATTATACTAATAACAGGAAGTTAACGACACAGTGGCCACTATACGTAGCAGCTCACACGAAATTACACACAGACATTAATAAACAAACGACCGCAATTAAAGTTATTTCATAAAGGTGGCTAAGAAAACATTTATGGCACAACGGAACTTAAACATAAAAAATTGCATCTGAGCTTGTTCTTAGCACTGGTGGAAAACAATATTAAATAAAAAGGGGGAAGGTGTTCGAAAACTACAAATTATAGGCAAGTCAAAATTATACTGAACTTAACTTGTTTAGTCAGGTCGAACACAGGCAAAATGGGGAATCAATTTCGTTAATACAATAAAAGTTCATCCGATATACATAAGTTAACACTGACGATGACCAGCATTGAATTTAACATAAGTTACACAAAACGTAAAGCTACTGGGGAGGGGGGGAGGAGGATTTACAAACAATACTCACTCGCTTACACACACGCAATGCTACAGCGAAACTCACCAAAATCAGCGTGCTGAAGCGAGGCAGAAGCAGGCGCCGCTATCGTAGGCGAAATTCATCAAACCCGAAGGTACCACACAACACAATATACAATAAAAATTGCGAAGATGGCTCTGGTCTGTCGTGCCTGATCTGAGATGGTACGTGAGTATAGCAAAGTTGAGTTGCATTCAGTTTAGACCGCGAGCAAACACGCTAACGGCGACACACGGCTACATTACATGGTCGCACTCCGCTGTAGGTGAAGTGATTAAAACTCGGACTCATCACACAAACTCACGGCGGATTCTTAAGTTGCAATAGGCGAGTAAACTATCTAGGCACTGGTTTTATGAGAAGTGGCGTGAATTCAGATGACTAGCTGCAAGCCCCTGAAGTCGGAGTTCGGACCACGTTGTTCCGAAAACCGATAAAAATGTATAAATTCGATTTCCGAAAAATAAAGAATATTAACTACGGACTGCAACCCTTAGAACTGCATAGAATTTCATAATGAAGCTACTGAAATGCACCAACATGTGATTGGGAGTGTTCACAGAGTCGGAAAGGTCCGGTCTCAAAACAGGGAAAAGTGAAATAATTACAAACTACGGCATGCAACCCATAGAAGTGTTTAGAATTTCATAAGCAAGCTACTGAAGGAGGTTGTACAAGGCTCGGAGAGAATTACTGACAGAGACTGATTGCATACTACAAGTTCGGAGAGGAAACAGCAAAATTAAAAAATAGACGGGGAGGGAAGATGGCGAAATGTTAGTGGAAATCAGAAGGATACACGCTTGGATACTTGGCTGATGGCCATGGATCAAACAATAGTGGAAGCTGAAGGTTTTGTTGTATGAACCAACCACGTGGAACACACATCAGTCATGGAAGGAAACGATAAGAAAGTCTTTCATGCACTGTACAAAAATGAACATATCGTCTGTTAGAAACCAAGCCTGACGAAGCTAAAAAGAATTTACACGGAGTTTGTACACCTCCACATAATCACAAAAGGTTTGAATATACCAGGCTGTTATCAAACTGCAACTAGTAACACATAAACCACGTTTATCGGTTGGAAATCAATGGATTGAAAAACTACAACACATTTCGGAAGGAATATTCCAAAAAATGAGTCTAAGTTTCTAGAGTCTACGTTAAACATGCTAGACAATGAGTCCCTGTCATCTCTGTAACCACAAGACAAGAACCAACCTTACTTCACCACGATCCCAGCACAAAGTGACGAACGAGCAGCCTGGAGGCGCGAAACAGCTAACGGAAGCTGGGCAGAACCCACGAGTACTGCGGTGGTGAGGAGAGAAGAGAGTGAGACTCGCCGAGGAGAAGGCTCATCGACTATCTTGTAACCAAAGGGTGTAGAAACCTCTTTGGTCGCATCAGCAGCAGGGGTTGGTAACGATAAACTATCGACTCTGAGCCAGAGAGAACCATGCAAAGCGAGCTATTACCACCCACAGTCAGACAGCCATTAGATCGTCGCATATCCACTTAAAAGTAAAACAAGTACACATTCTCACAGGGACAATAATAATTTATTAAAATAACAAAATCCTAGCAATATTAACTAACATTTCAGAAACATATATTATAAACATGAAGTAAAAATGGTATTCCTCATTCCTTGAAATGAGTGGGGTTCTAGTTTTAACAAAATGCTGATATAGCGACATCAAATAAATTACATTTTTATAAAAAAAATATATGGAAGACGTCAGACAGTATTTACAAGGGGATGGGGGGCCATTTTGTCACCTCCCCAGGCCTCCGACAGCCTTCGTCCACCACTGTCTATAAAACAGGTACATGATGAATAATTTAAGACACAACAGGCTACCACAAACAGTCAGATTTTCAGGCTTGACCCCACAAATTGAAAGTTGACGCACATCTACAAAAGATGAACATAACCATTTACGCACATCTACTACAGACGAACTCAATAATTTATGGATGTCTACAAAACGGGAACTCTAAGAATAATTTAAATTACAACAGGTTAGTACAAAACAAGAGCTACATCAACTGAGAAACGTCATCAAAGAACAATTCGACAGGCTAGAACAACAGCAAATTAAAACACGCCACGAAATTCAGTCGAAATTTGAAAAATTAGAATCACCAACAATTCCCACACTTATTTCCAGTGAGGTAAACTAGCAGCTAAATGCTCAAATACACAAAGTAGCACAGATCATGTACAGTAAATGTTCAGATGTACAACAAAAAGGCAATAAACAACAGAGTTTTCGATGTTCAACATACAGTTGTTTATGAAATTTTGGACATAAGAGACGCAATAATCTCTTCAGTAGTAGACGAAGTAGCAAACTACAAAGAGACAGTTAAGGCATTACCATCAGCCATTGACAGTCTCACACAAAATTACACACAGCTAAAATGAAAACAAGAAGAGTTAGAAACAACTATTACAAGGATTACCAGTCTGGCAGAAAACATCGTCAAGAAAATCAACACAGGATACAACAGTTCTTGCTCGCTACAATGGCACAATTAAATGACAAAATTTCTGCAGAGCTAACCAGAGTGATTCAGAAAGAAGCTACGAAGATGACACCCGTAAAACCAATCTTAAATAATGAGATGTCACATTCTAGACAGGATGCACCTGTAACAAGCACCCCTCATGACTGGGATCGAACAAGAAACAAGAGAAATGCTCTCCACTCCTCATACAATCAGAGCATATCTAGTTACCTGACGTCAGACAGGACGCGGTCTGACTTTCGTCTTATACCTCTGATGATTTTGATCGACTTCCTATGGAAATGACACATAAAGTATAACACACTCATTCAGGTGAAAAGTGTGCCATTGCTGATGTGCTTGACGAAGGCATGATAACACACCATCAGTGTCACGTAATTATCAGGGAAACCGGTTATCTCCCTCCGATCGTTTAAATGATGGTCAGAAAAGAGAAATATAAGATTTATAGTCGACTATGTAGTGCGCCTCGGTTGTACAGTGGTAAAGGGCCAGACTACAAATCCAAAGGTCGCTGGTTCGATCAACGCCACGTCCTAGGATTTTAATCTGTCACTTTCCACTTGTTTCACCTCTGTCAGTACTGATCATGTGATAAATACCGAGTAGCGCCGTGTTTCGGAACCCACGTTAAACTGTAGTTCAAATAAAATGTTCAAATATTTGTATAGCTTATGGGACTTAACTACATGGTAATCAGTCCCTAAACTTACAAATTACTTATGAACTAGCTAACAGTAAGGACGGCACAAATATCCATGCCCGAGGGGGGATTACAAGCCCCGACCGTAGTGGCCGTGCAGACCGTGACTGACGCGCCTCAGTCCCCTCGGTCACCGCGGCCGGCAACTGTAGTTCCCCCTATAACTGGCTGGGTACGTCAGTTCGAAGGTCGGAGGATGGCGACGGCATACCACCTCCAAACAGGACCATGCCTAGTAAAGCACTGTGGTGTTCAAACCACTCTTCGGATTGTTGACTGCCTTACCTTATATCCAAGGCGACGTGGCAATTTGAACTGCACAAGCTCTACAATATTGTGATACGCTAAGTGACTTCAAGCACGCATTTTAGTCAAAATTTTGGTCGACATCTGCACAGGAAAAGCTCAAGTTTATCTCAAGTTTATATGAGGTATATAACCCGCAGCCGTTTAATGATAGAAACTGGAGCCTGCGGAAATACTTGAAGCAGTACTTAAATAAAGCTAAATTCTTTGACGACCCTCTTCCGCACAGAAAAGCACTCCGTGTATTGATAAATAAATTTCCTACGCGGTTGCTACAGTAGCTCTCTAACGTGCCGGTTCAAAACTTACAGGATTTGCTTCCAGTTGTAAGTACCCTGGACTTGATCTCTGAAGATGACCGAGAACGTAACAACAGTGAGTATGGTAACGGTAATGGTTCCGTGAATAATACTGGTAATCAGCTGATTTACATCAGGCAGCATCTGGTCAATTACCAAAACATGCCACGCCCACCACAGATGTTACTGCAGCAGTCATTTGTCAGGAATGCCAGCCAGCAGCAGCCACAACAATTGAAATGGCGGTAATACATTGCGCAACGCACCTAACGGCGGACAATATTATCCAAGCCGTCGTGATAACAGAATTATTCGCGGCTATTTCATCATTAACAATGCCGATGCATATTTCAAGATTTCAATGCCGACCCTCAACCTCAGTAGAGAAAATGGTAATTACTACCATAACAATGACAAATGAAAATTTTATCCGAAGAATAGTAATCAGCATGTTCAAAATTCTTCCACTCGCCCTGCAACGCACCAAAATAACAACCAAATTCCGATGACGACTGTTTGCACGGATCAGAAAATCTGGGTACAAAATGAGTCGACTGTAAACATAACTTACGTGATAGAGACTTTAAACCATCCGCAACGACAGTCTAATGGGACACAGACGTAAAACTAAACCGACTTGGGTCATGCCATCCGACATTCAGCGACTCTGTTCTAAGCCACCAGCTAAATTAAAACGTAACAAGAAGTGGCAATATCTTTTTTCTGGGCGTTTAACAATTGTGCAAATAGCTCACGAAGGAAAATATTTACTTCCTACAGTACATGCAGCAACAAAACAAGGTGTTTTTTCTTTCCATTTTTCTTCGTATTAGCTAACTTTAACTGTATTGGTTTATCACTTCTAGCATACAGTAATGTTGCCTTTGTTTAATTCTGTGTGTATGTGTTGGTGGCTGTAAGACTTGTATCAAGAGCAATCGGGCAGTCAAATATAAATATCTTCTCATCACGTTCACTTACAAAATATATAAATATCATCCTAATCCTGTCTTATCCTAGCCGAAAAAAGTGAAAATGAAATGTGCTTGCACGCTCCACCCTGCAATAATAGCGTAAAATTCGTAACTACAACTAAAACAAATCACCTTCAGCTTTCATCTATCCACCCTCCCCCCTCACAAACACACACACACACACACACACACACACACACACACACACACACACATATATATATATATATATATATATATATATATATATATATATATATATATATATAAGTTGTACAAACATTTGAACATTTGAACATATTTCCTCAACTATACAGGGTGAATCACCTAACACTTGGACAGTGCGATTGATGCGCGATTTTCAGGAAATGAATTGGCAGTCAGAGGCTCGTATTTTTTCCAAGAAACAGATGGTAATATTACTTACAAAGTACCTTTTTATGCAAACATACTGATTTTTAAATGGAACAATGGTTGTTTCTATCATGCACTGGAATTTTGGCAGCTGCTGTGTACAAAGAATTTGGAATGACATTTTCATCGCCTTTAGTTTTGCAGCTACAACCATTCAAAGTTTCGGGGGTGGAGGCTGCGATAGTGTAGCTGACTGGCCGAGTAGCTAGCTCCAAGAAACAACCATTGTTCCATTTGAAAAATGGTATGTTTGCATAAAAAGTACACTTTCCACGTGTTTTTAAATCTATTTATCGGCTAACAACACGAGTACTTGACTATCAATTCATCCTGTAAAATCGCATATGAATCGAAAGATCCGTTTCCGTAACATTTGCGGTGCAAGTGTTAGGTGGTACACCCTGTATACTAATGCTATTTTAAGGCCAGTATATTCATGCTCTATTCTGACTCATTCTCTTTAAAAGTTTAATCTCTACAGCTATAATAAAATTCATGTCATTTCATTAGCTATATTTAATCAACATCTTTACGACAATGCTAAACAAAAACGAAATTAACATTGCAGCACCAAAATCTTGCACTAGTAAAGCAGTAAGCACTAATCGTGCTGTTACTTTTACAGACAATAAATTGACATCGGTCTTCAGTCTCGCTATCAACTACCGTGACGAAAGATAAGGAACCAACAAACAGGCGGTCCACAGATAAAACATGTTGACACGTCTCAAGGCGACTTCCACCTTCTTCTCCCCAGTCCATATCCACCTACTATTTTTCCATTCCTGCCTTTCCCAACTACCGGGTAACAGTTCCCAATCGAAATCAAGTTTTCCTCTCGCTTAACTGTCTAAATAATTACCTTTACCTCCTAATACATTTATTCGATCTCCTCATAGGCAGAGCAAGTTATAAATAAAACTTGTATTCAAAATATCCACGGGTGTACTGCCGGTCTACAGTGTCCAACGGCACAATATTTCGGCGATCATACTTGTCTGCATCATCAGATGAACTGACGGACTGAGCTCCTCGAAACGTGCCGGCACGGAGATCCGCACGCTACGGTGGCTCGAAGGGAACTGGGTTCTAGCCCGGTGGCGGGCGATTGAAATACCCTTCGTCCGCGGAGCGCCCCCTCCGTGGTCCGCGGTCCGCGCCGCGGTCGCGCAGTGGAACCGACTGCGCCGGCGTCTGAGATGACGTCGATGTGAGGTCTCTGTCCGCCGCGGGTGTCACTACGTTACGTTTGCTATATTTACTATTAATTAACCCAATCGCTGGTTCCCAAGCTATGCTAAGATTATAGCCACAGCCACTGTTTATGAGGTCGTCACTTGTGCGAATTTCAATGGCCTCTCTAACCACGCAGTCCCAGTATCTCGACGTCTGTACCAGAATTCTAGTGCGTTCATACTCCATCGCGTGATTCTCCGGCAAACAATGTTCAGCGACCGCCGACTTGCTCGGATACATCAGTTGTGTGTGCCTCTGGTGTTGAAGGCATCGCTCCTCGACGGTGCGCATCGTCTGTCCAATATCCCTCGTCACCGGCGTGAGCACACTGGAGGAAAACACAGTCACTTGTGAGAGAGCGATCTAACGTAACGTAACGTAACAGAGTTCTACCAACATTGAAAGTGCCAGTACAACAGCGTCAATAAGTTGCAGGAAATTGGCATTGCCATACAGAACAGTGGTACAATGGGTAAAAGTCTTCAATGGAGGTCGTGAAACTGTTCGCAGACATGCATTGGACACATTGTCCTAGCATATCTGAAGAAGAAGTTAGTGGACAACGGTCAAGGTCGGACGATTTGTGAGCTCGCCCACAAAACCGGATTAGCGCACAGGACTGTGATTTGCATCCTGAAGGAATGTCTGGGCATGCAAAAAATTGCATCACGATGATTCGAAGACAAAGGAACCATTACGAGGCACTGGCTGCAGGACTGTTCCAGAGATTCGAATGGCAGTAGACGGTTACATTCACACCACCAACAGAACACGCTCTACTAACGGCATACTACGCCTTCCACATCGCTGGCAATGGGTTCTACAAAACGATGATGACTACATTGAAGGACAGTAACAGGTGTAAACATGTAACGCTTTTTATCTGTTGTGAATAAATACTTGCCACTATTTAAGTTCCAACCCAGGTATTACA
This sequence comes from Locusta migratoria, assembly GCA_026315105.1. Taxonomy (NCBI): domain Eukaryota; kingdom Metazoa; phylum Arthropoda; class Insecta; order Orthoptera; family Acrididae; genus Locusta; species Locusta migratoria. The sequence goes on along the minus strand of CM048747.1, from coordinate 540,947,858 downwards.
CAATTCTCTCACTGGTGACCCCATTGGTTTGAGCACATCACTGAGGGCTTTAGTATCATGTAAGAGTTACCGACCACGAAAAGGCAAACCTACATTTGAGTTTATTATTATTATTATTTTCTTTTTTAACAGAAAGTTTTTTATAATCGTGACTGGAATGCAAACATTATAATTCTGAAGGCAGACAGCAGTTATAAGATTGTAAGGGCATGAAAGGAATGCAGTGGTTGGGAAGGGAGTAACACAGGATTGTAGCCTTTCTTCAACAGTTGTAGACTTTTCCCAATTTTGTTCATAAATACTGCTGATCTTTATCTTTCAATTTTCCAAATATCTCTGACTTTAAAAGAACTGTTTTTGTAATTGCATGGTAAAGGCAACATAAAATTAAGGCCTTTGATTTCTTAAATAATTTCTTGTTAATACTTTTAACAGTATGAGGCACAAGCGTCGTTCTACATCTTCATCTACATGCGATACTCTACAAATCACATTTAAGTGCCTAGCATAAGGTTCATCGAACCACCTATATACTATTTATCACCCATTCCATTCTACAATAGCGCGCTGGAATAAATAACACTTGACTCTCTACGTTCGTGCTCTTATTTCTCGTATTTTATCTTATGATCTTTTCTAACTATGTCAGTGAGAGTCAACAATATATTTTCGCATTCGGAGGAGAATGTTGGCGATTGGAGTTTCGCAAGTACCCAACGCCGCAGCGATAAGCGACGTTTTTGTAATGATTCCAACCCTAGATCCTGTATCACTTCCGTAACACTGTCTCCCCTGTATCGTGACAATACAAAACGAGCTGTCCTTCTTTGAACTCTTTTCAAGTCCTCAGTCAAACCAACCAGATAAGGATCCCAAAATGGGCAGCAATACTCCAAAAAAGGAAGGACAAGCCTAGTGTCTGCAGTCTCTTTAACAGTTCTGTTGCATCTTTTAAGTGTTCTGTCAATAAGACGCAGTCTCTGGTTCTCGTTTCACACGACATTAATTACGTGTTCTTTCCAGTTTAAGTCTGAAGTAATAGTAATTCCTGGATATTTTGTGGAATTTACGGCCTTCACGTTTGATTGAGTTATCTTGTAAACAAAGTTTAACGGATTTCGTTTCGTATTCATTTCTCATTATTTAGAGTCAATTGCCAAATTTTACACCATACTGATAGCTTATGTAGATCGTTCTACAGTTGGTTTTGATCTTCAGATGATTTTACTAGACAGTAAATGACGGCGTCAGCTCCAAACGACCTAAGACAACTGCTTAGTTTTTCTCCCAAAACGTTTATGTAAATAAGGAACAGCAGAGGACCAATAACACTACCCTGTGAAACGCTTGATATCACCTCTGAATTAGTCGATGCCTTACCATCGATAACTATAAACTGTGTCCTCTGTGACAGGACATCGCCTATCCAAGAGCAAATTTGGGGCGATATACCATAACCACGCAATTTGATTAAAAACCGTTTGTGAGATACGGTGTATTATGTAAATAAGGAACAGCAGAGTACCAATAACACTACCCTGTGAAACGCTTGATATCACCTCTGAATTAGTCGATGCCTTACCATCGATAACTATAAACTGTGTCCTCTCTGACAGGACATCGCCTATCCAAGAGCAAATTTGGGGCGATATGCCATAACCACGCAATTTGATTAAAAACCGTTTGTGAGATACGGTGTCAAAAGGCTTCTGGAAATCGAGAAATATGGAATCAATTTGAGAACCTTTGTCGATAGCACTCATCACTTCCCGTGAGTAAACAGCTAGTTGTGTTTCGCATGAACGATATTTTGTAAATCCATGTAGACCTTGGGACGATATATCATTCTGTTCAAGATAATTCATAATATTTGAATACAGGATATGTTCCTAAACCGTGCTGCAAATGGACGTCAATGAAACAGGCCTGTAGTTTAGTGGGTTACTCCTACTCCATTTTTTGAATATAGGTGTGACCTGTGCAACTTTCCAATCTTTTGGTACAGATCCTTCTTTGAGAGAGCTGTTGTATATGACTGTTAAGTAAAGAACTATCGCTTCAGCATAATAAGATAGAAATCTAATGGGTATACAGTCTGGACCAAAAGACTTATTTTTGTTTCACTACTCCGAGGATATCTACTTCGACGTTACTCATTCTGGCCTCTGATTGTAAATCGAAATGTGGAATATTGGTTTCGTCTTCTTTGGTGAATGAGTTTTCTAAAATCAATGTTTAGTAACTCTGCTTCAGTAGCGCTGTCATCGGCAAGATGGTAGTGATGGTATTGTTCCTGTTTTGCTTTTAGTATATTTAACATATGACCAAAATCTCTTTGGGTTTCCAGTCAATTTTCGAGAAAGAATTTCGTTATGAAAACTATCGTAGACATCTCGCTTTCAAATCCTCGCTAAATTTCGAGTTTTTGTGTAGGATCTCCATTCCTAGGGATTTTGTGTTCGTTTCAATTTGACATGCGTTTTCCGTTGCTTTTGCAACAGTGTCCTAACCTGTTTTTGTGTACCAAGGGGGATCACCTTATTTTATTCATTTATTTAGTATAAAATTGTCAATTGCTGTGGGTACCACTTCTTTGAATTTGAGCCACATCTGGTCTACACTTACGGTTAGAGTTAGGAACGAGTGGATACTGTCTTTCAAGAAGCACAGTATTGCATTTCTAACTGCTTTCCTGAACAAATATACTTTTCGTCTGTTTTTGGTAATTTTGGTACATTCGATATTCAATCTCGCTACGGCAGCTCTGTGTTCGCTAATACCTGTATCCGTTTTGATGCTCGTTATAAGCTCAGGGTTATTTTTTGCTTAGAGATCAAGTGTGTTTTGGCATCCATTTACAATTCTAGTTGGCTCATTAACTAATTTTTCGAAGTAATTCTCAGAGAATGCGTACGATGTTTTATGCGTATGTCCTGATTTGAAAATAATGTCGCATTGCAGTGGAAGCAGGCTTGACTTCGAAGGCAACTGAACACAGCACTTACACTGAAAGCACGTTTATTAACATACACTGTTATTTACACACAGACATAATGTACCAGAAATTAGAAGAACAGTGAACATAAGAAACAACTAGAATTTACAAGTGAACATAAGAAAGATGTAGAACATTCTGGAATTGTTAATTACAAAGAAACAAATTTTTGGCGGTAGTCGGTATTGAACCGGCAATCTTTAGCACTGCAGTCGGTGACTCTATCTCCTGCGCCACGCCGGCAGTCGGTCTACGTGGTCTATCGCGGAGTTTCTCCCTCTCCTGGAAAAACAGCGACACGCTGTTATGTTCCCTGTAGAGCCAGCTGCAATATCCTGGATCTTGACCTTGTCATGGGTCCTCTGTATGGCAGTTCAAGAGAATCCTTCCCTTCTCCGCGATTATCGACGACAGACGTTCCTGTCGTGGCTTCATTCAGTAATATTATCGTCCTTATTGTCCTTGAATAAGTAGTCATTGTCGCCTACCTGCTCTTCAGGATCGTAGAAAGGCTTCATGCACAGGACGTGAAAAATGTATCTTCGTTTTTGTCATTTAGACGACGGCTCATAATCCTCAACTTCCTATGTGACGTCTGACAGGAGGCGTTGACTCGATACGGACCAAAGTATCGCTTCAATAACTTTTCTGACAGTCCAACCTTCCGTACAGGGGTAAAAATCCATACCAGATCTGTACACAACAGGTCGGTGCTTGTCGGTATACCGCTGACGGTCCTTCTCCTGGGCATGCAGTGTCCATATGCGAGCCACTTCTCTTGCTTCTTCGCCAACAGATTGAGGGTAAATTAAAATCTCCGCCTACTATCAATTTGTGAGGCATATATGTGTTTGCAATTAGATACAGTTTTCTTTGAACCTTTCTGCTACTGTATCGTCGGAGTCGGTAGGCAGGTAAAATGAACCAATTATTAATTCATTACGTTTTTCAAGTACAACTTCTATCCATAATAGCTCCTAAGAACTATGAACTTCAACTTCGCTACACGAAAGATTACTTTTGACGGCTACAAACATGCATCCACATATTTTGTTTAATCTATCCTTTCTGAACACAGTTAGATATTTTGCGAATACTTCTGCTGATCTTATTACCGGCTTAAGCCAACTTTCGCTACCTGTAATATGTGTTTCGGTGCTTTCTATTGACGCTTTGAGTTCTGGTACTTTCTCGACGCAGCTACGACAATACCCAAATGTTATATCGATACTTCCTAGATCTGTATTTCTCATGTGATCCACCTGCACCCTTCGAGAGAGCCCATTTACTGCTCCAGAGGTCTACAGTTGGTTCTGTCAACTATGCTGCAGATCATGAGCTCTGGTTTCATCTTGCAAGCAAGAGTGGCATTCTTTACCACTTCAGATAGCCACTCAAAACCTGAGAGAACCTCTTGAAATCCAAAGCGACACACATTATTGGTACCGACGTGAGACACCACCTGCAGTTGACTGCAGCCTGTACCCTTCATGGCATCCGGAAGGACCCATTCCACATCTGGAATGACCCCAGCCGGTATGCACACGGAGTGCACGTTGGTCTTCTTCCACTCCTTGTCAGCAATCTCTCTAAGCGGCTCCATCACCCGCCTAAAATTGGAGCTCCCAACTACAAGCAAACCCACACTGTGGGAAAGCTCGGATCTGGCAGGCTGAGTGGTGATCTCAGGATGAGAGACACCAGGAACATTGTCCTGAACAGATAGCGCCTCAAACATGTCCGCAAGACGAATCAGAAAGGCCTTCCGATCGGTGAGCCGCCTGCCACGCACTGGAGCGACCCCCCACGCAACCACAGGTGGGGAGTCTGCCTCATTGATGGCAGTATCAGGGCATGTCGCTTCCGCAGGCCGATCGGTGTGGACGACGGGAGTCCGTTCGGTCCCCACTACTGGCTGACACTATATTCTATTGCATACGCACATTAACATACTATAGATTAAGATGAACATGAGCTTCGGTAGTCCCTTCTTCTGTATACGTAACTGTGCTCAATGAAACGTTCCATTTGTCCTAAAAAATACTTATTTTAAATCGGTGTGTGTTATCTTGTGTGTTCGTAAATGCATTTTGAAACGTGTTGATAACATGTGTTTTATTTTTACTTGGAAAAACGGCGGCTTTTTGTTTATCAATAGAAATATTATGTTTTGACATTTTGTGTGACAGTTTAGTCGAGTTTGCGTGTTATCAAATGGTGTGTTATTTTATTGAATGTATTTTGGTGTAGTTATTTTGTTTGTTTGTGATCAATATGTACCTGGATTTGAAAAGTACCGTTATATTTATTTATTTGGTAATTACTCATGTAATTAGCGTTAATTGCGTCTGTGAGAGCAAGATTTGTTGTCAGTGCAATATGAAGATGCCAGTGAGGCAATAGGTTTTGTTGGCCTATTTTTATTTATAATTTTGTTTATTTACATCACATGCCAATGACGATTGCATCATTAAAACCAACTGAACTTAATAAACAGGTTTGTGATGTATGTGTATAGTAGGTAAATGGGTTTCAGAATACTATTTTATATATTATGTTGTTTATGGTGGCTAAAACTTTTTTTTGTAGTTGAATAACATAAATCGTTTGCTTTCGAAATTTAGTAAGGGTATTATAATGAAAAATAGCTGATTAGAATGTTTTTATGCGTACTAATATCACTTTATACCAACGGTATAGCTTTTTGGGATAGAAATGTATTAAGATTTGGACTGAACTATTAGGTCGAAATACAGGGTATGCATATATATAAATGTTACAACATGAGAAAATTAATTTCTATTTTCTCAATCTACGTTTACTGTTGGAAGTTGATACTGAAATATTAGGAAGTATTTGAATACTATTTTCAGGTTTGGAAAAATCTCCATCAAGATTACGAAGGTCAGAAGTTACAACTGTGTTTCAGCTTCAATGTCTTTTCTACTGTGGAGTGACATCTGTCAGCCAGATAATTCGACACTGAGTTACATGCCATTAATATCTTTATTATTAAATTCGCCCTAATTGTATAGTATTTTCCAAGGCCCTTATCGTCATTAAACTTGTTTAAAAAATTTTCAACGTACAGTAAAATTCCAGTATTTGATTTAAGATCACATATTCGCATAATTCGTTTGCTTATTTCTTGCTGCAGAAAATCAACAACATTTTTCATAACGCGATAAATTTCATTTTTGGTGGAAGGGCCAAGATCATTGATTAATTCTCTGGGCATTTTTCGGTGTCGTCGAACACAGATTGTTACCCCAGTATACCATTTTTGCCTCCCAGCAGATCTCATCTCAAATTTCTTCAATTTCAGTAGGTAATGATTCAAGTCGCTTCTCTGATATTCATCTTAGGATCATTTGGAGAGGCGGTCTAAGCGAGGAAAGCAAAACGAATCAAGTCAAACAAACGCATCTGTGCCCTTTCTCTCTCACACACACAAACACACACATCCAGCACACGAAACTGAATACGTCTAGAATAGCTGGGATATGAACTGTTAGGTGTTGGAAAAGGGAGTTATTGTCCACTTCAGATATGCTGGTGGTGGCTGGGAGGATCCAGATGGTCTGGGTTGTGAAGCAGCCATTGATATCAAGCTTATACTTGTCTGAATGTTGTGTGAGGTGTACCTTGTTTTTGGTCACAATTTGGCAGTGGGCATTAGTCCTATCTGACAGCCGGTGAGTGGTCATGCCAGTATAGAAGGTGTCCAGTGATTGCAGCACAGTTGTAAAGCAGATGGCTGCTTTCACAGGTGGCCTGGCCTCTGATTGGGTAAGATAAGCCTGTGACAGGACTGGAAGTGCCGAGTGGATGAATTGAATCGCTTTTTCAGTGGGGTCTTCTACAGTGGGCTGGGTTTTAGGGAGGCATAGGGATGTACTCAGATATTATGAAGGTTAGGAGGGCGATGGAAGACCAATTTAGGGGAGGGGGTTGGATGGATCCTGGACTGGATTTAACTCATTTTTGGGCACTAGGACAGATAATAAAAACCTTGGAGGAAGATGCAGTTTCCTTGTTCGAGTTCAAGGTAGTACTGCGTGACAAGGGGAGTGCATTTTTGTCGATTGCTCCTGGTGGTGGAGGATTTGGGTCGTAAGGTGATATTGCACTTTGATCAGTTTGCTGATTAGGTCTCTGTGGTAGTTTATGTCATTGATGGCTTTTATAAGACACCCAGCACTGTGAAAAAGGAAGTTCTGATCACTGTAGACAACACAGGCATGGGTGGCCAGGCTGTAAGGGAAAGATATTTTTTTTTATGTGGAAGGGATGACAACTGTCAATGTGTAGGTACTGTTGGTGGTGATTAGGTTTAATATGGACAGAATGGCGCCATCAGTGAGGTGGAGGTTGATATCCAGGAATGAGGCATGGTGGGCTGAGGAAGACCAAGTGAAGTGGATGGGAGAAAAGGTTTTAAAGGAAGGAGAATAAGATGTCCTCAGCCTGAGTTCATAAAAGTATGATCAATAAACCTAAATCAGACGACATTAGGGGTTTGGGAATGCAAGGAAGAATTACTCCTGATGTCATAAGAGGGTGCAATGTAGGTTTCATGGCTGTACCACGGATTTGATGGTAAACTTTCCACTCAAAGAAAAATTAGTTGGATTAAAGTTGGTAAGAGTTATGAGGAATGAGATGTCAGGCTTGAATTCAGATGGACGTTGCAGCATGTAGTGTTGGAGAGTGGCAAGGCCGTGGTCATCTGGATAATTGGTGTATAGGGAGGTAGCATTATCTGAGACAAATAAAAGGCAGGTGGTAAAGGGTCGGGATGGTGAACAGTAGTTGGTATCCTTGATATGGGAGGATAGATTTTGAACAATTAATAGAAGGTTTTGGTCAATAGGCGCTGAAATTTTTTCTGTAGGAACAAGAGTAATCAGCCACATTTGGGCATCCAGTATTATTTGCTTTGTGGATTCTTGGGAGCTTGTAGAAGTTGGTTGTGCAGGGTGCTGTTCAGGTGAGAAGGGAAACTGATTCATGAAAGAGCTTCTGGTAGGGGGCATATTATTTCAACTAAGATTGGAGATCTTGTTAGACTTTTGGGATGGGGTTATGGTTATTGCAACACACCTTAGAGAGTTGGTGGAGTTTTCTGACAGTCACTGTGGCAATATTATATGCAGGGAGGGTGATTTTGTTGGGATACGTTTTTAATTTGTTGATGGCTCTCCTTTCTTCTGCTGTAAGGTTTGGCGTTCTTAGAAAGAGACTTAGCGAATGATGGTGAGGCCAAGTTGGGGGTGAAAAATTCTTGTAGGTTAACCATGATTAAATGGGCATGGAGGGGCATCCCTACTGTGGTGGTATGAGCTGGAAAAGCAAGATTCAATGTTGAGTTTAGGTTGGTGGCAAAGTAGTGTTTCCATCTTAGGGATGAGGAAAAGGTCTTTGACATGCCGAACACTATTGAATTACGATGTAGGACTAAAGGATAGAATGGAAACTTCTTTGGTGTAGTGGTTTTTGTGAACATGTTAACAACAATATTCTGCGATTGTTTTGGTATTGGATGTCATGGAGTGTTGGTACGGAGTTTGGAGGGATGAGGTAAGTTCAAGAGGTCATCTAAGCAAGGTCTGGGTATTATGACGGGTTCACAAGGTGGAACACTATGGGAAGGATAATGATTGGATAAAAGGTGGCAGTATGATATCAGCATGTTGGATAATTTGTTGCGCTGGTGTTTGCTGTGCTCATAGTGCTCATCCAGTTGTGGAGAGCAAGGGATTCGATCTGAAAGATGAGAGTCTGCAGTTTCGGTTACACAATAACAGAATCTTGGATGGGCAGAGGCGGCAGCTGAGGGATTTATGAACCACGGAGAGATGAACAAGGTTAGTGAGGGATAAAGATTGCTGGAATCTGAAAAGGTCCAGGTAATAGTGAAAGGAGGTGTGGGATACAATCAATGCAATTTTTATGGTTAGAACTTTGGAAGACATCCATGATTTCGGCATCATGTTAGGAATAGGATATGGGATTGGGTTTTGGCCTAAAATAGGAATACTTTTCTGAAATAGTGGAGATAGACGTAGCAGGGTACATTAGAACAAAGATGGTGTAAGGAAAATGGAAAATGATGAAAGGGATAGTGTTAGCAGATTATGAGTACTCTAAAACCAAGGAGTAGGTGCTTCAATATACAAAATACGTACCAGGCATCCAAAAATACATAGAAGTACTCAAATCCAAATATACAATCATGCAGAAACATATCCTAGCACAGAAAATTATGACCAAGGATTCAATATAACGACGAGAATTCAAAGCCACTCACAAGGACACGAAATCCCTACACGCGCAAGAAACATACTGCAAAAATTGCACACAAATATGCAAATCCACATGCTGGGTGCACTTCTGAAGTTAATAATTGGGTGAATTGGCAAATTTTCTTCGTGAACTTTTCGTACAATGTTCAATGTGGGTGCTTTAGGAATATTTTGTTTTAATCATTTCACCTTGTTCAGTTAAAATGTGTTGTATGGTTTTTAGCTCTTTTTGTGTACTTTTCTGGTATCGCTGTATAATGTTCCAGCCTGGCTATTAATTTTTGAGATTAACAAATTTACCGAAGGAAGTGGTTGGAAGTTAGAAGCTATGAGAGATCACAATCCGTAAATTACGGGGGAAAAATTTTGGAATAATTATTACATGCATTTAAATGAAATGGCAAGCTAATTAACGGTGTAGTGTTGTGCAGGTAGAACATTACAAAAAGAATCGACGAGCAGTTACCTTTAACAATAGATCCATCGGTGGTTGAAATTTGGCTGTAAATGAAATTTTAATAATATGATAACCACTCGCCGAATAGTGGATGGCAGTTCGTCAATATCAACCTACGACTCGTGTAGCAAACCGTAAAGTAAGATAAGTGACATGATATAAATCGGATAGGAATTTACGTAAGTCACACGCATCGGACTTCTAAAAATTCACAAGAAAATCGACTGCAGATTATATTGCCGGTAAATGATAATATTATGGAATAAATTTTGAAACAAGAGTGGCAGGCTACACGAAATATCACCATTCAATATTAACCAAAGAACTGTGCCATCCATTGTTGCGGTGATTCAACAAGGTTGAAAAAGACATTATGGGCGGAGGGAGGATAGGGCAAAATTATTAATAAAAATTCATAAGTGCGAATTTAAGAGAGAGGTGGGGTTTATTTATAAATTTAAGATACGCGCACAGGACATATATTTACCTGAATGTACATGACTGCGGCCACATAAAAATAATGAAGTACAGCTCCCGTCTGCAAGATGCAATCGCTACGAAGTACAAAGCAAGAGTGTCTTCCTTCTTACAAAAAAAATTGAAAGTGTTGTTCCTAAATTTTCTTTCTCTGACTTTCATAGATAATTATTTTAACATGTCAAAATAATATAAAAATACAAAATGTTCTCTGTTAATATCGGGCAAAGGAAACCGCGTCATTATAGCTGTGTTGGGTTACAGGTAAATTGTGTTATATTGTTGTCTTCCAGAAATTTCTGTATTTTATTTTTATATTCTTCCTGCTTTATTATTATCATTGTATGACCGTTGTCTGATTTCATTATAACAGTAGCTTTGTCTGTAGGTTTTTTTAATTATTTTCATGGGTGTTTTTGCTCATGTTTGTATGTTGTTTCAGTTTTCCTTTTATTAAATTCCTTATGTCTTTTGCAACCAATTCATTTGCAATACCTGCTTTGAAGTTACCGAGTCTTTCATGCTGCCTAATTATGTTTTCACTTTCTGTGATTAAGTTCTCTACTGTCTTTTGTGTAATGTGTGTGTTAATATAGTACTTTCATCCTTGTTTCAGAAAATTAATTTCTTGTTGGGAAAGGTGTATGTCACTAAGGTTAATTAGTCGTATGTAGAATGTGTGGTTTGTTTGAGTACTGTATTTTCTTTTTCTTTCTTCATAAGTGTTCCTCTATTACCTTTGACTGCCTTTATGAGGTCATTAAATATTTCAGAAATTTTCATTTCATTTTTTAGTTTTAGATGAATTTTGAAATTTGATTTCTTGTTTCTTTGTATGTAGATATTTCATTTCTTGTTTTTACCAGATAATTTCGGCTTTGTGCTTGGCTTGTTGGAGATACTGTTTATATTAACATGTTATAACGAAACATGTGAAGATTTATTCCCATATGCTTGCATTACAGATCCTCCCAATACCATGGTTGCATAACTATAGTTTTGAATATAATTAGTCTATTGTCATTTTCTTTTCCAAGACATTTTTTATTTTAATTTTTTTGTTAATGTAACTAGCTGAAGTTATTTTCTATTATTTGGTGTCACAGAAGTTTGTTTAATTGGCAAATATTAATTAGTTCATGCCAGAGGTGCATTGTTAGGTTTCAGATATTATGATAATTAGTATTTCTGACAATACTAAGTAAATTCTTTTCTTATAAAATTACAGTAGGTATTATTATGTTCCACAAGTAATTTTAGGAGAGTTTTGACCTCATTAGTCTCTGTATAATTACTGTTAATTACGAAGGTATTGTCGAGAACCCTATTAAAATATTTTTTGTTATGAAATACGATTAATCTAACGAAGACCTGTATATGAATTAACTCAGTATTATTTCCGCTATCTTTTACTATAGTTAGTTGTACTTTATTATTAATTTTGCATTATTCTTAATGTAATGTACATAATTAACAAGACGCAATTTCCAGTTTGGAACATATAAATAGAATGCTTTCACGCCATGTAATTGAGTATTGTTTCATCTGTGATCAGAGGTACAATCAAATCAGTTCATCTTTGTTAGGAAACACGATCTACACTAGTAGGGATTCTAATTCGAATAGTATATTATAAGTCCTTCAATGTTAGGTGTGTAGAAAGTGTATCTACAGTGATTAATCCATATTTGTGCCACACTACACAGCTCGAACTTTTCTATTCCACACACGAACTGTGTAAATTTGTATTATTAACGTGTGGACTACTAGATTGCAGTAATAATAATTAATGTGACTTGTATGCTGACCATGCTGAGGACGATTGGGCACTTATAATAAATCGTTAAATTGTCAATTAAGTGCGGTCGTGTATGTGACGTACATCATTTGTAGTAGGTTAGTTTTGCCCCACGAAATTTCAGCCAACCGCTACTGAGAGCGCTGATCAACAAGAACAACAAAAATCAACGATCTAAGACCCGGTAAGTTACAATGTATATAATTAGGTAAAACAATGTAATAAAGTCATATTCTGCCAGCAGGTAACTCTTCAACTGTTGAACAGTTACCTGCTGGCAGCAGAACACCCAGGACAGCCCATCCCAGCCGAGTCCAGCACTGGCCACATGGGCTACATTTCGTTCCGAAGATGACCTACCGGTCAATAAAAACTGCTAATTTTTGCGATCATGACTATCTTTTGTAATATTAATCATACCAAATAGATCGCTGTTTCTCTCCTTTGACAATGTTGTCTAAATTAATGAATATCTGAGATCTGGCTCCACTCTCGACAGTGTCGACGAGCTGCGTCTCAGCGCAGGTTAGTTGACGCGTATTACTCGCAAGGGCTCTCTGAGACTGAAAACCTCCGACGCATACCTTGCTTCGGGCTCACGAGTCTCACCAACACATGAATCAGGCGAGTGGTGTGACGAATCTTTACGTAATTCCTCAACTAACATTTCAAGGATATGTCAACCGAATTCTCATCCACCAAGTTTAAATCCCAGACAATACAAGAGAAAAAATACATTATCCTGAGTGCTCTGCGTGGCATTCAGAAAAGAATATCCCATCTTACTTGACTACCTGTAATACCTTTATCTTCTTAAGTAAAACAAATATTTATCTAAAACAATTAAATTAAACGTTTTCAGGGGCTTTTTATAGCTTAGTCCTTTACGAATATATGAATAGCTATACGTCATTTTTAATTGTTTAATTTATTTACCCTCTTCAAAGTCAGGTCAGCTCCGTTCAGATAATGCCACTCATGTACATATTAGCTTATTAAAACCGAAGCACAAGTGGCCTAATTTTACTGTCTTTCGCCAATACGCAATGTTGGTACTAAAGGTGAAAAATCTCATCCATTTGCTGGAACTTACAATATATAAACTAAAAAATAAGAAAAAAGCGATCTCGTCTTTAAGACATGCGTTTTCACATGGACGTACGAGTGTGTACAATATAATGCATTATCGAACGAGGGTATAACTATTCTATTACGAATGTATTGTCGTTGTTTTGGTCTTCAGTCCGCAGACTGGTTTGAAGCAACTCTCCGCGCTATCCTGTCCAGTGCAAGTCTCTTCATCTATGAATAAGTTCGGCAACCTTTTGAATCTGCTTACTGCATTCATCCTTTGGTCTCCCTCTACGACTTTTACCCCACACACTTCCTTTTAATGCTAACTTGAAAATTCCTTGATGTCTCAGAAAGTGAGGATATGCCAGAGACTACTTTTGTCCCCAATTCGGTTAAGCACTTCCTCATTAGTTACGTGATCTACCCATCTAATTTTCATAATTCTTCTGCAGCACCACATTTCAAAAGCTTGTATCATTTTTTTGTCTGAACTCTTTATCGTTCACTTTTCACGCCCATAATATGCTACACTCCAGACAAATGCTTTCAGAAAGGACTTCCTAACATTTAAATTAATATTGGATGTTAACAAGTTTCGCTTCCTTAGAAACGCTTTTCTTCCCATAGTCATTCTGCATTTTATATCTTCTATACTTCGGTCAACAGAAGTTATTTTGTTACCCAAGTAACAAAACTCATCTACTACCTTCATTGTCTCATTACCTAAACTAATTTATTCAGCACTGCCGGATTTTCTAACATTACATACCAATACCCTCGTTATACTTCTGTTATTGTTCATCTTATATCTTTCTTTCAAGACACTGTATCAATGTACCATGGATCAGTAATTGCTATAATGAACCGGTATTTGAAACGACAGAAGATGATGCAGTTTTAAATCAAATATTACTGTTACTGTACACATAATCTTACTTAAAGAGCCAGAGTTTCGTGCTTTACGTACGACTGATAAGTGTGATGCTTACAATATTGTGTACTGCCCTCCACATCATATTATGCCACTGATGACTGGCAAATAACAATACGTTTAATACTAGAAATGTATGCCCAAGGAGGTAGTTCGGCGTTTGGTTAGCCGAGTACCTCAGACCTTAGTTTCCAACTATGACAGACGTAACTGCCCAGTACTCTACAAATTTCTATCTTAGCCGTGAATAAGATTTTCTCGTGCCTTTAGCCGCATTAGGAGGTTTGAATGCCTCGAGCTTTTGGTCAACCTCTCCATGGCATTTTAAAGCGACAAATGACTGCTGTATAGTCGTTGCCTTGCTGTTACGTAGCCCCACTACGGGTTTGACGTCATTGGATCTAGCTTCGTCGCCATAAATGGAAATGTGTATGTCCTGAGTATTCGCGTCCGTTTCTAGATGGAGCCTGTGACCTCAATGGAGCTCACATCCTGGCCATATATGGTAATGTTTACGTCCCGTGTACGATGCGTCCGCTCCTGACTACTGGCTGTGTCGTCATTTTAGCTAGCTTCCTCGCCATGAATGCTAATGTTTACGTCCCGTTTGCGCCGGTTTCGATTCACCCTAGTGACGACCGTGTCCCAAGCGGAGTTGCAAGCCAACATCTCTAATGTGCAAAAACCAGATACCAGTTATCATAGTTGAAGGGCATGCAGAGGTTGGGAAGAGAATAAGACAGGTTTGTAGCCTTTCTCCAATGTTATTCAAGTTGTAAATTAGACACGAAATAAAGGAAAGCAAGGAGAAATCTGGAGAAAGCATTAAAGTTCAGGGTGAAGAAATAAAACCAATGCGTTATGCCGATGACATTGTAATTCTGTCAGAGACAGCAAAGGGCTTGGAAGAGCAGTTGAATGAAATGGACGGTGTGTTAAAGGTGCATATAAGATTAATATTAACAAGAGAAAAACAAGGGTAATAGAGTGCAGTGTAAGAAAATCAGGTGATGCTCAAGATATTAAATTAAGTTACGAAAAAATAAAGGTGGTGATTAATTTTATGACTTGGGCAGTAAAATAACACACGATGGTCGCAGTACATAGGATATAAAACGTAGAATGACAATGGGAAGAAAAGCGTTTATGAAAAAGGGAAGTTTGTTAACATCGAATATTAATTTAAACGTAAGGAAGTCTTTTCTGAAGGCATTTGTATGGAGTGTTGCCTTGTATGGCAGTGAATCATGGACGATAAACAGCGGGGACGGGAAGAGGATAGAGAGTCTTGAAATGTGGTGTTACAGAAGAATACTGAAGATTAGGTGGGTGGATCGCGAAACTAATGAGAAGGTACGGAACAAAATTGGGGAGAAAAGGATTTCTGGTATACCTTGACTAAAAGAAGGGATCGATTGGTAGGACACATTCATCGACAACAAGGAATCGTGAACTTAGCATTGGAGTGGAATAAAAATCGCAGAGGGAGACCAAGAGATGAATTCAGTAAGCAGATTCAAATGGATGTAGGGCACCGTTCTTATGAGGAGATGAAGAGGCTAGCTGATGATAGAGCAAGGTGGAGACCTGCATCAAACCAGCCGGACTGAAGACCACAAAACAACAACAATTTTATGTGTGGCTTTTGTGGCATTATCCCAAAATACTTTCGCTTTTGAACTGCCATACGTTACGGTGAACGATGGTATAATAAATGATCTGCCGCGGTAGATTTTTCTGTGTAACGACATTGCCGAGGTGGAGAGGCTTGCGTGCCTCAACGATGCAGATAGCCGTGCCGTAGGTGCAACCACAGCGGAGGGGAATCTGTGGAGAGGCCAGACAAACGTGTGGTTCCTGAAGAGGGGCAGCAGCCTTTTCAGTAGTTACAGGGGCAACAGTCTGGATGATTGACTGAGCTGGCCTTGTAACATCAGCTAATGTAGCTTTGCCTCACAGTTACTGCGAACGGCTGAAAGCAAGGGGAAACTTCAGCCGTTACTTTTCCCGGGGACATGCAGCTCTACTGTATGAAAATATGATGGCATCCTCTAGGGTAAAATATTCCAGAGGTAAAATAGTCCCTCATTCGGATCTCCGGGCGGGGACTACTCAGGAGGATGTTGTCATCAGGAAAGACAATACTGGCATTCTACGGATCGGAGCATGGAATGTTAGATCCCTTAATCGGGTAGGAAAATTAGAAAATTTAAAACGGGAAATGGATAGGTTGAAGTTAGATATAGTGGGGATTAGTGGAGTTCGGTGGCAGGATGAACAGGATTTCTGGTCAGGTGAGTACAGGATTATTATTACAAAATCAGTTGGGGGTATCATAGGAGTAGGACTGATAATGAATAAGAAAATAGGAATGTGGGTAAACTACTATGAGCAGCACAGTGATCGCATTATCATTGTCAAGATAGATACGAACCCAACACCGACAACAGTAGTACAGGTTTATATGCCAACTAGCTCTGCCGATGATGAGGAGATTGAAGAAATGTATGAGGAGTTAAAAGAAATTATTCAAACAATTAATGGGAGACTGGAATTCGGTAATAGGAAAAGGAAGAGAAGGAAAAATAATAGGTGAATATGGACTGGGCAGGAGGAATGAAAGAGGAAGTCGCCTGGTAGAATTTTGCACGGAACATGATTTAATCGTAAAAAACACGTGGTTTAAGAATCACAAAAGAAGGTTGTATACATGGAAGAGACCAGGAGACACTGGAGAGTATCAGATAGATTTTATAATGGTAAGACATAGATTCCGGAACCAGGTTTTAAACTGTAAGTCATACCCAGGGGCAGATATAGACTCTGACCATAACTTGTTGGTCATGAACTATATGCTGAAACTGAAAAAAAACTGGTAGGAAAATAAGGAGATAGGATCTAGATAAATTGAAGGAACGTGAAGCTCTGGACAATTTCAGAGGAAGCTTTTGGAAACAATTGACAGAAACAGGGGGAAATAAAACAGTAGAAGATGAATGGATAGCATTGAGAGATGAAATAGTGAAGGCAGCAGACGACAAAATAGGTAGAAAGGCAAGACCTACAAAAAAACCTTGGATATCACAGGAAGTACTAAATTTATTTGATGAAAGAAGAAAATATAAAAATGCAGTAAATGAAACAGGCAAAATAGGGTACAGACGACTAAAAATGAGATTGACAGGAAGTGCAAAATGGCTAAGCAGGAGTGGCTAGAAGCCAAATGCAAATCTGTAGAAGAATGTATAAGATGGGGAAAAGTAGATCCTACCCACAGGAAAATTAAAGACACATTTGGGGACAAGAAAAACAACTCTACCAATATCAAGCACCCAGATGGAAAACCATCTCTCAGCAAAGAAGGGAAAGCTGAGAGGTGGAAAGAGTACATAGAGCAGCTCTACAAAGGAAATTGACTTACAGATGATGTTGTAGGAAGGGAAGAGGAAGTAGATCAAGATGAAATAGGAGATACTATACTGAGAGATGAATTTCACAGAGCCCTGATAGACCTAGGTCGTAACAAGGCTCCAGAAGTAGATGACATACCCTCAGAGCTACTAAAGTCTCTGGGAGCGCCAGGCATGCCAAAACTATTTGAACTAGTGTGTAAGATGTATGACACTGGCTAAATACCCTCAGACATTAAGAAAAATATAATAATCCCCATTCCAAAGAAATCAGGTACAGTCATTTGTAAAAATTACAGAACCATCAGTTTAATAAGTCAAGCTTGCAAAATGTTAACACGAATTATCTACAAGAGAATGGAAAAGCTGGTAGAAGCTGACCTCGGGGAAGATCAGTTTGGATTCAGGAGGAACGTAGGAACCCGGGAGGAAATACTCACTTTACGTCTTACCTTAGAAGATAGATTAAGGAAAGGCAAACCTACATTTTTAGCTTTTGTAGATTTGGAGAAAGCGTTTGACAATGTTGACTGGAATACACTCTTTCAAATTCTGAAGTCAGCAGGGGTAAAATACAGAGAAAGGAGAGTTATTTACAACTTGTACAAAAGTCAGACCGCAGTTATTAGACTCGAAGGGCATGAAAGGGAAGCATTAGTATGGAAGGGAGTAAGACAGGGCTGTAGCCTTTCTCCGATGCTTTTCAATTTGTACATCGAGCAGGCGGTGAAAGAAAGCAAGGAAAAATTTGGAATAGGGATTAAAGTTCAGGGTTAAGAAATAAAAACTTTGCGTTTTGCTTATGACATTGTAATTCTGTCGGAGACAGCAAGGGACCTGGAAGAGCAGCTGAATGGAATGGACAGTGTGTTGAAGAGAGCCTATAAAATGAACATTAACAAGAGAAAAACAAAGATAATGAAATGCAGTCTTAGAAAATCAGGCGATGCTGAAGGAATTAGATTAGGCAACGAAACAATAAATGTGGTAGATAAATTTTGTTACTTGGGGTATAAAATAACATGCGACGGTCGCAGTACAGAGGATATAAAATGCAGAATATCAATGGGAAGAAAAGCACTTTTGAAAAAGAGAAATTTGCTAACATCGAATATTAATTTAAATGTAAGGAAATCTTTTCTGAAGGTATTTGTGTGGAGTGTTGCCTTGTACGGGAGTGAAACATGGACGATAAACAGTGTGGACAGGAAAAGAATAGAGGCTTTTGAAATGTGGTGTTACAGAAGAATGCTGAAGATTAGGTGGGTAAATCGCATAACTAATGAAGAGGTACTGAACAGAATTGGTGAGAAAAGGAATTTTTGGCATACCCTGACTAAAAGAAGGGATCGCTTGGTAGGACACATTCTTAGACATTGGGGAATCGTAAATTTAGCATTGGAGGGAAGTGTGTGGGGTAAAAATCGCAGAGGGAGACCAAGAGACGCGTATAGTACGCAGATTCAAGTGGATGTGGGTTGCCGTTCTTATGAGGAGATGAAAAGGCTTGCTCAGGATAGGGTAGGGTGTAGAGCTGCATCAAACCAGTCTCTGGACTGAAGACCATAACAACAAACAACAACGTACCTTTCCTCATAAACTATTCTAGCATTAAAGCTGGAACTTAATAGTATATTTCTACATTACAGGCTATTAAAACATGTCCAACAGATTCTTGTTTAAGGACATGCTTACTTTCATATTAATTTTTCAGTTTCATGTTTACTTAGTTTGCTCTACTTTCCTCATGCAGGAAAGAAGAACTAATCCCAGGCACAAGATAAAGAGTAAGTGCTGCACATAATTGTTCAGTAAGTAAATTGTAAGATCTGTGCCCAATTTCAGAACATTAGCTTTTATAGTATCTAAGAAAAGGTACATTATATCTCATAAACAGGGTTACAGCATTCTAGACGTACTTTGCATTCACCAGCGTTCCATACATAAACACATAAGAAAAAGGACTGTTGTGGCTTATCACTTCTCAGACAATCAGATCTCATTCCACACTAATGAGTCTGAGACAAAAGAACTCTACGAGACAGCGCTTGTCAGGTGTATGTCGTACACGCAAGAATGGTCACTTGCGTGAAGGCTATAATCTGCTTTTACCACTGAAGACAAAGACCACCAATCCATTTTCTACAGTCAGGCCAAAACACGATGATCCATGGCTCCGCCTACTAGGCTGGGAGACCGCCCCAGTCAGAGAAACGGAATGCAACTTGGTTGCCAAATAGTTAGCTGCCGGGCTGTATAGCTAACGCTTATTGTTATCTCACAGAGCTGCACAGAACTGAATAGCGCAGCTGGACGCGCACATGCTCAGAGCGCCGTTCGTGTTTTCCTTACTCCAATGGTCTGCTGGCGCAGCTGGCGCTCAAACTCGATTGGCTCAAGCAACAGGGATCATCGTCTTTCGGCTCTACTATAAAGGAGCCTCAGGCAGCACCGGTCGAGCCGTGCATGTCGAAGCTGTGGACTCAGTAGAAGATGGTTCCCGTACTCCCACTACTAGTAACCGGTTGGCAGCCGTTTGTGTTGACACTTCTGCGACTCACAAGCCTTCCGTGTGATCTGCCAATAGTGACCTTACAATACGAAGATCTTGGGGGACGTCCGTTCTATGTGGAGATCAGAAAACACACCCAAGGTTGTCAAAAAGTTCACGTGACCATGGCAACCGGCAACTTTGCATAGTTGATACGGGACGTCCTAAAGATGCTGCAATTCTCCAATGATACCAGTTCGCCACTCTGAAGGCCGCAGTTTCACTCCTCGCAAACCCCTTAAAATGGCTGAAGTAAACACAAGACTGTCTCCCTGGCCTGACGCTGATGGCTTTACACGTTGATAACACACAGCGGGATCTGACTGTAAACATTACGTATTAAATGGTGAACACAGATGGCTCTTTGGCAACTACGTCACTTCACTATAAGCTGGCGGATGACGTTCAAACCATTATCAGTATGTCTACTATCTCTTGAGTCGCAACTGCTTCACTGAAACGGAATCTACATCGTCTTTTCAGATGTACAATTTTTGTCCGGCAGTGTACGTCTCTTTAATATCTTAGGAAAATGGTCTTCTGTCTACAACTCATTTAATGTTATAGTACAAGTAATCGTAAGTTGGAACTTGTTTAGGTCCAAATTAAATATTTTCATTGTCCATGAAGAATGTAGCTGATTAGTACAATGGGAAATTTAATAGTGTTTTGTACTGTGAAAAGTCCTATACAGTCGTCGGAGGTCAATTGCTAATGGAGTCCATCTTTGATATCGCTCATAACAGGTAAAATTCATTGTGATCCCCATAAGAACTATTTAGATCTATTGCAGGGCGTCGAGCGGCTGCTGGAACACCCCTTGGTGGGCGCGCACCGAGGTGGCATTGAAGAGCTGGTTATTTGTCGGGAGGTCAGAGTCCTAACCGCCACGGTATGCCCTGCAGGAAGAGAGAGGGGCGGTCCATTGTAATGTAGTTAAATCCCTTAGATTTAGAAACGTTGGAACATTTTTTATAAGCATTGTTGTTAGTTTTGTCACATTGTATTGGTTTAAACTGTGGCTAAAAGAATAAGGAAACAGTCACAGAAAATAATAAAAAAAACTAACATCAAATAAAATTATTAGAAACAGCAGATAAACAGAAATAGTGTTGCCACCAGCTCTGTAGCGGAGGTACAGCGGCAAGTCTTGGTTGCTGTAGAAACATTGCGGTGTATCGACAGAACGTGGAAGGGGAACAGCATTACTGTGTTAAGCTGACAGGAATGTAGGCACACGCGCCGGACTGAATAGCACGCATAAGCGAAAGTTAAATGGACGGAACAGTACGAGCTTACAGTATCATGTCACTTCGTTACGTGAAGAAACAATGCCCAAGTCTAACGCAGCAACGCGTATCCAAAGCCTTCTGGAACCACCAGCTAACCTGTTCAGTGAATACAGCAAGATGTAAAACGCCGACACAATTGTTTGACAGGGCCGATGTGGTCATGACAGAGCATGTAAGGGGCGACATGTCGACTCCTGCGTAGCTCCGAGTTCAGCGCTACAGCCAACTACGGACGCAGAGGAAGTAACTAGGAGGACTTCCATGTCCTGCACACCGGAACACCAGCGGTCCTAGGGAAGATGCCTACCTGCGGATAGGCCAGAATTCAGCCCACATCACGACCACATGACAACCGTCAACGCCGTCCAGTATGAAGATGATGCGAGCCAGCAATGAGGGTGGGGACCGAGAACCACCACTTCAGACGTGTGAATCTCTCATTCACACGTTCCACTGTACTTCCGTACGGTTCCACAACGGACGACGCGGCAGAAGGGTAGTCTGCCTCCGCACGCCGAGCTAGTGCGGGTGCAGCTGCACTGTCAGCGCTCAGTATGTCGGGAGGCTGCTGACGCCATCGACCCGGTCACCGGGAGTACGCACCAATGTGTACCTCCTCAAATTAAGGTTTTACTGAAAAGTATTCTTTCATTACGCCAACGACGGGACCTGTACCACCCCTCTCTCTTCCTGCAAGGCATACCGTGGCGGTTAGGACTCTGACCCCCCGACAATAATGCAATAGCTGAAGCAATAGTTTTCTAATGATGATCATATTGACGACAAAAGTTGAAATTGTGATGAGGAACTGGATGATAACGGTGAGGAAGATCACGTTCAGAATTTGAAATTCTGTCCACCAAAGAGAAGTACTTCACAGATTATGAACATCGTTGGTTTGGAAGTGATTTGATGTGAATCTTTCAGCATAATTGTTGTTACAATAGTGATATGTATTTCTGAATTATAAAAAATGGAAACTTTCATTAAATGTTTTATATGCTTCTTGCATATTCCAGCTTATAAAGTCACTCTGTATAATTTCAATGAAGTTATATATTGTCCTTCTGTCTTCACTTTCGTTTACAGGAACACATCGCAACAAACTTTACCGCAGCAGGAAAATCTGAATAAATGTAAGACAACCATTAGTAGCAGTAAACCAGTAATGTTGCTGCTGCTACTGTTCTCACGATCTAGGATTGCTGTTTCTGCAAAATAAAATTTTAATTTACTTACATAATATTTCTTATAACTGAATAATGTACAGATTTATGTGTTTGCGTGTTTTGAAGGTTGAAGATGTTGCAAGCGCAATATGACTATTGATTTCGTTAATAGGGATAAGAAGTAATGTACATATATCTGATATTCACTAAGTGGAGATATATCTGTATAAAATATAGTTCCCTTTCATTAGACATCATGCCTCATAAACAGAGTGACTAGTTTTTGATCATCTTCAAACGTTTCGCCAGGAGTCAATGAGCAAAGTTACAATCATTCATAAAATGTTTTACAGGTTAACTTTGTATGAAGTGCAGCATAGTTTTAAAAGTATGTTAAACTAAAGAGATCCTCTTTCAGTGAAGCAAATATTTTGATTGTTACTTTAAGAAAATGTTATTGATACTGGATACATTTTGTCCACAGAATGTTATTGATACCAATGCAGATCTCAATACATGGAGAGCTAAATATTTGCTTAAATCATAAAGAGTGTCTTTTTGCAACACATGATATGATAAAATTGTTGAAGGTCAAGTAGATTGTATATGAAATTCATACTTTTTCACTGTACATGAAAGCACAAAAATGTAAAAACATGTAATTTATAGTTTTAGGTAGAGTTCATGTAAGAATGAATAGTAAAATAGAAGTATATCACCTGCTTTGAAGTGTAATATTATTTTTTTAACTTATTTTATGTCAGAGAAGTTTCTGTTTGAATTTGTTGCATTCTATCATGCCCTGTAAAATTTTATAAATCTGAAGATAAATTTAGTGGTAACCTGACTTTACAGTATTTGACATAAACAAAGACTCTTAAAATGTACATATTATGTAAGAGAGTAGTATTGCAAAACAATCGTTATTGGTGTATGAAATCAGAGCTATAAATGGAGAGACAGAGAGAGAGAGAGAGATAGAGACCTCAAACTTTTTCAGAAGACAGTGAACTATTTGACATAAACAATGAGTATGAAAACGAGTACAACATACAGTAATAAAATATATAGATGAAGCTGCAATGTTTGTGTGTGTATGTTTGTAGGTAAAGACTTTCGATAATTTTTTGATAAGTAATGGAATGGAATCATCTTCACTTTGATTTAAGAGTTAGCTTCATTTCACAGAACGTTTTTTCCTGTTTTCTTTCAGTGCCATGTTGCATTCTTAAGGTCTCAGATTCGTTGGAATGGAAGCTAAAATCTTTTCTGCCAATCCATGGTTTTTTATTTTAAAATTTTCCATATTATGGCATCTTGATTGCGTCAGGTGTTATAGTTTATGCTTCCGCATGTTACCACTAGAAGATAGAACATCAAGTGCAAGGACAATGATGATATCCCAGAAAATACACTTGCCAGGTC
The DNA here is from genome assembly GCA_026315105.1 of Locusta migratoria. Taxonomy (NCBI): domain Eukaryota; kingdom Metazoa; phylum Arthropoda; class Insecta; order Orthoptera; family Acrididae; genus Locusta; species Locusta migratoria. Next base: position 540,923,974 of record CM048747.1, on the reverse strand, counting down.
ATGAAACAACAACATCTAGATCTGAGCCCAAGGGCTCTGGCATGTGCCTAAAGCCCCGCTGCATTCATACTCTGACATTCGTTTATATAATTCGAAATAAAAGGCTTTATTCATTTTGTTACCATCATACAATAAATGCATCGTCAGCATAAAAAATGTGTACCAGTTATGGTATTTGTGGATTTTAGATGTAATTTAATTAACATTTACACACTGATATTCAACACTTCTTAATTTGTTATGAATAAAGATATTTCGATTCTTAACTCTCTTCGTTATAAACTACTCCTAATAAACTTGAAGGAATGAATCCTTAATATTAGCAACTATGTACTTCGTTCCTCAACTTGTCTTTTGAGCATTTAACCATAGCTGCCATTGAAGTTAGACTGTCTTTTGCTTTATTAAGTTACTGTGGGACGTGTCATATGTAGTGTGCCCCAAATTCTTAGAGTGAGAGAGAAACATGATATATTCTGGTAAATAACTGTCGACGACCTCACCGTACATTTAGTAATTGGCAATCAACTAATGGCATATCGGCTAATTGAGTAGAAAATTATAAGCCTTTTTGCGAAACCTACAGCTGCAGGCAGTAAGTTAATGATTCAGTATGAGAATGAGCGCAGTGAAGTCGAAGATCAGTGTTTATATCACGTTAATAGTAATTATTATTTGCTATATGGTTCGATGTTTGCTTTATTTTTAAAATATTGGAAATATGAATATATATTGAGAGAGTGTAGAGGATATGAAAAGCAGGACTGAAAATGTATTGAGGAATGTGATTCTCATTTGGAAAAAATTTCAAGATAAAGTAAGTATAATTATATAAATAATAAGAATATGAATAATATTGTGGTAAATAATGAAGCAGTGTTTGGGATACGACAATAGATTATTTGGAAAAAGAATTTACTTTTGAAAGTCAGTGTGTCTGTAATGAATCTTATCGACATTTGTTTAATTTGAATGTTGAAGAAGAAACGAGGGAAAGTGAAATAGGTTAATATGTTAGCGGAAGAACCAGTGGTTGGTGAGTCACGCTGAGACAGTAAATTATATTGTCCTCAAGTCTAAAATGAACTACAAGAAGTAGATGTGGAAATCTGAATGTTGCCACTTCCGTACTCTAGTGAGTGGTGGTAAGTCCCTGCTGAAAGAAATGATTTTTGTTTCAGTTTGCACCAAAAGCGACTTTTTAGAAGGGGACGAACTCTGTAACTTTATACTAAATATTTTAGAAGTGGATGGTGACTTTGAAGTAGCCATAAAAAGTACCAGATCCAACTGTAAGGAATTAGTCCTGTTATTTTACTGCTGACTTTTACATAATTTTCTTGAAACACGTAACTGTAGTTCTGCATTTGCATCCACTGAGGCCACGGGCGCCCTTAACTGGCGGGGAATATTTAGTGGGAGGAACCATTTTTGTCCTGAGAGACAAAGAAGAAAGGATGGACTACAGGATGTACAGAGTTTCCCAACGGAGCTCCGCGGCTGTCACTCTATGTTACACTAGGAAGTGTCAGTTCCCAGCGCTGCTCGCGTGTTTAAAAGTTCTCTTGTTGTCTCATTATTCACTCTCTATTAATCATCTTCCATTCTGCTCCCTGTACGTTCCAATTTCGTTATCGTTCAGCTCAATCCCTATGACCTTATGTTCCGTGCCTTCTCCAGTAACATCATTTCCCAGGTTTATTCAGTGGAATAGTGGGGAACTGTCAGTGAAATATGTTGCAAATCGAGTTGTTAGTCAGGACCTAATGAAGTAAAACCTAGTGAGTGGTGGGACGTATTTTTGTGACTTTCAATTTTTAACGTCATACCTTCTGAACTATATGTCGTAATATGCCAGTAGGATACGTGTATCCTATCAGCGATATGACTCGCGACAATAATTTCTAGCGGAGAAGTAATAAATTGTAATGCCATGTTAGTACCGTCGAACACCGATAAAGTATTAATGGATAATCGATAAACTTCTTTACTTTCGGTACCTGGTTGATTCTTCCTTATGAAAGGTACTTTTTGTTTTGTTTTAACACCCAAAGTAGTTTCGGCACTTATTGCGTCGTCTTCCTAGGCTTCTGAGTGTTTATTTTCTATAATAACATGTTACATATTTCGGTCATACAATCGTTTGGACAAGTTGTTTTGTTTGACAACTTTGTTAGATGTTTTAGGCCTAATTTATTCCAGGTACATTGTGTCATTAGCAGGATTTGCATATGCATTAATTGTGGAACGACAAGTTTTCACAACCTGTCATCTGTAAACAAAATATGTTTTTATTTACGAACACTGACTGATTTATTGAAGGCCTACATTAGCCTGGAAATTATATGGAAAACTATTTCTATGTGACTGTTTTGGCTTGTGTACATTTAAGCTGTGGTGTTGCAGCTTGTTTGTTTGTGGCGACTTCTTATGTTTTATGATCTTCACTTGTGCCTTTATGGTGTTGCATCTGTTTGCGTGGCGTGTCTGTGATGTGGCGCGCGATTTTTGAATGGTTTTGATACTGGCAGTGTTCTGAGTGTGTATAGTTGTATACGTTTTGTTGTGTGTCTGTGTTAAACAGAGAGAGGAGAGAGAGAGAGATAGAGAGAGGGAGAGGGGGAGAGAAAGAGAGAATACTGTATGTGTGTGTGTGGGGTGGGGGGCTGTCAGCTCTGATGTGGTGGTGGGATTTATTTGTATACTTCTTTTATGGTCTCAAGGAGTACTTTGTATCACAGTGATGTATACTCATTTAGTACTTTCTTGCCTTGGCCTATCACTTTTTAAATGTGATAATTTTCTTCTATTGTTATTTTTGGAATAAACTGTTGCTGGTTTTGAGGATTTGTAGGTCAGTTTCTACGTTTGTTGTGTTGTGATTATTAAATTTTCAGCGAATATTGTGTGACAGCTGCTACTTTTTGTGTTGTTTCTTAAGTATGTTGCACACTCTATGTGTGATTTTGTTGTTGTAATTAATGATGTGCCATTTGCTCCTTACTGTGTGTTGGTTTGTTGTGTGCATCTCTGTGTGTGGGATTTTCTTGGCTGTGTGTAACCTGTTTTTGTAATTTTCTGTGTGTTCTGTCCACTGTTTTGTGTCATACCCATTTTCTTGTGCAATTTGTTTAATTGTGTCCAGTTATTCTGTGTAGTCTTGTTTGCTCATTGGTGTTCTGAGTAATCGGTGTAGTTGGGTATTAAAACAAAAAAAGTGTCTTGCATAAGGCGGAAACAACCCGAAATCTTATACTGCAAACACGGAAGATACAAGAGCTGCACCATCATAAGATGATCATGCTTTACTTTCATCGTTTCTTTGGTGTTGTCAGAAAGTAACTTTCCTGAACGTTTGAAATTTTGTCTACGGACTGTTGGTAACGGCAAAGTCGTCTCAATCTCAAATAGTTTCATGGGGATGGAGAATTTTTGTGACAAACTGGCTCTGACGATATATCTGCTTGACTATTTGTTGTAGATCAGTTATACCGCCATACCGATAGTTTCCTTACGTAAAAGAACAATTCTGCCGAATACGCTCGGAATAGCTCCATACGTTTAGGAGCAGATCGAAAGATGTGGCAGTTTTTCGTGAATTTCTTTGTTTGCACCGTCATGTCTTCGGAACTATGTGTCGCAGGTAGTCCTTAGCCCCACAGCAATTCGTATGTGATGCTAAGGATATGTGTACAACGTTCCTTAGCTTAGGAGAAGTTGTGAAACATAAACACACGTTCGTACATTTTTATTATACCGTGCGCAGTATTAGGCTAACAGGTATGCTCGAAAACGCCACGTGGGGCGTCACTGCAGGGCTTAGGGGACAAATTTTTGGATAGCCTTTGGCCTAGTCACCATTTGTATAGCTATGAGATTAATTGGCCTATCGATTTTATTTTCAATGTACTTTACAAATTATTTGACGCATAAAATTACGTGAGATATTGCAACATAAAAACCACACAGTGTACAGTGTGATGTATAAAATTAAAGGGAAACATCGAATTACAATAATAATTGCGCCACTTAATTCTCAAGTTATAACCAGGTTCAAAACGATAAAAGTATCTAACTTTGCGGTTTAAGTATGAACCGAGCATGGAATGAAGACACGTACTGTCCTTCTTTATCGATATGTAGTTAAAGACATTATTAAATATGAAAAGAAACTCTGTTTCGTAAATCGTGACTAAACCACCGACTGAAGAACCAATACTTTATGCACCTTGGAAATTATTCAGGCTTCAAATGTAATCGAAATCGGTTCGGTGGTTTGAAATTGTTGATGTCTTGTGTAACGATTATATTCATTATTCTACCTATCTACCTATCTCTTTGGCCCTTCTCTCGTACATGCGGGGTCCGCACTGTGTAAAACGCGGATTTGGCATGTGTTAATATTTACAGGGTGGCCGGATGCCATTACTGCGGCTACCCCATGCCCCCCTCCTCCCCCCCTCCCCCAGGAAAAACGTGTACCCCAAATGTCTGAGTATGGTGTTTTATTTCCCTCTGTTTCTGTCAATTGTTGCCTAAAGCTGCCTCTGAAATTCTCAAGAACTTCATGTTCCTTCAATTGCCTCAGGTCCCATCTCCTAATTTTCCTACCTTTTTGCAGTATTTTCAGTTTCAGCCTACAGTTCATTACCAACAAGATATGGTCAGAGACTATATCTGCCCCTGGAAGTGTCTCACAGTTTAAAACCTGGTTCCGAAATCTATGTCTTGCCATTAAAAATTCTATCTGGTAAGTTCCAGTGTCACCTGGTCCCTTCCACGCGCACAACCTTCTTTCATGATTCCTAAACGAAGTTTTTGTTATGATTAAATAATGTTCCGTGAAAAATTCTAGAAGGCGGCTTCCTCTTTCAATCATTTTGCCCAGATCATATTGACCTAGTATATTTTCTTCCCTTCCTTTTCCTACAACCGAATTCCAGTCTCCCATCACAATTAAGTTTCCCTCTCCCTTAATTGTCTGAATAATTTCCTTTACCTACTCAACACAGTTCTTTGATCTCCCCATCATCGGCAGAGCTAGTTGACAGATAAACTCTGCTATTATTGTCGATGTTGGCTTGCTATCTATCTCGTCTACGATAATGCAATCTCTGCGTTATTCATAGTAATTTACCCGTGTTCCTATTTTCATATTCATTATCAGAAAAACTCTTGTAATACCTCCAACTGATTTTGTATTTATAATCCTGTACTCACCTGACCAGAAATCCTGTTCCTCTTTCCAAGGAAATTCGCTTATCCCCACTATATCTAACTTCAACCTATACATTTGATTTTTAAATTTTATTTCTTCCCTACCATATTAAGGGATGTAACACATCATGCTCCGATGTGTAGAATGTCAGTGTTGTCTTTCCTGATGATCATATCGTCCTGAGTAGTTCCCACCTAAAGATCCAAATGGGGAACTATTTTGCCTCAAGAATATTTTACCCATGAGGATGCCAACATCATATATTCTCATTATGACACATAAATTGATGGGCTTTGTTATCAGTTCACCATAAGATGAGGTATTATATAAATTGATTGTGGGACAATTTAGGTAAACAATGCTCTTTCTTATATTTAGTTTTCAACATGTTTTCGGACTTATTATTTATTCAATTTTAGACATCTTTTTTTGCATACATGCCGTCTTCCAGACAGAACTAGATATTCTCAATTCTAACCAGTGTCAGATCACTAGTAATACAGGTCATATGTAGTAAGCAGAACCAACTCTTTAAAGTATAATTATTTTGCATGTAACAACCTAAATATTACAATATAGTGCAACGTCACATTAAGGTTTTGAAAGCCTAGTGTCTGTAACATTTGTGTGTTTCAGCTAAAAATTATACCAGTGTAAATTGGTTTGGATTTTCCGCCGTATGCAAGACACCTGATTTTTTAATTGTTCCCAAACATGTTTCAGCACATTTTGTGCTATCATCAGTGGGATGATTTATTTTGTCCTGAAATTATGTTTACTGTACAATAGTCTTTACATTTACTTCTAGGTTAATTCGTTATTAAATTTTTTACTTAGGTTATCTGACTATATAAACTATTTCAGTTTAGTTAATATTAGGCCTAGATATATGAGTATCACATTTCTTACATACCTTTTTTTACATTAGGCTACATAAAACTCCTTAAGAAGCCTACTTATTCGTTGTTTTTTTGGTACAAACTTGTCATCTGCAAACATAACAAACAGTTAACGATTTCTTGCTTTCTATTTTTCGGTCCGAGAAAAACGCGTTATTTCTGTATATTACTTACGATTCTTTTCCTTTTCTGTTGTAATTTGCTTGTTGCTGTTGGTTTGAATATGTATGTCACTCGTTTTCCACGTTTTTCGTGCTATGCATTACGCCAGTGGTAATATTTGGCGTATGAATACAGCTGGAAGCTGTTCATTTGTTCTTTTGGTGTTTTGTTTTTGAAGAAGTTGCGCGCGAAATACGAGTGTTTACTGTTTGTGTCGTGTTATATTCGTCTGTTGATGGGGAATGTTGGAGTGAAAACAGTATTGTGGATGTGTGTACTTCTTGTTTGCATTTCGTATGTGCATATACACCTGGCTGTGTGTATGTGTGTGTGTGTGTGTGTGTGTGTGTTTGTTGGTATTTTCGTTTTAATTTTTGTTTCTGAGGCGGATGTGATGTGTGTTAGTGGAGTGTTTATGTGGGTTTTTGTGTGTGTCTGACAGGGATTAGGGATAGGAGTGAGTGATCAGAGTACTTTTATGAAGACTATTTGTACATCTCCTCTATTGTGCTAAATAGTGTTTTGTTGCAGAGTGAAGTGTATTCATTGAGTACAGTTTTTCCTTGTGCTATTGCGTTTTGTATGTGGTAGTTTTCCTCTATTGTCAATCTATGGTATAAACTATTGCTGGTCTTAAGAACGTTTAGGTCTTTCTCTATGTTTGTGGGGTGGTGATTTTCTGATATTAGATGGTCTGCAAAGGTTGAGTGAGAACTGAAAAGGAAAAGAATCGTAAGTAATATACAGAAATAACGCGTTTTTCTCGGACCGAAAAATAGAAAGCAAGAAATCGTTAACTGTTTGTTATGTTTGCAGATGACAAGTTTGTACCAAAAAAACAACGAATAAGTAGGCTTCTTAAGGAGTTTTATGTAGCCTAATGTAAAAAAAGGTATGTAAGAAATGTGATACTCATATATCTAGGCCTAATATTAACTAAACTGAAATAGTTTATATAGTCAGATAACCTAAGTAAAAATTTAATAACGAATGAACCTAGAAGTAAATGTAAAGACTATTGTACAGTAAACATAATTTCAGGACAAAATAAATCATCCCACTGATGATAGCACAAAATGTGCTGAAACATGTTTGGGAACAATTAAAAAATCAGGTGTCTTGCATACGGCGGAAAATCCAAACCAATTTATCCAAGCAAGCACGGAAGAAAGAGGAACAGCAGCAACAAAAAGATGATTATACCAGTGTTATTTTTCCATGATGCATATCGCGATTTCAATTAACACAGATCGTCGGAAATAGTTCATTAAAAATCTCACACACTCACCTTAGCAAAACTGATTTATCTTTTCATATTATGTTAATGTAGAAAATGAAGTGTGAAAGAATACGCTTTCTGTTCGTGTTGTACTTCTTATGCATGCCAACAGAATTTTGAATTTCCAGTTTGATATCGCTCTTTTTCTAAATTCTTAAGTTATTTTAGGAGTACTTTTAACCGATGTATAAGTCTATTGTTGCTGAAACCTAGATTTGAGATTATTGGTAATACACTGAGTCACGAATAAAATAGCTTTCGACACTGTGTGAGGGGCTTAATACAATTTATTGTTCATTAAAGCAACTCATATCACATAGTGCCTTAATCGACTGCAAATAATTATTTTTCAAAACGCCTTAATATATATAAATAATTCCTTACCTTTACAGAGAAATAATTTGTAACTTATTGCGACCTATAATTGCATTAAATAGCAAGGATAGGAACTGAATGTACATTTTAAGTAGTTACATGGAATTCTGTTTACAAAAGTTTTCAACATTTCTTCGATATATCTTGAAACATAGCAAGGCAAGAAATACCTACAAAAACATTCGACAAATTTCGACATATAAAAGCAATAGATAGACGTTTTTAAGTCCTAAAATCCGCATTTATTATTTTCGATCGAAGACGTAACTTTTTCTTTAATGAGGAAAAAACCGTGGTGCCAAATTCATATTTAAAAAATATGTAATTGCCAAGATCGCATATCCAGACCCTTATTTCGTTTGACCAGTTTTGGCAGATCTTGCTGCCATATCAGAACTTTTGAAACGTGGTTGCCCAACTATTATGCATACTTTTGTCTGTAGGTCGTATTGTGGGTTTTTCAGTTAGATAAAAAAAAAAAAAAAAAAAAAAAAAAAAAAAAAAAAAAAAAAAAAAAAACCAGATGATAAAATGTACACAGTAATGCCCCCACTATATCTCTCCCTATAGACATGCGTCTTCCTGGCGTGTTATTGTCATGTCTCATAACATGTTATGTGATATTACCACCACTTATTCTACAACTTTCGTTGATGCTTGAAGAAAGTTTCAGATCTATACCTTTATCAGTATTTTTTATATCAAATAACTAAATATAACTTTTAATTCACATTCTTAGGCCAGATCCATTGTTAATACCTAATGAGGTCTATATATTCCTGTAGGAGTAATTACACACGATGCAATTAAAATATTGAAATATATTTTAATAGTGTAAGATTTAATATGAGCGTTATTGTAACAAACGTTTCGCCCTGTCCTTTTAATATATGGTTGCGTATGTGTTTCAGATGCTGTCGATTGAAGGAAGAAGTCCCCCACTGCCAGCTGCTACAACGCAACTTTTGTTGGATATCAAGCCATTCCTGTATATATGTCGGTTACTTGGTTTGATGCCATTCTCAGTTGATGTGGCATGTACCAGAATGAAGAAAACTAGGAAAGAGTTCTTGATTGGTGTGGTTGTCGCAAGTCTACATATCATTTCAAGTTGTATACTAATCTATCATCACGTCGATTCCATACCAAGACATTCTGCAATACAAATTCTTGTTTTTATATGTGTCATTACATTTGTATGTTTGTCAGTCATCGCTGTCATTCATGGTACTTTATACAGCGGAGACGAATGTGAACAAATGCTACGGCTAATATTGGTGTGTGATAGTAATCTAACTTCTCATATTACACCGGTTCCTAGATCGTATGCAAAGTTTCTAAAACTGGAGCAGTTTCCTTTGTTGTTTCTTCTCATTGTAGATGGCATTATCGCGATTGTAGCATCACCAAGTATATGGTACACTATGATGCATCTTACCTGCATTAAAGACGCAGCCATTATTTACACAACAATTCTAAGATTTGCTAATCTGCAGTTTCTCCTAAAACAAAGGTTGAATTGTATTAACTTCTTCATCTCTACCTTGAGCAGTGATATCCATTTCTGTTCACAAAGTTTACGTAACGAAATGATCTGCCAACAAACTGTGTGCACTTCGTATGAGATTCGTTCCATCAGACGAGCCTACCAAGCGCTCTGCAACCTGGCCTCAACAGTCAATTACACGCACGAAAAGTTCCTGCTTCTCTTTCTGATCGACACGTTTCTAAGTACAGTAACTATGGTGTGTTTCCTTATTACAATGGAAAATGTATTTAGCGTGCAAGGATATTTTGTACCACTACTTTCTGTATCGATCGTTATGCAGGTAGTCTCCGTAACAGTGCTACTAGTACCCGCCCACTGTGTGACGTCAGAGGCGCGGCGTACCACACGCCTGATGTCTCGTTTACTGCAGAAGTACGGCGCTGCCAGTCGGGGGGTCCAGCGAGAGCTAAGACTGCTGTGGCACCAGACGACAGCAATAAGACCTACTGCCACCCTCCTAAATTTCCTCAGCCTCCACCTGGGCCTCTTTGTTGTGTACTTCTCCATAGTTGTCACCTACTCCACTGTGCTGTTGTCTTTCAAGTAGAGCTGCTCATTATTTTGTACTTCTGAGTGACATCGTACAGCGGCCGGACACAGGATACATATTCTTCTTGATACTTGTTTGGCCAAGTGGACACAGGTTCCCGCTAGATCACGAAAGTTCTGTTGGGCTTGCATGCATAACCATCCGCGTGTGCCGATATTGGCAAGCGAGGTGTCCTCAGCACTTGTGAAGCCAACTGAGGACCTACTTGATTCAGAAGCAGTGGCTTCTGTCGCGAAAACTGACATAACGGCTGGGAGTGCGTGGCGCTGTTCACTTGCGCCTCCGTACAGCAACTGTTGACGATCTTGGGCGGAGGATGAGATGACAAGCGGTCAGTACGCAGTGAGCCACTCGAGGCCTGTCGCATGTAGTTTAGATACGTTAGCATCAGCCTTTCCTCTCCATCTTAAATCTGAAGTTGTGTTTCATCTCTAATTACATTGCAAAGCAGACGATAATAAACTCTAATCCTCCTTCATTAATTTTATTGTTGTGGATGAGACAGAAGTGAACACAGTTATAGATTTTAGGACTCTGAAAGGAACTGAACAGCAGAGTCATCAGTGCCCACAGTAATAGGACAGAGTTATGCGCGATATAGAATTGGCAGTAATATTGCGCACACAGTGTATGGAAGGGCACGACGGAGAGTGGGAATTAATGGACAATGAATGCAGAATACCAACTGGAGACAGAAGAATGGGACACTCCACATCAGTAATAATAATGGGATTCAATGTTCCAGCATCCACAGCGTCAAGCATCACATACCAGTACGGTAGAGTAGTGGCTTTAGCGAAGTAATATCGGTGCTACGAACCAAGCAATAACCACGTAAATCAATGTGAGACGTTCTAATAATGTATCCGTTAGTTATGTGGAGTACTGTCGTTAGACATTTGGTATAAAATTTGTTACTAATAAGCTATTGCAATGGAAGGTCAACCGGAAAGTGCAGCGTGACATGACCTGCATTGCACTGTGCGAAAATATGGTGTCTCAGTAATGGTCCTGGCCGGTTTTTCATGGAACAAACTTGGTTATCCGGTGCTACTAAACTGATCACTGACTAAAAGTGAATATGTTCGGCTGCGTGGAGACGACTTGCACGCCTTCAACGATTTAATGTTCCCAAAAGGCCTAGAAATTTTCATGGATGGCTATAGTCCATGTCACGTAGGAAGGCGGCCCAGTTTCCAGCTGTTCTATGCATCCCCCCTCCCCCCCCCCCAATTGCCGAAGTGGCAACCAATAATATTTATTCTCCAGGCGTGTAGCTGGCCTCGAGGAACGGCAACTATTGGCGCTCGGCCATAGCTCCTTCCCCCCAAGCTCCCCCCTATCACTCCGCCTCTATGTGCGGAAGGGTATTCCAACATGACGTTACCTATATGTTCCATGACACCTTACCAGAAATATTCGTGATTTGTTTCAAGAGTATTGTGGACCGTTTGAGTAAATGATTTCGTGTCCCATATGGCCTGAGCAGAATCCCACCGAACAATTGTGGAACATAAAATCTGGAAATGGCAACAAATTCATAATGGAAGTCTATAGAGGCAGCAAACCCTTATTAATGCCAAGTACAGTTACAAAACTTATCCGAGAAAAAGAATATCCTACAGTATATTAGGACTGGGCGCTAATGAGCTCGATGCCGTGCATCCTGACAGTATACCCAGCACCACCAGTGTATTAGGAGATATCTGATGGCTTTTGTACCTTCCTTCTGTTCAAAGCAGCATTTAATTCAAGAATCTTATAGAACTATTGCTGTCCTAGATCTAATTACAAACCACATCGCATTTATAGCATTCTAAGAATTATTTGTAACTTATGATGCTAGCAGAAAGTCACTATGTATGTAATCATATGAACACAAAGATAGTGTTAAATACAGCTGACGTCTGAGGAGGTTGATACAGTCTGCGACGAGCTCAGCGCTATTGCTTCCCAAAAATATAAAGATCGTCGTGGTAATGGATACGTTTTACGCTTGTATACCTGCAACATACTTGCATGAATTACAAAAACGCGAACTGAGGCAACGTCATTACCAAAGTGCATCCAAACAACACCAGCTGATGTTGAGGTTTCCTTCGCTGCCGAAGACCAAACCCCAGGCGACGCCAATAATAACACACGAGGCAACATAATTGCATTGACACATTGAATGACACACAAATCACCCAAATAGTAAATATCTTTTTTCATACTTCTGTCATAGAGAAAGTTTGCACAGGAAGTCTTCCTCTAGATCATCACACTGACGACAAAGCGCTCCTCCAGGACATTAACAACTCATTATTAGAGCTCCGTCTCGCATGACACGTACCTGGTCGAAATGAAGGTCAATTTGGATAAACTTCACGTAGAATTCGGTTGTCACCAGACCTTCAAGAACTATCTTCACGTAAAAGTCCTGGTCGTAAATTCTATGGACAATAGTGTTACCTTTTTAAAAGTGAAGAAATGTGATTTTTCTAATAACTATCGTCGCCTTTTCTCTAAAATAGTCTGCGTTTCGATGCCTGAAAGTTGACGAAACCAACGAGTTTGTGTGACTATTTCAGTTGTGTGTTTAATGGCTGTATCCGACAGCACATTTCTGTCATTAGAGAGTAGACGGAAAATAAAGAAAACAGAGAGCACACAAATCTGCTGTGTATATATTCATAATGCCTTGTGATTGGCAATTGGATATGTATCCCACACTTATTGCGTCCCTTATCTCTCACTCCCATCTATCTACACTCCCCAAGTTCCCCTGGTTTTCGATATGCACCCCCCCCCCCCCCTCCCACCGAAACAGGGGAAAGTAACACTGTAGCTGTGAGAGACCAAGTAGTGAGGGCTGCAGAGGATCATACTGGTAGGAGAACATAGTCTAAGAGAAATCCTTCGGTAACACAAGATACTGAAATTCACTGATGAGACTACAATTTATAGAAACGCAGTAACTGAAGCTGGGGAATTCGAGTAGAGGTGGTTAAAAATGAAGTTGAATGTGCAGAGTGGCTAAACAGAAGCGGCTACAGGATAAATGCAAGACTGCAGAATAATTTATAAGTAGGTGATAAATAGATACCACCTATACGAAAACAAAAGCGACGGTTATTTGTACAGAATACTTCAATTTACTTTGTGTTTCCTCAAATGCCCTTTGCTCTTCAGAGTGCACTTACGTTTAGGTATTATTTCATCTTTCCATTGGTAAGACAGTTCATGTTTGATTTTAGACTCTTTTTCCTTGTGTGTTTTTCATAAATCACTGCTTCCGCTTGTTAGTGCTGTGCTTCTAACTAGTGCGTAATACACTAGCTGGACACAGCCATGTCTCTTCTGAAAGTTACAACCATCTGTTAGGCGCTACACTTCGTTGTACTTTTACAGATACAGTATTCTTAATGGTCCTCTTACATTTTCCGCAGTCGTGGTGTCTGCTTTGATTACACCATTTTCATCCAGTGTGTGTAAATTCAATGTTATTGCTCTACCATAACTTGCACTGTACAAGCTATAAGCATCACACTCTCTGAAACAAACTACGAATGCCATACACATAAATGTCGAAGGGTGACAATCATGAGTAACACATGAAAAGGACTCCCTCTGCAAGCAATCTGACTTAATGTAAGACATGCACTTCCGTTTGGTGCCAATGAGAAACAAACTCCAACTGAACTATAATTTGCAAAGAAGCCTTTCCGTTCGCGACATATCAGACTACGAGGAACAGCTCCCCATGCTATCGAAAGCAAGAAAATAAAAGTTTATTAGACTCTAAAATTCCATGATCACCAATTGTGGACCTCTTTAGTTCTCTGAGAAGAACCTGTTGCTAAGCGGCCTTCTTCAATTCGTATAACAACACTGAACAAACATTCTTCCAGTTGCGTACAGAAAGAAATATAGTATCTTTATTTCAATCAATAATTTTTTTTACAGAAAATATGATGATTGCGCATAACACCTCCACTTGAGCAATTATATGACAAACACATACCACAGTAGTGGCTTGCAACTATAACTCTTTCCGTAGCTTCTTTCTACGCTTACTTCTTTTTAAAAGTGTGTATCGCACCTCTTGAATCATATACAAGTATGCAGTCGTGCGTAATCATTGGTGGTGTATGTTTCTCGGAGAACACATATCAGCTAACAAATAACCGTTGGAGTGTATACGTTTTCTGCCCTGTCGAAACATGACGCTTTCCTACAAACATGTCGATTCTATCATGTCGAGCGTAAACATTGGTTTTCTACATCACCATGCTCCTACGTTGCTTTAACTTCTTTCACGATCTCCGAGTGCAATTTTTTGTAGGCGCTATTTCTCGACGTCTATCTTATCGATACGAAACTAATTCTTCGGTATCTTCTCCTATGTTTTCTACCTCTTAAAGTGTTTCTAATACTTATTTGTCCATATTACAGCACATCTTCCGATATTCACACGATTCTTTGTTACAAATGCCTATTAATTGTATAAGAGTAGTTTGAATTATAGGGCTGCAGTAGAACAGAGAAAGATTTTATTTATTTACTTTGGTGTTATTAGCGTACAACGGGGAAACTGGTGGAGCTGCCATTATGGGGAAACAGCGCAAGAATGAGTGATGTGTGGACTTTTTAGCAGTCGATGTACGAGTAGTTAGGTAATGGATGAGTTGTTTATAGACTGACTTTCCATTTACGTGACTTGTCAGATTACTGAGAACTAGCACCACACAGCGTCTTTTACTGCTAATATGGAAAGTTATACTTGAACTTTATTTCTGTAGATGCCGACGCTGATGAATAATTACATTACTCTATGTATGAAACCGTATTGATGTAAATAACAGTACGCTATCCTTAATTATATGGATGCTATTTCTTAACATCGTTATCAATTTTTAACTGTATTTCACAAACTTTGCTAGACAATACTCAGAATTTGGTCGAAGTCTGTTGCTACAGGTGCATCTAAGCGTGGTAAAATATACAGATAGAAATATATTACAGGCATTTTATATGTACTTCCTTATACACGATCTTGTAGTACAGATTGCAGAAAAATTATCGAAGAGTTACGCTAATGAAGTTGAAACGTAAATTGTAACCAGAGTCATCCTCAGGGATTTGTTCTATAACTCTGCAGTCTAACACAGAGCACTATATAGATATTTCGGTACATCCAGTTATTCATTAAAAGGAAGGAAGCCGAAACTACACATTCGAAGTTCTCCAACTTCAACCACTCTGACGAAGTCTGCACTTCTCAAGACGAAAGTATTACTTATAAATTCAGTAAAATTTCTGTTGTTCATTTCTAAAAAAAGTCGGATAAACCAAGGCTCACTTCTCAATACGAAAGTATTACTTATTAATTCAGTAAAATTTCTGTTGTTAATTCCTAAAAAATCGGATAAACCAAAGTTCAATTTATGTCTGGGCTAAAAATGTAAAATTTCCGGAAATCTCAAACTCATCTGCAAATCTAATTCAACGAATAAATATATTTTTCTTTCGAACTGTACAAAACAAAACAACTTCATCGATAAAATATCTAATATATTAATTCGAAACAATTTGATCAGATCTTCTTGTGACTTATTTTGCAATATGAAGGTAATTTTAAATATTTCGTATCATGACTAAATATTAAGTGACGTGTTACAAATGTTTTATTGATTGACATGTATAAGGGGCAGATAGTATAACAACTTAACTAGTCTGTTTAGTTTACTTTTCAGAAGATGGCTAAGAAACTAAACCGGTAAAGTTATAACTGCAATGAACAACTGATGGTTGAAAATATTCATTCCTTAAAATATATTGCGCCTGTTACCCCTCACCTGAGAAAAATTCGCTTACAAACTTGACTGTACCTCAGGCGTAGGTGATATTAATATAAAATAATTTCGTATTACAGGGACAGAACTAGGCTAAACATATCATAGTTAGTGGTTATAAAGCGAAAAACTGGTTAAGATTTCTTAGGTATTCCGTGAAATAACATTACTCATATTTCCAAAATGAGTAGATAGTAAAAGCGACTATCTAGAATGCATGAGGCCTGGTTTCGAATCGTGGTCGTGGCAAAAAGTTTGTTTCATTGCCTATAATCATTACACTAAATAACACTTCATTCCAAAAGACATCCAGCACTACTAAAGAAAGAGGGACAAGAATCTCAAGATGTTTGAACGAGTCGTGGAACGTAGAAGATCTTGGTTCGGTTTCGCTACAATATTTTCTGTGTGTTCTTTCCAGTTTAAATTGTTCGTGATTATTACTCCTAGTTATTTAGTTGAATTAACGACATGTAGTTTTGACAGATTTATCGTGTAAATGAAGTTGAACGGGCTTCTTTTAGTGGTAATATTGACGACTTCACACTTATTATTATTAAGGGTCAATTTCCATTTATTGCACTATGCAGGTATCTAAATTATTTCACAGTTTATTTTGATTTTCCGGTGACTTTACGTGACAGAATCATCCGCGAACAACCAAAGAGAGCTACTCAGATAGTCTCCTGAAGTTCGAGTTAAATTTCCAGTATCTGTAAAAAACTGACAGTCATGAGGATTTTTGTCCGTTTAAATTTGGCATGTTTTTTCCTTTGCTTCTGAGAGAGAGATCTAATCTGTTTTATGTACCATGGCGTGTCAGACCCCACTTTTGTTAATTCATTTGATATAAATCTATCAATAGTAATCAATATTATTTCTTTGAATGTAAGCCACATCTCATCAACACCAACATTACTAGTTCTCTCTCAGGAAAGAGTTTATCAAATTTTTATCTGCTACTTTGAAAATACGTATTTTTCGTTTATTTTTGGTAGACTTGGGAATTCCGTTATTCATATTTGCTACAACAACTCTGTCTTCACTAATGCCTGTGTCTGTTTTGCTACTCTTCATTAGCTCCAGATCATTTGTTGCTAAGAGGTCAAGTATATTTTCACAATCATTTACTATTCTAGTGGGTTCATGAACTAATTGTTCCAGATAATCTTCGGAGAATGCGTTCATTCAGTACGATTTCGTTGTTTTATGCTTGCCTCCGGTTTTAAACATGTATTTTCACCAATATATCGAGGGTGAGCTAAAGTTGCCACCAATTAAAATTGTATGCTTGGGGAACGTGTTTGAAATTAGGTCCAAGCTTTCTTTGAACATTTCTGCAATCGGATCATCTGAGTAAAATGATCCAATTATTAATTTGTCGCTGTTGTCAGGGATAACCTGTACCGATACTAACTCACAGGGGCTATCTATGTCAATTACGATAAACCGATTGTGACAGCCACAAATACGCCAAAATCTGTTTTATTCAATCTATCCTTTCTGAACACAATTTGCCCGATATTAATAATTTCAGCTCGACTTCTGTCGGACTTCAGCCAGCTTTCGGTACCTATGAAGATTTGAGATTCAGTACTTTCTATTAGCGCTTGGATCTCAGGTACTTTCGCAACACAGCTACGACGATTTACAGTTGTTATACCAATGATTTTTAGATCTCTGATCGTCCTATCTTTAAGCCGTACCCTTTGAGTCTGAAAACCTTCCTGTGAGTTACCAAGGCCCTATAACCAGTCGATAAAAATCATACATCTGTTGTCATATTGAACGACATAAAGGTGTGAAGCGACCCGTCAGTCATGCATAGTGTGACTACTTGTGTAGACAGTGAACTTAATCTTAACTTTAAGGTCAAGTGCGTAAAGTTTCATCAACATTAGTTCAAAAGTCATCCCGTACTTTCGTTTTCACGTTCCTCAAACCGTATGACATAATTTATCCTGGGCAATGTGTTCAAAATAATGCAATTTTCCTAGCGCGGAGATTGGAATATTAGAAAATTGGAAGTTGTATAATAATGGAAAGTCCCGGTTGGAATTAATATCATAGTAAGGACAGCTTACAACTCACCGCTAAGACGTGGCGACGAGCTGCGACAGGCACTTACAAGTTCAGGCAAGTACAAAAGCCGCGTACACACACACACACACACACACACACACAAACGAACGCACGCACGCACACACACACACGCATGTGCGTGTGCGCATGTGTGTGTGTTTGTGTGTGTGTATTTGCAGTGTGCACGCATTTTGTTTATTTTATTTGGTTTTATTTTATTTTATTTCATTTGGTTTGTTTTATTTTATTTTTATCCCCTCACCCGCCTCCCCACCCCATTCCTAAGCTGCATCTCGTTATTCCCATCTAACCCATCCCCACCACCGTGACGTAATCTTACTATACCCTCTCCCCTCCCCTCCCGTTCCCGATTTACTCGCCGCAGAGCGTGATTCGAAGTGCGGAAGCCGGAGGTGATGGTTGTTTCCTGAAGAAGGCCATGGTCGATAGCTGAATGTGTTGTATGTGTGTGTCTTTTTGTATGTGCCTGTCGCAGCTCGTCACCACATCTTTGCGTTGAGTTGTAAACTGTCCTTACTATATTAAAAGAGGAAGTTAATTGTTTTCGGCTAGAGTAAGCGGTCAGTACATTGCAAAATAAAAAATTTTGCTTCATTGGATTGCTCATGATGCATCTCATTGCTTATTACGTCGTATCTCCTGAACTATGTGGACCTTACGCCTGCAGCAACGGTTACCTTGCCGCAGCAGATGACGGTGTGCACTGGGAAGTCGTGCTAGGGTGCGCGCGGCAGTTCGCAGTTGGGGTTTCGAATCGTCTTCGAGCATGGGTGTTAGAGTTTTCCTTAGGTTAGTTTACCTTACTTACACTCCTGGCCATTAAAATTGCTGCACCACGAAGATGACGAGCTACAGACACGAAATTTAAGGAATGTTTGTATAGTCTATGGGACTTAACTACGGGGTCATCAGTCCCTAAACTTACAAACTACTTATGAACTACTTACGAACTAGGACGGCACAAATATCCATGACCGAGGGGGGATTCGAACCCCCGACCGTAGTGGCCGTGCAGACCATGACTGAAGCGCCTCAGTCCCCGCGACCACCGCGGCCGGCGAAATTTAACCGATAGGAAGAAGATGTTGTGATATACAAATGATTAACTTTTAAGAGCATTGACACAAGGTTCACGTGCTGACATGAGGAAAGTTTCCAACCGATTTCTCACACACAAACAGCAGTTGGCCGGCGTTGTCTGGTGAAACGTTCTTGAGATGCTTTGTGTAAGGAGGAGAAATGCGTACCATCACGTTTCGGACTTTGATAAAGGTCGGAAATTGCTGCTCTCGTTGGTCGCGACTGTTAGCAGAATATAGAATCGGTGGGTTCAGGAGGGCAATAAGGAAGGCCGCGATGGATCAGGAGCAGTCGAGATGACAGGCATCTTATCAGCATGGCTGTAAGGGATCGTGCAGCCACGTCCTCATCCCTGAGTCAGCAGATGGGGACGTTTGCAAGACAACAACCATCTGCACGAACAGTTCGACTACATTTGCATCAGCATGTACTATCAGCTCGGAGACCATGGCTGCGATTACCCGTGAAGCTGCATCACAGACAGGAGCGCCTGTGATGGCGTACGCAACGATGAACCTGGGTGCACGAATGGCAAAACGTCATATTTTCGGATGAATCCAGGTTCTGTTTATAGCATCATGACGGTCGAATCCCTGTTTGGAGACATCGCGGTGGACGCACATGTATTCGTCATGGCCATACTGGCGTATCACCCGGCGTGATGGTATTATACATTGAGATATTATACTTGTATAATTTCAGTGTATAATTTATTTGAAAAGTGGAAGACTAACAATTTAATCTCCTATTAAATTTTCCTGTTAAAACTAAATTTACATTTATATTCTCCCTAAATTGCACTGCCAAATCTCCCTCCTGGTCATCAAATACGTTGCCCATTGTGTGCACATACACCTGCTGTGACGATATGTCTATGTTCTTGTAATGCCAATATCTAGATCTCTTCACGCTCTGCATGCTCGGTGGGTCCATTTCCTCCTTTAAGTCGTTATCTGTTGCCCTAATTATTACTTCTCCTTTCACTGTTTTATACTCGTGATCGCGGACTCAGTGTTTGTTCATGATCTGTGTAAGAAACCTCCACCCAGCATGGGACGCAGTGAGTGAGGAGTTAGTGACACTTGCGGGGAGTGACAATTGCGGGGAAAGGGAATATGTAGACACTTGCGGGGAGGCCCGGACGCTGCAGGTAGTGAACAGGGTGTTCCATAAGTAGGGATACACCACCCGTACTCCACGCCCTCCAGCCGCTACCTGTGCATTATTCAGGGAAAGGCCAAGCGAGCGAGGTGGAGCAGTAGCTGCCAATTTCGCTTCATTTTTCCTAGAAGTCTTGCAACTTGTATCTCCCTGTTGGTTTATGCCAAGTTCGGAGTAAAAATGGTTCTATATGACGGTGATAGAAAATAGAATTTATCTTTAGCATTTTTCGGTGTGTGACATTCCCTTGCCCTTTCCGTATTTCATACATTTCTTAGATGTATTTGTAATTCGAATACAGTTAAATCGTTTTGGGGTCTACGAATAAACGCTTCAAGTATGTAAAATACTCATTGACTTATTATTAACGTTTTTTAATTGACGGTTTAAGGTTGCGTCTCCTATTAAAAAGCATAGTACTTATTTTTAAAGAGATGGAAGTTGCGTGGTAGTGGGCTTAACTAAATAGCGGTCAATTACATCAACGTATATGTGCAGGATGCCTAATACATTTATTGCTTGCGCAGGTGTCTTGATACGCTTAGTGTTCTGAATAATATGCTTTTAGGAGGTATGACTGTGGAAAATCATCTTCTTGTAGTAGCAGAGAATGGCTTAAATACTCTCCAAACATTATGACTATTAAAATACCTTTATGTTTTCAGGAGGAACACTCAACGAATTAATATGTAGTTAGAACAAGTTACTATATTGCTCTTCAGCAAGTGTCACTCCCCGCAAGTGTTCCAACCCCGTGAGTGAGAGCTGTTGGAAGGGAAAGTAATTCAAAGCGAGTAGGAACACCTACTATCTTGATTCTAGGAACCAAAATAAATTCCCTTGGTAGTCACTGCCAGAAAACCACTAAAAAAACGAGGCAGGACACTCTCGTTCGTCCATTCCACTCTGAAATAAGAAGCAACGAGTAGGCGGGATGCTTTCATTGTACGTTTAGAATTCTTCATGGTGAGTTCCAAAGGGATTTCTTTCCAACTTATAACACACGGTAGACTACTAGGTAAACTAATGAAATTTGTGAATCGGCAACTCAGGACTTTTAAAAACGGTGGGTGGGAGTTAATTTATAGGGTGATTGAGCATGGTAGAAGGAACAATTATTATTATTTAAACAGTTGGTGATTTGTAAGCGGTAACAAATCTGACTTATTTAAAATAATAGACAGGAGGTGACATTTAACAGATTTAGTTTCCTGATAGACTTCAGCAGAACTCGTCCATTTAATTTCGAGGACTGTTCAGAAAGTAAGGAACGTTTCCGCCTGACGCCGCGAGGAGCGCCCCGATCGAGTATAATTTGGTATGTGCGTGCTAGGTAGGTCAGTCGGCATCTAGCCGTAACAACAGGCACGTCACTGTGCTACTGATTTTGTCGATTTTCGAATTTGAAACATGCGATCCAATCGAACATCCCCTCAGGTATTAGGTCCGGTCACTGATACGGTTTTTGTTGGCAAAAAAAAAACTGAAACCTGTAATAATTTACCGTGAAATTTGATAAGTGTTTGGAAATGCATGAATGTTCTGCCAGAAAAAGGTGCATTCGTTTTAAAAGTGGCCGAACCAACGTTCATGATGAAGAGAACAGTATGTGTCCGAACATTGTGACTGACAATCTTGTCGCTAATCTTGATGAAACGATTCAAGAAACCTGTCGCTTCACGATAACGGAGCCTTTGGTTTTATTCCACAATTTTCACGGACATTTGATTACATCGCGGAACCCCAGACGGGTGTGACTCACTGGCTGAAGTAGCAGGTGGCAGAACTTTTCGACAAAGGAGTTTCTATGCTTGTCCACCGCTATGATACGTGCCGCAGTTTGTTTGGTGACTATGTGGGAAAGTTGTATTATTATCGCTCTTTCAGATGTATATAATAAAATGTTCATCTTAAACTTAGTTTTTTTTTAAATGCCAAAACTTTCCTTACTTTCTGAATAGCCGTCGTACATAATCCCCCTTTTCGAAAAGGCATGCCTTTGCTGCATCAATATGGCTACCGTACTGTAAGAAATATGAGAAACATAAATGACATTTTTTGGATTTTCGAATTTGTGAGTTATAAGAAATTATTATCGTTGGAATTCTGTCAGAACCTGTTGTGTCAAACAGAATTTTCATCAACACGAATACTGGAAGATCAGTGCTGCTAGCGACAAATATCCTGAATTAATGGTTAAGGGCAGACGTAGGCCAAAATGCATACAGACATTTACAATTTGATATCTCCTACACTGTTATAGTTACAAATTTAAAACTTGGCAGTATTGTGTAGTATATAATGCACAATATTCTGTGTAGTTCTTGTTTGATAATGTTTTAGGAATATCATTTTATAGGTATTTGAACTTTTAATTACTGATATATAACGTACTTTTCTTCATAAACTATTCTAGCATTAAAGCTGGAATTTTACAGTATATTTCTGCATTACAGGCTATTAAAAGGCGTGCAACAGATTTTTGTTAAATGACATGCTTACTTTCATACTAATTTTTCAGTTTCATGTTTACTTAGTTTGCTCTACTTTCCTCATGCAGGAAAGAAGAACTAATCCCAGGCACAAGATAAAGAGTAAGTGCTGCACATAATTGTTCAGTAAGTAAATTGTAAGATCTGTGCCCAATTTCAGAAGATTAGCTTTACTAGTTCCTGAGAAAAGGTACATTATATCTCATAAAAGTCACTTTAAAAGGAAACACACTTAAAGTTTTTATTTTAATTTTAACAATATTAAAGTACGCTTACACACTAATGCGGTCCACATCCATAATCTTCATTCTCTTCCTTGTCTTCTTGAAGTATTCTCTTTCCCAGTCTCCTTTGTCTAACCATATTTTGGATATTTTCCTCTGCTCTGTCAAGCCGCAATTCACCGACGCTTCGGAATATCTTCAGTGTGAATGCACCTGGATGGAAGCCTAATCGCCGGCCGCGGTGGCCGAGGGGACTGAGGCGCTCCAGTCACGGTCTGCACGGCCACTACGGGGTATTTGTGCCGTCCTCAGGGTTACCTAATTCATAAGTAGTTTGTAAGCTTAGGAACTGATTACCCCGTAGTTAAGTCCCATAAGTTCTACAAACATGTAGCTATCTTCGCAACATTTGAGGACACAAACGTTTTGGGAGAACATATCCATATGAGGTGATTGTAGCTCTCACTTGTATTTAGTGTTTTCTCATGCACACATATCTTCAAAAGCTGACTTTTGGCTAGATATCTGAAAGCTGGCTTTATAACATTAAAAACAGCAAGTGGCAAACCATACTTTTTGTGGTGTCACACAAGTCTGAAGTGCGCGCCACGTACTTTCGCGACGCGCCGCCATGCAAGCACGGCGCGGCGTTCTTACGTCAGTCACGAGCGCCCTCTGCTGCAACCCCGCTCGTGGTCACTACTGAACTGTATCGGTCACTTGGCAGTAGGATAGGCACTAGAACAGTCTCTCATCAATAAGCTGGCTTCTACCTAGTTAAACTACATCTACATACATACTCCGCAATTCACCGTAAGGTGCGTGGCGGAGGGTACACTGTACCACTACTAGGTATTTCCTTTCCTATTCCACTCCCAAATAGAACGAGGAAAAAAAAGTGCCTATATGCCTCCGTACGAGCCCTAATTTCTCTTATCTTGTCTTTGTGATCACCACGCGAAATGTAAGTAGGCGGCAGCTCCAAATGATGTATCAGCATTACACTAGGCTGCAGTAATTAAACTTGTAGAAGTTAAGTATTACAATCTACATCTTGTACTAATCTAGCTTAGTGTTTCTAGTTTCTGTTGTCCCACTGGCTGGTCACCTCCGTACCTGCACAGGCGTGCATCCTATTTCCCTGTATCGTTCTCTCTCCACTCGGCAACCGACACCCAGGACAACCGGCAGCAACGAGACACAAAACTTATGGGTGTACGGCTTCCCATTGGCTTTTACCTGAAGATATTTGCACCGTGATATGTCACAGAAGGGGTGTTGAGGAGTCTCATTGTGGAAATTTAGTAGAAGAATATTGGCCACTCTATTTGCTGCATTGATTTCAGTCTGCGTATATTGTTCCTAAGGCCTTTCCCATGCGTGTAGTGTGAATTTCTGTGCTTGTCGCCGCGGCGGAGCGGCCGAGCTCATTGAGGCGCTATGTTACGATGAGCGAAGCCGTTTACCGTCAGGAGTTCGAATCCCCCATCGGGTATGGATATTTGTGTCGTCTTTAGTGTAAGATAGTCCATGAATAGTTTGTAAGTTTAGGGACTGATGACCCCACAGTAAAGTCCCATAACCTTTACAAACATTTGAACAATTTTTTTCTTTGCTTGTCAATCTGTTAACACGTCCCATTGCCTTTCCATCTTCTAATTTTCTGTCCTACATTTCTTTGCTCAGTCTGGTATAATCTTTATCACAGTGTTCTAGAAACGTCTCCTTTTCGTTTCGATAGTATGACCGAAAAATTAACACGAAAATATTTCTAAGGATATTTCCATGACGAAACTTTGAGATGTCATTCTCAAAACATTAACCTAATAAATTATCCAATAAAATAAAATTTGGATTTTTTCACTGTGTCTGTTCTTAACAATGATTAATGACATCTGACCTTATGGAAGCTCTCAAGAATGTAGTTGTCAACGAGTTAATCCAGATAAATACCGCATATGTTAGGGAAAACGTTTAGCAGTGTCGAGACTAAAGGCGGTTACGTATAAAGGCTTTGACTAGTAACCGCGTGTCTACAGCTCTAGTTCCAAACGTGTCTCCAGCGCTTATGTACTCTAATGTCTCAATGTTTAAAGTCAGAACTTGTTCCTTGAGTAATAATTATATATCGACAACGTCAAGATAGCGAGTGGTTAATAGATTTCCATTTCATTTTACAAACGTTAAAAATTTGGTATATCAGTGTGTCAAATGCCTTAGTTGCACGAACCAGGCAATTATTAACTGGTAATGTTTAAGAATCAAGGCACTCTTATGATTGGTGTTGTTATAATTATTGATGACCTGTGAGCCGAATATTGTGGACACCTACTTCATGTCACTGTAAGCCCTCCCAGACAATAGCAGCGCCACATGACAAGAGATGGGTGCCATCAGACAGAAGCAGAGTGCACAGAGTGTCAATAAGGGGCTGTCCGTGAGAAGAGTGGGGCACGCGCACCAAGTATTTTAGCTTCTGTGAAATCCGGCTGTGGTGCCACCAGCATTTCCGGTACTGCATTTCTTGTTGGCTGTTAGTGGAGTTCTGTGAAGGGTGTCTTTGACAAGTGACGTTCGAACGCCGAGAGATTGAGCAGCCACCCCTTATGACTGGTGGCACATGTCACACACTGTGTATGCAGGTAAACTAGGGCAGACGGTGAACTATGGCGGACCTTGTATCAGACATTACTGATGGCTGCAGTGCAATCGTGCCCCAAACTCTAGAACTCATCCACTTTCATATGTTAACGCCCAGACGTCGGCAGCTGCGAGCTGCAACTCAGGGGGGTAAGTTATCATCGTCACTGGGCGTTGGAGCAGTAGCAGCGTATTGAGTGGTCTCATGAATTCCAATAGCTTCTTCATCGTGGCCATCAGAATATCCCAATGCATCGGGGAACAGCTCCTATCTGTGAGATGGATACAAATTGACGGGCAAACTTCAAGTGAATACCCATGGGAGCAGTGCAAGACAGCATAATGGCCAAGTATTGTAGTGTTTTTTGGGAAGGCATTTTGCAGAAAGATGATGCACCTGGTCAGAATTCATCGTTTCCCGGTATATACGTAAATAGGGTGAGTCATGTAGGCAGCTGTGGTACTTCTGTACCTATGACCCTTTGCTTCCATGACATGATGTATCGCTGCGGATACCTGTGCCGAAGGTAGACATGCTAGCTGTTAAACAGGTGGTGACAATGTTCTGTGTGGTCAGTCAGTGGACACCCCGCCCTGTCACCCATAAAACTTTGTAACTTAGTGAGGCGTGACCCTTTATTAATTGGCAGAATCTTCCGTGAGACGAGGCTCTAGTTTCCTTACAAACGACAGTGCAGTTTCTCTAAAAGCAGAGTTTAAACAATTAACACATATGTTAGCATTCTATTGAAGATGTTATACATGTGGTGGTAAAACTTTGTCACGACATTGATTATCTGACAGCAAAGTGAGAGCGACTTATCCACTCACTTACGACGGTCGATAACCGAGTAATTAGATAATGGAAAACTCATTTATCTGATAATGTCCCATAACATGTGTTGCCAGAGCAGAGAGAACACGCACTATAGGCTTTTGTTATTGCTGTTGAAGAAGAGCACCTGTAAAATATCTTTCTCTTGCCGTACGTCAGTGATGAGTAGACGTTTCAATAACCGGCGTGTTGAAGCCTAATAGGGTAAGTGAAATCTCACTTAATTCTATGATTCAATTTTCATTATGTAATTTCTTTTACCCAGTTGCAAATTATTCTGATTTTCGGAGGATTATTATTATTACGTCATTACCGATTCCATTCAACTTTCATATTTTTTCATATTTGATTTGTTTCTTTTATATGAGACTATATACGATGCCATACACGGTGTGGCAAATAAAACTGTCTCAGCTGAAGGGATACCCTTGTACAAGAATATGCGCACGCAATCACACCTCATGATGCGCACATCACGTGCGCACGAGACACTTCACCCACAGCGGTTCAGAGCACGTTCACTTAGTTATCAGCGCACACAGAGTCTTCAAGAGAGTTCCGTTTGGTCGCGTCCCCTAGCCGGCCACCTAGGTCACCTGGTGTGTCCCTGCCCCATTACTGAGTTGGGGAGCCCTGGAAACTAGCGTTTATCGCAACAACCCGCATAGTTTACAAGAATTACAACAGGACATTTCTGTTGAAAAGGCAGCATTACTAACAGTCAGCTTCGATCCACCTTTAGCAGCTTGCTGACCAGGGCCGAACACTTTCAACATGTGTTATAATCTATTTAATGGTATATTTTATTTCCTCTTCTATGTTTCTCCGTACCCTGTATAACGTACCTTTCTGTAGGAGGTACATATATTCGTACACAAATCACCTTTATATTCGAAGTGATTCATGTGGACCGTAAATATGAACTGCGAAGAAAATGGCCGTGGCGGAGCGGCAGAGTTTTTTCACTAAGACATCCCTATCTCTCCTAGTGCCAAACTAATTTCTTTTGATGTCAGTAACGTATTCACCAATATACCTGTAGATGAATGCCTAAATAACCTCACAGACTTACTACACAAATCAGCAGTCAACCCATTTGTCACCGATGAAATAAAATAAGCCACACACACTGGCCTATCACAAAATTACTTCCATTTCAATGGCAAGATATACAATCAGCTGGATGGCCCAGCTATGGGTG
This sequence comes from Locusta migratoria, assembly GCA_026315105.1. Lineage (NCBI taxonomy): Eukaryota > Metazoa > Arthropoda > Insecta > Orthoptera > Acrididae > Locusta > Locusta migratoria. The sequence goes on along the minus strand of CM048747.1, from coordinate 540,896,369 downwards.
AGTCCAATCCCGTGAGTCCAATCCTTGCAGAAATATTCATGAGTAATTTTCAGGAAAAATTCTCGAGAAGTAACCCACTCTCTTCCAATGTTGGTTACTGGTTTAGGTATGTTGATGATGTGGTGTGCTTATGGACAGGTACTACCAGGCAGCTTTAAACTTTTCCTCAAAGAGTTAAATTCTGCTCACAAAAGTATCAAGTTCACAATGGAGTTTGGTGGAAACACAATAAAAATGGAGTAGCTGAGCGGTCTAAAGCGTCTCGCTGCGGAGCGCGCGGTTGCTCACCGTCGGAGGTTCGAGTCCTCCCTGTTTGTCCGTAGATTAGTTTACTTAGTTTAAGTAGTTTATAAGCTACGGACTGATGACCACGCAGTTTGTTCCGATAGATTTACAAACATTAAACACAATACATTATTTAGACCTAACTATAGACATCAGCAACCATTCCCACACCTTCAGCATTTATAGGAAACCTTCCACTACAGACATTGTAATTCCAGCGAGTTCACAGCATCCAATTACTCACAAACATGCAGAATTTTATTCCATGATTTATCGTTTATTATCTACCCCCATGAGTACAGAAAATTTCCAAATTGAATTAAACACCATCAGACAAATAGCAGCAAACAATGGCTACCCTCCTCCCTTGGTAGACTTCATAATGCACAAAAAACCAAAACAAAATCTCTCTTCCCTTCTTTACCCTGTAGTCAACACTTCAACAGCCCAAGATCCTAACAAATGGTGTACAATCCAATATTTAGGAAAGGTTTCTATTCACGTTGCCAAAAAACTTAAATCCAGGAATTGCAAAATTTTCTTTTATGTGCACAATACCATTGGTCACTTTCTACCCAATGGCAATGACAAAATTCCAGCTTTGGAAAAGAGTGGGATGTACAAGATCACTTGCAACTGTGGCAAATTCTACATTGGACAGTCAGGCAGAGCAATAAGCACTAGATTGAAAGAACACCACAGAATTTGGAAACTCAGGAAAGGAAACTCAACATTTGCAGACCATCTACTAAATGAAAACCATAGCTAACATGTTAAACATGACGTCCTACATATTATCCAAAAAGGGAAGAAAATGAACTTTTTAGAAATACTGGAAATCAATAAACATATGTCAACTATCCACACCTTGTGCTGAATGATAAAACTCAGTTTCCCTACTCACCATTTCTGCCTGCAGAATCTAATGGACCCACATAAACCACTGACTCCTATTCACTTGCTTCACATCCCTACCACAGTTCCATAGCCTACTTGCCTGATATAAATTTGTTCTGTTGTCAATGGACAGCTATGCCAGTAATAGCTCATAAAATGGAACCTATATATTCATAGATGTTTCATTCATCTTATAATCACCGTTCTATATTCTGAATATTTGTGCAGTTAATCAATAGACCATTTTGTTCAATTTTAAATGTTACTAATTATTTCTTTGTGTTGTAATTTATGTTTTGTGTCACATATTTTACCAAAGTTCTACAAGTTCAATGATGTAATTATACCAATAACAATTCTTTAAGAAATTTCTGTATACATACTATCTGTACAACAATTTAAGATCTTTTGACTTGTGAACTTCTAAGCTGCATAACTATATCTCTGTAGTATTTACCTGACGATGGCGTAACTGCCGAAAACCGGCTAGTAACAAATAAAATTTGCAGAATATTGCACAATTATCTCGTGTGTTTCACTCAAAATGAAAAATAATACTGTGTATTGCACTGGGGTGATTCTAAAAGTGGAGGCACACATGCAATTCAGACTCTTTTTAAAAACCTTAATTTTTACTCACCTAGGGAACTCTCCAACGAGACACAAATTCACTTATACAGACACAAAACTCCATTCAAAAAATTTTATTTGTCATTACGATTCACACACGCCCACCTGGGTACTTCACTAATTAGCACATGTTACCCACCATTAAACGCTCTGCAACATGGAATTAATGGTACTAGACCGCCCACTTGAGCAAAACATTGCTTTTTGTTTTTAAATGCCCATGCTTGTTTCGCTAGAGTTGTAGCATCTTCAGCACCTACCCTGCTGGGATCTCCCTTCCCCTCCCTCAGAGTTCTTACGTTTTCCTTCCCCTCTCCTCTGAACCTCCCCCCTTCCAGCCCCTCCGTGCCTCCCTTCCTTACCCTCTCCTCATGTGGGGCCTCCGTACTTTTCTTATGAACAGTGTTTTTCACAATTTTTATAAAACAGTGCACCGGATTAAACTGTCCTGTCAGTGTCATGTTGTGAACGTGGTTTTAAGACTTCTGCAAACGCCGCACAGGCAGAACACTGTGTTGCCATGTTTTTATTAATTGTCTCTCTGTTACCGATGCCATTCACTGTGCAAAACCTGTGTTTTTTAGCCACTGTGGCAGTTTTAAAGCTGTGTGTTTTAAAGGCTTAATTTCATTGTTTTTAATTCGCCTATTTCCTCTCCTTTCTTATTCTACATCTACAACCTCTACAACCATACTCCGCAAGCCACCCGACGGTATGTGGCGGAGGGTACCTTGAGTACCACTATCGATTTTCCCTCCTAATCCAGTCACGTATTGTTCACGGAAAGAAGGATTGTCGGTATGCCTCTGTGTGGGCTCAAATCTCTCTGATTTTATCCTCACGGTCTCTTCGCGAGATATACGTAGGAGGGAGCAATATACTGCTAGACTCCTCGGTAAATGTATGTTCTCGAAACTTCGACAAAAGCCCGTACCGAGCGACAGAGCGTCTCTCCTGCAGAGTCTTCCACTGGATTTTATCGATCATCTCCGTAACGCTTTCACGATTACCAAATAATCCTGTTACGAAGCGCACTGCTCTCCGTTGGATCTTCTCTACCTTCTCTATCAATCCCACCTGGTACGGATCCCACAGTGGTGAGCAGTATTCAAGCTGTGGGCGAACAAGTGTACTGTAACCTACTTTCTTTGTTTTCGGACTACATTTCCTTAGTATTCTTCCAATGAATCTAAGTTTGGGAATCTGCTTTACCGACGATTGATTTTATATGGCCGTTCCATTTTAAATCCCTCCTAATGACTACTGCAAGATACTCTATGGAATTAACTGCTTCCAGTTGCTGCCCTGCTATAGTGTAGCTAAATGATAAAGGATCTTTCTTTCTGTGTATTCGCAGCACATTTCACTTGTCTACATTGAGATTTAATTGGCATTCCCTGTACCATGCATCAATTCTATGCAGATCCTCCTGCATCTCAATACAATTTTCCATTGTTACAACCTCTCTATATACTACAGCATCGTCCACAAAAAGCATCAGCGAACTTCCGATGTTATTCGCAAGGTCATTTATATCTATCGTGAACAGCAACGGACTCTCGACACTCCCCTGTGGCACACCTAACATCTCCTACTTCAGAAGACTTCTCTCCATTGAGAATGACCTGCTGCTTTTTCTTATCGAGGACTTCCTCAATCCAATCACACAATTGGTCGGATAGACCATATGCTCTTACTTTGTTCATTAAACGTTTGTGGGGAACTATATCAAACGCCTTGCGGAAGTCGAGAAACACAGCATCTACCTGAGAACCCGTGTCTATGGCCCTCTGAGTCTCGTGGACGAATAGCGCGAGCTGGGTTTCACACGAACGCCATTTTCGAAACCCATGCTGATTCCTACAGAGCAGATTCCAATTCTCGGGAAATGTCATTGTATTCGAACATAATACATGTTCCAAAATTCTACAACTGACCGACGTTAGAGATATAGGGCTATAGTTCTGCACGTCTGTTCGACGGCCCTTCCAATCTTTCGGAACGATATGCTGTTCTAGAGACCTACGATACACCACTGCGAGAAGGGGGGGGGGGGGCAGTTCCTTCGCGTACTCTGTGTAAAAACGAACTGGTATCACATCAGGCACTGCGGCCTTTCCTCTTTTGAGCGATTTAATTGTTTTTCTATCCCTCTGTCAGTTATTTCGATATCTACCATTTTGTAATCTGTGCGGCAATCTAGGGAAGGAACTACAGTGCCTGCTGCTGTCGCTGCTGCCGCTGCTGCATCGTTAAATTTGGTTGACAGTTAATTTTTTATTTTTCGTTTAGTGCTTCTGTTTCTAAGTCTTCTTGTCTCCTACTTGAAAGATTTCGTTTGTGTTACTGTTTTAAGAGTACATTCTCTCGTATTTTGATAAATACCATTGCTTGTGCGTGTTTATCAGTCTCCTGCAGCTTTTCTTTGGCATAGAAGCTTCTATATTTCGTGTAGATCTTTTACGTTAGAGCAGTGATTTCCGCGTATATTTTGATTTCAGTCCAGAGACGAGTTTCGCTAATTTCTATTGTTTCCAACAAGAAGTTTCTAGTAACGACTGTTTAGTCAGCTATTAGTCACCTGTAGTGAATTAGCGGTCTTGTTACAAGTCGATTACTTAATCTCTACAATAAATTGTTGATTTGTTAGGATGGATAGGATGTGTGACTGCTGCGTACGGACGTAGGAGGGGCTGGCCGCCGTTCGCGAACAGCTGAGCGTGCTGATGGCCGCGGTCAGCCGCCTTCAGGATGCTGCCTCGGACTGAAGCGTCAGTGGGGAGTCGGTGCGTCGCATGGGGCACCTCAGGTGTCTCATGCTTCACCCACGGTCCCTGCTGTCGAGACATCTTTGCGTGTACCGGACCCGGTTGGGCCACCATCTCCCCCAGGGGAATGGCGGGTTCAACGGCTTTCGCGTCGCTCGAGGCGGAGGCTCAAAGGGGAGGCTGACCGTGCGGCATCGCCCGCTCTGCCTGTGAGTGAGCATGTGGCCACTCCTTCAGCAAGGTCCGAGCAGGCACACAGGGGGAGGGGTTTATTAGTGATCGCGAGCTCCAATGATAGGCGGGTGATGGAGCCCCTTAGGGAGATAGCGGAAAGGGCGGGGAAGAAGGCCAGTGTGCACTCTGTTTGCTTGCCGGGGGCTCTCATCCGAGATGTGGAGGAGGCCCTTCCGGCCGCGATAGAGAGCACTGGGTGCACCCGACTGCAAATTGTCGCTCATGCCGGCACCAATGACTCCTGCCGGCTGGGTTCAGAGGTCATCCTCAGTTCATGCAGGCGGTTGGCGGAGTTGTTGAAGGCAGAAAGCCTCGCTCGCGGGGTGAAATCTGAGCTAACTATTTGTAGTGTCGTTTACAGAACCGATCGCGGTCCTCTGGTTTGGAGCCGAGTGGAAGGCTTAAACCAGAGGCTCAGACGATTCTGCGAAGATCTGGGCTGCAAATTTCTCGACCTCCGCTATCGGGTGGAGAAATGTAGGGTTCCCCTGGATACGTCAGGCGTGCACTACACGCTGGAAGCGGCTACAAGGGTAGCGGAGTACGAGTGGAGTGCACATGGGGGTTTTTTAGGTTAGAGAATTCCCTCTCTAGGCCCGACAAGTTGCCTCCTGAGCCGCGACAAGGCAGCAGTATGCAGAACACAACAGGGAAGGAATTGATCAATGTAGTAGTAGTTAACTGCAGGAGCGTCTATAGAAAGTTCCCAGAATTGCTCTCAATAATAAACGATTACAACGCCCACATAGTACTAGGGACGGAAAGTTGGCTAAAACCAGATATAAACAGTAATGAGATTCTAAACTCAGACTGGAATGTTTACCGCAGAGATTGGCTGGACAGTGAAGGGGTGTGTGTTTATAGCGATAAAAAGTGCACTAGTATCGAAGGAAATAGACGGAGATCCGAAGTGTGAAATAATTTGGGTGAAGGTCACGGTTAATGCAGGCTCGAACATGGTAATCGGATGCTTCTATAGGCCTCCGGGCTCAGCAGCTGTTGTGGCAGAACAGCTGAAGGATAATTTGGAAGATATTTCGAGTAGACTTCCCGATCATGCTATAGTTTTGGGAGGAGATTTTAATTTACCTGATATAGATTGGGAGACACAAACGTTTTTTACAGGTGGCAGGGACAAAGAATGCAGTGAAATTGTTTTGAGTTCATTATCTGAAAACTACCTTGAGCAGTTAAACAGAGAAACAACTCGTGGTGACAAACAGACCCGAACAATTCGGAACAGTTAATGCGGAACAGGGAATCAGCGATCATTAAGCGGTTACAGCATCGGTAATTTCAGCCGTAAATAGAAATATTAAGAAATGTTGGAAGATTTTTCTCTTCGGAAAAAGTGACAAAAGAGGATTTCAGAGAACTTGACGGCGCAGTTCAGAAGTTTTATCTTAAGTGGTGTTGAGGAACAGTGGTCTAAGTTCAAAGCCATGGTACAATATCCATTAGATGAGTATGTACCTAGCAAGGTCGTAAGAGATGGAAAGGAGCTACCGTGGTACAACAACCGAATTAGAAAGCTGCTACGGAATCAAAGGGAACTTCACTGCAAACATAAACGTAGCCAAAGCCTTGTAGACAAACAAAAATTACACGAAGCGAAATGTAGCGTTAGGAGGGCTATGCGAGAGGCGTTCAACGAATTCGAAAGTAGAGTTCTTTGTACTGACTTGGCTGAAAATCCTAAGAAATTTTGGTCTTATGTCAAAGCGATAGGTGGATCAAAACAAAGTGTCCAGACACTCTGTGACGTAAGTGGCATTGAAACAGAGGATGACACTCTAAAGGCAGAAATACTAAATGTATCTTTCCAAAGCTGTTTCACAGAGGAAGATTGCAACGTTTTTATCTTATTTTTTATCGTTAAAAATCAACATTTTTATCTCCTGTTTTAAACTACCATTTACATTGACAAATTGATATGTACCCTGGGCTGAAGAGCAGCGTACGAGGCTGCTGCCAGCCTGCCCCACGGGGCATTAAAATACAATGAAGGGGAAAAATGTGCAAATATTGTACTTCTGTGACATAGAGCGGTTCTTTTCAGTCGTCGTTGGTCTCGTACTTTTCCGGCCGCTGTCGATTCGGGCATTCGACGTTGTAACGGATACCCGATATTCAAGGTGCATTGGTGGGTGATCGTGCGGGAAGATACCCTCCTCAACGCTACCTGAAATATACTGGACCCCGTCTGTTGTATACCGACTATAATACCACCTTCAAAATTATATAAGCTGCCACTGTAACAGCAGCAAGCTATCTAACTCACGGGCCAGACACCTGTTCGCATATTATATAGGCGTTACTTAACGCAGGGCCGTCCTCTCAGAGTTTATCTGTGCTTGCATTCGCATGCTTATATCACCTTCTTTGGCTCTTCAGTGTACGTGATTTTTACAATATTTCTAACGATGCTGCAGCCAGCACAGCTACTCATTTGGTGGCATGAAACGTCAGAGCCCTGAGATGCTAGTGCACGTTGGCTGCCGTGCTCTGGAGCGCCAGTTGCTAATGACAATACTCGGCAGGTGCCATTAACTTCAGCTGTTCTACCCAAAATTACAATAACAAAAAGATGTTTTGTATTTCGATACATCGTTAATTCTGCTGGAAACGCTGGTATTGCATCTGGGGCTGGATGACATGTGACAGTAGTCGTCAGTGCTTGTAGTGTTGGAACAAGGGCTAGAAGCTGCGGCGACATGTTACTTGTGAAAGAAAGTACGAGAGGAATTTGTGCACAGATTAATGGGGCAGCGTGATTTCCACTGCCGAATCAACAGGTCGCCTTAAACTTACCTTCGAATCTCCTGCTGATATGACCGGAGCCTCCTGTCTTCTAGCATGCGTTTCTGTTGTTTATATCAATGAATAAAATTAGTAGGAACTGGGGAAGACTAGAAGCCAGAATGCGGACAGTTGTATAAAAAAGATAAATATATTCATAAAATAACATATATTTTCTCGGGCTTCCAGCAGCGTCATGTGGTTTTCTGTCCACGACGTATCGGCCGAGAACTCCTCTACCATTTTCAAGTGGTTGACTGTCGAACAATTGCTGCTGGCGTCCTTATAAAGCTGCACTGCGAACGGTGACGTCACTGGTGCTCCGCGACATAACAACGCATTCGTATATTGTATATGAAATTGTTAAAACGTACAAGGTGAAATTCAACCTGATTCTGAAATCGAGTTGTTAAAGGACAGGCCAGAAATAAATAAATAATTGGAATAGAGAAGCACTCTATTAACTGTTTCAGCCCTTAATGAGACAGCAGGCCTCAGGTTCGGGCAGTACTAAGCAGTAAAGCGGCAGCGTAATCAAGTTCTCTGAACCTAGTGCTCGATATGAAACCATTCCATACGTATAAATACATGACTGTTCGTGATTGCTTTACTTTTACTTTTTAGTAAATGTACTAGTTAGAAGTGTAAAGTCTGCTACATTAAGTAAGTACTAACAACTACTAAACATGAGTAACTTCTACCCAAGTTCACAGAGCTAAACTGTCTAAGAACAGCAACCGACTGACGACAATATGGTCTTCCTATTTCTCGTCGGCTGTGATGTGTGATGCTGTGGTCTGCGCACAGCCCTATACGTCCTCCAGCAGAATTACCAACTTGCCAACATGATCTGCGGCACCGTTTGGATTTGCTCCAGCCTTTCACCGTCGTAAGGTTGGGGGATCTGGAGATATTGCAGCTTCACTGAACTGGAGGGGCAGAGAGGTACCCATCCGCCAAGGGTAAGCCCTCTCCAAGGATTCCAGGTAATGGCTCGAACGACCATTGCGGCTGTTTGCTACATTCTGAAATTCAGAATTTAATGAAATAATTAATACAGGGTCGGGACTGATGACCAGAGTAGTTCGATCCCTTAGAATTACAAACATTTGGACGTATGAATTCAGAATACGAAAAATGATACGACACATCGGTCCTCTGGTTAGTCAAGCCGACAGCGATATTGATACTGATGCTCCTCGTGGTGGTAGGGGTGGCGGTTTGCCTCCAGAAACACTGGAACGGATGAATCGATTCTTACCACACCATTAATTACACTGAAAATCCCTGCCATATTCTTGAGGCAAATATTGGTTATAATTGAGGATCATGGATTCAGGTCACCCATTCCCACAAATCAAAATTCATATATACCTTAATCTCACACTTGCTGACTTCATCAGTCAAACCGACAACTATCGTTTTATTATGTTATGTGGCGGTCTTCAGTACTGGCATTGATTTGATGCAACACTCCATGCTACCCCACCCCGTGCAAACTGCTTCATCTCTGAGGAAGATCGGCAACCTCCTTTTGAACCTGCTTGTTGTATTCGTCTATCGGTCTCACTCTGCGATTTGTACCCTCCACACTTATCTCCAATATTAAATTCACGATTAACTGATGTCTTACAATGTGTTCCACCAATCAGGCCTTTTCCTTAGTCAAGATATGATAGAAATTTCTTATCTCCCCAATTCTGTTACGTGAACTATCCACCATATTTCAGTATTCGTTTGTAGCACGAGATTTCTAAAACTTCTATCATCTTTCTGACTGAACTCCATATCGTCCACATTACACTTCCGGAGAGTGCCGCACTCCAGAGAAATGCCTTCCTAAAAGATTTCCTATAATTTAAATGAATATTGGATGTCAACAGATTTTGCTTCTTGAGAAACGCTTTTCTTCCCCTAGACATTCTAGGGGAGACATTCATATCGTCTTTACTTCGATCATCGGGAATTATTTTGCTACTCAAATAACAAAAGTTATCTACTCATTTTATTGCCTCATTACCTAATTCCTTCAGTATCTCCTGATTTTATTACACCACAGTGCATTATGTTTGTTTTGCTATTGCTAATTTCATGTTTATGATATTCTTTCAAGGAACTGACCATTCCATTCAATTGCGCTTCCCGGTCCTTTGCTGTCTTTGATATAATTACAATGTCATCGGCAATCTGCAAACTTAATAAATCACGGAATAATGTAGATAGAGGGGCGAAAATAGACACACATGCTTGGAATGGCATGGGCGTTTTATTAGAACGAAATAAAAGTTCAAAAAAATGTCCGACAGATGGCGCTTAATCTGGTCAGAAAGGCAATAATTAGCATAACAAATTAAGACAAAGCAAAGATGTTCTTTACAGGAAATTCTCAATACGTTCACCATCATTACTCAACAATAGCTGTAGTCGAGGAATAATGTTTTGAACAGCTCTGTAAAACATGTCCGGAGTTATGGTGAGGCATTGGCGTCGGATGTTGTCTTTCAGCATACCTAGAGATGTCGGTCGATCAGGATACACTTGTGACTTCAGGTAACCCCTAAGCCAATAATCGCACGGACTGAGGTCTGAGGACCTGGGAGGCCAAGCATGACAAAAGTGGCGGCTGAGCACACGATCATCACCAAACACCGCGCGCAAGAGAACTTTCACCCGTCTAGAAATATGGGCTGGAGCGCCATCCGGCATAAAAATCGTACGTTCCAACAGGTGTTTATCAGCCAGGCTGGGGATGATGCGATTCTGTAACATATCGAAGAACCACTCCCCCGTCACTGTAGCAGTTACAAAACCAGATTCACGGAGTTCCTCGAAGAAAAAATGGACCGATAGTGGTAGATGTGGTAAATCCAACCCATACCGTTAATTTCTTGTCGTGCAATGGAGTTTTCACGACAGTTCTAAGATTTTCGGTATCACAAATTCTGCGGTTGTGGGCGTTGACAGACCCTCGGAGCGTGAAATGAGCTTCGTCGGTCCACAACACGTTACTCAACCAATCGTCATATTTCGCCATCTTTTGAAACGCTCACACCGCAAATGTCCTCCGCTTCACTAACTCATCAGGTAACAGTTCATGATTCCGAAGGATTTTGTAATGAGAGCATCGGAGGATACGCATAAGTGCCAACCAATCAGTAGTGTTTGGAATGCCGGTGCGACGTGCGACTGCACGAGCACTGACCCCCGTGCGTAGACGAACCAACTACAGTATCCATTTCTTCCTGAACTGTCTCAGCAGCATTACGCCTTGTGCTTGATCGGACACTAAAGGGCCTATAGTCTAAACAACCCGTGGCTTCGAACTTCGAAATCGTTCTCGCCACAGTTGCTTTTATCAACGACCCTTACGCTGAACTAGCACGTTCCCCATTCTGATAATGGAGCTTCACTAAAAGCGCCTTTTCAGGTAACGGTCAACATGCTGCGACTGCTGTTGCATCTGGTTCTCTCTCATTACAGCTCCTTTCATACATGATTTTCATGCGCGGTCACTGACGTTTTGCTGTCGGACATTTATGAACGTCTTTTTTTTTTTAAATAATAATAATAATGAAGCCTCATGTAACTCCAAGCATGTGTCTCAATTTTTACCTGTCTACCTACATTATTCCGTGATTTATTATACTTTCAAATTTATACTGACTTTTTGATCACCCGGTATTCTTCTTGAAGTCTGAAGGTATTTCTTTTATCTCATACATTTTTGCACACGAGATGGAACAGTTTCTTCCTGGCTGGCTCTTCCAACGATGTCAGCTGTTCTGAGGGAATGTCATCTGCTCCATGGGCATCGTTTCGACTTAAATCAGGCAGTGCTCCGTCCAATAGTTGTGGCAGTGTCGTATCTCTTATCCCGTCTTCATCTCCTTCCTCCGCTCTTTCTGTAATATTAATTTATTTCCTTTGTATAGGTATTCAAAACGTTACTTATAGTTTTCAGCGTTCCCTTCTTCACTTAGTATCTGTTCTCATTTGAGCTCTTGATATGCATGATGCTGCTTCTCTTGTCTCTTAAGCGTACATTTTATTTTCCGGTAAGCGGTGTGTATATTTCCCCTACTTATACATTCATCTATGGACTGAATTTGTCTTCTAGCCATCCCTGTTTAGTCAGTCTGCACTTGCTGTCAACCTCATTTATCAGCCCTATGTACTCCCTTTTGTCTTTTCACACTTAATGCATTTTTCTATTTTCTCGTTTCATCAATTCAGTTCAGAACCTCCTGTGTTATAAGAGGATTTCTACTAGGTCTTGTCCTTCTACCTATATGATCCTCTGCGTCCTTCACTACTGTGCCTTTCAGAACTACCCATTCTTTTCTACTTTCCTTCGTTTCTGTAAAACCTTGACTAATTCTTCCTCTGAAACTCTCAACAACCTCTGGTTCCATCAGTTTAACTAAGTACCATATGTTTACACCTCTACATTTTTTTAGACCCTTAACGTTTAATCTCCAGTTCATAAGCAATCATTAATGGCCACAGCCTATACCTACCCAAGGATATGTCATGCAGTTTAAAATCTGATTTTGGAATCTATGTCTTGCCGTTTGAAATCCATTTTGCACATTCCGATGTCTCTGCTATCTTACATGTATATAACTTATTTCCTGGTGCTTAAACCCTAAGTTTCTGATTTAATTGTGTTCTGTGCAAAAATCTACAATTTCTTGCACTCACTTTCCACAGTCCATATTCACCTACTATTCTTTCTTCAGTTCATTTTCCTACTACTGAGTTACAAACCCCAATCAAAATCAAGTTTTCGTTCCCCCTAAGTCTCTGAATAACTTCTTTTATCTCATCATAACATTTTTTCTGACTCCCCATCATCATCAGAGGTAGTTGACATATAAACTTGTACTACTGTGGTCGGTATTTATCTTTGCTGTGATAGTATGTTCACTATTCTGTGTACAGTAACTTGCCTGTATTCCTATTTTCTTACTTATTACTAGCCTACTCCTGAGTTACTTTATCTGATTTTGTATTTATAGCCCTGTAATCACCGGACCAGAAATCTTGTTCATTTTGCCCCTCGAACTTCACTAATAGCCCCATATCTAACTTGAAACTAATCATTCCTCTTTTGAAAGTTTGTATCTTACCTGCCCTAATAGGTGCTAGAACATTCCCCACTCATCCGTAGAATGCCCGTTTTGTTTTTCTCAGTGACGACATCCTCCGAAGTAGTATCCGCCCGCAGATCCCAGTGGGGGACTATTTTGTCTCCACAATATTTTACCCTTGAAGACAGCACAATCGTATGCTCATACCGTAGAGCTGTATGTCCTCAGTAAAAGTAACGACTCTAGTTTCTCCTTGCATTCAGCCATTCGCAATAGCTCCATGGCAAATCCACATTAGCTGATTGCATGGCAAAGCCACAGATGCTGCTGAAACAAGGCCAGCTACATCAATCACCCAGAAAGTTGCCCACATAGTTCGTTAACAGGCTATGCCCTTTTCAGAATCCACACTTTCGTGCTGCCTCTCCACTGATTCCCCTCTGCTGTACTTACGGTACAGCTATCTCTCTCTTTGAGGCATGCAAGCTACCGCACCTCGGCCATGTCTATGGTTCATGGTGCTGGTTTCATTGTGTATAAACACATATTTAGTTTTCATTGGCTTCATAATATCCACTGTGCCAGATTATAAACTACTACAATTACTTCAACCCAAGACTCAACGCATACATAGATAAGACATGGAACTGTCACTATTATCAGATGACAATTTGATATAAATGTCAATAAATGCCCAAATAAGAAAAATAAAATGCTTATGTGAGACATTATTGGAAATCTGTTACCTACCCAGACAAAACATAGAGGCATCAAAAACTTACACTTCGATATTCAGCAAATAACGGGCTAATGTTGGTAGGTAGGAGCAAACTGATACACTTGCTTGATGTGGATTGAGTTATTTAGGCATACAGGTACAAATTGGTAAAATATGACATTGTATAATTGAATCTATCAATGAGTGCATATAGATTCCTTTTGAAGTCGCTCTAAAGCATCAGTCAGAGGGTCGTTCAACAGACACAATGGCAAAATTTGGGCTACCAAGTGTCACTGGACAGTCGTCGTGGAAATCTCACGACATGACGAGAAAGTCACAGTACGGTGTAGTTTCATCGCACCCATCATCATCGGAACCTATTTTTCCGAGTAAATGTGTGTCGCTGTTTTTTCAGACTGTTAGTTTGATGGATGTGTGGTACAGCAGAGTGCTACAGCATTCCATCATACCCAGCCTGGCTGATAAACTCCTGCAAGAAAGGAATATTATGACTAAGTCGTCCTTTATTTCTGCACATGTCAAAGATATCACGTGGACTTCCAGTCCAAACCCAACACTCCTTCCTTACTTGGCCTCCCAGATTAGCAGACCTCAGTCCGTGTCACTGTTGGAGTTACTTGAAGTTGTAAGTGATTATGGTGCATTTGGTAACTGTGGCGCGTAAATTAGGACTTCCTGTTGTAGGTAGTAAGTGACGAGTTTTGTCATTTATACAAAATACAATTATTAACAATGTAACAAAATGAGGAAAACCTTATGGTAAGTTAAACTCAATCACAAATGCTCGATTCATGCCTAGTTTGACCCTATTGAGAAAGTGGTAGAAAGAGTTAAACAATTTAGGTAATTAGCGTGACTGGCAGATCACAGGAAGGAGACCTCCAGTGTAAATGCTAGGATCAAGAGTCTAAACACATCACAAAACCACTTTGAGAGAGCACGCCTCATCTTCCATTAAAATAGAGGGCATATCCGCCCCTAGATTCGTATATATCCTCGCAACACGATATAAAATGCACTCGGTTATTAGCACACCACTCGAGAAATTCGCTCATTGGAGAAAGAAGGCATATGTAATGAGTCCCCTAAGTTGTCAACCATAATCAAAGTTGATTTGACATGTAAAAAAACAGCATCTTAGAGCACTTTCTCACAATACTTACTGCTGTACACTGCCTGTCACAGCAGTGTTCTTTGATTACAGGTGCTGTTGATGAATGAAGGCGGATATGTTGAGCATTGTGTTTCAAATAAAATTTGATAAGAATCAGTTTTTATACAATTATTATTTCTGTATCTGGGGATGAGCCATCAATGCGCTATTTGTGTTTGTCAACAATTTATTCATTTTGCTCCTGTAAAACGAAATGTATAGGGGGTGGATAATATGATACGAACAGCTAACCTTTATCTATTAGTAAGGAACTGGTAAACAATTGCCCGTCTCTTCGAGGAAGAGCTTCGGAAAATGTCTTTATAGTTTCCAAAATAATGTTATCCTTTCATATATGTTCATTCACCAATTAATTCTACGAAGAAGAATCAGTAAATTTATTCCGCACTCTCTGCTGAAAACTCCCCATAACAGATCTACTATATCTACATCTACATGGGATACTCTGCAAATCACATTTAAGTGCCTGGCAGAGGGTTCATCGAACCACCATTATACTATTTATCTCCCATTCCATTCTCGAACAGAGCGCGGGAAGAAAGAACACCTGAATCTTTTCGTTCGAGCTCTGATTTCTCTTATTTTATTCTGATGATCATTTCTACCTATATAAGTGGGAGACAACAATATATTTTCGCATTCGGAGGACAATGTTTGCGATTGGAGTTTCGCAAGTAGCCCACGCTGCAGCGATAAGCGCCGTTGTTGTAATTATTCCCATCCCAGATCCTGTATCATTTCCGTAAAGCTGTCTCCCCTGTATCGTGACAATACCAAACGAGCTGCCCCTCTTTGGACTCTTTCGACGTCCTTCGTTAAACCCACCTGATAAGGATCCCACACTGGGTTGCAATACTCCAAAATTGGACGGACAAGCGTAGTGTATGCAATTTCCTTTGTAGTTCTGTTGCATGTTTTAAGGTTTCTGCCAATAAAACGCAGTCCCTGGTTCGCATTTCCCACGATATTATCTACGTGTTCTTTCCAATTTAAGTCTGAAGTAATAGTAATTCCTAGGTATTTTGTGGAGTTTACGGCCTTTACTTTTGATTGATATATCTTGTAAACAAAGTTTAACGGATTTCTTTTCGTACTCATGTGGACTACTTCACACTTATCATTATTTAGAGTCAATTGCCAATTTTTACAGCATACTGATATCTTATTCAGATTGTTCTGCAGTTGGTTTTGATCTTCAGATAATTTTACTAGACGGTAAATGACGGCGACATCTGCAAACAACCTAAGAGAGCTACTTAGAGTTTCCCCTAAATCGTGTATGTAAATAGGGAACAGCAGATAACACTACCCTATGGAACGCCCGATATCAACTCTGTTATAGTCGATGCCTTACCATCGATTACTACGAACTGTGTCCTATCTGACAAGAAATCCCCTATCCTATCGCAAATTTGGGGCGATATACCATAACTACGCAATTTGATTAAAAGCCGTTTGTGAGGTACGGTGTCAAAAGCTTTCTGGAAATCAAGAAATGCGGAATCGATTTGCGAACCCTTGTCGATAGCACCCATCACTTTGTTTGAATAAAGAGCTAGTTGTGTTTCGCTAGAACGATACTTTCTAAATCCGTGTTGACCTTGGGTTAATAGATCGTTCTGTTCGAGGTAATTCCTAATATTTGAATACAGGATATGTTCCAAAACCCTGCTGCAAATTGACGTCAATGAAATAGGCCTGTAGTTTAGTGGGTTACTCCTACTGCCTTTCTTGAATATAGGTGACCTGTCCAACTTTATGTAGAGATATTGTCATTTTGCTGTGCAAAGAAGATGTCTGATAATTTTCTGATGCTGTACAAAGCACGTTAGAACCTTTCTGGTCCTCTACGTAGGGGATGTTTAGCATTTTGGAACATGGCAGTCTTTGTAAGCAGTATGTTAATCAAAGTAAGCAGTTCATTTTCGGGGATGGTGAGATATTCGTTCACAGTCATGCAACCAGTATAGGTAATGATGAAACCAGCTTAATACCACGATACAGATGCCCAAATCATGACAGAATCACGGAATCTCCCCCATGCTAGGCTGCAGGAAGGAAGCACGCATACATAGTAACCTTCTTCTGGAGTGTTTGATACAACACCTGTTGTTTGTACCAATCAGTGTCAACGATGATTCATCGAACCTCACCACATACTTCCAATCATTAAGTTTCCAGGTTGTCTGCTAGTACCACCACTTTGTTTGAAGCTTTGCGTTGGCTTCTGTAATTATTGGTTTAGCAACTAAGCCCTTCCATGAACGTTAATCTCCATCCCTACTTTTGTTATCGAAAAAATATTACTGCAATGAGAGTTGCGTCTCTTCTGTCACTTGTATCGTGGAAGTTTTATGTTGTGTGGCCACAATCATTATTAATGTTAGTAGGTCGTTGTCAGATAACTTTGGGTTTCGTCCACTATCCATCTTTGCCCAAAATTTCCCACCTCGTTTTGTGTACGTTGTTATTAGCTAGGATATTGTCACTAGTAAAACGTTACATTGCGCAGCCGTTTTCGTCGCAGATGCTTCCAGTGTCTGGGCACATATAATTCAAGGGAACGTACAAGATTTCATACATCAGTTATGCATTGTGATCGTGTCTCAGTCTGAACAGGTATGTAGCAGGGCTAACTTCGAAAACTGGAGAATACTGCATGGCGTTCATAATCCACGCCCTTTAATTCCAGGCATGTGCGTCTATTTAATAATCTTCACCTCTACACCTACATTATTCTGTCATGTAATGACTTACCAAATTTCAGTGATTGAATATTATGTTGGTGCTCAATAGAATATTTGATATATGATCACTAAAACACACATGACACTTGTGTAATATTCTACAATATTCATTGATTTATACAAATTAGGTTTCGACTGTTACGCCATCATCAGGTACATCGATTACTATAAATAAGTTTTATGTCTAGGAGTTTACAAAAGTGCACCAAAGAATTACATAAACAGGCAAAATATAAACGTATTGTAGGAAAGTATACAAAGAACTAGTGCGAAATTATTAAGTATTGCACCAAGTGGCTAAGAAAGGTATGCAATAACATGAAAGGATTAATAACATGACAAGTGTTACAAAAGTAAGTGACAATTCGACAAAAAATTAATTACATTATTAGTTTGGGAAAAGAAGGTGACATGAAATAATTATAGTGTGTTGGGTAAAAATCGGGAGGAGGTAGTAAATAAATGTGTGACAATCATAAAACTATTACAAAACAAATAAAATTGTTAGGTGGGAGTACTATTATCTGGAATTGGAAGTGGAGAATAAGGGAAATCTGTTTGGTTGTTGACTTCCAGACTTGGGCAAGCAAATGTGTGTTTATTGATTTCCAGTCTATATAGGTAAAACTTCATACTGAACCTTATAACGGTGACCCTCTTTAGGTAGGTTGTCTGCAAAATTAAAGTCACCCTTTCTGACTCTCCAACTTCTGTGGTGTTCTTTTTAGGCGTGTGGAAATAGATCTGCCAGACTGTCCTATGTAGATTTTTCCGAAGTCACAAGTGATTTAATATATTCAACTCTTTTCCAAGTTAGTGTGCTGTCCTTTCCATTAGGTAAAATTCGTTGTGTACATAAAATAATATTTTTAGGTTCCTGGACCTGTATAAACTAGTTTGTATAAATCATTAAGTATTGTAGAGTGGTCAAATGTTACATGAATTGTGTGTGAACCCGAACATTCGTTCTTTTTTTTGTATTCGTAAATCTACTTTTAAGAACTTTAATCTTCTAACTCTATTTTTTCCATTCAGCTATATGTAATTTGTCAAGAGAGTTGAGACCCAGACTGTTCCCATTGCCCACATGAGTCGGCGCGGAGTCACATTGCCAGGGGCCACTGTGCAGTTTCTGGTGGCAGCCAGACCACTGCTCGTGGCCTGCAAGCTGTTCGGACTGACGCCTTTCACGGTGGACGCGGGGACCGCCTGTCTCAAGCGGTCTGCCGCAGACGTCGCACTCTTCATCCTTGCCAGCGGTCTTCACGTGATTTCATCGAGTTCCCTTCTCTTGTTACTCTCCAAATTTCTACCCGAAAATTTTTTACTTTCATTTGTTCAAGTTACAGTAATTGTGCAGCTTATTTTTTTATCCACGTTTGCTACAACTGCTGACTTCTCTTGCAACACGGGAAAGTACAAAAAAATTATTGAAACGGTGACGAAATTTGACAATTTGATGGGATCTCATCACAGCACTGTGGATGCTAAAGTATCCAAGTTCGTCAGGAATCAACTGCTTTCCATATTTTGCTTCTACTTTGCTATTAGTTTCTACTCAGGTAGCCTTTATTCTTATGGAATCCAATGGTTAATTTTGTTATTAACATTGTACTGTGGAACACCGTGTACAATGACTATAGTGAAATTTATTGATCTACAGTTAGTAACAAAGGAGAGAGTCAAGGTTTTTAATAAGTGCCTTGAACATATACGATGTGGAGTAGTAAATGGGAGATATGAATGCAGAATAACAACTGAAACGTACATTGTACGACTTACAAGTGACACAATGCCGATGCCTCCATGCCTACGGTGTCTAAGGAGAGCGTATATTGCACTATGTGAACTGTCGAGAACAGTAACAGATGTTCACGAAATTTTTGTGCTTCTGTACTTGGTCGCAGTATCAACACACGCTGTGGAGGTCATTTACTTGGTTGCTACACTTACTTCCAAAGACTCAATGTTCACACTGAGCTATTACTTGATGGTGTCTAATGTTGTGCAACTAGCGGTCGTCCTGCTGCCCGCGCACCTGCTGGCGACGGAGGCGTGCAGGACCGCCAGGCTGACGTCACAGCTGCAGCTGCGGTCGCACAGCTGGCCTCTGGCCACCCGCCGCGAGCTGCAGCTGCTGCACCTGCAGGTGGGCAGCGTGACACCGGCGCCGGCCCTGCTGGGCATCGTGCAGCTGCGGCTGGGCCTCGTGGCCACCTACGTCTCCGTGGTGACCACCTACACCACAGTGCTATTCACATTCAGCAGTCCACATAAAAACAGCAATTCCTATCAATGAAGAGGGCAAAGTGCTCATTTGGAAGTCAAAATCATGTAAAATTCAATCGATAAACATACCACAGTGATAACAAGTTTATCAAGCTAATAAATGTTCAAATGTTTGTAGAGCTTATGGGACTTAACTACGGGGTCATCAGTCCCTAAATTTACAAACGATTTATGAACTAACTTATACTAACGACGGCACAAATATCCATGCCCAAGCCCTGACCCAAGCCAATAAATAAACTACAGCATCTGCAGACCACAATAACCGTATGATATTAGGCATGTGGTCCTAGCTGTACCAGAATCACACGAAAGAACACCTTCAGGACCACCATCTTGTTCTTGCCCTTCTTTTCTATATGTGAACGTTTGTCAGCAAGAAAGTCCATGTTCTACATTACACTCATTCACGTAACATTCAGTTCGCCGTCGGGGGTTCGAATGCCCCCTCGGGCATGGATGTTTGTGCCATCTTTAGTGTAAGGTAGTTCATAAGTAGTTTGTAAGTTTAGGGACTAATGATCCCATGGTGGGGTCCCATTGCCCCTACAAACATTTGAACATTTTTTAACATGTAACATTGCTGCCAGGTAGCACCAACGAAATGACTTTTGCATCACAGTTGGTAATACACACAGAACAATTGAACATAATGTAGTAGGTTGTGATTGGGTTGACACACACACATGTAAATTCTGTTACATTCTTTAAATCTAACTGTATCTCTGCCGAGATTAATATAGTGTAACATCAGGTGAATGAAAAATTCAATTCACCAAATTTTATGAATCTGCAACAGTGAGTTTAACTTTCTGTAACTATGCTGAACTAAACGTGATAGCATGTTAATTGATTATCAACCGCTGTTTTACGTGTTAGAAAACTTTGGAGAAAGTTGTCACATTGTCCATGGCCAACTCAGATACACAGTATTTATGGTTCCTGGTGCTACAGGGAAGTGGCCAAGCACATTGAGGCGCCATGCTCCCATGTGCGAGGCCGTTCCCTGTCGGGGGATCGAATCCTCCCTCGGGCGTGAATGTTTGTATTCGTCTTTAGTATAAGTGAGTTCATAAGTAGTTTGTAAGTTTATGGACTGATGATCCCACAGTTAAGTCCCATAAGCTTAAAAACATTAGAGCATTTTGATGGTTCCTGTTACACAAGTATCAGTGTACCTAAGTGTGGCACAAAGGTTCAGTAATACTCCAGATACTAAAGAGCGCTCAACTCGAAATGGACATATAATGGTCTACATGTATTTGTAGGAATTTTTATTTTTAATTGCATTTATAGATTTACTGACCTTTCTTCTTGAATCTGTTTTAGCACATTTGCTCTTCTTGGTGATCAGCCTATATTAGGTAAACTGTGGTACATCTGAATGGTGCTCTATCCAATTTAGTGTTTATTCCAGCTATTCTGACATCGCTGACACAAACGAACAACCCACATTCTGCCGACACTGTCAAACTCGTGGTATCATCATGCAATCATCTTGTGCTAAGAACCTTCATAATTAGGGTGGCTTCTAGATAACATCATGACTTACGTAAATGCTACGACACCAATTTGAAATATATCTCCCGTTCAACCTAAATTGCACTGCCAGTGATAGCTTTTCAATAAATATAATCTGGCTTTTACACTGATTTCATTCAAATTAACATTTCTTTAATTTTCCTTTATTAAAATCTCGGAACAGAATCACTTTCAGGAGCTATTCCATTTGTAGGATATTTGCATACAGATATTATTTAAATAAAAGTCATCTCTAAAATTTTAACATTTTGGGAGATGTGTTTTACCATCCAACGTGCCATCAATGAAGTATGGGCCAATAAGTTTGTTCCTTATGATGCTTATGATGCCACACCAAACGTTAATCGACCAAGAGCGTTGACGGTAGACTTGCTGTAACCAGTGCGATTCACTACATTCCAGTAATGCGTATCATGCTAGTTAAAGTTACCATGTTTCTTGAAGATTGACTCATCGGGAAACAGAAAGCAAAGAACGCAGGGGTCGATCGCATTTGTTAAAATGTCCATTTATAAATATCAGGTTATGGAAATCGTCTCCGTGCATTTCTTGATGCAGTAACACGTGATGTGGATGGTACCTATAACGATGTAATATGTTGGAAATACTACCAACGGATGCACCAGAATCGCGGTGAAATTGGCGAACACTGGATTTTGTTGTACTGCTGCTTCATTAGCTTATCTTGTAAATGGTTTCCTTTGCTTCCTTTTGGCACTTTGTACACTGTCACCAAACAGAAAGGAGTTCACAATCTTGTAATACAACGAACGAGAGTGAACATTCTCTGGAAACATGGCAGCAGTTGCCTGAACGTGTTTCACTGTTAATGGAAAGGCAAGCTGTGCACTAAGAAATTAATTAAGAACCTGTTGTTGATGGAAAAACGTTGTGAACCTAACTGTTGGAGACATCATGTACGATCACTATCATTACTAACAAAGTCCACAGCAATCTCAAATTGTTAAAACTGAAATTTAATTAGTTAGTACAAAATCTCAGGATGGTATTCAGAACAGTTATTTAGTAAAAGAGTGGAATGAAAATGATTACTATTCTCATCACATCTTCAAGAATTAGTTTCGTAACTAGATGTAATCGCGGAATCCATTGTCCTGAAAAATAAATGGCATTACAGTTATAAAATGTGAGTAGGAAAATTTTAGGAATCAGTTTTCTAGTAAATGGGAACACATTCGAAGTTTGTTTAACCTGCAGATCTTATAATTGAATTAAACAGCAGCATATCTACTTGAAACGTACATTACTTACATCACATACCCTGGAAAATTCTCAAGAAGTACAGAGCTCAAAACAATTACGACTTTACTGTCTCAATGTTGGAACAAAAAGAAGGAAATGGAGACGCATCTACTGTCTTAATAGATGAGAAAAATTCTCTCTTTCTTTCTCTTTAGCCATTTTTCCGTACATGCAAGGTCGGCTTTGATAATCCGGATTTGGGGGTGGACGTATCCCTTCATGTCGCCACCCCATCACCCCCTGGAGGAAATGGTTACCTCAACTGCCTCTGTATATAGTGTTAAATGCGTGAAAGTGTAAAGTGTTACAAAATGTTTGCGAATCATGTAACAGAGGCGGTACTTCGGTACCAGCGCGGTATTTACCTAGGAGGATGTGGAAAACCCCCGAAAAACAACATCCATGCTGGCCCCATTCGTAAATCCGTCGGCACATTCGACCAGGGTCTGTACGCCTTCCCGGCTCGGATAGCGGTGCGGCTAACCGAGCTGATATAATAAGAATTATATAATTTCAACAATGTATATTCTTAATTCGTATTAGTTACACTATAAGTTTATTTCGACTTATTAGTCATCTTCAGGTGTTATGCCTGCAATACAAGTTTCCCATAATATTTAGTATTATGCTACATACCACATTCTGTTATGCTGTACATTTCAATATTATTGTGACGTGATATATTTTGTTAATATTTTTTCTTCTTTTATATACATATAAGAAGAAAAAATATTAATAAAATATATCACGTCACAATAATATTGAAATGTACAGCGTAACAGAATGTGATATTAATATTAGAACGAAATATGTTGGTCTTTTTTATCTTTGATAATTTTGTTGGCATAATTTTATGTTATATCAACGATGAGATTGTCTGTATGGATAATCATTAATGGTAATTTTGTAATTGCGCTATTACATATGATTGGCAGTGGGATCGTTTAGCTGTTGTCATGCACTAGAATATCAATAAAATTATCGAAATAATTTTTTCTTATGTTTTTTATTTCGATAAAAAATTATTTCGATAAAAAAATTATTTCGATTGTAAAATCTAAAGAAAACATTTCGATAAAAAAATTATTTCGATAATTTAAAAAAATTATTTCGATAAAAAATTATTTCGATAATTTTATTCATATTCTAGTGCATGACAATAGATAAACGATCCCGCTGCCAATCATAGATAATAGCGCAATAAATTACCATTAATGATTATCCATAGAGACAATCTTATCGTTGATATAACATAAAATTATGGCAAAAAAATTATCAAAGATAAAAAAGCCCAACATATTTCGTTCAATTTTAAATAAAAGCTTTGCCTCATAGATATATATTCTCTGTGCAAATAATGTAAACGAATTACATCTCTGTAGAGCTGTCAAATAAATATCAAAATTTCGTAACTTGATAAAGATCTTGCATGACAGCATAATATTATAAGTTACGTGATATTAATATTATATATATCTATATATATATATATATATATATATATATATATATAAAAGAAGAAAAAAATAATACAATATTTCACGTCACAATACTATTGAAGTTTACAGCATAACAGAATGTGCTATGTAGCATTTCTGTTACATCTGTATCAAATAAGTAGGCAGCATAATACTAAATATTATGAAAACTTATGTATTGAAGTTATAACACCTGAAGATGACTAATAAGTAGAAATAAGCTTATAGTGTAACTAATACAAATTAAGAGTGTACAGTTTTCAATTATATAATTCTTATTATTAAACTGTCGATGTACGACATCACTAACAATGTGGGCCCTGCAGATAACGAGCTGGTATAGATAAAAAAATTGAACGTGATAGTTAATTTGTATTCTTTGCACAGAGGTTTACATACATTAATCAAATTTCAAAAAATATTAAGTCCATATGACTGTAATATCTCAAGAATTACGAAAAATTTCAACAAAATATGTAATTATAAAAATAAATTAATTTTAAAATATCGGAAAATAAGAAATTTTTGGTACGTGGAGGCACATGTAATATTACAGTGGACGCAAATATGGAACGTTTTTGGAGCAGGACCTGCCGATACTACTCCTTTATGTTGCCCTGGACGTTCGGCAACTTACGTGATTTCACCACCACGGGTGCCCAGCACATTACGCAAGTACAGCATGCGAAGTATTACACCGTCTTTACACTGGTCGGTGGATCGGCAGAGGTGGTCCTATTAAAAATATTTGTAAAGTTACCCTATTGGACGCCACTAGATTCCTATCGGTTGGGGCATATTTGAAAGGTAAAATGTAGCAGCAATTATCAAAATGCTATGAAGACGTTACCGATCGCGTACGTAACGCTCGTCTTGACATTTCCACATATATCCCGTGGACAGTCAAATGCAGAACGCGTCACTGCACTTGAAGGTGCTACATTTGAATATTTACTTGAATTGGCAACTCTCGGCAATGTTCGCTTCGAGCCTCTTACACAGGGGAGTATCAGGTAGCCCCTGATTGATATGTTGGTGGTATACGACGTTGTGAGTGGAGTGTACAATTGAAAGCCGTAAAGGACTGGCCCTTCCTACCGTCGATACATGGTAATAGGGTCCCCCGTGCCATTGAATATTAAATACATACCGAGATGCATTTTATACATTACAGTTTTGGACTCATTTCGATTCCGCTGATTGCAACACCGTATGTCGCGAAACGCAATTTATTTAAGACGAAACGTATGTAGTTTTGCCGTACAATCGTAATCTGCGATAAAAACCAAGGATTCCCATTGAAGATGTAAAAGTCCCCCCCTCCCCAACCATTCACTGCCATTCCGGTCACCCACGCACGGATGACTGTACAATATTAACGGATGTCTCCCTCCGATACAGAGAAAATCTGTACATTATTTTGATCCCATGGGTAGTTTTCGTGATATCTGCATGCCTTTAGTTAAACGAATATCCTGTATATATACAGGGTGAAGCGAAATACACAGACTCGGGCTTCGCAACACGATTATTCACATGTCAGCAATAAAAAAGAAAGCCCCACAAAATTTCGTTATGTGCATAGTTTCGCAGGAAGAAATTTTTAGAGAGACCTTTTTTTACTCTTAGCATTTGCAGAATCTCACTGCGAAGCCGGAATGTGTGAATTTCACTCTTCTCGATTGTATCTGAGTGAAAAGGACACTTTGTATCTAAATGCTGTTGGTTGGACGTTGTTTAGAACACCTGTCCATGATGTTTAAAACAAACGGAATAATAATATTTAATAGTAATTCCTTTGTAACAGTTGTAAAGGTAAAATTCTGTAAGAATATGCCAGGGAACAGTTGGAAGGGTTGGGGAAGGAGTGCAATATAGAGTGCTTTAATAACAGCACCATGCAAGAAATAAGTAGAAAAAATGGGAATCCCCGAAACTCTCGTCTACAAAAGCTACTCTAAGGGACAGAACTATTGGTTACAGCCACAAAAATGATACATGTCAGAAAATAAAATTTCGGGTGTCTCAGGAACCATTGTAAATACTTGAGATGGTGGTAGTATAGTCGAATTCCGAATAACGTGTGTTCAATTTTCAGTACGTAACCGAAACGAACTTGAGGCAATATTTCCACTGATTGTTCCATCAGTTCTTGGGGGAAAATCATCATATTGAATTAAAACCGTAATTTTTAATTATATTTTTAAGTATATTTTTATATATCCAATCGGTTTTCGGTTCTTACAGAGTCATCTTGAGACTTTATAGTCTGAAACCTTTGCTTTAAATGTATTTTGGTTATATACAGCTGTTGATCTGTATTCAACAAAAAGGTATGCTATAAGGTATTTTTATTACAAATTAACTGTACTACTACATTCTAATATATGTAGTCCCTCCTGATGCATCCTGTAGATACGCTTAAGAATTTGAGAACATCTGTCTTTGCATTTCTCAAATTACTATCTGGAGAAAGAGATACAAGTTTCTAGTGTGAATTCAGACAATAAGTTAAAAATTTAGCCTGCTATTCTAAAAATATATACCCAACAAAAATAACGAAAGACCTCATTTCAACAAATAATAAAATATGAAAAGTTGTTTTACGAGATTATTTGCTTCCCTATTTCGTACTGGAAAAAAATCCTTTGCGAGATCCCGTCTTCAGTATCGCTGAAGTGTTTGGGATCCCACCAGGCAAGTTTAAAGAAAGACTTATAAGCAATTTATAGACGTGCTGTTTGTTTTTGTTTATGGCAGGTTAGATCAATACACGAGTCGAACAGACATCTTTCTCGAACTCTAATGGGAATCACTAGAAGAAAGGCAACTTTCTGTTTCGAGAAACATCGTTACGGAAATTTCGTGCTGCGTAATTTAAAGCTGACCACAGAACGACTCTGCAGCCTACATTTCGCGTATATATCACAGAAATAAGTTAAGAAAAATCAAGAATTGCACAAAGGGCTACAAGCGCTCCTTTTTTCCCTCGTTCTGTTTGGGAGTGGAACTGAAAGGGAAGTGACTAGTTGGGGTAGGAGGTGCCCTCCGCCTCGCACCTTAGGGTAGATTGTGGTGCATGCATGTAGATGTCTAGGCGTACAGGCAGTTGAAACTAGATGCTCGAAATATAGTTACCCGGTTTTACTGTCTCACTGAATACGTTCTGTTTGTGAGGGAATTTTGCACTATGCATACGACACAAATATTTATGTGTACTGAAAGGCAATTAGCACCTCCTAAACCATACTAAACACTTCGCGATACTTTTCCGAAAACAAGGCAGTATCATACTGTCATTAGAGGAAATCTTTTTGGATAAGAAGCGCGCACTGGAAGAGCATCACAGGTGTAGTCGTAGGTGATTTTTGCCGAAACTCCCTACGTTTGAACTGAATATACTATGCAACCTTAGTTTTTACAAGATAGCAATGAGTTGCAGTATTTTAGTTACGACTGGTTTGAGGTAATTGTTGCGATTCTTGAGGTGTATAATTGTGTCTCAAAGTCACGGTTGCAAAATACTGACACGAATAATTTACAGACGAATGGGAAAACTGGTGGAATCCGACCTTGGGGAAGATCAGTTTGGATTTAAGAGAAATGTTGGAACACAGGAGGCAATACATTACGACTTATCTTAGAAGATAGGCTAAGGAAAGACAAACATACCTTTTTAGCATTTGTAGATATGGAGAGAGCTTTTGAAAATGTCGACGGAATACATTGTTTCAAATTCTGAAGGTAGCAGGGTTACAATATAGGGACCGAAGACTTATACTCAACTTATACAAAAACCAAACACGGTTATTAGAGTCCAAGGGCATGAAAGGGAGGCACAGGTTGGGAAGGGTGTAAGACAGGGTTGTAGCCTTTCGCCATTGTTGTTCAATCTGTACATTGAGCAAGCAGTGAAGGAATGCAAGGAGAAATTTGGAGATGGAATTAAAGTTCAGGGGGAAGAAATAAAAACTTTGCTGTTTGCCAATGACATAGTAATCATGTCAGAGACCGCAAAGGATTGGGAAGAGCAATTGAATGGAATGGACAGTGTCTTGAAAAGAGGTTATAAGATGAACATCAACAAGAGTAAAACAAGAATAACGGAATGTAGCGTCAGAAAATCAGGCGATGCTGAAGGAATTAAATTAGGTAATGAGGCAATAAAAGTAGTAGACGAGTTTTGTTACTTGGGTAGCAAGATGACATCTGATGGCCGAAATAAAGAAGATATAAAATGCAGAATCGCTATGGGAAGAAAAGCGTTTCTGAAGCGTAAAGGGTTGACATACAATATTAATTTAAATGTTAGGAAGTCCTTTCTGAAGGCATTTGTCTGGAGTGTAGCATTGTATGGGAGTGAAACATGGACGATAAGGAGTTCAGACAAAAAGATGATAGAAGCTTTTGAAATGTGGTTTAAAGACGAATGATGAAAATTAGATGGGTAGATCACGTAACTAATGAGGAGTTGCTCAAAAGATTTGGGGAGAGAAGGAATTTCTGGCGTGATCTGACTAAGAGAAGGGTAGGTTGGTGGGATACATCCTGAGACATCAAGGAATCGTCAACTTAGCATTAGAAGGAAGTGTGTGGGGTAAACATCGTAGAGGGAGACCGAGGGACGAATAGAGTAAGCAGATTCAAAGGTTTGTAGGTTGCCGAAAGCATTCTCAGATGAACAGACTTGCACAGGACAGTGTAGCGCGGAGAGCTGCATCAAACCAGTCTGCGGACTGAAGACCACAGCAACAACCACATTAGATCTAAACTTGATGAAATTACAATATGTCATAATCAAAGCACTTGACGTGTCATTAAAATACGTTGAACGAGAACATATAGGACACGAAGCACTTGACGTATCATTAAA
The DNA here is from genome assembly GCA_026315105.1 of Locusta migratoria. Taxonomy (NCBI): domain Eukaryota; kingdom Metazoa; phylum Arthropoda; class Insecta; order Orthoptera; family Acrididae; genus Locusta; species Locusta migratoria. Next base: position 540,867,558 of record CM048747.1, on the reverse strand, counting down.
ATACGTTGGCAGCGGCGGATTAGCCGTGCGCACTGCGGCGCCGTGCTGCGGTGCGCGCGGCCGTTCGCCGCCTGTGGCTCGAGTTCTCCTCTGGCATGGGTGTTTGTTCTCCTCCCGTTAGTTTACCTTAGTTCAAGTAGTTTGTAAGCTAGGGACTAATGACCAAGCAGCTGAAGCCGATAGATTTACAAACATTTGAACATTTAAAATACGTTCAACGGAACGTATATAAAGCCGGCCGTGGTGGCCGAGGAGACTGAGGCGCCCCAGTCACGGTCTACACTGCTACTACGGTCGGGGGTTCGAATCCCCCCTCGGGCATGGATATTTGTGCCGTTTTTAGTATAAGATAGTTGATAAGTAGCTTGTAAGTTTAGGGACTGATAACCCCGTAGTTAAGTCCCACAAACATTAAGAACATTAAGAAGAACGTATATAAAACAGTTATACACCTGATAAAGGGCCATATTTGCAAAATCCCGGTCATAAGTAAAGAATACCATTTGCAGTTGCCCACAGCTTTACACCGTTAAAACACCTGAGCGAACATAAAAGGAACTGCCGCTCAGGACATACTTATAAATCGGCCGTAGCGGAACATGCTTATCACAAAGGTGACCGTGAAATAAAGTTTAACGATAGACCGATATGGCAAAGACATCTCATTATTATGCTTGTATGTACAGAGTGTCCTTAGAGATTTTCAAACGCCGAAATAATTTTATCAGGAAAGAGGAAGGTGTTAAAGTGCATAACATTTGGATGTCAACATCGCAGCGATAATATGATGCGCGTTTATTTTGAATCAACCACTATGGTCGGGGGTTCGGATCCTCCCTCGGGCATGGATATTTGTGCCGTCCTTAGGATAAGCTAGTTGATAAGTAGTTTGTAAGTTTAGGGACTGATTACCCCGTAGTTAAGTCCCATAAGCTATACAAACATTTGAATTTTTGAATCAAAATGTTGACAAAATTAGATACGATAGAGCAGACGACGACACGTAAATGACAGTGGTGCCCTCTGGATGGCCTATGTATACGGTGCTCACTCGAATGAAAACAAAGGAATCTTAGGGTTTAACGTCCCGTCGACAGTGTGGTCATTAGAGACGGAGCTCACGCTCGTATGTTTCGGTAAGGATGGGGGAAGGAAATCGACCGTGCCCTTTGAAAGGAACCATCCCGGCAATTGCCTGGAGTGCTTTAGGGAAATCACGGGAAACCTAAATCGGAATAGCCGAAGGTGCTCACTCGAGATCTGCTTGCAGTTTTCCGCTTCACCTCTGAAAAAGGAACCTCCCCATCGCACCCCCTCCCCTCAGCTTTATTTTTTAAGTTAGTGCAGTGGATAGGACTTGAAAAACTGAACACATCAGTCGCGAAAACAGGAAGAAGTTGTGTGGAACAATGAAAAAAATAAGCGAAGTATAAAAACTGAGAAGTCCATGCGAAAGGTAAGCAACGAAAAGCACGCCCTGACCCCAGGAGTGCTGTGGTCCTGTGGCTAGTGTGAGGAGCTGCGGAGCGAGCATTACGACAACCGAAAATTTTGATTTTTTAAATTTTTTTCATTTTCAGAAAATTATTTTCTGTCCGTCCGTCCGATGCGAGGTAACTGCGCCGTAGTACGGGGACATGTTCAGATTTGCTTGTACATTTGCAGGATTTGACAGTCTACACCTGGAAAAATTCGAAAACATTAAAACATGTTTTAACAGCCCACAGGAAAAACTGTGCGATTGTAAAACTGTTGCATTCAATTGTTGCAGCTTATGTGACAATTTCTTATGTTTTCATCACTTTTGTGGTAGTGATTATCACATCCACAAGGAAACCTAAATCGGGACCTTTACCCATTCACCAAGTGTACAAGGTAGGTGGGTCGACAAGAGATTCCTGTCATATGACGCATATACCGTCACCAGTGTCGTGTAGAATACATCTACATCTACATGGGATACTCTGCAAATCACATTTAAGTGCCTGGCAGAGGGTTCATCGACCACTATTATAATATTTATCTCCCATTCCATTCTCGAATAGCGCGCGGGAAGAAAAAACTCCTGAATCTCTCCGTTCGAGTTCTGATTTCTCGTATTTTATTCGGATGATCATTTCTACCTATGTAAGTGGGAGCCAACAATATATTTTTGCATTAGGAGGAGAATGTTGGCGATTGGAGTTTCGTAAGTAGCCCACGCCGCAGCGATAAGCGCCTTTGTTGTAATGATTCCCATCCCAGATCCTGTATCATTTCCGTAACGCTGTCTCCCCTGTATCGTGACAATACGAAACGAGCTGCCCTTCTTTGGACTTTTTCGATATCCTCCGTCAAACCCACCTGATAAGGATCCCACACTGGGCAGCAATATTCCAAAAATGGATGGACAAGCGTAGTGTTTCCAGTTTTTCTTGTAGTTCTGTTGCATGTCGTCAGGATTCTGCCAATAAAATGCAGTCTCTGGTTCGCCTTTCCCAGGACATTATCTACGTGTTCTTTCCAATTTAAGTCTGAACTAATAGTAATTCCTAGGTATTATGTGGAGTTTACGGCCTTCACTTTTGATTGATTTATCTTGTAAACAAAGTTTGACGGATTTCTTTTCGTACTCATGTGGACGACTTCACTCTTGTCATTATTTAGAGTCAATTGCCAATTTTTACACCATACTGATATCTTATTCAGATCGTTCTGCAGTTGATTTTGATCTTCAGGTGATTTTACTAGACGGTAAATGACGACCTAAGAGAGCTACTTAGATTTTCCCCTAAATCGTTTATGAAAATAAGGAACTGCAGAGGACCAATAACATTACCCTGTGGAACACCCGATATCGCCTCTGTTTTAGTCGATGCCTTACCATCGATTACTACGGACTGTGCCCTTTCTGACAGGAAATCCCCTAGCCAATCGCAAATTTGGGGCGATATACCATAACCATGAAATTTAATTAATAGCCGTTTGTGAGGTACGGTGTCAAAAGCCTTCTAGAAAGCAAGAAATACGGAATCGATTTGCGAACCCTTGTCGATAGCACCCATCACTTCGTGAGAATAAAGAGCTGGATGTCTTTCGCATGAACGATATTTTCGAAATCTGTGTTGACCTTCGGTCAATAGATGTGTTTTGCTGTGGAGGAATCGGGTGACCTATCACCTTGCGAGCAAATGTTTTAGGTTCCCATTGGAGAGGCATTTCCTTTCGTCTGCTAAACGCACGGTTTTGCGGTGCGGTCCCGAAACACAAACACTAACAGAGACAGAGAGGTCAATGAACAGACTGACAGATCATAATTTTGCGAGAATAAAATATTAAATTTTTTGCTAGAAGGAAGTCTTCAACCAAAGACCTCTCGCTCTGCACCTCCTTACAGTAGCCAGGGGACAACAGCTCTCCTACGTTCACAGTATGCTCGACGTTGACTGTCTGTTGCGTGAAGCATTCAGTTATTATATTTGGTTATTTTTTTCATAGTTCCACACAACCTCTTCCAGTTTTCTCGATTGCTCTGTGTTCAGTTTTTCACTGCGCCAACTTATAACTAAATTTGAGGGGGTTTGCGATGGGGAGGTTCCCTTCTGAGTATGCCTTCCGCAGTCGAAGGCGAAAGGTCAGGGGAAAGTTTTACGTATGGACCACGACGGCATCTCGGCCTGGAAGTTTCAAGTTATGAGAACTCCTTGCGTGAAAGCCTTCATTGTATGATGAGATATATTGGTCTCAAGTGTAGCTGCGAATGCTAGAGATGCCAAAAATTCTGATCGTAACGATTTTACAGGGTGTCCAGAAAAGGACTCCCTGATTTCAAAATTAAACATCTCGAAAACAAAGATCGATAGAGGAATGTAGTAAACGGTGTGTTTACTGTGAAAGCTGTAAGAAGTTTATACAGCAGTTTGAAATAATAGTTACAAAAGCTGCTAACAGATGGCACTGTAATCGCCATACGTATTGCCTGGTATAAATAGTGATCCGAAGCCCAGAGCGATCAGTTCCACTATTGAAACGTGAAAGAAGGTTAGCGTACCGAAGGAAGAGATTAAAACCATGTACCCCATTGAACAACGCGTTTTTCTGGTGCTAGAGTATCACAGGTTAGAAGAGAGTCTTACGGCAACAAGGCGAAGTTTTCAAGCACGATTTAATGTTCCAAAAGGACCCGATGTGAAAATAATTCGTACGCTCTTCGCAAAATTTCAACGAACAGGCAGCGTAACTGATAATCTAGTGGGGTATGTTGGCCGCAAGCAAACCGCAATTACGCCTGAAAATATAGCCACAGTTTCTGGAATTATTCAGTGAAATCCAATGTCATCCGTCCTTAGAATTGCATCTGAGACTGGTTTGAAGCGTTCCAGCACACAGAAAATACTGAGAAAGAGCCTACACATGTTTCCATTCAAAATGTAACGCACCAGGCCATACCCGTACGAGCTGTGCAACAAAGGGTTGCCTTTGCTAATCAGATACTCTAAATGTTAGATAGTGAAGGATTTGATGTTGGCTGCATCTGGTTTACAGAAGCACACTTCCACCTGAATGGATACGTGATTAATCAGAACTAGCGATTTTGGGGTTCTGAAAAGCCATATTGGTGTGAAGCGATACCGCTGTATTCTCCTAAAGTTACTGTGTGGGTTGCAGTATGCAGCAGAGGCATTGTTGGCCCTTTTCTCATTCGAGAAACGGACACCGGTGCACGTTACGTTCCAATTTTGGAACAATTTGTCGCCACACGGCAAGCGTTAGAGGATCGACCAGGTACTGAATGGTTTATGCAATATGGAGCCCGACCACATCAGACCGAACAAGTGTTTCGCTTTCTTGAGGAATACTTCGGGAATCGAGTCATTGCTTTGGTATGTTCCCAATTTACTGGTGTCGGCATGGATTGGCCTTCATATTCACCGGATTTGACTCCCTGTGACCTTGTTTTGTGGGGCACAGTGAAAGACAAGGTCTATCCGAAGCATCCCGCCGCGCTGGACGAGCTTGAATTGGCGATCTCTGTGGCATGTGGATCCATTTTGGTTGAGACACTACGAAATTCGCCCATTTCATCCTTCGTTTGCGCCACCTCTGTAGCGAAAATGGTGAACATTTTGAAAACATTGTGATGTGATTGTTTGCAAAGAGTGTTATCATACGACTATTTCACTTATGTATGCTGATATGAGCTGTGCAGCGTACAGTGCCATCTGTTAGCAGCTTTATTTCAAACTGCTGTATAAACTTCTTACAGCTTTCACAATAAACATACCGTTTACTTAATTCCTCTATCGATCTTTGTTTTCGAGATATTTAATTTTGAAATCAGAGAGCCCTTTTCTGGACATCCTGTATCATCATTCTAAAGTGTAATGTAAAGTATAGTTAATATTTGTGGTAACATAATTGGTTTTCATTTTTTAATATCACATTTTTCTAAAACTCTTCATATATTAGGCAACTTTCCTACGTACTATATTCGTCCAAGACACACTGGTGCGACCCCAGGTCTTACGTTGTGGGTGCGTTAAGCTAGAACTGACGTTCACATCTGTGGAGGAGAAACTGAGAAGCGCTCCACACGTGCAGAACGCTGAAAGACGCGTTCTTTTGCAATTCTATCAACAGCTGATGTGTGGTTCCAAGAGGATACTGCTCGCCCACACATTGCGAGGGAAAACGTTCTTTGCAAGACGCGCGGCATCTTCCTCGAGTAGCACGATCTTCAGACTTTCCTCCTATAGAGTATTTTCTCTCTGAATGATCGATACCTGTATCAGTGCCTGTCGCTATTCGTGGGGGCTACACCATGTACTGATTCGGATATTTCAGCGTGGATCGACCCGTAGTATCTTAGTACTGCTTGAAATATTGAGCTCTAAATGTAATCATTTCATGGACTACAGCTGCACTTTTGAGCAATGAATGTTTAATTAATTCGAAAATTCTAAAGGGGAACTAATTTTTAACTATGGGAACGTAGTGATATGTATTACACATCCGACACGGAATGAGATTTTGAGCTGCTATTTGTGTAGAGAATCTGGGCTGGTTTACAGCACAGTGAACATGGTTGCAAACTGTAAGATGTCGCTGCGGGAATGGAAGAAATTACTTTTTATTTTTAAAAATAAATTGCTACGGAGTTAGGAGAGTGGAAAGGTGGAGAGGGATTCCGTGAATATCATGATATTGGCAAAATATAGCTAGGCAAGCTGTCTCAGTAATGATGTCCGAGTTCTAGGAATAAGCTCTGGATAGAGTTATTTACTACGATCAATCTGTGGGTGTGTGTGGGGGTGTTTGTGGAACTCTGGCAGCATCTGTTTGGTCCTTGGTAAGGGTGGTAAGTCTGCTGTTTTCCTTATAGTAGATACTATCTTTTCAGGAATGTGAAAGTCGTAAAAGCTATGAAAGTATTTCCTTATTTCTGCTGTTACGAAGACGAAAAAGAGCAAAGTGTATTAACTAGCGATGTATAGAAGGCGATAAAATACATGAAGAGTAGGAAACTTACAGGAGATGACGACATACCGGTGGATTTGCTTAAAGATATCGGAAATGACAGTTTGAAAGGTCTGACACAACTCATAAACAAAATCTACGAAACTAGAGAATGGCCAAAAGAATTTTTTGACGTAACAATGGATACTCTTGAGAAGAAAAAGCAAGCCAAGAAGTGTAGTGATCATAGAACAATTAGTCTGATCTCACATGTGGCAAAGATCATAGCAAAGTTACTAAATGCATGGTTAGAACACAAAATTGAAGAAGTGATGGGAGAAGATCAGTTTGGCTTTAGGAATGAAAATGGAACCAGAGACGCCATTGGCATGATGAGGATATTGTCGGAGAGAATTTTGGCCGTTAACGAAGAAAAATGCGCGTGTTTTATAGACTGGCAGAAGGCCTTTGACAGAGTCTATTGGAATATATTGATGAACATCCTTAAGGAGATAGGTATCAACTGAAGAGGTCGGAGACTAATTAAGAATTTGCATCTGGGACAAAGGGTAAAAGTACGACTGAAATGTGGAGAAACGAACAGCGTGGAAATAGGGAGTGAGACTAGGATGTTGTCTGTCGCCAAGTCTCTTCAACCTGTATGGAGGAATGCTGGCGAGAGAAGCGCTGAAAGGATGCGGAAACTTCAAAGTGGGAGGATGTCTCATCAACACCATCAAGTATGCAGACGACCTGGTAGTGCTCACCAAAACCAGAGACAGCTGCAACACATGATGAACCGTTTGGTGGAAATGGGAAGAAAATACGGCCTGGAAATCAATACCGAAAAATCAAAAATTATGCGAATATTAAAACGTGAGAAACACTTGAAGATAATTGTTGACAATTGGGAACTGGGAAATATGAATCAGTTTAAGTACCTGGGATGTTTTATCACCAACGAAATCCGAGCAAGAATCGCCGTGGCCAAAGCTGCTTTCAACAAGAAGAGGACTCTCTTGACCAGCAAGTTGAGCTTGGCATTAAGGAAGAAACTGGTAAAGTGCTACATTTGGGGCATTGCACTGTATGGAGCAGAGATGTGGAAGGAGAAAAAATTCTTAGAGAGCTTTGAAACATGGTGCTGGAGGAGAATGGAGAAGATCAAAGGGACAGATACCAAGAAAAATAATGATGTACTGAGAAGAGTGGGAGAGAAGTATTCCGCATACAATTGTACAGAGAAAGGCCAACTGGATTAGACGCGTACTTAGACACGAGGGACTCCTACGCGATGTCATCCAAAGGAAAGTAAGAGGAAACACAGGACGAGGAAGAAGGAGGATTCAGCATCTGGATGACATGAAAGATGGAAGGAGATACAACATACTGAAAGAAAAATGCTGAAGTAAGGGAACAATGGAATCAGAAATTCTCCGTACGAAGACATGGACCTGCCACTAGGCAAACTACCGCATAATAATAGTAATAATGTTCTTACTTTTATCTGTATTTGAAAGTTATTATAAAATCGCTGTTATGCTTCCAAAATAGCTACAGTTGACAAAACTGTCAAAATCCTTCATGCCTTTAATTACATATCTGTGTGTGGAATATGTAACAATAAAATTTTCTTAATTTTTACTCGTTTTTTAAATTCCCCTTGGCCTGAATTGATCGCACATTACGGACTTTAAAAAGTATTGATTTCAAATAATGTAGGACCTGAATCCTTTCACAGATGTTACTTGAAACTGTCTGTGACTTGTAAGCTGATGTCAGTCGACGTCTCTGCTTGAATGAAATGCAATTCCTCTTAGTTATACGAAATAGAAGCAGCATTCGACAACGGGACAGTTAATGTGTGTACCGTCTTAGATTTATGTGAACGTGAAGCAACAAACCAGATATAACTGTGTGCAGGAGGGATAACGTAAATAACTAAATGTAAATGAAATGGATGAACTACTGATCGTGAGATATGTTGATTAATGAGTTACAGTACGCCACTAACGAGCATGCAAACATTCTTGGGCACTGCAACCAAAGCACTGCGTTTTTTAACTATAAAATTTGCGCTATTTTTCCTTCCCTATTGGTTACAGAGGATCGACGCCATATCATTTTATCGTAAATAAGAATGTCACCCACATAACTGGTGATGAGCTGGCCCTGCTAGTCCAGCTTGACTACTTGCCCTTCTTGCTAACTTCTCTGAAATGGCTATGCTTCAGTAAAAGTGAATGGGATTGCTTCTATTTATCTCTACATACATAATTCTCCCAGTTGCTTTCAGTCCCGTTGTTTAACCGTAAAGTTTAACAACTATATTTCATAAGAGATAACAATACTTTGATATAATATTTCTCACGTCCAACAATACGTCTAGCTCATGTTTTTCTACGCCAATAAATGATATAGTTCGAGAGTATGCTCACTTGTTCCATAGTGACCAATACACTTTTCCACACGCTGCAGCACCGAATGACGCTCACACTGGAAACACTTCTAGAGCCTCTGTCCACTTCAGTCTGCACAAAGAGACACCTCTAGTCGGTGCACTGCTACTGAAACATTCACCTGTGTTACATATATCTTAAGTCTCGTTCATGCGACTATATCTCTCACGATTCTCATGACCGTTCACACAGAAATGTGATGGGAGACTACACGATGAATGGATTACAGTTTCTTAACAAATTTAAGTATGGAGCTTAATAACAGATAAAGCGGTACAAATGATTAGACACACATTATTTCCCTTCATGTAAGAAGAAAACAGCAACCATGAGCTAATGCAAGTGGGTTTGGCTGTAAATATTTTTCTGATTATTTCGCTCAGGAGCGTAATGGATTGCAACTTGAAGTGAGACCACTGTTTCGATTCACGATTTCATTTTCTCAATTCTCGTTTTTATTGTCACTTTTAGTGAGTTTTCCTTGGTAGAGTAAATTTTCCTTGAATTCTGAATACAAAGCAGGCCGTTTGTTGCTCTTTCTTTTGATTTATATTTAATTTTGCATACTGTGTCATGTTTTCTCTTGTCCTATCCCCTACTGTGAGTGTGAGTTGCATGCATAACTTCACAGGTGGTTTCGTAGTTCCATAACAGTAATATTTAGGAATAAACTCTGTAGCAGAGATTAGTTTAAGGGAGCATTTGAAGATCTTCGTATTGAATATCGATAGTGTTCAGGGAAGCAGTGACTCTGAGTTGAGAAAGGGAGTCTTTCTGGATGATAGCCAATAGGAGACTTTAGCGCGAAAACATCGGAGCGAAAGGTAGCCACTGTTCTGACGGCCGTCAGCTGAAGACTACTCCTTGCTAAAACAACTTTTGGTGGGTTAAAGTTTAGATTTTGTGTTAGATTTGGGATATATTTCAGCTGCTTCACAGCTATTATGTTCCGTAAATGTGTTTTCAAGTTTCAAGAGAGATTCTAATTAATCAAATATTTCGATTTGTAATGCGTGTCCAGGACAACGGTTAGTTGTTGCTCTGTTCTAAGTTGAAATGTCTATGGTTGCATCTCCAGTGTTTCTCCTGCTGTAATAACGTTAGAGTTAATATTATTCCCGTGTGTACTGAAATTCCAGTTCAGTTAAGTAAATAGTAGATAGTTTCTGGTAGTGCGATCATGCACGCCGGCCGCGGTGGCCGAGGGGACAGAGGCGCTTCAGTCACGGTCTGCACGGCCACTACGGTCGGGGGTTCGAATCCCCCCTCGGGCATGGATATTTGTGCCGTCCTAGTTCGTAAGTAGTTCATAAGTAGTTTGTAAGTTTAGGGACTGATGACCCCGTAGTTGAGTCCCATAAGCTTAACAAACATTTGAACATTTTTGATCATGCACGTGATCGTTATTTTAGATTCAGATTATCTGAGAGTGCTGATACGTTGATGTTAACTGTGGAAAGTGTTTCTAATTACGTGTGCAGTAATTGCAGCCGAACAACCCGCGAAGAATGTTACACAATTTAGTAGTTTAATTGTGTATTAGTTTGATCATACACGTGTTGCACGCTGTAGATTGGGCTTTCTTACTGTGTGACCTAGTTGCTTTAACAAGTGTAATCACATCAAATGGGCGTTTTAGAATTACGAATTGAAATTTTAGTGCGCGTATTTTGTACAGTTTTATTGTTCATCAGTATTTACAACCACGTGGTCCATACTTTAGTTTGCTCTCGTTCAAAGGTATGTACATTTTTGGTAATAATTAAATTCAAATAGTTTGATGCGACCGTAATCGTGTGTTAATAGTCCGTAATTTTTGTGGTTTCATTGTCTACGGTTCAGGTGTCCATAGCCCCTCCAAAGACGACATCAGATTAAACTCCAGAGTAGCTGACACATCCGTAACAGTGAATGATGGTAATAGTGATGACGAATCAGTATTTACAACCACGTGGTCCATACTTTAGTTTGATCTCGTTCAAAGGTATGTACATTTTTGGTAATAATTAAATTCAAATAGTTTGATGCGACCGTAATCGTGTGTTAATAGTCCGTAATTTTTGTGGTTTCATTGTCTACGGTTCAGGTGTCCATAGCCCCTCCAAAGACGACATCAGATTAAACTCCAGAATAGCTGACACATCCGTAACAGTGAATGATGGTAATAGTGATGACGAATCGCGGTAACTTTCAAATAGTCAATCAGATTATAGGCAGCGACAACATTTTTCTGTTCATATTAAGTAACCAATCGTAGCTAATTTTGAAAAAAACCCAATGCAATTGTGGACGGCGTCGAATGTTTTATTATCAGCGTACACGAGAGTAATTTGAAAGTATCCGAAAGGAATTAATGTAAGACGTTTTACAGGTTCGCACAGAAATTCTACAAGGTTATGTGCATAAATCGACAGAGAAAAGATTAAACACAACTACATGGAGAAAAAGTCGCTACATTCGTGTAACATTTAATTATATTTTCTATTTCTGCTTGTGAAAAAAACTCACGAGATTGAGACAGATTTTATGGCGTCACAGAGTTACATCAACCGGCTCGAAAAATGGTACGCACGTGCTTTCGCACGTGCGTTTAGGTATCACGTAGCATTTTCTATTTTTGCTTTTCTTATTTTCTTAAAAAGAAAAACACCTCACGCATTGCAGGCAGATCTATGTTTTATGGCAGTCAGAGAGCTACATCAACCACCTGGAAAAATAGTACGCACGCGTTTAGTTATAACGTAGCGTGGAGTCGTCCATCGCGAAACACAATCTTCAACAGTCTATCGTCAGGGACAATCACGAAACAAACTACCATCTATTTCACACATTCAGATATTCCGCGAAAACAACTTTACAAATATGATTGATTACTGGATTCTATCACCCGATTGGCTAACAAAATTCCAGGGAAAAACTGCTATTACCAACAGTGGTTGAGCCTTAGCTACGGACGTATCGGCTATTCTGGAGTTAAGCCAAACATCGTTGAACGGTAGGAGAGCATTTGTAATTGAAGATCACTTCCGTTCAGTCGGTCGTGGTCTGCTTTAAGTTATCGAGTGTGAGAGGCACAAATGTGAGGGCTCAAGTTTACTTCACGACGGTTGCAGGAAGCACGTTACAAAGGTGTGGTGGGATCTGCCATTACTTCTGGTAAACCTTCTTAAAAGAAATGACTGCATGTCAGAAGCAGGTGGAGGCCTAACATGTAATGGTAATAACAGTAATTGGTGTGTGGTTTAGTTGCAGCTTTGAGATTTATGTGTCCTTTTGTTTCAGCTTATTTTATTTGTGGGTTATTGTTCCCTTAACACTTTTCTCAAAATCTGCTCTAGGTAGTTAGCTTCATTCAGTAGTTTTTTTTTTTTTTTTTTTTTTTTTTTTTTGTTTTGTTTTGTTGGCCTGCATAGATGTATGGTCACGCATTTCAGACTGAATGAAAATGTTTATAGACCAATTTCCATAGTGTATACTATTTGTGCTACCGTGTATGCGATTTTAAAGCAAGTCTGCTTCACAGACTAGACAATAAGTTTGGTAGATTTGTCTTCATCACAGACAACCTGTTCATTTCGTTGTGTTTCATCTGATGTTGTCTCCTTATCTGACATCCTTGGAATGTGACTATTTGTGCCAGGCTGTTTTACAATGTCTTATGCCTATATTAATTAATAAACTTTTTTTAAACCTTATTCTATTTGTCTCCATTACCCTGATCATAAGTAATGTTTAAGAAGCCATAAGCTTATATTTACAATTTTGAATGTCCTTGAGAAGGCGTAATGAAAAGCAGCTACATTTCAAAAAATTTTCTCTTGCGTGTCGGTTTGCACCGTAGCCCGCGGGCATCTGCTGTGATCGTAATAAATGGCTAGTGAGTTTCGGTACTTCAGGCACATTAATCTGAGAAAAGATAGACAACGGTTGATTATATTTTGTATGTTGACATAACTAGCCAGATTTTAGGACCACATCAGAGAGGAGGGTGCCTTTACAGTATCAGGCGAATCTGCTCGCTTGTCATATCAATGATCGAACGGATAAACCGACAGACAGGGCAGATTCAAATGGATGTAGGGCGCCGTTCTTATGAGGAGATGAAGAGGCTTGCTGATGATAGAGCAAGGTGGAGACCTGCATCAAACCAGCCGGACAGAAGACGGCCGGCCGCGGTGGCCGAGGGGACTGAGGCACTTCAGTCACGGTCTGCACGGCCACTACGGTCCGGGGTTCGAACCCCCCTAGGGCATTGATATTTGTGCCGTCCTAGTTCTTAAGTAGTTCATAAGTAGTTTGTAAGTTTAGGGACTGATGACCCCGTAGTTAAGCCCCATAAGCTGTACAAACATTTGAACATTTGGACTGAAGACCACAAAACAACAACAATTTTATGTGTGGCTTTTGGGACATTATCCCAAAATACTTTCGCTTTTGCATTGCCATAAGTTTTGGTGAACTATGTTACAATAAACGATCAGCCACGGCTTATTTCTCTCTGTAACGAAGAAATAAGCGCCTCTCGTGTTCCGCACGGGGCTGTTCCACAGTGCGTATTCTTTGTCCAATACAGTAGCTACCTCACTCGTGTTCGTGCACTTCCAAAAGAGTTTTGGGTTTGCGAGTTCCACATGTCAGCTGTCTTCTCTTCACATAACACTTAATTTACTGGAGAGAAGTCTAGAGGAGCGTGTTGACCAAGGTAGCTGCTGCACATTTTGCACAGTGTGTTGAGTTTCACGCACAGTGTGTGGCCGAACGTTATGCTGTTGGCTCAATGTACAACTTCCATGTTGCAGAGAGGTCAGAGAACGGGGTTACAGAATTCTACACGTACTTTGCACTCACCAGCGTTCCATCCATAAACACATAAAGTGGCTTATCACTTCTCAGACAATAAGATCTAATTCCAGACTAATGAGTCTGAGACAAAAGAACTCTACGAGACAGCACTTGTCAAGTGTATGTCGAACACGCAAGAATGGTCACTTGCGTGAAGGCCATAATCTTCTTTTACCACTGAAGACAAAGTCCACCAATCCATTTTCTACAGTCGGGCCAAAACACGATGATCCATGGCTTGGCCTACTATGCTGGGAGATCGCCCTAGTCAGAGAAATGTAAAGCAACCATGTTGCCAAATAGTTATCTGCCGGACTGTATAGTTAGCGCTCATTGTTATCTCACAGAGCTGCAAAGAAGTGAACAGCGCAGCTGGACGCGCGCATGCTCAGAGCGTTTTCCTTACTCCAATGGTCTGCTCGCGCATTTGGTGCTCAAAGCCGATTGGCTCAAGGACTAGGGATTATCGTATTTCGGCTTTACTATAAAGGACCCACAGACGGTACCAGTCGAACCGTGCATGTAGATGCTGTGAACTGAGTAGAAGATAGCCTAGAGGTGTTAGTGCCTGTAGTCCAACTGCTAGTGACCGGCTGGCAGCAGATTGTGTTGACACTTTTGGGGCTCACAAAACTTCTGTCGGATCTGCCACTAAAGTACTTACAATACGAAGATCTTAGAGGACGTCCATCCTATGTGGAGATCCGACAACACGCCCAAGTTTATCAAAAAGTACACGTGACTATGGCAACCGGCAACTTTGCACAGTTGACACGGGACGTCCAAAAGGTGCTGCAATTCTCCAAAGATACTAGGTCGCCACTCTGAAGGCCGCAATTTCACTCCTCTCAAACCCATTAAGATGGGTTAACTCGTTGATAACGCACAGTAGCATCTGGCTGTAAACATTCCGTATTAAAGGGTGAACACAGATGTCTCTCTGGCAGCTATGTCACTTCGCTGGCGGATGACGTTCGTGAAAAGTCCTATACAATCGTCTGAGGTCAAGTGCAAATGGAATCCATCTTTGATATCGCTTTCTACAGCTGAAATTCATTGTGATCCCCATAAGAACTATTTACATCTATTAGATTGGTCGAGCGGTTGCTGCCACACCCCTTGGTGGGCGCGCACTCGGGTGCAGTTGGAGAACTGGTTATTTGGCAGGAGGTCAGTCTCCTAACCGCCACGGTATGCTCTGTAGGAAGGCGTAGGGGCGGTTCAGGTGCCGCCGTTGGCTTAATGACAGAATATTGTTCCGGAAAACATTTATTCCGAAGTGGTACACATTGCTGCGTTCTGCAGGTGTGCTGACAGTGCGGCTGCGACCGTACTAGCTTGGTGTGCAGAGGTAAGGGAACCCTCTGCCGCGCCGTTTGTTGTGGAACCGTACGGAAGTCCGGTGGAACGTGTGAATGAGAGATTCACACGTCTGGACTGGTGGTTCTCGGTCCCACCCTAATTGCTGTCTTGCATCGTCTTCATACTGGACCGCTTTGACGGTTGTCGTGTGGTCGTGATGTGAACTGATTCCGGGCCTACTGGCAGGTAGGCGTCTTCCCTAGGAACGCGGGAATTCTGGTATGCAGGACATGGAAGTCCTCCTAGTTACTTCCTCTATGTCCGTAGTTGGTTGTAGCGCAGGAGTCCCATTCGAAGCCACGCAGGAGTCGACATCTCGCCGGCTGATGTAGAAGAGTGCTGGCGTTCTATAAGAGACTTGCACGGCCGTTAGAACATGTCAGGCAATCGAGTGCTATGAAGTTTAAGCCATCGATTTACCTGACCGTCCCACAATGAACTCAGGTGCTGGAGTATATATAGTGTGAGTGGAGCAGATGATATTTCCCGTACGTGCTCTTCATGACCGTATCAGCTCTGTCAAACGAATGTGTCGGAGTTTTACATCTTGCCGTGTTCACTTAACGGCTAGCTGGTGGTTCCAGAAGGCTCTGTAAACGCGTTGTTGCGTTAAACTTAGGCATTGTATCTTCACGTAACGAAGTGACGTGATACTGCAAGCCCTGATGCGTGCTATTCAGTCCGGCGCGTGTGCGTCCATTCCTGTCAGCCTGACCCAGTACGTATGACGCAAAGTATCTGCTGTTCCCCTTCCCCGTTCTGTCGACACACCGCAATGTTTCTACAGCAACCAAGACTTTCCGCTTTACTTCCGCTACATAGCTGGTGTGCAACACTATTTCTGTTTATCTGCTGTTTCAAATAATTTTTATTTGATGTTAGGGGTTTTTTTTTTAACACTGGAACCACTGACGACGAATGCATGTCCTTTCAAGGCATCAATCAATCTTTTCTAATATTTCTTGGGAATATATTACAAGAATTACGTTGACTTCACAAGACAAGATGAAATTCAGTGGCCTCTTGATAACAAGTTTCTGGTGAATTTATAGGCCTAAAATAAATTCAAGTCACATAATTAAGTACAAATAATGCAATTAGGCAGTTACATAGCTGAAGCAACGAGTTTCTAATGATGATGATGTTGACGACAAAAATGGAAATTGTGATGAGAAACTGGATGATAACGGTGAGGAATATCACGTTCACAATTTGAAATGCTGTTCACCAAAGAGAAGTATTCCACAGATTATGATCAACGTTGTTTTGGAAGTGATTTGATATGTATCTTTCAGCATAATTATTGTGACAAAAGTGATGTGTATTTTTGAATTATGACAAAAGGAAACTATCAATAAATATTTTATATGTTTCTTGCATGTCCCAGCTTCTCAGGTCTCTAATTTCAATGAAGTTATATATTGTCGTTCTGACTTCACGCATCAAAACAAACTTTACCGCAGCAGGAAAATCTGAATACACATAAGACAACCATTAGTAGCAGTAAATCATTAATGTTGCTGCTGCTGCTGTTCTCACGGTCTACGATTGCTAATTCTGCAGAATAATTTTTTCATTTACTTATATACTAGTTCTTATTATTGAATAATGTACAGATTCTTGTGTTTGCATATTTTGAAGGTTGAAGATGTTGGAAGCGCGATATGACAGTTGATTTCGTTAATAGGGATAAGAAGTAATGTACATCTTTCTGATATTTACTCAGTGAAGAAATATGTGTATAAGTTCCCTCTCATTAGATATCTTGTATTTGAACTATGGAAGATATATAACTTTTGGTGTGTAAAAGTGGCTGGTTTTTGATTACATTCAAACGTAAATAAGTAACATTTTACCATAAAACAATAAATGCATCGCCATCATCAAGGAATGTGTACCAGTTATAGTACTTGTGCATTTTAGATGTAACTTATTTAACATTTATACACTGATATTCCACAATTCAATATTTCGAGTCTTGACTCTCTTCGTTATTAACTACGACCAATAAATTTGAAGGAATGAACCCTTAATATTAGCAACTATGATTATCAATTATATAATTCGTTCCTCAAATTGTCTTTTGAGCATTTAACCATAGCTGCAATTGAAGTTAGAATGTCTTTCGATTTATTAAGTTACTGAGGGACCTGTCATATGTAGTGTGTCCCAAATTCTTAGAGACACAGGGAATCATTATATATTCTGGTAACTAACTGTCGACGATGTCACCGTACATTTAGTGATTGGCAATCAACTAATGGCATATCGGCTAATTGATTAGAAAGTTATAAGCCTTTTACGAAACCTACTGTTGCAGGCAGTAAGTTAATGACTTCAGTATGAGAATCAGCGCAGTGAAGTCGAAGATCAGTGTTTATATCACGTTATTAGTAATTATTATTTGTTGTATGGTTTGCTTTATTTTTAAAAGATTGTAAATATAAATATATATAGAGAGAATGGTGTAAAGGATTAGAAAAACAGCAGTGAAAATGTATGGATGAATGTGATTCTCATTTGGCAAAAATTTCAAGATAAAGTAAGTATAACTATATAAATAATAAGAATATGAATAATACTGTGGTAAATAATGAAGCAGTGTTTGCGATATGACAGTAGATTATTTGGAAAAAGAATTTACTTTTGAAAGTCTGGGTGTCTGTAATGAATCTTACCGACAATTGTTTAATTTGAGTGTTGAAGTAGAAACGAGGAAAGTGAAATATGTTAAGATGTTAGCGGAAGTACCAGTGGTTGGTGAGTCACGTTGAGGCAGTAAAATATATTGTCCTCAAGGCTAAAAAGAGAACTACAAGAAGTGTAGATCTGAATGTTGCCGCTTCCGTACTGTGGTGAGTGGTGGTAGGTCCCTGCTGATTTTTGTTTCAGTTTGCACCAAAAGCGACTATCTGCCCGTTTTTATGAGGGAACGAACTCTGTAACTATATAGTAAATATTTTAGAAGTGGATTGTGACTTTGAAGTAACCAAAAAAAGTACCAAATCCATCTGTAAGGAATCTTAGTTCTATTACTCAAATGCTGTCTTTTACATAATTTTCCTGAAACACATAACTATAGTTCAACATTTGCATCCGCTGAGGCCATGGACGCCCTTGGCTGGCAGGGAATATTTAGTGGGAGGAGCCATTTTTGTCCTGAGAGAGGAGGAAGAAAAGATGGAGTCCAGTATGTACAGAGTTTCCCAACGGCGCTCCGCGGCTGTCGCTCTATGTTACACTAGGAAGGGTCAGTTACCAGCGCTGCTCGCGTGTTTAAAAGTTCTCTTGTTGTCTCATTATTCACTCTCTATTCATCATCTTCCATTCTACTCCCTGTGCGTTCCAATTTCTTTATCGTACAGCTCAGTCCCTATGACGTTATGTTCCGTGCCTCCTACATTAACATAATTTCCCAATTTTATGAAGTGGAATATTGGTAAACTGCCAGTAAAATGTGCTAATGAAGTAGAACCTAGTCAGTGGTGGGACGTATTTTTTTGACTTTCATGTTTTAACGTCATACCTTCTGAACTATATGTCGTAATATGCCAGTAGGATACGTGTATACTGTCAGCGATATGCCTCGCGACAATAATTTCTAGTGGAGAAGTAATAAATTATAATGCCATGCCGTCGAACACCGATAAAGTATTAATGGATAATCGATAAACTTCTTTACGTTCGGTTCCTGGTTCATTCTTCCTTATGAAAGGCACTTTTTTGTTTTGTTTTAACACCCGAAGTAGTTTCGGCACTTATTGCGCCATCTTCCTAGGGTTTTGAATGTTTATTTTCTATAATAACATGTTACATATTTCGGTCATATAATCGTTTGGACAAGTTGTTTTGTTCGACAGCTTTGTTAGATGTTTAGGCCTAATTTATTCCAGGTACTTGTGACATTACCAGGATTTGCATGTGCATTAATTGTGGAATGACAAGTTTTCACAACCTGTCATCTGTAAACAAAAGACGTTTTTATTTACGAAAACTGACTGATTTACTGTAGGCCTACATTAGCCTGGAAATTATATTGAAAACTATTTCTATGTGACTGTTTTGGCTTGTGTACATTTAAGCTGTGGCGTTGCTGCTTGTTTGTTTGTGCCATCTTCTCATGTTTTATTATCTTCAGTTGTGGCTGTATGGTGTTTCATTTGTTTGCGTGTCGTGTCTGTGATGTGGCAGCCATTTTTGAATGATTTTGATACTGGCAATGTTTTTTGTGTGTATAGTTGTGTATGTTTTTGTTGTGTGTCTGTGTTAAACAGAGAGAGAGAGAGAGAGAGAGAGAGAGAGAGAGAGAGAGAGAGAAAGAGAGAGAGAGAGAGAAAATACTGTATGTGTGTGTCAGCTCTGATGTGGTGGTGGGATTTATTTGTATACTTCTTTTATGGTCTCAAGGAGTGTTTTATATCACAGTGATGTATATTCACTTAGTACTTTCTTGCCTTGGGCTATTACTTTTTGAATGTGATAATTTTCTTCTATTGTTAGTTTTTGGAATAAACTGTTGCTGTTTTTGAGGATTTGTAGGTCAGTTTCTACGTTTGTTGGTTTATGATTATTAAATTATTAAATTTTCAGCCAATATTGAGTGACAGCTGCTACTTTTTGTGTTGTTTCGTAAGTATGTTGCACACTCTATGTGTGATATTGTTGTTGTAATCAATGATGTGCCATTTGCTCCTTACTGTGTGTTGGTTTGTTGTGTGCATCTTTGTGTGTGGGATTTTCTTGGCTGTGTGTAACCTGTTTTTGTAATTTTCTGTGTGTTCTGTCCACTGTTTTGTGTCATACCCATTTTCTTGTGCAATTTGTTTAATTGTGTCCAGTTATTCTGTGTAGTCTTGTTTGCTCATTGGTGTTCTGAGTAATCGGTGTAGTTGGGTATTAAAACAAAAAAAGTGTCTTGCATAAGGCGGAAACAACCCGAAATCTTATACTGCAAACACGGAAGATACAAGAGCTGCACCATCATAAGATGATCATGCTTTACTTTCATCGTTTCGTTGGTGTTGTCAGAAAGTAACTTTCCTGAACGTTTGAAATTTTGTCTACGGACTGTTGGTAACGGCAAAGTCGTCTCAATCTCAAATAGTTTCATGGGGATGGAGAATTTTTGTGACAAACTGGATCTGACGATATATCTGCTTGACTATTTGTTGTAGATCAGTTATACCGCCATACCGATAGTTTCCTTACGTAAAAGAACAATTCTGCCGAATACGCTCGGAATAGCTCCATACGTTTAGGAGCAGATCGAAAGATGTGGCAGTTTTTCGTGAATTTCTTTGTTTGCACCGTCATGTCTTCGGAACTATGTGTCGCAGGTAGTCCTTAGCCCCACAGCAATTCGTTTGTGATGCTAAGGATATGTGTACAACGTTCCTTAGCTTAGGAGAAGTTGTGAAACATAAACACACGTTCGTACATTTTTATTATACCGTGCGCAGTATTAGGCTAACAGGTATGCTCGAAAACGCCACGTGGGGCGTCACTGCAGGGCTTAGGGGACAAATTTTTGGATAGCCTTTGGCCTAGTCACCATTTGTATAGCTATGAGATTAATTGGCCTATCGATTTTATTTTCAATGTACTTTACAAATTATTTGACGCATAAAATTACGTGAGATATTGCAACATAAAAACCACACAGTGTACAGTGTGATGTATAAAATTAAAGGGAAACATCGAATTATAATAATAATTGCGCCACTTAATTCTCAAGTTATAACCAGGTTCAAAACGATAAAAGTATCTAACTTTGCGGTTTAAGTATGAACCGAGCATGGAATGAAGACACGTACTGTCCTTCTTTATCGATATGTAGTTAAAGACATTATTAAATATGAAAAGAAACTCTGTTTCGTAAATCGTGACTAAACCACCGACTGAAGAACCAATACTTTATGCACCTTGGAAATTATTCAGGCTTCAAATGTAATCGAAATCGGTTCGGTGGTTTGAAATTGTTGATGTCTTGTGTAACGATTATATTCATTATTCTACCTATCTACCTATCTCTTTGGCCCTTCTCTCGTACATGCGGGGTCCGCACTGTGTAAAACGCGGATTTGGCATGTGTTAATATTTACAGGGTGGCCGGATGCCATTACTGCGGCTACCCCATGCCCCCCTCCTCCCCCCCTCCCCCAGGAAAAACGTGTACCCCAAATGTCTGAGTATGGTGTTTTATTTCCCTCTGTTTCTGTCAATTGTTGCCTAAAGCTGCCTCTGAAATTCTCAAGAACTTCATGTTCCTTCAATTGCCTCAGGTCCCATCTCCTAATTTTCCTACCTTTTTGCAGTATTTTCAGTTTCAGCCTACAGTTCATTACCAACAAGATATGGTCAGAGACTATATCTGCCCCTGGAAGTGTCTCACAGTTTAAAACCTGGTTCCGAAATCTATGTCTTGCCATTAAAAATTCTATCTGGTAAGTTCCAGTGTCACCTGGTCCCTTCCACGCGCACAACCTTCTTTCATGATTCCTAAACGAAGTTTTTGTTATGATTAAATAATGTTCCGTGAAAAATTCTAGAAGGCGGCTTCCTCTTTCAATCATTTTGCCCAGATCATATTGACCTAGTATATTTTCTTCCCTTCCTTTTCCTACAACCGAATTCCAGTCTCCCATCACAATTAAGTTTCCCTCTCCCTTAATTGTCTGAATAATTTCCTTTACCTACTCAACACAGTTCTTTGATCTCCCCATCATCGGCAGAGCTAGTTGACAGATAAACTCTGCTATTATTGTCGATGTTGGCTTGCTATCTATCTCGTCTACGATAATGCAATCTCTGCGTTATTCATAGTAATTTACCCGTGTTCCTATTTTCATATTCATTATCAGAAAAACTCTTGTAATACCTCCAACTGATTTTGTATTTATAATCCTGTACTCACCTGACCAGAAATCCTGTTCCTCTTTCCAAGGAAATTCGCTTATCCCCACTATATCTAACTTCAACCTATACATTTGATTTTTAAATTTTATTTCTTCCCTACCATATTAAGGGATGTAACACATCATGCTCCGATGTGTAGAATGTCAGTGTTGTCTTTCCTGATGATCATATCGTCCTGAGTAGTTCCCACCTAAAGATCCAAATGGGGAACTATTTTGCCTCAAGAATATTTTACCCATGAGGATGCCAACATCATATATTCTCATTATGACACATAAATTGATGGGCTTTGTTATCAGTTCACCATAAGATGAGGTATTATATAAATTGATTGTGGGACAATTTAGGTAAACAATGCTCTTTCTTATATTTAGTTTTCAACATGTTTTCGGACTTATTATTTATTCAATTTTAGACATCTTTTTTTGCATACATGCCGTCTTCCAGACAGAACTAGATATTCTCAATTCTAACCAGTGTCAGATCACTAGTAATACAGGTCATATGTAGTAAGCAGAACCAACTCTTTAAAGTATAATTATTTTGCATGTAACAACCTAAATATTACAATATAGTGCAACGTCACATTAAGGTTTTGAAAGCCTAGTGTCTGTAACATTTGTGTGTTTCAGCTAAAAATTATACCAGTGTAAATTGGTTTGGATTTTCCGCCGTATGCAAGACACCTGATTTTTTAATTGTTCCCAAACATGTTTCAGCACATTTTGTGCTATCATCAGTGGGATGATTTATTTTGTCCTGAAATTATGTTTACTGTACAATAGTCTTTACATTTACTTCTAGGTTAATTCGTTATTAAATTTTTTACTTAGGTTATCTGACTATATAAACTATTTCAGTTTAGTTAATATTAGGCCTAGATATATGAGTATCACATTTCTTACATACCTTTTTTTACATTAGGCTACATAAAACTCCTTAAGAAGCCTACTTATTCGTTGTTTTTTTGGTACAAACTTGTCATCTGCAAACATAACAAACAGTTAACGATTTCTTGCTTTCTATTTTTCGGTCCGAGAAAAACGCGTTATTTCTGTATATTACTTACGATTCTTTTCCTTTTCAGTTCTCACTCAACCTTTGCAGACCATGAACCTAGAAGTAAATGTAAAGACTATTATACAGTAAACATAATTTCAGGACAAAATAAATCATCCCACTGATGATAGCACAAAATGTGGTGAAACATGTTTGGGAACAATTAAAAAATCAGGTGTCTTGCATACGGCGGAAAATCCAAACCAATTTATCCAAGCAAGCACGGAAGAAAGAGGAACAGCAGCAACAAAAAGATGATTATACCAGTGTTATTTTTCCATGATGCATATCGCGATTTCAATTAACACAGATCGTCGGAAATAGTTCATTAAAAATCTCACACACTCACCTTAGCAAAACTGATTTATCTTTTCATATTATGTTAATGTAGAAAATGAAGTGTGAAAGAATACGCTTTCTGTTCGTGTTGTACTTCTTATGCATGCCAACAGAATTTTGAATTTCCAGTTTGATATCGCTCTTTTTCTAAATTCTTAAGTTATTTTAGGAGTACTTTTAACCGATGTATAAGTCTATTGTTGCTGAAACCTAGATTTGAGATTATTGGTAATACACTGAGTCACGAATAAAATAGCTTTCGACACTGTGTGAGGGGCTTAATACAATTTATTGTTCATTAAAGCAACTCATATCACATAGTGCCTTAATCGACTGCAAATAATTATTTTTCAAAACGCCTTAATATATATAAATAATTCCTTACCTTTACAGAGAAATAATTTGTAACTTATTGCGACCTATAATTGCATTAAATAGCAAGGATAGGAACTGAATGTACATTTTAAGTAGTTACATGGAATTCTGTTTACAAAAGTTTTCAACATTTCTTCGATATATCTTGAAACATAGCAAGGCAAGAAATACCTACAAAAACATTCGACAAATTTCGACATATAAAAGCAATAGATAGACGTTTTTAAGTCCTAAAATCCGCATTTATTATTTTCGATCGAAGACGTAACTTTTTCTTTAATGAGGAAAAAACCGTGGTGCCAAATTCATATTTAAAAAATATGTAATTGCCAAGATCGCATATCCAGACCCTTATTTCGTTTGACCAGTTTTGGCAGATCTTGCTGCCATCATCAGAACTTTTGAAACGTGGTTGCCCAACTATTATGCATACTTTTGTCTGTAGGTCGTATTGTGGGTTTTTCAGTTAGATAAAAAAAAAAAAAAAAAAAAAAAAAAAAAAAAAAAAAAAAAAACAGATGATAAAATGTACACAGTAATGCCCCCACTATATCTCTCCCTATAGACATGCGTCTTCCTGGCGTGTTATTGTCATGTCTCATAACATGTTATGTGATATTACCACCACTTATTCTACAACTTTCGTTGATGCTTGAAGAAAGTTTCAGATCTATACCTTTATCAGTATTTTTTATATCAAATAACTAAATATAACTTTTAATTCACATTCTTAGGCCAGATCCATTGTTAATACCTAATGAGGTCTATATATTCCTGTAGGAGTAATTACACACGATGCAATTAAAATATTGAAATATATTTTAATAGTGTAAGATTTAATATGAGCGTTATTGTAACAAACGTTTCGCCCTGTCCTTTTAATATATGGTTGCGTATGTGTTTCAGATGCTGTCGATTGAAGGAAGAAGTCCCCCACTGCCAGCTGCTACAACGCAACTTTTGTTGGATATCAAGCCATTCCTGTATATATGTCGGTTACTTGGTTTGATGCCATTCTCAGTTGATGTGGCATGTACCAGAATGAAGAAAACTAGGAAAGAGTTCTTGATTGGTGTGGTTGTCGCAAGTCTACATATCATTTCAAGTTGTATACTAATCTATCATCACGTCGATTCCATACCAAGACATTCTGCAATACAAATTCTTGTTTTTATATGTGTCATTACATTTGTATGTTTGTCAGTCATCGCTGTCATTCATGGTACTTTATACAGCGGAGACGAATGTGAACAAATGCTACGGCTAATA
The DNA here is from genome assembly GCA_026315105.1 of Locusta migratoria. Taxonomy (NCBI): domain Eukaryota; kingdom Metazoa; phylum Arthropoda; class Insecta; order Orthoptera; family Acrididae; genus Locusta; species Locusta migratoria. The sequence goes on along the minus strand of CM048747.1, from coordinate 540,842,503 downwards.
TTGGTGTGTGATAGTAATCTAACTTCTCATATTACACCGGTTCCTAGATCGTATGCAAAGTTTCTAAAACTGGAGCAGTTTCCTTTGTTGTTTCTTCTCATTGTAGATGGCATTATCGCGATTGTAGCATCACCAAGTATATGGTACACTATGATGCATCTTACCTGCATTAAAGACGCAGCCATTATTTACACAACAATTCTAAGATTTGCTAATCTGCAGTTTCTCCTAAAACAAAGGTTGAATTGTATTAACTTCTTCATCTCTACCTTGAGCAGTGATATCCATTTCTGTTCACAAAGTTTACGTAACGAAATGATCTGCCAACAAACTGTGTGCACTTCGTATGAGATTCGTTCCATCAGACGAGCCTACCAAGCGCTCTGCAACCTGGCCTCAACAGTCAATTACACGCACGAAAAGTTCCTGCTTCTCTTTCTGATCGACACGTTTCTAGGTACAGTAACTATGGTGTGTTTCCTTATTACAATGGAAAATGTATTTAGCGTGCAAGGATATTTTGTACCACTACTTTCTGTATCGATCGTTATGCAGGTAGTCTCCGTAACAGTGCTACTAGTACCCGCCCACTGTGTGACGTCAGAGGCGCGGCGTACCACACGCCTGATGTCTCGTTTACTGCAGAAGTACGGCGCTGCCAGTCGGGGGGTCCAGCGAGAGCTAAGACTGCTGTGGCACCAGACGACAGCAATAAGACCTACTGCCACCCTCCTAAATTTCCTCAGCCTCCACCTGGGCCTCTTTGTTGTGTACTTCTCCATAGTTGTCACCTACTCCACTGTGCTGTTGTCTTTCAAGTAGAGCTGCTCATTATTTTGTACTTCTGAGTGACATCGTACAGCGGCCGGACACAGAATACATATTCTTCTTGATACTTGTTTGGCCAAGTGGACACAGGTTCCCGCTAGATCACGAAAGTTAAGTACTGTTGGGCTTGCATGCATAACCATCCGCGTGTGCCGATATTGGCAAGCGAGGTGTCCTCAGCACTTGTGAAGCCAACTGAGGACCTACTTGATTCAGAAGCAGTGGCTTCTGTCGCGAAAACTGACATAACGGCTGGGAGTGCGTGGCGCTGTTCACTTGCGCCTCCGTACAGCAACTGTTGACGATCTTGGGCGGAGGATGAGATGACAAGCGGTCAGTACGCAGTGAGCCACTCGAGGCCTGTCGCATGTAGTTTAGATACGTTAGCATCAGCCTTTCCTCTCCATCTTAAATCTGACGTTGTGTTTCATCTCTAATTACATTGCAAAGCAGACGATAATAAACTCTAATCCTCCTTCATTAATTTTATTGTTGTGGATGAGACAGAAGTGAACACAGTTAGAGATTTTAGGACTCTGAAAGGAACTGAACAGCAGAGTCATCAGTGCCCACAGTAATAGGACAGAGTTATGCGCGATATAGAATTGGCAGTAATATTGCGCACACAGTGTATGGAAGGGCACGACGGAGAGTGGGAATTAATGGACAATGAATGCAGAATACCAACTGGAGACAGAAGAATGGGACACTCCACATCAGTAATAATAATGGGATTCAATGTTCCAGCATCCACAGCGTCAAGCATCACATACCAGTACGGTAGAGTAGTGGCTTTAGCGAAGTAATATCGGTGCTACGAACCAAGCAATAACCACGTAAATCAATGTGAGACGTTCTAATAATGTATCCGTTAGTTATGTGGAGTACTGTCGTTAGACATTTGGTATAAAATTTGTTACTAATAAGCTATTGCAATGGAAGGTCAACCGGAAAGTGCAGCGTGACATGACCTGCATTGCACTGTGCGAAAATATGGTGTCTCAGTAATGGTCCTGGCCGGTTTTTCATGGAACAAACTTGGTTATCCGGTGCTACTAAACTGATCACTGACTAAAAGTGAATATGTTCGGCTGCGTGGAGACGACTTGCACGCCTTCAACGATTTAATGTTCCCAAAAGGCCTAGAAATTTTCATGGATGGCTATAGTCCATGTCACGTAGGAAGGCGGCCCAGTTTCCAGCTGTTCTATGCATCCCCCCTCCCCCCCAATTGCCGAAGTGGCAACCAATAATATTTATTCTCCAGGCGTGTAGCTGGCCTCGAGGAACGGCAACTATTGGCGCTCGGCCATAGCTCCTTCCCCCCAAGCTCCCCCCTATCACTCCGCCTCTATGTGCGGAAGGGTATTCCAACATGACGTTACCTATATGTTCCATGACACCTTACCAGAAATATTCGTGATTTGTTTCAAGAGTATTGTGGACCGTTTGAGTAAATGATTTCGTGTCCCATATGGCCTGAGCAGAATCCCACCGAACAATTGTGGAACATAAAATCTGGAAATGGCAACAAATTCATAATTATGGAAGTCTATAGAGGCAGCAAACCCTTATTAATGCCAAGTGCAGTTACAAAACTTCTCCGAGAAAAAGAATATCCTACAGTATATTAGGACTGGGCGCTAATGAGCTCGATGCCGTGCATCCTGACAGTATACCCAGCACCACCAGTGTATTAGGAGATATCTGATGGCTTTTGTACCTTCCTTCTGTTCAAAGCAGCATTTAATTCAAGAATCTTATAGAACTATTGCTGTCCTAGATCTAATTACAAACCACATCGCATTTATAGCATTCTAAGAATTATTTGTAACTTATGATGCTAGCAGAAAGTCACTATGTATGTAATCATATGAACACAAAGATAGTGTTAAATACAGCTGACGTCTGAGGAGGTTGATACAGTCTGCGACGAGCTCAGCGCTATTGCTTCCCAAAAATATAAAGATCGTCGTGGTAATGGATACGTTTTACGCTTGTATACCTGCAACATACTTGCATGAATTACAAAAACGCGAACTGAGGCAACGTCATTACCAAAGTGCATCCAAACAACACCAGCTGATGTTGAGGTTTCCTTCGCTGCCGAAGACCAAACCCCAGGCGACGCCAATAATAACACACGAGGCAACATAATTGCATTGACACATTGAATGACACACAAATCACCCAAATAGTAAATATCTTTTTTCATACTTCTGTCATAGAGAAAGTTTGCACAGGAAGTCTTCCTCTAGATCATCACACTGACGACAAAGCGCTCCTCCAGGACATTAACAACTCATTATTAGAGCTCCGTCTCGCATGACACGTACCTGGTCGAAATGAAGGTCAATTTGGATAAACTTCACGTAGAATTCGGTTGTCACCAGACCTTCAAGAACTATCTTCACGTAAAAGTCCTGGTCGTAAATTCTATGGACAATAGTGTTACCTAACACAAACCGTTCAGAACAAACAGTTCAGAAATTTGATTCATGAAAGTAATACATCGACTGTTCAGGCTACAAATGAATAAATCTAATTTAAAAGTGAAGAAATGTGATTTTTCTAATAACTATCGTCGCCTTTTCTCTAAAATAGTCTGCGTTTCGATGCCTGAAAGTTGACGAAACCAACGAGTTTGTGTGACTATTTCAGTTGTGTGTTTAATGGCTGTATCCGACAGCACATTTCTGTCATTAGAGAGTAGACGGAAAATAAAGAAAACAGAGAGCACACAAATCTGCTGTGTATATATTCATAATGCCTTGTGATTGGCAATTGGATATGTATCCCACACTTATTGCGTCCCTTATCTCTCACTCCCATCTTTGCTTCAGAGTGCACTTACGTTTAGGTATTATTTCATCTTTCCATTGGTAAGACAGTTCATGTTTGATTTTAGACTCTTTTTCCTTGTGTGTTTTTCATAAATCACTGCTTCCGCTTGTTAGTGCTGTGCTTCTAACTAGTGCGTAATACACTAGCTGGACACAGCCATGTCTCTTCTGAAAGTTACAACCATCTGTTAGGCGCTACACTTCGTTGTACTTTTACAGATACAGTATTCTTAATGGTCCTCTTACATTTTCCGCAGTCGTGGTGTCTGCTTTGATTACACCATTTTCATCCAGTGTGTGTAAATTCAATGTTATTGCTCTACCATAACTTGCACTGTACAAGCTATAAGCATCACACTCTCTGAAACAAACTACGAATGCCATACACATAAATGTCGAAGGGTGACAATCATGAGTAACACATGAAAAGGACTCCCTCTGCAAGCAATCTGACTTAATGTAAGACATGCACTTCCGTTTGGTGCCAATGAGAAACAAACTCCAACTGAACTATAATTTGCAAAGAAGCCTTTCCGTTCGCGACATATCAGACTACGAGGAACAGCTCCCCATGCTATCGAAAGCAAGAAAATAAAAGTTTATTAGACTCTAAAATTCCATGATCACCAATTGTGGACCTCTTTAGTTCTCTGAGAAGAACCTGTTGCTAAGCGGCCTTCTTCAATTCGTATAACAACACTGAACAAACATTCTTCCAGTTGCGTACAGAAAGAAATATAGTATCTTTATTTCAATCAATAATTTTTTTTTACAGAAAATATGATGATTGCGCATAACACCTCCACTTGAGCAATTATATGACAAACACATACCACAGTAGTGGCTTGCAACTATAACTCATTCCGTAGCTTCTTTCTACGCTTACTTCTATTTAAAAGTGTGTATCGCACCTCTTGAATCATATACAAGTATGCAGTCGTGCGTAATCATTGGTGGTGTATGTTTCTCGGAGAACACATATCAGCTAACAAATAACCGTTGGAGTGTATACGTTTTCTGCCCTGTCGAAACATGACGCTTTCCTACAAACATGTCGATTCTATCATGTCGAGCGTAAACATTGGTTTTCTACATCACCATGCTCCTACGTTGCTTTAACTTCTTTCACGATCTCCGAGTGCAATTTTTTGTAGGCGCTATTTCTCGACGTCTATCTTATCGATACGAAACTAATTCTTCGGTATCTTCTCCTATGTTTTCTACCTCTTAAAGTGTTTCTAATACTTATTTGTCCATATTACAGCACATCTTCCGATATTCACACGATTCTTTGTTACAAATGCCTATTAATTGTATAAGAGTAGTTTGAATTATAGGGCTGCAGTAGAACAGAGAAAGATTTTATTTATTTACTTTGGTGTTATTAGCGTACAACGGGGAAACTGGTGGAGCTGCCATTATGGGGAAACAGCGCAAGAATGAGTGATGTGTGGACTTTTTAGCAGTCGATGTACGAGTAGTTAGGTAATGGATGAGTTGTTTATAGACTGACTTTCCATTTACGTGACTTGTCAGATTGCTGAGAACTAGCACCACACAGCGTCTTTTACTGCTAATATGGAAAGTTATACTTGAACTTTATTTCTGTAGATGCCGACGCTGATGAATAATTACATTACTCTATGTATGAAACCGTATTGATGTAAATAACAGTACGCTATCCTTAATTATATGGATGCTATTTCTTAACATCGTTATCAATTTTTAACTGTATTTCACAAACTTTGCTAGACAATACTCAGAATTTGGTCGAAGTCTGTTGCTACAGGTGCATCTAAGCGTGGTAAAATATACAGATAGAAATATATTACAGGCATTTTATATGTACTTCCTTATACACGATCTTGTAGTACAGATTGCAGAAAAATTATCGAAGAGTTACGCTAATGAAGTTGAAACGTAAATTGTAACCAGAGTCATCCTCAGGGATTTGTTCTATAACTCTGCAGTATAACACAGAGCACTATATAGATATTTCGGTACATCCAGTTATTCATTAAAAGGAAGGAAGCCGAAACTACACATTCGAAGTTCTCCAACTTCAACCACTCTGACGAAGTCTGCACTTCTCAAGACGAAAGTATTACTTATAAATTCAGTAAAATTTCTGTTGTTCATTTCTAAAAAAAGTCGGATAAACCAAGGCTCACTTCTCAATACGAAAGTATTACTTATTAATTCAGTAAAATTTCTGTTGTTAATTCCTAAAAAATCGGATAAACCAAAGTTCAATTTATGTCTGGGCTAAAAATGTAAAATTTCCGGAAATCTCAAACTCATCTGCAAATATAATTCAACGAATAAATATATTTTTCTTTCGAACTGTACAAAACAAAACAACTTCATCGATAAAATATCTAATATATTAATTCGAAACAATTTGATCAGATCTTCTTGTGACTTATTTTGCAATATGAAGGTAATTTTAAATATTTCGTATCATGACTAAATATTAAGTGACGTGTTACAAATGTTTTATTGATTGACATGTATAAGGGGCAGATAGTATAACAACTTAACTAGTCTGTTTAGTTTACTTTTCAGAAGATGGCTAAGAAACTAAACCGGTAAAGTTATAACTGCAATGAACAACTGATGGTTGAAAATATTCATTCCTTAAAATATATTGCGCCTGTTACCCCTCACCTGAGAAAAATTCGCTTACAAACTTGACTGTACCTCAGGCGTAGGTGATATTAATATAAAATAATTTCGTATTACAGGGACAGAACTAGGCTAAACATATCATAGTTAGTGGTTATAAAGCGAAAAACTGGTTAAGATTTCTTAGGTATTCCGTGAAATAACATTACTCATATTTGCAAAATGAGTAGATAGTAAAAGCGACTATCTAGAATGCATGAGGCCTGGGTTCGAATCGTGGTCGTGGCAAAAAGTTTGTTTCATTGCCTATAATCATTACACTAAATAACACTTCATTCCAAAAGACATCCAGCACTACTAAAGAAAGAGGGACAAGAATCTCAAGATGTTTGAACGAGTCGTGGAACGTAGAAGATCTTGGTTCGGTTTCGCTACAATATTTTCTGTGTGTTCTTTCCAGTTTAAATTGTTCGTGATTATTACTCCTAGTTATTTAGTTGAATTAACGACATGTAGTTTTGACAGATTTATCGTGTAAATGAAGTTGAACGGGCTTCTTTTAGTGGTAATATTGACGACTTCACACTTATTATTATTAAGGGTCAATTTCCATTTATTGCACTATGCAGGTATCTAAATTATTTCACAGTTTATTTTGATTTTCCGGTGACTTTACGTGACAGAATCATCCGCGAACAACCAAAGAGAGCTACTCAGATAGTCTCCTGAAGTTCGAGTTAAATTTCCAGTATCTGTAAAAAACTGACAGTCATGAGGATTTTTGTCCGTTTAAATTTGGCATGTTTTTTCCTTTGCTTCTGAGAGAGAGATCTAATCTGTTTTATGTACCATGGCGTGTCAGACCCCACTTTTGTTAATTCATTTGATATAAATCTATCAATAGTAATCAATATTATTTCTTTGAATGTAAGCCACATCTCATCAACACCAACATTACTAGTTCTCTCTCAGGAAAGAGTTTATCAAATTTTTATCTGCTACTTTGAAAATACGTATTTTTCGTTTATTTTTGGTAGACTTGGGAATTCCGTTATTCATATTTGCTACAACAACTCTGTCTTCACTAATGCCTGTGTCTGTTTTGCTACTCTTCATTAGCTCCAGATCATTTGTTGCTAAGAGGTCAAGTATATTTTCACAATCATTTACTATTCTAGTGGGTTCATGAACTAATTGTTCCAGATAATCTTCGGAGAATGCGTTCATTTCAGTACGATTTCGTTGTTTTATGCTTGCCTCCGGTTTTAAACATGTATTTTCACCAATATATCGAGGGTGAGCTAAAGTTGCCACCAATTAAAATTGTATGCTTGGGGAACGTGTTTGAAATTAGGTCCAAGCTTTCTTTGAACATTTCTGCAATCGGATCATCTGAGTAAAATGATCCAATTATTAATTTGTCGCTGTTGTCAGGGATAACCTGTACCGATACTAACTCACAGGGGCTATCTATGTCAATTACGATAAACCGATTGTGACAGCCACAAATACGCCAAAATCTGTTTTATTCAATCTATCCTTTCTGAACACAATTTGCCCGATATTAATAATTTCAGCTCGACTTCTGTCGGACTTCAGCCAGCTTTCGGTACCTATGAAGATTTGAGATTCAGTACTTTCTATTAGCGCTTGGATCTCAGGTACTTTCGCAACACAGCTACGACGATTTACAGTTGTTATACCAATGATTTTTAGATCTCTGATCGTCCTATCTTTAAGCCGTACCCTTTGAGTCTGAAAACCTTCCTGTGAGTTACCAAGGCCCTATAACCAGTCGATAAAAATCATACATCTGTTGTCATATTGAACGACATAAAGGTGTGAAGCGACCCGTCAGTCATGCATAGTGTGACTACTTGTGTAGACAGTGAACTTAATCTTAACTTTAAGGTCAAGTGCGTAAAGTTTCATCAACATTAGTTCAAAAGTCATCCCGTACTTTCGTTTTCACGTTCCTCAAACCGTATGACATAATTTATCCTGGGCAATGTGTTCAAAATAATGCAATTTTCCTAGCGCGGAGATTGGAATATTAGAAAATTGGAAGTTGTATAATAATGGAAAGTCCCGGTTGGAATTAATATCATAGTAAGGACAGTTTACAACTCACCGCTAAGACGTGGCGACGAGCTGCGACGGGCACTTACAAGTTCAGGCAAGTACACAAGACCGCGTACACACACACACACACACACACACACACACAAACGAACGCACGCACGCACACACACACACGCATGTGCGTGTGCGCATGTGTGTGTGTTTGTGTGTGTGTATTTGCAGTGTGCACGCATTTTGTTTATTTTATTTGGTTTTATTTTATTTTATTTCATTTGGTTTGTTTTATTTTATTTTTATCCCCTCACCCGCCTCCCCACCCCATTCCTAAGCTGCATCTCGTTATTCTCATCTAACCCATCCCCACCACCGTGACGTAATCTTACTATACCCTCTCCCCTCCCCTCCCGTTCCCGATTTACTCGCCGCAGAGCGTGATTCGAAGTGCGGAAGCCGGAGGTGATGGTTGTTTCCTGAAGAAGGCCATGGTCGATAGCTGAATGTGTTGTATGTGTGTGTCTTTTTGTATGTGCCTGTCGCAGCTCGTCACCACATCTTTGCGTTGAGTTGTAAACTGTCCTTACTATATTAAAAGAGGAAGTTAATTGTTTTCGGCTAGAGTAAGCGGTCAGTACATTGCAAAATAAAAAATTTTGCTTCATTGGATTGCTCATGATGCATCTCATTGCTTATTACGTCGTATCTCCTGAACTATGTGGACCTTACGCCTGCAGCAACGGTTACCTTGCCGCAGCAGATGACGGTGTGCACTGGGAAGTCGTGCTAGGGTGCGCGCGGCAGTTCGCAGTTGGGGTTTCGAATCGTCTTCGAGCATGGGTGTTAGAGTTTTCCTTAGGTTAGTTTACCTTACTTACACTCCTGGCCATTAAAATTGCTGCACCACGAAGATGACGAGCTACAGACACGAAATTTAAGGAATGTTTGTATAGTCTATGGGACTTAACTACGGGGTCATCAGTCCCTAAACTTACAAACTACTTATGAACTACTTACGAACTAGGACGGCACAAATATCCATGACCGAGGGGGGATTCGAACCCCCGACCGTAGTGGCCGTGCAGACCATGACTGAAGCGCCTCAGTCCCCGCGGCCACCGCGGCCGGCGAAATTTAACCGATAGGAAGAAGATGTTGTGATATACAAATGATTAACTTTTAAGAGCATTGACACAAGGTTCACGTGCTGACATGAGGAAAGTTTCCAACCGATTTCTCACACACAAACAGCAGTTGGCCGGCGTTGTCTGGTGAAACGTTCTTGAGATGCTTTGTGTAAGGAGGAGAAATGCGTACCATCACGTTTCGGACTTTGATAAAGGTCGGAAATTGCTGCTCTCGTTGGTCGCGACTGTTAGCAGAATATAGAATCGGTGGGTTCAGGAGGGCAATAAGGAAGGCCGCGATGGATCAGGAGCAGTCGAGATGACAGGCATCTTATCAGCATGGCTGTAAGGGATCGTGCAGCCACGTCCTCATCCCTGAGTCAGCAGATGGGGACGTTTGCAAGACAACAACCATCTGCACGAACAGTTCGACTACATTTGCATCAGCATGTACTATCAGCTCGGAGACCATGGCTGCGATTACCCGTGAAGCTGCATCACAGACAGGAGCGCCTGTGATGGCGTACGCAACGATGAACCTGGGTGCACGAATGGCAAAACGTCATATTTTCGGATGAATCCAGGTTCTGTTTATAGCATCATGACGGTCGAATCCCTGTTTGGAGACATCGCGGTGGACGCACATGTATTCGTCATGGCCATACTGGCGTATCACCCGGCGTGATGGTATTATACATTGAGATATTATACTTGTATAATTTCAGTGTATAATTTATTTGAAAAGTGGAAGACTAACAATTTAATCTCCTATTAAATTTTCCTGTTAAAACTAAATTTACATTTATATTCTCCCTAAATTGCACTGCCAAATCTCCCTCCTGGTCATCAAATACGTTGCCCATTGTGTGCACATACACCTGCTGTGACGATATGTCTATGTTCTTGTAATGCCAATATCTAGATCTCTTCACGCTCTGCATGCTCGGTGGGTCCATTTCCTCCTTTAAGTCGTTATCTGTTGCCCTAATTATTACTTCTCCTTTCACTGTTTTATACTCGTGATCGCGGACTCAGTGTTTGTTCATGATCTGTGTAAGAAACCTCCACCCAGCATGGGACGCAGTGAGTGAGGAGTTAGTGACACTTGCGGGGAGTGACAATTGCGGGGAAAGGGAATATGTAGACACTTGCGGGGAGGCCCGGACGCTGCAGGTAGTGAACAGGGTGTTCCATAAGTAGGGATACACCACCCGTACTCCACGCCCTCCAGCCGCTACCTGTGCATTATTCAGGGAAAGGCCAAGCGAGCGAGGTGGAGCAGTAGCTGCCAATTTCGCTTCATTTTTCCTAGAAGTCTTGCAACTTGTATCTCCCTGTTGGTTTATGCCAAGTTCGGAGTAAAAATGGTTCTATATGACGGTGATAGAAAATAGAATTTATCTTTAGCATTTTTCGGTGTGTGACATTCCCTTACCCTTTCCGTATTTCATACATTTCTTAGATGTATTTGTAATTCGAATACAGTTAAATCGTTTTGGGGTCTACGAATAAACGCTTCAAGTATGTAAAATACTCATTGACTTATTATTAACGTTTTTTAATTGACGGTTTAAGGTTGCGTCTCCTATTAAAAAGCATAGTACTTATTTTTAAAGAGATGGAAGTTGCGTGGTAGTGGGCTTAACTAAATAGCGGTCAATTACATCAACGTATCTGTGCAGGATGCCTAATACATTTATTGCTTGCGCAGGTGTCTTGATACGCTTAGTGTTCTGAATAATATGCTTTTAGGAGGTATGACTGTGGAAAATCATCTTCTTGTAGTAGCAGAGAATGGCTTAAATACTCTCCAAACATTATGACTATTAAAATACCTTTATGTTTTCAGGAGGAACACTCAACGAATTAATATGTAGTTAGAACAAGTTACTATATTGCTCTTCAGCAAGTGTCAATCCCCGCAAGTGTTCCAACCCCGTGAGTGAGAGCTGTTGGAAGGGAAAGTAATTCAAAGCGAGTAGGAACACCTACTATCTTGATTCTAGGAACCAAAATAAATTCCCTTGGTAGTCACTGCCAGAAAACCACTAAAAAAACGAGGCAGGACACTCTCGTTCGTCCATTCCACTCTGAAATAAGAAGCAACGAGTAGGCGGGATGCTTTCATTGTACGTTTAGAATTCTTCATGGTGAGTTCCAAAGGGATTTCTTTCCAACTTATAACACACGGTAGACTACTAGGTAAACTAATGAAATTTGTGAATCGGCAACTCAGGACTTTTAAAAACGGTGGGTGGGAGTTAATTTATAGGGTGATTGAGCATGGTAGAAGGAACAATTATTATTATTTAAACAGTTGGTGATTTGTAAGCGGTAACAAATCTGACTTATTTAAAATAATAGACAGGAGGTGACATTTAACAGATTTAGTTTCCTGATAGACTTCAGCAGAACTCGTCCATTTAATTTCGAGGACTGTTCAGAAAGTAAGGAACGTTTCCGCCTGACGCCGCGAGGAGCGCCCCGATCGAGTATAATTTGGTATGTGCGTGCTAGGTAGGTCAGTCGGCATCTAGCCGTAACAACAGGCACGTCACTGTGCTACTGATTTTGTCGATTTTCGAATTTGAAACATGCGATCCAATCGAACATCCCCTCAGGTATTAGGTTCGGTCACTGATACGGTTTTTGTTGGCAAAAAAAAAAAACTGAAACCTGTAATAATTTACCGTGAAATTTGATAAGTGTTTGGAAATGCATGAATGTTCTGCCAGAAAAAGGTGCATTCGTTTTAAAAGTGGCCGAACCAACGTTCATGATGAAGAGAACAGTATGTGTCCGAACATTGTGACTGACAATCTTGTCGCTAATCTTGATGAAACGATTCAAGAAACCTGTCGCTTCACGATAACGGAGCCTTTGGTTTTATTCCACAATTTTCACGGACATTTGATTACATCGCGGAACCCCAGACGGGTGTGACTCACTGGCTGAAGTAGCAGGTGGCAGAACTTTTCGACAAAGGAGTTTCTATGCTTGTCCACCGCTATGATACGTGCCGCAGTTTGTTTGGTGACTATGTGGGAAAGTTGTATTATTATCGCTCTTTCAGATGTATATAATAAAATGTTCATCTTAAACTTAGTTTTTTTTTAAATGCCAAAACTTTCCTTACTTTCTGAATAGCCGTCGTACATAATCCCCCTTTTCGAAAAGGCATGCCTTTGCTGCATCAATATGACTACCGTACTGTAAGAAATATGAGAAACATAAATGACATTTTTTGGATTTTCGAATTTGTGAGTTATAAGAAATTATTATCGTTGGAATTCTGTCAGAACCTGTTGTGTCAAACAGAATTTTCATCAACACGAATACTGGAAGATCAGTGCTGCTAGCGACAAATATCCTGAATTAATGGTTAAGGGCAGACGTAGGCCAAAATGCATACAGACATTTACAATTTGATATCTCCTACACTGTTATAGTTACAAATTTAAAACTTGGCAGTATTGTGTAGTATATAATGCACAATATTCTGTGTAGTTCTTGTTTGATAATGTTTTAGGAATATCATTTTATAGGTATTTGAACTTTTAATTACTGATATATAACGTACTTTTCTTCATAAACTATTCTAGCATTAAAGCTGGAATTTTACAGTATATTTCTGCATTACAGGCTATTAAAAGGCGTGCAACAGATTTTTGTTAAATGACATGCTTACTTTCATACTAATTTTTCAGTTTCATGTTTACTTAGTTTGCTCTACTTTCCTCATGCAGGAAAGAAGAACTAATCCCAGGCACAAGATAAAGAGTAAGTTCTGCACATAATTGTTCAGTAAGTAAATTTTAAGAACTGTGCCAAATTTCAGAAGATTAGCTTTACTAGTTCCTGAGAAAAGGTACATTATATCTCATAAAAGTCACTTTAAAAGGAAACACACTTAAAGTTTTTATTTTAATTTTAACAATATTAAAGTACGCTTACACACTAATGCGGTCCACATCCATAATCTTCATTCTCTTCCTTGTCTTCTTGAAGTATTCTCTTTCCCAGTCTCCTTTGTCTAACCATATTTTGGATATTTTCCTCTGCTCTGTCAAGCCGCAATTCACCGACGCTTCGGAATATCTTCAGTGTGAATGCACCTGGATGGAAGCCTAATCGCCGGCCGCGGTGGCCGAGGGGACTGAGGCGCTCCAGTCACGGTCTGCACGGCCACTACGGGGTATTTGTGCCGTCCTCAGGGTTACCTAATTCATAAGTAGTTTGTAAGCTTAGGAACTGATTACCCCGTAGTTAAGTCCCATAAGTTCTACAAACATGTAGCTATCTTCGCAACATTTGAGGACACAAACGTTTTGGGACAACATATCCATATGAGGTGATTGTAGCTCTCACTTGTATTTAGTGTTTTCTCATGCACACATATCTTCAAAAGCTGACTTTTGGCTAGATATCTGAAAGCTGGCTTTATAACATTAAAAACAGCAAGTGGCAAACCATACTTTTTGTGGTGTCACACAAGTCTGAAGTGCGCGCCACGTACTTTCGCGACGCGCCGCCATGCAAGCACGGCGCGGCGTTCTTACGTCAGTCACGAGCGCCCTCTGCTGCAACCCCGCTCGTGGTCACCACTGAACTGTATCGGTCACTTGGCAGTAGGATAGGCACTAGAACAGTCTCTCATCAATAAGCTGGCTTGTACCTAGTTAAACTACATCTACATACATACTCCGCAATTCACCGTAAGGTGCGTGGCGGAGGGTACACTGTACCACTACTAGGTATTTCCTTTCCTATTCCACTCCCAAATAGAACGAGGAAAAAAAGAGTGCCTATATGCCTCCGTACGAGCCCTAATTTCTCTTATCTTGTCTTTGTGATCACCACGCGAAATGTAAGTAGGCGGCAGCTCCAAATGATGTATCAGCATTACACTAGGCTGCAGTAATTAAACTTGTAGAAGTTAAGTATTACAATCTACATCTTGTACTAATCTAGCTTAGTGTTTCTAGTTTCTGTTGTCCCACTGGCTGGTCACCTCCGTACCTGCACACGCGTGCATCCTATTTCCCTGTATCGTTCTCTCTCCACTCGGCAACCGACACCCAGGACAACCGGCAGCAACGAGACACAAAACTTATGGGTGTACGGCTTCCCATTGGCTTTTACCTGAAGATATTTGCACCGTGATATGTCACAGAAGGGGTGTTGAGGAGTCTCATTGTGGAAATTTAGTAGAAGAATATTGGCCACTCTATTTGCTGCATTGATTTCAGTCTGCGTATATTGTTCCTAAGGCCTTTCCCATGCGTGTAGTGTGAATTTCTGTGCTTGTCGCCGCGGCGGAGCGGCCGAGCTCATTGAGGCGCTATGTTACGATGAGCGAAGCCGTTTACCGTCAGGAGTTCGAATCCCCCATCGGGTATGGATATTTGTGTCGTCTTTAGTGTAAGATAGTCCATGAATAGTTTGTAAGTTTAGGGACTGATGACCCCACAGTAAAGTCCCATAACCTTTACAAACATTTGAACAATTTTTTTCTTTGCTTGTCAATCTGTTAACACGTCCCATTGCCTTTCCATCTTCTAATTTTCTGTCCTACATTTCTTTGCTCAGTCTGGTATAATCTTTATCACAGTGTTCTAGAAACGTCTCCTTTTCGTTTCGATAGTATGACCGAAAAATTAACACGAAAATATTTCTAAGGATATTTCCATGACGAAACTTTGAGATGTCATTCTCAAAACATTAACCTAATAAATTATCCAATAAAATAAAATTTGGATTTTTTCACTGTGTCTGTTCTTAACAATGATTAATGACATCTGACCTTATGGAAGCTCTCAAGAATGTAGTTGTCAACGAGTTAATCCAGATAAATACCGCATATGTTAGGGAAAACGTTTAGCAGTGTCGAGACTAAAGGCGGTTACGTATAAAGGCTTTGACTAGTAACCGCGTGTCTACAGCTCTAGTTCCAAACGTGTCTCCAGCGCTTATGTACTCTAATGTCTCAATGTTTAAAGTCAGAACTTGTTCCTTGAGTAATAATTATATATCGACAACGTCAAGATAGCGAGTGGTTAATAGATTTCCATTTCATTTTACAAACGTTAAAAATTTGGTATATCAGTGTGTCAAATGCCTTAGTTGCACGAACCAGGCAATTATTAACTGGTAATGTTTAAGAATCAAGGCACTCTTATGATTGGTGTTGTTATAATTATTGATGACCTGTGAGCCGAATATTGTGGACACCTACTTCATGTCACTGTAAGCCCTCCCAGACAATAGCAGCGCCACATGACAAGAGATGGGTGCCATCAGACAGAAGCAGAGTGCACAGAGTGTCAATAAGGGGCTGTCCGTGAGAAGAGTGGGGCACGCGCACCAAGTATTTTAGCTTCTGTGAAATCCGGCTGTGGTGCCACCAGCATTTCCGGTACTGCATTTCTTGTTGGCTGTTAGTGGAGTTCTGTGAAGGGTGTCTTTGACAAGTGACGTTCGAACGCCGAGAGATTGAGCAGCCACCCCTTATGACTGGTGGCACATGTCACACACTGTGTATGCAGGTAAACTAGGGCAGACGGTGAACTATGGCGGACCTTGTATCAGACATTACTGATGGCTGCAGTGCAATCGTGCCCCAAACTCTAGAACTCATCCACTTTCATATGTTAACGCCCAGACGTCGGCAGCTGCGAGCTGCAACTCAGGGGGGTAAGTTATCATCGTCACTGGGCGTTGGAGCAGTAGCAGCGTATTGAGTGGTCTCATGAATTCCAATAGCTTCTTCATCGTGGCCATCAGAATATCCCAATGCATCTTCTTACAGGGGAACAGCTCCTATCTGTGAGATGGATACAAATTGACGGGCAAACTTCAAGTGAATACCCATGGGAGCAGTGCAAGACAGCATAATGGCCAAGTATTGTAGTGTTTTTTGGGAAGGCATTTTGCAGAAAGATGATGCACCTGGTCAGAATTCATCGTTTCCCGGTATATACGTAAATAGGGTGAGTCATGTAGGCAGCTGTGGTACTTCTGTACCTATGACCCTTTGCTTCCATGACATGATGTATCGCTGCGGATACCTGTGCCGAAGGTAGACATGCTAGCTGTTAAACAGGTGGTGACAATGTTCTGTGTGGTCAGTCAGTGGACACCCCGCCCTGTCACCCATAAAACTTTGTAACTTAGTGAGGCGTGACCCTTTATTAATTGGCAGAATCTTCCGTGAGACGAGGCTCTAGTTTCCTTACAAACGACAGTGCAGTTTCTCTAAAAGCAGAGTTTAAACAATTAACACATATGTTAGCATTCTATTGAAGATGTTATACATGTGGTGGTAAAACTTTGTCACGACATTGATTATCTGACAGCAAAGTGAGAGCGACTTATCCACTCACTTACGACGGTCGATAACCGAGTAATTAGATAATGGAAAACTCATTTATCTGATAATGTCCCATAACATGTGTTGCCAGAGCAGAGAGAACACGCACTATAGGCTTTTGTTATTGCTGTTGAAGAAGAGCACCTGTAAAATATCTTTCTCTTGCCGTACGTCAGTGATGAGTAGACGTTTCAATAACCGGCGTGTTGAAGCCTAATAGGGTAAGTGAAGTCTCACTTAATTCTATGATTCAATTTTCATTATGTAATTTCTTTTACCCAGTTGCAAATTATTCTGATTTTCGGAGGATTATTATTATTACGTCATTACCGATTCCATTCAACTTTCATATTTTTTCATATTTGATTTGTTTCTTTTATATGAGACTATATACGATGCCATACACGGTGTGGCAAATAAAACTGTCTCAGCTGAAGGGATACCCTTGTACAAGAATATGCGCACGCAATCACACCTCATGATGCGCACATCACGTGCGCACGAGACACTTCACCCACAGCGGTTCAGAGCACGTTCACTTAGTTATCAGCGCACACAGAGTCTTCAAGAGAGTTCCGTTTGGTCGCGTCCCCTAGCCGGCCACCTAGGTCACCTGGTGTGTCCCTGCCCCATTACTGAGTTGGGGAGCCCTGGAAACTAGCGTTTATCGCAACAACCCGCATAGTTTACAAGAATTACAACAGGACATTTCTGTTGAAAAGGCAGCATTACTAACAGTCAGCTTCGATCCACCTTTAGCAGCTTGCTGACCAGGGCCGAACACTTTCAACATGTGTTATAATCCATTTAATGGTATATTTTATTTCCTCTTCTATGTTTCTCCGTACCCTGTATAACGTACCTTTCTGTAGGAGGTACATATATTCTTACACAAATCACCTTTATATTCGAAGTGATTCATGTGGACCGTAAATATGAACTGCGAAGAAAATGGCCGTGGCGGAGCGGCAGAGTTTTTTCACTAAGACATCCCTATCTCTCCTAGTGCCAAACTAATTTCTTTTGATGTCAGTAACGTATTCACCAATATACCTGTAGATGAATGCCTAAATAACCTCACAGACTTACTACACAAATCAGCAGTCAACCCATTTGTCACCGATGAAATAAAATAAGCCACACACACTGGCCTATCACAAAATTACTTCCATTTCAATGGCAAGATATACAATCAGCTGGATGGCCCAGCTATGGGTGAGTCCAATCCCGTGAGTCCAATCCTTGCAGAAATATTCATGAGTAATTTTCAGGAAAAATTCTCGAAAAGTAACCCACTCTCTTCCAATGTTGGTTACTGGTTTAGGTATGTTGATGATGTGGTGTGCTTATGGACAGGTACTACCAGGCAGCTTTAAACTTTTCCTCAAAGAGTTAAATTCTGCTCACAAAAGTATCAAGTTCACAATGGAGTTTGGTGGAAACACAATAAAAATGGAGTAGCTGAGCGGTCTAAAGCGTCTCGCTGCGGAGCGCGCGGTTGCTCACCGTCGGAGGTTCGAGTCCTCCCTGTTTGTCCGTAGATTAGTTTACTTAGTTTAAGTAGTTTATAAGCTACGGACTGATGACCACGCAGTTTGTTCCGATAGATTTACAAACATTAAACACAATACATTATTTAGACCTAACTATAGACATCAGCAACCATTCCCACACCTTCAGCATTTATAGGAAACCTTCCACTACAGACATTGTAATTCCAGCGAGTTCACAGCATCCAATTACTCACAAACATGCAGAATTTTATTCCATGATTTATCGTTTATTATCTACCCCCATGAGTACAGAAAATTTCCAAATTGAATTAAACACCATCAGACAAATAGCAGCAAACAATGGCTACCCTCCTCCCTTGGTAGACTTCATAATGCACAAAAAACCAAAACAAAATCTCTCTTCCCTTCTTTACCCTGTAGTCAACACTTCAACAGCCCAAGATCCTAACAAATGGTGTACAATCCAATATTTAGGAAAGGTTTCTATTCACGTTGCCAAAAAACTTAAATCCAGGAATTGCAAAATTTTCTTTTATGTGCACAATACCATTGGTCACTTTCTACCCAATGGCAATGACAAAATTCCAGCTTTGGAAAAGAGTGGGATGTACAAGATCACTTGCAACTGTGGCAAATTCTACA
This sequence comes from Locusta migratoria, assembly GCA_026315105.1. Lineage (NCBI taxonomy): Eukaryota > Metazoa > Arthropoda > Insecta > Orthoptera > Acrididae > Locusta > Locusta migratoria. The sequence goes on along the minus strand of CM048747.1, from coordinate 540,823,479 downwards.
TTGGACAGTCAGGCAGAGCAATAAGCACTAGATTGAAAGAACACCACAGAATTTGGAAACTCAGGAAAGGAAACTCAACATTTGCAGACCATCTACTAAATGAAAACCATAGCTAACATGTTAAACATGACGTCCTACATATTATCCAAAAAGGGAAGAAAATGAACTTTTTAGAAATACTGGAAATCAATAAACATATGTCAACTATCCACACCTTGTGCTGAATGATAAAACTCAGTTTCCCTACTCACCATTTCTGCCTGCAGAATCTAATGGACCCACATAAACCACTGACTCCTATTCACTTGCTTCACATCCCTACCACAGTTCCATAGCCTACTTGCCTGATATAAATTTGTTCTGTTATCAATGGACAGCTATGCCAGTAATAGCTCATAAAATGGAACCTATATATTCATAGATGTTTCATTCATCTTATACTCACCGTTCTATATTCTGAATATTTGTGCAGTTAATCAATAGACCATTTTGTTCAATTTTAAATGTTACTAATTATTTCTTTGTGTTGTAATTTATGTTTTGTGTCACATATTTTACCAAAGTTCTACAAGTTCAATGATGTAATTATACCAATAACAATTCTTTAAGAAATTTCTGTATACATACTATCTGTACAACAATTTAAGATCTTTTGACTTGTGAACTTCTAAGCTGCATAACTATATCTCTGTAGTATTTACCTGACGATGGCGTAACTGCCGAAAACCGGCTAGTAACAAATAAAATTTGCAGAATATTGCACAATTATCTCGTGTGTTTCACTCAAAATGAAAAATAATACTGTGTATTGCACTGGGGTGATTCTAAAAGTGGAGGCACACATGCAATTCAGACTCTTTTTAAAAACCTTAATTTTTACTCACCTAGGGAACTCTCCAACGAGACACAAATTCACTTATACAGACACAAAACTCCATTCAAAAAATTTTATTTGTCATTACGATTCACACACGCCCACCTGGGTACTTCACTAATTAGCACATGTTACCCACCATTAAACGCTCTGCAACATGGAATTAATGGTACTAGACCGCCCACTTGAGCAAAACATTGCTTTTTGTTTTTAAATGCCCATGCTTGTTTCGCTAGAGTTGTAGCATCTTCAGCACCTACCCTGCTGGGATCTCCCTTCCCCTCCCTCAGAGTTCTTACGTTTTCCTTCCCCTCTCCTCTGAACCTCCCCCCTTCCAGCCCCTCCGTGCCTCCCTTCCTTACCCTCTCCTCATGTGGGGCCTCCGTACTTTTCTTATGAACAGTGTTTTTCACAATTTTTATAAAACAGTGCACCGGATTAAACTGTCCTGTCAGTGTCATGTTGTGAACGTGGTTTTAAGACTTCTGCAAACGCCGCACAGGCAGAACACTGTGTTGCCATGTTTTTATTAATTGTCTCTCTGTTACCGATGCCATTCACTGTGCAAAACCTGTGTTTTTTAGCCACTGTGGCAGTTTTAAAGCTGTGTGTTTTAAAGGCTTAATTTCATTGTTTTTAATTCGCCTATTTCCTCTCCTTTCTTATTCTACATCTACAACCTCTACAACCATACTCCGCAAGCCACCCGACGGTATGTGGCGGAGGGTACCTTGAGTACCACTATCGATTTTCCCTCCTAATCCAGTCACGTATTGTTCACGGAAAGAAGGATTGTCGGTATGCCTCTGTGTGGGCTCAAATCTCTCTGATTTTATCCTCACGGTCTCTTCGCGAGATATACGTAGGAGGGAGCAATATACTGCTAGACTCCTCGGTAAATGTATGTTCTTGAAACTTCGACAAAAGCCCGTACCGAGCGACAGAGCGTCTCTCCTGCAGAGTCTTCCACTGGATTTTATCGATCATCTCCGTGACGCTTTCACGATTACCAAATAATCCTGTTACGAAGCGCACTGCTCTCCGTTGGATCTTCTCTACCTTCTCTATCAATCCCACCTGGTACGGATCCCACAGTGGTGAGCAGTATTCAAGCTGTGGGCGAACAAGTGTACTGTAACCTACTTTCTTTGTTTTCGGACTACATTTCCTTAGTATTCTTCCAATGAATCTAAGTTTGGGAATCTGCTTTACCGACGATTGATTTTATATGGCCGTTCCATTTTAAATCCCTCCTAATGACTACTGCAAGATACTCTATGGAATTAACTGCTTCCAGTTGCTGCCCTGCTATAGTGTAGCTAAATGATAAAGGATCTTTCTTTCTGTGTATTCGCAGCACATTTCACTTGTCTACATTGAGATTTAATTGGCATTCCCTGTACCATGCATCAATTCTATGCAGATCCTCCTGCATCTCAATACAATTTTCCATTGTTACAACCTCTCTATATACTACAGCATCGTCCACAAAAAGCATCAGCGAACTTCCGATGTTATTCGCAAGGTCATTTATATCTATCGTGAACAGCAACGGACTCTCGACACTCCCCTGTGGCACACCTAACATCTCCTACTTCAGAAGACTTCTCTCCATTGAGAATGACCTGCTGCTTTTTCTTATCGAGGACTTCCTCAATCCAATCACACAATTGGTCGGATAGACCATATGCTCTTACTTTGTTCATTAAACGTTTGTGGGGAACTATATCAAACGCCTTGCGGAAGTCGAGAAACACAGCATCTACCTGAGAACCCGTGTCTATGGCCCTCTGAGTCTCGTGGACGAATAGCGCGAGCTGGGTTTCACACGAACGCCATTTTCGAAACCCATGCTGATTCCTACAGAGCAGATTCCAATTCTCGGGAAATGTCATTGTATTCGAACATAATACATGTTCCAAAATTCTACAACTGACCGACGTTAGAGATATAGGGCTATAGTTCTGCACGTCTGTTCGACGGCCCTTCCAATCTTTCGGAACGATATGCTGTTCTAGAGACCTACGATACACCACTGCGAGAAGGGGGGGGGGGGGGGGCAGTTCCTTCGCGTACTCTGTGTAAAAACGAACTGGTATCACATCAGGCACTGCGGCCTTTCCTCTTTTGAGCGATTTAATTGTTTTTCTATCCCTCTGTCAGTTATTTCGATATCTACCATTTTGTAATCTGTGCGGCAATCTAGGGAAGGAACTACAGTGCCTGCTGCTGTCGCTGCTGCCGCTGCTGCATCGTTAAATTTGGTTGACAGTTAATTTTTTATTTTTCGTTTAGTGCTTCTGTTTCTAAGTCTTCTTGTTTCCTACTTGAAAGATTTCGTTTGTGTTACTGTTTTAAGAGTACATTCTCTCGTATTTAAATAAATACCATTGCTTGTGCGTGTTTATCAGTCTCCTGCAGCTTTTCTTTGGCATAGAAGCTTCTATATTTCGTGTAGATCTTTTACGTTAGAGCAGTGATTTCCGCGTATATTTTGATTTCAGTCCAGAGACGAGTTTCGCTAATTTCTATTGTTTCCAACAAGAAGTTTCTAGTAACGACTGTTTAGTCAGCTATTAGTCACCTGTAGTGAATTAGCGGTCTTGTTACAAGTCGATTACTTAATCTCTACAATAAATTGTTGATTTGTTAGGATGGATAGGATGTGTGACTGCTGCGTACGGACGCAGGAGGGGCTGGCCGCCGTTCGCGAACAGCTGAGCGTGCTGATGGCCGCGGTCAGTCGCCTTGAGGCTGCTGCCTCGGACTGTAGCGTCAGTGGGGAGTTCGGTGCGTCGCATGGGGCACCTCAGGTGTCTCATGCTTCACCCACGGTCCCTGCTGTCGAGACATCTTTGCGTGTACCGGACCCGGTTGGGCCACCATCTCCCCCAGGGGAATGGCGGGTTCAACGGCTTTCGCGTCGCTCGAGGCGGAGGCTCAAAGGGGAGGCTGACCGTGCGGCATCGCCCGCTCTGCCTGTGAGTGAGCATGTGGCCACTCCTTCAGCAAGGTCCGAGCAGGCACACAGGGGGAGGGGTTTATTAGTGATCGCGAGCTCCAATGATAGGCGGGTGATGGAGCCCCTTAGGGAGATAGCGGAAAGGGCGGGGAAGAAGGCCAGTGTGCACTCTGTTTGCTTGCCGGGGGCTCTCATCCGAGATGTGGAGGAGGCCCTTCCGGCCGCGATAGAGAGCACTGGGTGCACCCGACTGCAAATTGTCGCTCATGCCGGCACCAATGACTCCTGCCGGCTGGGTTCAGAGGTCATCCTCAGTTCATGCAGGCGGTTGGCGGAGTTGTTGAAGGCAGAAAGCCTCGCTCGCGGGGTGAAATCTGAGCTAACTATTTGTAGTGTCGTTTCCAGAACCGATCGCGGTCCTCTGGTTTGGAGCCGAGTGGAAGGCTTAAACCAGAGGCTCAGACGATTCTGCGAAGATCTGGGCTGCAAATTTCTCGACCTCCGCTATCGGGTGGAGAAATGTAGGGTTCCCCTGGATAGGTCAGGCGTGCACTACACGCAGGAAGCGGCTACAAGGGTAGCGGAGTACGAGTGGAGTGCACATGGGGGTTTTTTAGGTTAGAGAATTCCCTCTCTAGGCCCGACAAGTTGCCTCCTGAGCCGCGACAAGGCAGCAGTATGCAGAACACAACAGGGAAGGAATTGATCAATGTAGTAGTAGTTAACTGCAGGAGCGTCTATAGAAAGTTCCCAGAATTGCTCTCAATAATAAACGATTACAACGCCCACATAGTACTAGGGACGGAAAGTTGGCTAAAACCAGATATAAACAGTAATGAGATTCTAAACTCAGACTGGAATGTTTACCGCAGAGATTGGCTGGACAGTGAAGGGGTGTGTGTTTATAGCGATAAAAAGTGCACTAGTATCGAAGGAAATAGACGGAGATCCGAAGTGTGAAATAATTTGGGTGAAGGTCACGGTTAATGCAGGCTCGAACATGGTAATCGGATGCTTCTATAGGCCTCCGGGCTCAGCAGCTGTTGTGGCAGAACAGCTGAAGGATAATTTGGAAGATATTTCGAGTAGATTTCCCGATCATGCTATAGTTTTGGGAGGAGATTTTAATTTACCTGATATAGATTGGGAGACACAAACGTTTTTTACAGGTGGCAGGGACAAAGAATGCAGTGAAATTGTTTTGAGTTCATTATCTGAAAACTACCTTGAGCAGTTAAACAGAGAAACAACTCGTGGTGACAAACAGACCCGAACAATTCGGAACAGTTAATGCGGAACAGGGAATCAGCGATCATTAAGCGGTTACAGCATCGGTAATTTCAGCCGTAAATAGAAATATTAAGAAATGTTGGAAGATTTTTCTCTTCGGAAAAAGTGACAAAAGGGGATTTCAGAGAACTTGACGGCGCAGTTCAGAAGTTTTATCTTAAGTGGTGTTGAGGAACAGTGGTCTAAGTTCAAAGCCATGGTACAATATCCATTAGATGAGTATGTACCTAGCAAGGTCGTAAGAGATGGAAAGGAGCTACCGTGGTACAACAACCGAATTAGAAAGCTGCTACGGAATCAAAGGGAACTTCACTGCAAACATAAACGTAGAGAAAGCCTTGTAGACAAACAAAAATTACACGAAGCGAAATGTAGCGTTAGGAGGGCTATGCGAGAGGCGTTCAACGAATTCGAAAGTAGAGTTCTTTGTACTGACTTGGCTGAAAATCCTAAGAAATTTTGGTCTTATGTCAAAGCGATAGGTGGATCAAAACAAAGTGTCCAGACACTCTGTGACGTAAGTGGCATTGAAACAGAGGATGACACTCTAAAGGCAGAAATACTAAATGTATCTTTCCAAAGCTGTTTCACAGAGGAAGATTGCAACGTTTTTATCTTATTTTTTATCGTTAAAAATCAACATTTTTATCTCCTGTTTTAAACTACCATTTACATTGACAAATTGATATGTACCCTGGGCTGAAGAGCAGCGTACGAGGCTGCTGCCAGCCTGCCCCACGGGGCATTAAAATACAATGAAGGGGAAAAATGTGCAAATATTGTACTTCTGTGACATAGAGCGGTTCTTTTCAGTCGTCGTTGGTCTCGTACTTTTCCGGCCGCTGTCGATTCGGGCATTCGACGTTGTAACGGATACCCGATATTCAAGGTGCATTGGTGGGTGATCGTGCGGGAAGATACCCTCCTCAACGCTACCTGAAATATACTGGACCCCGTCTGTTGTATACCGACTATAATACCACCTTCAAAATTATATAAGCTGCCACTGTAACAGCAGCAAGCTATCTAACTCACGGGCCAGACACCTGTTCGCATATTATATAGGCGTTACTTAACGCAGGGCCGTCCTCTCAGAGTTTATCTGTGCTTGCATTCGCATGCTTATATCACCTTCTTTGGCTCTTCAGTGTACGTGATTTTTACAATATTTCTAACGATGCTGCAGCCAGCACAGCTACTCATTTGGTGGCATGAAACGTCAGAGCCCTGAGATGCTAGTGCACGTTGGCTGCCGTGCTCTGGAGCGCCAGTTGCTAATGACAATACTCGGCAGGTGCCATTAACTTCAGCTGTTCTACCCAAAATTACGATAACAAAAAGATGTTTTGTATTTCGATACATCGTTAATTCTGCTGGAAACGCTGGTATTGCATCTGGGGCTGGATGACATGTGACAGTAGTCGTCAGTGCTTGTAGTGTTGGAACAAGGGCTAGAAGCTGCGGCGACATGTTACTTGTGAAAGAAAGTACGAGAGGAATTTGTGCACAGATTAATGGGGCAGCGTGATTTCCACTGCCGAATCAACAGGTCGCCTTAAACTTACCTTCGAATCTCCTGCTGATATGACCGGAGCCTCCTGTCTTCTAGCATGCGTTTCTGTTGTTTATATCAATGAATAAAATTAGTAGGAACTGGGGAAGACTAGAAGCCAGAATGCGGACAGTTGTATAAAAAAGATAAATATATTCATAAAATAACATATATTTTCTCGGGCTTCCAGCAGCGTCATGTGGTTTTCTGTCCACGACGTATCGGCCGAGAACTCCTCTACCATTTTCAAGTGGTTGACTGTCGAACAATTGCTGCTGGCGTCCTTATAAAGCTGCACTGCGAACGGTGACGTCACTGGTGCTCCGCGACATAACAACGCATTCGTATATTGTATATAAAATTGTTAAAACGTACAAGGTGAAATTCAACCTGATTCTGAAATCGAGTTGTTAAAGGACAGGCCAGAAATAAATAAATAACTGGAATAGAGAAGCACTCTATTAACTGTTTCAGCCCTTAATGAGACAGCAGACCTCAGGTTCGGGCAGTACTAAGCAGTAAAGCGGCAGCGTAATCAAGTTCTCTGAACCTAGTGCTCGATATGAAACCATTCCATACGTATAAATACATGACTGTTCGTGATTGCTTTACTTTTACTTTTTAGTAAATGTACTAGTTAGAAGTGTAAAGTCTGCTACATTAAGTAAGTACTAACAACTACTAAACATGAGTAACTTCTACCCAAGTTCACAGAGCTAAACTGTCTAAGAACAGCAACCGACTGACGACAATATGGTCTTCCTATTTCTCGTCGGCTGTGATGTGTGATGCTGTGGTCTGCGCACAGCCCTATACGTCCTCCAGCAGAATTACCAACTTGCCAACATGATCTGCGGCACCGTTTGGATTTGCTCCAGCCTTTCACCGTCGTAAGGTTGGGGGATCTGGAGATATTGCAGCTTCACTGAACTGGAGGGGCAGAGAGGTACCCATCCGCCAAGGGTAAGCCCTCTCCAAGGATTCCAGGTAATGGCTCGAACGACCATTGCGGCTGTTTGCTACATTCTGAAATTCAGAATTTAATGAAATAATTAATACAGGGTCGGGACTGATGACCAGAGTAGTTCGATCCCTTAGAATTACAAACATTTGGACGTATGAATTCAGAATACGAAAAATGATACGACACATCGGTCCTCTGGTTAGTCAAGCCGACAGCGATATTGATACTGATGCTCCTCGTGGTGGTAGGGGTGGCGGTTTGCCTCCAGAAACACTGGAACGGATGAATCGATTCTTACCACACCATTAATTACACTGAAAATCCCTGCCATATTCTTGAGGCAAATATTGGTTATAATTGAGGATCATGGATTCAGGTCACCCATTCCCACAAATCAAAATTCATATATACCTTAATCTCACACTTGCTGATTTCATCAGTCAAACCGACAACTACAGTTTTATTATGTTATGTGGTGGTCTTCAGTAATGGCATTGATTTGATGCAACTTTCCATGCTACCCCACCCCGTGCAAGCTGCTTCATCTCTGAGGGAGACCGGCAACCTCCTTTTGAACCTGCTTGTTGTATTCGTCTATCGGTCTCACTCTGCGATTTGTACCCTCCACACTTATCTCCAATATTAAATTCACGATTAACTGATGTCTTACAATGTGTTCTACCAATCAGGCCTTTTCCTTAGTCAAGATATGATAGAAATTTCTTATCTCCCCAATTCTGTTACGTGAACTATCCACCATATTTTCAGTATTCGTTTGTAGCACGAGATTTCTAAAACTTCTATCATCTTTCTGACTGAACTCCATATCGTCCACATTACACTTCCGGAGAGTGCCGCACTCCAGAGAAATGCCTTCCTAAAAGATTTCCTATAATTTAAATGAATATTGGATGTCAACAGATTTTGCTTCTTGAGAAACGCTTTTCTTCCCCTAGACATTCTAGGGGAGACATTCATATCGTCTTTACTTCGATCATCGGGAATTATTTTGCTACTCAAATAACAAAAGTTATCTACTCATTTTATTGCCTCATTACCTAATTCCTTCAGTATCTCCTGATTTTATTACACCACAGTGCATTATGTTTGTTTTGCTATTGCTAATTTCATGTTTATGATATTCTTTCAAGGAACTGACCATTCCATTCAATTGCGCTTCCCAGTCCTTTGCTGTCTTTGATATAATTACAATGTCATCGGCAATCTGCAAACTTAATAAATCACGGAATAATGTAGATAGAGGGGCGAAAATTGACACACATGCTTGGAATGGCATGGGCGTTTTATTAGAACGAAATAAAAGTTCAAAAAAATGTCCGACAGATGGCGCTTAATCTGGTCAGAAAGGCAATAATTAGCATAACAAATTAAGACAAAGCAAAGATGTTCTTTACAGGAAATTCTCAATACGTTCACCATCATTACTCAACAATAGCTGTAGTCGAGGAATAATGTTTTGAACAGCTCTGTAAAACATGTCCGGAGTTATGGTGAGGCATTGGCGTCGGATGTTGTCTTTCAGCATACCTAGAGATGTCGGTCGATCAGGATACACTTGTGACTTCAGGTAACCCCTAAGCCAATAATCGCACGGACTGAGGTCTGAGGACCTGGGAGGCCAAGCATGACAAAAGTGGCGGCTGAGCACACGATCATCACCAAACACCGCGCGCAAGAGAACTTTCACCCGTCTAGAAATATGGGCTGGAGCGCCATCCGGCATAAAAATCGTACGTTCCAACAGGTGTTTATCAGCCAGGCTGGGGATGATGCGATTCTGTAACATATCGAAGAACCACTCCCCCGTCACTGTAGCAGTTACAAAACCAGATTCACGGAGTTCCTCGAAGAAAAAATGGACCGATAGTGGTAGATGTGGTAAATCCAACCCATACCGTTAATTTCTTGTCGTGCAATGGAGTTTTCACGACAGTTCTAAGATTTTCGGTATCACAAATTCTGCGGTTGTGGGCGTTGACAGACCCTCGGAGCGTGAAATGAGCTTCGTCGGTCCACAACACGTTACTCAACCAATCGTCATATTTCGCCATCTTTTGAAACGCTCACACCGCAAATGTCCTCCGCTTCACTAACTCCTCAGGTAACAGTTCATGATTCCGAAGGATTTTGTAATGAGAGCATCGGAGGATACGCATAAGTGCCAACCAATCAGTAGTGTTTGGAATGCCGGTGCGACGTGCGACTGCACGAGCACTGACCCCCGTGCGTAGACGAACCAACTACAGTATCCATTTCTTCCTGAACTGTCTCAGCAGCATTACGCCTTGTGCTTGATCGGACACTAAAGGGCCTATAGTCTAAACAACCCGTGGCTTCGAACTTCGAAATCGTTCTCGCCACAGTTGCTTTTATCAACGACCCTTACGCTGAACTAGCACGTTCCCCATTCTGATAATGGAGCTTCACTAAAAGCGCCTTTTCAGGTAACGGTCAACATGCTGCGACTGCTGTTGCATCTGGTTCTCTCTCATTACAGCTCCTTTCATACATGATTTTCATGCGCGGTCACTGACGTTTTGCTGTCGGACATTTATGAACGTCTTTTTTTTTTAAAGAATAAAAATAATGAAGCCTCATGTAATTCCAAGCATGTGTCTCAATTTTTACCTGTCTACCTACATTATTCCGTGATTTATTATACTTTCAAATTTATACTGACTTTTTGATCACCCGGTATTCTTCTTGAAGTCTGAAGGTATTTCTTTTATCTCATACATTTTTGCACACGAGATGGAACAGTTTCTTCCTGGCTGGCTCTTCCAACGATGTCAGCTGTTCTGAGGGAATGTCATCTGCTCCATGGGCATCGTTTCGACTTAAATCAGGCAGTGCTCCGTCCAATAGTTGTGGCAGTGTCGTATCTCTTATCCCGTCTTCATCTCCTTCCTCCGCTCTTTCTGTAATATTAATTTATTTCCTTTGTATAGGTATTCAAAACGTTACTTATAGTTTTCGGCGTTCCCTTCTTCACTTAGTATCTGTTCTCATTTGAGCTCTTGATATGCATGATGCTGCTTCTCTTGTCTCTTAAGCGTACATTTTATTTTCCGGTAAGCGGTGTGTATATTTCCCCTACTTATACATTCATCTATGGACTGAATTTGTCTTCTAGCCATCCCTGTTTAGTCAGTCTGCACTTGCTGTCAACCTCATTTATCAGCCCTATGTACTGCCTTTTGTCTTTTCACACTTACTGCATTTTTCTATTTTCTCGTTTCATCAATTCAGTTCAGAACCTCCTGTGTTATAAGAGGATTTCTACTAGGTCTTGTCCTTCTACCTATATGATCCTCTGCGTCCTTCACTACTGTGCCTTTCAGAACTACCCATTCTTTTCTACTTTCCTTCGTTTCTGTAAAACCTTGACTAATTCTTCCTCTGAAACTCTCAACATCCTCTGGTTCCATCAGTTTAACTAAGTACCATATGTTTACACCTCTACATTTTTTTAGACCCTTAACGTTTAATCTCCAGTTCATAAGCAATCATTAATGGCCACAGCCTATACCTACCCAAGGATATGTCATGCAGTTTAAAATCTGATTTTGGAATCTATGTCTTGCCGTTTGAAATCCATTTTGCACATTCCGATGTCTCTGCTATCTTACGTGTATATAACTTATTTCCTGGTGCTTAAACCCTAAGTTTCTGATTTAATTGTGTTCTGTGCAAAAATCTACCATTTCTTGCACTCACTTTCCACAGTCCATATTCACCTACTATTCTTTCTTCAGTTGATTTTCCTACTACTGAGTTACAAACCCCAATCAAAATCAAGTTTTCGTTCCCCCTAAGTCTCTGAATAACTTCTTTTATCTCATCATAACATTTTTTCTGACTCCCCATCATCATCAGAGGTAGTTGACATATAAACTTGTACTACTGTGGTCGGTATTTATCTTTGCTGTGATAGTATGTTCACTATTCTGTGTACAGTAACTTGCCTGTATTCCTATTTTCTTACTTATTACTAGCCTACTCCTGAGTTACTTTATCTGGATTTTCTATTTATAGCCCTGTAATCACCGGACCAGAAATCTTGTTCATTTTGCCCCTCGAACTTCACTAATAGCCCCATATCTAACTTGAAACTAATCATTCCTCTTTTGAAAGTTTGTATCTTACCTGCCCTAATAGGTGCTAGAACATTCCCCACTCATCCGTAGAATGCCCGTTTTGTTTTTCTCAGTGACGACATCCTCCGAAGTAGTATCCGCCCGCAGATCCCAGTGGGGGACTATTTTGTCTCCACAATATTTTACCCTTGAAGACAGCACAATCGTATGCTCATACCGTAGAGCTGTATGTCCTCAGTAAAAGTAACGACTCTAGTTTCTCCTTGCATTCAGCCATTCGCAATAGCTCCATGGCAAATCCACATTAGCTGATTGCATGGCAAAGCCACAGATGCTGCTGAAACAAGGCCAGCTACATCAATCACCCAGAAAGTTGCCCACATAGTTCGTTAACAGGCTATGCCCTTTTCAGAATCCACACTTTCGTGCTGCCTCTCCACTGATTCCCCTCTGCTGTACTTACGGTACAGCTATCTCTCTCTTTGAGGCATGCAAGCTACCGCACCTCGGCCATGTCTATGGTTCATGGTGCTGGTTTCATTGTGTATAAACACATATTTAGTTTTCATTGGCTTCATAATATCCACTGTGCCAGATTATAAACTACTACAATTACTTCAACCCAAGACTCAACGCATACATAGATAAGACATGGAACTGTCACTATTATCAGATGACAATTTGATATAAATGTCAATAAATGCCCAAATAAGAAAAATAAAATGCTTATGTGAGACATTATTGGAAATCTGTTACCTACCCAGACAAAACATAGAGGCATCAAAAACTACACTTCGATATTCAGCAAATAACGGGCTAATGTTGGTAGGTAGGAGCAAACTGATACACTTGTTTGATGTGGATTGAGTTATTTAGGCATACAGGTACAAATTGGTAAAATATGACATTGTATAATTGAATCTATCAATGAGTGCATATAGATTCCTTTTGAAGTCGCTCTAAAGCATCAGTCAGAGGGTCGTTCAACAGACACAATGGCAAAATTTGGGCTACCAAGTGTCACTGGACAGTCGTCGTGGAAATCTCACGACATGACGAGAAAGTCACAGTACGGTGTAGTTTCATCGCACCCATCATCATCGGAACCTATTTTTCCGAGTAAATGTGTGTCGTTTTTTCAGACTGTTAGTTTGATGGATGTGTGGTACAGCAGAGTGCTACAGCATTCCGTCATACCCAGCCTGGCTGATAAACTGCTGCAAGAAAGGAATATTATGCACTATGTCGTCCTTTATTTCTGCACATGTCAAAGATATCACGTGGACTTCCAGTCCAAACCCAACACTCCTTCCTTACTTGGCCTCCCAGATTAGCAGACCTCAGTCCGTGTCACTGTTGGAGTTACATGAAGTTGTAAGTGATTATGGTGCATTTGGTAACTGCAGCGCGTAAATTAGGCCTTCCTGTTGTAGGTAGTAAGTGACGAGTTTTGTCATTTATACAAAATACAATTATTAACAATGTAACAAAATGAGGAAAACCTTATGGTAAGTTAAACTCAATCACAAATGCTCGATTCATGCCTAGTTTGACCCTATTGAGAAAGTGGTAGAAAGAGTTAAACAATTTAGGTAATTAGCGTGACTGGCAGATCACAGGAAGGAGACCTCCAGTGTAAATGCTAGGATCAAGAGTCTAAACACATCACAAAACCACTTTGAGAGAGCACGCCTCATCTTCCATTAAAATAGAGGGCAGATCCGCCCCTAGATTCGTATATATCCTCGCAACACGATATAAAATGCACTCGGTTATTAGCACACCACTCGAGAAATTCGCTCATTGGAGAAAGAAGGCATATGTAATGAGTCCCCTAAGTTGTCAACCATAATCAAAGTTGATTTGACATGTAAAAAAACAGCATCTTAGAGCACTTTCTCACAATACTTACTGCTGTACACTGCCTGTCACAGCAGTGTTCTTTGATTACAGGTGCTGTTGATGAATGAAGGCGGATATGTTGAGCATTGTGTTTCAAATAAAATTTGATAAGAATCAGTTTTTATACAATTATTATTTCTGTATCTGGAGATGAGCCATCAATGCGCTATTTGTGTTTGTCAACAATTTATTCATTTTGCTCCTGTAAAACGAAATGTATAGGGGGTGGATAATATGATACGAACAGCTAACCTTTATCTATTAGTAAGGAACTGGTAAACAATTGCCCGTCTCTTCGAGGAAGAGCTTCGGAAAATGTCTTTATAGTTTCCAAAATAATGTTATCCTTTCATATATGTTCATTCACCAATTAATTCTACGAAGAAGAATCAGTAAATTTATTCCGCACTCTCTGCTGAAAACTCCCCATAACAGATCTACTATATCTACATCTACATGGGATACTCTGCAAATCACATTTAAGTGCCTGGCAGAGGGTTCATCGAACCACCATTATACTATTTATCTCCCATTCCATTCTTGAACAGAGCGCGGGAAGAAAGAACACCTGAATCTTTTTGTTCGAGCTCTGATTTCTCTTATTTTATTCTGATGATCATTTCTACCTATATAAGTGGGAGACAACAATATATTTTCGCATTCGGAGGACAATGTTTGCGATTGGAGTTTCGCAAGTAGCCCACGCTGCAGCGATAAGCGCCGTTGTTGTAATTATTCCCATCCCAGATCCTGTATCATTTCCGTAAAGCTGTCTCCCCTGTATCGTGACAATACCAAACGAGCTGCCCCTCTTTGGACTCTTTCGACGTCCTTCGTTAAACCCACCTGATAAGGATCCCACACTGGGTTGCAATACTCCAAAATTGGACGGACAAGCGTAGTGTATGCAATTTCCTTTGTAGTTCTGTTGCATGTTTTAAGGTTTCTGCCAATAAAACGCAGTCCCTGGTTCGCATTTCCCACGATATTATCTACGTGTTCTTTCCAATTTAAGTCTGAAGTAATAGTAATTCCTAGGTATTTTGTGGAGTTTACGGCCTTTACTTTTGATTGATATATCTTGTAAACAAAGTTTAACGGATTTCTTTTCGTACTCATGTGGACTACTTCACACTTATCATTATTTAGAGTCAATTGCCAATTTTTACAGCATACTGATATCTTATTCAGATTGTTCTGCAGTTGGTTTTGATCTTCAGATAATTTTACTAGACGGTAAATGACGGCGACATCTGCAAACAACCTAAGAGAGCTACTTAGAGTTTCCCCTAAATCGTGTATGTAAATAGGGAACAGCAGATAACACTACCCTATGGAACGCCCGATATCAACTCTGTTATAGTCGATGCCTTACCATCGATTACTACGAACTGTGTCCTATCTGACAAGAAATCCCCTATCCTATCGCAAATTTGGGGCGATATACCATAACTACGCAATTTGATTAAAAGCCGTTTGTGAGGTACGGTGTCAAAAGCTTTCTGGAAATCAAGAAATGCGGAATCGATTTGCGAACCCTTGTCGATAGCACCCATCACTTTGTTTGAATAAAGAGCTAGTTGTGTTTCGCTAGAACGATACTTTCTAAATCCGTGTTGACCTTGGGTTAATAGATCGTTCTGTTCGAGGTAATTCCTAATATTTGAATACAGGATATGTTCCAAAACCCTGCTGCAAATTGACGTCAATGAAATAGGCCTGTAGTTTAGTGGGTTACTCCTACTGCCTTTCTTGAATATAGGTGACCTGTCCAACTTTATGTAGAGATATTGTCATTTTGCTGTGCAAAGAAGATGTCTGATAATTTTCTGATGCTGTACAAAGCACGTTAGAACCTTTCTGGTCCTCTATGTAGGGGATGTTTAGCATTTTGGAACATGGCAGTCTTTGTAAGCAGTATGTTAATCAAAGTAAGCAGTTCATTTTCGGGGATGGTGAGATATTCGTTCACAGTCATGCACCCAGTATAGGTAATGATGAAACCAGCTTAATACCACGATACAGATGCCCAAATCATGACAGAATCACGGAATCTCCCCCATGCTAGGCTGCAGGAAGGAAGCACGCATACATAGTAACCTTCTTCTGGAGTGTTTGATACAACACCTGTTGTTTGTACCAATCAGTGTCAACGATGATTCATCGAACCTCACCACATACTTCCAATCATTAAGTTTCCAGGTTGTCTGCTACTACCACCACTTTGTTTGAAGCTTTGCGTTGGCTTCTGTAATTATTGGTTTAGCAACTAAGCCCTTCCATGAACGTTAATCTCCATCCCTACTTTTGTTATCGAAAAAATATTACTGCAATGAGAGTTGCGTCTCTTCTGTCACTTGTATCGTGGAAGTTTTATGTTGTGTGGCCACAATCATTATTAATGTTAGTAGGTCGTTGTCAGATAACTTTGGGTTTCGTCCACTATCCATCTTTGCCCAAAATTTCCCACCTCGTTTTGTGTACGTTGTTATTAGCTAGGATATTGTCACTAGTAAAACGTTACATTGCGCAGCCGTTTTCGTCGCAGATGCTTCCAGTGTCTGGGCACATATAATTCAAGGGAACGTACAAGATTTCATACATCAGTTATGCATTGTGATCGTGTCTCAGTCTGAACAGGTATGTAGCAGGGCTAACTTCGAAAACTGGAGAATACTGCATGGCGTTCATAATCCACGCCCTTTAATTCCAGGCATGTGCGTCTATTTAATAATCTTCACCTCTACACCTACATTATTCTGTCATGTAATGACTTACCAAATTTCAGTGATTGAATATTATGTTGGTGCTCAATAGAATATTTGATATATGATCACTAAAACACACATGACACTTGTGTAATATTCTACAATATTCATTGATTTATACAAATTAGGTTTCGACTGTTACGCCATCATCAGGTACATCGATTACTATAAATAAGTTTTATGTCTAGGAGTTTACAAAAGTGCACCAAAGAATTACATAAACAGGCAAAATATAAACGTATTGTAGGAAAGTATACAAAGAACTAGTGCGAAATTATTAAGTATTGCACCAAGTGGCTAAGAAAGGTATGCAATAACATGAAAGGATTAATAACATGACAAGTGTTACAAAAGTAAGTGACAATTCGACAAAAAATTAATTACATTATTAGTTTGGGAAAAGAAGGTGACATGAAATAATTATAGTGTGTTGGGTAAAAATCGGGAGGAGGTAGTAAATAAATGTGTGACAATCATAAAACTATTACAAAACAAATAAAATTGTTAGGTGGGAGTACTATTATCTGGAATTGGAAGTGGAGAATAAGGGAAATCTGTTTGGTTGTTGACTTCCAGACTTGGGCAAGCAAATGTGTGTTTATTGATTTCCAGTCTATATAGGTAAAACTTCATACTGAACCTTATAACGGTGACCCTCTTTAGGTAGGTTGTCTGCAAAATTAAAGTCACCCTTTCTGACTCTCCAACTTCTGTGGTGTTCTTTTTAGGCGTGTGGAAATAGATCTGCCAGACTGTCCTATGTAGATTTTTCCGAAGTCACAAGTGATTTAATATATTCAACTCTTTTCCAAGTTAGTGTGCTGTCCTTTCCATTAGGTAAAATTCGTTGTGTACATAAAATAATATTTTTAGGTTCCTGGACCTGTATAAACTAGTTTGTATAAATCATTAAGTATTGTAGAGTGGTCAAATGTTACATGAATTGTGTGTGAACCCGAACATTCGTTCTTTTTTTTGTATTCGTAAATCTACTTTTAAGAACTTTAATCTTCTAACTCTATTTTTTCCATTCAGCTATATGTAATTTGTCAAGAGAGTTGAGACCCAGACTGTTCCCATTGCCCACATGAGTCGGCGCGGAGTCACATTGCCAGGGGCCACTGTGCAGTTTCTGGTGGCAGCCAGACCACTGCTCGTGGCCTGCAAGCTGTTCGGACTGACGCCTTTCACGGTGGACGCGGGGACCGCCTGTCTCAAGCGGTCTGCCGCAGACGTCGCACTCTTCATCCTTGCCAGCGGTCTTCACGTGATTTCATCGAGTTCCCTTCTCTTGTTACTCTCCAAATTTCCACCCGAAAATTTTTTACTTTCATTTGTTCAAGTTACAGTAATTGTGCAGCTTATTTTTTTATCCACGTTTGCTACAACTGCTGACTTCTCTTGCAACACGGGAAAGTACAAAAAAATTATTGAAACGGTGACGAAATTTGACAATTTGATGGGATCTCATCACAGCACTGTGGATGCTAAAGTATCCACGTTCGTCAGGAATCAACTGCTTTCCATATTTTGCTTCTACTTTGCTATTAGTTTCTACTCAGGTAGCCTTTATTCTTATGGAATCCAATGGTTAATTTTGTTATTAACATTGTACTGTGGAACACCGTGTACAATGACTATAGTGAAATTTATTGATCTACAGTTAGTAACAAAGGAGAGAGTCAAGGTTTTTAATAAGTGCCTTGAACATATACGATGTGGAGTAGTAAATGGGAGATATGAATGCAGAATAACAACTGAAACGTACGTTGTACGACTTACAAGTGACACAATACCGATGCCTCCATGCCTACGGTGCCTAAGGAGAGCGTATATTGCACTATGTGAACTGTCGAGAACAGTAACAGATGTTCACGAAATTTTTGTGCTTCTGTACTTGGTCGCAGTTCAACACACGCTGTGGAGGTCATTTACTTGGTTGCTACACTTACTTCCAAAGACTCAATGTTCACACTGAGCTATTACTTGATGGTGTCTAATGTTGTGCAACTAGCGGTCGTCCTGCTGCCCGCGCACCTGCTGGCGACGGAGGCGTGCAGGACCGCCAGGCTGACGTCACAGCTGCAGCTGCGGTCGCACAGCTGGCCTCTGGCCACCCGCCGCGAGCTGCAGCTGCTGCACCTGCAGGTGGGCAGCGTGACACCGGCGCCGGCCCTGCTGGGCATCGTGCAGCTGCGGCTGGGCCTCGTGGCCACCTACGTCTCTGTGGTGACCACCTACACCACAGTGCTAATCACATTCAGCAGTCCACATAAAAACAGCAATTCCTATCAATGAAGAGGGCAAAGTGCTCATTTGGAAGTCAAAATCATGTAAAATTCAATCGATAAACATACCACAGTGATAACAAGTTTATCAAGCTAATAAATGTTCAAATGTTTGTAGAGCTTATGGGACTTAACTACGGGGTCATCAGTCCCTAAATTTACAAACGATTTATGAACTAACTTATACTAACGATGGCACAAATATCCATGCCCAAGCCCTGACCCAAGCCAATAAATAAACTACAGCATCTGCAGACCACAATAACCGTATGATATTAGGCATGTGGTCCTAGCTGTACCAGAATCACACGAAAGAACACCTTCAGGACCACCATCTTGTTCTTGCCCTTCTTTTCTATATGTGAACGTTTGTCAGCAAGAAAGTCCATGTTCTACATTACACTCATTCACGTAACATTCAGTTCGCCGTCGGGGGTTCGAATGCCCCCTCGGGCATGGATGTTTGTGCCATCTTTAGTGTAAGGTAGTTCATAAGTAGTTTGTAAGTTTAGGGACTAATGATCCCATGGTGGGGTCCCATTGCCCCTACAAACATTTGAACATTTTTGAACATGTAACATTGCTGCCAGGTAGCACCAACGAAATGACTTTTGCATCACAGTTGGTAATACACACAGAACAATTGAACATAATGTAGTAGGTTGTGATTGGGTTGACACACACACATGTAAATTCTGTTACATTCTTTAAATCTAACTGTATCTCTGCCGAGATTAATATAGTGTAACATCAGGTGAATGAAAAATTCAATTCACCAAATTTTATGAATCTGCAACAGTGAGTTTAACTTTCTGTAACTATGCTGAACTAAACGTGATAGCATGTTAATTGATTATCAACCGCTGTTTTACGTGTTAGAAAACTTTGGAGAAAGTTGTCACATTGTCCATGGCCAACTCAGATACACAGTATTTATGGTTCCTGGTGCTACAGGGAAGTGGCCAAGCACATTGAGGCGCCATGCTCCCATGTGCGAGGCCGTTCCCTGTCGGGGGATCGAATCCTCCCTCGGGCGTGAATGTTTGTATTCGTCTTTAGTATAAGTGAGTTCATAAGTAGTTTGTAAGTTTATGGACTGATGATCCCACAGTTAAGTCCCATAAGCTTAAAAACATTAGAGCATTTTGATGGTTCCTGTTACACAAGTATCAGTGTACCTAAGTGTGGCACAAAGGTTCAGTAATACTCCAGATACTAAAGAGCGCTCAACTCGAAATGGACATATAATGGTCTACATGTATTTGTAGGAATTTTTATTTTTAATTGCATTTATAGATTTACTGACCTTTCTTCTTGAATCTGTTTTAGCACATTTGCTCTTCTTGGTGATCAGCCTATATTAGGTAAACTGTGGTACATCTGAATGGTGCTCTATCCAATTTAGTGTTTATTCCAGCTATTCTGACATCGCTGACACAAACGAACAACCCACATTCCGCCGACACTGTCAAACTCGTGGTATCATCATGCAATCATCTTGTGCTAAGAACCTTCATAATTAGGGTGGCTTCTAGATAACATCATGACTTACGTAAATGCTACGACACCAATTTGAAATATATCTCCCGTTCAACCTAAATTGCACTGCCAGTGATAGCTTTTCAATAAATATAATCTGGCTTTTACACTGATTTCATTCAAATTAACATTTCTTTAATTTTCCTTTATTAAAATCTCGGAACAGAATCACTTTCAGGAGCTATTCCATTTGTAGGATATTTGCATACAGATATTATTTAAATAAAAGTCATCTCTAAAATTTTAACATTTTGGGAGATGTGTTTTACCATCCAACGTGCCATCAATGAAGTATGGGCCAATAAGTTTGTTCCTTATGATGCTTATGATGCCACACCAAACGTTAATCGACCAAGAGCGTTGACGGTAGACTTGCTGTAACCAGTGCGATTCACTACATTCCAGTAATGCATATCATGCTAGTTAAAGTTACCATGTTTCTTGAAGATTGACTCATCGGGAAACAGAAAGCAAAGAACGCAGGGGTCGATCGCATTTGTTAAAATGTCCATTTATAAATATCAGGTTATGGAAATCGTCTCCGTGCATTTCTTGATGCAGTAACACGTGATGTGGATGGTACCTATAACGATGTAATATGTTGGAAATACTACCAACGGATGCACCAGAATCGCGGTGAAATTGGCGAACAGTGGATTTTGTTGTACTGCTGTTTCATTAGCTTATCTTGTAAATGGTTTCCTTTGCTTCCTTTTGGCACTTTGTACACTGTCACCAAACAGAAAGGAGTTCACAATCTTGTAATACAACGAACGAGAGTGAACATTCTCTGGAAACATGGCAGCAGTTGCCTGAACGTGTTTCACTGTTAATGGAAAGGCAAGCTGTGCACTAAGAAATTAATTAAGAACCTGTTGTTGATGGAAAAACGTTGTGAACCTAACTGTTGGAGACATCATGTACGATCACTATCATTACTAACAAAGTCCACAGCAATCTCAAATTGTTAAAACTGAAATTTAATTAGTTAGTACAAAATCTCAGGATGGTATTCAGAACAGTTATTTAGTAAAAGAGTGGAATGAAAATGATTACTATTCTCATCACATCTTCAAGAATTAGTTTCGTAACTAGATGTAATCGCGGAATCCATTGTCCTGAAAAATAAATGGCATTACAGTTATAAAATGTGAGGAGGAAAATTTTAGGAATCAGTTTTCTAGTAAATGGGAACACATTCGAAGTTTGTTTAACCTGCAGATCTTATAATTGAATTAAACTGCAGCATATCTACTTGAAACGTACATTACTTACATCACATACCCTGGAAAATTCTCAAGAAGTACAGAGCTCAAAACAATTACGACTTTACTGTCTCAATGTTGGAACAAAAAGAAGGAAATGGAGACGCATCTACTGTCTTAATAGATGAGAAAAATTCTCTCTTTCTTTCTCTTTAGCCATTTTTCCGTACATGCAAGGTCGGC
Source organism: Locusta migratoria (assembly GCA_026315105.1). Taxonomy (NCBI): domain Eukaryota; kingdom Metazoa; phylum Arthropoda; class Insecta; order Orthoptera; family Acrididae; genus Locusta; species Locusta migratoria. Next base: position 540,801,774 of record CM048747.1, on the reverse strand, counting down.
TTTGATAATCCGGATTTGGGGGTGGACGTATCCCTTCATGTCGCCACCCCATCACCCCCTGGAGGAAATGGTTACCTCAACTGCCTCTGTATATAGTGTTAAATGCGTGAAAGTGTAAAGTGTTACAAAATGTTTGCGAATCATGTAACAGAGGCGGTACTTCGGTACCAGCGCGGTATTTACCTAGGAGGATGTGGAAAACCCCCGAAAAACAACATCCATGCTGGCCCCATTCGTAAATCCGTCGGCACATTCGACCAGGGTCTGTACGCCTTCCTGGCTCGGAAAGCGGTGCGGCTAACCGAGCTGATATAATAAGAATTATATAATTTCAACAATGTATATTCTTAATTCGTATTAGTTACACTATAAGTTTATTTCGACTTATTAGTCATCTTCAGGTGTTATGCCTGCAATACAAGTTTCCCATAATATTTAGTATTATGCTACATACCACATTCTGTTATGCTGTACATTTCAATATTATTGTGACGTGATATATTTTGTTAATATTTTTTCTTCTTTTATATACATATAAGAAGAAAAAATATTAATAAAATATATCACGTCACAATAATATTGAAATGTACAGCGTAACAGAATGTGATATTAATATTAGAACGAAATATGTTGGTCTTTTTTATCTTTGATAATTTTGTTGGCATAATTTTATGTTATATCAACGATGAGATTGTCTGTATGGATAATCATTAATGGTAATTTTGTAATTGCGCTATTACATATGATTGGCAGTGGGATCGTTTAGCTGTTGTCATGCACTAGAATATCAATAAAATTATCGAAATAATTTTTTCTTATGTTTTTTATTTCGATAAAAAATTATTTCGATAAAAAAATTATTTCGATTGTAAAATCTAAAGAAAATATTTCGATAAAAAAATTATTTCGATAATTTAAAAAAATTATTTCGATAAAAAATTATTTCGATAATTTTATTCATATTCTAGTGCATGACAATAGATAAACGATCCCGCTGCCAATCATAGATAATAGCGCAATAAATTACCATTAATGATTATCCATAGAGACAATCTTATCGTTGATATAACATAAAAGTATGGCAAAAAAATTATCAAAGATAAAAAAGCCCAACATATTTCGTTCAATTTTAAATAAAAGCTTTGCCTCATAGATATATATTCTCTGTGCAAATAATGTAAACGAATTACATCTCTGTAGAGCTGTCAAATAAATATCAAAATTTCGTAACTTGATAAAGATCTTGCATGACAGCATAATATTATAAGTTACGTGATATTAATATTATATATATCTATATATATATATATATATAAAAGAAGAAAAAAATAATACAATATATCACGTCACAATACTATTGAAGTTTACAGCATAACAGAATGTGCTATGTAGCATTTCTGTTACATCTGTATCAAATAAGTAGGCAGCATAATACTAAATATTATGAAAACTTATGTATTGAAGGTATAACACCTGAAGATGACTAATAAGTAGAAATAAGCTTATAGTGTAACTAATACAAATTAAGAGTGTACAGTTTTCAATTATATAATTCTTATTATTAAACTGTCGATGTACGACATCACTAACAATGTGGGCCCTGCAGATAACGAGCTGGTATAGATAAAAAAATTGAACGTGATAGTTAATTTGTATTCTTTGCACAGAGGTTTACATACATTAATCAAATTTCAAAAAATATTAAGTCCATATGACTGTAATATCTCAAGAATTACGAAAAATTTCAACAAAATATGTAATTATAAAAATAAATTAATTTTAAAATATCGGAAAATAAGAAATTTTTGGTACGTGGAGGCACATGTAATATTACAGTGGACGCAAATATGGAACGTTTTTGGAGCAGGACCTGCCGATACTACTCCTTTATGTTGCCCTGGACGTTCGGCAACTTACGTGATTTCACCACCACGGGTGCCCAGCACATTACGCAAGTACAGCATGCGAAGTATTACACCGTCTTTACACTGGTCGGTGGATCGGCAGAGGTGGTCCTATTAAAAATATTTGTAAAGTTACCCTATTGGACGCCACTAGATTCCTATCGGTTGGGGCATATTTGAAAGGTAAAATGTAGCAGCAATTATCAAAATGCTATGAAGACGTTACCGATCGCGTACGTAACGCTCGTCTTGACATTTCCACATATATCCCGTGGACAGTCAAATGCAGAACGCGTCACTGCACTTGAAGGTGCTACATTTGAATATTTACTTGAATTGGCAACTCTCGGCAATGTTCGCTTCGAGCCTCTTACACAGGGGAGTATCAGGTAGCCCCTGATTGATATGTTGGTGGTATACGACGTTGTGAGTGGAGTGTACAATTGAAAGCCGTAAAGGACTGGCCCTTCCTACCGTCGATACATGGTAATAGGGTCCCCCGTGCCATTGAATATTAAATACATACCGAGATGCATGTTATACATTACAGTTTTGGACTCATTTCGATTCCGCTGATTGCAACACCGTATGTCGCGAAACGCAATTTATTTAAGACGAAACGTATGTAGTTTTGCCGTACAATCGTAATCTGCGATAAAAACCAAGGATTCCCATTGAAGATGTAAAAGTCCCCCCCCTCCCCAACCATTCACTGCCATTCCGGTCACCCACGCACGGATGACTGTACAATATTAACGGATGTCTCCCTCCGATACAGAGAAAATCTGTACATTATTTTGATCCCATGGGTAGTTTTCGTGATATCTGCATGCCTTTAGTTAAACGAATATCCTGTATATATACAGGGTGAAGCGAAATACACAGACTCGGGCTTCGCAACACGATTATTCACATGTCAGCAATAAAAAAGAAAGCCCCACAAAATTTCGTTATGTGCATAGTTTCGCAGGAAGAAATTTTTAGAGAGACCTTTTTTTACTCTTAGCATTTGCAGAATCTCACTGCGAAGCCGGAATGTGTGAATTTCACTCTTCTCGATTGTATCTGAGTGAAAAGGACACTTTGTATCTAAATGCTGTTGGTTGGACGTTGTTTAGAACACCTGTCCATGATGTTTAAAACAAACGGAATAATAATATTTAATAGTAATTCCTTTGTAACAGTTGTAAAGGTAAAATTCTGTAAGAATATGCCAGGGAACAGTTGGAAGGGTTGGGGAAGGAGTGCAATATAGAGTGCTTTAATAACAGCACCATGCAAGAAATAAGTAGAAAAAATGGGAATCCCCGAAACTCTCGTCTACAAAAGCTACTCTAAGGGACAGAACTAATGGTTACAGCCACAAAACTGATACATGTCAGAAAATAAAATTTCGGGTGTCTCAGGAACCATTGTAAATACTTGAGATGGTGGTAGTATAGTCGAATTCCGAATAACGTGTGTTCAATTTTCAGTACGTAACCGAAACGAACTTGAGGCAATATTTCCACTGATTGTTCCATCAGTTCTTGGGGGAAAATCATCATATTGAATTAAAACCGTAATTTTTTAATTATATTTTTAAGTATATTTTTATATATCCAATCGGTTTTCGGTTCTTACAGAGTCATCTTGAGACTTTATAGCCTGAAACCTTTGCTTTAAATGTATTTTGGTTATATACAGCTGTTGATCTGTATTCAACAAAAAGGTATGCTATAAGGTATTTTTATTACAAATTAACTGTACTACTACATTCTAATATATGTAGTCCCTCCTGATGCATCCTGTAGATACGCTTAAGAATTTGAGAACATCTGTCTTTGCATTTCTCAAATTACTATCTGGAGAAAGAGATACAAGTTTCTAGTGTGAATTCAGACAATAAGTTAAAAATTTAGCCTGCTATTCTAAAAATATATACCCAACAAAAATAACGAAAGACCTCATTTCAACAAATAATAAAATATGAAAAGTTGTTTTACGAGATTATTTGCTTCCCTATTTCGTACTGGAAAAAAATCCTTTGCGAGATCCCGTCTTCAGTATCGCTGAAGTGTTTGGGATCCCACCAGGCAAGTTTAAAGAAAGACTTATAAGCAATTTATAGACGTGCTGTTTGTTTTTGTTTATGGCAGGTTAGATCAATACACGAGTCGAACAGACATCTTTCTCGAACTCTAATGGGAATCACTAGAAGAAAGCCAACTTTCTGTTTCGAGAAACATCGTTACGGAAATTTCGTGCTGCGTAATTTAAAGCTGACCACAGAACGACTCTGCAGCCTACATTTCGCGTATATATCACAGAAATAAGTTAAGAAAAATCAAGAATTGCACAAAGGGCTACAAGCGCTCCTTTTTTCCCTCGTTCTGTTTGGGAGTGGAACTGAAAGGGAAGTGACTAGTTGGGGTAGGAGGTGCCCTCCGCCTCGCACCTTAGGGTAGATTGTGGTGCATGCATGTAGATGTCTAGGCGTACAGGCAGTTGAAACTAGATGCTCGAAATATAGTTACCCGGTTTTACTGTCTCACTGAATACGTTCTGTTTGTGAGGGAATTTTGCACTATGCATACGACACAAATATTTCTGTGTACTGAAAGGCAATTAGCACCTCCTAAACCATACTAAACACTTCGCGATACTTTTCCGAAAACAAGGCAGTATCATACTGTCATTAGAGGAAATCTTTTTGGATAAGAAGCGCGCACTGGAAGAGCATCACAGGTGTAGTCGTAGGTGATTTTTGCCGAAACTCCCTACGTTTGAACTGAATATACTATGCAACCTTAGTTTTTACAAGATAGCAATGAGTTGCAGTATTTTAGTTACGACTGGTTTGAGGTAATTGTTGCGATTCTTCAGGTGTATAATTGTGTCTCAAAGTCACGGTTGCAAAATACTGACACGAATAATTTACAGACGAATGGGAAAACTGGTGGAATCCGACCTTGGGGAAGATCAGTTTGGATTTAAGAGAAATGTTGGAACACAGGAGGCAATACATTACGACTTATCTTAGAAGATAGGCTAAGGAAAGACAAACATACCTTTTTAGCATTTGTAGATATGGAGAGAGCTTTTGAAAATGTCGACGGAATACATTGTTTCAAATTCTGAAGGTAGCAGGGTTACAATATAGGGACCGAAGACTTATACTCAACTTATACAAAAACCAAACACGGTTATTAGAGTCCAAGGGCATGAAAGGGAGGCACAGGTTGGGAAGGGTGTAAGACAGGGTTGTAGCCTTTCGCCATTGTTGTTCAATCTGTACATTGAGCAAGCAGTGAAGGAATGCAAGAAGAAATTTGGAGATGGAATTAAAGTTCAGGGGGAAGAAATAAAAACTTTGCTGTTTGCCAATGACATAGTAATCATGTCAGAGACCGCAAAGGATTGGGAAGAGCAATTGAATGGAATGGACAGTGTCTTGAAAAGAGGTTATAAGATGAACATCAACAAGAGTAAAACAAGAATAACGGAATGTAGCGTCAGAAAATCAGGCGATGCTGAAGGAATTAAATTAGGTAATGAGGCAATAAAAGTAGTAGACGAGTTTTGTTACTTGGGTAGCAAGATGACATCTGATGGCCGAAATAAAGAAGATATAAAATGCAGAATCGCTATGGGAAGAAAAGCGTTTCTGAAGCGTAAAGGGTTGACATACAATATTAATTTAAATGTTAGGAAGTCCTTTCTGAAGGCATTTGTCTGGAGTGTAGCATTGTATGGGAGTGAAACATGGACGATAAGGAGTTCAGACAAAAAGATGATAGAAGCTTTTGAAATGTGGTTTAAAGACGAATGATGAAAATTAGATGGGTAGATCACGTAACTAATGAGGAGTTGCTCAAAAGATTTGGGGAGAGAAGGAATTTCTGGCGTGATCTGACTAAGAGAAGGGTAGGTTGGTGGGATACATCCTGAGACATCAAGGAATCGTCAACTTAGCATTAGAAGGAAGTGTGTGGGGTAAACATCGTAGAGGGAGACCGAGGGACGAATAGAGTAAGCAGATTCAAAGGTTTGTAGGTTGCCGAAAGCATTCTCAGATGAACAGACTTGCACAGGACAGTGTAGCGCGGAGAGCTGCATCAAACCAGTCTGCGGACTGAAGACCACAGCAACAACCACATTAGATCTAAACTTGATGAAATTACAATATGTCATAATCAAAGCACTTGACGTGTCATTAAAATACGTTGAACGAGAACATATAGGACACGAAGCACTTGACGTATCATTAAAATACGTTGGCAGCGGCGGATTAGCCGTGCGCACTGCGGCGCCGTGCTGCGGTGCGCGCGGCCGTTCTCCGCCTGTGGCTCGAGTTCTCCTCGGGCATGGGTGTTTGTTCTCCTCCCGTTAGTTTACCTTAGTTCAAGTAGTTTGTAAGCTAGGGACTAATGACCAAGCAGCTGAATCCGATAGATTTACAAACATTTGAACATTTAAAATACGTTCAACGGAACGTATATAAAGCCGGCCGTGGTGGCCGAGGAGACTAAGGCGCTCCAGTCACGGTCTACACTGCTACTACTGTCGGGGGTTCGAATCCCCCCTCGGGCATGGATATTTGTGCCGTTTTTAGTATAAGATAGTTGATAAGTAGTTTGTAAGTTTAGGGACTGATAACCCCGTAGTTAAGTCCCACAAACATTAAGAACATTAAGAAGAACGTATATAAAACAGTTATACACCTGATAAAGGGCCATATTTGCAAAATCCCGGTCATAAGTAAAGAATACCATTTGCAGTTGCCCACAGCTTTACACCGTTAAAACACCTGAGCGAACATAAAAGGAACTGCCGCTCAGGACATACTTATAAATCGGCCGTAGCGGAACATGCTTATCACAAAGGTGACCGTGAAATAAAGTTTAACGATAGACAGATATGGCAAAGACATCTCATTATTATGCTTGTATGTACAGAGTGTCCTTAGAGATTTTCAAACGCCGAAATAATTTTATCAGGAAAGAGGAAGGTGTTAAAGTGCATAACATTTGGATGTCAACATCGCAGCGATAATATGATGCGCGTTTATTTTGAATCAACCACTATGGTCGGGGGTTCGAATCCTCCCTCGGGCATGGATATTTGTGCCGTCCTTAGGATAAGCTAGTTGATAAGTAGTTTGTAAGTTTAGGGACTGATTACCCCGTAGTTAAGTCCCATAAGCTATACAAACATTTGAATTTTTGAATCAAAATGTTGACAAAATTAGATACGATAGAGCAGACGACGACACGTAAATGACAGTGGTGCCCTCTGGATGGCCTATGTATACGGTGCTCACTCGAATGAAAACAAAGGAATCTTAGGGTTTAACGTCCCGTCGACAGTGTGGTCATTAGAGACGGAGCTCACGCTCGTATGTTTCGGTAAGGATGGGGGAAGGAAATCGACCGTGCCCTTTGAAAGAAACCATCCCGGCAATTGCCTGGAGTGCTTTAGGGAAATCACGGGAAACCTAAATCGGAATAGCCGAAGGTGCTCACTCGAGATCTGCTTGCAGTTTTCCGCTTCACCTCTGAAAAAGGAACCTCCCCATCGCACCCCCTCCCCTCAGCTTTATTTTTTAAGTTAGTGCAGTGGATAGGACTTGAAAAACTGAACACATCAGTCGCGAAAACAGGAAGAAGTTGTGTGGAACAATGAAAAAAATAAGCGAAGTATAAAAACTGAGAAGTCCATGCGAAAGGTAAGCAACGAAAAGCACGCCCTGACCCCAGGAGTGCTGTGGTCCTGTGGCTAGTGTGAGGAGCTGCGGAGCGAGCATTACGACAACCGAAAATTTTGATTTTTTAATTTTTTTTCATTTTCAGAAAATTATTTTCTGTCCGTCCGTCCGATGCGAAGTAACTGCGCCGTAGTACGGGGACATGTTCAGATTTGCTTGTACATTTGCAGGATTTGACAGTCTACACCTGGAAAAATTCGAAAACATTAAAACATGTTTTAACAGCCCACAGGAAAAACTGTGCGATTGTAAAACTGTTGCATTCAATTGTTGCAGCTTATGTGACAATTTCTTATGTTTTCATCACTTTTGTGGTAGTGATTATCACATACACAAGGAAACCTAAATCGGGACCTTTACCCATTCACCAAGTGTACAAGGTAGGTGGGTCGACAAGAGATTCCTGTCATATGACGCATATACCGTCACCAGTGTCGTGTAGAATACATCTACATCTACATGGGATACTCTGCAAATCACATTTAAATGCCTGGCAGAGGGTTCATCGACCACCATTATAATATTTATCTCCCATTCCATTCTCGAATAGCGCGCGGGAAGAAAAAACTCCTGAATCTCTCCGTTCGAGTTCTGATTTCTCGTATTTTATTCGGATGATCATTTCTACCTATGTAAGTGGGAGCCAACAATATATTTTTGCATTAGGAGGAGAATGTTGGCGATTGGAGTTTCGTAAGTAGCCCACGCCGCAGCGATAAGCGCCTTTGTTGTAATGATTCCCATCCCAGATCCTGTATCATTTCCGTAACGCTGTCTCCCCTGTATCGTGACAATACGAAACGAGCTGCCCTTCTTTGGACTTTTTCGATATACTCCGTCAAACCCACCTGATAAGGATCCCACACTGGGCAGCAATATTCCAAAAATGGATGGACAAGCGTAGTGTTTCCAGTTTTTCTTGTAGTTCTGTTGCATGTCGTCAGGATTCTGCCAATAAAATGCAGTCTCTGGTTCGCCTTTCCCAGGACATTATCTACGTGTTCTTTCCAATTTAAGTCTGAACTAATAGTAATTCCTAGGTATTATGTGGAGTTTACGGCCTTCACTTTTGATTGATTTATCTTGTAAACAAAGTTTGACGGATTTCTTTTCGTACTCATGTGGACGACTTCACTCTTGTCATTATTTAGAGTCAATTGCCAATTTTTACACCATACTGATATCTTATTCAGATCGTTCTGCAGTTGATTTTGATCTTCAGGTGATTTTACTAGACGGTAAATGACGACCTAAGAGAGCTACTTAGATTTTCCCCTAAATCGTTTATGAAAATAAGGAACTGCAGAGGACCAATAACATTACCCTGTGGAACACCCGATATCGCCTCTGTTTTAGTCGATGCCTTACCATCGATTACTACGGACTGTGCCTTTTCTGACAGGAAATCCCCTAGCCAATCGCAAATTTGGGGCGATATACCATAACCATGAAATTTAATTAATAGCCGTTTGTGAGGTACGGTGTCAAAAGCCTTCTAGAAAGCAAGAAATACGGAATCGATTTGCGAACCCTTGTCGATAGCACCCATCACTTCGTGAGAATAAAGAGCTGGATGTCTTTCGCATGAACGATATTTTCGAAATCTGTGTTGACCTTCGGTCAATAGATGTGTTTTGCTGTGGAGGAATCGGGTGACCTATCACCTTGCGAGCAAATGTTTTAGGTTCCCATTGGAGAGGCACTTCCTTTCGTCTGCTAAACGCACGGTTTTGCGGTGCGGTCCCGAAACACAAACACTAACAGAGACAGAGAGGTCAATGAACAGACTGACAGATCATAATTTTGCGAGAATAAAATATTAAATTTTTTGCTAGAAGGAAGTCTTCAACCAAAGACCTCTCGCTCTGCACCTCCTTACAGTAGCCAGGGGACAACAGCTCTCCTACGTTCACAGTATGCTCGACGTTGACTGTCTGTCGCGTGAAGCATTCAGTTATTATATTTGGTTATTTTTTTCATAGTTCCACACAACTTCTTCCAGTTTTCTCGATTGCTCTGTGTTCAGTTTCTCACTGCGCCAACTTATAACTAAATTTGAGGGGGTTTGCGATGGGGAGGTTCCCTTCTGAGTATGCCTTCCGCAGTCGAAGGCGAAAGGTCAGGGGAAAGTTTTACGTATGGACCACGACGGCATCTCGGCCTGGAAGTTTCAAGTTATGAGAACTCCTTGCGTGAAAGCCTTCATTGTATGATGAGATATATTGGTCTCAAGTGTAGCTGCGAATGCTAGAGATGCCAAAAATTCTGATCGTAACGATTTTACAGGGTGTCCAGAAAAGGACTCCCTGATTTCAAAATTAAACATCTCGAAAACAAAGATCGATAGAGGAATGTAGTAAACGGTGTGTTTACTGTGAAAGCTGTAAGAAGTTTATACAGCAGTTTGAAATAATAGTTACAAAAGCTGCTAACAGATGGCACTGTAATCGCCATACGTATTGCCTGGTATAAATAGTGATCCGAAGCCCAGAGCGATCAGTTCCACTATTGAAACGTGAAAGAAGGTTAGCGTACCGAAGGAAGAGATTAAAACCATGTACCCCATTGAACAACGCGTTTTTCTGGTGCTAGAGTATCACAGGTTAGAAGAGAGTCTTACGGCAACAAGGCGAAGTTTTCAAGCACGATTTAATGTTCCAAAAGGACCCGATGTGAAAATAATTCGTACGCTCTTCGCAAAATTTCAACGAACAGGCAGCGTAACTGATAATCTAGTGGGGTATGTTGGCCGCAAGCAAACCGCAATTACGCCTGAAAATATAGCCACAGTTTCTGGAATTATTCAGTGAAATCCAATGTCATCCGTCCTTAGAATTGCATCTGAGACTGGTTTGAAGCGTTCCAGCACACAGAAAATACTGAGAAAGAGCCTACACATGTTTCCATTCAAAATGTAACGCACCAGGCCATACCCGTACGAGCTGTGCAACAAAGGGTTGCCTTTGCTAATCAGATACTCTAAATGTTAGATAGTGAAGGATTTGATGTTGGCTGCATCTGGTTTACAGAAGCACACTTCCACCTGAATGGATACGTGATTAATCAGAACTAGCGATTTTGGGGTTCTGAAAAGCCATATTGGTGTGAAGCGATACCGCTGTATTCTCCTAAAGTTACTGTGTGGGTTGCAGTATGCAGCAGAGGCATTGTTGGCCCTTTTCTCATTCGAGAAACGGACACCGGTGCACGTTACGTTCCAATTTTGGAACAATTTGTCGCCACACGGCAAGCGTTAGAGGATCGACCAGGTACTGAATGGTTTATGCAATATGGAGCCCGACCACATCAGACCGAACAAGTGTTTCGCTTTCTTGAGGAATACTTCGGGAATCGAGTCATTGCTTTGGTATGTTCCCAATTTACTGGTGTCGGCATGGATTGGCCTTCATATTCACCGGATTTGACTCCCTGTGACCTTGTTTTGTGGGGCACAGTGAAAGACAAGGTCTATCCGAAGCATCCCGCCGCGCTGGACGAGCTTGAATTGGCGATCTCTGTGGCATGTGGATCCATTTTGGTTGAGACACTACGAAATTCGCCCATTTCATTCTTCGTTTGCACCACCTCTGTAGTGAAAATGGTGAACATTTTGAAAACACTGTGATGTGATTGTTTGCAAAGAGTGTTATCATACAACTATTTCACTTATGTATGCTGATATGAGCTGTGCAGCGTACAGCGCCATCTGTTAGCAGCTTTATTTCAAACTGCTGTATAAACTTCTTACAGCTTTCACAATAAACATACCGTTTACTGAATTGTTTTCGAGATATTTAATTTTGAAATCAGAGAGCCCTTTTCTGGACATCCTGTATCATCATTCTGAAGTGTTACATAAAGTATGGTTAATATTTGTGATAACATAATTGGTTTTCATTTTTTAATATCACATTTTTCTAAAACTCTTCATATATTAGGCAACTTTCCTACGTACTATATTCGTCCAAGACACACTGGTGCGAACCCAGATCTTACGTTGTGGGTGCGTTAAGCTAGAACTGACGTTCACATCTGTGGAGGAGAAACTGAGAAGCGCTCCACACGTGCAGAACGCTGAAAGACGCGTTCTTTTGCAATTCTAGCCACAGCTGATGCGTGGTTCCAAGAGGATACTGCTCGGCCACACATTGCGAGGGAAAACGTTCTTTGCGAGACGCGCGGCATCTTCCTCGAGTAGCACGATCTTCAGACTTTCCTCCTATAGAGTATTTTCTCTCTGAATGATCGATACCTGTATCAGTGCCTGTCGCTATTCGTGGGGGCTACACCATGTACTGATTCGGATATTTCAGCGTGGATCGACCCGTAGTATCTTAGTACTGCTTGAAATATTGAGCTCTAAATGTAATCATTTCATGGACTACAGCTGCACTTTTGAGCAATGAATGTTTAATTAATTCTAAAATTCTAAAGGGGAACTAATTTTTAACTATGGAAACGTAGTGATATGTATTACACATCCGACACGGAATGAGATTTTGAGCTGCTATTTGTGTAGAGAATCTGGGCTGGTTTACAGCACAGTGAACATGGTTGCAAACTGTAAGATGTCGCTGCGGGAATGGAAGAAATTACTTTTTATTTTTAAAAATAAATTGCTACGGAGTTATGAGAGTGGAAAGGTGGAGAGGGATTCCGTGAATATCATGATATTGGCAAAATATAGCTAGGCAAGCTGTCTCAGTAATGATGTCCGAGTTCTTGGAATGAGCTCTGGATAGAGTTATTTACTACGATCAATCTGTGGGTGTGTGTGGGGGTGTTTGTGGAACTCTGGCAGCATCTGTTTGGTCCTTGGTAAGGGTGGTAAGTCTGCTGTTTTCCTTATAGTAGATACTATCTTTTCAGGAATGTGAAAGTCGTAAAAGCTATGAAAGTATTTCCTTATTTCTGCTGTTACGAAGACGAAAAAGAGCCCAGTATATTAACTAGCGATGTATAGAAGGCGATAAAAGACACGAAGAGTAGGAAAGTTACAGGAGATGACGACATACCGGTGGATTTGCTTAAAGATATCGGAAATGACAGTTTGAAAGGTCTGACACAACTCATAAACAAAATCTACGAAACTAGAGAATGGCCAAAAGAATTTCTTGACGTAACAATGGATACTCTTGAGAAGAAAAAGCAAGCCAAGAAGTGTAGTGATCATAGACCAATTAGTCTGATCTCACATGTGGCAAAGATCATAGCAAAGTTACTAAATAGATGGTTAGAACACAAAATTGAAGAAGTGATGGGAGAAGTTTGGCTTTAGGAATGAAAATGGGACCAGAGACGCCATTGGCATGATGAGGATATTGTCGGAGAGAATTTTGGCCGTTAACGAAGAAAAATGCGCGTGTTTTATAGACTGGCAGAAGGCCTTTGACAGAGTCTATTGGAATATATTGATGAACATCCTTAAGGAGATAGGTATCAACTGAAGAGGTCGGAGACTAATTAAGAATTTGCATCTGGGACAAAGGGTAAAAGTACGACTGAAATGTGGAGAAACGAACAGCGTGGAAATAGGGAGTGAGACTAGGATGTTGTCTGTCGCCAAGTCTCTTCAACCTGTATGGAGAAATGCTGGCGAGAGAAAGGATGCGGAAACTTCAAAGTGGGAGGACGTCTCATCAACACCATCAAGTATTCAGACGACCTGGTAGTGCTCGCAAAAACCAGAGACAGCTGCAACACATGATGAACCGTTTGGTGGAAATGGGAAGAAAATACGGCCTGGAAATCAATATCGAAAAATCAAAAATTATGCGCATATTAAAACGTGAGAAACACTTGAAGATAATTGTTGACAATTGGGAACTGGGAAATATGAATCAGTTTAAGTACCTGGGATGTTTTATCACCAACGAAATCCGAGCAAGAATCGCCGTGGACAAAGCTGCTTTCAACAAGAAGAGGACTCTCTTGACCAGCAAGTTGAGCTTGGCATTAAGGAAGAAACTGGTAAAGTGCTACATTTGGGGCATTGCACTGTATGGAGCAGAGATGTGGAAGGAGAAAAAATTCTTAGAGAGCTTTGAAACATGGTGCTGGAGGAGAATGGAGAAGATCAAAGGGACAGATACCAAGAAAAATGATGATGTACTGAGAAGAGTAGGAGAGAAGAGAAGTATTCCGCATACAATTGTACAGAGAAAGGCCAACTGGATTAGACACGTACTTAGACACGAGGGACTCCTACGCGATGTCATCCAAAGGAAAGTAAGAGGAAACACAGGACGAGGAAGAAGGAGGATTCAGCATCTGGATGACATGAAAGATGGAAGGAGATACAACATACTGAAAGAAAAAACTGCTGAAGTAAGGGAACAATGGAATCAGAAATTCTCCGTAAGAAGACATGGACCGGCCACTAGGCTAACTACCGCATAATAATAATAATAATAATAATGTTCTTACTTTTATCTGTATTTGAAAGTTATTGTAAAATCGCTGTTATGCTTCCAAAATAGCTACAGTTGACAAAACTGTCAAAATCCTTCATGCCTTTAATTACATATCTGTGTGTGGAATATGTAACAATAAAATTTTCTTAATTTTTACTCGTTTTTTAAATTCCCCTTGGCCTGAATTGATCGCACATTACGGACTTTAAAAAGTATTGATTTCAAATAATGTAGGACCTGAATCCTTTCACAGATGTTACTTGAAACTGTCTGTGACTTGTAAGCTGATGTCAATCGACGTCTCTGCTTGAATGAAATGCAATTCCTCTTAGTTATACGAAATAGAAGCAGCATTCGACAACGGGACAGTTAATGTGTGTACCATCTTAGATTTATGTGAACGTGAAGCAACAAACCAGATATAACTGTGTGCAGGAGGGATAACGTAAATAACTAAATGTAAATGAAATGGATGAACTACTGATCGTGAGATATGTTGATTAATGAGTTACAGTACGCCACTAACGAGCATGCAAACATTCTTGGGCACTGCAACCAAAGCACTGCGTTTTTTTAACTATAAAATTTGCGCTATTTTTCCTTCCCTATTGGTTACAGAGGATCGACGCCATATCATTTTATCGTAAATAAGAATGTCACCCACATAACTGGTGATGAGCTGGCCCTGCTAGTCCAGCTTGACTACTTGCCCTTCTTGCTAACTTCTCTGAAATGGCTATGCTTCAGTAAAAGTGAATGGGATTGCTTCTATTTATCTCTACATACATAATTCTCCCAGTTGCTTTCAGTCCCGTTGTTTAACCGTAAAGTTTAACAAATATATTTCATAAGAGATAACAACACTTTGATATAATATTTCCCACGTCCAACAATACGTCTAGCTCATGTTTTTCTACGCCAATAAATGATATAGTTCGAGAGTATGCTCACTTGTTCCATAGTGACCAATACACTTTTCCACACGCTGCAGCACGGAATGACGCTCACATCTCAGGCTGGAAACACGTCTAGAGCCTCTGTCCACTTGAGTCTGCACAAAGAGACACCTCTAGTCGGTGTACTGCTACTGAAACATTCACCTGTGTTACATATGTCTTAAGTCTCGTTCATGCGACTGTATCTCTCACGATTCTCATGACCGTTCACACAGAAATGTGATGGGAGACTACACGATGAATGGATTACAGTTTCTTAACAAATTTAAGTAAGGAGCTTAATAACAGATAAAGCGGTACAAATGATTAGACACACATTATTTCCCTTCATGTAAGAAGAAAACAGCAACCATGAGCTAATGCAAGTGGGTTTGGCTGTAAATATTTTTCTGATTATTTTACTCAGGAGCGTAATGGATTGCAACTTGAAGTGAGACCACTGTTTCGATTCACGATTTCATTTTCTCAATTCTCGTTTTTATTGTCACTTTTAGTGAGTTTTCCTTGGTAGAGTAAATTTTCCTTGAATTCTGAATACAAAGCAGGCCGTTTGTTGCTCTTTCTTTTGATTTATATTTAATTTTGCATATTGTTTCATGTTTTCTCTTGTCCTATCCCCTACTGTGAGTGTGAGTTGCATGCATAACTTCACAGGTGGTTTCGTAGTTCCATAACAGTGATATTTAGGAATAAACTCAATAGCAAAGATTAGGTTAAGGGAGCATTTGAAGATCTTTGTAGTGAATATCGATAGTGTTCAGGGAAGCAGTGACTCTGAGTTGAGGAAGGGAGTCTTTCTGGATGATAGCCAATAGGAGACTTTAGCGCGAAAACATCGGAGCGAAGGGTAGCCACTGTTCTGACGGCCGTGAGCTGAAGACTACTCCTTGCTAAAACAACTTTTGGTGGGTTAAAGTTTAGATTTGGTGTTAGATTTGGGATATATTTCAGCTGCTTCACAGCTATTATGTTCCGTAAATGTGTTTTTAAGTTTCAAGAGAGATTCTAATTAATCAAATATTTCGATTTGTAATGCGTGTCCAGGACAACCGTTAGTTGTTGCTCTGTTCTAAGTTTAAATGTCTATGGTTGCATCTCCAGTGTTTCTCCTGCTGTAATAACGTTAGAGTTAATATTATTCCCGTGTGTACTGAAATACCAGTTCAGTTAAGTAAATAGTAGATAGTTTCTGATAGTGCGATCATGCACGCCGGCCGCGGTGGCCGAGGGGACAGAGGCGCTTCAGTCACGGTCTGCACGGCCACTACGGTCGGGGGTTCGAATCCTCTCTCGGGCATGGATATTTGTGCCGTCCTAGTTCGTAAGTAGTTCATAAGTAGTTTGTAAGTTTAGGGACTGATGACCCCGTAGTTGAGTCCCATAAGCTTAACAAACATTTGAACATTTTTGATCATGCACGTGATCGTTATTTTAGATTCAGATTATTTGAGAGTGCTGATACGTCGATGTTAACTGTGGAAAGTGTTTCTAATTACGTGTGCAGTAATTGCAGCCGAACAACCCGCGAAGAATGTTACACAATTTAGTAGTTTAATTGTGTATTAGTTTGATCATACACGTGTTGCACGCTGTAGATTGGGCTTTCTTACTGTGTGACCTAGTTGCTTTAACAAATATAATCACATCAAAGGGGCGTTTTAGAATTAGGAATTGAAATTTTAGTGCGCGTATTTTGTACAGTTTTATTGTTCATCAGTATTTACAACCACGTGGTCCATACTTTAGTTTGCTCTCGTTCAAAGGCATGTACATTTTTGGTAATAATTAAATTCAAATAGTTTGATGCGACCGTAATCGTGTGTTAATAGTCCGTAATTTTTGTGGTTTCATTGTCTACGGTTCAGGTGTCCATAGCCCCTCCAAAGACGACATCAGATTAAACTCCAGAATAGCTGATACATCCGTAACAGTGAATGATGGTAATAGTGATGACGAATCGCGGTAAGTTTCAAATAGTCAATCAGATTATAGGCAGCGACAACATTTTTCTGTTCATATTTAGTAACTACTCGTAGCTAATTTTGAACAAACCCAATGCGTCGAATGTTTTGTTATCAGCGTACACGAGAGTAATATGAAAGTACCCGAAAGGTATTAATGTAAGACGTTTTACAGGTTCGCACAGAAATTCTACAAGGTTATGTGCATAAATCTACAGAGAAAAGATTAAACACAACTACATGGAGTAAAAGTCGCTACATTCGTGTAACATTTAATTATGTTTTCTATTTCTGCTTGTGAAAAAAACTCACGAGATTGAGACAGATTTTATGGCAGTCACAGAGGTACATCACCGGCCTCGAAAAGTGGTACGCACGTGCTTTCGCGCGTGCGTTTAGGTATAACGTAGCATTTTCTATTTTTCTTATTTTATTTTCTTAAAAAAATAAAAAATAAATAAAAAATCATCTCACGCGTTGAAGGCAGATCCATGTTTCATGGCAGTCAGAGAGCTACATGAACCACCTGGAAAAATAATACGTACGCGTTTAGTTATAACGTAGCATGGAGTCGTCCATCGCGAAACACAATCTTCCACAATCTATCGTCAGGGACAATCACGAAACAAACTACCATCTATTTCACACATTCAGATATTCCGCGAAAGTAACTCTACAAATATTTTTGATTACTGGATTCTATCGCCCAATTGGCTAACAAAATTCCAGGGAAAGACTGCTGTTACCAACAGTGGTTGAGCCTGAGCTACGGACGTATCGGCTATTCTGGAGTTAAGCCAAACATCGTTGAACGGTAGGAGAGCATTTGTAATTGAAGATCACGTCCGTTCAGTCGGTCGTACGCATTTCAGACTGAATGAAAATGTTTCTAGACCAGTTTCCATAGTGTATACTATTTGTGCTACCGTGTATGCGATTTTAAAGCAAGTCTGCTTCACAGGCTAGACAATAATTTGGTAGATTTGTCTTCATCACAAACAACCTGTTCATTTCATTGTGTTTCATCTGATGTTGTCTCCTTATCAGGCATCCTTGGAATGTGACTATTTGTGCGAGGCTGTTTTACAATGTCTTATGCCTATATTAATTAATAAACTTTTTTAAAACTTTATTCTATTTGTCTCCCTTACCCTGATCATAAGTAATGTTTAAGAAGCCATAAGCTTATATTTTCAATTTTGAATGTCCTTGAGAAGACGTAATGAAAAGCAGCTACATTTCATAAAATTTTCTTTTGCCTGTCGGTTTCCACCGTATCCCGCGGCCATCCGCTGTGATCGTAATAAATGGCTAGTGAGTTTCGGTACTTCAGGGACATTAATCTGAGAAAAGATGGACAACGGCTGATTATATTTTGTATGTTGACATAACTAGCCAGATTTTAGGACCACATCAGAGAGGAGGGTGACTTTACAGTATCAGGCGAATCTGCTCGCTTCTCATATCAATAAGCGAACGGATAAACCGACAGACAGGGCAGATTGAAATGGATGTAGGGTGCTGTTCTTATGAGGAGATGAAGATGCTTGCTGATGATAGAGCAAGGTGGAGACCTGCATCAAAGCAGCTGGACTGAAGACCACAAAACAACAACAATTTTATGTGTGGCTTTTGTGACATTATCCCAAAATACTTTCGCTTTTGCATTGTCATAAGTTTTAGTGAACTATGTTACAATAGACGATCCGCCACGGTTAATTTTTCTGTGTAACGAAGAAATAAGCGCCTCTCGTGTTCCGCACGGGATTGTTCAACAGTGCGTATTCTTTGTCCAATACAGTAGCTACCTTACTCGTGTTCGTGCAGTTCCGCAAGAGTTTTGGGTTGGCGAGTTGCTGTCTTCTCATCACATAACACTTAATTTACTGGAGACAAGTCTAGAGGAGCGTGTTGACCAAGGAAGCTGCTGCACATTTTGCACAGTGTGTTGAGTTTCACGCACAGTGTGTGGCCGAACGTTACGCTGTTGGCTCAACGTACAACTTCCATGTTGCAGGAGAGGTCAGAGAACGGGGTTACAGCATTCTACACGTACCTTGCACTCACCACCGTTCCATCCATAAACACATAAGGAAAAGGACTGTTGTGGCTTATCACTTCTCTGACAATAAGATCTAATGTGTCTGAGACAAAAGATCTCTACGAGACAGCGCTTGTCAGTGTATGTCGTACACGCAATATTGGTCACTTGCGTGAAGGCAGAATCTGCTTTCACCACTGAAGACAAAGCCCACCAATCCATTTTCTACAGTCGGGCCAAAACACGATGATCCATGGCTCTGCCTACTATACTGGGAGATCGCCCTAGTCAGAGAAATGGAAAGCAACCATGTTGCCAAATAGTTATCTGCCGGACTGTATAGCTAGCGCTCATTGTTATCTCACAGAGCTGCACAGAAGTGAACAGCGCAGCTGGACCCGCGCATGCTCAGAGCGTTTTCCTTACTCGAATGGTCTGCTCGCGCATTTGGTGCTCAAAGCCGATTGGCTCAAGGACTAGGGATTATCGTATTTCGGTTTACTATAAAGGACCCACAGACGGCACCAGTCGAACCGTGCATGTAGATGCTGCGAACTGAGTAGAAGATAGACTAGAAGTTTGAGTGCCTGTAGCCCAACTGCTAGTGATCGGTTGGCAGCAGTTTGTGTTGACACTTTTGGGGCTCACAAAACTTCTGTCTGATCTGCCACTAAAGTACTTACAATACGAAGATCTTAGAGGACGTCCATCCTATGTGGAGATCCGAAAACACGCCCAAGTTTATCAAAAAGTTCACGTGACCATGGCAACCGGCAACTTGGCACAGTTGACACGGGACGTCCAAAAGATGCTGCAATTCTCCAAAGATAGTAGGTCGCCACTCTGAAGTCCGCAATTTCACTCCTCTCAAACCCATTAAGATGGCTTTACACGTTGATAACACACAGTAGCATCTGGCTGTAAACATGACGTATTAAAGGGTGAACACAGATGTCTCTCTGGCAGCTATGTCACTTCGCTATGAGCTGGCGGATGACGTTCGTGAAAAGTCCTATACAATCGTCGGAGGTCAAGTGCAAATGGAATCCATCTTTGATATCGCTTTCAACAGCTGAAATTCATTGTGATCCCCATAAGAACTATTTACATCTATTGCATGGGTCGAGCGGTTGCTGCCACACCCCTTGGCGGGCGCGCACTCGGGTGCAGTTTGAGAACTGGTTATTTGTCAGGAGGTCAGTCTCCTAACCGCCACGGTATGCTCTGTAGGAAGGGGTCGCGGCGGTCCAGGTGCCGCCATGGGCTTAATGAAAGAATATTGTTCCGGAAGTGGTACACATTGCTGCGTACTCCAGGCGTCCGGGTAGATGGCGTCAGCAGCCTCCTGGCGTACTGTGTGCTGACAGTGCGGCTGCGAACGTACTAGCTTGGCGTGCAGAGGTAGGGGAACCCTCTGCCGCGCCATTTGATGTGAAACCGTACGGAAGTACGGTGGAACGTGTGAATGAGAGATTCACACGTCTGGACTGGTGGTTCTCGGTCCCACCCTAATTGCTGTCTCGCATCATCTTCATACTGGACCGCTTTGACGGTTGTAGTGTGATCGTGATGTGCGCTGACTCCTGGCCTACTGGCAGGTAGGCGTCTTCCCTAGGAACGCTGGAATTCTGGTGTGCATGGAAGTCCTAGTTAATTCCTCTATGTCCGCAGTTGGTTGTAGCGCAGGAGTCCCACTCGAAGCCACGCAGGAGACGACATCTCGCCGGCAGTCAGCAGATGTAGAAGAGTGCTGGTGTTCTATAACAGACTTGTACTGCCGTTGGAACATGTCACGGAATCGAGTGCTATGAAGTGTAAGCCATCGACTTACCTGACCGACCCAGTATGAACTCAAGTGCTGGAATATATATATAGTGTGTGTGGAGCAGATGATATTTCCCGTACGTGCTCTGTCGTGACCGTATCGGCCCTGTAAAACGAATGTGTCGGCGTTTTACGTCTTGCCGTGTTCACTTAACAGGCTAGCTGGTGGTTCCAGAAAGCTCTGGTAACACGTTGTTACGTTAAACTTAGGCATTGTTTCTTCACGGAACGAAGTGACGTGATACTGCAAGCTCGTACTGTTCCATTTAGCCGGCCGCGGTGGCCGAGGGGACTGAGGCGCTTCAGTCACGGTCTGCACGGCCACTACGGTCGGGGGTTCGAATCCCCCCTCGGGCATGGATATTTGTGCCGTCCTTAGTTGTAAGTAGTTCATAAGTAGTTTGTAAGTTTAGGGACTGATGACCCCGTAGTTAAGTCCCATAGACTCTACAAACATTTGAACATTTTTTTGTTCCATTTAACTTCCCCTGATGCGTGCTATTCAGTCCGGCGCGTGTGCGTCCATTCCTGTCAGCCTGACCCAGTACGTAGGGCGCAAAGTATCTGCTGTTCCCCTTCCCCGTTCTGTCGACACACCGCAATGTTTCTACAGCAACCAAGACTTTCCGCTTTACTTCCGCTACAGAGCTGGTGTGCAACACTCTTTCTGTTTATCTGCTGTTTCAAATAATTTTATTTGATCTTAGGGTTTTTTTTTTTAATTTACTGTGACCGTTTCCTTAATCTTTTAGACTCAGTTTAAATCAATACAATGTGACAAAACAACACAAATGCTTCTCAAAAAATGTTCCAAAGTTTTTAGTCCCTAAGCTTACAAACTACAAAGTAATTTATGCTGAGGACAACACAAACACCCATGCCTGAGGGAGCACTGGAGCCCCTGACGACGAATGCCTATCCTTTCAGGCATCAATCAATCTTTTCTAAGATTTCTTAGGAATATATTACACGAATTACGTTGACTTCACAAGACAAGATGAAATTCAGTGGCCTCTTGATAACAAGTTTCTGATGAATTTATAGGCCTAAAATAAATTCAAGTCACATAATTAAGTACAAATAATGCAATTAGGCAGTTACATAGCTGAAGCAACGAGTTTGTAATGATGATGATGTTGACGACAAAAATGGAAATTGTGATGAGAAACTGGATGATAACGGTGAGGAATATCACGTTCACAATTTGAAATGCTGTTCACCAAAGAGAAGTATTCCACAGATTATGATCAACGTTGTTTTGGAAGTGATTTGATATGTATCTTTCAGCATAATTATTGTGACAATAGTGATGTGTATTTTTGAATTATGACAAAAGGAAACTATCAATAAATATTTTATATGTTTCTTGCATGTCCCAGCTTCTCAGGTCTCTAATTTCAATGAAGTTATATATTGTCGTTCTGACTTCACGCATCAAAACAAAATTTACCGCAGCAGGAAAATCTGAATACACATAAGACAACCATTAGTAGCAGTAAATCATTAATGTTGCTGCTGCTACTGTTCTCACGATCTACGATTGCTAATTCTGCAGAATAATTTTTTCATTTACTTATATACTAGTTCTTATTATTGAATAATGTACAGATTCTTGTGTTTGGATATTTTGAAGGTTGAAAATGTTGGAAGCGCGATATGACAGTTGATTTCGTTAATAGGGATAAGAAGTAATCTACATCTTCCTGATATTTACTCAGTGAAGAAATATGTGTATAAGTTCCCTCTCATTAGATATCTTGTAGTTGAACTATGGAAGATATATAACTTTTGGTGTGTAAAAGTTAAGATCTCATAAGCAGAGTGGCTGGTTTTTGATTAACTTCAAACGTAAATAAGTAACATTTTACCATAAAACAATAAATGCATCGTCATCATCAAGGAATGTGTACCAGTTATAGTATTTGTGCATTTTAGTTGTAACTTATTTAACATTTATACACTCATATTCCACAATTCAATATTTCGTGTCTTAACTCTCTTCGTTATTAACTACGACCAATAAATTTGAAGGAATGAACCCATAATATTAGCAACTATGATTAGCAACTATATAATTCGTTCCTCAAATTGTCTTTTGAGCATTTAACCAGAGCTGCGATTGAAGTTAGAATGTCTTTCGATTTATTAAGTTACTGAGAGACCTGTCATATGTAGTGTGCCCCAAATTCTTAGAGACACAGGGAATCATTATATATTCTGGTAACAAACTGTCGACGATGTCACCTTACATTTAGTGATTGGCAATCAACTAATGGCATATCGGCTAATTGATTAGAAAGTTATAAGGCTTTTACGAAACCTACTGTTGCAGGCAGTAAGTTATTGACTTCAGTATGAGAACCAGCGCAGTGAACTCGAAGATCAGTGTTTATATAACGTTATTAGTAATTATTATTTGCTATATGGTTTACTTTATTTTTAAAAGATTGTAAATATAAATATATATAGAGAGAGAGTGGTGTAAAGGATGAGAAAAACAGCAGTGAAAATGTATGGATGAATGTGATTCTCATTTGGCAAAAATTTCAAGATAAAGTAAGTATAACTATATAAATAATAAGAATATGAATAATACTGTGGTAATAATGAAGAAGTGTTTGCGATATGACAGTAGATTATTTGGAAAAAGAATGTACTTTTGAAAGTCTGTGTGTCTGTCATGAATCTTATCGACATTTGAAATTTCCTGGCAGATTGAAATTGTTTGCCGGAACCGGGACTCGAACCTGGGACCTTAGCCTTTCGCGGGCAAGCGCACTACCGACTGTGCTATCCCGACACGACTCACGATGCCGCCTCACAACTTTACTTCCGCCAGTACTTCGCTTCCTACTTTCCAAACTTCACAGAAGCTCTCCTGCGAACCATGCAAGACTAGCAGTCTTGGAAGAAACTATATGGTGGAGACATGGCTTAGCCCACAGCCTAAGGGATGTTTCCAGAATGAAACTTTCACTCTGCAGCGGAGTGTGCGCAGATATGAAACTTCCTGGCAGATTAAAATTGTGTGCCGCAACTATTTTACAAGTGGATTGTGACTTTGAAGTAACCATAAAAAATACCAGATCCATCTGTAAGAAATCTTAGTTCTATTACTCAAATACTGTCTTTTACATAATTTTCCGGAAACACATAACTATAGTTCAACATTTGCATCCGCTGAGGCCATGGGGTGCTTGGCTGGCGGGGAATATTTACTGGGAGGAGCCATTTTTGTCCTGATAGAGGGGGAAGAAAGGATGGAGTCCAGGATATACAATGTTTCCCAACGGCGCTCCGCGGCTGTCGCTCTTTGTTACACTGAGAAGGGTCAGTTACCAGCGCTGATCGCGTGTTTAAACATTCTTTTGTTGTCTCATTATTCACTCTCTATTCATCATCTTCCATTCTACTCCCTGTGCGTTCCAATTTCGTCATCGTACAGCTCAACCCCTATTACCTTATGTACCGTGCCTTCTACACTATCATAATTTTCCAGGTTTATTCAGTGAAATAGTGGGGAACTGTCAGTGAAATATGTTGCAAATAGAGTTGTTAGTAAAGACCTAATGTAGTAGAACCTAGTCAGTGGTGGGACGTATTTTTGTGACTTTCATTTTTTAACGTCATATCTTCTGAACTATGCCAGTAGGATATGTTTATACTGTCAGCGATATGCCTCGCCACAATAATTTCTAGTGGAAAAGTAATTAATTATAATACCATGTCAGTGCCGTCTAACACCGATAAAGTGTTAATGGATAATCGATAAACTTCTTTACGTTCGGTTCCTGGTTCATTCTTCCTTATGAAAGGCACTTTTTTGTTTTGTTTTAACACCCAAAGCAGTTGCGGCAGTTATTGCGCCATCTTCCTGGGGTTTTGAGTGTTTATTTTCTGTAATAACATGTTACATATTTCGGTCATATAATCGTTTGGACAAGTTGCTTTGTTTGACAACTTTGTTAGTTTTAGGCCTAATTTATTCCAGGTAATTTCATTGTGTCATTAGCAGGATTTGCATATGCGTTAATTGTGGAATGACAAGTTTTCACAACTTGTCATCTGTAAACAAAAGACGTTTTTATTTACGAAAACTGACTGATTTATTGAAGGCCTACATTAGCCTGGAAATTATATTGAAAACTATTTCTATGTGACTGTTTTGGCTTGTGTACATTTAAGTTGTGGTGTCGATGCTTGTTTGTTTGTGGCATCTTCTTATGTTTTATGATCTTCAGTTGTGGCTGTATGGTGTTTCATTTGTTTGCGTGGCGTATCTGTGATGTGGCACGCGATTTTTGAATGGTTTTGATACTGGCAATGTTTTGTGTGTGTATAGTTGTGTATGTTTTTGTTGTGTGTCTGTGTTAAACAGAGAGAGCGAGAGGGGGAGAGAGAGAGAGAGAGAGAGAGAGAGAGAGAGAGAGAGAGAGAGAGAGAGCTCTGATGTGGTGGTGGGATTTATTTGTATTCTTCTTTTATGGTCTCAACGAGTGTTTTGTATCACAGTGATGTATATTCATTTAGTACTTCCTTGCCTTGGGCTATTACTTTTTCAATGTGATAATTTTCTTCTATTGTTAGTTTTTGCAATAAACTGTTGCTGGTTTTGAGGATTTGTAGGTCAGTTTCTACGTTTGTTGGGTTGCGATTATTAAATTTTCAGGCAATATTGAGTGACAGCTGTTACTTTTTAGTGTTCTGAGGAGTTATTTTCTTTTGAAATTTCTGCATGACTGACACACAGACACGGATTGACAGTTGTTGCAAATAAGCTGATATATTCCTGATAGGCTGTACTTGGCAGTGTTGGCGAAAGGTTTCCCTAGTTATTCTGTATCGTGTTGTTGGTTTCGTGTCCTCTGTTCAACCCCTGTTTCTTAAGTATGTTGCCCACTCTATGTGTGATTTTGTTGTTGTAAGTAATGATGTACCATTTGTTACTTATTGTTTGTTGGTTTGTTGTGTGCCTCTCTGTGTGTGGGATTTTCTTGGCTGTGTGTAACCTGTTTTTGTAATTTTCTGTGTGTTCTGTCCACTTTTTTGTGTCATACCCATTTTCTTGTCCAATTTGTTTAATTGTGTCCAGTTATTCTGTGTAGTCTTGTTTCCTCATTGGTGTTCTGATTAATCGGTGTTGTTGGGTATTAAAACAAAAAAAGTGTCTTGCATAAGGAGGAATCAACCAGAAATCTAATACTGCAAACACGGAAGATACAAGAGCTGCACCATCACAAGATGATCATTCTTTACTTTCAGCGTTTCGTTGGTGTTGTCAGAAAGTAAAACTTTCCTGAACGTTTGAAATTTTGCCTACGGACTCTAGGTAATTGCAAAGTCGTCTTAATCTCAAGTAGTTTCATGGGGATGGAGAATTTTTGTGACAAACTGGTTCTGACGATATATCTGCTTGACTATTTGATGTGTATCAGTTATACCGCCATACCGATAGTTTCCTTACGGAAAAGAACAATTCTACCGAATATGCTCGGAATAGCTCCATACGTTTAGGACCAGATGGAAAGATGTGGCAGTGAATTTCTTTGTTTGCACCGTCATGTCTTCGGAACTATGAGTCGCAGGTAGTCCTTACCCCCACAGAAATTCATTTGTGATGCTAAGGATGTGTCTACAACGTTCGTTAGCTTAGGAGAAGTTGTGAAACACAAACACACGTTCGCACATTTTTATTATACCGTGCGCAGTATTAGGCTAACAGGTATGCTCGAAAACGCCACGTGTGAAACGGCGATATTTCAGGGGCGTCACCGCAGAGCTAAGGAGACAAATTTTTGGATAGCCTTTGGCCTAGTCAGCATTTGTATAGCTATGAGATTAATTGGCATATCGATTTTATTTTCAATGTACTTTACAAATTCTTTGGCGCATAGAATTACGTAAGATATTGCAACATAAAAACCACAATTTGTACAGTGTGATGTATAAAATTAAAGGGAAATATGGAATTATAATAATAATTGCGCCACTTAATTCTCAAGTTATGACTAGGTTCAAAACGATAAAAGTATCTAATTTTGCAGTTTTTTTCAGTTTCAGCCTACAGTTCATTACCAGCGAGATATGGTCAGAGTCTATATCTGCCCCTGGAAGTGTCTCACACTTTAAAATTTGGTTCCGAAATATATGTCTTACCATTAAAAATTCTATCTGGTACCTTCCAGTGTGACCTGGTCTCTTCCACGCGCACAACCTTCTTGCATGATTCCTAAATGAAGTGTTTGTTATTATTAAATAATGTTCCCTAAAAAATTCTAGAAGGCGCCTTCCTCATTTTGCCCAGATCATATTGACCTACTATATTTCCTTCCCATCCTTTTCCTACAGCCAAATACCAGTCTCCCATCACAATTAAGTTTCCCTCTCTGTTAATTGTATGAATAATTTCCTTTAGCTCCTCAACAAAGTTCTTTGATCTCCTCATCAGCGGCAGAGCTAGTTGACAGATAAACAGTGCTATTATGGTCGATGTTGGCTTGCTATCTATCTCTTCTACTATAATGCAATCACTGCGTTTTTCATAGTAATTTACCCGTGTTCATATTTTCATATTCATTATCAAACTCCTGTAATACCTCCAACTGATTTTGTATTTATAATCCTGTACTCACCTGACCAGAAATCCTGTTCCTCTTTCGAAGGAAATTCGCTTATCCCCACTATATCTAACTTCAACCTATCCATTTCCTTTTTTGTTTCTTTCTTCCCTACCATATTAAGGGATATAACACATCATGCTCCGATGTGTAGAACGTCAGGTTGTCTTTCCTGATGATCACATCCTCCTGAGTAGTCCCCACCTAGAGATCCAAATGGGGAACTATTTTACCTCAAGAATATTTTCCCCGAGAGCATGCCATCATCATATATTCTCATTATGACACATAAATTGATGGTTTTTTTATCAGTTTACCATAAGATGAGGTATTACATAAATTGTTTGTGGGACAATTTAGGTAAAAAATGCTCGTCTTATTTTTCGTTTTCAACATGCTTTCGGACTTATTATTTATTCAATTTTAGACATGTCTTTTCTTAGCATACATGCCGTCTTCCAGACAGAACTAGATATTCTCAATTCTAACCAGTGTCAGATCACTAGTAATACTGGTCACAAGTAATAAGCAGAACCATCTCTTTAAAGTATAATTACTTTGCATGTAACAACCTATATATGACTATATAGTGCAACGTCACATTAAGGTTTTGAAAGCCTAGTGTCTGTAACATTTGTTTGTTTCAACTAAAATTTACACCAGTGTCATTTTTCCATGATGCATATCGCGATTTCAATTAACACAGAGCGTCTGAAATAGTTCATTAAAAAAACTCACACACTCACCTTAGTAAAACTGATTTATCTTTTCATTTTATGTTAATGTAGAAAATGAAGTGTGAAAGAATACGTTTTCTGTTCGTGTTGTACTTCTTATAATGCCAACAGAATTTTGAGTTTTCAGTTTGATATCGCTCTTTTTCTAAACTCTTAGGTTATTTTAGGAGTACTTTTAACCGATGTATAATTCTATTGTTGCTGAAACCTAGTTTTGAGATTATTGGTAATATACTGAGGCACGAATAAAATAGCTTTCGACACTGTGTGAGGGGCTTAATACAAATTATTGTTCATTGAAGCAACTCATATCACATAGTGCCTTAATCGACTGCAAAGAGTTCTTGATTGGTGTGGTTGTCGCAAGTCTACATATCATTTCAAGTTGTATACTAATCTATCATCACGTCGATTCCATACCAAGACATTCTGCATTACAAATTCTTGTTTTTATTTGTATCATTACATTTGTGTGTTTGTCAGTCATCGCTGTCATTCATGGTACTTTATATAGCAGAGGCGAATGCGAACAAATGCTACAACTGATATTGGTGTGTGATAGTAATCTAACTTCTCATATTACACCGGTTCCTAGATCGTATGCAAAGTTTCTAAAACTGGAGCAGTTTCCTTTGTTGTTTCCTCTCATTGTAAATGGCATTATAGCGATTGTTGCATCACCAAGTATATGGTACACTATGATGCATCTTACCTACGTTAAAGACGCAGCCATTATTTACACAACAATTCTAAGATTTGCTAATCTGCAGTTTCTCCTAAGACAAAGGTTGAATTGTATTAACTTCTTCATCTCTACCTGGAGCAATGATACCCATTTCTGTTCACAAAGTTTACGTAACAAAATGATCTGCCAACAAACTGTGTGCACTTCGGGTGAGATTCGTTCCATCAGACGAGCCTATCAAGCGCTCTGCAACCTGGCCTCAACAGTCAACTGCACGCACGAAAAGTTTCTGCTTCTCTTTCTGATCGACACATTTCTAGGTACAGTAACTATGGTGTGTTTCCTTATTACAATGGAAAATGTATTTAGCGTGCAAGGATATTTTGTACCACTACTTTCTGTATCGATCGTTATGCAGGTAGTCCCCGTAACAGTGCTACTAGTACCAGCCCACTGTGCGACGTCAGAGGCACGGCGTACCACACGCCTGATGTCTCGTTTACTGCAGAATTACGGCGCTGCCAGTCGGGGGGTCCAGCGAGAGCTAAGACTGCTGTGGCACCAGACGACAGCAATAAGACCTACTGCCACCCTCCTAAATTTCCTCAGCCTCCACTTAGGCCTCTTTGTTGTGTACTTCTCCATTGTTGTCACCTACTCCACTGTGCTGTTGTCTTTCAAGTAGAGCTGCTCATCATTTTGTACTTTTGAGTGACGTCATGCAGCGGCAGGACACAGGATACATATTCTTCTTGATACTTGTTTGGCCAAGTGGACACAGGTTCCCACTAGATCACGAAAGTTAAGTACTGTTGGGCTTGCATGCGTAACCATCCGCGTGTGCCGATATTGGCAAGCGAGGTGTACTCAGCAATTGTGAAGCCAACTGAGGACCTACTTGATTCAAAAGTAGTGGCTTCTGTCGCGAAAACTGACATAATGGCCGGGAGTGCGTGGCGCTGTTCACTTGCTCCTCCGTACAGCATCTGTTGACGATCTCGGGCGGAGGATGACTTTGAAAGCGGTCAATACGCCGTGAGCCTCTCGAGGCCTTTCGGATGTAGTTTAGATACTTTAGCATCAGCCTTTTCTCTCCATCTTAAATCTGAAGTTGTGTTTCATCTCTAATTACATTGCAAAGCAGACGATAATAAACTATAATCCTCCTTCATTAATTTTATTGTTGTGGATGAGACAGAAGTGAATACAGTTACAGATTTTAGGAATCTGAAAGGAACTGAACAGAAGAGTCAACAGTTCCCACAGTAAAAGGTCAGCGTTGTGCGCGATATATAATTGGCAGTAGTATTGCGCACACAGTGTATCGAAGGGCACGACGGACAATGGGAATTAATGGACAATGAACGCAGAATAGCGACTGGAGACAGAAGAATGGGACACTCCACATCAGTAATAATAATGGGATTCAATGTTCCAGTATCCACAGCGTAATGCATCACTTACCGCTACGGGGAGATGGTTTGTTGGTTTGATGTTTTAGGGGGACTAAACTGCGGGCTACGGGTAGAGCAGCCGCATTAGTGAAGAAGTATCAGTGCTAATACGCAAGCAATAACCACGTAAATCAATGTAGGACGTTCTAATAATGTATCCGTTAGTTATGTGGAGTACTGTCGTTAGGCATTTTGTGTAAAATTTGTTACTAATAAGCTATGGCAATGGAAGATCAACCCGCGACATGGCCTGCATTGGACTTTGCGAAAATATGGTGTCTCACTAATGGTCCTGGCCGGTTATTCATGGAACAAACATGGTTATCCGGTGCTACTAAACTGATCACTGACTAAAAATGAATATGTTCGGCTGCGTGGAGACAACTTGCACCCCTTCAACGATTTAATGTTCCCAAATGGCCTAGAAATTTTCATGGATAACTATAGTCCATGCTACGTAGGAAGGCGGCCCAGTTTCCAGCTGTTCTGTGCATCCCCCCCCTCCCCCAAATTGCCGCAGTAGTAGCCAATAATATTCATTCTCCAGGCGCGTAGCTGGCCTCGAGGAACGGCAATGTTTCTCCTGAAGGCTCAACTATTGGCGCTCGGCCATAGCTCCTTCCCCCCAAGCTCCCCCCTATCACTCCGCCTCTATGTGCGGAAGGGTATTCCAACATGACGTCACCTATATGTTCCATGACACCTTACCAGAAATATTCGTGATTTGTTTAAAGAATATTGTGGACCCTTTGAGTGAATGATTTCGTGTCCCAGATGGCCTGAGCAGAATCCCACCGAACAATTGTGTAACATAAATTCCGGAAATGGCAACAAATTCATAATTATGGAAGTCTATAGAGGCAGCAAACCCTAATGCCAAGTACAGTTACAAAACTTATCCGAGAAAAAGAATATCCCACAGCATATTAGGACTGGGCGCTAATGAGCTCGATGCCGTGCACCCTGACAGTATACCCAGCACCAGGAGATATCTGATGGCTTTTGTAGCTTCCTTCTGCTCAAAGCAGCATTTAATTCAAGAATCTTACAGAACTATTGCTGTCCTAGATTTAATTACAAACCACTTCGCATCTGTAGCATTCTAAGAATTATTTGTAACTTATGATGCTAACAGAAAGTCACTATGTATTTAATCATATTAACACAACGATAGTGTTAAATACAGCTGACGTCTGAGGACGTTGATGCAGTCTGTGCCCAACTCAGCATTATTGCTACCCAAAAATGTAAATATTTTCATGGTGGTAAGGGATAAATATTGCACTTGTATACCAGCAACATACTTGCATGAATGACAGAAACGAGAACTGTGGCAACGTCATTAAGCGCATCGAACCAACACCAGCTGATACTGAGGTTTTATTCTCTGCCGAAGGGCAAAACCCATGCGATGCCCATAATAACACACGTTTCCAGTGGTAACTGTGGTCGAGGCAAGATGTCAAGACTCTCTGTGTGCATAATTGCATAGACACATTGAATGACACACAAATCACCCAAATAGCCAATATCTTTTTTCATACTTCTGTCATAGAGAAAGATTGCACAGAACGCCCTCCTCTAGATCATCACACTGACGACAGCGTGTTCCTCCAGGACATTAACAACTCATTATTGGAGCTCCGTCTTGCATGACACGTACCTGGTCGAAATGAAGGTCAATTTGGATAAACTTCACGTAGAATTCGGTTGACACCAGACCTTCAAGAACTATCTTCACGTAAAAGTCCTGGCAGTAAATTCTGTGGACAATAGTGTTACCTAACACAAACCATTCAGAACTTACGAATATTTCGTTTCGTACTATTCAATTAGTGTCACCTTGTAGTTAGAAATTTGATTCATGAAAGTAATATATCGACTGTTCAGGCTACAAATGAATAAATCTAATTTAAAAGTGAATAAATGTGATTTTTCTACTAACTATCGTCACCTTTTCTCTACAATAGTCTGCGTTTCGATGCCTGAAAGTTGACGCAACCAACGAGTTTGTGTGACTATTTTCAGTTGTGTGTTCAATGGCTGAAGACTGGCTGTGTCCGACAGCACATTTCTGTCTTTAGAGAGTAGACGGAAAAGAAAGAAAACAGAGAGCACACAAATCTGCTGTGTATATATTTACATTAATGCTTTGTGATCGGCAACTGGATATGTATCCCACACTTTCTGCCTCCTTTATCTCTCACCCCCACCTGTCTACACTCCCCAAGTTCTTCTGTTTTTCGATATACACCTCCCTCCCACCGAAACAGGGGAAAGTAACACTGTAGCTGTGAGAGACAAAGTAGTGAGGGCTGCAGAGGATCATATTGGCAGGAGAGCATAGTCTAATAGAAATCCTTCGGTAACACAGGATACTGAAATTCACTGATGAGACTGCAATTTATAGAAACGCAGTAAGTAAATCTGGGAAATTGGAGTAGAGGTGGTTAAAAATAAGGTTGAATGTGCAGATTGGCTAAACAGAAGCGGGTACAGGAAAATGCAAGTCTGCAAAATAATTTATAACTAGGTGAAAAATAGATACCACCTATACGAAAATAAAAGCGACGTTTATTTGTACAGAAGGCTTCAATTTACTTTGTGTTTCCTCATATGCCCT
This sequence comes from Locusta migratoria, assembly GCA_026315105.1. Lineage (NCBI taxonomy): Eukaryota > Metazoa > Arthropoda > Insecta > Orthoptera > Acrididae > Locusta > Locusta migratoria. The sequence continues at coordinate 540,768,813 of CM048747.1, read as the reverse complement.
TGCTTCAGAGTGCACTTACGTTTAGGTATTCTTTCATCTTTCCATTGGTAAGACAGTTGATGTTTGATTTTAGACTCTTTTTCTCTGTTTGTTTTTCATAAATCACTGCTTCCGCTTAGTGCTGTGCTTCTAACGTGCGTAATACACTAGCTGGACACAACCATATCTCTTGTGAAACTTACAACAATCTTTTAGGCGCAACACTTTGTTGTAATTTTACAGATACAGTATTCTTAATGGTCCTCTTACATTTTCGTAGTCGTGGTGTCTGCTTTGATTACACCATTTTCATCCAGTGTGTATAAATTCAATGTTATTGTTCTACCATAACTTGCACTGAACGAGCTATAAGCATCAGACTCTGTGAAACAAACTACGAATGCCACACACATAAATGCCGATGGGTTACAATCATGGATAGCACATGAAAAGGGCTCCCGCTGCAAGGTATCTGACATAATGTAAGACATGCACTTCCGTTTGGAGACAATGTGAAACAAACTCCAACTGAACTGTAATTGGCAAAGAAGCCTTTCCGTTCGCAACATGTCAGACTACGAAGAAAAGCTTCCCATGCTTTCGAAAGCAAGAAAAGAAAAGTTTATTAGACTCTAAAATTCCATGATCACTAATTGTGGACCTCTTTAGTTCTCTGAGAAGAACCTGTTGCTAAGGGGTCCTCTTGAATTCTTATAACAACACTGAACGAACAACCTTCCAGTTGTGTACAGAATGAAATACAGTATCTTTATTTCAACCAATAATTCTTTTTCCAGAAAATATGATGATTGCGCATAACACCTACACTGAACAATTGTATGACAAACACATACCACAATAGTGGCTTGCAACTAAAACTCTTTCTGTTGCTTCTTTCTACGCTTACTTCCAGTTATAAGTGTGTATCGCACCTCTTGAATCATATTCAAGTATTCAGTTGTGCGTAATCACTGGTGGTGTGTGTTTCTTGGAGAACATATATCAGCTAACAAATAACCATTGGAGTATGTAAGGTTTCTGTCCTGTCGAAACATGACGCTTTCCTACTAACATATCGATTCCATCACGTTGAGAGTAAACTTTCTCTTTGCGAGTTCATCCCACATTGGTTTTCTACATCACCACACTCCTACGTTGCTTTAACTTCCTTTACGATCTCCGACTGCAATTTTTTGTAGGCGCTATTTCTCGACTTTCATCTTATCGATACGAAACAAATTCTTCTGTATGTTCTTCTATGTTTTCTACCTCTTAAAGTCTTTCTAATACCCACTTATTTGTGTATATTACAGCACATCCTCTGATATTCACACGATTCTTAGCTACAAATGCCTATAATTGTAGAAGATTATTTTAGACAGAAAGACTTGGTAGAGATATGCAAACTAATTTTTTTAATTATGTTTCTAAAATTGTTAGTGATTGCTTGAATAATAAAAAGATGTTATCAGTAGATTATTTATTGTCAATTATTATTTGCAAATACATAACAACAGTAATTTATATGAAAAATTTGACTACATCAAATCTAAATTTATATAATATTGATCACCAGATGATGGGTTACGCCCAAAACATGTTGTGAATTGACAATAAATAATCTACTGATAACATCTTTTGATTATTCAAGCAATCTCTAAAATTGTAGAAGAGTCGTTTGAAATATAGGGCTGCAGTGGAACAGAGAAAGATTTTATTTATTTACTTTGGTATTATTAGCGTACGACAGGGAAATTGGTGGAGCTGCCATTATGGAGAAACAGCGCAAGAGTGAGTGATGTGTGGACTTTTTAGCAGTCGATGTACGAGTAATTAGGTAATGGATGAGTTGTTTATAGACTGGCTTTCCATTTATGTGACTTTTGAGATTACTGAGAACTAGCACCACACAGGGTCTTTTATTGCTAATATGGAAAGTTGTACTTGAAATGTGATTCTGTAGATGCCGAGATTGATGAATAATTACATCATTCGATGTATCAATGCATATTCACGTAAATAACACTTTGCTATTCTTAATTATATGGATGCTATTTCTTAACACGGTTATCAGTTTTTAACTGTATTTCACAATCTTTGGCAGATAATACTCAGAATTTGGTCGAAGTCTGGTACTACAGGTGAGTAGTATAGCTATATGGGTACAGGACCAGGGTACCACTTCGCTACCTGGGCGCATCACGGCCGCCGTGCGATTGGCTAATCTCCGGTCCGCAGATCAAAGGATGCCACCATACTCGAACAATAGGATGATTGACAGGTTACATGAAAGTGCACTTAACACTGGTGCACTTAACATTTGCAATTAAACAACCCCCCTCCCTACACCCCCGGCGCAGCCTCCAGACAGGCGCCGCCACCCACCGTACCTGCAACGACAGAACAAACAATATCGCACTTAGTGACGATTGTCGACATCTCTAAACAACACCGCCCCCGCCAGCCGATCCTTACACCCAGGACAGGGGCGTACTGCACTCTTACAGCAACCGTGCTCCATCTGGTCAGCACCCAATCAATTGCATTGTTTATTAACTGCCACAGTGATCCATACGCCAGATCTCGATTTTTTTATTCGCATATAAAATTAATAATTCTAACAACCCATGTAACAATTTCCGCCGTTTATTATTCTCGGAAAAATAAAGCAACCATATTGTTCTTCGTATGCATTATTAACAATTTTTAACATTTACAACAGAAATGTTTAGTGGGTCTCTGGACAAAAAATAACCGTAGATTGTAGTAAAATATTAAAACTCGTATGCAATATTTGCAAGTAAGAATTTATCGACGCGCAAACACTCACATCTATCTCCATGCTCTTCGCATAGGCTACAAATACAACAGCTTACAGACGTGGATAATAATAACGCAGGTTAAAGAATAAATGGTAGCGAACGCCACAGACTTATGTATCCATCTTAACATACACTCTTTCGATATCCAAAACCAATTCCAGCCAGAATCAAACTTTTGGGACTAACCAAAAGAAAAGAAATGGTCCTTTTCGGAACTTGACAGCCACCTTAGATCTATAAGCAAAATAAATGTGTCTCTTCGTTTAGACTATGGCTGCAACAGCTGACGATTGAGTTAAATATAGTGCACAATAGAATGTAATGGTAACGAACGTCACAAGCATATATGTCCAACTGCACTATGTGCCCGCTCTTAAAATTATCACATTATCACTCTCTCTCCTTAGCGACCATTTTTAAGGTAAATAGACACACAGATCAACGAAGTACACATCACAACTTTCGATGTATAGGCGCCTTCTATCTCCTAACCCTCAACCAGTAAATCGACAGGAACAGGTACAGTTCTAACTCCAAGGCGCGTAGTCATCTCTCCACAACACACCTGAGCACGTGATCCCCCAACCCCTCCTTCTCCACTACGAAAAAGAGATACAAACGTAACCACATTTATTTATTACTAGCTTAAACCCGCGGCTTCGCTCGCGTGTTGGTTCATTATGATAGATAAGCTATCTTTCAGTAGTGTGCTATGAGATCAAATCACATGTAAAAATGCACTCGTTTCGAAGAATGCAATCACGAAATTCAACAATAATTATTGTAATAATATCACAGACCGATCACTTGATGTAATGGGCGAAACGTCAAATCGATTTTTTAAAGAGATGTATTAAAAGAAATTTATTTTTTACTGCTTTATTTATGTATTCTTATATTTCCTTATTTTTATTATTATCCTTACAGTGCAAGAGCTGAAGACATTGTAGCACGCATATACCAAAGATTTGGTCACGTTTTGCTGTATGTAACCTTCTTGCTATAGAGTCGCAAACGTCATCACTGGCCTTCAGTCCGATTTTTTTTAATAATTTGACGACTTTCAACAACCATATCTTCCACCCCCTCATAGCTATAGGCATGGAACTGCTATGGTGTACAACGGGAGACTTCAGACAACAATTACACACAGACTTTTCGTTTGCCTTCTGTAGTTTTCGCTGCAGAGCGAAATATTAACACACACACACACGTAGAATTTTATATACACCGATTAACTTTCCATCCCAATATACTCCACCCATTAATGAGTATCAACCCTCAAGCAACAATGCAACCAATGAAACCATTTTCAAAGACTAAATATAACTTTCAAAGAGTAATTATTGTTCCGCATTTCGTGTTATATTCTTCAAATTACTAATTATTTATCAGACCGCTATAAAACCGCGCCTAAAACCTTCCTCAGGTATAAATTAGTAACTGTACAAATATTTAAGTCTCTGCGTCTTGTCGTTCGGACGTGATAAGCGTATACCGAACAGACATTCACATTTAAAGATACAGATTACGCACTGCAACTACGTTACAAGTTCTCTGATCAGCACACTGCAGTTACAGTAAACGCGTTTGGAAATATTACACTTTTGTTTCTTCTGCAGGAAGGGACAGATGAGCGCAGAATCTCTCCCTGGCGAAAACGCGCCCGATTGCCGCAGCCGACCACAGCAGGTGTTACAGGGCCGGAATGCATTGTGAAAGAATACTTTCGCGTACTGCATACACAGATTTGTGACAGCACGCCTCCATTAGAGCTCAAATCACCCACACTTTGCGACAACGTCTGGATTTCGGACACTTAGCGAAAAAGAGAATTTTTTTTCTCTGCATTTGACCCGTTTCTTCTGAAACCTAGATATTTCCTTAGATCGATGCATCGGTATCTCCCAACCAGTTCTACGCCTTCCGACAATATTCTCTTAAACACTCTGCTATTTTAACTTTGCCCATTATTTCCTGGTTATAACATTCTGCGTGTACGCTACCGACTCATATGATACCCGCAATTCCGTATGGAACGCTATGTTATTCATAAAACGATCGCTTGTTAACTGTGGTTATTCCATCGGTTTTTAACTCTGCAAATGGCGGCTCCAACAACCAGTCCTCAACATTTGGATACAATGTAGCCCTTCTCCAAACGACAATGCAACACGTTGGTCGCGTGTTTCGCTAATTTCGGTCAATACAACGACGCGAGACCAATCCCCCGGGCTGTTTAGTGTGAAAGCATGTTTTTAAAACTTAATCGTAGCTAGATTTCTGCGAACTCTCTGTTTAAACCGGGCTTGCAGATATGCAATAGCCTGCTTTAAAGCCTTTGTCTTCGCCATGTAACGCAGTTTTCGTTTACCCTTCTTCTTAGGACTTTTGGAGTAACGTAGGTGATATCTACGTATGTGGAGAATAAAGTCCTGGAATGCTAAAATATACCTTAATATAGATCCTTTCTCGACTCTACAAGTAATTTACAGGTAGACAGTTGAAACTAAAACATAGTATATAAGCTTTTCTCGGTCCCAGAGAGCGGTCAGTTTTCGGATGCACTTAGTACCCAAGTAATCAAATTGCAGATTAACTGATCTCTAAAAGCGTATGTTAGCTGGGACCATATGGAAGGGAGCGATGCACAATACAATGTCGCACTTTCTAAATACCGTATCTTCTCTCTTAGAACACTTAACCAATCTTCTTGCACAGATTCATAACGACTATCCTCCGTCCTGGTAATTGCCATCGTCTCGACCCAGCGAATACAATAAAAGTCCTAACAATCGCCTGTCTGGACACTTTATAAAATCGATATTGTAGCTACCGATAACTTGGCTTACACCAGGGCTCGTGATTTGACAAATTTATTAATTATTATGATTCTACAATTCGACGCCAACCACTTTAACCAGTCTATTCCCGTTGTCTTGTCGTCACTCGTAACCACGTTGCTGTTGCTCCTACCATCCGAAAGTCATGCTCGGATACGAACGCCACTCGGTTTAAAAAACAAATCCCTACGAAATCTTGTGTGTTGTCCAAATCCAGGAGATAGAAGCCATCTAGACGAAGCTGCTGTAGTATAGATGGGAGCTCCTCCATTAAAACATCCATTAGTTGCACTTTATAAGATATATACCCACATTTACAAAGTGCGCCATTATACTGTGCATCGTTCCCTTCCATGTGGTCCCAGCTAACATACGCTTTTAAATGTTCAAATGTTTGTTAAGCTTATGGGACTTAACTACGGGGTCATCAGTCCCTAAACTTACAAACTACTTATGAACTACTTACGAACTAGGACGGCACAAATATCCATGCCCGAGGGGGGATTCGAATCCCCGACCGTAGTGGCCTTTCTGACCGTGACTGGAGCGCCTCAGTCACCTCGGCCACCGCGGCCGGCCATACGCTTTTAGAGATCAGTTATTCTGCAATTTGATTACTTGGGTACTAAGAGTATCCGAAAACTGACCGCTCTCTGGGACCGAGAAAAGCTTATATATTATGTTTTAGTTTCAACAGTGTACCTGTAAATTATATGGCATATTAGAACTAAATTTTAATACAATTATTATCACGTATAACTGGTGTGGGAAAGACTGTTTATAATGTGTGGCAGTACTATTTCTTAATGTATGGGAACAGAATCCAGAGTGATGAACTGATTACCGAAAACACCTGAATGCACCAGCCTGAACGCAGGTATATAATTTCACGATTTTTTCACATAAATCAATTAAATTAATTCAGGTATGAATAAAACATATGTAATACCTCATTTATATCCCCAGCAATCACAAAACAATAAACGAATTTTATTTAGTTTTATCGAAAATTACTGACGAAAAAGGAGCAAGTAGTAAATAACAGGAAGCACTAACAAAATCAATTTACGTGATGTAATATTCAAGGATTTGGCCTTGTAACCCCTTCAGTCCTTTATTATTGTTAGGAAAGAATAAAACACAGTCTTGTACTTTTCACTTCTATAAGACCATATCAATTGTATGTTTGAACGAAATTAAGAATTTTCATATTGGTTCACAAATAAATAAATAAATAAAATAAGTTGGTCACAGAGTCTGGAAGGCAGTTAAGGCTCTCAAATAAGAAGTCAACAGTTATGTCACTCCATATTTCTTGTGGAAATTATATCGCAAAGTGAAATTTATGCAAAATTCATAAATTAATACTTGATATAATTTCATCTACTGATATCATGTCTGACGCACTACCAGTGGGACGGCAATGTTCACTGTTTTTCATTGTAGCACGCCATTTTGGTGATAGATGGCAGCAAGAATCACGAAACTAAAAGCGACAGATCTCCGGTAAAGAGGTCACTAGGTCTCAAAGTAAAGCGAAATCATATTGTGTTCCAAAGTCAATAAAACATCGCTATCCAATATATTGGACGTCAGGTCTGAAAGGGTTAAGCTCAACGTTACCTGCTGTCTTTAAGTCAAAGCATAATTATTCTTATGCTGAGATTCTTCCCTCCCTCCCTCTACCCCCTTTGTCTCTTTTTCTCTCCCTCCCTCCCTCTCCCCTCCCCCTGGCCTCTCTCTCTCTCTCTCTCTCTCTCTCTCTCTCTCTCTCTTTTTTTTTTTTTTTTTTTTTTTTTTTTTTTTTTTTTTTTTTTTTGTCAGGCTGTCGGTGGGAGTTGGCACGTGTCCCTGTGCCCCCCACTAAGTCTTCCCTTGTTGCTGTGGTGTGCTGGTATATGTAGGGTGCCCACCTTCATCCTATTGGCCGGCGCGCTAACCAAGCAAAGACGTATGCGGGTGCTTCGTCAGCCGAAGGAGTATAGAGTGACACATGGTCCGTCTTGTACTGGAGCGGCGACTTCCGTGGACGTCCCTTTCACGACGGACGTGAGAACTGCTACTATCAAGCAGCCAGTTGCAGACGTTCGTTTCTTTTGTCGTCGCCAACACACTGCACCTGATTTACTCCTGTACCACACTCTTTATACATTCCACAACTCTACGTTATGTGCATGTCATGTACATAATACAAAGCTGCGATCTATAGCGCTATGCTGCGGAGCGTGCTGTTGTTCGCCGTCGGGAGTTCGAGTTCTCCGTCGGGCATGGGTGTCTGTGTTGTCTTTAGGTTTAAGTTAGTTTCAGTAGTTTGTATGCTTAGGGACTGATAACCACAGAGGTCAAGTCCTATAAGATTTGCAAACATTATCAAACATAAAACAAGTTACAGCGACAGTGCTGCCTAGTGTTCGCTACGCCTTTTCCATAGATGCTGACTTCTTTTGCAACGTCGAATATTGCAAGAAAATTATTGAATCATTAAAAATATGTGACACATTATGAAAATCCACCCCCATGATCCACAGACATTGCCAAGGTGGGATGGCTTGCGTGCCTCAACGATTCAGACAGCCGTACCATAGGTGCAACCACAGTGCCGGGGTATCTGTGGAGAGGCCAGACAAACGTGTGGTTCCTGAAGAGGGGCAGCAGCCTTTGCATAGTTACAGGGTCAAGGCTATGGATGATTGACTAAGCTGGCTTTGTAACATCAGCTAACATGGCTTTGCCGCGGAGTTACTGTGAACTGCTGAAAGCAAGGGCAAACTACAGTCGTTATTTTTCCCGAGGACATGCAGCTCTACTGTATGACTATACGATGATGGCGTCGTCTTGGGTAAAATATTCCGGAGGTAAAATAGTCCCCCATTCGGATCTCCTGGCGAGGACTACTCAGGAGGATGTCGTCATCAAGAGAACCAAAACAGGCATTCTACGGGTCGGACCGTGGAATGTTCTAACCCTTAATCGCGTAGGTAAGCTAGAAAATTTGAAAAGAGAAATGGATGGGTTAATGTTAGATATGGTAGAGATTAGTGAAGTGCGGTGGCAGGATGAACAGGATTTCTGGTCAGGTGAGTACAGGGTTATCAATACATAATCAGTTGGTGGTAACGCAGGAGTAGGTCTGATAATGAATAAGAAAATAGGAATGCGGGTAAGTTACTATGAACAGCATAGTACACGCAATATTGCAGTATAGATAGACATGAATCCAACACCGACCACAATAGTGCAAGTTTATATGCCAATTAGCACGGCCGATGATGATATAGAAAAAATGTATGAGGAGAAAAAAGAAATCATTCAGAAAGTTAAGGGAGACAAAACTTGATTGTGATTGGGAAATGGAACTCGGTGGTAGGAAATGAAAGAGAAGGAAGTGTAGTAAATGAATATGGACTGGTATAAAGGAATGAAAGAGAATTGGTAGAATTATGCGCAGAGCACAGTTTCATAATCACCAACACTTGGTTTAATCATCATGAAAGAAGTCTGTATACGTGGAAGAGACCAGGAGACACTGGAAGATACCAGATTGACTAAGGAATAGATTTAGAAACCAGGTTCTAAACTGTAAGACACTTCCAGGGGCAGATATAGACTCTGACCATAACTTATTGCTTATGAACTGCAGATTAAAACTTAAAAGACTGCAGAAAGGTAAAAAGGATAGGAGATGGATCCTGGACAAATTGAAGGAACCAGAGTTGGTTGAGAGTTTCAGAGGGAGCATTAGGCAAGGATTGGATGAAACGGGGGAAAGTAATACAGTAGAAGACGAATGGGTAGCTCTGATAGATAGGGTAGTGAAGGCAGCAAGTGAAACAGAAAAAAAGGGAATACAAACGTCTGAAAATGACAGGAAGTGCAGACTGGCTGAGCAGGAGTGGCTAGAGGACAAATTCAGAACGGTAGAAGAATGCATATCTAGGAGAAAGATACCACCTACAGAAAAATATGAGAGATATTTGGAGACAAGAAAAGCAGCTGTATGAATATGAATAACTCAGACGGAAAACTAGTACTAAACAAAGAGGGGAAAGCTGAACTGCGTGAGGAATATATACAGAGCCTATACAAAGGAAATAAACTTGAAGACAGTATTCCAGAATTGGAACACGAAGTGGAGGAAGATGAGATAGGAGATATGATACTGCGAGAAGAATTTGACAGAGCGCTGAAGGACTTGAGCCGAAACAAGGCCCCTAGAGTAGATGATATTCCGTCTGAACTGCTGATGTCGTTAGAAGAGCCAGTCGTGAAAAAATTGTATCACCTGTTATGCAAGATGTAAGAAACAAAGGAATTATCCTCTGACTTCAAGAAGAATATTGTAATTCGAATTCCGAAGAAAGCAAGTGCAGACAAGTGTGAAAATTACAGAACTATCAGTTTAATAAGTCATGGTTGCAAAATACACGAATTATTCACAGACGAATCGAAGAACTTGTGGAATCCGACCTCGGAGAAGATCAGTTTGGATTTAGGTGAAATGTAGGAACACGAGAGGCAATACTCACATTACGGCTTACCTTATAAGATAGGCTAAGGAAAGGGAAACCAACGTTTTTAGCGCTTGTCGCTTGTCGACTTTTGATAATGTCCACTGGAAAATGCTATTCACGTTCTGGAGGTATCAGGGGTAAAATATAGGGAGAGAAGAGTTATATTCAACCTATACATAAACCAGACAGCGGTTATTAGAGTCCCCAATGTTGTTCAATCTGTACATTGAGCATGCAGTGAAGGAATGGAAGGAGAAATTAGGAGAGGGCATTAAAGTGCAGGGAGAAGATATAAAAACATTGCGGTTTCCCGATGACATAGTAATTCTGTCAGAGACCGCAAAATATCTGGAGGAGCAATTGAATGGGGTGAACTGTGTCTTGAAAGGAAGATATAAGATGAACATTAACAAGAGTAAAACGAAAATCAGGCGATGCTGAAGGAATTAGATTAGGTAATGAGACAACAAAAGTAGTAGATGAATTTTGTTATTTGGGTAGCAAGATAACTTCTGATGGCCGAAGTAATGAAGATATAAAATGCAGGTTGGCTATGGGAAGAAAAGCGTTTCTAAAGAAGCGAAACTTGTTAACATCCAATATTAATTTAAATGTTTTAAAGCCCTTTCTGAGAGTGAAACATGGACGATTACGAGTTCAGATAAAAAGATGATAGAAGCTTTTGAAATATGGTGCTACAGACGAATGTTGAAAATTAGATGGGTAGATCACGTAACTAATGAGGAGGTGCTTAACTGAATCGGGGAGAAAAGGAGTTTCTGTCATATCCTGACCAATAGAAGTGATTGATTGGCTGGGCACATTCAGAGACATCAAGGAGTTGTCAACTTAGCATTAAATGAAGTGTGTCGGGTAAAAATCGTAGAGGGAGACCGAGGAACGTATATAGTAAGCAGATTCAAAAGGATGTAGTTTGCCTAACGTATTCTCAGATGAAGAGACTCACACAGGACAGGGTAGCGTGGAGAGCTGTATCAAACCAGTCTGCGGACTGAAGACCACAACGACGATAACAACATCATGAAAATTAGTTGAATGAGAACTCTTGTTTACGCTTTGTTCCTCTTTTGCCATTACTATTTGTTGAAAGGGGTCAATTGTACCCGACTTCATCTGTGGTATATTTATTTTAGTACTAAACTTGTGCTGGCAATTCATTATGCCACTGAGTTTCATGTTTTGGCCTTTTGCCTCTGGGTTGTACTAATTGTTTAGTGATTCAGTTCACTCCCTACCTTATCCTGAGGGGAGAGCCAGTCACCAGTTGTGGTTCCCTGGATTCAAATTCCCTCCAGTAGTCGTCCTACGCATGTTCCCCTACCAACGTAACAGTATCGTCGTTGGGCAGGTCAGAGACGAGCGTTGACGGTCGCCCCCGCAAAATTCTTCTACCCCAGGGGTTGGCAACTCCCCCCTCCAGGTTCCCTAGCCGGCCGCAGGCCGTTGCTGTTTGAAACCGACTCTCTGCTGTTGGTGGTCTGGTGAGTACACAGGTTGCGCGCTGCGCTCCAGCCTTAAGGTCACTAGAAGCGCCCTTTTTGTTGAGATTTTAAATTTAGGCGCTTGTTACCTACGTTACTGTATGCATGGCCCGACCTTAGATCAATATCGAGGACTAGTGGCGAATGATACTCAAATCATGGTATTACTTCCCGACTAAGGCTCTTTTCTGATCTGCTCAATGTTAATTCCTATTTATATCCTATATTTTATTTAGGTCCCCATATTTGTTAATTGTTTGTGTTGGTAGTACCTTTTGACTCTCCTCCAACCCACCTAAAGATTCGGATTGTGTCACCTTGCTAGGAGGGTTGCATATATCAATGTAAAACGAATGTAAATTTTATTTAAAAACGGGAGACTAATAATTTAATCTCATATTAAACTGTCCTATTAAAACTAATTTAATCTCTATGATTGTTCCTAAATTGCACTGCCAAATCCCCCTCCTGGTCATCAAATAAGTTGCTCATTGTGTGAACATACGCCTGATGTGACGATATGTCAATGTTCTTGTAATGTCATATCAACTTCTCTTCTCGCTCTGCATGCTCGGTGTATCCATTTCCTCCTGTAAGTCGTTATCCGTTGCCGTAATAATTACTTCTCCTTTCATTGTTTTATACTCGTGATCGCGGACTCAGTATTTGTTCATGATCTGTATAAGACACCTCCACCCAGCATGGGACGCAGTGAGTGAGAGATGTTTGAAGGACAACTAATTCAAGACGAGTAGGAACACCTACTATCATGATTCTAGGGACCAAAATTAAATTCCCTAGTCGGTCTCTGCCAGAACAACACTAAAAATACGAGGCAGGACACTTTCGTCAGTCCATTCCACAATAAAATATGAAGCAACGAGTAGGCGAGATGCTTTCATTGTATGTTTAGAATTATTCGTGGTGAGTTCCAAATGGATTTCTTTTCTACTGATAATGCACTGCACAAATCCAGGTACACTAATGAAATTTATGAATCTGCAAATAGTTACAAAGAAAATAGTCAGGACTTTTAAAACGGATGGGGAGGGGTTTAATTTGAATGGGCGATTAAGCTTGGTGGAAAATACAATAATTTTCATATTAATTTTCATATAAACCTTTGGAGGTATGTAAGTGGTAAGAAATCTGACTTATTTATTATAAAAGATAAAACTTGATATTTAGCAAATTTAGTTCCCTGATAGACTGCAGCAGAGCTCGTCTAGCTGTTTAATTTCGAGGACTGTTTAGAAAGTAGGGAACGCTTCCGTCTGACGCCGCTAGGCGAGCCCACATCGGGTAAAATTTGGTATATGAGTGCTAGGTTGGTTGGTCGGCATCCAGGCATAACAACAGGGACGCCTCTTTTGTCGATTTTCAAATTTGAAATATGCGCTCCAATCGAAAATACCCCCGCCTCCCCCACTCAGATATTAGGTGCGGTCAGTGATACGGTTTTGTTGGCAAAAAACCTAAAACTACTAACAATTTATATACATGTGGCTATTCCAAGACGTCACTTCTGATCCTGCAGTTGTTATTATTTCATATTCACAGACTATATGACAACTGTGAATGGGCAAAGCCGAAAATGTGTACCCAACCGGGATTCGAACACGGGTCTCCTGCTTTCTAGGAAGTTACGCAGACCTCTACACCACTGGGGACACAGTGATCACCGCACCTGCAAGGACCACGTAAGCACGCCTCCTGTCAGACACTAATTTCCAGCTTTACCCTGCCCACAGCACTCAATCTCGTAGTCACTTTGTACTACTTTCCGTACGAGTAATGGCTCCAAACTGCAGGATCAGAAGTGATGTCTGCTCTCTTGGAATAGACACCACATTGTGTGTGTGAGTGAGTGAGTGTGTGTTGTTGCTCTTTTTATCATTTATTATTTATTACTTCAACTGAATGTTGTCCATAATTTGATTTCTATTACTTTCTCTGCCAATTTTGCAGATAGCTCATTAATATGCAAAGGAATAAATTGTATTTATATTAACCATCATCAAAAACAATCAAGTTATTCAAGGGACGCCACTATTTTTATTACTATTTTAAAAAATAGAAAAAAAAAATTAAAAATATGAAACTGAGAATTTACTGTGCGTAACGGAAAGAAGTGGCGACCAGTAGTCTAATCTCACTTCTTTATTTATATTGTGAAATTGCGTATTTCCATACACCGTTGTTGGAAGCACACAAATCCCCTGACCAACCCAACATAGACAAGAGATAACCCCTCCAAAATTTGTGAAAGGTGGTTGAAATCACGGACACAATGTTCATAAATAGTTACTTATTTAACAAAAATTATGTACCAAGTTATCAAAAATACGACAGGCGTGAAAAAGTATCAATTCCTTTAAAGAAAAAATCATACATACTTGAAACAGCACAAACAAAAATTATCTAATGATCGGAATACATTTTACAGAATAAAGAACAAACTCTTAACACCAAAAGAAAAAGTACAAGTTCGACTGGCTATTTGGTGTGTTAACCTATCAAAAAATGTATTTAAAAGTGAGTAGAAGGTTAAGTACTGAAACAGACACGCTCGACTAAAATCGACTATGACGAGCACGCAAACTCACACCTACGTCCCACCTATTAACCACCATTCAAAAATCTTTTCACTATTTATGCGTTGGCGCTACCTTACCGTGTACAGTTGAACTGCGTCACCGATGTCGAAGGGCCGCTGATGGAAGAGCAGGCTGATGAATGCGATTGCGGATGGGAAATTATCTACCCGATCGGCGCGGCAATTACTAAAGTATTCGATCTACGACAAAATACAGCAATTTTCCAACCCAGTGGTGTATGCTGATATTCAAGAACAGTAAATTGTCCTGATTATGAGTGAGCTTGTTCTAAAACAACGCCCACTTCAGAATATTTACAAGTTCCTCAGTATAACTATGAATGCAAACAGCAATCACACAGACGCTATCTAACACTCTGCAATGGGCACAAAAATTCTAAGTCCACCGACTCGCAAGGTCCGTAGCTTCGGAGTCCTTGCCGCAACTCCTTGCTGCTACCAAGAGGTCCGAACCGTCCTGTGCCCTCCACACTTCCCTTTTTCTCTCGCCCAGCTCTCTCCCCAAGAAAAAAACTCTCTTTGGCCGCCAGACTCCACCCACATGTGACGTGAAGCCAGTACGAGAGAGGTCCTAATGGTCTCGCCAATCAAATCAATTTGCTATTGTTAGCGCACTAAGTTCCTCCCACTCGAAAACTTTCCCAGGTCTGAGACTCGCGTATGCTACAGTTCCCAGAAACAGCGTGAAATTTTGTGTTTCACGATAGGCATCTCCAGACAGCTAAATTACTTTATTATCGCATGGGCGCCCTCTCCTGTCGTGAGCACTCCGTCCTATCTTCTCTTGAGGCCCCTCAGCAACCCACACCTCACTAACATGGCGCCGGCCAAAGTCGTAAAGTTTGGCGCCAGGCGACTGCGAGGGTCCAGGCAGCGTACACAATGCTACCGGCCCCGCTTTCCCTTCGACTCCCTGGAGCGATCGAGCGAGCCCGGGGCGGCTCTCTCCCCCCAACCCCCGGGGCTGGGCGACATCCTGTCCCGTATCTCTATACACCGGTGCCTGTGAAACAAGGGCAGCATTCTCTCCCACGTTTTTTGCTGGTGGCGAAAAGCACCTAAAAACAATTACCCAGGTGGCTTATTCCTTGTTGTTATGGTCTTCAGTCCGGAGACTGGTTTGATGCAGCTCTCCACCCTACTCTATCCTGAGCAAGCCTTTTCATCTCCTTATAAGAACGG
The DNA here is from genome assembly GCA_026315105.1 of Locusta migratoria. Taxonomy (NCBI): domain Eukaryota; kingdom Metazoa; phylum Arthropoda; class Insecta; order Orthoptera; family Acrididae; genus Locusta; species Locusta migratoria. The sequence continues at coordinate 540,753,357 of CM048747.1, read as the reverse complement.
CAACACACATCCACTTGAATCTGCTTACTATACGCGTCTCTTGGTCTCCCTCTGCGATTTTTACCCCACACACTTCCCTCCAACGCTAAATTTACGATTCCCCGATGCCTAAGAATGTGTCCTACCAAGCGATCCCTTCTTTTAGTCAGGGTATGCCAAAAATTCTTTTTCTCTCCAATTCTGTTCAGTACCTCTTCATTAGTTATGCGATCTACCCACCTAATCTTCAGCATTCTTCTGTAGCACCACATTTCAAAAGCCTCTATTCTCTTCCTGTCCGCACTGCTTATCGTCCATGTTTCACTCCCGTACAAGGCAACACTCCACACAAATGCCTTCAGAAAAGACTTCCTTACCCTTAAATTAATATTCGATGTTAGCAAATTTCTCTTTTTCAAAAATGCTTTTCTTCCCATTGCCATTCTGCATTTTATATCCTCTGTACTGCGACCATCCCATGTTATTTTACTACCCAAGTAACAAAACTCATCTACTACCTTCATTGTTTCGTTATCTAATCTAATACCCACAGAATCGCCTGATTTTCTAAGACCGCATTCCATTATTTTTGTTTTGCTCTTCTTAATATTCATTTTATACGCTCTCTTCAACACGCTGTCCATTCCATTCAACTGCTCTTCCAGGTCCTTTGCTGTCTCTGACAGAATTACAATGTCATCAGCAAAACGCAATGTTTTTATTTCTTCCCCCTGAACTTTAATCCCTATTCCAAATTTTTCCTTGCTTTCCGTCACCCCCTGCTCGATGTACAAATTGAATAACATCGGAGAAAGGCTACAACCCTGTCTTACTCCCTTCCCAACTGATGCTTGCCTTTCATGCCCTTCGAGTCTAATAACTGCGGTCTGGCTTTTGTACAAGTTGTAAATAACTCTCCTTTCCCTGTATTTACCCCTGCTGACTTCAGAATTTCAAAGAGTGTATTCCAGTCAACATTGTCAAATGCTTTCTCCAAATCTACAAAAGCTAAAAATGTAGGTTTACCTTTCCTTAATCTACCTTCTAAGATAAGACGTAAAGTGAGTATTGCCTCCCGGGTTCCTATGTTCCTCCTGAATCCAAACTGATCTTCCCCGAGGTCAGCTTCTACCAGCTTTTCCATTCTCCTGTAGATAATTCGTGTTAAAATTTTGCATCCATGACTTATCAAACTGATGGTTCTGTAATTTTCACACCTGTCTGCGCCTGATTTCTTTGGAATGGGGATTATTCCATTTTTCTTAAAGTCTGAGGGCATTTCGCCTGTTTCATACATCCTACACACCAGTTCAAATAGTCTTGTCATGGCTGGCTGTCCCAGAGACTTTAGTAGCTCTGAGGGTATGTCATCTACTCCTGGGGCCTTGTTCCGACCGAGGTCTTTCAACGCTCTGTCAAATTCATCTCTCAGTATAGTATCTCCTATTTCATCTTGATCTACTTCTTCTTCCCTTCCTACAACATCGTCTCTAAGTTCATTTCCTTTGTAGAGCTGCTCTATGTACTCTTTCCACCTTTCAGCTTTCCCTTCTTTGCTGAGAACTGGTTTCCCATCTGAGTTCTTGATATTAGTAGAGTTGCTTTTCTTGTCCCCAAATGTCTCTTTTATTTTCCTGTAGGCGGTATCTACTTTTCCCCTTGCTATACATTCTTCTACAGATTTGCATTTGGCTACTAGCCACTCCTGCTTAGCCATTTTGCACTTCCTGTCAATCTCATTTTTTAGTCGTCTGTACTCCATTTTGCCTGTTTCATTTACTGCACTTTTATATTTTCTCCTTTCATCAATTAACTGTAGTATTTCCTGTGTTATCCATGCATTTTTTGCAGGTCTTGCCTTTCTACCTATTTTGTCCTCCGCTGCCTTCACTATTTCATCTCTCAATGCTACCCATTCCTCTTCTACTGTTTTATTTCCCCCTGTTTCTGTCAATTGTTGCCTAAATCTCCCTCTGAAATTCTCCAGAACTTCCCTTTCCTTCAATTTATCTAAATCCCATCTCCTTATTTTCCCACCTTTCTGCAGTTTTTTCAGCTTCAGCCTACAGTTCATGACTAACAAGTTATGGTCAGAGTCTATATCCGCCCCTGGGTATGTCCTGCAGTTTATAACCTGGCTCCGGTACATATGTCTTACCATTATAAAATCTATCTGATACCTTCCGGTGTCTCCTGGTCTCTTCCATGTATACAACCTTCTTTTGTGATTCTTAAACCATGTGTTCGTTACGATTAAATCATGTTCCGTGCAAAATTCTACCAGGCGACTTCCTCTTTCATTCCTTCTGCCCAGTCCATATTCACCTATTATTTTTCCTTCTCTTCCTTTTCCTACTACAGAATTCCAGTCTCCCATCACAATTAAGTTTTCCTCTCCCTTAACTGTCTGAATAATTTCTTTTATCTCCTCATATATTTCTTCGATCTCCTCATAATCGGCAGAGCTAGTTGGCATATAAACCTGTACTACTGTTGTCGGTGTTGGCTTCGTATCTATCTTGACAATGATAATGCGATCACTGTGCTGCTCATAGTAGTTTACCCGCATTCCTATTTTCTTATTCATTATCAGTCCTACTCCTATGATACCCCCAACTGATTTTGTATTTATAATCCTGTACTCACCTGACCAGAAATCCTGTTCATCCTGCCACCGAACTTCACTAATCCCCACTATATCTAACTTCAATCTATCCATTTCCCTTTTTAAATTTTCTAATTTTCCTACCCGATTAAGGGATCTAACATTCCACGCTCCGATCCGTAGAATGCCAGTATTGTCTTTCCTGATGATAACATCCTCCTGAGTAGTCCCCGCCCGGAGATCCGAATGGGGGACTATTTTACCTCCGGAATATTTTACCCGAGAGGATGCCATCATCATATGTTCATACAGTAGAGCTGCATGTCCTCGGGAAAAGTAACGGCTGTAGTTTCCCCTTGCTTTCAGCCGTTCGCAGTAGCTGTGTGGCATAGCCACATTAGCTGATGTTACAAGGCCAGCTCAGTCAATCATCCAGACTGTTGCCCCTATAACTACTGAAAAGGCTGCTGCCCCTCTTCAGGAACCACACGTTTGTCTGGCCTCTCCACAGATACCCCTCCGCTGTGGTTGCACCTACGGTACGGCTATCTGTATCGTTGAGGCACGCAAGCCACCCCACCTCGGCAATGTCTGTGGTTCATGGGGGTGGGCTTATTTCCAATGTACCAAAATCATGCAATGATCATTTCTATCATCTGGCATTAAGAATTTGGAGAAATTAGAATACATAGAACCCAACATGCAATTAAATCGACAGACTAAATGAAACAGGAAATTATGGATATAAATAGTATTCCTACCTCTCAATATATATAATACACCAGTGCCGGGCAATGATCCTTTCGTTAGTGGGGAGGGGTAGGCATGTTTGGAGCCCTTACTCGTACGGGAATTAGTACAAAGAGGAGTACTGTGGGCAGCGTAAAGCTGAAAATTAATGTCTGACGGGAGGCGTGCTTAGGTAGTACTTCCAGGTGCGATGATCAGTGTGTGACCAGTGGTGTAGTGGTCAGCGCAATTGCCTACAAAGCGGGAGACAAGTGTTCGAATCCCAGTTGGGTACACATTTTCGGCTTTGCCCATTCGCAGTTGATGTCATGTATTCTGTGACCGTAACAATTTATCGTGAAAAGCCTTACATCATGACGCGGTACAATATCCAGAAATCTTTTATGTCATCTGACTCTGGCCGCGGAAGCCTACGTAATTATTTCTAAGCATGCTTTGAGAACGAAACTTTGACATGTCATTCTTAAAACATCAACCTAATAAATTAGGCAATAACAAAAAATTAGGATTTTTTTCACTACTTTATCCCTACATCTGCTCTTAACAATGGTTAAACACATCTAACCTTATGGTAGCACTAAAGAATGTAGTTGTCAACGAGTTAATCCAGATAAATAGCGTGTATGTTAGGGAAAATTCAAAATGTTCAAATGTTTGTTAAGCTTATGGGACTTAACTACGGCGTTATCAGTCCCTAAACTTACAAACTACTTATCAACTACCTTATACAAAAGACGGCACAAATATCCATGCCCGAGGGGGGATTCGAGCCCCCGACCGTAGTGGGCGTGCAGACCGTGACTCCTCAGTCTCCTCGGCCACCGCGGGCGGCTGTTAGGGAAAACGTTTCGCAGTGTCGAGACTAAAGGCGGCTACATCTCCAGGGTATGACTAGTTGCGGTGTGGCTTCAGCTCTCATTCCAAATATATCAGCGCTTATGTACTGCAATGTCGCTGCGGCGGAGGTGGCCGAGCGCATTGAGGCGCTATGCTACGATGCGCGAGGCCGCTCCCCGTCTGGGGTTCGAATCCCCCCTCGGGCATGGATGTTTGTGTTGTCTTTAATAAAAGGTAGTTCATAAGTAGTTAGTAAGTTTACGGACTGATGACCCCGCACGTAAGTTCCTTAAGCTTAACAAACACTAAGGGGGTAGATACAGTAATCATGGCCAAAAAATAACATTTTTCAAAGGTATACTCCTAATATTCGTCATTTCTTTATCTTGACATATGTGAAAATTTCATGAAAATATCGTGTTTGGCTGCAGAGTTATTGATTAATATGTATAGAGATGTGCGGGTGACATTTGGTAATTCCATGCTCACCTCAGTTGTTTGTTGGCAACTTACTTTTGTTACTTCTAATTTTATCTTCAACACACCTTTCTCATATTTCTGTGATATAGAATGGCACTTCAAATTAATCATTGTTGTGATGGTTCATGTCTAAAGAGAGGAGACGCATCACAACACGGCTTTTATGGAGGGAGAATAGTACAAATTGCGACTTATGATGCTATGGTTACTTTCAATAATGGTGTGGATGGCATACTGAAGGCTTTTGAGAGACTGCAAGTACCTGTAGGCCACAACATGATTATATATTTTAGGAATGAATACATGCTGAGAATAAGCAGTTCCCAAAAAAAGGCAAAACGGTCCACGAAGCAATCAATAAAAGCAAGGAAGAGGCTCAAGTTATAAAATAAAGCCTAGGAAAGAAGAGAAGCACGGAGTGTTCTATTTATCTGGGCAATTTTAGTTCAAAAAACTTATATTAAGGTACAGTAAAAAGATTTTCAAGCTTTCTCGGTTCATGTATTTCTAAAATGGTTTCCCTGGTAACTCTTTGTGTAATGCTCATATTATCCACACCATGGGCTAGAAGATCTGAAGAAAAATGAAAAATGAAAGATTTATGACTTTTTTACACAAAGAGAACTCTAGTGATTCTATAGAATGTTATAACTGTGTATTATACCTATAATTCCAAATTAAAATAAATGAAAAATATTGAATAATTATTGTTCTATAACCAAAACCGTGATAATATGTACATTTTCACTATTAAATTTTCTTCGAAAACTGGGACTTTAGAAACCTACATTTTAACTCAAATATCTGTTTACATTGTTGCCAAAGCATCTATATCTCTGTAAAAAAAGTTTCATAGTATTCTCTTGCGTGCTTTGGGGAGGGGGGCTGAACAAAACACTCAATATTTGCAATGCATTAACTGTATCTACCCCCTTAACAACATTACTCTAATGTCTAAATTTTTAAAGTCAGAAGTTGTTGTTCATGACTAACAATAATACATGGACAACTTCATCAACGAATAACATCCAACAGAGCGAGTGATTAATAGATTTCCATTTCATTTTACAAACGTTAAAATGGCTTATTAATACGTCCATTTGTAGGTGTCGAAAATTTGCTATATCAGTGTGTCAAATGTCTTAGTTGCACGTACAAAGAAATTATTAACTGGAAATGTTTAAGAATCAAGCCGCTCTTATGATTGGTGTTTTTATAATTATTGATGACCTGTGAGCCGAATATTGGGACCACGTACTCCATGTCACTGTAAACGCCAAGTATCTTAGTTTCTGTGAAATCCGGCTGTGGTGGCACAAGCATTTCCAGTACTGCACTTCTCGTTGGCTGTTAGTGGAGTTCTCTGAAGGGTGTCTTTGACAAGTGGCACGTCCGAACGCCGAGAGATGGGTAGCAAGCCGGCCGCGGTGGCCGAGGGGACTGAGGCGCTTCAGTCACGGTCTGCACGGCCACTACGGTCGGAGGTTCGAATCCCCCCAAGGGCATGGATATTTGTGCCGTCCTAGTTCGTAAGTAGTTCATAAGTAGTTTGTAAGTTTAGGGACTGATGACCCCGTAGTTAAGTCCCATAAGCTGTACAAACATTTGAACATTTTTTGGGTAGCAACCCGTTATTACAGGTTGCACTTGTCACAGACTGGGTATGCAGATAAAATAGGGCAAACGGTGAACTGCGGTGAACCTTGTATCAGACTTTACTGATGGTTGCAGTGCAAGTCGACAAGTCATGCATTTTCATATGTTAACGCCCACACGTCGGCAGCTGCCATCTGCGACTCAGGAGGGTGAGTTATCATCGCCACTGGGCATTGGAGCAGTGGCAGCGTATTGAGTGGTCTCATGAATCCCAATACCTTCTTCATCGTGGCCATCAGAATATCCCAATGCATCGTCTTACAGGGGTACAGCTCCTATCTGTGAGATGGATACAAATTGGCGGGCAAAATTCAAGTGAATATCCATGGGAGCAGTGCAAGACATCAATAATGGCCAAGTATTGTAGTGTTTATGGGGAAGGCATTTTGCAGAAAGATGATGCACCTGGTCAGAAGTTATCGTTTCCCGGTATTTACGTAAATAGGGTTAGTCATGTAGGCAGCTGTGGTACTTCTGTACTTATGACCCTTTGCTTCCATGACATGATGTATCGCTGTGGATACCTGTGCCGAAGGTAGACATGCTAGCTGTTAAACAGGTGGTGACAATGTTCTGTGTGGTCAGTCAGTGGACACCCTGCCCTGTCACCCATGAAACTTTGCAACTTAGTGAGGAGTGACCCTTTATTAATTGGTAGAATCTTCCGTGAGACGAAGCTCTAGTTTCAAATGTTGAAATGTTTGTATAGTCTATGGGACTTAACTACGGGGTCATCAGTCCCTAAACTTACAAATTACTTATGAACAACTTAAGAACTAGGACGGCACAAATATCCATGCCCGAGTGGCAGAGGTTCTAGTTTCCTTACAAACGACAGTGCAGTTGCTTTAAAAGCAGAGTTTAAGCAATCAACACAGATATTAGCATTCTATTGAAGATGTTATACATGTGGTGGTAAAACTTTGTCACGAGATTGATTATCTGATAGCAAAGTGAGAGCGACTTATCCACTCACTTATGACGGTCGATATCCGAGTAATTAGATAATGGAAAACTCATTTATCTGATAATGTCTCATAATATGTGTTGCCAGAGCAGAGAGAACACGCACTAAAGGCTTTTGTTATTGCTGGTGAAGAAGAGCACCTGTAAAATATCTTTCTCTTGCCGTACGTCAGTGATGAGTAGCCGTTTCAATAACCGGCGTGTTGAAGTCTAATAGGGTAAGTGAAATCTCACTTAATTCTATGATTCCATTTTCGTTATATAATTTCTTTTACCCAGTTGCAAATTATTCTGATTTTCGGAGGATTATTATTATTATTATTACGTCATTGCCGATTCCATTCAACTTTCATATTTTGACATGTTCGATTTGTCTCTTTTATATAAGACATATATACGATGACATACACGGTGTGGCAAATAAAACTGTCTCAGCTGAGGGGATACCCTTGTACAAGAATATGCGCACGCAATAACACCTCATAATGTGAAAGAAAGTACGACATGAAATAGTGCACAGATTAATGGTGCAGCTTGACTCCCGCTGCCGAATCAACAGGCCGCCTGAAACTTACCTCCGAAACTTCTGCTGCTATGATCGGGTCTTCTAGCAGGCGTTTCTGTTGTTTATATCAATAAATAAAATTAGTAGCAATTGGTGAAGACTACAACCCAAAATGCGGACATTTGGATAAGAAGAGATACATATATTCATAAAATAACACATACAAAACTGTTAAAATGTACAAGGTGAAATCCAACCTTATTCTGAAAACGAGTTGTTAAAGTACAGGCCAGAAATAAATAAGTAATCAGAATAAAGAAGCACTCTATTAATAAGAGACAGAGTACGTTTAGACAATAATGAAGTCATATATTACCAAAAAGAACGAATAGCTGACCTCAAGTTTGGGTAGTACTAAGCAGTCACGGTCTGCACGGCCACTACGGTCGGGGGTTCGAATCCCCACTCGGGCATGGATATTTGTGCCGTCCTTAGTGTTAGCTAGTTCATAAGTAGTTTGTAAGTTTACGGACGGATGTCCCGTAGTTAAGTCCCATAAGCTATACAAACATTTGAACATCTTTTGACCGACGACAAGATGGTCTTTCTCTCTCTCGTCGGTTGTGATACTGTGGTCTTCGCACAGCCTTATTCGTCCTGCAGCAGAATTAGCATCTTGCAAACTTGATCTGTGGCACCGTTTGGATTTGCTCCAGCTCACAATTCCTCCTTTTCCCCGTTGTAAGGTTGGGGGACCCGGAGAGATTGCAGCTCCACTGAACTGGACCGACAGAGAGGTACTCATCCGCCAACGGTAAGTCCTCTCCTAGTATTCCAGGCTCGAACGTCCATTGCGGTTGTTTGCTACATTCTAAAATTCATGATTTGATTAAATAATTAATACAGGATCGGGACCGATGATAAGAGTAATTCGATTCCTTACAACTACAAACATTTGGACATATGAATTCAGAATATTAAAAGTGACACGACACGACGGTTCTCTGGTTAGTCAAGCCCACAGCGATATTGGTAATGCTGTTCCGCGTGGAGGTGGGGGTGAAGTTTGTCGTGGCCGTGATGGGGTTTGCCTCCAAAAGCACTGGAACGGAGAATTCAAATGCATAAATTAACCAAATTATTACCATACTCCTTTCAGTCCAATGAATCGGTTCTCACCAGTTTCAGATCATAAATTTCACCCTGTCATATTAATGAGGAAAACATTAGTATAATTGTGCATCAGGGATTCAAGTCACTCACTCCCACCAATCAATATTTATATAAAACCCACACTCACAGTTGCGGACTTCCCCGCCCTGTTCAAGCTGCTCCATCTCTGATGAAGACCGGCAACCTCCTTTTGAACCTGCTTGTTGTATTAGTCTGTCAGTCGCACTCTGCGATTTGTAAGCTATATTCTTATTTCCAATACCAAATTCACGATTATTGATGTCTCACAACGTGTTCCACCAACCGATCATTTCTCTTAGTCAAGATATGACAGAAATTTCTTATCTCCCCAATTCTGTCCTGTACCTATTAATTAGTTTCGTGATGTACCCACCTTATTTTCCGTATTCGTTTGTAGCACGTTGTTGTTGTGGTCTTCAGTCCGCAGACTGGTTTGATGCAGCTCTCAACTCTACCCTGTCTTGTGCAAGTCTCTTCATCTGAGAATACGTTCGGCAACCTACATCCTTTTGAATCTGCTTACTATATTCGTCTCTCGGTCTCCCTCTACGATTTTTACCCCACACGCTTCCTTCTAATGCTAAATTGACAATTCCTTGATGTCTGAGACTGTGTCCAAGCAATCTATCCCTTCTGTTGGTCAGGCTATGCCAGAAACTCCTTTCCTCCCTGATTCGGTTAAGCACCTCCTCATTAGTTACGTGATCTACCCATCTAATTTTCATCATTCGTATGTAGCACCACATTTCAAAAGTATCTGTCTTATTTTTATTTGGAAGACATTAGAATTAGTATCGTCCACGTTTCACTCCAATACAATGCTACACTCCAGAAAAATGCTTCTCTATCAACTTTCTGAATGAACTCCGTATCGTCCACATCACACTTCCGGAGAGTGCTACACTCCAGAGAAACGCCTTCCGAAAGGATTTCCTATCATTTAAATGAATATTCGATGTCAACAAATTTCGCTTTTTGGTTAACGCTTTTCTTTCCCTAAATAATCTGCATTTTATGTCTTCTTTACTTCGGCAATCAAAAATTATTTTGCTAGTCAAATAACAAAATTTATCTACTCATTTTATTGCCTCATTACCTAACGTAAAACCTTCAGTATTGCCTAATTTTTTTATACTACTTCGCATTATGATTGTTTGACTCTTGTTAATTTCATGTTACAATATGCTTTCAAGAAACAGTTCATTCCACTCAATTGATCTTCCCGGTCCCTTGCTGTCTTTGACATAATTACAATGTCATCGGCAGTTCGCCAAGTTTTTACTCCTTCTTCCTGGTGTTCAACACCTTCTGCAAATCTTTCCTTGGATGTAGACCACTGCTTGCTCAATATACATATCGAATAACATTGGAGAAACGCTACGATCCTGCCTTATTCTCTTCCCAACAACTGCGTCCTTTTCATGCCCTTCGACGTTTATAATCTCTGTCTGCTTTTTCGATCTCTATTTCTTATCACTGCTACCTTTAGAAGTTGAAAGATTGGATTCCAGTAAATATTTTCAGAAGCATTCTCCAAACCTACAAAAGCTAAAAACGTAGGTATGCCTTTCCTTGTCTTCTATGATAAATCCTAATGCGAGTGTCGCTTCGTGTGTTTCCACATTTCTCTTAAATCCAAACTGATCTTCTACAAGGTCGGATTCTACCAGTTTTTTTTTTTAATTTTTTTAATTAATCTGTAAATAGCTCGTGTTAATATCTTGCAGTCGTGACATATTAAATTGATAGTTCTGAAACTTTTAAACTGGTTTCCAATTGCATCCTTTGGAAATGGAATTATTATATGCTTCTTGAAGTCTGAAGGTTTTTCTTTTATTATCTCATACCGTTTTTCGCACGAGTTGGAACAATTTCTTTCGGACTGGGTCTTCTAATGATGTCAGCTGTTCTGGGGGGATATCATCCGCTCCAGGGGACTCGTTTAGACTTAAATCAGGCAGTGCTGTGTCCAACAGTTGTCGCAGTTTCGTATATATTATCTCCCTCCGCCCTTTCTACAATATTGCTTTCATTAACTTTTTATAGGTCTTCAAAACATTACATAAACCTATCAGCTTGCCCTTCTTCACTTAGCACCTGCTCTCATTTGAGCTCTTGATATTCATGAAGCTGCTCGTCTTGTCTCTGAACTTATATTTTATTTTCCTGCAAGCGGTATGTACCTTTCCCCTACTTATACATTCATCTATGGGCAGAATTTGTCCTCTAGCCATCCCTGTTTAGTCAGTCTGCACTTGCTGTTAACCTCATTTATCAGCCCTATGTACTTCCTTTTGCCTTTTCGCACTTACTGCATTTTTTATATTTTCTCGTTTCATCAACCGTGCCTTTCAGAAATACCCATTCTTTTCTACTTTCCCCCGTTTCTGTAAAACCTGGCCTAATCCTTCCTCTGAAACTCTCAAAAACCTCTGGTTCCACCAGTTTAACCAAATTCCAAATGCTTACACTTCTACATTGTTTGTAGTTCCTTAAGTTTAAAAGTGGGCCACTTTACGTAATAAAAGCTTAATTCTGGTAGTATGTACCAAGATAAGAGTTCGCTGTTACATAAAAAACTTAATTTTAGGAGTAAAATTAACAAAAAGTTCGTGTGAACTACCGGCTACTCCCTGCTGCAAAACCTTGTTCCCTGGCCCAAATTGAGAACTGACTTGGTTCAAATTAAATCACAGGAAGTTAACGGTACAGTGGCCAATATACATAGCATCTCAAATGAAATTACACACAGGCATTAATAAACAGACCCCGAAAATTAAATTTATTATAGAAAGGTGGCTAAAGAAAAACAATTATGGCGAAACAGAACTTAAACATAGAAAATTGCATCTGAGCTTGTTCTCAGCACTGGTGAAAAACAGTATTATATAAAAGAGGGAAGGTGCTCGAAAAATACAATTTATAGGCAAGTCGAAATTATACTGAACTTAACATCTTTATTCAGGTCGAACGCAAGAAAATTGGGGAACCAATTTTATTAATACAATATAAATGCATCCATTTACATATCTACTACTGACGATGCCCAGCATTAAATTTAACATAAATTACACAGAACGTAACGCTACTGGGGGAAGGATTTACAAACAACATTCACTCTCTCATGCACACGCAACGCAGTAGCGAAACTCACCAAAATCAGCGTGCTGAAACGAGGCAGAAGCAGGCGCCGCTATCGTAGGTGAAATTCAGCAAACCTGGAGGTACCACACAACACAATATACAAAAAACTGCGAAGAACTTCTCCAGGGGACACCACCTTGACGAATCACTGTCCGTGCGTGTGGAGAGGCTTGCGCATCCGTGTGAAGCAGAGGGCTATACCGAAGGCAGAGAACCTACTGCCTCAGCTGATGGATCTGACAAAGTGTGTCCCACAACGTCCCGTCTTCCTTATCCTCTCCCAGTCCTTTCCCAATTCCTTTCCCAACCCAAGGTGTGATGCGATCCGTGCCGAGGGGTGCGTGGCACATGGGTGGATGTGTCTCGAACGGAGCCTCAGGGATACCGGGCGACCTCCCTGAGTAAGTAGCCTTGCACCACGCGGAGTTATCGTGGTGTGGACCATATAAATCCCCAAATCTCGTGGGACTAAAATGAACACAGAGAAAGAAAGTATTTTAAAAGAATCTGAGGGGCAATCTGAGACCTCCGATACTCAGACATCTGGATCAGGACCGATGGAGTGCACTCCTACTTCTGAATCAGGATCTAGACCTGAGCAAGAAGTGGGAACTGTAACAGAGAAGTTGGACCAGATTAGGATTAAGGCCTTGTCTGGGGCTAAGAGGAGGAAACTTCTCAAGGAACAGAAGCAAAAGGAAGGAAAAGAATGGCTTCCTAAGCATAAGTGGAGGGAATCAAAAGGGATTGAGCCCAAGACCCCCAAAAGGAAACTCTCTTAGGTCAAAGGGGATACACAGACCACCTCGACGTCAAAGACAGGTGGCAAGAGGCTTAGGGAGGAATCTAAGACTCCCTCCTCTCTGGACAAGCGTGATCCTAAAAGGCTGAGGCAGGAAATAGGAAAACAGACCTATAGTACTGCAGCCTCAGTCTTTAGAATGGCGGTTGTCCAAGAAGGATACCCACTGGTGAGCAACACCTCGCAGCAGGAGGAGCTCGTGCAGATGGCCCTCTTTGAAGAGATTGGAGGGGACGCTGGTCCAAGACCCAAATTCAGGAGGGTCTATCTAGATCGCGGTGCCCTCATTTTTGTCTGTGAGGGAGGCCACTCAGCAGTATGGCTTAAGGACAAGGTGCCCATGATATCCCCGTGGGAGGATGCGAAGCTGCTGGTCAAGACAGCAACCGAACTCCTGAAGACCGCAAAGGTATCAATATGGATACCAAAGATTCTTAAGAATGTCCCTCCAAAGACTCTGTTAGAGAAAATAAGGGTTCAGAACCCAAAAGTCTCGACAGAGGATGGGAGGGCAATTAACAAAAAGGTCGTTCCGGAAGGACGAACACTGGTGGTGGAGGTCGGAAAGAAGTCCCTAAAGGCAATGCGAGAGCAATGCCTGAAACTGTTTTTAGGATTCTCGCAGGTCACCGTAGGGGTAATCAAAGACCTTAAAGGCAATAATGGCAGCAAGATGGGGACTGGAAATGCTGCAGATAAACCTGCAGCACAGTAAAGGGGCCACTGCTGCCCTGAGCCGTCGCCTGGGGAGACAGGAGGTGGACGTGGCCCTGATACAAGAACCCAATTTATACAAAGGGGGTGTATCGGACCATGGTGGTACTGGAGGTAAACTGATTTACGCTAGAAATCTAAAAAACTCCATAACATGCATTTATGTTAGAAATGGAATACCTTTCATACCAATGATGGAGTTTTGTTCCAGGGACCTGGTGACTATCAGGATGCAGCAACGTGAGGAAGGTATCATGAGGGAAATTGTTTTGGCCTCATCATTCATTCCTTACGAAGACAACTCTCCTCCTTCTTTGGAAGTGAGGAGACTGACAGAAACCTGCCATCGGCAAGGTGACGAACTGTTGATGGGATGTGATGCCAATGCCCAAAATCTATCGTGGGGCAGCAAGGACACCAACAGTAGAGATGAGCACTTTCTTGAATTTCTCCTGTCTAACAACTTGGAGATCCTGAATAGGGGTGATGAACCTACATTCAGGAATAGTAGAAGGGAAGAAGTAATGACATAACTTTTGGTTCCATGATGATGGGAAGTTACATCAGACAGTGGCATGTGGTCCTGGAGCCATCCTCATCAGATCACATGTGTATTAAATTCAAGGTTGAAATGGGAACCAGACAGACCATGGCCTATAGGAATCCCAGGAAAACGGACTGGGAGACATATAGGAGAGACCTTGACTTCAGCCTATCGGAAATTAAAACTTCGATAAGGAATCCAGCAGAGTTTGAGGGAGTAGCAGAGGCCATAAACTCTGCTATAGCGACCTCATACCAGGACAACTGCTCAATCACCAAGAAGTGCACAAATAGGAGTGTGGCTTGGTGGAATAATAACCTGGAAATGCAAAGGAAACAGGTACGTAGACTGTTTAACCTTGCGAGGTGCAAAGGACAATGGGCAAAGTATCGTGTGGCCCTTGTCAATTACAACCTTGCCATCAGACGGGCAAAGGAGGCATCCTGGAAGGTACTCTGTGAGTAAGTGAAGGGCACGGCTGCTCAAGCGAGACTTCATAGAAACTCTCACTAGAGTACCAACTAATCCAGGAGGAACATTGAGGAAGGACGATGGGGAGTATACAAAGACAGCACATGAAACGCTGGAACTGCTCCTCAAGACTCACTTTCCTCAATATACTCTGGGGGATAACTCAGACCAGAATGCGATTCCTGAGAGACAACGGTTCTCAGGTATTCACATAGAGGACTGGGATCTGGCCAAGGAGTGTGTCGATTTCAGTAAGGTCCGATGGGTGGTGGGAACATTTCAACCGTTCAAGTCACCTGGCCCCGATGGAATCTTTCCAGCTCTCCTCCAACAAGTGGGAGAAAATAGATTCCTATGCAGGTTAATCTGGGTTAGCCTAGCAGCAGGAATCATTCCCAAAGCCTGGAGGGCAGAGAAGGTTGTCCTCATTCCAAAGCCAGGCAGAATTGATCATACCAAGGCCAAGGATATCAGACCAATCAGCCTGTTCTTCATTCTTAAGACATTGGAAAAGCTGGTTAATGTGCATGTTGGAGAAAGGAGGTTACGTAGGGCTCCTCTTCATTCAAACCAACATGCATATCAGCCAGGTAAATCATGTGAGACAGCTCTCAAGCCAACTGGTTGGGAAGGTGGAGAAAGCACTACACTTTCAGGAAATAGCCCTCTGTATCTTCCTGGACATTGAGGGGACTCTTAGCAATACGACCTTTGATTCCATGGTTAGGGCAGCAGAGGTGCATGACCTAGGGACCATTATATGTAGGTGGCCTAGGGCCATGCTCAGTGGAAGAAAGGTAGAGGTTACCATGATGGATGTAAAAATGGTAATCAACACCACTAGGGGTTGCCCGCAAGGTGGAGTTCTTTCCCTTTATTGTGGAATCTAGTGGTGAATGATCTCATTGGAGAATTAAACTCTAGGCAGTACTTTTGCCAAGGACATGCAGATGATCTTGTCATACTAATACTTGGCAAATTTGCTGACGTGAAGAATATGGCACAAAGTGCACTGGACATTGTGCAAGACTGGTGCAGAAAACAGGATCTGGGGGTTAGTCCTAAGAAGACTGTTGTTGTACAATTCACAAAGATGCATAAACAACATTCAAGTTAGAATCTAAAGTTTTTCAATGAAGCGAACCTGTGAAGGGAACAGTGAAATATCTAGCGGTTACCCTAGATGAGAAACTGACATGGACCCCTCACATCAGGAATATTTGCTCCAAGGCAAAAGGTACTCTTGTGAGTACCAGGAGAGCTTGTGGCAAAAATTGGGGCCTGAGCCCCAAGGGTATGCACTGGATATACACCACAGTGATTAGACCCAGGATCACCAATGGGGCGGTCGTGTGGTGGAAGAAGGTAGAACAGCAGATTGCTGCTAAGGAGCTTGGTAAGGTGCAGAGATTAGCCTGCTTAGCCATAACAGGCGGAATTAGCAGCACACCAACTGCTGGGATGGAAACCATGCTGGATTTGCCCCCATTACACCTTTGGGTCAAGATGGAGGCAGCGGCTGATGCATACAGACTCAAATCTGGCAACAACTGGAACTCTTTGGGATATCCAGAATCACACACTAAAATAGTGAGTGAGGTAAATATAGGAAAGTTTGGGGAAATGCCAGCCAACTATATTATAACCCCATACTGCTTCAACATGCCTTTCAATATAACAATTGGAAGTAGGGAGCAGTGGGAGAAAATAGTTCGACACCGTACGTGGGATATTGTCTGGTTCACTGACGGGTCAAAATCAGACCGAGGCGTTGGGGCTGGGGTATATGGGGTGCAGCCAAGACTGGAGGGCGTCATCTCTCTATGAAAACTGGCCTCAGTATTCCAGGCGAAAATCACTGCCATCAGGGCGTGTGTGGAGGAGAATTTGCGTAGGTACTACAAAGATTGTAGCAGCTCCTGCAACAAGGTCTAAAATTGTTGCCTAATGTCACAGGGTTCTAGTGGAGCTAGTGGAAAACAATAGATTATACCTATTGTGAATCCCTGGCCACTCGGGGATCAGTGGCAACGAACATGCCGACAGATTAGCCAGGATGGGGGCAGAGACTCAATTTATTGGACCGGAACCTGTCCTGACAATCACCAAGGCGATGATCAAATTGGGCTCAGAAGACAGCACGTAGAATATTGGACCAAAGTCCATCAACAAAAACATGGCAAGGTAATAATGCCAAAGCCATGTTTTAAAAGAAGCTCTGCAATCCTGGGTCTGAACAGGAGAGAGATTAGATTCATGGTTGGATTGCTGGCAGGCCATGGGAATTTCAAAAAACACCTACATACAATGGAAATAACAGAACAGGACCCTAAATGTAGGATCTGTGATGACGGTGGTGAAACTGCATCACATCTAATCTTCGAATGCATTGCATTGGAGAGTAAAAGGCACAGAACATTTGGGACAACCAGACCCGAAGAAATTGTGTCTAATAAAGAACACTGGATTTTTCATTGATTTGTAGATTTTGTGCAAACTTTAGGATATTTTTCTCATTCCACAGTTATTACACTTATTAGCAAATGAACAACATTCAAGTGACCATCGTGAACAGAAAATACATTGAATCGAGACGTCTTTTCTGTTGGTTTCGTAACAAATTTCACCACACCGCACACATTCATCTTCATCCCATTCGTCAAAGCTATTTTCAGCATCTTCTACAAAGTCTTCAGTGTTGCAGCTTTATGCATCTGATGAACATGGTGGATTGTTTGCAGCATTTATCTTTTGTCGTTTCTTGCGTCTCTTTTTCTCCTCCCTCGTGCTCTGCTTTGTTGGGAGTATGTGTTCCCTTCTTTCTGTTGGCTTTCTTTCCTCATCCCTCTTTCCCTTTACACTTTTAATATTTTCAGCAGACTTTAGCACTTTGGAGACTGTTGTTCTGTTTCTCTTGAAATCGGTGTTTTGTCAATGGAAGGAACCGGTGATATTTCTTCCGAAAGCTTTGTCGCTGTTTGCTTAGACGTCAGAGTGGTTAGTTTTGATGTGTTAATCATGGAAGGGACTCCTTGCACTGTTTAAGGGCATTGGTTGGCTTTACTAGACATACAGGGAGCGATACCGCACAATAAACTCAGTTTCGGTGCGGGCAGTGGCGGGTTGGACAAACACTGTTTTGGCTTCCCTGAAAAAAATCAGATCAAATCAACTGCGATGATGGCTCTTGTCTGTCGTGCCTGATTTGAGATGGTGTGTGAGTATAGCATAATTAAGTTGCATTTAGATTAGACCGCGGGGACACACGCTAACGGCGACACACGGATACGTTACTTGATTGCACTCCACTGATTCATTACACAAAATCACGGCGGACTCTTAAGTTGCAATCTGAGAGTAAACTATCTAGGCACTAGTTTTATGAGAAGTGGCATGAATTCAGGGGACTAGCTTAAAACCCCTGAAGTCAGAGTTCGGACCCACGTGGTTGCGAAGACCTATAATAATGTATAAATTCAATTTCCGAAAAATAAAATTAACTACGGCATGCAACCCCTAGAACTGCGTAGAATTTCATAAGAAAACTCCTGAAATGCAGCAACATGCGATTGGGAGCGTTCACAGAGACGGATGAAGTCCAGTCTCAAAAAACCAAAAAAGTGAAATATTTACAAAGACGGAAAAGTGAGAATAAAAACTACGGTATGCAACCGTTAGAAATACACAGAATTTCATGAGCAAGCTCTTGAAGGAGGTTGTACAAAGCTCGGAGAGAATTACTGATAAAGACTAAGTGCATACTACAAGTTCGGAGAAGAAACAGCAAAATTAATATAGGCGGGGAGAGAAGATCGCGAAATGTTAGTGGAAATCAGAAGGATGCACGCATAGTTACTTGCCTGATGGGCATGGAACAAATAATACTGGAAGCTGAAGGCTTTGTTCTAAGAACCAACCACATGGAACCCATATCTCTCACGGAAGGAAACGATAAGAAAGATTTTACATGTACTGTACATAAATGAACATATCGTCAGTGAGAAATCGGGCCACACAAAGCTAGAAAGAATTTACACAGAGATCGTACACCGCCACATAATCACAACAGGTTTGAATGTTCCTTGCCGTTATCAAACTGCAACAAGTAACACATACACCGCGTTTCTCTGTTGGAAATCACTGGATTGAAAAACTAGAACACAGTAGCGTCAAGTTCTGTGTGATTTATGTTAAATTCACTGCTGGGCATCGTCAGTATTAGCTCATGTAAGTGAGATGCATTTTTATTGTATTACCAAAATTGGTTCTCCCTTTTGCTTGCGTTCGACCTGCAACTAGTAACACTTACACCGCAATTATCTGTTGGAAATCACTGGATTGAAAAACTAGAACACATTTCCGCGAACGATCGCAAAAAAATATTCTGAAAAATGTACCTAAGTTGAAGAATCTAAGTTAAACATGTTAGGCAACGAATCGCTTCCATCTCTGCGGACACAAGCGCACCACGATCACGGCACAAAGTGACCACCGAAATCTGGGCAAAACCCACGAAAATAGCGGTTGTGGGGAGAGAAGATCCCGATAATCTCCCTGGAGAGAGCTCGTCGATTGGTTTGTAACCAAAGTGTGTAGAAATCTCTGTGGTCGCATCAGCAGCAGGGGTTGCTAACGACTAACTATCGACTCTGAGCCAGAAAGATCCATGCAAAGCGAGCTATTACCACCCACATTCAGACAGCCAATTAGATTCTCGCACATCCACTTAAATGTAAAACAAGCACACATTCTCACAGGGACAGTGGCGTAGCGGAGAAGCCGTACTTATTGCCGTATTCATATCCACAATAATAATTTATTTAAATAACAAAATCCTAGCAATATTAACTAACATTTCAGAAACTAATATTGTCGCGTTGAAAGTGAAGCAGGCTTGATTTCGAAGGCAGGGTTTTCGAGTTTACACATATACTGAAAGCAGGTTTATTGCGTACTGAATCGTACACGCAGCACTGACTGCCTTTCGGGCAGAGTGCTCTGCTGTTTATATACAGACAGAAAGTACCAGAAATTAGAATAATAGTTAACATAAGAAATAACTAGAAATTACAAGTGAACATAAGAATAATGTACAACATTCTGGAGCTGTTAAGTACAAAGAAATTAATTTTTGCCGGTGGGCAGGATTAATCCTGCGACCTTCAGCACCCCAGTCTATCACCTGCGCCTCGCCGGCAGTTGGTATCCGAGGGTTCTCGTGGCATTACTTCAAAAGAGGAAATAAACATACAATCCCTCAATCCTTGAAAAGAGTGGGGTTCTAGTTTTAACAAAATGCTAATTTAGCGACATCAAATAAATCACAATTTAAAAAAAATGGAAGACGACAGACGGTTGTCTTTCAAGTTTTAATTTACAGTTCGTAAGAAATCAATTATGGTCCCAGTGTATACCTGCCCAAGGATACGTCATGCAGTTTAAAATCAAATTTTGAAATCTATGTATTACTGTTATAAGTCCATTTGGCACCTTCCGGGGTCTGCTGTTGTTTATACAACAACCTTCTTTCCTGGTCCTTAAAGCAAAACTTTATGATGAAATTGTGTTCCGTGCAAAATTCTACCATTTCTTTCAATCCTTTTCACAGTCCACATTCACCTATTATTATTTCATCACTTCCTTTTCCTACTACTGAGTTACAATCCCCCATCAAAAACAAGTTTTCGCCCCCCCACCCTTAACTCTCTGAATAACTTCTTTTACCTCTACCTTTTAACTCCCCATGATCATCAGAGGTCGTTGGCACATAAACTTCTAATGCTGTGGTTGGTGTTACCTTCGTATTTATCTCTGCTGTGGTAATGCGTACACTATTCTGTGTGTGGTAACTTGCCTGCATTCCCATTTTCTCATTTTTCTGATTTTGTATTTATGTCCCTGTAATCACCTGACCAGATACCTTGTTCATGCTGCCCCAGAACTTCACTAATAGCCCCATATCTAACTTGAAACTATTCATTTTCTACCTTACCTGTCCTAACAGAGGATAGAACATTCCACGCTGATCCGTAGAATGCCAGTTTTGTTTTTCTTAGTGACGGCATCCTCCTGACTAGTATCCGCCCGAATATCTCAGTGGGGGACTATTTCGTCTCCAGAATATTTTACCCTAGAAGACACCATAATCGTATATTCATACAGTAGAGCTGCATGTCTTCAGAAAACAGTAACTACTCTAGTTTCTCCTTGTATCCAGCCATTCGCAATAACTCCATAGGAAGTCCACATTAGCTTACTGCATGGGAAAGCCACAATAGCTGCTGAAACAAGGACAGCTACATCAGTCATCCAGAAAGTTGCCCACGTAGTTCCTTAAAAGGCTGTGCTCTGTTTAGAAATCACACTTTCGTCTTGACCCCTCCACAGACACTCCTCTGCTGTGGTTGCAATTACGGCAGAGCTATCTCTCTCGTTGAGGCACACAAATCACTTTACCTCGTCAATGTCTGTGGTTCATGGTGGTTGTTTTATTGTGTGTCAACACATATTTAGTTTTCATTGGCTTTATGATATCCACTGTGCCAGATTATTAACTACTACAATTATTTCAACCCAAGACTTACACGGATAAGTCATTGAACTGTCACTATTTTGAGGTGACAACTGAATATAAATGACAATAAATGTCCAAATAAGAAAAATAAAATGCTTATTTGAGACATTACTGGAAATCTGTTACCTACCCAGACAAAACATAGAGGCATCAAAAACAAAATTTACATTTCAATATTCAGCAAATAATAGGTTATTGTTGGTAGATAGGAGAAACTGATACACTTGCTTGATGTGGATTGAGTTATTTAGACATAAAGGTACAAATTGGTAAAATATGACATGTGTATAATTGAATCTATCAATGAGTGCATATACATTCCTTTTGAAGTCGCTCTACAGCATCAGTCAGAGGGTCGGTCAACAGACACAATGGCAAAATTTCGGCTACCAAGTGTCACTGGACAGTCGTCGTGGAAATCTCACGACATGATGAGAAAGTCACAGTATGGTGTAGTTTCATCGCACCCATCACGATCGGAACCTATTTTTTCGAGTAAATGTGTGTTGCTGTTTTTTTTTTTTCAGACTTTCAGTTTGATAGATGTGTGATACAGCAGAGTGCTACAGCATTCCGTCATACACAGCCTGTCTGATAAACTGCTGCAAGGAAGGAATATTATGCACTATGTGGTCCTATATTTCTGCATATGTCAAAGATACGTGGACTTCCAGTCCAAACCCAAGACTCCTTCCTTACTTGGCCTCCCAGATTTGCAGACATCAGTCCGTGTCGCTGTTGCAGTTACTTGAAGTTGTAAGTAATTATGGTGCATTTGGTAACTGCAGCGCGTAAATTAGGACTTCCTGTTGTAGGTAGTAAGTGACGAGTTTTGTCAGTTACACAAAAAACAATTATAACAATGTAACAAAATGAGGAAAACCTTATGGTAAGTTAAACTGAATCATAAATGCACGATTCATGACTAGTTTGACCCCATTGAGAAAGTGGCAGAAAGAGTTACAACAATTGAGCTAATTGGCGTGACTGGCAGATAACAGGACAGAAACCTCCAGTGTAAATGATAGGACCAAGAGTCTAAACACATAACAAAACTACTTTGAGAAATCACGCCTCATCTTCAATTAAAATAGAGGGCAGATCCGCTCCTAGATTCGTATATATCGTCTCAGCACGATATAAAATGCACTCGGTTATTAGCACACCACTCGAGAAATTCGCTCAATGGAGAAAGAAGCCATATGTAATGAGTCCCTTAAGTTGTCAACCATAATCAGACTTGATTTTACATGTAAAAAAAAACAGCATCTTAGAGCACTTTCTCACAATACTTACTGCTGTACACTGCCTGTCACAGCAATGTTCTTTGATTACAGTAGCTGTTGATGAATGAAAGCAGATATGTTGAGCACTGTGTTTCAAGGAAAATTTGATAAGAATCAGTTTTTATACAATTATTACTTCTGTATCTGGCGATGAGTCATCTCTGCCCTATTTGTGTTTTTCAATAATGTATTCAATTTGCTCCTGTAAAACGAAATGTATAGAGCTTTTTTATTAGTAAGGAACTGGTCAACAATTGCCCTTCCGTCTCTTCGACGAAGAGCTTCGGAAAAAGTCTTTATAGTTTCCAAAATAATGTTATCCTTTCATATATGTTCATTAGTCAATTAATTCTACGAAGAAGAAGCAATAAATTTGTTCCGCACTCTCTGCTGAAAACTCCCCATAACAGGTCATTTATGTAGAGATATTGTCATTTTGCTGTCCAGAGAAGATATCAGATAATTTTCTGATGCTGTACAAAGCACATTAGAACCTTTCTAGTTGTGTATGTAGGGGATGCTTTAGCATTTTGGAACATGGCAGTCTTTGTAAGCAGTGTGTTAAAGTAAGCAGTTCGTTTTCGGGGACGGTGAGATATTCGTTCACAGTCATGCACCCAGTATAGGTAACGATGAAAACAGCTTAATACCACGATACAGATGCCCAAATCATGACGGAATTACGGAATCTCCCCCATGCTGGACTGTAGGAGGGAAGCACGCTTAAATCGTAACCTTCTTCTGGAGTTTTTGATACAATACCTGTTGTTTGTATCAGTCAGTGTCAACGATGATTCATCGAACCTCACCACATACTTCCAGTCATTAAGTTTCCAGGCTGTGTGATAGTACCACCACTTGGTTTGAAGCTTTGCTTTGGCTTCTGTAATTATTGGTTTAGCAACTAAGCCATTCTTACCTTTGTTATCGAAACAATATTACTGCAGTGAGAGTTGCGTTTTTTCTATCAGTTGTATCGTGGAAGTTTTATGTTGTGCGGCCATAATCATTGTTAATGTTTGTAAGTCGTTGTCAGATAACTTTGGGTTTCGGCCAATATCCATCTTTGCCAAAAATGTCCCACCTTGTTTTGTGTACGCTGTTATTACCTAGGATATTTTTCACTAGTATAAAGTTACACTGCGCAGCTGTTTTCGTCGCAGATGCTGCCAGTGTCTGCGCACATATAAATCTAGGGAACGTAAAAGATTTCATACATCACTTATGCATTGTGATCGTGTCTCAGTCTGAACAGGTATGTAGCAGGGCTAACTTCGAAAACTGGAGTATACTGCATGGCGTTCATAATCCACGTCCTTTAATTCCAGACATGTGCGTCTATGTAATATTCTTCACCTCTATACCAACATTATTCAATCATATAATGACTTACCAAATTACATTGATTGAATATTATGTTGGTACTTTGTACAATATTTGATATATGATCACTAAAACACACATGACACTGGTGTAATACTCTACAATATTTAGTGATTTATACAAATTACGTTTCGACTGTTACATCATCATCAGGTACAAAGATTTCTATAAATAAGTTTTATGTCAAGGAGTTTACAAAAGTGCATCAAAGAATTACACAAACAGGCAACAGATAAATGTATTGTAGGAAGGTATACAAAGAACTAGTGCGAAATTGTTAAGTATTGCACCAAGTGGCTAAGAAAGGTGTGCAACAATATGAAAGGATTAATAACATGACAAGTGTTACAAAAGTAAGTGACAATTCGCCAAAAAAGGTCACATGAAACAATTATAGTGTGTTGGGTAAAAATCGGAAAGAGATCGTCAATAAAAGTGTGACAATCATAAAACTATTACGAAACAAATGAAATTGTTAGGTGGGAATATTATTATCTGTAGTTAGAAGTGGAGAATAAGGAAAATCTGTTCGGTGGTTGACTACCAGGCTTGGGCAAGCAGATGTGTGTTTATTGATTTCCAGTCTATGTAGGTAGATCATCATCTTACCTTTCAGAGTGTGGTGTAAAACTTCACACTGAACCTAATAACTGTGTGCCTCTTTAGGTATCAAAATTGGAGTCACCCTTTCTGACTCTCGAACTTCTGGGTGTTCTTTTAGGCGTGTGGAAATAGATCTGCCAAACTTACCTATGTAGATTTTTCCGAAGTCACAAGTGATTTAATATATTCAACTCTTTTCCAAGTTAGTGTGCTGTCCTTTCCATTAGGTAAAATGCGTTGTGTTCATAAAATGAAGTTTTTAGGTTCCTGGACCTGTATAAACTAGTTTGTATAAATCATTAAGTATTGTAGAGTGGTCAAATGTTACATGAATTTTGTGTGAACCCGAACATTCGTTCCTTTTTTTTCTATTCGTAAATCTATTTTTAAGAACTATTATCTTCTAACTCTATTTTTTCCATTCAGCTATACGTAATTTGTCAAGAGAGTTCAGACCCACACTGTTCCCATTGCCCAGATGAGTCGGCGCGGAGTCACAGTGCCGGGGGCCACTGTGCAGTTCCTGCTGGCAGCCAGACCACTGCTCGTGGCCTGCAAGCTGTTCGGACTGACGCCTTTCACGGTGGACGCGGGGAGCGCCTGTATCAAGCGGTCTGCCGCAGACGTCGCACTCTTCATCCTTGCCTGCGGTCTTCACGTGATTTCAGCGAGTGCCCTTCTCTTGTTACTCTCCAAATTTCTAGCCGAAAATTTTTTACTTTCACTTGTTCAAGTTACAGTAACTGTGCAGTTTATTTTTTATCCATGTTTGCTACAGTTTCTGACTTCTTTTGCAACACTGGAAACTACAAAACAATTATTGAAACGTTGACGACATTTGACAAGTTTTTAGGGTCTCATCAAAGCACTATGGATGCTAAAGTAATCAAGTTCGTTAGGAATCAACTGCTTTCCGTATTTTCCTTCTACTTTGTTATTATTATCTACTCAGGTAGCCTTTATTCTTATGGAATCCAATGGTTAATTTTGTTATTAACATTGTACTGTGGAGCACCGTGTACAATGACTATAGTGAAATTTATTGACCTACAGTTAGTAACGAAGGAGAGAGTCAAGGCTTTTAATAAGTGCCTTGAACATATACTATGTGAAGTAGTAAATGGGAGATATGAATGCAGAATAGCAACTGAAAGGTACGTTGTACCACCTACAAGTGACACAATACCGATAGGTCTGAGAGTTACACCTCCATGTCTACGGTGTTTAAGGAGAGCGTATATTGCACTATGTGAATTGTCGAAAACAGTAACAGATGTTCACGAAACGTTTGTGGTATTGTTCTTGATCGCAGTATCAACACATGCTGTGGAGATCATTTACTTGGTTGCCACACTTACTTCCAAAGACTCAATGTTCACACTGAGCTATTACTTGATGGTGTCTAATGTTGTGCAACTAGCGGTCGTCCTGCTGCCCGCGCACCTGCTGGCGACGGAGGCGTGCAGGACCGCCAGGCTGACGTCACAGCTGCAGCTGCGGTCGCACAGCTGGCCTCTGGCCACCCGCCGCGAGCTGCAGCTTCTGCGCCTGCAGGTGGGCAGCGTGACACCTGCGCCGGCCCTGCTGGGCATCGTGCAGCTGCAGCTGGGCCTCGTGGCCACCTACGTCTCCGTGGTGACCACCTACACCACTGTGTTAATCACATTCAGCAGTCCACATAAAAACAGCAATTCCTAGCAATGAAGAGGGTAAAGTTCTCATTTGGAAGTCAAAATCATGTAAAAATTAATCGAGAAAGATACTACAGCGATAACAACATCATCGATCCAATAAATGTTCAAATGTTCATTTCATTCCATGGAGGTAGTGTTTGGAATGCTCCTCCAGGTGCTGGAGAGCAAAGGATTCGATCTAGGAGATGGGATGTAGATAGTTTTGGTTACACAATAGTAATATATTACGGAGGGAGAGAAGGTAGCTAAGGGATTTATGAGCCATGGAGAGGTGATTTTGTAGGACTAGGTTCGTGAGGGATAAGGATTGGTGGAATCTGAAAAGGTGCAGATCATTGTGGAAGGAGGGGTGGGATCCAGACAATGGAATTTTTAAGGTTAGACCGTTGGGAGGGATACCATGACTTAGACAGCATTTTAGGAATAGGATGTGGGATTGGGTTTTGGCCAGGGAAATGGATACTTTCCTGAACTGGTACAGATAGAAGGAGCAGGGGTCCATTGGACAGGGATGGTGCCGGGAAAGTGGAAAGTGAGGAATGATGGGAGAGACGGTGGATTATGATGAACCTGGGAAGAGGTTCCTTAACACGCAAAATACGCACCAGGCACGCAAAAGTTCGTAAATTCGCGCACACAACTACACAGATACACACCCAAGCACGCAGATTCACGCCCAGGCGCATTAAATGTTGGAAAAAACTGCAAAATCACGAATAAAATCATGCACCAGAACGCAATATCACGCACTAAAACGGGAGATCTCACACAGGAGCAAGAAGTCCACCGCAAAAATGCGCACAAAAACCCAAACAACGCGTTAGTACGGAAATTCGTGGAAGAAAGACTATAATAGAGCTTCAAGAACAGAAAACTTAAGACACAATAACGTAAATTTACTTAATTCTAAAATATAGTGCCAGAGGAGAAGAATATACGGGGCTGGGGATAAAAGATTACATGTACATATCTGTGGGCGGGCCCGTTAGTTCAAACGAAAGTGGTTCTGGCATAGTTGGATCGTAATAAATAACTAAGGTGATAAAAAATATAAAATAAATGTATATACAGTTGACCAAAACTACGAGAAAATATAAGAGGGAAAGTAAGGAAAGGTGTATTAGAATAACTGGAAGGGGGAAGAATAAGCTGCATCAACAATCGGCGTGGTTATAAAGCTCTCTGTTGAAAGCTGTTGGCTAAGAAGTCGGAATGTGACAGTTACAAAGGATTGAGAAAAAGTAAAATAGGAAAATACAAGAGAGAAGGAAATATTGATAGAGGGATGTTATAGAAAGTAGTAACAAAGGAAAAGGTTATGGGATGGAAGAGAGACCGTTAGGCAAAATATAATAATGGAAAGTCCAGGTTGGAATTAATAATATAGTGAGGACAGTTTACAACTCACCGCAAAGACGTGGCGACGAGCTGCGACAGGCACATACAAAAGATACACACATACAACACATTCAGCTATCGGCCATGGCCTTCTTCAGAAAATAGAGCACTCACGCAATCACACAGGCATACAACACAGTCATGCAACCATCACCTCCGAGTGCCGCACTTCGAATCACGCTCTGCAGCGAGTCGGGGACGGGAGGTGAGGGGAGGGGGAGCATCCAATACCAAAACAACCCCAGAACACTGTGGTCAACCTATCCACAAAAAACTTAAACCCCACTGAAGTTTCCGTTCTATCCAAAGGTCTTACCTTTAGTCCTACACCCCAGTTCAATCATGTTGGTCTTGTCAAAGACCTACTCTCCTTTTCCCGATCCCTACGATGGAAACACTACTTTGCCACCAATCCCTCTGACCGCAATCTACCTAATTCCAATATTGAACCCTGCCTGTCCCAATTCATACCACCATCCAACAAAGATCCCCCTGCACTCCCACCTAACCACCCTCTGGTTACCCTCCAAGAGTTTCTCACCTCCAACTTGTCCTCACCATCCTTTCCCAAGTCCCTTCCCAAGAACTCAAACCTTTCAGCAGAAGAAAGAAGAGCCATCCAAAACCTTACAACTAATCCTGATATAATCATCCTCCCTGCTGATAAAGGTTCCACCACTGTAGTTATGGATCACAGTGACACCCGGCACAAGGGCTCCGCCAACTCTCTGACTCCTCCACCTACAAGTTGTGCCAGATTGACCCCATCCCCAAAGTCCAACAAGATCTCCAATTCCTACTAAAATCCTATGGCCCCTCCCAGAAACTCTCCCCTGAATCCATCTCCCTCCTCACCCCAGCAGCACCCCGCACACCCACCTTTTACATGCTCCCCAGAATCCACAAACCTAATAATCCCTGACACCCTATTGTGGCTGGTTACTGTGCTCCCATCGAACGAATTTCAGCCCTAGTTGACCAACACCTCCAACCTATTGTCCAAAATCTACCTTCCCACATCAAGGATACCAACCACTTCCTTCACCAACTCTCCACCATTCCCACCCCTTTGCCTCCTGGATCTTTACTTGTCACAGTGGATGCCACCTCCCTATACACCAACATCCCACATGCCCATGGCCTTGCCGCTCTGGAACACTACCTCTCCCAACGTCCCTCTGAACGCATGCCTGATACCTCATTCCTCATAACCCTTACCAATTTGATCCTACTTAACAACTACTTTTCCTTTTAGGGGAAAGTTTACCATCAAATCCAAGGCACAGCCATGGGCACCCGCATGGCACCCTCCTATGCCAACCTGTTCATGGGCTGTCTGGAGGTATCCTTCCTAGCATTCCCAAAACCTCAAACCTCTGGCCTGGTTCCGGTTCATTGATGATATTTTCATGATCTGGACTCAGGGCCAGGACACCCTCTCCTCCTTTCTTCAGAACCTCAATTCCTTCTCTCCCATCCACTTCACCTGATCTTCCTCAAACACCATGCCACATTCCTGGATGTCAACCTCCACCTCACTGATGGCTCCATCCACACTTCCGTCCATATTAAACCTACCAACCACCAACAGTACCTACATTTTGACAGTTGCCATCCCTTCCATGTCAAAAAATCCTTCCCTTACAGCCTGGCCACCCGTGGACGGCATATCTGCAGTGACATGAATTCCCTTTCTGAATATGCTGAAGGTCTCACAAAGGCCTTCACAAACAGAAACTACCCCACAGACCTAGTCCGCAAACAAATCTCCCGTGCCATATCCTCACACACCCCAAATCCTCTTCCTAACACCAGTAACCATCCACAAAAGAGCACTCCCCTTGTCACCCAGTACTATCCTGGTCTCGAACAACTAAATTCCATCCTTTGCCAAGGTTTTGATTTTCTATCCACGTGCCCTGAAATGAGAGACATCCTGCCCAAGATCCTTCCCACCCCTCCTAAAGTGATGTTCCGCCGCCCTCCCAACCTTCACAACATCCTAGTTCATCCTTATGCCACCCCGAAACCCAGCTCACTGCCACAGGGATCATATCCTTGTGGAAGACCCCACTGCAAGACCTGTCCTAACCACCCACCCAGCACTTCCTATTCCAGTCCTGTCACAGGCTTATCCTACCCTATCAGAGGCCGGGCCACTTGTGAAAGCAGCCACGTAATTTACCAACTGTGCTGCAAGCACTGTACAGCTTTCTATATTGGCATGACCACCAACCAGCTGTCCATTAGGATGAATGGCCACGGCCAAACTGTGGCCAAAAACAAGGTGGACCACCCTGTGGCACAGCATGCAGCGGAGCACATGCTTGATTTCAATGGCTGCTTCACAACCCGGGCCATCTGGATCCTCCCATCCGCCACCAGGTTTTCTGAACTGCACAGATGGGAGTAACCCCTACAATACATTCTCCGATCCCGAAATCAACCAGGCCTCAACCTACGATAACTTCCCTATATGTATATTTTTCCATACCTTACAGTTCCTACCTCTCTATCCCAAACATCGCTTATTTTGAGTGGTGTGTGAATGTGTGATCGTGTATGTGTATATGTGTATGTGTGTGTGTGTGTGTGTGTGTGTGTGTGTGTGTGTGTGTGTGCGTGCGCATGCGTGCATGTGTATGTGTGTGTATGCGGTCTTGTGTACTTGCAGTGTGCATGCATTTTCTATATATATATATATATATATATATATATATATATATATATATATATATATATTATTTTCTCCCCTCACCCGCCTCCCAACTCCATTCCTAAGCTGCATCTCGTTATTCCCATCTAACCCATCCCCACCACCGTGACGTAACCTTTCTATCCCCTCCCTCTCCCCTCCCCTCCCGTCCCCGACTCGCTGCAGAGCGTGATTCGAAGTGCGGCAGTCGGAGGTGATGGTTGTATGACTGTGTTGTATGCGTGTGTGATTGCGTGAGTGCTCTATTTTCTGAAGAAGGCCATGCCATGGCCGATAGCTGAATGTGTTGTATGTGTGTTGTATGTGCCTGTCGCAGCTCATCGCCACGTCTTTGCGGTGAGTTGTAAACTGTCCTCACTATATTATGAATTAATTCTATGATATGCATGCAATTTTTCCATTTGAATGTGTCAGTAACGTCCGAAAATATTCACTGACGGCAGCATCTCAATTCTAATTGCTGTCTTTTTTCATTGAAACTATAAGAAAAGAAATGTGGAAAGGAATTTGTCGGTCGCGAACAGCTTAAAACGCTATGGCTAATACGCAAAGCAGTTTCTAAAATCAGTTTTCGAAGTCGCCTTCACATCGCATAGAAAGCACATGTGTTGTTACAACTGGCTGCGATACTGGAAGATAACATTTTTCCTCTCAGATTTCGTGACAGATCGGTAATCGACTGTATGTACGATCGTGTTGCCTAGCTGTATATACTTCCCACCAAGCAGCAGAACTTTGTGGTTGTGTATAGCGATTAGGCGAGGGGTCTCGCGAATTCTGTCACCGACTGTACATCTGTGTGCACGATTTTGTCGGGGACTTTTGCTGTCACAAAAGACGTTGTTGAGGGTTGTCACGTTGATGATATGGTTTTGTACTGTTTTAGCTAATGGAAATTGATATGATTCAAGAAATATAGCATTCAAAACTGTGCCTCGGAGGTTTTAGTACTGCGTGTGTGTTAAACGCATTTTTTGCACTTTATTTTTGTAGTTGTCCTTGTTGCTAGGTGTCAGTAATAAATGGATGTAATTTTGTTTTCTTTTGTTTACGAATTACCAAATATGAATATAATTCACAAATCAATTCTGTTTGCTTGTTTCCTACTTAGGATCAATATCTAAAATGACATTTCGATATAAAAATTATGCTGTCTGTTTGTAGATCGTAAAACGTTATGTTCACAGAGATAATCATGTCGTTTCTACCAATTGCATTAAATCCTCCTCGACTTTAAACTCCCATTTTTTTTAAATTTACATTTTTTCGGCAAAATAAGGAAAAGAAAACTGTGTGAATACATTAATGTGCTTTTATTCACTCTGGTAGTAAAATAAGCAAGTATGGAATAGTGTGAACGAATATTTGATAGCTTGGGCAGGAAATGGTTAAAGTAACTTAAGATAAGGGCATCACGAACACCTAGGCCCCAGGGAGAACTCGAAACCCCAACGACGAACGACAGCGCGCTTCGCAGCATACCTCCTCAGTGGGCACGGCTATTCCGTTGCGGCGAGGAAGATGTGTTCCGATGGTATGTAGACACCGCATTCATTATGTCATAGTAAAAAGAAAGCTTCTAACGGTCGATGACCGAGTAATTACGTGATGGAGATGTTTATCGCCTGACGTCCTGTCTCGTGGTTGGTCAGTCTACCGAAGCTGTGCATTCTGAAGCTGTATTCATAGCCGCTTGGAAGAACTTCTGACTGAAATTTGCTTCCCATTAGCGGATGTGATTTTTATTGACATCTATGTCAGGCGATGTAGAGAACCCTATCACTGTGAATAATATCCCAATATTTTTCTAAGGTACATCTGCTTAATACAGGGTGTCTTACGAAAGACGCCTGGAAGAGGTCCCCGAGTTGCGCGGCGCGTTTGCCGCCTGCTGCTGCTCCGCCTGCCGGTCGCTGCTACGCGTGTTCTGGGACACTTGGCATCAGCGCCTAGTCCGGCCATATTGTCGTCACGTGGAAACACCGTGCTCTTGTGTTTTGTACTGAATGACAGAGTGTTAAGGTGTTTTGTTATGAGTTGGCTGTTGAGTTTACTTACAGATTGGTATACACGAAGGATCAACGAGTGTTTCTTGTACTAAACTATGCAAAAACAGAATCGTATTTGGAATGTCTGCTAGAATTCATACGGAAATTTCTCGTTATGCATGTTCCAAATGAATCCACAATACTTTTGTCTTTGGTGAATGTTAAAAGACAAGGTCTATGCAAGCAGTCCTCATACACTCAAAGAGTTGGAAGGTGGGATTCGACTAGTAATGTCCCAGATTTCGGCAGCCGAAATTCGTCGAGTGTTCCCAATTGTGGCCAAGAGAGGTCAGGCCACTCTTTCCATAGAGGGACATCATTTTGAACATCTACTGTAAATTAAGGTAAGCTCAGGTTACTCAGATGGCAATTTTTTCTTACACTTTAACACAGTGTATGCGCCCGCGGCACAATAGAGTTCGAGAATCGGGCGCTGCCGTGACCGACAAATTCGGTGGCGGCTGGGAGCTATACCGCACGATCCGCGGACGCCTGGCAGGCGTCTTTCGTGAGACACCCTGTACTTTGGGTCATATGTGTTGAATATGATTCACATTATCATCAGTGTCTTTCCTACTAAAGTGCTACTAAATTTTCATTATTACACATAGATAATCATTCTGTGTTCCTCACTATTTACTAGTTAAACTAAATCGCAACTGGTTATGCTGATAAAAAAATTGCTCCATAGTAAATTCTCTCAACAACCAGACATTCCTACCGTCAGTATGGGGTTTTGTTCTGTACTACTACATCTTAACGCTGTTCATTTACTTTCAGTTTTTCTACTTTTTAAAAATTATTTCAGTAATAACTCCGTTGGCAGGAGAACGTTAAGTGGCTCAAACATAAGTAGCAGTTGCAAATTTAAGATCATAAATTTCGCATATAGTATTATTAATTTAGCTAAATTTAAATATGTTACATAACCATACACTTATGCAACAGCTGGCTGAGTAACAAGAAAAATTTGCTTTTGTTGCAATATGTCAATCAATATATAAAGAATTCTTATTGATTCAGATACTCAAAAGTTGTTGCACTGCACAGAAAACAGAATAAACACTACTAGCCATCTAAATTGTAACTCCAAGAAATACGGGAGATTGATGCTGTGGATTTCAGTCCGGAGATTGGTTTGATGCAGCCTGAGCAATGCTCTTTATCTCCTCATAAGAATGACCACCTACATTCATCTAAATATGCTTGCTGTATACAACTCATGGTGTGCCTCTGCGTTTTTTTATCCCAGACACTTCCCTCCAACTCTAACGATTTCTTGATGTCTATGAATGTGTCCTATCAATCGATCCCTTCTCTCCGTCAAGGTATGCCTGAAATTCCTTTTCTCCCAAATTCTGTTCATTGCCCCCTCATTAGCTACGCGATCCACCCACCTAATCTTCAGCAATCTTTTGTAACACCACACTTCAAAAGTGTCTCTCCCTGTGCACACTGTTTATCGTCCATGTTTCACTCTCATAAAAGGTAACACTCCACACAAGTGCCTTCAGAAAGGACTTCCTTACACTTAAATTAATATTCACTGTTCTTTCCATTCCAATTCTGCATTTTATATCCTCTGTACTGCAACCATCATATTACAGCAAAATTACAATATCATCGTAAAAAGGCAAAGTTTTTATTTCTTCACCCTGAACTGTAATTCCTTTTCCAAATTCCTACATGTTTTCTTTTATAGCTTGATCAATGTACAAATTGTTACTTGTAGCAAGAACACACACAATTTGTAAGTGTGCAATGCAGATGGCGATCCACTTTGGTGCTGGCCGCGGTGGCCGAGGGGACTGAGGCGCTCCAGTCACGGTCTGCACGGCCACTACGGTCGGGGGTTCGAATCCCCCTTCGGGCATGGATATTTGTGCCGTCCTAGTCCGTAAGTAGTTCAAAAGTAGTTTGTATGTTTAGGGACTGATGATCCCGTAGTTAAGTCCCATAGACTATACAAACAACAACAATTGATCCACTTTGGTGATGCAAATTTTTAACGTTTGACAATGTTCCTTTTTATTATATTACATTTACACAAGTAACACTTTATATTATTGAAAATAGGTGAACATTGTGAATAAAAGTAGCAAATAAAATAGCAAATAAAATAAACTAGCGAGACTTTACTGAAGTATGTATGTTTTATATAAATTGAATAACATTGTTGAAAGACAACAAACCTGTCTTACTCTCTTCTCATCCCATAGATGCCCTTCAACTCTGAAAACTGTTGTCTGGTTTTTGTACAAGTTGTAAATAACCTTCCGTTTCACTCCTGATGATTTCAGTATTTGAAAGAGTGTTCAACATTGTCAAAAGCTTTCTTCAAATCTACAAAAGCTAGAAATGTAGGTTTGCCTTTCCTTATCTCTCTTCTAAAATAAGCCGTAAAGTGACTATTGCTTTCCATGTACCTACATTCCTGCTGAGTCCAAACTGTTGTTCCCCGAGGTTGGCTTCTACTACCTTTTTCATGTTAAAATTTTGAAACCAAGAATTATGAAAGTGATTGTTCTGTATTCTCACACCTCTTAGCGCCTGCATTCTTTGGAATGGAGATTATTACATTTTTCTTAAAGCCTGGGAGTATTTCCGCTGTCTCATACATCTTACACACCAGGTGAAAAACTTTTGTCGTAGCTCTATCACAGACTGAATGTCGTCCACTCCAGGGACCTTTTTTTGGCGTAAGTCTTTCAGAGCTCTGTCAAATTCATCTCCAACTGTAGTAGCTCCTATTACATCATTTTCTACTCCCTCTTCCTTTCATAAAATATCCTTTGCAGAGCTCCTCTATGTACTCTTTCAAACTTTCAGCATCCCCTTCTTTGCTGAGAACTGGTTTTCCATCTAAGTTCTTTATATTATATTTATACAGCTGCTTTCTCCAATTAACTCATTTACTTTTCTGTAGGCAGTATCTATTTTCCTCTCTTTATGCATTCATCTAAAGACTTGCATTTACCTTCTAGCCATTCCTGCTTAGCTATTTTGCAGTTTCTATCAATCTCATTTCTTAATTGTCTGTACTCAATTTTGCCTGTTACATTTAATGCATTTTTGTATTTTCTCCTTTCATCAATTAAATTTAGTATTTCCTGTGAAAGCCAATGACTTTTTATAGGTCTTGCCTTTCTACCTCTGCTGTCTTCACCAATTAATCTGTCAACGCTACCCATTCCTTGTCTACTGTTTTACATCCCCCCACACCCCCCTACCCCACATTTTAACCACTGTTGCCAAAAGCTCCCTCTGAAATTCTCAAGAACTTCAGGTTCCTTCAATTTATCCAGTTCCCATCTTCATATTTTGCTACCTTTCTGCAGTTGTTTCAGTTTCAGCCTACAGTTCATGACTAATAAGATACGGTCAGAGTCTATATCTGCCTCTGGGTATGTCTTACAGTTAAAATCCTGGTTCCGATATGTACGACTTGCCATTATAAAATCTATCTGGTACCTTCCGGTGTCTCCTGGTCTCGTCGATGTATATAACGTTCTTTCGTGATTCTTAAACCCGGTGTTTGTTATGATTTAATTACGTTCTGTGCAAAATTCTACGAGGCGGCTTCCTCTTTCATTCCTTTTGCCCAGTTCATATTCATCTATCATTTTTCCTTCCCTTCCTTTTCCTACTACCGAGTTCCGGTCTCCCATCACAATTAAGTTTTCGTCTCCCTTAATTGTCTGAATAATTTCCTTTATCTTTTCATATATTTTTGGATCTCCTCATCGTCGGCAGATAGTTGGCATATAAAACTGTACTACTTGGTCGGCGTTGGCTTCGAATGTATCTTGACTAGGATAATACGATCAGTGCACTGCTCATAGTAGTTTACCTGCATTCCTATTATTATTCATGTTTAGACCTACTCCTGTAATACTCTCAAGTGAATTTGTATTTATAATTGTACTCACCTGACGATAAATCCTTTACCACTTTCCACCGAACTTCACTAGTCCCCACTACATTTAACTTCAACCGATCGATTTATATGTTTAAATTTTCTAACCTCCCTACCCCATTAAATGATCTAACATTCCGTGCTCCGATCTGCAGAATGCTAGTGTTGTCTTTGCTTACGACGACATACTCCTGAGTAGCACCTGCCTGCAGATCCGAATGGGGGACTATTTCACCTGCAGAAGAATGAACCTGAGAAGACACCATTCATACAGTACATAAGTAACAGCTGTAGTCTCCCCTTGCTTTCAACCGTTGGCATTAACTGTGTGGCAAAGCCATATTAGCTCATATTACAAGGCCAGCTCAGTCGATCATCCAGACTATTGACTCTATAACTGCCGATATGTCTGCTGCCAGAACCCAATCTGTTTGAAAGGTAACACGTTGAACAAATTTCGCAAGATTGAAAATACAGCCCAGTGTGAAGAATGGTAGATGAAAATATACTGCACATTACCTCCGTTTCTACCTTTAAATGCTACTGCACACCTCGGAATTGAACAAGTGACTGGGACATACATGATCGGAAGTAAGAAGAAGGTCACAGGAAGTAACAATCAGTTATGCCACACTTGTGAAACACAGGCCGATGGGGTGAACCTCGTCGTATAAATACAGGTGGAAAAACAGGTTCAGCACCCCTTCCTTTCGCCTCCCCGACTTCTACCTGACCCTCCAAGGCCATCCCATCCGTCACACCCGCACACTAAAGTACATTGGCCTCGACCTCTTTCCTGGACCCCCCACCTAAAAGCCATCCGTGAAAAAGCCATGTCGCGTCTAAACCTCCTCAAACTCCTCACTGGTCAGACATGGGGATTAAGACCCTCCACCATCCTCCACACCTATAAATCCATCATGCCCCCCATCCTCTGCTCCTTGCACCCTGCCTGGGCTTCCGCTCCTCCCACCTCTTATCAGACCCTCCAAATCCTGGAACGCCACGCCGTCCGCCTCGCCTTTTGTATCCGAATTCCCTCCCCCATGCGGATCCTATATGAACTCATCCCCTTTCCTCACCTCCTTCAACAAATCGAACACCTCCGAATCCTGTACGTCACCCGCAAAATAGATCCCGCAACCCCCTCTTTTACTCCATCCTAACCAACCCTAGGACTCTGCTACGCCTACACCAATGCATTCCTCCCTGTCTCCACCTGCAGATGCTACATGTCCTCTCCCAAGGTAACTTCCACGCCCTTCCCCTACCGGATGACGCCCTTCGTCCCGCAATTTACCCCTCCTATCAACCCTGATCCTATCCTGGTAGCATCAGCGCCCCCTCTTCCTATCCCTTCCACTTCCCTCCCCACTCTTGGCTTTTCCCCTTCCCCACCCTTGAGTATCGACCGCTCCCGTCTTTCCTCTCCTCTCTCTCTCCAACCTCCCCTGCGCTTCCTCAGTGACGAATTTTAGATACAGTGTCGTCTAGTGTCCAGGGCATCCATGTCTCCATGTGTGTTAACTGTGTGTCGAACAACAACCTCTCTTATTAACCAGTGTCGTCGTGTTACTTCTCAATATGTTCAATATGTTCTAAATATGATTTTACCGCCACCGTGGCACAGACTGTTTTTAACTATCTATGTGTTTGTCTCTCTCGCCTGTTCTTGTGTTTTATGCCTGCATACCGTCTTCATTGTCCTGTTTGTAATTCATCAATGTTTTCTTCGTGCCATGTTTTTCATTCCTCTTGTTTTTACTCTCGTGACATCTTACTTTAATCTTACTTTGTAATTTGCATGTACGTTCGGCTGAAGAGCAGCGCCTGATGCTGCTGCCAGCCTGCCGACTCTGTCGGCGTTAAAATAACAATAAAAGAAAGAAGAAAAAAACAGGTTCAGCATTCAGCCACTGTTGGGCTGTCAGCCACGGCTGAGTAGTCACCTGCCTGTGTTATCCGTCGACGACAGTTGTTATTATTGTTAATCACAAAACTTACTCACTCGCAAGCTGGTAGCACTTTGAAACAGTGCAGCCAGCAGCCGATCATCACGGTTAACTCGGCATCTCCGACGGGGGATACAACTTGGGGAAAAGCTGAAGCACAGATGGGGTAACAGGCAGCGGTTCTCGGCCTCGACAACGGCGCAGCGGAACATGGGACCAAAGTATGGCTCGTTAAGGCTGCAGCAAGAGGCGAGCAACTAACCCCGGGGCGTGTGTGGGCGAAAGGATGCCGCCACACCTAAAGCGCTCCTATGACCGTCAGAAGGGCTAAGCAGCAACAGAAAGTGAAGGAGGAATCGGGTTCTACTCCCGGGCGCATCCAGAACTGTACGACCATCGCCGGTCGTGGTACAGGCAGCATCGAGGAACCTGCATGACAGCAGCGGTGTGGGAGAGAGAGTGACGGGGGAAGCAACAGGCGGGCAACGGCAGCCGGGCACGGATGCAGCGCCTCGTCTTGTGCAACACTGACGGCCGAGTGCACCAACCTTGGCCAAAAATCACGATAATCAGGGGTTCCGAGAACACGGTCAAAAGTTAACCGCGGTTAAAACGTCTCTGCGGTGCACCAACGTTAATCACCGTTCAGCAAACCGTAGTCAGCCAATCGTACATTTGATCGCGATCAAGTCCGTGTAGCGCAATGGACGGCACCCAAGAGATGCAAAGGTGTTATTTGAGGTTACCTACCTGTGTATTCTCGACTATCTTTGGCGAATGACGGCAGTACCACGTGATTTGTATGTACAGGAATGTAAATACTGTAATCTGTATACAATTGCAGTCTTGCAGATATGGAGAAGAGTGCTCCGAATTTTTCTTAATTCGAAGTTAATATTCTATTATAATTATTCGGAGCTAATGCTTCTGGATTAAATTGTACGACGCTTCTCACCGGTCTGCAGTGGTTATGTTGGCACCAATGCTAATGACGGCAACTCAGATGACCAATAAATGTTTTTTCGTGACAACCGCAATTAAAACGAAAATTTTTTTTTCTGAACGGACAAGGGTGCATACAACAACCTGTCGACCATAGAGCAGGTACAGTGAAACGAGCTGCAATAACATTTACTCTGTAGCTCGTGAGAAATATTAACGCAATTCTACACTTCATTGTTCAT
Source organism: Locusta migratoria (assembly GCA_026315105.1). Taxonomy (NCBI): domain Eukaryota; kingdom Metazoa; phylum Arthropoda; class Insecta; order Orthoptera; family Acrididae; genus Locusta; species Locusta migratoria. Next base: position 540,713,956 of record CM048747.1, on the reverse strand, counting down.
CTGTTGCCAACATAAGCACTGGAGCCCGGCGAAAAGCGTCGTAAAATTTTACCGAATTCAGTCATATTGTAAAGAGAAATGATTATTAAAAACACTCTAAGACAAATTAATGTAATTACATAAATTATGATTTATTGTTTCGAACAAATCAACACAAATGTCATTCTTGTTCACAGCGTATTTTCCCATGCACCAATATGTATGTTAAATGCACCAGATGCATATGCTCTTAACGTATTCAACAGTCTGTTCATAGGCGAAATAGGTTTATTTCTATCGGTAGGAAATTCCAACCTGTCATTGATTTGGTTTGACAACCACCAGACTGTTTCTTTGGACAAATGAAATCTTTCTTCGAACTTGATGTCATTATGATCTTCAAAAGGGTCTCCCCTTTCCACAATCACAACGTTCAGGTTTTGATCCCGATTTAAATGATCGAGGTAAAATATCTTCGTCAATTCCGTCTAAAACATCAAAACGGGCCGCCATCTTGATACTGCACACACGTGTAACCCTGGTCATCTCGACAAAACCGGGCGTCAGCAGCGATCAAATTTAACCGCGATCAACTCCCTCGTTTAACTTTGATCGGTGTCGGCGCACCGGAAACTTGAGTTGACCACGGTTAAATGCCGACTTGACCGCGATCAACTTTTGACCGAGGTTAGTGCACTCGGCCGTGAGGCAGAAGCGGCCGACAGTCGGCCGCGGCGGCGAGAGTGCAGCGTCAGTCTCTTCAGGACTCGTGGCTTCAGCTGGATGCCTACTCAGCGCGATACGATGCACACGCATAATCCACTCGCCTTCGGCTGTATTGTAAGCACGACTGTCAATAAATATTTTCTTATAATGTACCACTTTTTCATTGCCACCCTATCTCCCGAGCTAACAGCCCACAGGGAAAGAAACTATGCGTCGCTATCTTGACATAGACAGAGTCCTCGGTAAAACAGTCGTCACTTGATGTCAAAGCCATCAAATACATACCCAACCTTTTACAGTATATGCCAGGCCACTCGAACTGGACAACTGGACTAGACGTTAGAGACAGGTGAGAGGTCTGGAGGATACGGTCACGCATTATCCTTTTGCACTATGGGCGGCGACAAGTTTCGAATGTGTGGGAGATCAACAGGCTTCAACATCTTAGAAATGTTATGTCAGAAGATTAGTGTGTCGACAACGTTTCGTAGGAGACTGTAGAAGATGGTTCCAGTATCTCTCCAAACCGTAATGCCAGGTTCAGGACCAGTATGATAAGGCACAACTACGTGGAATGAACACGTAGAGAATGTCTTGAGAAAGGCGAACCAAAGACTGCGTTTTATTGTCATAACCCTTAAAAGATGCAACAGGACTACTAAGGAAACTACATACACTACGCTTGTCCGTCCTTTTTTGGAGTATTGCAGCCCAGTGTGGGATCCTTATCCAGTGGGTTTGACAGAGGACATCGAAAGAGTCAAAAGAAGGGCAGCTCGTTTTGTATTGTCACGATATAGGGGAGACAGCTTTACGGAAATGATACAGGATCTGGAATGGGAATCATTACAACAACGGCGCTTATCGCGGCGGCGTGGGCTACCTACGAAACTCCAATCGCCAACATGCTCCTCCAAATGCGAAAATATATTGTTGACTCCCACTTACATAGGTAGAAATGATCATCAGCATAAAATACGATAAATCAGAACTGGAACAGAGAGATTCAGGTTCGACGAACCCTTTTCTAGGTACTTAAATGTTATTTGCAGAGTATCCCATGTAGATGTAGGCTAGATGTGAAAGCACAACATTGTTTCACCATAGTGTTTTCAGACTATACACAAAAACTACACTGTGGTACAAGCAGATATAGAATGTGAATGACATTGTTCGTATCTACGGATTCCAATACTGCCTGTCCAATCACGATGGTTGAATTAAGAGTCCAGAGTTACCATAGTGACTTGCAGTTGAACTGATTCCTTATGCAATACCATAGACGTCCTTTATTCGGTATAAAGTTTGTGAAGCTTTTGGAAATCATTCCTACTCCTCCTGGTTTGCATTACCGGGCTGTGCTAAACCTCCGAAATGTTAAAGTCCTTTGAATAACATTGTAGCAGGCTGACGGTAACATTCCAACAGGACAATGGGTGACCAAACAAGGTGCGTAATGTTCAAGACTATTGTAGCTGTAGATGTAGATGGAAGGGTTCTCTTCGTAGCTAGTCGAACTGATTTTTCGTTTTTGTCTGTATTTCGTTATTGCGCAGATAGCATTTATTTAGCACGATTTTCGCAACATGTTCAAATGTTCAAATGTTTGTTAAGCTTATGGGACTTAACTACGGGGTCATCAGTCCCTAAACTTACAAACTACTTATGAACTACTTACGTACTAGGACGGCACAAATATCCATGCCCGAGGGGGGATTCGAACCCCCGACCGTAGTAGCCGTGCAGACCGTGACTGGAACACCTCAGTCCTCGCGGCCACCGCGGCCAGCCTCGCAAAATGTTTTCTGTGGAATTTTCGTCACAAATCTGGTGTAGTGTTCGCTTAGCCGTTATCGTTATTTTAACTACCTGTGATAACGTCAAACTGGACCATGTCACCATCTTTACGTAATTCGTGTACTCTCATTAAAGCTTCAATGACGTCGTGCGATTTCTTCCTACCACACTCAATTTGCATTTTAAGTTCACTCGTTTGTGTCTTAAAACTTGTCATTAAATTTGTTCTATAGTTTACTCTGTGTTTTTATTTCATTCAGTTTCTGTCCCTGAGATCTCAAATGTTTAAATGTTTGTAGAGTCTATGGGACTTAACTACGGGGTCATCAGTCCCTAAACTTACAAACTACTTATGAACTAGCTACAACTAAGGACGACACAAATATCCATGCCCGAGAGGGAATTCGAACCCCCGACCGTAGTGGCCGTGCAGACCGTGACTGAAGCGCCTCAGTCCCCTCGGCCACCGCGGCCGGCCCCTGAGATCTCTTTGTTTTCTTAAGCTCTTCGTTCTGTTTCTTAATACTTGTTGTCAACCTTTGCTGTTAATCTCTTTTTATCTGTCTTAAAACTTTGTTTTATTTCGTAATTTTATGTCCTTATCTTCTGCATCATTGTTTGAATTTATTTTATTCAGCGTATGGCAAGTACAACTCACGTTTATGAAAAATATACAGTTACAATGACTTCATACTGACAATTAAATACAAGACATAAATAATTATATACGTTTGTGTTATGAACAACGTATGTACAATTACAAGTTAACATTTAGACTGTTAATATATTTCAAATGCACTTTGAGTCGCCCGCAGGAAGTCCGTGGTTTGACCAGAGTAGGTTCTCAGAGAGCGCTTTGTAATGATGTGCCGGACAGTCTGCTTCCCAGCTCCACAGTCGCACTCTGGGGATGGCGCTCTTCCCCATTTGTGTAGAGAGTCCGTATATCGGCCGCAGTCCGTCCTGAATCTGTTGAGGGTGGTCCGGGTGTTAAGGTGTAAGTCGAAGTCTGGAGGTCTCCGTGAGGTTTTCAGCTGTGATGATGCCGATTCTTCCCATTCCACTTTCCAGCGTTCTGCAAAACCTAAACCGTTTTCCGCCAGATATTTGGCACTTTTAAAAGGTGGATATCTGGAATTCAGTCTATCTCTGTCAATGCCATTGCTCAAAGCGTGAATATGATTTATCGGGTTGTCTTGTGTTTCTTGTTTTTCACTGACAACCGCATGTTCTCACGTGAGGTGGCGGTATATGGCTCAGTATAGTAAGACAGTGAATGGGGGTTGTCCCCGAAATATTCCTCATAGGTTGCCTCAATATTTGTGTCCACCACCTTGGTGTGAGCGCTCATTAACCAAACGGTGGAACAGTACTCTGCCACACAGTAGACAAAGGGAACAGCGCAGGGCAGAGGCGGTGATGCTCCAGCTGGTACCACATCGTTTCTGAATAATATTGTTCCTAGTGCAAATTTTTGCAACGGTGTTGATGAGGTGTTGTTTGTAGATCAGGGTTCTATCTAGTGTCACTCCCAGGTGTTTTGGATTTTAATCATGAGGCGGAATATTGCTATCAAAATATATCTTAAGCCACCTGTTAGCAAATTAATTATTTATGTGGAAACACATAGCCTCAGGTTTAGTTGGACGTTTTGTAGTCTCCATTCACGAAAGTACATTCTCAGTAAGGAAAATTCGCTTGTCAGGACAGTCTCAGTATGCTCCATATCTCGATGTTGTGTAGCTATAGCCCAGTTATCTGCATACCCAAGCTTTTCGGATTTGGTATTTGGCATAACGGCTACATACATGCTGAAAAGTAGCGGTACCAGTACTGATCCTTGTGGCAAGCCACTATTGACCTTCATTATTTTGCTCCTGTTAATTTCAAGTATCACCTGGAATGGTCTGCTGCAGAGCATCTCGTTTATAAGATTAGCCATTTTCAGACATGGCGGAGATGCGGAGTAGTTTGAAAATCAGACTTCTCTCCACACAATGTTATATGAAGCTGACAGGTCTGTAAATACAACTGATGTTTTTTTCCTGTCTTTAGAAACTTTCTCGACGTAGGAAGTTAGTGAAAGGACATGATCTATGCAGGTCCCATATGGCGGAAAGCCTGTTGTTCCACGGAAATACACTATAGGATATCTGGGATCATTGTGTTAAAATATTTCCAGTAGTTTGTAGATCTTGCTAAAAAGGCCAGCTGGACGGTAGCTGTTTGGTTGGTCATTCGTTTTACTTGGTTTCAGTATCAATACGACGATGGCTTTCTTGAAGGTATTTGGTATTATTGCAGTCTCTATCATGCTGTAGAAGAACTGTACCAACCATAATTTTGCAAATTTACCGCAGTGAAGCAGAAACTCTGGGTGAATTCCATCAAACCCGTGAGCTTTCTGTGGCTTGATATTTTCCGTAGCCAGTGTTATTTCTTCGACTACGAAGGGCTGTGAGTATAGTGGATGGTTTCCTACTAAAGATTTCAGCTCTTTGAGTGCCTTCTTAACTTTATGAGCTCTAGCCCTAAGAGCTCTACGCCACAACGGTGTTTGGAGAAATAGAGCTGGATGCTCGCAGATTCCTCCTACTGTCACCAAGCTTCCTTAGTAGTGACCACGCCTTTCTGCTTGATTCTGTGAATTCCGTTTTCCTAACGGTCTCTCTCATTTAGTGCGCCTGGCATCGTACATATCGTGCAATAAGTCAACTGCGTACTCTGTATCCCCATGCTCTAGGAACTGTTTATAGAGAGGTTCACTTTCTTCACTCCACCCCAGCACGTATTCTTTTCTAAATCCTCGGGGAATGCTGTTCTTAGATGAGCTGATGACTGCTTCCACAAATATGTTGTAATTTTTATACGTTAGAGGTATTAATCCAAGGAGTTTATCAAGTTTTTCTGAGAAAGTAGACCTTTCCCATATTTCCATCTGGGACGATGATATGAGTAAATTATGGGGATGGTAACGATTATTTCTATGAATAACGCACGATGGTGGTGTTAGTAACTCAGCTTGCAACATGACTAGGAATTTTTAATTATTTATGCACAAGTTTCACACCCCATGTCCAATGACCGTGCCAGACATAGGAAGGATATCTCCTGACAATCAATGTCTTCAGGTCCGCTGATACACTGTTGTGTTAAAAACACATTGTATCATGGACAAGAAGTATAGTCTCTTAACATGGACCACCCACATGGTAGCCACTGAAGTGAATGGTTCAGCGACTGTCCTACATCCAAACATACAATGATGGTGTCATCACCTTGAACACTTTACTGTGAGCTACGCCGCTATTAAGCTTTTTGGCTGTGCTAGTCTGTAACTCGAATATGGGTTACATATCTGAACATGATTAGTTGTGGATCATCTCTAGATCCGGTTTCAATTGGAACCAAAAGCTTTAAGACACTATGCATAATATTAATCTGCTTGTCACTAGTGAACAGACTTATGATGGCGGCTATCATTGCTTATGTCTAGATGAGTCGGCATGGGGCTCCAGTAGCGGACGCCAGAGCGCATCTGCTGGTGGCAGCCGGACCCCTCCTCAGGGCCTGCAAGCTGTTTGGCCTGACACACCTTTCACAGTGGATGCGCAGAATGCCTGTATCAAGCAGACCGTTGCAGACGTCGGCCGCTTCATTATAGTCAGTGTGTTCCAGCTGTCTTCAGGAAGTGCTGCTTTCTTTATCCTTGCAAAATATCCACTTGAAACATATGTAAATTGAATAGCTGAAGTTGCTCTCATTGCTCTCCATATGGTTCTCTACATATGTGCCATGGCTGCAGACTTCTTTGGGAACACGAAAAGTATCCATTTGTGACAAGATTCTAATTTCCCATCTTGGGACAGTGATCAGAATACGTTCAAGATCTGTGAAGTTGCTACTGCTATTACTAATTTACTTTTATGTTGGAGTTGACATCTATGGGTGTAGTCTTCTACATTCTTTACACCAAAAGGTGTAATTCGTTCTTGTAACATACTGCTCTGTACCGGCTACAGCGGCACAACTGAAGTTTGTAGATCTGAATCTAGCTACAAACCAAAGGGTCTGGGCTTTAAATGAATGGCTTGAATGTATGCAAAGTGAAATGGAAAGGGGTCTCATAAACAGAGTACAAACTAAAATTACTACTATACCAGCTATGATGAGACACCAATCTGGTACATGTACAGTACTTGCAGGTATGCAATGTTTAAGAAGAATGCACGTTACTCTGTGTGAACTATCTAGAGCAGTAATATCAGCTCACGAATCGTATATGGTACTCCACTTGATAACAGTAGCAGCACAGGCTGTGGTGTTGCTCTACATGATAGCTGTAGCCTTCTCTGGCGAGGAAGTCGTTTTGACGCCCACGTATCTATGGTGTGCCGTGCTCACTAATGTTCTCACACTGATACTCACCCCGCTGCCCACCCACTTGCTGGCGACAGAGGCAGGCAGGACGGCTCGGCTGACGTCACAGCTGCAGCTGCGGTCGCACAGCTGGCCCCACGCAGTGCGCTGTCAGCTGCAGCTGCTGCGGCTGCACTTCAGCTGCGCTACGCCGGCTCTGGCCCTACTGGGCATTCCGCCGCTGCAGCTGGCACTCATAGGTACCTACGTCTCCGTCGTAACCACCTACATAGCTCTGCTGCTCACGTTCTGTCTTCCAGATAAATGAGCTTACATTATACCCCTTGATATTTCTTGTGTCGAATTCCACTAATAATGATGATGAAAATTTATAATTGAAGAAAACTACCAAATATAAAAGCCATGGTTGATGGAAAACAAATTATAAGTCAATACACAGCTCTCTGCAATACAACTGTATTCTCTTCACTCAAAGAACTGGCAGAAAACACCAATCTATAAGAAACACACACAACTACCTTTACACACAGAATCAAAATTCGAACCTCCCACCCCCAACACAGTCATCTGTCAACTCCAACCACCATCTTGCCAAGATTCAAACTTTCCACTCAAGCCGGCCATGGTGGCCGAGGGGACTGAGCGCTCCAGTCACGGTCTACACGGCCACTACGGTCGGTGTTTCGAATCCCCCATCGGGCATGCATATTTGTGCCGTCCTTGGTATTAGCTAGTTCATAAGTAGTTTGTAACTTAAGGGACTGATGACCCTGCAGTTAAGTTCCTTAAGCTTAACAAACATTTGAACATTTTTAACAGTTCATAAACAGAAACAGTGATCAATAAAGTTTTCCTATTCTGATTCTCAAATCCATCGATGAAGACACCAACAAATGTAAGTAGAACATTTTTCATTAGCAAACAATAAACATGCACACAAACACAGAGAGAGAGAGAGAGAGAGAGAGAGAGAGAGAGAGAGAGAGAGACAGGGAAAGAGAGAGAGGGAGAGAGAAAGAGAGAGAGAGGGGGGAGAGAGAGAGAGAGAGAGAGAGAGAGAGACAGAGAGAGAGAGAGAGAGAGATGCCATTTACATAAAATTCAGTAGAAGACTTAACCTTAAGACAACACAAGGAAGCAGAACAAACATATTAATGTTTTGAATGTAAGTGCCATATAGTTGCAGATGACAAACTGTAAGCAAATACCGTCACGGATGATGTAAGAAAACCAACAAATCCAACATGTAAAACTAGTTATATAGACATATATGATACTCTTGTACATATTTACAATTAACCAACAAATTAAACATGTAAAACTAGGTATATTCACATATATAATATTCTTGTCCATATATATAATTAACAGGATGAACTTGTAATAACTGTAAAAAAATTAAAATAATTTCTGCTGTTCACTTTAATGCTATAAAAAGGAGAAACTGAAGATGCCACACGTGTAGTGAAACATGTATGGACATACCAAATAAAAAAGCTGTGTTTTGCTCAAGGCAGATACTAATTCAAAAGCAACTTATATAAATATTTAAAGGAAACTCGGACCATATAAAGGACTTCAACAAAGATGATTGTGTTAAAAATGTGAATTGTGTGTGAAGGGAAAACATCGATAACCGTCAAATACGATGTTCCAAATACCAAAAATGTGGAGAGAAAAACGTAAGATGTACACAACGAAGCACTGAAGAAAATCCCAGCTCAGTTCAGTTGTCTATCATTCTTCCAAAATATATCTAACAGTATTAAACGAAGATCTGATAAACAATTAAATAGATATACACTGTTATTGTTTTGGTCTTAAGAATGCAGACAGGTTTGATGCAGCTCTCCAAGCTATGCTGTACTGAGCAGGTCTCTCCAACTGTGAATAAGAACAGCACCATACATTATTTTGAATCTGCATACGGCATTCGCCTGCGGTCTCCCTCTATGCATTTTACCCCACAGAATTTCTTTAAATGCTGGGTTGTCGATATGTTGATGCCTCAGAGTGTTTCACACCAAGTTATACCTTTTCTTAATCAGGAAATGCCACAAATTCCATTTCTCCCGAATTATGTTGAGGACCTTCTCATCAGTTACGTGACATATCCACCTTATCCTCATCATTTGTCTGTAGCACCACATTTCATAAGCCTCTATCATTATTTCGTCTCGTTTATATATATATATATATATATATATATATATATATATATATATATATATATATATTAGGTAACATTTCCTCAACTATACAGGGTGAATCACCTAACACTTGGAACGTGCGATTGATGTGCGATTTTCACGGAATGGATTGGTACTCAGAGGCTTGTATTTTTGGCCATCAAACAGATTAAAATATTGAAATTTCCTGGCAGATTAAAATTGTGTGCCGGAACCTGGACTCGAACCTGGGACCTTTGCCTTTCGCGGGCAAGCGCATTACCGACTGTGCTATCCCGACACGACTCACGATACCGCCTCACAACTTTACTTCCGCCAGTACCTTAGGCTGTGGCTAAGCCATGTTTCCACCATATCCTTTCTTCCAGGAGTGCTAGTCTTGCGTGTTTGCAGGAGAGCTTCTGTGAAGTTTGGAATGTTGGTGGCGAGGTACTGGCGGAAGTAAAGTTGTGAGGCGGTCTCGTGAGTCGTGTCGGGATAGCACAGTCGGTAGTGCGCTTGCCCGCGAAAGGCAAAGGTCCCAGGTTCGAGGCCCGGTTCCGGCTCACAATTTTAATCTGCCAGGAAGTTTCATGTCAGCGCACACTACGCTGCAGAGTGAAAGTTTCATTCTGGAAACATCCCTTAGGCTGTGGCTAACCATGTCTCCACAATATCCTTTCTTCCAGGAGTGCTAGTCTTGCGTGTTTGCAGGAGAGGTTCTGTGAAGTTTGGAAAGTAGGAGGCGAGGTACTGGCGGAAGTAAAGTAGTGAGGCGGTATCGTGAGTCGTGTCGGGATAGCATAGTCGGTAGTGCGCTTGCCCGCGAAAGGCAAAGGTCCCAGGTTCGAGTCCCGGTTCCGGCACACAATTTTAATCTGCCAGGAAGTTTGATATCAGCGCACATTCCGCTGCAGAGTGAAAGTTTCATTGTGGAAACATCCCTAAGGCTGTGGCTAAGCCATGTCTCCACCATATCCTTTCTTCCAGGAGTGCTAGCCTTGCGTGTTTGCAGGAGAGCTTCTGTGAAGTTTGGAAAGTAGGAGGCGAGGTACTGGCGGAAGTAAAGTTGTGAGGCGGTATCGTGAGTCGTGTCGGGATAGTACAGTCGGTAGTGCGCTTGCCCGCGAAAGGCAAAGGTTCCAGGTTCGAGTCCCGGTTCCGACACACAATTTTAATCTCCCAGGAAGTTTCATATCAGCGCACACTCCGCTGCAGAGTGAAAGTTTCATTCTGGAGATTAAAATATTACTTAAAAAGTGTATTTGTTATGCAAACATACTGATTTTTGAATGTAAGAATGGTTGTTTCTATCATGCATTGGACTTTTTGACAGCTGCTGTGTACAAAGAATTTTGAATGACATTTTTATCACGTTTAGTTTTGCAGCTACAACCATTCAAAGTTTCGGGGGCGGAGGCTGCGATAGGTAAGCTGACTGGCCGAGGACGAGTGGCTAGTTCCTGGGGCATGGCCCACTGTCTCATGACCACCAGCCAGTTAGCCATGCTGTCGTAGCCTCCGTCCCTAAAACTATGAATGGTTGTATCTGCCAAACTAAACGTGATACAAATGCCATACAAAACTCTTTGTATACAACTGGTGTCCAAAATTCCAGTGCATGATAGAAACAACCATTTTTCCATTAAAACAATGGTATGTTTGCATAAAAATACACTTTCCACATATTTTTAAATCTATTTATTGGCCAGCACCACGAGTCCCTGACTATCAGTCCATCCTGTTAAAATCGCATATGAATCGCACTTTCCGTTTCCGCAATATTTGCGGTGCAATTGTTAGGTAGTTTACCCTGTATACCAATGCTATTTTAAAGCCGGTATGTTCATCCTCTGTTCTGACTCATTCTCTTTAAAAGTTTAACCTCTACAGCTATAACAAAATTCATGTCATTTCATTAGCTCGCTATCAACTACCGGGACGAAAGATAAGGAACAAACAAACAGGCGGTCCGCAGATAAAACACGTTGGCACGTCTCAATGCGACTTCCAACTTCTTCTTCTCTATTTTTCTACTCCTGTCTTTCCCAACTACCGGGTAACAGTTCCCAATCGAAATCAAGTTTTCCTCTCGCTTAACGGTCTAAATAATTTCCTTTACCTCCTCGTACATTTATTCGATCTCCTCTTAGGCAGAACAAGTTAAAATAAAACTTGTACTCAAAATATCCACGGGCGTACTGCCGGTCTATAGTGTCCAACGGGCACAATATTTCGGCGATAATATATGTCGCCATCATCAGATGAACTGACGGACTGAGCTCCTGGAAACGTGCCGGCACGGAGATCCGCAAGCTACGGCGGCTCGAAGGGAACCGGGTTCTAGCCCGGTAGCGGGCCATTTAAATACCCTCGGCCCGCGGAGCGACCCCTCCGCGGTCCGCGCCTCGCGCCGCGGCCGCGCAGTGGAACCGACTGCGCCTGCGTCTGAGAGTACGTCGATGTGAGGGCTCTGTCCGCCGCGGGTGTCACTACGTTACGTTTGCTATATTTTCTCTTAATTAACCCAATCGCTGGTTCCCAAGCTTTGATAAGATTATAGCCACAGTCAGAGTTTATGAGGTCGTCACTTGTGCGAATTTCAATGGCCTCTCTAACGACGCAGTCCCAGTATCTCGACGTCTGTACCAGAATCCTACTGCGCTCATACTTCATCGCGTGATTCTCCGACAGGCAATGTTCAGCGACCGCCGACTTGCTCGGATACATCAATAGTGTGTTTCTCTGGTGTTCAAGGCATCGATCCTCGACGGTACGCATCGTCTGTCCAATATCCCACGTCACCGGCGTGGGCACACTGGAGTAAAACACAGTCAATTGTGAGCGAGCGATCTAACGTAACAGTGTCACTATGTTTTCGAAACAGGAACAACAGAGTTCTGCCAAGATTGAAAGTGCCAATACAACAGTGTCAATAAGTTGCAGGGAATCGGAATTGTCATACAGAACAGTGACACAATAGGTAAAAGTCTTCAACGGAGATCGTCAAACTGTTCGCAGACGTGCATTGGGCACGTTCTCCTAGAATATCTGATGAAGAAGTAAGTGTTAGTTGAAGGTGGTGAAGGTCAGACGATTTTTGAGCTCACCCATAAAACCGGATTATCGCACAGGACTGTGATTTGCATCCTGAAGGAATGTCTGGGCATGCAAAAAATTGCATCACGATGATTCCGAAGACAGAGGAACTATTTCGAGGCATTGGTTTCAGGACTGTTCCAGAGATTCGAAAGGCAGTAGACGATTACATTCACACCATCAACAGCACAGGCCCTGCTAACGGCATACTACGCCTTCCACATCGCTGGCAACGGGTTCTACAAAACGATGATGACTACATTGAAGATCAGGAACAGGTGTACACATGTAACGCTTTTTATCTGTTGTGAATAAATAGTTGCCACTATTTAAGTTCCAAACCTCGTATTACACAATTCTCTCACTGGTGATTCCATTGGTTTGAGCACGTCATTGAAGGCTTTAGTATCATGTACGAGTTACCGACCACCAAAAGGCAAACCTACATTTGTAGTTCTTTTTATATTTAGAGAAAGTTTTTCATAATCGAGACTGGAATGCAAACGCTATAATTCTGAGGGCAGCAGAGATGAAAGACAGGGAAGAAATCATCGTATACAACTTGTACAAAAATCAGACAGCATTTACAAGAGTGTAAAGGCATGAAAGGAATGCAGTGGTTGGGAAGGGAGTAACACAGGATTCTAGCCTTTCTCCAACGTTAATAAATTTGTACGTTAAGCAAACTTTAAAGGAATCCAAGGAGAAATATGGAGAAGGAAGTGAGACTTAGTTGTAGCCTTTCCCCAATTTTGTTTATCAATACTGCTGATCTTTATCTTTCAATTGTCCAAATATCTCTGACTGAAAAACTGTTTTTGTAATTGTATGGTAAAAGCAACATAAAATCAGGGACTTTGATTTTTTTAATAATTTTATTGTTAATACTTTTAACAGTATGACGCACAAGCGTCGTTCTACATCTACATGGAATACTCTGCAAATCACATTTAAGTGTCTTGCATCGAATCATGTATCACCCATTACATTCTCCAAATGCGCGCGGTAAGAAATAACACTTGAATCTCTTCGTTCCTGATTTTATTTCTCGTATTTTATCTTTTATACCTATGTAAGTGGGAGTCAACAATATATATTCACATTCGGAGGAGAATGTTGGCGATTGGAGTTTCGTAAGTAGCCCACGCCGCAGCGATAAGCGACGTTGTTGTAATGATTCCCACACTAGATCTTGTATCACTGTCACACTATCACTGTAACACTGTCTCCCCTACATCGTGACAATACAAAACGAGCTGTCCTTCTTTGAACTCTTTTGAAGTCCTCCGTCAAACCCAACTGATAAGGATCCCACAATGGGCAGCAATACTCCAAAAAAGGACGGAAAAACATAGTGTCTGCAGTCTCTTTAAGAGTTCTGTTCCATCTTTTAAGGGTTCTGCCAAAAAAAAACGCAGTCTCTAGTTCGCCTTTCCCACGACATTAACTACATGTTCTTTCCAGTTTACCTTGATATTTTGTGGAATTTACGGCCTTCATGTTTGATTGATTTATCTTGTAAACAAAGTTTACCGTATTTCTTTTCTTACTCATGTTTACGACCTCACATTTCTCATTATTTAGAGTCAATTGACAAGTTTTACACCAAATTGTTAGCTTGTGTAGACTGTTCTACAGCTGGTTCTGATCTTCAGATGATTTTACTAGACGGTAAATGACGGCGTCATCTGCAAACAACCTAAGACAGCTGCTTAGATTTTCTTCCAAATCGTTTATGTAAATAAGGAACAGCAGAGGACCAATAACACTACCCTGTGCAGTGCCCGATATCACCTTGGAATGAGTCGATGCCTTACCATCGATAATTATAAACTGTTTCCTCTCTGACAGGAAATTCCCTATCCAGTCGCAAATTTGGGGCGATATACCATAACCAAGCAACTTGATTAAAAGCCGTTTGTGAGGTGCGGTGTCAAAGGCCTCCTGGAAATCAAGAAATATGGAATCAGTTTGAAAACCTTTGTCGATGGCACTCATCACTTCGTGTGAGTAAACGGCTAGTTGTGTTTCGCATGAACGATATTTTATAATTCCGTTTTGAACTTTTGTCGATAAATCATTCTGTTCAAGATAATTGATAATATTTAAATATAGGGTATGTTCCAAAACCCTGCTTCAAATTGACGTCAATGAAACAGGCCTGTTGTTTAATGGGTTACTCCTACTGCATACCTTGAATATAGGTGTGATCTGTGCAACTTTCCAATCTTTTGGTACAGATCCTTCTTTGAGGGAGCTGTTATATATGACTGTTAAGTAAGGAGCTATAGCTTCAGCATAATAACCTAATGGGTATATAGTCCGGACCAGAAGACTTGCATTTCTATCTGCTTTCCTGAACAAATATACTTTTCGTCTATTTTTGGTAACTTTGGGACATTCTATATTTAATCTCGCGACGGAAGCAATGTGTTCCCTAATACTAGTATCCGTTTTGATGCTCGTTATGAGCTCACGATTATTTGTTGGTGAGAAATCAAGTGTGTTTTGGCATCCATTTACAATTCTAGTTGCCTCATGAACTAATTGTTCGAAGTAATTCCCAATGAATTCGTACGATGTTTAATGCGTACGTCCTGATTGAAAATATAATTTCGCCAACAGATTGAGGGTAAATAAAAATCACCGCCTTCTATTAATGTGTGAGGCAGATACGTTTTTGCAATTAGTTTTCTTTGAACCTTCCTGCTACTGTACCGTCAGAGTCGGTAGGCGGGTAAAATGAACCAATTTTTAACTCCTTAAGTTTTTCAGGTAAAACTTGTATCCATAATAGCTCCTAGGAACTATAAACTTCAACTTCGCTACACGAAAGATTACTTTTGATGGCTAAAAACACGCCTCCACCTATTTTGTTTAATCTATCCTTTCTGAACGTAGATCTTTTGCGAATACTTCTGATGAATTTATTTCCGGCTTAAGCCAACTTTCGCTACCTGTAATATGCGTTTCGGTGCTTTCTATTAACGCCTTGAGTTCTGGTACTTTCTCAACGCAGCTACGACAATACCCAGATGTTATATCAATAGTTCCAACAACTATATTTCTCATGTGATCCACCTGCACCCTTTGAGAGACCCCATTTACTGTACCAGAGGTCCACAGTGGGGCCTGTCAACTGTGCTGCAGATCATGAGCTCTGCTTTCATCTTGCAAGCAAGAGTGGCAGTCTTTTGCCACTTCAGATAGCCGCTCAAAACTTGAGAGAATCTCTTCAAATCCAAAGCGACACACATCATTGTTACCGACTTGAGATACCACTAGCAGGTTCACTGCACTCTGTACCCATCAAGACATCCGGAAGGACCCGTTCCATATCTTGAATGACCCCACCCGGTATGCACACGGAGTGCACTTTTTTTAGCGATTTTTGTGTACTTTTCTGGTATCACTGTGTTGGATTACAGGTTAACTGTATTATATTGTTGTCTTCCAGAAATTTCTGTATTTTATTTTTGTATTCTTACTGCTTTATTATTATCACTGTCTGATTTCATTACAACAGCACCTTTGTAAGTTTTTCATTATTTTCATGGATGTTTTTCCTTTGTCTGTTTTTTTTCGTGTTTGCATGTTGTTTCAGTTTTCCTTTTATTAAATTCCTTATGTCTTCTGCAGCCAATTCATTTGCAATACCTGCATTGAAGTTACTGATTCATTCATTCTGTCAAACTATGTTTTCACTTTCTGTGATTAAGTTCTTTACTGTCTTTTGTGTAATGTGTGTGTTAATATAGTACTTTCATCCTTATTCCATTAAATTAATTTCTTGTTGGGAAAGGTGTATGTCACTAACATTAATTAGTCGTTTGTAGAATGTGTGGTTTATTTGAGTACTGTATTTTTTTTTCTTTCTTCATAAGTGTTCCTCTATTACCTTTGACTGTGTTTATGAGGTCATTAAATATTTCAGAGATTTTCATTTCATTTTTTAGTTTTAGATGAGTTTTAAATATTGATTTTTTGTTTCTTTGAATGTAGATATTTCATTTCTTCTTTTTGCCAGATAATTTCGGCTTTGCACTTGGCTTTTTGACCTGCAGGTGAGACACTGTTTCATGTTGTAACGAAACATGTGACGATTTATTCCCATATGCTTGCATTACAGATCCTCCCAATACCATTGTTGCATAACTATAGTTTTGAATATAATTAGTCTATTGTCATTTTCATTTCCAAAACTCTTTTTTTATTTAATTTTTCTTTCCTTTTGTTAACGTAACTAGCTGAAGTTATTTTCAGTTATTTAGTGTCACAGAAGTTTGTTTAAATGGCAAATATTAATTAGTTCATGCCAGAGGTGAATTGTTAGGTTTCAGATATTATGATAATTAGTATTTCTGATAATACTAAGTAAATTCTTTTCTTATAAAATTACATTAGGTATTATTATGTTCCACAAGTAATTTAAGGAGAGTTTTGACCTCATTAGTCTCTGTATAATTACCGTTAATTATGAAGGTATTGTTTAGAACCCTATTAAAATATTTTCGAATATGAAATACGATTAATCTAACGAAGACCTGTATATCAATTAACTCAGTATTATTTACGCTATCTTTCACTATAGCTAGTTGTACTTATTTATTAATTTTGCATTATAATTAATGTAATGTACATAATTAACAATATGCAATTTCCAGTTTGGAAGATATAAATAGAATGCTTTCACACCATGTAATTGAGTATTGTTTCATCTGTGATCTGAGATATAATCAAACCAGTTGGTCTTTGTTATGAAACACTATCCACACCAGTAGGGATTCTAATTCGAACAGTATGTTAAAAGTTATTCAATGTTAGGTGTGTAGAAAGTGTATCTACAGTGATTAATCCATATTTGTGCTACACTAGACAGCTCGAACGTTTCTATTCCACACACGAGCTGTGTAAATTTGTATTATTAACGTGTGGACTACTAGATTGCAGTAATAATAAATAATGGGACTTGTATGCTGGTCATAAATGAAGACGATTGGGCACTTATAATAAATCGTTAAATTGTCAATTAAGTGCAGTCGTACGTGTTACCTACATCATTTGTAGTATGTTAGTTTTTCCCTACGAAATTTCAGCCAACCGCTACTGAGAGAGCTGATCAACAAGAACAACAAGAATCAACGATCTACGACCTGGTAAGTTACAATGTATATAATTAGGTAAAACAATGTAATAAAGTCATATTCTGCCAGCAGGTAACTCTTCAACTGTTGAACAGTTACCTGCTGGCAGCACAACAGCCAGGACAGCCCAGCGAAGCCGAGTCCAGCACTGGCCACATGGGCTACATTTTGTTCCAAAGATGACCTACATCAGGTCGAAACCGGTCAATAAAAACTGTCTTTTATAATATTAATCATACCAAACAGATTGCAATTTATCTCCTTTGACAATGTTGTCTACATTAATGAATATCTGAGATCTGGCTCCACTCTCTGCAGTGTCGACGAGCTGCGTCTCAGCGCAGGTTATTTGGCACGTATAGCTCGCAAGGGCTCTCTGTGAATGAAAACCTACGACACATACCTAGCTTAGGACTCCCGAGTCTCACCAACAAGTGAATCAGGCGAGTGGTGCGACAAATCTAAATCAACTAACATTTCAAGAATGTATCAACCGAATTCTCTGTATAATTACCGTTAATTAATTATGAAGGTATTGTTGAGAACCTTATTAAAATATATTTCAATATGAAAAACGATTAATCTTACGAAAACAATTAACACAGTATTATTTACGCTACTTTTTACTATAGCTAGTTGTATGTAATTGTTTAATTTTCCATTATAATTAACAATATGCAATTTCCAGTTTGGAAGATATAAATAGAATGCTTTCACGCCATGTAATTGAGTATTGCTTCATCTGTGATCTGAGGTACAATCAAACCAGTTCCTCTTTGTTATGAGACACGATCTACACCAGTAGGGATTCTAATTCGAACAGTATGTTAAAATTTCTTCAATGTTAGGTGTGTAGATAGTGTATCTACAGTGATTAATCCATATTTGTGCCACACTACGCAGCTCGAACTTTTCTATTCCACACACGAGCTGTGTAAATTTGTATTATTAACGTGTGGACTGCTAGATTGCAGTAGTAATAATTAATGAGACTTTTATGCTGGCCATAAATGAATCGCTGATTGGAAAAAGGAAGAAAGTTCAATTTTAACGAAAATATGCTGAGATATACATTTTATTCCGCAGCTGTCCACTTATCGATTAATGGAATAGGGAAGAAACAACCAGCAATAATGCCGAAAGTACAGCTTGTGAAAGTTTTTAGTTGTTGGAATAGGGAGGAATGTCCGGATATTCTTCCGTTTTAGAATCACTGGTCTGAGCAGCACCGCCAGATGTGAGGCAAGGAGCGTTCCAACAATGTTACTAAATAGCATTTAAACACATTGTTTCAGTTTTACTGTCCCACATTATTCTCAGTGCGGTTACGTAAGTTTGCTGTCTGTAGCCTCACATTATAATGAGCGGAAGTGAAAGTGATAATGAGCAAGTACACCACAGAAAAAAAAGGTGTACGAAACTTCAGGTTTGGTTCTGCCAGCGAAACGGCCTGGTCCATCATGCAAGAAAGTTTTATTCATGCATCTTGTGTTATTTGTATACATTTCACTACAAAATATTTATCTGCTGTGTATAGCAGTGGTATACTGTACAATTTGTTTTATTGCAGTTGTTTCAAAATGTTTATTGCTACAATGAAGGGCAAGGTAATCGAGGTCCCAATGAAGTGTGTACTTTCCTCAGCGACTACATACATGAACAGCTATCCGAATCAGTGAATGAACTACATATGCGGTATCTAGCAATGACTGGCAAATTTCAAATAATTCATCATTATTATCCTGTATGAGGTAACTCCTTCCTCCCATGCTATAGGGATTTTGGTTTAATAAAGAGTGATAAAACAACAAATAATCTATTGTGTCAAACAGGATGTTGAAATGATAGCTAATTCAAGAAAAGCACTGAAAACGTTTGTTGAACATCAGGATATCATTGACATTAAAGAATGGTTTGCCATCGGGGGTTCGAGTCCGCCCTCGGACATGTGTGTGTGTGTGTGTTGTGCTTAGGTTAGTTTACCTTAGCTTAAATGGTTTGTAAGCTACGGACTGATAACCACATAGTTGAGTCCGATAGATTTACAAACATTTGAACACTTTTTGCTAAATTCCGGCATTTAACCTTGAAACATATAAATAGATTGTAAGTAATTACAGTTTATTCTACCGATACTCAGCTTTGCAAGATTTCGGTGCATGGGGGTTCTGCTCGCTGCAACATTATTCTCCTGGGGCGTTTTGGCAGAAATAAATACTCGCTATGTACAATTTTTCACTTCTTCTTCAATTTGAATCAAACGTCTTCTCCACCAAAACATAACAGTTTCAAAACATACACAATACAAAGCATCAGAAGTCAGAACTGTAGTACTTCCATTTCAAAACAACTGACATAGCTTCCAGTGCACTTCAGAAAAGCCAAAACTCGAACTCCTACACGCAAGGCGGTGAGGCAAATATATAACATCGGCAATAATGACGTTACATTATCCATTGTTCATAACAATTGAATATACTAATTTACAATTAACAAACACACAAAGAAAACATTTCATGTATACAAAAATAATCACAATATAAAATTAAAACAATATATACAATAATTTTAAATGACACATGTATTTTTAAGACGAAATTTCCGATCTTTCTGTTGACAACAAAGTGCGATGTTAAATAGCAATTAATTTGTAAATGAGTACATCATACATGTTCCTAACATATACTGAACTATCAAATATTCTGGCCATTCACAAAATATACTCAAAATCGCTTTTCAGTCAATATATACATTCAATATTGATAATTAATGTAATAGCCGAAATAACACAATTAGCTGGTCAACACAACTTGTTTATGAGCCTGACATATATACAATGCTATTAATTTTCATTTCTTTATGTTTTACAAAAGTTTTTACCCTTCGTCTGTCTATTTATTGAAATAATGTACAATGACAAAAGTATTGTTTATAGAACTGTCTGGAAACGTCTTATACAAATCTCTTAATTAATGAAATCTATTCACGTGTTTTAATCACAGTATCACCGAGACACTGTCATACACTGATTCCTAGGCTGGCTATTTCGTTTTTAACTAACCTCACACGAACTTTTATCACTATTGAACCACACGATTCCGGATCCGACGCAGGCGGTATCGTAGGATGACATTGAGATGAGAGGACCAGGCAGACGGTATCGTACGATAACATTGAGATGAGGGGGTCAGCAGTATCGTTACAACCGACATACATCAAAACCCAGGATAGGTCATTGTATGGAATAGGTAGATGGACTGCGTCACACTGCATATAGCCTGTTTAAGGGACGAAAAGTTCCTGATTATCCGAGAAATATGGCATACAGCAAAAAGATTCCTATTAATCACAAGAAGCTACAAGATCTTAATAAAGTAATAAAGTTCATTCCATCAGAGTATCATGAGTTTTATAACAACATTCTTCAATGGTCCACAAGAAATAATGATGTCCTGTCTGAAGTAGAAGATTAGTATTTACAGGAAACAAAGCTGTACAAGCTGCTGAAGAAAATTAAAAAGCGTTAAAAATAGATGATTAAAAATTTTAATACTACATCAAAATAAATCACTGGTTTTAATACGTTGTACTAAATTGACATCAGTATTGCCAGTTTGTAAGATAAATGACACTAAATAGCAGTTTAAACCTGTGTTACAGCAAGCTACTCTCAAGAGAATAGTTTATTGGAAAAAAGAAGAATGTCCACCAACTTCCAAAGGGGCTTGCTTCAAAAACATTTATCGAAGGCGTTCGAACGACTCGTCATTTAGTGCAGATAATTTAGTTCTACAAGTTTGTAATGGATCATAAAAGTGTCGGAACAATATTTTAGGAGTTAACAAGTTTTTCTTAGTTTTCTCAAAACAGTGGTGTGTGGACTTTCTTCCTTTTTCCAATCAGCGATTCAAATGAGGACGATTGGGCAGTCTTACTGTTACCTACATCATTTGTAGTAGGTTAGTTTTGCCACACGAAATTTCAACCAGCCGCTACTGAGAGCGCTGATCAACAAGAACAACAAGAATCAATTATCTACGACCCGATAATTTACAATGTATATAATTAGGTATAACAATGTAATAAAGTCATATTCTGCCAGCAGGTAACTGTTCAACTGTTGAACAGTTACCTGCTGGCACAGAACAGCCAGGACAACCCAGCGTAGCCGAGTCCAGCACTGGCCACATGGGCTACATTTTGTTCCGAAGATGACCTACATCAGGTCGAAACCGATCAATAAAAGCAGCTAATTTTTGCGATCGAGACTGTCTTTTGTTTAATTAATCATACCAAATAGATCACTGTTTCTCTCCTTTGACAATGTTGTCTAAATTAATGAATATCTGAGATATGTCTCCACATTTCAAGGATATGTCAACCGATTTCTCATCCACCAAGGAAAAATCCCAGACAATACAAGAGAACAAATACATTATCCTGAATGTTATGTGTGGCATTCAGAAAAGAATATCCCATCTGACTAGACTACCTGTAAAACCTTTATCTTCATAAGAAAAACAAAAATGAGGAAACCAAATATTTATTTCCAACGATTATATTAAACGTTCTCAGGGGCTTTTTATAACTTAATCCTCTACGAATATATGTATAGCTATACGTGATTTTCAAACAGAAAATTTTAATTTTATTGTTTAATTCATTTACCCTCTTCAAAATCAGATCAACTCCGTTCAGATAATGCCACTCATGTAGATATTAGCTTATTAAAACCAAAGCACAAGTGGCCTAATTTTACTGCCTTTCGCCAATACGGAATGTTCGTACTAAAGGTGAAAGATCTAATCCACTTATTGGAACTTACAACAATATATAAATAAAAAAATAAAAAAAAAGCGATCTCGTCTTTAAGACATGCGTCTTCACATGGACGTACGAGTGTGAACAATATAATGGACTACAGAACGAGGGTATAACTATTCTATTACGAATGTATTGTTGTTCTTCTGGTCTTCAGTCCGCAGACTGGTTTGATGCAGCTCTCCAGGCTATCCTGTCTAGTGCAAGTCTCTTCATCTGAGAACAAGTTAGGCAACCTTTTGAATCTGCTTACTGCATTCGTCCTTTGGTTTCCCTCCATGATTTTTACCCCACACACTTCCTTTTAATGCTAACTTGACAATTCCTTGGTGTCGGAGAATGTGAGGATATGCCAGAGACCACTTTTGTCCCCATTTCAGTTAAACACTTCCTCATTAGTTACGTGATCTACCCATCTAATTTTCATAATTCTTCTGTAACACCACATTTCAAAAGCTTCTATCATCTTTTTGTCTGAACTCTTTATCCTTCACTTTTCACGCCCATAATGTGCAACACTCCAGACAAATGCTTTCAGAAAGGACTTCCTAACATTTAAATTAATATTGGATGTTAACAAGTTTCGCTTCCTTAGAAACGCTTTTCTTCCCATAGTCATTCTGCATTTTATATCTTCTATACTTCGGTCAACAGAAGTTATTTTGTTACCCAAGCAACAAAACTCATCTACTACCTTCATTGTCTCATTACCTAAACTAATTTATTCAGCACTGCCTGATTTTCTAACATTACATACCAATACCCTAGTTATACTTCTGTTAATGTTCATCTTATATCTTTCTTTCAAGACACTGTATCAATGTACCATGGATCAGTAATTGCTATAATGAACCGGTATTTGAAACGACAGAAGATGATGCAGTTTTAAATCAAATATTACTGTTACTGTACGCATAATCTTACTTAAAGAGCCAGAGTTTCGTGCTTTACGTACGACTGATAAGTGTGATGCTTACAATATTGTGTACTGCCCTCCACATCATATTATGCCACTGATGACTGCCAAATAACAATACGTTTAATACTAGAAATGTACGCCCGAGGTGGTAGTTCAGCGTTGTGTTAGCCGAGGAACTCACACCTTAGTTTCCAACTATGACTGACGTAACTGCCCAGTACTCTACAAATTTCTATTTTAAATCTGAATAAGATTTTCTCGTGATTTTAGCCGCATTAGGAAGTTTGAATGCCACGAGCTTTTGGTCAACCTCTCCGTGCCAATTTAAAGCGACAAATGATTGCTGCATAGTCGTTGCCTTGCTGTTATACAGCCACTACTGGTTTGACGTCATTGGAACTAGCTTCCCAGTCGTAAATGGAAATGTGTCCGTTTCTGGATGGCGCCTGTGACCTCAATGGAGCTCACATCCTGGCCATATATGGTAATGTTTACGTCTCGTGTACGATGCGTCTGCTCCTGACTACTGGCTGTGTCGTCATTTTAGCTAGCTTCCTCGCCATGAATGCTAATGTTTACGTCCCGTTTGCGCTGATTTCGATTCAGCCTCGTGACGATCGTGTCCCAAGCGGAGTTACAAGCCAACATCTCTAATGTACGAAAACCAGATACCAGTTATCATAGTTGAAGGGCATGCAGAGGTTAGGAAGAGAGTAAGACAGGTTAGTAGCATTTCTCCAATGTTATTCAAGTTGGAAATTAGACAAGAAATAAAGGAAAGCAAGGAGAAATCTGGAGAAAGCATTAAAGTTCAGGGTGAAGAAATAAAACCAATGCGTTATGCCGGTGACATTGTAATTCTGTCAGAGACAGCAAAGGACTTGGAAGAGCAGTTGAATGATATGGACGGTGTGTTAAAAGGTGCATATAAGATTAATATTAACAAGAGAAAAACAAGGGTAATAGAGTGCAGTGTACGAAAATTAGGTGATGCTCAAGATATTAAATTAGGTTACGAAAAAATAAAGGTGGTGGATAATTTTATGACTTGGGCAGTAAAATAACACACGATGGTCGCAGTACATAGGATATAAAACGTAGAATGACAATGGGAAGAAAAGCGTTTATGAAAAAGGGATGTTTGTTAACATCGAATATTAATTTAAACGTAAGGAAGTCTTTTCTGAAGGCATTGGTATGGAGTGTTGCCTTGTATGGCAGTGAATCATGGACGATAAACAGTGGGGACAGGAAGAGGATAGAGAGTCTTGAAATGTGGTGTTACAGAAGAATACTGAAGACTAGGTGGGTGGATCGGGAAACTAATGAGAAGGTACGGAACAAAATTGGGGAGAAAAGGTTTTCTGGTATACCTTGACTTAAAGAAGGGATCGATTGATAGGACACATTCATCGACAACAAGGAATCGTGAACTTAGCATTGGAGGGAAATGTGTGGAATAAAAATCGCAGAGGGAGACCAGGAGATGAATTCAGTAAGCAGATTGAAATGGATGTAGGGCACCGTTCTTATGAGGAGATGAAGAGGCTAGCTGATGATAGAGCAAGGTGGAGACCTGCATCAAACCAGCCGGACTGAAGACCACAAAACAACAACAACTTTATGTGTGGTTTTTGTGGCATTATCCCAAAATACTTTCGCTTTTGAACTGCCATACGTTACGGTGAACGATGTTATAATAAATGATCTGCCGCGGTTGATTTTTCTGTGTAACGACATTGCCGAGGTGGGGTGGCTTGCGTGCCTCAACGATGCAGATAGCCGTGCCGTGGGTGAAACCACAGCGGAGGGGTATCTGTGGAGAGGCCAGACAAACGTGTGGTTCCTGAAGAGGAGCAGCAGCCTTTTCAGTAGTTACAGGGGCAACAGTCTGGATGATTGACTGAGCTGGCCTTGTAACATCAGCTAATGTGGCTTTGCCACACAGTTACTGCGAACGGCTGAAAGCAAGGGGAAACTTCAGCCGTTACTTTTCCCGGGGACATGCAGCTCTACTGTATGAAAATATGATGGCATCATCTAGGGTAAAATATTCCAGAGGTAAAATAGTCCCCCATTCGGATCTCCGGGCGGGGACTACTCAGGAGGATGTTGTCATCAGGAAAGACAGTACTGGAATTCTACGGATCGGAGCGTGGAATGTTAGATCCCTCAATCGGGTAGGAAAATTTAAAAAGGGATATGGATAGGTTGAAGTTAGATATAGTGGGGATTAGTGAAGTTCGGTGGCAGGATGAACAGGATTTCTGGTCAGGTGAAAACAGGATTATAAATACAAAAGCAGTTGGGGGTATCACAGGAGTAGGACTGATAATAAATAAGAAAATAGGAATGCGGGTAAACTACTATGAACAGCACAGTGATCGCATTATCATTGTCAAGATAGATACGAACCCAACACCGACAACAGTAGTACAGGTTTATATGCCAAATAGCTCTGCCGATGATGAGGAGATTGAAGAAATGTATGAGGAGTTAAAAGAAATTATTCAAACAATTAAGGGAGAGGGAAACTAAATTGTGCTGGGAGACTAGAATTCGGTAGTAGGAAAAGGAAGAAAAGGAAAAATAGTAGATGAATATGGACTGGGCAGAAGGAATGAAAGAGGAAGTCGCCTGGTAGAATTTTGCTCGGAGCATGATTTAGTCGTAACAAACACGTGGTTTAAGAATCACAAAAGAAGGTTGTATACATGGAAGATACCAGGAGACACTGGAGAGTATAAGATAGATTTTATAATGGTAAGACATAGATTCCAGAACCAGGTTTTAAACTGTAAGTCATACCCAGGGGCAGATATAGACTCTGACCATAACTTGTTGGTCATGAACTGTATGCTGAAACTGAAAAAAAAAAAACTGGTAGGAAAATAAGGAGATAGGATCTAGATAAATTGAAGGAACGTGAAGTTCTGGACAATTTCAGAGGAAGCTTTAGGAAACAATTGACAGAAACAGGGGGAAATAAAACAGTAGAAGATGAATGGATAGCATTGAGAGATGAAATAGTGAAGGCAGCAGAGGACAAAATAGGTAGAAAGGCAGTACCTACTAAAAAACCTTGGATATCACAGGAAGTACTAAATTTGTTTGATGAAAGAAGAAAATATAAAAATGCAGTAAATGAAACAGGCAAAATAGGGTACAGACGACTAAAAATGAGATTGACAGGAAGTGCAAAATGGCTAAGCAGGAGTGGCTAGAAGCCAAATGCAAATCTGTAGAAGAATGTATAAGATGGGGAAAAGTAGATCCTACCCACAGGAAAATAAAAGACACATTTGGGGACAAGAAAAACAACTCTACTAATATCAAGCACCCAGATGGAAAACCATCTCTCAGCAAAGAAGGGAAAGCTGAGAGGTGGAAAGAGTACATAGAGCAGCTCTACAAAGGAAATTGACTTACAGATGATGTTGTAGGAAGGGAAGAGGAAGTAGATCAAGATGAAATAGGAGATACTATACTGAGAGATGAATTTCACAGAGCCCTGATAGACCTAGGTCGTAACAAGGCTCCAGAAGTAGATGACATACCCTCAGAGCTACTAAAGTCTCTGGGAGCGCCAGGCATGCCAAAACTATTTGAACTAGTGTGTAAGATGTATGACACTGGCGAAATACCCTCAGACATTAAGAAAAATATAATAATCCTCATTCCAAAGAAATCAGGTACAGACATTTGTAAAAATTACAGAACCATCAGTTTAATAAGTCAAGCTTGCAAAATGTTAACACGAATTATCTACAAGTGAATGGAAAAGCTGGTAGAAGCTGACCTCGGGGAAGATCAATTTGGATTCAGGAGGAACGTAGGAACCCGGGAGGAAATACTCACTTTACGTCTTATCTTAGAAGATAGATTAAGGAAAGGCAAACCTACATTTTTAGCTTTTGTAGATTTGGAGAAAGCGTTTGACAATGTTGACTGGAATACACTCTTTCAAATTCTGAAGTCAGCAGAGGTAAAATACAGAGAAAGGAGAGTTATTTACAACTTGTACAAAAGTCAGACCGCAGTTATTAGACTCGAAGGGCATGAAAGGGAAGCATTAGTTTGGAAGGGAGTAAGACAGGGCTGTAGCCTTTCTCCGATGCTATTCAATTTGTACATCGAGCAGGCGGTGAAAGAAAGCAAGGAAAAATTTGGAATAGGGATTAAAGTTCAGGGTTAAGAAATAAAAACTTTGCGTTTTGCTGACGACATTGTAATTCTGTCGGAGACAGCAAGGGACCTGGAAGAGCAGCTGAATGGAATGGACATTGTGTTGAAGAGAGCCTATAAAATGAACATTAACAAGAGAAAAACAAAGATAATGGAATGCAGTCTTAGAGAATCAGGCGATACTGAAAGAATTAGATTAGGCAACGAAATAATAAATTTGGTAGATGAGTTTTGTTACTTGGGGAATAAAATAACATGCGATGGTCGCAGTACAGAGGATATAAAATGCAGAATTTCAATGGGAAGAAAAGCATTTTTGAAAAAGAGAAATTTGCTAACATCGAATATTAATTTAAATGTAAGGAAATCTTTTCTGAAGGCATTTGTGTGGAGTGTTGCCTTGTACGGGAGTGAAACATGGACGATAAACAGTGTGGACAGGAAAAGAATAGAGGCTTTTGAAATGTGGTGTTACAGAAGAATGCTGAAGATTAGGTGGGTAAATCGCATAACTAATGAAGAGGTACTGAACAGAATTGGTGATAAAAGGAATTTTTGGCATACCCTGACTAAAAGAAGGGATCGCTTGGTAGGACACATTCTTAGACAATGGGGAATCGTAAATTTAGCATTGGAGGGAAGTGTGTGGGGTAAAAATCGCAGAGGGAGACCAAGAGACGCGTATAGTACGCAGATTCAAGTGGATGTGGGTTGCCGTTCTTATGAGGAGATGAAAAGGCTTGCTCAGGATAGGGTAGGGTGTAGAGCTGCATCAAACCAGTCTCTGGACTGAAGACCATAACAACAAACAACAACGTACCTTTCCTCATAAACTATTCTAGCATTAAAGCTGGAACTTAATAGTATATTTCTACATTACAGGCTATTAAAACATGTCCAACAGATTCTTGTTTAAGGACATGCTTACTTTCATATTAATTTTTCAGTTTCATGTTTACTTAGTTTGCTCTACTTTCCTCATGCAGGAAAGAAGAACTAATCCCAGGCACAAGATAAAGAGTAAGTGCTGCACATAATTGTTCAGTAAGTAAATTGTAAGATCTGTGCCCAATTTCAGAACATTAGCTTTTATAGTACCTAAGAAAAGGTACATTATATCTCATAAACAGGGTTACAGCATTCTAGACGTACTTTGCATTCACCAGCGTTCCATACATAAACACATAAGAAAAAGGACTGTTGTGGCTTATCACTTCTCAGACAATCAGATCTCATTCCACACTAATGAGTCTGAGACAAAAGAACTCTACGAGACAGCGCTTGTCAGGTGTATGTCGTACACGCCAGAATGGTCACTTGCGTGAAGGCTATAATCTGCTTTTACCACTGAAGACAAAGACCACCAATCCATTTTCTACAGTCAGGCCAAAACACGATGATCCATGGCTCCGCCTACTAGGCTGGGAGACCGCCCCAGTCAGAGAAACGGAATGCAACTTGGTTGCCAAATAGTTAGCTGCCGGGCTGTTTAGCTAACGCTTATTGTTATCTCACAGAGCTGCACAGAACTGAATAGCGCAGCTGGACGCGCACATGCTCAGAGAGCCGTTCGTGTTTTCCTTACTCCAATGGTCTGCTGGCGCAGCTGGCGCTCAAACTCGATTGGCTCAAGCAACAGGGATCATCGTCTTTCGGCTCTACTATAAAGGAGCCTCAGGCAGCACCGGTCGAGCCGTGCATGTCGAAGCTGTGGACTCAGTAGAAGATGGTTCCCGTACTCCCACTACTAGTAACCGGTTGGCAGCCGTTTGTGTTGACACTTCTGCGACTCACAAGCCTTCCGCGTGATCTGCCAATAGTGACCTTACAATACGAAGATCTTGGGGGACGTCCGTTCTATGTGGAGATCAGAAAACACACCCAAGGTTGTCAAAAAGTTCACGTGACCATGGCAACCGGCAACTTTGCATAGTTGATACGGGACGTCCTAAAGATGCTGCAATTCTCCAATGATACCAGTTCGCCACTCTGAAGGCCGCAGTTTCACTCCTCTCAAACCCCTTAAAATGGCTGAAGTAAACACAAGACTGTCTCCCTGGCCTGACGCTGATGGCTTTACACGTTGATAACACACAGCGGGATCTGACTGTAAACATTACGTATTAAATGATGAACACAGATGGCTCTTTGGCAACTACGTCACTTCACTATAAGCTGGCGGATGACGTTCAAACCATTATCAGTATGTCTACTATCTCTTGAGTCGCAACTGCTTCACTGAAACGGAATCTACATCGTCTTTTCAGATGTACAATTTTTGTCCGGCAGTGTACGTCTCTTTAATATCTTAGGAAAATGGTCTTCTGTCTACAACTCATTTAATGTTATAGTACAAGTAATCGTAAGTTGGAACTTGTTTAGGTCCAAATTAAATATTTTCATTGTCCATGAAGAATGTAGCTGATTAGTACAATGGGAAATTTAATAGTGTTTTGTACTGTGAAAAGTCCAGGACTTCCATGTCCTGCACACCGGAACACCAGCGGTCCTAGGGAAGATGCCTACCTGCGGATAGGCCAGAATTCAGCCCACATCACGACCACATGACAACCGTCAACGCCGTCCAGTATGAAGATGATGCGAGCCAGCAATGAGGGTGGGGACCGAGAACCACCACTTCAGACGTGTGAATCTCTCATTCACACGTTCCACTGTACTTCCGTACGGTTCCACAACGGACGACGCGGCAGAAGGGTAGTCT
The DNA here is from genome assembly GCA_026315105.1 of Locusta migratoria. Taxonomy (NCBI): domain Eukaryota; kingdom Metazoa; phylum Arthropoda; class Insecta; order Orthoptera; family Acrididae; genus Locusta; species Locusta migratoria. The sequence goes on along the minus strand of CM048747.1, from coordinate 540,684,016 downwards.
GCCTCCGCACGCCGAGCTAGTGCGGGTGCAGCTGCATTGTCAGCGCACAGTATGTCGGGAGGCTGCTGACGCCATCGACCCGGTCACCGGGAGTACGCACCAATGTGTACCTCCTCAAATTAAGGTTTTACTGAAAAGTATTCTTTCATTACGCCAACGACGGGACCTGTACCACCCCTCTCTCTTCCTGCAAGGCATACCGTGGCGGTTAGGACTCTGACCCCCCGACAATAATGCAATAGCTGAAGCAATAGTTTTCTAATGATGATCATATTGACGACAAAAGTTGAAATTGTGATGAGGAACTGGATGATAACGGTGAGGAAGATCACGTTCAGAATTTGAAATTCTGTCCACCAAAGAGAAGTACTTCACAGATTATGAACATCGTTGGTTTGGAAGTGATTTGATGTGAATCTTTCAGCATAATTGTTGTTACAATAGTGATATGTATTTCTGAATTATAATAAATGGAAACTTTCATTAAATGTTTTATATGCTTCTTGCATATTCCAGCTTATAAAGTCACTCTGTATAATTTCAATGAAGTTATATATTGTCCTTCTGTCTTCACTTTCGTTTACAGGAACACATCGCAACAAACTTTACCGCAGCAGGAAAATCTGAATAAATGTAAGACAACCATTAGTAGCAGTAAACCAGTAATGTTGCTGCTGCTACTGTTCTCACGATCTAGGATTGCTGTTTCTGCAAAATAAAATTTTAATTTACTTACATAATATTTCTTATAAATGAATAATGTACAGATTTATGTGTTTGCGTGTTTTGAAGGTTGAAGATGTTGCAAGCGCAATATGACTATTGATTTCGTTAATAGGGATAAGAAGTAATGTACATATATCTGATATTCACTAAGTGGAGAAATATCTGTATAAAATATAGTTCCCTTTCATTAGACATCATGCCTCATAAACAGAGTGACTAGTTTTTGATCATCTTCAAACGTTTCGTCAGGAGTCAATGAGCAAAGTTACAATCATTCATAAAATGTTTTACAGGTTAACTTTGTATGAAGTGCAGCATAGTTTTAAAAGTATGTTAAACTAAAGAGATCCTCTTTCAGTGAAGCAAATATTTTGATTGTTACTTTAAGAAAATGTTATTGATACTGGATACATTTTGTCCACAGAATGTTATTGATACCAATGCAGATCTCAATACATGGAGAGCTAAATATTTGCTTAAATCATAAAGAGTGTCTTTTTGCAACACATGATATGATAAAATTGTTGAAGGTCAAGTAGATTGTATATGAAATTCATACTTTTTCACTGTACATGAAAGCACAAAAATGTAAAAACATGTAATTTATAGTTTTAGGTAGAGTTCATGTAAGAATGAATAGTAAAATAGAAGTATATCACCTGCTTTGAAATGTAATATTATTTTTTTAACTTATTTTATGTCAGAGAAGTTTCTGTTTGAATTTGTTGCATTCTATCATGCCCTGTAAAATTTTATAAATCTGAAGATAAATTTAGTGGTAACCTGACTTTACAGTATTTGACATAAACAAAGACTTTTAAAATGTACATATTATGTAAGAGAGTAGTATTGCAAAACAATCGTTATTGGTGTATGAAATCAGAGCTATAAATGGAGAGACAGACAGAGAGAGAGAGATAGAGACCTCAAACTTTTTCAGAAGACAGTGAACTATTTGACATAAACAATGAGTATGAAAACGAGTACAACATACAGTAATAAAATATATAGATGAAGCTGCAATGTTTGTGTGTGTATGTTTGTAGGTAAAGACTTTCGATAATTTTTTGATAAGTAATGGAATGGAATCATCTTCACTTTGATTTAAGAGTTAGCTTCATTTCACAGAACGTTTTTTCCTGTTTTCTTTCAGTGCCATGTTGCATTCTTAAGGTCTCAGATTCGTTGGAATGGAAGCTAAAATCTTTTCTGCCAATCCATGGTTTTTTTATTTTAAAATTTTCCATATTATGGCATCTTGATTGCGTCAGGTGTTATAGTTTATGCTTCCGCATGTTACCACTAGAAGATAGAACATCAAGTGCAAGGACACTGATGATATCCCAGAAAATACACTTGCCAGGTCATGAAACAACAACATCTAGATCTGAGCCCAAGGGCTCTGGCATGTGCCTAAAGCCCCGCTGCATTCATACTCTGACATTCGTTTATATAATTCGAAATAAAAGGCTTTATTCATTTTGTTACCATCATACAATAAATGCATCGTCAGCATAAAAAATGTGTACCAGTTATGGTATTTGTGGATTTTAGATGTAATTTAATTAACATTTACACACTGATATTCAACACTTCTTAATTTGTTATGAATAAAGATATTTCGATTCTTAACTCTCTTCGTTATAAACTACTCCTAATAAACTTGAAGGAATGAATCCTTAATATTAGCAACTATGTACTTCGTTCCTCAACTTGTCTTTTGAGCATTTAACCATAGCTGCCATTGAAGTTAGACTGTCTTTTGCTTTATTAAGTTACTGTGGGGCGTGTCATATGTAGTGTGCCCCAAATTCTTAGAGTGAGAGAGAAACATGATATATTCTGGTAAATAACTGTCGACGACCTCACCGTACATTTAGTAATTGGCAATCAACTAATGGCATATCGGCTAATTGAGTAGAAAATTATAAGCCTTTTTGCGAAACCTACAGCTGCAGGCAGTAAGTTAACGATTCAGTATGAGAATGAGCGCAGTGAAGTCGAAGATCAGTGTTTATATCACGTTAATAGTAATTATTATTTGCTATATGGTTCGATGTTTGCTTTATTTTTAAAATATTGGAAATATGAATATATATTGAGAGAGTGTAGAGGATATGAAAAGCAGGACTGAAAATGTATTGAGGAATGTGATACTCATTTGGAAAAAATTTCAAGGTAAAGTAAGTATAATTATATAAATAATAAGAATATGAATAATATTGTGGTAAATAATGAAGCAGTGTTTGGGATACGACAATAGATTATTTGGAAAAAGAATTTACTTTTGAAAGTCAGTGTGTCTGTAATGAATCTTATCGACATTTGTTTAATTTGAATGTTGAAGAAGAAACGAGGGAAAGTGAAATAGGTTAATATGTTAGCGGAAGAACCAGTGGTTGGTGAGTCACGCTGAGACAGTAAATTATATTGTCCTCAAGTCTAAAATGAACTACAAGAAGTAGATGTGGAAATCTGAATGTTGCCACTTCCGTACTCTAGTGAGTGGTGGTAATTCCCTGCTGAAAGAAATGATTTTTGTTTCAGTTTGCACCAAAAGCGACTTTTTAGAAGGGGACGAACTCTGTAACTTTATACTAAATATTTTAGAAGTGGATGGTGACTTTGAAGTAGCCATAAAAAGTACCAGATCCAACTGTAAGGAATTAGTCCTGTTATTTTACTGCTGACTTTTACATAATTTTCTTGAAACACGTAACTGTAGTTCTGCATTTGCATCCACTGAGGCCACGGGCGCCCTTAACTGGCGGGGAATATTTAGTGGGAGGAGCCATTTTTGTCCTGAGAGACAAAGAAGAAAGGATGGACTACAGGATGTACAGAGTTTCCCAACGGAGCTCCGCGGCTGTCACTCTATGTTACACTAGGAAGTGTCAGTTCCCAGCGCTGCTCGCGTGTTTAAAAGTTCTCTTGTTGTCTCATTATTCACTCTCTATTAATCATCTTCCATTCTGCTCCCTGTACGTTCCAATTTCGTTATCGTTCAGCTCAATCCCTATGACCTTATGTTCCGTGCCTTCTCCAGTAACATCATTTCCCAGGTTTATTCAGTGGAATAGTGGGGAACTGTCAGTGAAATATGTTGCAAATCGAGTTGTTAGTCAGGACCTAATGAAGTAAAACCTAGTGAGTGGTGGGACGTATTTTTGTGACTTTCAATTTTTAACGTCATACCTTCTGAACTATATGTCGTAATATGCCAGTAGGATACGTGTATCCTATCAGCGATATGACTCGCGACAATAATTTCTAGCGGAGAAGTAATAAATTGTAATGCCATGTTAGTACCGTCGAACACCGATAAAGTATTAATGGATAATCGATAAACTTCTTTACTTTCGGTACCTGGTTGATTCTTCCTTATGAAAGGTACTTTTTGTTTTGTTTTAACACCCAAAGTAGTTTCGGCACTTATTGCGTCGTCTTCCTAGGCTTCTGAGTGTTTATTTTCTATAATAACATGTTACATATTTCGGTCATACAATCGTTTGGACAAGTTGTTTTGTTTGACAACTTTGTTAGATGTTTTAGGCCTAATTTATTCCAGGTACATTGTGTCATTAGCAGGATTTGCATATGCATTAATTGTGGAACGACAAGTTTTCACAACCTGTCATCTGTAAACAAAATATGTTTTTATTTACGAACACTGACTGATTTATTGAAGGCCTACATTAGCCTGGAAATTATATGGAAAACTATTTCTATGTGACTGTTTTGGCTTGTGTACATTTAAGCTGTGGTGTTGCAGCTTGTTTGTTTGTGGCGACTTCTTATGTTTTATGATCTTCACTTGTGCCTTTATGGTGTTGCATCTGTTTGCGTGGCGTGTCTGTGATGTGGCGCGCGATTTTTGAATGGTTTTGATACTGGCAGTGTTCTGAGTGTGTATAGTTGTATACGTTTTGTTGTGTGTCTGTGTTAAACAGAGAGAGGAGAGAGAGAGAGAGAGAGAGGGAGAGGGGGAGAGAGAGAGAGAATACTGTATGTGTGTGTGTGGGGTGGGGGGCTGTCAGCTCTGATGTGGTGGTGGGATTTATTTGTATACTTCTTTTATGGTCTCAAGGAGTACTTTGTATCACAGTGATGTATACTCATTTAGTACTTTCTTGCCTTGGCCTATCACTTTTTAAATGTGATAATTTTCTTCTATTGTTATTTTTGGAATAAACTGTTGCTGGTTTTGAGGATTTGTAGGTCAGTTTCTACGTTTGTTGTGTTGTGATTATTAAATTTTCAGCGAATATTGTGTGACAGCTGCTACTTTTTGTGTTGTTTCTTAAGTATGTTGCACACTCTATGTGTGATTTTGTTGTTGTAATTAATGATGTGCCATTTGCTCCTTACTGTGTGTTGGTTTGTTGTGTGCATCTCTGTGTGTGGGATTTTCTTGGCTGTGTGTAACCTGTTTTTGTAATTTTCTGTGTGTTCTGTCCACTGTTTTGTGTCATACCCATTTTCTTGTGCAATTTGTTTAATTGTGTCCAGTTATTCTGTGTAGTCTTGTTTGCTCATTGGTGTTCTGAGTAATCGGTGTAGTTGGGTATTAAAACAAAAAAAGTGTCTTGCATAAGGCGGAAACAACCCGAAATCTTATACTGCAAACACGGAAGATACAAGAGCTGCACCATCATAAGATGATCATGCTTTACTTTCATCGTTTCGTTGGTGTTGTCAGAAAGTAACTTTCCTGAACGTTTGAAATTTTGTCTACGGACTGTTGGTAACGGCAAAGTCGTCTCAATCTCAAATAGTTTCATGGGGATGGAGAATTTTTGTGACAAACTGGCTCTGACGATATATCTGCTTGACTATTTGTTGTAGATCAGTTATACCGCCATACCGATAGTTTCCTTACGTAAAAGAACAATTCTGCCGAATACGCTCGGAATAGCTCCATACGTTTAGGAGCAGATCGAAAGATGTGGCAGTTTTTCGTGAATTTCTTTGTTTGCACCGTCATGTCTTCGGAACTATGTGTCGCAGGTAGTCCTTAGCCCCACAGCAATTCGTTTGTGATGCTAAGGATATGTGTACAACGTTCCTTAGCTTAGGAGAAGTTGTGAAACATAAACACACGTTCGTACATTTTTATTATACCGTGCGCAGTATTAGGCTAACAGGTATGCTCGAAAACGCCACGTGGGGCGTCACTGCAGGGCTTAGGGGACAAATTTTTGGATAGCCTTTGGCCTAGTCACCATTTGTATAGCTATGAGATTAATTGGCCTATCGATTTTATTTTCAATGTACTTTACAAATTATTTGACGCATAAAATTACGTGAGATATTGCAACATAAAAACCACACAGTGTACAGTGTGATGTATAAAATTAAAGGGAAACATCGAATTATAATAATAATTGCGCCACTTAATTCTCAAGTTATAACCAGGTTCAAAACGATAAAAGTATCTAACTTTGCGGTTTAAGTATGAACCGAGCATGGAATGAAGACACGTACTGTCCTTCTTTATCGATATGTAGTTAAAGACATTATTAAATATGAAAAGAAACTCTGTTTCGTAAATCGTGACTAAACCACCGACTGAAGAACCAATACTTTATGCACCTTGGAAATTATTCAGGCTTCAAATGTAATCGAAATCGGTTCGGTGGTTTGAAATTGTTGATGTCTTGTGTAACGATTATATTCATTATTCTACCTATCTACCTATCTCTTTGGCCCTTCTCTCGTACATGCGGGGTCCGCACTGTGTAAAACGCGGATTTGGCATGTGTTAATATTTACAGGGTGGCCGGATGCCATTACTGCGGCTACCCCATGCCCCCCTCCTCCCCCCCTCCCCCAGGAAAAACGTGTACCCCAAATGTCTGAGTATGGTGTTTTATTTCCCTCTGTTTCTGTCAATTGTTGCCTAAAGCTGCCTCTGAAATTCTCAAGAACTTCATGATCCTTCAATTGCCTCAGGTCCCATCTCCTAATTTTCCTACCTTTTTGCAGTATTTTCAGTTTCAGCCTACAGTTCATTACCAACAAGATATGGTCAGAGACTATATCTGCCCCTGGAAGTGTCTCACAGTTTAAAACCTGGTTCCGAAATCTATGTCTTGCCATTAAAAATTCTATCTGGTAAGTTCCAGTGTCACCTGGTCCCTTCCACGCGCACAACCTTCTTTCATGATTCCTAAACGAAGTTTTTGTTATGATTAAATAATGTTCCGTGAAAAATTCTAGAAGGCGGCTTCCTCTTTCAATCATTTTGCCCAGATCATATTGACCTAGTATATTTTCTTCCCTTCCTTTTCCTACAACCGAATTCCAGTCTCCCATCACAATTAAGTTTCCCTCTCCCTTAATTGTCTGAATAATTTCCTTTACCTACTCAACACAGTTCTTTGATCTCCCCATCATCGGCAGAGCTAGTTGACAGATAAACTCTGCTATTATTGTCGATGTTGGCTTGCTATCTATCTCGTCTACGATAATGCAATCTCTGCGTTATTCATAGTAATTTACCCGTGTTCCTATTTTCATATTCATTATCAGAAAAACTCTTGTAATACCTCCAACTGATTTTGTATTTATAATCCTGTACTCACCTGACCAGAAATCCTGTTCCTCTTTCCAAGGAAATTCGCTTATCCCCACTATATCTAACTTCAACCTATACATTTGATTTTTAAATTTTATTTCTTCCCTACCATATTAAGGGATGTAACACATCATGCTCCGATGTGTAGAATGTCAGTGTTGTCTTTCCTGATGATCATATCGTCCTGAGTAGTTCCCACCTAAAGATCCAAATGGGGAACTATTTTGCCTCAAGAATATTTTACCCATGAGGATGCCAACATCATATATTCTCATTATGACACATAAATTGATGGGCTTTGTTATCAGTTCACCATAAGATGAGGTATTATATAAATTGATTGTGGGACAATTTAGGTAAACAATGCTCTTTCTTATATTTAGTTTTCAACATGTTTTCGGACTTATTATTTATTCAATTTTAGACATCTTTTTTTGCATACATGCCGTCTTCCAGACAGAACTAGATATTCTCAATTCTAACCAGTGTCAGATCACTAGTAAAACAGGTCATATGTAGTAAGCAGAACCAACTCTTTAAAGTATAATTATTTTGCATGTAACAACCTAAATATTACAATATAGTGCAACGTCACATTAAGGTTTTGAAAGCCTAGTGTCTGTAACATTTGTGTGTTTCAGCTAAAAATTATACCAGTGTAAATTGGTTTGGATTTTCCGCCGTATGCAAGACACCTGATTTTTTAATTGTTCCCAAACATGTTTCAGCACATTTTGTGCTATCATCAGTGGGATGATTTATTTTGTCCTGAAATTATGTTTACTGTACAATAGTCTTTACATTTACTTCTAGGTTCATTCGTTATTAAATTTTTTACTTAGGTTATCTGACTATATAAACTATTTCAGTTTAGTTAATATTAGGCCTAGATATATGAGTATCACATTTCTTACATACCTTTTTTTACATTAGGCTACATAAAACTCCTTAAGAAGCCTACTTATTCGTTGTTTTTTTGGTACAAACTTGTCATCTGCAAACATATCAAACAGTTAACGATTTCTTGCTTTCTATTTTTCGGTCCGAGAAAAACGCGTTATTTCTGTATATTACTTACGATTCTTTTCCTTTACTGTTGTAATTTGCTTGTTGCTGTTGGTTTGAATATGTATGTCACTCGTTTTCCACGTTTTTCGTGCTATGCATTACGCCAGTGGTAATATTTGGCGTATGAATACAGCTGGAAGCTGTTCATTTGTTCTTTTGGTGTTTTGTTTTTGAAGAAGTTGCGTGCGAAATACGAGTGTTTACTGTTTGTGTCGTGTTATATTCGTCTGTTGATGGGGAATGTTGGAGTGAAACCAGTATTGTGGATGTGTGTACTTTTTGTTTGCATTTCGTATGTGCATATACACCTGGCTGTGTGTATGTGTGTGTGTGTGTGTGTGTGTGTGTTTGTTGGTATTTTCGTTTTAATTTTTGTTTCTGAGGCGGATGTGATGTGTGTTAGTGGAGTGTTTATGTGGGTTTTTGTGTGTGTCTGACAGGGATTAGGGATAGGAGTGAGTGATCAGAGTACTTTTATGAAGACTATTTGTACATCTCCTCTATTGTGCTAAATAGTGTTTTGTTGCAGAGTGAAGTGTATTCATTGAGTACAGTTTTTCCTTGTGCTATTGCGTTTTGTATGTGGTAGTTTTCCTCTATTGTCAATCTATGGTATAAACTATTGCTGGTCTTAAGAACGTTTAGGTCTTTCTCTATGTTTGTGGGGTGGTGATTTTCTGATATTAGATGGTCTGCAAAGGTTGAGTGAGAACTGAAAAGGAAAAGAATCGTAAGTAATATACAGAAATAACGCGTTTTTCTCGGACCGAAATATAGAAAGCAAGAAATCGTTAACTGTTTGTTATGTTTGCAGATGTCAAGTTTGTACCAAAAAAACAACGAATAAGTAGGCTTCTTAAGGAGTTTTATGTAGCCTAATGTAAAAAAAGGTATGTAAGAAATGTGATACTCATATATCTAGGCCTAATATTAACTAAACTGAAATAGTTTATATAGTCAGATAACCTAAGTAAAAATTTAATAACGAATGAACCTAGAAGTAAATGTAAAGACTATTATACAGTAAACATAATTTCAGGACAAAATAAATCATCCCACTGATGATAGCACAAAATGTGGTGAAACATGTTTGGGAACAATTAAAAAATCAGGTGTCTTGCATACGGCGGAAAATCCAAACCAATTTATCCAAGCAAGCACGGAAGAAAGAGGAACAGCAGCAACAAAAAGATGATTATACCAGTGTTATTTTTCCATGATGCATATCGCGATTTCAATTAACACAGATCGTCGGAAATAGTTCATTAAAAATCTCACACACTCACCTTAGCAAAACTGATTTATCTTTTCATATTATGTTAATGTAGAAAATGAAGTGTGAAAGAATACGCTTTCTGTTCGTGTTGTACTTCTTATGCATGCCAACAGAATTTTGAATTTCCAGTTTGATATCGCTCTTTTTCTAAATTCTTAAGTTATTTTAGGAGTACTTTTAACCGATGTATAAGTCTATTGTTGCTGAAACCTAGATTTGAGATTATTGGTAATACACTGAGTCACGAATAAAATAGCTTTCGACACTGTGTGAGGGGCTTAATACAATTTATTGTTCATTAAAGCAACTCATATCACATAGTACCTTAATCGACTGCAAATAATTATTTTTCAAAACGCCTTAATATATATAAATAATTCCTTACCTTTACAAAGAAATAATTTGTAACTTATTGCGACCTATAATTGCATTAAATAGCAAGGATAGGAACTGAATGTACATTTTAAGTAGTTACATGGAATTCTGTTTACAAAAGTTTTCAACATTTCTTCGATATATCTTGAAACATAGCAAGGCAAGAAATACCTACAAAAACATTCGACAAATTTCGACATATAAAAGCAATAGATAGACGTTTTTAAGTCCTAAAATCCGCATTTATTATTTTCGATCGAAGACGTAACTTTTTCTTTAATGAGGAAAAAACCGTGGTGCCAAATTCATATTTAAAAAATATGTAATTGCCAAGATCGCATATCCAGACCCTTATTTCGTTTGACCAGTTTTGGCAGATCTTGCTGCCATCATCAGAACTTTTGAAACGTGGTTGCCCAACTATTATGCATACTTTTGTCTGTAGGTCGTATTGTGGGTTTTTCAGTTAGATAAAAAAAAAAAAAAAAAAAAAAACCCAGATGATAAAATGTACACAGTAATGCCCCCACTATATCTCTCCCTATAGACATGCGTCTTCTTGGCGTGTTATTGTCATGTCTCATAACATGTTATGTGATATTACCACCACTTATTCTACAACTTTCGTTGATGCTTGAAGAAAGTTTCAGATCTATACCTTTATCAGTATTTTTTATATCAAATAACTAAATATAACTTTTAATTCACATTCTTAGGCCAGATCCATTGTTAATACCTAATGAGGTCTATATATTCCTGTAGGAGTAATTACACACGATGCAATTAAAATATTGAAATATATTTTAATAGTGTAAGATTTAATATGAGCGTTATTGTAACAAACGTTTCGCCCTGTCCTTTTAATATATGGTTGCGTATGTGTTTCAGATGCTGTCGATTGAAGGAAGAAGTCCCCCACTGCCAGCTGCTACAACGCAACTTTTGTTGGATATCAAGCCATTCCTGTATATATGTCGGTTACTTGGTTTGATGCCATTCTCAGTTGATGTGGCATGTACCAGAATGAAGAAAACTAGGAAAGAGTTCTTGATTGGTGTGGTTGTCGCAAGTCTACATATCATTTCAAGTTGTATACTAATCTATCATCACGTCGATTCCATACCAAGACATTCTGCAATACAAATTCTTGTTTTTATATGTGTCATTACATTTGTATGTTTGTCAGTCATCGCTGTCATTCATGGTACTTTATACAGCGGAGACGAATGTGAACAAATGCTACGGCTAATATTGGTGTGTGATAGTAATCTAACTTCTCATATTACACCGGTTCCTAGATCGTATGCAAAGTTTCTAAAACTGGAGCAGTTTCCTTTGTTGTTTCTTCTCATTGTAGATGGCATTATCGCGATTGTAGCATCACCCAGTATATGGTACACTATGATGCATCTTACCTGCATTAAAGACGCAGCCATTATTTACACAACAATTCTAAGATTTGCTAATCTGCAGTTTCTCCTAAAACAAAGGTTGAATTGTATTAACTTCTTCATCTCTACCTTGAGCAGTGATATCCATTTCTGTTCACAAAGTTTACGTAACGAAATGATCTGCCAACAAACTGTGTGCACTTCGTATGAGATTCGTTCCATCAGACGAGCCTACCAAGCGCTCTGCAACCTGGCCTCAACAGTCAATTACACGCACGAAAAGTTCCTGCTTCTCTTTCTGATCGACACGTTTCTAGGTACAGTAACTATGGTGTGTTTCCTTATTACAATGGAAAATGTATTTAGCGTGCAAGGATATTTTGTACCACTACTTTCTGTATCGATCGTTATGCAGGTAGTCTCCGTAACAGTGCTACTAGTACCCGCCCACTGTGTGACGTCAGAGGCGCGGCGTACCACACGCCTGATGTCTCGTTTACTGCAGAAGTACGGCGCTGCCAGTCGGGGGGTCCAGCGAGAGCTAAGACTGCTGTGGCACCAGACGACAGCAATAAGACCTACTGCCACCCTCCTAAATTTCCTCAGCCTCCACCTGGGCCTCTTTGTTGTGTACTTCTCCATAGTTGTCACCTACTCCACTGTGCTGTTGTCTTTCAAGTAGAGCTGCTCATTATTTTGTACTTCTGAGTGACATCGTACAGCGGCCGGACACAGGATACATATTCTTCTTGATACTTGTTTGGCCAAGTGGACACAGGTTCCCGCTAGATCACGAAAGTTAAGTACTGTTGGGCTTGCATGCATAACCATCCGCGTGTGCCGATATTGGCAAGCGAGGTGTCCTCAGCACTTGTGAAGCCAACTGAGGACCTACTTGATTCAGAAGCAGTGGCTTCTGTCGTGAAAACTGACATAACGGCTGGGAGTGCGTGGCGCTGTTCACTTGCGCCTCCGTACAGCAACTGTTGACGATCTTGGGCGGAGGATGAGATGACAAGCGGTCAGTACGCAGTGAGCCACTCGAGGCCTGTCGCATGTAGTTTAGATACGTTAGCATCAGCCTTTCCTCTCCATCTTAAATCTGAAGTTGTGTTTCATCTCTAATTACATTGCAAAGCAGACGATAATAAACTCTAATCCTCCTTCATTAATTTTATTGTTGTGGATGAGACAGAAGTGAACACAGTTATAGATTTTAGGACTCTGAAAGGAACTGAACAGCAGAGTCATCAGTGCCCACAGTAATAGGACAGAGTTATGCGCGATATAGAATTGGCAGTAATATTGCGCACACAGTGTATGGAAGGGCACGACGGAGAGTGGGAATTAATGGACAATGAATGCAGAATACCAACTGGAGACAGAAGAATGGGACACTCCACATCAGTAATAATAATGGGATTCAATGTTCCAGCATCCACAGTGTCAAGCATCACATACCAGTACGGTAGAGTAGTGGCTTTAGCGAAGTAATATCGGTGCTACGAACCAAGCAATAACCACGTAAATCAATGTGAGACGTTCTAATAATGTATCCGTTAGTTATGTGGAGTACTGTCGTTAGACATTTGGTATAAAATTTGTTACTAATAAGCTATTGCAATGGAAGGTCAACCGGAAAGTGCAGCGTGACATGACCTGCATTGCACTGTGCGAAAATATGGTGTCTCAGTAATGGTCCTGGCCGGTTTTTCATGGAACAAACTTGGTTATCCGGTGCTACTAAACTGATCACTGACTAAAAGTGAATATGTTCGGCTGCGTGGAGACGACTTGCACGCCTTCAACGATTTAATGTTCCCAAAAGGCCTAGAAATTTTCATGGATGGCTATAGTCCATGTCACGTAGGAAGGCGGCCCAGTTTCCAGCTGTTCTATGCATCCCCCCTCCCCCCCAATTGCCGAAGTGGCAACCAATAATATTTATTCTCCAGGCGTGTAGCTGGCCTCGAGGAACGGCAATTATTGGCGCTCGGCCATAGCTCCTTCCCCCCAAGCTCCCCCCTATCACTCCGCCTCTATGTGCGGAAGGGTATTCCAACATGACGTTACCTATATGTTCCATGACACCTTACCAGAAATATTCGTGATTTGTTTCAAGAGTATTGTGGACCGTTTGAGTAAATGATTTCGTGTCCCATATGGCCTGAGCAGAATCCCACCGAACAATTGTGGAACATAAAATCTGGAAATGGCAACAAATTCATAATTATGGAAGTCTATAGAGGCAGCAAACCCTTATTAATGCCAAGTACAGTTACAAAACTTCTCCGAGAAAAAGAATATCCTACAGTATATTAGGACTGGGCGCTAATGAGCTCGATGCCGTGCATCCTGACAGTATACCCAGCACCACCAGTGTATTAGGAGATATCTGATGGCTTTTGTACCTTCCTTCTGTTCAAAGCAGCATTTAATTCAAGAATCTTATAGAACTATTGCTGTCCTAGATCTAATTACAAACCACATCGCATTTATAGCATTCTAAGAATTATTTGTAACTTATGATGCTAGCAGAAAGTCACTATGTATGTAATCATATGAACACAAAGATAGTGTTAAATACAGCTGACGTCTGAGGAGGTTGATACAGTCTGCGACGAGCTCAGCGCTATTGCTTCCCAAAAATATAAAGATCGTCGTGGTAATGGATACGTTTTACGCTTGTATACCTGCAACATACTTGCATGAATTACAAAAACGCGAACTGAGGCAACGTCATTACCAAAGTGCATCCAAACAACACCAGCTGATGTTGAGGTTTCCTTCGCTGCCGAAGACCAAACCCCAGGCGACGCCAATAATAACACACGAGGCAACATAATTGCATTGACACATTGAATGACACACAAATCACCCAAATAGTAAATATCTTTTTTCATACTTCTGTCATAGAGAAAGTTTGCACAGGAAGTCTTCCTCTAGATCATCACACTGACGACAAAGCGCTCCTCCAGGACATTAACAACTCATTATTAGAGCTCCGTCTCGCATGACACGTACCTGGTCGAAATGAAGGTCAATTTGGATAAACTTCACGTAGAATTCGGTTGTCACCAGACCTTCAAGAACTATCTTCACGTAAAAGTCCTGGTCGTAAATTCTATGGACAATAGTGTTACCTAACACAAACCGTTCAGAACAAACAGTTCAGAAATTTGATTCATGAAAGTAATACATCGACTGTTCAGGCTACAAATGAATAAATCTAATTTAAAAGTGAAGAAATGTGATTTTTCTAATAACTATCGTCGCCTTTTCTCTAAAATAGTCTGCGTTTCGATGCCTGAAAGTTGACGAAACCAACGAGTTTGTGTGACTATTTCAGTTGTGTGTTTAATGGCTGTATCCGACAGCACATTTCTGTCATTAGAGAGTAGACGGAAAATAAAGAAAACAGAGAGCACACAAATCTGCTGTGTATATATTCATAATGCCTTGTGATTGGCAATTGGATATGTATCCCACACTTATTGCGTCCCTTATCTCTCACTCCCATCTATCTACACTCCCCAAGTTCCCCTGGTTTTCGATATGCACCCCCCCCCTCCCACCGAAACAGGGGAAAGTAACACTGTAGCTGTGAGAGACCAAGTAGTGAGGGCTGCAGAGGATCATACTGGTAGGAGAACATAGTCTAAGAGAAATCCTTCGGTAACACAGGATACTGAAATTCACTGATGAGACTACAATTTATAGAAACGCAGTAACTGAAGCTGGGGAATTCGAGTAGAGGTGGTTAAAAATGAAGTTGAATGTGCAGAGTGGCTAAACAGAAGCGGCTACAGGATAAATGCAAGACTGCAGAATAATTTATAAGTAGGTGATAAATAGATACCACCTATACGAAAACAAAAGCGACGGTTATTTGTACAGAATACTTCAATTTACTTTGTGTTTCCTCAAATGCCCTTTGCTTCAGAGTGCACTTACGTTTAGGTATTATTTCATCTTTCCATTGGTAAGACAGTTCATGTTTGATTTTAGACTCTTTTTCCTTGTGTGTTTTTCATAAATCACTGCTTCCGCTTGTTAGTGCTGTGCTTCTAACTAGTGCGTAATACACTAGCTGGACACAGCCATGTCTCTTCTGAAAGTTACAACCATCTGTTAGGCGCTACACTTCGTTGTACTTTTACAGATACAGTATTCTTAATGGTCCTCTTACATTTTCCGCAGTCGTGGTGTCTGCTTTGATTACACCATTTTCATCCAGTGTGTGTAAATTCAATGTTATTGCTCTACCATAACTTGCACTGTACAAGCTATAAGCATCACACTCTCTGAAACAAACTACGAATGCCATACACATAAATGTCGAAGGGTGACAATCATGAGTAACACATGAAAAGGACTCCCTCTGCAAGCAATCTGACTTAATGTAAGACATGCACTTCCGTTTGGTGTCAATGAGAAACAAACTCCAACTGAACTATAATTTGCAAAGAAGCCTTTCCGTTCGCGACATATCAGACTACGAGGAACAGCTCCCCATGCTATCGAAAGCAAGAAAATAAAAGTTTATTAGACTCTAAAATTCCATGATCACCAATTGTGGACCTCTTTAGTTCTCTGAGAAGAACCTGTTGCTAAGCGGCCTTCTTCAATTCGTATAACAACACTGAACAAACATTCTTCCAGTTGCGTACAGAAAGAAATATAGTATCTTTATTTCAATCAATAATTTTTTTTACAGAAAATATGATGATTGCGCATAACACCTCCACTTGAGCAATTATATGACAAACACATACCACAGTAGTGGCTTGCAACTATAACTCTTTCCGTAGCTTCTTTCTACGCTTACTTCTTTTTAAAAGTGTGTATCGCACCTCTTGAATCATATACAAGTATGCAGTCGTGCGTAATCATTGGTGGTGTATGTTTCTCGGAGAACACATATCAGCTAACAAATAACCGTTGGAGTGTATACGTTTTCTGCCCTGTCGAAACATGACGCTTTCCTACAAACATGTCGATTCTATCATGTCGAGCGTAAACATTGGTTTTCTACATCACCATGCTCCTACGTTGCTTTAACTTCTTTCACGATCTCCGAGTGCAATTTTTTGTAGGCGCTATTTCTCGACGTCTATCTTATCGATACGAAACTAATTCTTCGGTATCTTCTCCTATGTTTTCTACCTCTTAAAGTGTTTCTAATACTTATTTGTCCATATTACAGCACATCTTCCGATATTCACACGATTCTTTGTTACAAATGCCTATTAATTGTATAAGAGTAGTTTGAATTATAGGGCTGCAGTAGAACAGAGAAAGATTTTATTTATTTACTTTGGTGTTATTAGCGTACAACGGGGAAACTGGTGGAGCTGCCATTATGGGGAAACAGCGCAAGAATGAGTGATGTGTGGACTTTTTAGCAGTCGATGTACGAGTAGTTAGGTAATGGATGAGTTGTTTATAGACTGACTTTCCATTTACGTGACTTGTCAGATTACTGAGAACTAGCACCACACAGCGTCTTTTACTGCTAATATGGAAAGTTATACTTGAACTTTATTTCTGTAGATGCCGACGCTGATGAATAATTACATTACTCTATGTATGAAACCGTATTGATGTAAATAACAGTACGCTATCCTTAATTATATGGATGCTATTTCTTAACATCGTTATCAATTTTTAACTGTATTTCACAAACTTTGCTAGACAATACTCAGAATTTGGTCGAAGTCTGTTGCTACAGGTGCATCTAAGCGTGGTAAAATATACAGATAGAAATATATTACAGGCATTTTATATGTACTTCCTTATACACGATCTTGTAGTACAGATTGCAGAAAAATTATCGAAGAGTTACGCTAATGAAGTTGAAACGTAAATTGTAACCAGAGTCATCCTCAGGGATTTGTTCTATAACTCTGCAGTCTAACACAGAGCACTATATAGATATTTCGGTACATCCAGTTATTCATTAAAAGGAAGGAAGCCGAAACTACACATTCGAAGTTCTCCAACTTCAACCACTCTGACGAAGTCTGCACTTCTCAAGACGAAAGTATTACTTATAAATTCAGTAAAATTTCTGTTGTTCATTTCTAAAAAAAGTCGGATAAACCAAGGCTCACTTCTCAATACGAAAGTATTACTTATTAATTCAGTAAAATTTCTGTTGTTAATTCCTAAAAAATCGGATAAACCAAAGTTCAATTTATGTCTGGGCTAAAAATGTAAAATTTCCGGAAATCTCAAACTGATCTGCAAATCTAATTCAACGAATAAATATATTTTTCTTTCGAACTGTACAAAACAAAACAACTTCATCGATAAAATATCTAATATATTAATTCGAAACAATTTGATCAGATCTTCTTGTGACTTATTTTGCAATATGAATGTAATTTTAAATATTTCGTATCATGACTAAATATTAAGTGACGTGTTACAAATGTTTTATTGATTGACATGTATAAGGGGCAGATAGTATAACAACTTAACTAGTCTGTTTAGTTTACTTTTCAGAAGATGGCTAAGAAACTAAACCGGTAAAGTTATAACTGCAATGAACAACTGATGGTTGAAAATATTCATTCCTTAAAATATATTGCGCCTGTTACCCCTCACCTGAGAAAAATTCGCTTACAATCTTGACTGTACCTCAGGCGTAGGTGATATTAATATAAAAAAATTTCGTATTACAGGGACAGAACTAGGCTAAACATATCATAGTTAGTGGTTATAAAGCGAAAAACTGGTTAAGATTTCTTAGGTATTCCGTGAAATAACATTACTCATATTTGCAAAATGAGTAGATAGTAAAAGCGACTATCTAGAATGCATGAGGCCTGGGTTCGAATCGTGGTCGTGGCAAAAAGTTTGTTTCATTGCCTATAATCATTACACTAAATAACACTTCATTCCAAAAGACATCCAGCACTACTAAAGAAAGAGGGACAAGAATCTCAAGATGTTTGAACGAGTCGTGGAACGTAGAAGATCTTGGTTCGGTTTCGCTACAATATTTTCTGTGTGTTCTTTCCAGTTTAAATTGTTCGTGATTATTACTCCTAGTTATTTAGTTGAATTAACGACATGTAGTTTTGACAGATTTATCGTGTAAATGAAGTTGAACGGGCTTCTTTTAGTGGTAATATTGACGACTTCACACTTATTATTATTAAGGGTCAATTTCCATTTATTGCACTATGCAGGTATCTAAATTATTTCACAGTTTATTTTGATTTTCCGGTGACTTTACGTGACAGAATCATCCGCGAACAACCAAAGAGAGCTACTCAGATAGTCTCCTGAAGTTCGAGTTAAATTTCCAGTATCTGTAAAAAACTGACAGTCATGAGGATTTTTGTCCGTTTAAATTTGGCATGTTTTTTCCTTTGCTTCTGAGAGAGAGATCTAATCTGTTTTATGTACCATGGCGTGTCAGACCCCACTTTTGTTAATTCATTTGATATAAATCTATCAATAGTAATCAATATTATTTCTTTGAATGTAAGCCACATCTCATCAACACCAACATTACTAGTTCTCTCTCAGGAAAGAGTTTATCAAATTTTTATCTGCTACTTTGAAAATACGTCTTTTTCGTTTATTTTTGGTAGACTTGGGAATTCCGTTATTCATATTTGCTACAACAACTCTGTCTTCACTAATGCCTGTGTCTGTTTTGATACTCTTCATTAGCTCCAGATCATTTGTTGCTAAGAGGTCAAGTATATTTTCACAATCATTTACTATTCTAGTGGGTTCATGAACTAATTGTTCCAGATAATCTTCGGAGAATGCGTTCATTTCAGTACGATTTCGTTGTTTTATGCTTGCCTCCGGTTTTAAACATGTATTTTCACCAATATATCGAGGGTGAGCTAAAGTTGCCACCAATTAAAATTGTATGCTTGGGGAACGTGTTTGAAATTAGGTCCAAGCTTTCTTTGAACATTTCTGCAATCGGATCATCTGAGTAAAATGATCCAATTATTAATTTGTCGCTGTTGTCAGGGATAACCTGTACCGATACTAACTCACAGGGGCTATCTATGTCAATTACGATAAACCGATTGTGACAGCCACAAATACGCCAAAATCTGTTTTATTCAATCTATCCTTTCTGAACACAATTTGCCCGATATTAATAATTTCAGCTCGACTTCTGTCGGACTTCAGCCAGCTTTCGGTACCTATGAAGATTTGAGATTCAGTACTTTCTATTAGCGCTTGGATCTCAGGTACTTTCGCAACACAGCTACGACGATTTACAGTTGTTATACCAATGATTTTTAGATCTCTGATCGTCCTATCTTTAAGCCGTACCCTTTGAGTCTGAAAACCTTCCTGTGAGTTACCAAGGCCCTATAACCAGTCGATAAAAATCATACATCTGTTGTCATATTGAACGACATAAAGGTGTGAAGCGACCCGTCAGTCATGCATAGTGTGACTACTTGTGTAGACAGTGAACTTAATCTTAACTTTAAGGTCAAGTGCGTAAAGTTTCATCAACATTAGTTCAAAAGTCATCCCGTACTTTCGTTTTCACGTTCCTCAAACCGTATGACATAATTTATCCTGGGCAATGTGTTCAAAATAATGCAATTTTCCTAGCGCGGAGATTGGAATATTAGAAAATTGGAAGTTGTATAATAATGGAAAGTCCCGGTTGGAATTAATATCATAGTAAGGACAGTTTACAACTCACCGCTAAGACGTGGCGACGAGCTGCGACAGGCACTTACAAGTTCAGGCAAGTACACAAGACCGCGTACACACACACACACACACACAAACGAACGCACGCACGCACACACACACACGCATGTGCGTGTGCGCATGTGTGTGTGTTTGTGTGTGTGTATTTGCAGTGTGCACGCATTTTGTTTATTCTATTTGGTTTTATTTTATTTTATTTCATTTGGTTTGTTTTATTTTATTTTTATCCCCTCACCCGCCTCCCCACCCCATTCCTAAGCTGCATCTCGTTATTCCCATCTAACCCATCCCCACCACCGTGACGTAATCTTACTATACCCTCTCCCCTCCCCTCCCGTTCCCGATTTACTCGCCGCAGAGCGTGATTCGAAGTGCGGAAGCCGGAGGTGATGGTTGTTTCCTGAAGAAGGCCATGGTCGATAGCTGAATGTGTTGTATGTGTGTGTCTTTTTGTATGTGCCTGTCGCAGCTCGTCACCACATCTTTGCGTTGAGTTGTAAACTGTCCTTACTATATTAAAAGAGGAAGTTAATTGTTTTCGGCTAGAGTAAGCGGTCAGTACATTGCAAAATAAAAAATTTTGCTTCATTGGATTGCTCATGATGCATCTCATTGCTTATTACGTCGTATCTCCTGAACTATGTGGACCTTACGCCTGCAGCAACGGTTACCTTGCCGCAGCAGATGACGGTGTGCACTGGGAAGTCGTGCTAGGGTGCGCGCGGCAGTTCGCAGTTGGGGTTTCGAATCGTCTTCGAGCATGGGTGTTAGAGTTTTCCTTAGGTTAGTTTACCTTACTTACACTCCTGGCCATTAAAATTGCTGCACCACGAAGATGACGAGCTACAGACACGAAATTTAAGGAATGTTTGTATAGTCTATGGGACTTAACTACGGGGTCATCAGTCCCTAAACTTACAAACTACTTATGAACTACTTACGAACTAGGACGGCACAAATATCCATGACCGAGGGGGGATTCGAACCCCCGACCGTAGTGGCCGTGCAGACCATGACTGAAGCGCCTCAGTCCCCGCGGCCACCGCGGCCGGCGAAATTTAACCGATAGGAAGAAGATGTTGTGATATACAAATGATTAACTTTTAAGAGCATTGACACAAGGTTCACGTGCTGACATGAGGAAAGTTTCCAACCGATTTCTCACACACAAACAGCAGTTGGCCGGCGTTGTCTGGTGAAACGTTCTTGAGATGCTTTGTGTAAGGAGGAGAAATGCGTACCATCACGTTTCGGACTTTGATAAAGGTCGGAAATTGCTGCTCTCGTTGGTCGCGACTGTTAGCAGAATATAGAATCGGTGGGTTCAGGAGGGCAATAAGGAAGGCCGCGATGGATCAGGAGCAGTCGAGATGACAGGCATCTTATCAGCATGGCTGTAAGGGATCGTGCAGCCACGTCCTCATCCCTGAGTCAGCAGATGGGGACGTTTGCAAGACAACAACCATCTGCACGAACAGTTCGACTACATTTGCATCAGCATGTACTATCAGCTCGGAGACCATGGCTGCGATTACCCGTGAAGCTGCATCACAGACAGGAGCGCCTGTGATGGCGTACGCAACGATGAACCTGGGTGCACGAATGGCAAAACGTCATATTTTCGGATGAATCCAGGTTCTGTTTATAGCATCATGACGGTCGAATCCCTGTTTGGAGACATCGCGGTGGACGCACATTGGAAGCATGTATTCGTCATGGCCATACTGGCGTATCACCCGGCGTGATGGTATTATACATTGAGATATTATACTTGTATAATTTCAGTGTATAATTTATTTGAAAAGTGGAAGACTAACAATTTAATCTCCTATTAAATTTTCCTGTTAAAACTAAATTTACATTTATATTCTCCCTAAATTGCACTGCCAAATCTCCCTCCTGGTCATCAAATACGTTGCCCATTGTGTGCACATACACCTGCTGTGACGATATGTCTATGTTCTTGTAATGCCAATATCTAGATCTCTTCACGCTCTGCATGCTCGGTGGGTCCATTTCCTCCTTTAAGTCGTTATCTGTTGCCCTAATTATTACTTCTCCTTTCACTGTTTTATACTCGTGATCGCGGACTCAGTGTTTGTTCATGATCTGTGTAAGAAACCTCCACCCAGCATGGGACGCAGTGAGTGAGGAGTTAGTGACACTTGCGGGGAGTGACAATTGCGGGGAAAGGGAATATGTAGACACTTGCGGGGAGGCCCGGACGCTGCAGGTAGTGAACAGGGTGTTCCATAAGTAGGGATACACCACCCGTACTCCACGCCCTCCAGCCGCTACCTGTGCATTATTCAGGGAAAGGCCAAGCGAGCGAGGTGGAGCAGTAGCTGCCAATTTCGCTTCATTTTTCCTAGAAGTCTTGCAACTTGTATCTCCCTGTTGGTTTATGCCAAGTTCGGAGTAAAAATGGTTCTATATGACGGTGATAGAAAATAGAATTTATCTTTAGCATTTTTCGGTGTGTGACATTCCCTTACCCTTTCCGTATTTCATACATTTCTTAGATGTATTTGTAATTCGAATACAGTTAAATCGTTTTGGGGTCTACGAATAAACGCTTCAAGTATGTAAAATACTCATTGACTTATTATTAACGTTTTTTAATTGACGGTTTAAGGTTGCGTCTCCTATTAAAAAGCATAGTACTTATTTTTAAAGAGATGGAAGTTGCGTGGTAGTGGGCTTAACTAAATAGCGGTCAATTACATCAACGTATCTGTGCAGGATGCCTAATACATTTATTGCTTGCGCAGGTGTCTTGATACGCTTAGTGTTCTGAATAATATGCTTTTAGGAGGTATGACTGTGGAAAATCATCTTCTTGTAGTAGCAGAGAATGGCTTAAATACTCTCCAAACATTATGACTATTAAAATACCTTTATGTTTTCAGGAGGAACACTCAACGAATTAATATGTAGTTAGAACAAGTTACTATATTGCTCTTCAGCAAGTGTCACTCCCCGCAAGTGTTCCAACCCCGTGAGTGAGAGCTGTTGGAAGGGAAAGTAATTCAAAGCGAGTAGGAACACCTACTATCTTGATTCTAGGAACCAAAATAAATTCCCTTGGTAGTCACTGCCAGAAAACCACTAAAAAAACGAGGCAGGACACTCTCGTTCGTCCATTCCACTCTGAAATAAGAAGCAACGAGTAGGCGGGATGCTTTCATTGTACGTTTAGAATTCTTCATGGTGAGTTCCAAAGGGATTTCTTTCCAACTTATAACACACGGTAGACTACTAGGTAAACTAATGAAATTTGTGAATCGGCAACTCAGGACTTTTAAAAACGGTGGGTGGGAGTTAATTTATAGGGTGATTGAGCATGGTAGAAGGAACAATTATTATTATTTAAACAGTTGGTGATTTGTAAGCGGTAACAAATCTGACTTATTTAAAATAATAGACAGGAGGTGACATTTAACAGATTTAGTTTCCTGATAGACTTCAGCAGAACTCGTCCATTTAATTTCGAGGACTGTTCAGAAAGTAAGGAACGTTTCCGCCTGACGCCGCGAGGAGCGCCCCGATCGAGTATAATTTGGTATGTGCGTGCTAGGTAGGTCAGTCGGCATCTAGCCGTAACAACAGGCACGTCACTGTGCTACTGATTTTGTCGATTTTCGAATTTGAAACATGCGATCCAATCGAACATCCCCTCAGGTATTAGGTCCGGTCACTGATACGGTTTTTGTTGGCAAAAAAAAAAACTGAAACCTGTAATAATTTACCGTGAAATTTGATAAGTGTTTGGAAATGCATGAATGTTCTGCCAGAAAAAGGTGCATTCGTTTTAAAAGTGGCCGAACCAACGTTCATGATGAAGAGAACAGTATGTGTCCGAACATTGTGACTGACAATCTTGTCGCTAATCTTGATGAAACGATTCAAGAAACCTGTCGCTTCACGATAACGGAGCCTTTGGTTTTATTCCACAATTTTCACGGACATTTGATTACATCGCGGAACCCCAGACGGGTGTGACTCACTGGCTGAAGTAGCAGGTGGCAGAACTTTTCGACAAAGGAGTTTCTATGCTTGTCCACCGCTATGATACGTGCCGCAGTTTGTTTGGTGACTATGTGGGAAAGTTGTATTATTATCGCTCTTTCAGATGTATATAATAAAATGTTCATCTTAAACTTAGTTTTTTTTTAAATGCCAAAACTTTCCTTACTTTCTGAATAGCCGTCGT
Organism: Locusta migratoria; assembly: GCA_026315105.1. NCBI lineage: Eukaryota > Metazoa > Arthropoda > Insecta > Orthoptera > Acrididae > Locusta > Locusta migratoria. The sequence goes on along the minus strand of CM048747.1, from coordinate 540,659,681 downwards.
ACATAATCCCCCTTTTCGAAAAGGCATGCCTTTGCTGCATCAATATGACTACCGTACTGTAAGAAATATGAGAAACATAAATGACATTTTTTGGATTTTCGAATTTGTGAGTTATAAGAAATTATTATCGTTGGAATTCTGTCAGAACCTGTTGTGTCAAACAGAATTTTCATCAACACGAATACTGGAAGATCAGTGCTGCTAGCGACAAATATCCTGAATTAATGGTTAAGGGCAGACGTAGGCCAAAATGCATACAGACATTTACAATTTGATATCTCCTACACTGTTATAGTTACAAATTTAAAACTTGGCAGTATTGTGTAGTATATAATGCACAATATTCTGTGTAGTTCTTGTTTGATAATGTTTTAGGAATATCATTTTATAGGTATTTGAACTTTTAATTACTGATATATAACGTACTTTTCTTCATAAACTATTCTAGCATTAAAGCTGGAATTTTACAGTATATTTCTGCATTACAGGCTATTAAAAGGCGTGCAACAGATTTTTGTTAAATGACATGCTTACTTTCATACTAATTTTTCAGTTTCATGTTTACTTAGTTTGCTCTACTTTCCTCATGCAGGAAAGAAGAACTAATCCCAGGCACAAGATAAAGAGTAAGTTCTGCACATAATTGTTCAGTAAGTAAATTTTAAGAACTGTGCCAAATTTCAGAAGATTAGCTTTACTAGTTCCTGAGAAAAGGTACATTATATCTCATAAAAGTCACTTTAAAAGGAAACACACTTAAAGTTTTTATTTTAATTTTAACAATATTAAAGTACGCTTACACACTAATGCGGTCCACATCCATAATCTTCATTCTCTTCCTTGTCTTCTTGAAGTATTCTCTTTCCCAGTCTCCTTTGTCTAACCATATTTTGGATATTTTCCTCTGCTCTGTCAAGCCGCAATTCACCGACGCTTCGGAATATCTTCAGTGTGAATGCACCTGGATGGAAGCCTAATCGCCGGCCGCGGTGGCCGAGGGGACTGAGGCGCTCCAGTCACGGTCTGCACGGCCACTACGGGGTATTTGTGCCGTCCTCAGGGTTACCTAATTCATAAGTAGTTTGTAAGCTTAGGAACTGATTACCCCGTAGTTAAGTCCCATAAGTTCTACAAACATGTAGCTATCTTCGCAACATTTGAGGACACAAACGTTTTGGGACAACATATCCATATGAGGTGATTGTAGCTCTCACTTGTATTTAGTGTTTTCTCATGCACACATATCTTCAAAAGCTGACTTTTGGCTAGATATCTGAAAGCTGGCTTTATAACATTAAAAACAGCAAGTGGCAAACCATACTTTTTGTGGTGTCACACAAGTCTGAAGTGCGCGCCACGTACTTTCGCGACGCGCCGCCATGCAAGCACGGCGCGGCGTTCTTACGTCAGTCACGAGCGCCCTCTGCTGCAACCCCGCTCGTGGTCACCACTGAACTGTATCGGTCACTTGTCAGTAGGATAGGCACTAGAACAGTCTCTCATCAATAAGCTGGCTTCTACCTAGTTAAACTACATCTACATACATACTCCGCAATTCACCGTAAGGTGCGTGGCGGAGGGTACACTGTACCACTACTAGGTATTTCCTTTCCTATTCCACTCCCAAATAGAACGAGGAAAAAAAGAGTGCCTATATGCCTCCGTACGAGCCCTAATTTCTCTTATCTTGTCTTTGTGATCACCACGCGAAATGTAAGTAGGCGGCAGCTCCAAATGATGTATCAGCATTACACTAGGCTGCAGTAATTAAACTTGTAGAAGTTAAGTATTACAATCTACATCTTGTACTAATCTAGCTTAGTGTTTCTAGTTTCTGTTGTCCCACTGGCTGGTCACCTCCGTACCTGCACACGCGTGCATCCTATTTCCCTGTATCGTTCTCTCTCCACTCGGCAACCGACACCCAGGACACCCGGCAGCAACGAGACACAAAACTTATGGGTGTACGGCTTCCCATTGGCTTTTACCTGAAGATATTTGCACCGTGATATGTCACAGAAGGGGTGTTGAGGAGTCTCATTGTGGAAATTTAGTAGAAGAATATTGGCCACTCTATTTGCTGCATTGATTTCAGTCTGCGTATATTGTTCCTAAGGCCTTTCCCATGCGTGTAGTTTGAATTTCTGTGCTTGTCGCCGCGGCGGAGCGGCCGAGCTCATTGAGGTGCTATGTTACGATGAGCGAAGCCGTTTACCGTCAGGAGTTCGAATCCCCCATCGGGTATGGATATTTGTGTCGTCTTTAGTGTAAGATAGTCCATGAATAGTTTGTAAGTTTAGGGACTGATGACCCCACAGTAAAGTCCCATAACCTTTACAAACATTTGAACAATTTTTTTCTTTGCTTGTCAATCTGTTAACACGTCCCATTGCCTTTCCATCTTCTAATTTTCTGTCCTACATTTCTTTGCTCAGTCTGGTATAATCTTTATCACAGTGTTCTAGAAACGTCTCCTTTTCGTTTCGATAGTATGACCGAAAAATTAACACGAAAATATTTCTAAGGATATTTCCATGACGAAACTTTGAGATGTCATTCTCAAAACATTAACCTAATAAATTATCCAATAAAATAAAATTTGGATTTTTTCACTGTGTCTGTTCTTAACAATGATTAATGACATCTGACCTTATGGAAGCTCTCAAGAATGTAGTTGTCAACGAGTTAATCCAGATAAATACCGCATATGTTAGGGAAAACGTTTAGCAGTGTCGAGACTAAAGGCGGTTACGTATAAAGGCTTTGACTAGTAACCGCGTGTCTACAGCTCTAGTTCCAAACGTGTCTCCAGCGCTTATGTACTCTAATGTCTCAATGTTTAAAGTCAGAACTTGTTCCTTGAGTAATAATTATATATCGACAACGTCAAGATAGCGAGTGGTTAATAGATTTCCATTTCATTTTACAAACGTTAAAAATTTGGTATATCAGTGTGTCAAATGCCTTAGTTGCACGAACCAGGCAATTATTAACTGGTAATGTTTAAGAATCAAGGCACTCTTATGATTGGTGTTGTTATAATTATTGATGACCTGTGAGCCGAATATTGTGGACACCTACTTCATGTCACTGTAAGCCCTCCCAGACAATAGCAGCGCCACATGACAAGAGATGGGTGCCATCAGACAGAAGCAGAGTGCACAGAGTGTCAATAAGGGGCTGTCCGTGAGAAGAGTGGGGCACGCGCACCAAGTATTTTAGCTTCTGTGAAATCCGGCTGTGGTGCCACCAGCATTTCCGGTACTGCATTTCTTGTTGGCTGTTAGTGGAGTTCTGTGAAGGGTGTCTTTGACAAGTGACGTTCGAACGCCGAGAGATTGAGCAGCCACCCCTTATGACTGGTGGCACATGTCACACACTGTGTATGCAGGTAAACTAGGGCAGACGGTGAACTATGGCGGACCTTGTATCAGACATTACTGATGGCTGCAGTGCAATCGTGCCCCAAACTCTAGAACTCATCCACTTTCATATGTTAACGCCCAGACGTCGGCAGCTGCGAGCTGCAACTCAGGGGGGTAAGTTATCATCGTCACTGGGCGTTGAAGCAGTAGCAGCGTATTGAGTGGTCTCATGAATTCCAATAGCTTCTTCATCGTGGCCATCAGAATATCCCAATGCATCTTCTACAGGGGAACAGCTCCTATCTGTGAGATGGATACAAATTGACGGGCAAACTTCAAGTGAATACCCATGGGAGCAGTGCAAGACAGCATAATGGCCAAGTATTGTAGTGTTTTTTGGGAAGGCATTTTGCAGAAAGATGATGCACCTGGTCAGAATTCATCGTTTCCCGGTATATACGTAAATAGGGTGAGTCATGTAGGCAGCTGTGGTACTTCTGTACCTATGACCCTTTGCTTCCATGACATGATGTATCGCTGCGGATACCTGTGCCGAAGGTAGACATGCTAGCTGTTAAACAGGTGGTGACAATGTTCTGTGTGGTCAGTCAGTGGACACCCCGCCCTGTCACCCATAAAACTTTGTAACTTAGTGAGGCGTGACCCTTTATTAATTGGCAGAATCTTCCGTGAGACGAGGCTCTAGTTTCCTTACAAACGACAGTGCAGTTTCTCTAAAAGCAGAGTTTAAACAATTAACACATATGTTAGCATTCTATTGAAGATGTTATACATGTGGTGGTAAAACTTTGTCACGACATTGATTATCTGACAGCAAAGTGAGAGCGACTTATCCACTCACTTACGACGGTCGATAACCGAGTAATTAGATAATGGAAAACTCATTTATCTGATAATGTCCCATAACATGTGTTGCCAGAGCAGAGAGAACACGCACTATAGGCTTTTGTTATTGCTGTTGAAGAAGAGCACCTGTAAAATATCTTTCTCTTGCCGTACGTCAGTGATGAGTAGACGTTTCAATAACCGGCGTGTTGAAGCCTAATAGGGTAAGTGAAATCTCACTTAATTCTATGATTCAATTTTCATTATGTAATTTCTTTTACCCAGTTGCAAATTATTCTGATTTTCGGAGGATTATTATTATTACGTCATTACCGATTCCATTCAACTTTCATATTTTTTCATATTTGATTTGTTTCTTTTATATGAGACTATATACGATGCCATACACGGTGTGGCAAATAAAACTGTCTCAGCTGAAGGGATATCCTTGTACAAGAATATGCGCACGCAATCACACCTCATGATGCGCACATCACGTGCGCACGAGACACTTCACCCACAGCGGTTCAGAGCACGTTCACTTAGTTATCAGCGCACACAGAGTCTTCAAGAGAGTTCCGTTTGGTCGCGTCCCCTAGCCGGCCACCTAGGTCACCTGGTGTGTCCCTGCCCCATTACTGAGTTGGGGAGCCCTGGAAACTAGCGTTTATCGCAACAACCCGCATAGTTTACAAGAATTACAACAGGACATTTCTGTTGAAAAGGCAGCATTACTAACAGTCAGCTTCGATCCACCTTTAGCAGCTTGCTGACCAGGGCCGAACACTTTCAACATGTGTTATAATCCATTTAATGGTATATTTTATTTCCTCTTCTATGTTTCTCCGTACCCTGTATAACGTACCTTTCTGTAGGAGGTACATATATTCGTACACAAATCACCTTTATATTCGAAGTGATTCATGTGGACCGTAAATATGAACTGCGAAGAAAATGGCCGTGGCGGAGCGGCAGAGTTTTTTCACTAAGACATCCCTATCTCTCCTAGTGCCAAACTAATTTCTTTTGATGTCAGTAACGTATTCACCAATATACCTGTAGATGAATGCCTAAATAACCTCACAGACTTACTACACAAATCAGCAGTCAACCCATTTGTCACCGATGAAATAAAATAAGCCACACACACTGGCCTATCACAAAATTACTTCCATTTCAATGGCAAGATATCAGCTGGATGGCCCAGCTATGGGTGAGTCCAATCCAGTGAGTCCAATCCTTGCAGAAATATTCATGAGTAATTTTCAGGAAAAATTCTCGAAAAGTAACCCACTCTCTTCCAATGTTGGTTACTGGTTTAGGTATGTTGATGATGTGGTGTGCTTATGGACAGGTACTACCAGGCAGCTTTAAACTTTTCCTCAAAGAGTTAAATTCTGCTCACAAAAGTATCAAGTTCACAATGGAGTTTGGTGGAAACACAATAAAAATGGAGTAGCTGAGCGGTCTAAAGCGTCTCGCTGCGGAGCGCGCGGTTGCTCACCGTCGGAGGTTCGAGTCCTCCCTGTTTGTCCGTAGATTAGTTTACTTAGTTTAAGTAGTTTATAAGCTACGGACTGATGACCACGCAGTTTGTTCCGATAGATTTACAAACATTAAACACAATACATTATTTAGACCTAACTATAGACATCAGCAACCATTCCCACACCTTCAGCATTTATAGGAAACCTTCCACTACAGACATTGTAATTCCAGCGAGTTCACAGCATCCAATTACTCACAAACATGCAGAATTTTATTCCATGATTTATCGTTTATTATCTACCCCCATGAGTACAGAAAATTTCCAAATTGAATTAAACACCATCAGACAAATAGCAGCAAACAATGGCTACCCTCCTCCCTTGGTAGACTTCATAATGCACAAAAAACCAAAACAAAATCTCTCTTCCCTTCTTTACCCTGTAGTCAACACTTCAACAGCCCAAGATCCTAACAAATGGTGTACAATCCAATATTTAGGAAAGGTTTCTATTCACGTTGCCAAAAAACTTAAATCCAGGAATTGCAAAATTTTCTTTTATGTGCACAATACCATTGGTCACTTTCTACCCAATGGCAATGACAAAATTCCAGCTTTGGAAAAGAGTGGGATGTACAAGATCACTTGCAACTGTGGCAAATTCTACATTGGACAGTCAGGCAGAGCAATAAGCACTAGATTGAAAGAACACCACAGAATTTGGAAACTCAGGAAAGGAAACTCAACATTTGCAGACCATCTACTAAATGAAAACCATAGCTAACATGTTAAACATGACGTCCTACATATTATCCAAAAAGGGAAGAAAATGAACTTTTTAGAAATACTGGAAATCAATAAACATATGTCAACTATCCACACCTTGTGCTGAATGATAAAACTCAGTTTCCCTACTCACCATTTCTGCCTGCAGAATCTAATGGACCCACATAAACCACTGACTCCTATTCACTTGCTTCACATCCCTACCACAGTTCCATAGCCTACTTGCCTGATATAAATTTGTTCTGTTGTCAATGGACAGCTATGCCAGTAATAGCTCATAAAATGGAACCTATATATTCATAGATGTTTCATTCATCTTATACTCAGCGTTCTATATTCTGAATATTTGTGCAGTTAATCAATAGACCATTTTGTTCAATTTTAAATGTTACTAATTATTTCTTGGTGTTGTAATTTATGTTTTGTGTCACATATTTTACCAAAGTTCTACAAGTTCAATGATGTAATTATACCAATAACAATTCTTTAAGAAATTTCTGTATACATACTATCTGTACAACAATTTAAGATCTTTTGACTTGTGAACTTCTAAGCTGCATAACTATATCTCTGTAGTATTTACCTGACGATGGCGTAACTGCCGAAAACCGGCTAGTAACAAATAAAATTTGCAGAATATTGCACAATTATCTCGTGTGTTTCACTCAAAATGAAAAATAATACTGTGTATTGCACTGGGGTGATTCTAAAAGTGGAGGCACACATGCAATTCAGACTCTTTTTAAAAACCTTAATTTTTACTCACCTAGGGAACTCTCCAACGAGACACAAATTCACTTATACAGACACAAAACTCCATTCAAAAAATTTTATTTGTCATTACGATTCACACACGCCCACCTGGGTACTTCACTAATTAGCACATGTTACCCACCATTAAACGCTCTGCAACATGGAATTAATGGTACTAGACCGCCCACTTGAGCAAAACATTGCTTTTTGTTTTTAAATGCCCATGCTTGTTTCGCTAGAGTTGTAGCATCTTCAGCACCTACCCTGCTGGGATCTCCCTTCCCCTCCCTCAGAGTTCTTACGTTTTCCTTCCCCTCTCCTCTGAACCTCCCCCCTTCCAGCCCCTCCGTGCCTCCCTTCCTTACCCTCTCCTCATGTGGGGCCTCCGTACTTTTCTTATGAACAGTGTTTTTCACAATTTTTATAAAACAGTGCACCGGATTAAACTGTCCTGTCAGTGTCATGTTGTGAACGTGGTTTTAAGACTTCTGCAAACGCCGCACAGGCAGAACACTGTGTTGCCATGTTTTTATTAATTGTCTCTCTGTTACCGATGCCATTCACTGTGCAAAACCTGTGTTTTTTAGCCACTGTGGCAGTTTTAAAGCTGTGTGTTTTAAAGGCTTAATTTCATTGTTTTTAATTCGCCTATTTCCTCTCCTTTCTTATTCTACATCTACAACCTCTACAACCATACTCCGCAAGCCACCCGACGGTATGTGGCGGAGGGTACCTTGAGTACCACTATCGATTTTCCCTCCTAATCCAGTCACGTATTGTTCACGGAAAGAAGGATTGTCGGTATGCCTCTGTGTGGGCTCAAATCTCTCTGATTTTATCCTCACGGTCTCTTCGCGAGATATACGTAGGAGGGAGCAATATACTGCTAGACTCCTCGGTAAATGTATGTTCTCGAAACTTCGACAAAAGCCCGTACCGAGCGACAGAGCGTCTCTCCTGCAGAGTCTTCCACTGGATTTTATCGATCATCTCCGTAACGCTTTCACGATTACCAAATAATCCTGTTACGAAGCGCACTGCTCTCCGTTGGATCTTCTCTACCTTCTCTATCAATCCCACCTGGTACGGATCCCACAGTGGTGAGCAGTATTCAAGCTGTGGGCGAACAAGTGTACTGTAACCTACTTTCTTTGTTTTCGGACTACATTTCCTTAGTATTCTTCCAATGAATCTAAGTTTGGGAATCTGCTTTACCGACGATTGATTTTATATGGCCGTTCCATTTTAAATCCCTCCTAATGACTACTGCAAGATACTCTATGGAATTAACTGCTTCCAGTTGCTGCCCTGCTATAGTGTAGCTAAATGATAAAGGATCTTTCTTTCTGTGTATTCGCAGCACATTTCACTTGTCTACATTGAGATTTAATTGGCATTCCCTGTACCATGCATCAATTCTATGCAGATCCTCCTGCATCTCAATACAATTTTCCATTGTTACAACCTCTCTATATACTACAGCATCGTCCACAAAAAGCATCAGCGAACTTCCGATGTTATTCGCAAGGTCATTTATATCTATCGTGAACAGCAACGGACCCTCGACACTCCCCTGTGGCACACCTAACATCTCCTACTTCAGAAGACTTCTCTCCATTGAGAATGACCTGCTGCTTTTTCTTATCGAGGACTTCCTCAATCCAATCACACAATTGGTCGGATAGACCATATGCTCTTACTTTGTTCATTAAACGTTTGTGGGGAACTATATCAAACGCCTTGCGGAAGTCGAGAAACACAGCATCTACCTGAGAACCCGTGTCTATGGCCCTCTGAGTCTCGTGGACGAATAGCGCGAGCTGGGTTTCACACGAACGCCATTTTCGAAGCCCATGCTGATTCCTACAGAGCAGATTCCAATTCTCGGGAAATGTCATTGTATTCGAACATAATAGATGTTCCAAAATTCTACAACTGACCGACGTTAGAGATATAGGGCTATAGTTCTGCACGTCTGTTCGACGGCCCTTCCAATCTTTCGGAACGATATGCTGTTCTAGAGACCTACGATACACCACTGCGAGAAGGGGGGGGGGGGGGGGGCAGTTCCTTCGCGTACTCTGTGTAAAAACGAACTGGTATCACATCAGGCACTGCGGCCTTTCCTCTTTTGAGCGATTTAATTGTTTTTCTATCCCTCTGTCAGTTATTTCGATATCTACCATTTTGTAATCTGTACGGCAATCTAGGGAAGGAACTACAGTGCCTGCTGCTGTCGCTGCTGCCGCTGCTGCATCGTTAAATTTGGTTGACAGTTAATTTTTTATTTTTCGTTTAGTGCTTCTGTTTCTAAGTCTTCTTGTCTCCTACTTGAAAGATTTCGTTTGTGTTACTGTTTTAAGAGTACATTCTCTCGTATTTTGATAAATACCATTGCTTGTGCGTGTTTATCAGTCTCCTGCAGCTTTTCTTTGGCATAGAAGCTTCTATATTTCGTGTAGATCTTTTACGTTAGAGCAGTGATTTCCGCGTATATTTTGATTTCAGTCCAGAGACGAGTTTCGCTAATTTCTATTGTTTCCAACAAGAAGTTTCTAGTAACGACTGTTTAGTCAGCTATTAGTCACCTGTAGTGAATTAGCGGTCTTGTTACAAGTCGATTACTTAATCTCTACAATAAATTGTTGATTTGTTAGGATGGATAGGATGTGTGACTGCTGCGTACGGACGCAGGAGGGGCTGGCCGCCGTTCGCGAACAGCTAAGCGTGCTGATGGCCGCGATCAGTCGCCTTGAGGCTGCTGCCTCGGACTGTAGCGTCAGTGGGCAGTTTGGTGGGGCACCTCAGGTGTCACATGCTTCACCCACGGTCCCTGCTGTCGAGACATCTTTGCGTGTACCGGACCCGGTTGGGCCACCATCTCCCCCAGGGGAATGGCGGGTTCAACGGCTTTCGCGTCGCTCGAGGCGGAGGCTCAAAGGGGAGGCTGACCGTGCGGCATCGCCCGCTCTGCCTGTGAGTGAGCATGTGGCCACTCCTTCAGCAAGGTCCGAGCAGGCACACAGGGGGAGGGGTTTATTAGTGATCGCGAGCTCCAATGATAGGCGGGTGATGGAGCCCCTTAGGGAGATAGCGGAAAGGGCGGGGAAGAAGGCCAGTGTGCACTCTGTTTGCTTGCCGGGGGCTCTCATCCGAGATGTGGAGGAGGCCCTTCCGGCCGCGATAGAGAGCACTGGGTGCACCCGACTGCAAATTGTCGCTCATGCCGGCACCAATGACTCCTGCCGGCTGGGTTCAGAGGTCATCCTCAGTTCATGCAGGCGGTTGGCGGAGTTGTTGAAGGCAGAAAGCCTCGCTCGCGGGGTGAAATCTGAGCTAACTATTTGTAGTGTCGTTTCCAGAACCGATCGCGGTCCTCTGGTTTGGAGCCGAGTGGAAGGCTTAAACCAGAGGCTCAGACGATTCTGCGAAGATCTGGGCTGCAAATTTCTCGACCTCCGCTATCGGGTGGAGAAATGTAGGGTTCCCCTGGATAGGTCAGGCGTGCACTACACGCTGGAAGCGGCTACAAGGGTAGCGGAGTACGAGTGGAGTGCACATGGGGGTTTTTTAGGTTAGAGAATTCCCTCTCTAGGCCCGACAAGTTGCCTCCTGAGCCGCGACAAGGCAGCAGTATGCAGAACACAACAGGGAAGGAATTGATCAATGTAGTAGTAGTTAACTGCAGGAGCGTCTATAGAAAGTTCCCAGAATTGCTCTCAATAATAAACGATTACAACGCCCACATAGTACTAGGGACGGAAAGTTGGCTAAAACCAGATATAAACAGTAATGAGATTCTAAACTCAGACTGGAATGTTTACCGCAGAGATTGGCTGGACAGTGAAGGGGTGTGTGTTTATAGCGATAAAAAGTGCACTAGTATCGAAGGAAATAGACGGAGATCCGAAGTGTGAAATAATTTGGGTGAAGGTCACGGTTAATGCAGGCTCGAACATGGTAATCGGATGCTTCTATAGGCCTCCGGGCTCAGCAGCTGTTGTGGCAGAACAGCTGAAGGATAATTTGGAAGATATTTCGAGTAGATTTCCCGATCATGCTATAGTTTTGGGAGGAGATTTTAATTTACCTGATATAGATTGGGAGACACAAATGTTTTTTACAGGTGGCAGGGACAAAGAATGCAGTGAAATTGTTTTGAGTTCATTATCTGAAAACTACCTTGAGCAGTTAAACAGAGAAACAACTCGTGGTGACAAACAGACCCGAACAATTCGGAACAGTTAATGCGGAACAGGGAATCAGCGATCATTAAGCGGTTACAGCATCGGTAATTTCAGCCGTAAATAGAAATATTAAGAAATGTTGGAAGATTTTTCTCTTCGGAAAAAGTGACAAAAGGGGATTTCAGAGAACTTGACGGCGCAGTTCAGAAGTTTTATCTTAAGTGGTGTTGAGGAACAGTGGTCTAAGTTCAAAGCCATGGTACAATATCCATTAGATGAGTATGTACCTAGCAAGGTCGTAAGAGATGGAAAGGAGCTACCGTGGTACAACAACCGAATTAGAAAGCTGCTACGGAATCAAAGGGAACTTCACTGCAAACATAAACGTAGCCAAAGCCTTGTAGACAAACAAAAATTACACGAAGCGAAATGTAGCGTTAGGAGGGCTATGCGAGAGGCGTTCAACGAATTCGAAAGTAGAGTTCTTTGTACTGACTTGGCTGAAAATCCTAAGAAATTTTGGTCTTATGTCAAAGCGATAGGTGGATCAAAACAAAGTGTCCAGACACTCTGTGACGTAAGTGGCATTGAAACAGAGGATGACACTCTAAAGGCAGAAATACTAAATGTATCTTTCCAAAGCTGTTTCACAGAGGAAGATTGCAACGTTTTTATCTTATTTTTTATCGTTAAAAATCAACATTTTTATCTCCTGTTTTAAACTACCATTTACATTGACAAATTGATATGTACCCTGGGCTGAAGAGCAGCGTACGAGGCTGCTGCCAGCCTGCCCCACGGGGCATTAAAATACAATGAAGGGGAAAAATGTGCAAATATTGTACTTCTGTGACATAGAGCGGTTCTTTTCAGTCGTCGTTGGTCTCGTACTTTTCCGGCCGCTGTCGATTCGGGCATTCGACGTTGTAACGGATACCCGATATTCAAGGTGCATTGGTGGGTGATCGTGCGGGAAGATACCCTCCTCAACGCTACCTGAAATATACTGGACCCCGTCTGTTGTATACCGACTATAATACCACCTTCAAAATTATATAAGCTGCCACTGTAACAGCAGCAAGCTATCTAACTCACGGGCCAGACACCTGTTCGCATATTATATAGGCGTTACTTAACGCAGGGCCGTCCTCTCAGAGTTTATCTGTGCTTGCATTCGCATGCTTATATCACCTTCTTTGGCTCTTCAGTGTACGTGATTTTTACAATATTTCTAACGATGCTGCAGCCAGCACAGCTACTCATTTGGTGGCATGAAACGTCAGAGCCCTGAGATGCTAGTGCACGTTGGCTGCCGTGCTCTGGAGCGCCAGTTGCTAATGACAATACTCGGCAGGTGCCATTAACTTCAGCTGTTCTACCCAAAATTACAATAACAAAAAGATGTTTTGTATTTCGATACATCGTTAATTCTGCTGGAAACGCTGGTATTGCATCTGGGGCTGGATGACATGTGACAGTAGTCGTCAGTGCTTGTAGTGTTGGAACAAGGGCTAGAAGCTGCGGCGACATGTTACTTGTGAAAGAAAGTACGAGAGGAATTTGTGCACAGATTAATGGGGCAGCGTGATTTCCACTGCCGAATCAACAGGTCGCCTTAAACTTACCTTCGAATCTCCTGCTGATATGACCGGAGCCTCCTGTCTTCTAGCATGCGTTTCTGTTGTTTATATCAATGAATAAAATTAGTAGGAACTGGGGAAGACTAGAAGCCAGAATGCGGACAGTTGTATAAAAAAGATAAATATATTCATAAAATAACATATATTTTCTCGGGCTTCCAGCAGCGTCATGTGGTTTTCTGTCCACGACGTATCGGCCGAGAACTCCTCTACCATTTTCAAGTGGTTGACTGTCGAACAATTGCTGCTGGCGTCCTTATAAAGCTGCACTGCGAACGGTGACGTCACTGGTGCTCCGCGACATAACAACGCATTCGTATATTGTATATAAAATTGTTAAAACGTACAAGGTGAAATTCAACCTGATTCTGAAATCGAGTTGTTAAAGGACAGGCCAGAAATAAATAAATAATTGGAATAGAGAAGCACTCTATTAACTGTTTCAGCCCTTAATGAGACAGCAGACCTCAGGTTCGGGCAGTACTAAGCAGTAAAGCGGCAGCGTAATCAAGTTCTCTGAACCTAGTGCTCGATATGAAACCATTCCATACGTATAAATACATGACTGTTCGTGATTGCTTTACTTTTACTTTTTAGTAAATGTACTAGTTAGAAGTGTAAAGTCTGCTACATTAAGTAAGTACTAACAACTACTAAACATGAGTAACTTCTACCCAAGTTCACAGAGCTAAACTGTCTAAGAACAGCAACCGACTGACGACAATATGGTCTTCCTATTTCTCGTCGGCCGTGATGTGTGATGCTGTGGTCTGCGCACAGCCCTATACGTCCTCCAGCAGAATTACCAACTTGCCAACATGATCTGCGGCACCGTTTGGATTTACTCCAGCCTTTCACCGTCGTAAGGTTGGGGGATCTGGAGATATTGCAGCTTCACTGAACTGGAGGGGCAGAGAGGTACCCATCCGCCAAGGGTAAGCCCTCTCCAAGGATTCCAGGTAATGGCTCGAACGACCATTGCGGCTGTTTGCTACATTCTGAAATTCAGAATTTAATGAAATAATTAATACAGGGTCGGGACTGATGACCAGAGTAGTTCGATCCCTTAGAATTACAAACATTTGGACGTATGAATTCAGAATACGAAAAATGATACGACACATCGGTCCTCTGGTTAGTCAAGCCGACAGCGATATTGATACTGATGCTCCTCGTGGTGGTAGGGGTGGCGGTTTGCCTCCAGAAACACTGGAACGGATGAATCGATTCTTACCACACCATTAATTACACTGAAAATCCCTGCCATATTCTTGAGGCAAATATTGGTTATAATTGAGGATCATGGATTCAGGTCACCCATTCCCACAAATCAAAATTCATATATACCTTAATCTCACACTTGCTGACTTCATCAGTCAAACCGACAACTATCGTTTTATTATGTTATGTGGCGGTCTTCAGTACTGGCATTGATTTGATGCAACTTTCCATGCTACCCCACCCCGTGCAAACTGCTTCATCTCTGAGGAAGATCGGCAACCTCCTTTTGAACCTGCTTGTTGTATTCGTCTATCGGTCTCACTCTGCGATTTGTACCCTCCACACTTATCTCCAATATTAAATTCACGATTAACTGATGTCTTACAATGTGTTCCACCAATCAGGCCTTTTCCTTAGTCAAGATATGATAGAAATTTCTTATCTCCCCAATTCTGTTACGTGAACTATCCACCATATTTTCAGTATTCGTTTGTAGCACGAGATTTCTAAAACTTCTATCATCTTTCTGACTGAACTCCATATCGTCCACATTACACTTCCGGAGAGTGCCGCACTCCAGAGAAATGCCTTCCTAAAAGATTTCCTATAATTTAAATGAATATTGGATGTCAACAGATTTTGCTTCTTGAGAAACGCTTTTCTTCCCCTAGACATTCTAGGGGAGACATTCATATCGTCTTTACTTCGATCATCGGGAATTATTTTGCTACTCAAATAACAAAAGTTATCTACTCATTTTATTGCCTCATTACCTAATTCCTTCAGTATCTCCTGATTTTATTACACCACAGTGCATTATGTTTGTTTTGCTATTGCTAATTTCATGTTTATGATATTCTTTCAAGGAACTGACCATTCCATTCAATTGCGCTTCCCGGTCCTTTTCTGTCTTTGATATAATTACAATGTCATCGGCAATCTGCAAACTTAATAAATCACGGAATAATGTAAATAGAGGGGCGAAAATTGACACACATGCTTGGAATGGGATGGGCGTTTTATTAGAACGAAATAAAAGTTCAAAAAATGTCCGACAGATGGCGCTTAATCTGGTCAGAAAAGCAATAATTAGCATAACAAATTAAGACAAAGCAAAGATGTTCTTTACAGGAAATTCTCAATACGTTCACCATCATTACTCAACAATAGCTGTAGTCGAGGAATAATGTTTTGAACAGCTCTGTAAAACATGTCCGGAGTTATGGTGAGGCATTGGCGTCGGATGTTGTCTTTCAGCATCCCTAGAGATGTCGGTCGATCAGGATACACTTGTGACTTCAGGTAACCCCTAAGCCAATAATCGCACGGACTGAGGTCTGGGGACCTGGGAGGCCAAGCATGACAAAAGTGGCGGCTGAGCACACGATCATCACCAAACACCGCGCGCAAGAGAACTTTCACACGTCTAGCAATATGGGCTGGAGCGCCATCCTGCATAAAAATCGTACGTTCCAACAGGTGTTTATCAGCCAGGCTGGGGATGATGCGATTCTGAAACATATCGGAGTACCTCTCCCCCGTCACGGTAGCAGTTACAAATCCAGATTCACGGAATTCCTCGAAGAAAAAAATGGTCCAATAATGGTAGATGTGGTAAATCCAACCCATATCGTGAATTTCTCGTCGTGCAATGGAGTTTTCACGACACTTCTAGGATTATTGGTATCACAAATTCTGCAGTTGTGGGCGTTGACAGACTCTCGGAGTGTGAAATGAGCTTCGTCGGTCCACAACACGTCTCTCAACCAATCGTCATCTTTCGCCATCTTTTGAAACGCTCACGCCGCAAATGCCCTCCGCTTCAGTAACTCGTCAGGTAACAGTTCATGATGCCGATGGATTTTGTAAGGAGAGCATCGGAGGGTACGCATAAGTGCCAACCAATCAGTAGTGTATGAAATGCCGGTGCGACGTGCGCCTGCACGAGCGCTGACTTCCCCGTGCATAGACGAACCCGCTACAGTATCCATTTCTTCCTGAACTGTCTCAGTAGCATTACGCATTGTGCTTGGTCGGTCACTACGGGGCCCATCGTCTAAACAACCCGTGGCTTCGAACTTCGACATCGTTCTCGCCACAGCTGTATTTATCAACGAACTTTACGCTGAACTAGCACGTTCCCCATTCTGATAATGGAGCTTCACTAAAAGTGCCTTTTCAGGTAACGGACAACATGCTGCGACTGCTGTTGCATCTGGTTCTCTCTCATTACAGCTCCTTTCATACAGGATTTTCATGCGCAGTCACTGACGTTTTGCTGTCCAGCGCCATCTGTCGGACATTTATGAAATTCTTAATAATAATAACAATAATAATAGTAATAATAATAATAATAATAATAATAATAATAATAATAATGGAGCCTCATGTAATTCCAAGCATGTGTGTCAATTTTTACCTGTCTACCTACATTATTCCGTGATTTATTATATTTTCAAATTTATACTGACTTTTTGATCACCCGGTATTCTTCTTGAAGTCTGAAGGTATTTCTTTTATATTATACCTTTTTGCACACGAGATGGAACAGTTTCTTCCTGACTGGCTCTTCTAACGATGTCAGCTGTTCTGAGGGAATGTCATCTGCTCCATGGGCATCGTTTCGACTTACATCAGGCAGTGCTCCGTCCAATAGTTGTGGCAGTGTCGTATCTCTTATCCCGTCTTCATTCCTTCCTCCGCTCTTTCTGTAATATTAATTTATTTCCTTTGTATAGGTATTCAAAACGTTACTTATAGTTTTCAGCGTTCCCTTCTTCACTTAGTACCTGTTTTCATTTGAGCTCTTGATATGCATGATGCTGCATCTCTTGTCTCTAAGCGTACATTTTATTTTTCTGTAAGAGGTGTGTATCTTTCCCCTACTTATACATTCATCTATGGACTGAATTTGTCTTCTAGCTATCCCTGTTCAGTCAGTCTGCACTTGCTGTCAACCTCATTTATCAGCCCCATGTACTCCCTTTTGTCTTTTCGCACTTAATGCATTTTTATATTTTCTCGCTTCATCAATTCAGTTCAGTACCTCCTGTGTTATAAAAGGATTTCTACTAGGCCTTGTCCTTCTACCTATATGATTCTCTGCGTCCTTCGCCTTTCAGAACAACCCATTCTTTTCTACTTTCCTTCGTTTCTGTAAAACCTTGACTTATCCTTCCTCTGAAACTCTCAACAACCTCTGGTTTCCATATGCTTACACCTCTACATTTTTTTAGTTCCTTAAGGTTTAATCTCCAGTTCATAAGCAATCAGTAATGGCCACAGTCTATACCTGCCCAAGGATATGTCATGCAGTTTGAAACCTGATTTCGTAATCTGTGTCTTGCCGTTTGAATTCCATTTGGCACATTCCGATGTCTCTGCTATCTTACATGTATATAACTTCTTTCCTGGTGCTTGAACCAAAAGTTTCTCATTTAATTGTGTTCCGTGCAAAAATCTACCATTTCTTGCACTCATTTTCCACAGTCCATATTCACCTACTATTCTTTCTTCAGTTTATTTTCCTACTACTGAGTTACAAACCCCAATCAAAATCAAGTTTTCGTTCCCCTTAACTCTCTGAATAACTTCTTTTAACTCATCATCACATTTTTTTCTAACTCCCCATCATCATCAGCGGTTGGTATATATCTTTGCTGTGAAATATGTTCACTATTCTGTGTACAGTAACTTGCCTGTATTCCTAGTTTCTTACTTATTACTAGCCTACTCCTGAGTTCCCTTTTCTGATTTTGTATGTATAACACTGTAATCACCTGACGCCGCGGTGGAGTAGCCGAGCGGTCTAAAGCGTCTCGCTGCGGAGCGCGCGGTTGCTCGCCGTGGAGGTTCGAGTCCTCCCTCGGTCATGGGTGTGTGGTTGTCCTTAGGTTAGTTTACCTAGGTTTACGTAGTTTGCAAGCTACGGACTGATGACCACGCAGTTTGGTCCGATAGATTTACAAACATTTGAACATTTGAATCACCTGACCAGAAATCTTGTCCATTCTGCCCCTCGAACTTCACTAATAGCTCCATATCTCACTTGAAACTAATCATTCCTCTTTTGAAATTTTGTATCTTACCTGCCCTAATAGGTGATAGAACATTCCCCACTCATCCGTAGAATGCCCGTTTTGTTTCTCTTAGTGACTACATCCTCCGAAGCAGTATCCGCCCGGAGATCCCAGTGGGGGACTATTTTGTCTCCACAATATTTTACCCTTGAAGACTCCATAATCGTATGTTCATACCGTAGAGCTGCATGTCCTCAGTGAAAGTAACGACTCTAGTTATTCCTTGTATTCAGCCATTCGCAATAGCTCCATGGCAAATCCACATTAGCTAATTGCATGGCAAAGCCACAGATGCTGCTGAAACAAGACCAGCTACATCAATCATCCAGAAAGTTGCCCACGTAGTTCCTTAACAGGCTGTGCCCTTTTCAGAATCCACACTTTCGTCCTGCCCATCCACACATACCCCTGTGCTGTACTTACGGTACAGCTATCTCTCTCGTTGAGGCATGCAAGCTACCGCACCTCGGCCATGTCAGTGGTTCATGGTGGCGGTTTCGTTGTGTATAAACACATATTTAGTTTTCATTGGCTTCAGAATATCCACTGTGCCAGATTATAAACTACTACAATTACTTCAACCCAAGACTCAATGCTTACATAGAGAAGTCATTGAACTATCACTATTATCAGCTGACAACTGAATATAAATGACAATAAATGCCCAAATAAGAAAAATAAAATGCTTATGTGAGACATTATTGGAAATCTGTTACCTACCCAGACAAAACATAGAGGCATCAAAAACTACACTTCGATATTCAGCAAATAACGGGCTAATGTTGGTAGGTAGGAGCAAACTGATACACTTGCTTGATGTGGATTGAGTTATTTAGGCATATACGTACAAATTGGTAAAATATGACATGTGTATAATTGAATCTATCAATGAGTGCATATACATTCCTTTTGAAGTCGCTCTACAGCATCAGTCAGAGGATCGGCCAACAGACGCAAAGGCAAAATTTGGGCTACCAAGTGTCACTGGACAGTCGTCCAGTCGTCACGACATGACGAGAAAGTCACAGTATGGTGTAGTTTCATCGCACCAATCATGATCGGAACCTATTTTTCCGAGTAAATGTGTGTCGTTTTTTCAGACTGTTAGTTTGATGGATGTGTGGTACAGCAGAGTGCTACAGCATTCTGTCATACACAGCCTGTCTGATAAACTCCTGCGAGAAAGGAATATTATGCACTATGTCGTCCTATATTTCTGCATATGTCAAAGATACGTGGACTTCGAGTCCAAACCCAACACTCCTTCCTTACTTGGCCTCCCAGATTAGCAGACCTCAGTCCGTGTCACTGTTGGAGTTACATGAAGTTGTAAGTGATTATGGTGCATTTGGTAACTGTGGCGCGTAAATTAGGCCTTCCTGTTGTAGGTAGTAAGTGACGAGTTTTGTCATTTATACAAAATACAATTATTAACAATGTAACAAAATGAGGAAAACCTTATGGTAAGTTAAACTCAATCACAAATGCTCGATTCATGCCTAGTTTGACCCTATTGAGAAAGTGGTAGAAAGAGTTAAACAATTTAGGTAATTAGCGTGACTGGCAGATCACAGGAAGGAGACCTCCAGTGTAAATGCTAGGATCAAGAGTCTAAACACATCACAAAACCACTTTGAGAGAGCACGCCTCATCTTCCATTAAAATAGAGGGCAGATCCGCCCCTAGATTCGTATATATCCTCGCAACACGATATAAAATGCACTCGGTTATTAGCACACCACTCGAGAAATTCGCTCATTGGAGAAAGAAGGCATATGTAATGAGTCCCCTAAGTTGTCAACCATAATCAAAGTTGATTTGACATGTAAAAAAACAGCATCTTAGAGCACTTTCTCACAATACTTACTGCTGTACACTGCCTGTCACAGCAGTGTTCTTTGATTACAGGTGCTGTTGATGAATGAAGGCGGATATGTTGAGCATTGTGTTTCAAATAAAATTTGATAAGAATCAGTTTTTATACAATTATTATTTCTGTATCTGGGGATGAGCCATCAATGCGCTATTTGTGTTTGTCAACAATTTATTCATTTTGCTCCTGTAAAACGAAATGTATAGGGGGTGGATAATATGATACGAACAGCTAACCTTTATCTATTAGTAAGGAACTGGTAAACAATTGCCCGTCTCTTCGAGGAAGAGCTTCGGAAAATGTCTTTATAGTTTCCAAAATAATGTTATCCTTTCATATATGTTCATTCACCAATTAATTCTACGAAGAAGAATCAGTAAATTTATTCCGCACTCTCTGCTGAAAACTCCCCATAACAGATCTACTATATCTACATCTACATGGGATACTCTGCAAATCACATTTAAGTGCCTGGCAGAGGGTTCATCGAACCACCATTATACTATTTATCTCCCATTCCATTCTCGAACAGAGCGCGGGAAGAAAGAACACCTGAATCTTTTTGTTCGAGCTCTGATTTCTCTTATTTTATTCTGATGATCATTTCTACCTATATAAGTGGGAGACAACAATATATTTTCGCATTCGGAGGACAATGTTTGCGATTGGAGTTTCGCAAGTAGCCCACGCTGCAGCGATAAGCGCCGTTGTTGTAATTATTCCCATCCCAGATCCTGTATCATTTCCGTAAAGCTGTCTCCCCTGTATCGTGACAATACCAAACGAGCTGCCCCTCTTTGGACTCTTTCGACGTCCTTCGTTAAACCCACCTGATAAGGATCCCACACTGGGTTGCAATACTCCAAAATTGGACGGACAAGCGTAGTGTATGCAATTTCCTTTGTAGTTCTGTTGCATGTTTTAAGGTTTCTGCCAATAAAACGCAGTCCCTGGTTCGCATTTCCCACGATATTATCTACGTGTTCTTTCCAATTTAAGTCTGAAGTAATAGTAATTCCTAGGTATTTTGTGGAGTTTACGGCCTTTACTTTTGATTGATATATCTTGTAAACAAAGTTTAACGCATTTCTTTTCGTACTCATGTGGACTACTTCACACTTATCATTATTTAGAGTCAATTGCCAAATTTTACAGCATACTGATATCTTATTCAGATTGTTCTGCAGTTGGTTTTGATCTTCAGATAATTTTACTAGACGGTAAATGACGGCGACATCTGCAAACAACCTAAGAGAGCTACTTAGAGTTTCCCCTAAATCGTGTATGTAAATAGGGAACAGCAGATAACACTACCCTATGGAACGCCCGATATCAACTCTGTTATAGTCGATGCCTTACCATCGATTACTACGAACTGTGTCCTATCTGACAAGAAATCCCCTATCCTATCGCAAATTTGGGGCGATATACCATAACTACGCAATTTGATTAAAAGCCGTTTGTGAGGTACGGTGTCAAAAGCTTTCTGGAAATCAAGAAATGCGGAATCGATTTGCGAACCCTTGTCGATAGCACCCATCACTTTGTTTGAATAAAGAGCTAGTTGTGTTTCGCTAGAACGATACTTTCTAAATCCGTGTTGACCTTGGGTTAATAGATCGTTCTGTTCGAGGTAATTCCTAATATTTGAATACAGGATATGTTCCAAAACCCTGCTGCAAATTGACGTCAATGAAATAGGCCTGTAGTTTAGTGGGTTACTCCTACTGCCTTTCTTGAATATAGGTGACCTGTCCAACTTTATGTAGAGATATTGTCATTTTGCTGTGCAAAGAAGATGTCTGATAATTTTCTGATGCTGTACAAAGCACGTTAGAACCTTTCTGGTCCTCTATGTAGGGGATGTTTAGCATTTTGGAACATGGCAGTCTTTGTAAGCAGTATGTTAATCAAAGTAAGCAGTTCATTTTCGGGGATGGTGAGATATTCGTTCACAGTCATGCACCCAGTATAGGTAATGATGAAACCAGCTTAATACCACGATACAGATGCCCAAATCATGACAGAATCACGGAATCTCCCCCATGCTAGGCTGCAGGAAGGAAGCACGCATACATAGTAACCTTCTTCTGGAGTGTTTGATACAACACCTGTTGTTTGTACCAATCAGTGTCAACGATGATTCATCGAACCTCACCACATACTTCCAATCATTAAGTTTCCAGGTTGTCTGCTAGTACCACCACTTTGTTTGAAGCTTTGCGTTGGCTTCTGTAATTATTGGTTTAGCAACTAAGCCCTTCCATGAACGTTAATCTCCATCCCTACTTTTGTTATCGAAAAAATATTACTGCAATGAGAGTTGCGTCTCTTCTGTCACTTGTATCGTGGAAGTTTTATGTTGTGTGGCCACAATCATTATTAATGTTAGTAGGTCGTTGTCAGATAACTTTGGGTTTCGTCCACTATCCATCTTTGCCCAAAATTTCCCACCTCGTTTTGTGTACATTGTTATTAGCTAGGATATTGTCACTAGTAAAACGTTACATTGCGCAGCCGTTTTCGTCGCAGATGCTTCCAGTGTCTGGGCACATATAATTCAAGGGAACGTACAAGATTTCATACATCAGTTATGCATTGTGATCGTGTCTCAGTCTGAACAGGTATGTAGCAGGGCTAACTTCGAAAACTGGAGAATACTGCATGGCGTTCATAATCCACGCCCTTTAATTCCAGGCATGTGTGTCTATTTAATAATCTTCACCTCTACACCTACATTATTCTGTCATGTAATGACTTACCAAATTTCAGTGATTGAATATTATGTTGGTGCTCAATAGAATATTTGATATATGATCACTAAAACACACATGACACTTGTGTAATATTCTACAATATTCATTGATTTATACAAATCAGGTTTCGACTGTTACGCCATCATCAGGTACATCGATTACTATAAATAAGTTTTATGTCTAGGAGTTTACAAAAGTGCACCAAAGAATTACATAAACAGGCAAAATATAAACGTATTGTAGGAAAGTATACAAAGAACTAGTGCGAAATTATTAAGTATTGCACCAAGTGGCTAAGAAAGGTATGCAATAACATGAAAGGATTAATAACATGACAAGTGTTACAAAAGTAAGTGACAATTCGACAAAAAATTAATTACATTATTAGTTTGGGAAAAGAAGGTGACATGAAATAATTATAGTGTGTTGGGTAAAAATCGGGAGGAGGTAGTAAATAAATGTGTGACAATCATAAAACTATTACCAAACAAATAAAATTGTTAGGTGGGAGTACTATTATCTGGAATTGGAAGTGGAGAATAAGGGAAATCTGTTTGGTTGTTGACTTCCAGACTTGGGCAAGCAAATGTGTGTTTATTGATTTCCAGTCTATATAGGTAAAACTTCATACTGAACCTTATAACGGTGATCCTCTTTAGGTAGGTTGTCTGCAATATTAAAGTCACCCTTTCTGACTCTCCAACTTCTGTGGTGTTCTTTTTAGGCGTGTGGAAATAGATCTGCCAGACTGTCCTATGTAGATTTTTCCGAAGTCACAAGTGATTTAATATATTCAACTCTTTTCCAAGTTAGTGTGCTGTCCTTTCCATTAGGTAAAATTCGTTGTGTACATAAAATAATATTTTTAGGTTCCTGGACCTGTATAAACTAGTTTGTATAAATCATTAAGTATTGTAGAGTGGTCAAATGTTACATGAATTGTGTGTGAACCCGAACATTCGTTCTTTTTTTTGTATTCGTAAATCTACTTTTAAGAACTTTAATCTTCTAACTCTATTTTTTCCATTCAGCTATATGTAATTTGTCAAGAGAGTTGAGACCCAGACTGTTCCCATTGCCCACATGAGTCGGCGCGGAGTCACAGTGCCGGGGGCCACTGTGCAGTTTCTGGTGGCAGCCAGACCACTGCTCGTGGTCTGCAAGCTGTTTGGACTGACGCCTTTCACGGTGGACGCGGGGACCGCCTGTCTCAAGCGGTCTGCCGCAGACGTCGCACTCTTCATCCTTGCCAGCGGTCTTCACGTGATTTCATCGAGTTCCCTTCTCTTGTTACTCTCCAAATTTCTACCCGAAAATTTTTTACTTTCATTTGTTCAAGTTACAGTAATTGTGCAGCTTATTTTTTTATCCACGTTTGCTACAACTGCTGACTTCTCTTGCAACACGGGAAAGTACAAAAAAATTATTGAAACGGTGACGAAATTTGACAATTTGATGGGATCTCATCACAGCACTGTGGATGCTAAAGTATCCACGTTCGTCAGGAATCAACTGCTTTCCATATTTTGCTTCTACTTTGCTATTAGTTTCTACTCAGGTAGCCTTTATTCTTATGGAATCCAATGGTTAATTTTGTTATTAACATTGTACTGTGGAACACCGTGTACAATGACTATAGTGAAATTTATTGATCTACAGTTAGTAACAAAGGAGAGAGTCAAGGTTTTTAATAAGTGCCTTGAACATATACGATGTGGAGTAGTAAATGGGAGATATGAATGCAGAATAACAACTGAAACGTACGTTGTACGACTTACAAGTGACACAATACCGATGCCTCCATGCCTACGGTTTCTAAGGAGAGCGTATATTGCACTATGTGAACTGTCGAGAACAGTAACAGATGTTCACGAAATTTTTGTGCTTCTGTACTTGGTCGCAGTATCAACACACGCTGTGGAGGTCATTTACTTGGTTGCTACACTTACTTCCAAAGACTCAATGTTCACACTGAGCTATTACTTGATGGTGTCTAATGTTGTGCAACTAGCGGTCGTCCTGCTGCCCGCGCACCTGCTGGCGACGGAGGCGTGCAGGACCGCCAGGCTGACGTCACAGCTGCAGCTGCGGTCGCACAGCTGGCCTCTGGCCACCCGCCGCGAGCTGCAGCTGCTGCACCTGCAGGTGGGCAGCGTGACACCGGCGCCGGCCCTGCTGGGCATCGTGCAGCTGCGGCTGGGCCTCGTGGCCACCTACGTCTCCGTGGTGACCACCTACACCACAGTGCTAATCACATTCAGCAGTCCACATAAAAACAGCAATTCCTATCAATGAAGAGGGCAAAGTGCTCATTTGGAAGTCAAAATCATGTAAAATTCAATCGATAAACATACCACAGTGATAACAAGTTTATCAAGCTAATAAATGTTCAAATGTTTGTAGAGCTTATGGGACTTAACTACGGGGTCATCAGTCCCTAAATTTACAAACGATTTATGAACTAACTTATACTAACGACGGCACAAATATCCATGCCCAAGCCCTGACCCAAGCCAATAAATAAACTTCAGCATCTGCAGACCACAATAACCGTATGATATTAGGCATGTGGTCCTAGCTGTACCAGAATCACACGAAAGAACACCTTCAGGACCACCATCTTGTTCTTGCCCTCCTTTTCTATATGTGAACGTTTGTCAGCAAGAAAGTCCATGTTCTACATTACACTCATTCACGTAACATTCAGTTCGCCGTCGGGGGTTCGAATGCCCCCTCGGGCATGGATGTTTGTGCCATCTTTAGTGTAAGGTAGTTCATAAGTAGTTTGTAAGTTTAGGGACTAATGATCCCATGGTGGGGTCCCATTGCCCCTACAAACATTTGAACATTTTTGAACATGTAACATTGCTGCCAGGTAGCACCAACGAAATGACTTTTGCATCACAGTTGGTAATACACACAGAACAATTGAACATAATGTAGTAGGTTGTGATTGGGTTGACACACACACATGTAAATTCTGTTACATTCTTTAAATCTAACTGTATCTCTGCCGAGATTAATATAGTGTAACATCAGGTGAATGAAAAATTCAATTCACCAAATTTTATGAATCTGCAACAGTGAGTTTAACTTTCTGTAACTATGCTGAACTAAACGTGATAGCATGTTAATTGATTATCAACCGCTGTTTTATGTGTTAGAAAACTTTGGAGAAAGTTGTCACATTGTCCATGGCCAACTCAGATACACAGTATTTATGGTTCCTGGTGCTACAGGGAAGTGGCCAAGCACATTGAGGCGCCATGCTCCCATGTGCGAGGCCGTTCCCTGTCAGGGGATCGAATCCTCCCTCGGGCGTGAATGTTTGTATTCGTCTTTAGTATAAGTGAGTTCATAAGTAGTTTGTAAGTTTATGGACTGATGATCCCACAGTTAAGTCCCATAAGCTTAAAAACATTAGAGCATTTTGATGGTTCCTGTTACACAAGTATCAGTGTACCTAAGTGTGGCACAAAGGTTCAGTAATACTCCAGATACTAAAGAGCGCTCAACTCGAAATGGACATATAATGGTCTACATGTATTTGTAGGAATTTTTATTTTTAATTGCATTTATAGATTTACTGACCTTTCTTCTTGAATCTGTTTTAGCACATTTGCTCTTCTTGGTGATCAGCCTATATTAGGTAAACTGAGGTACATCTGAATGGTGCTCTATCCAATTTAGTGTTTATTCCAGCTATTCTGACATCGCTGACACAAACGAACAACCCACATTCTGCCGACACTGTCAAACTCGTGGTATCATCATGCAATCATCTTGTGCTAAGAACCTTCATAATTAGGGTGGCTTCTAGATAACATCATGACTTACGTAAATGCTACGACACCAATTTGAAATATATCTCCCGTTCAACCTAAATTGCACTGCCAGTGATAGCTTTTCAATAAATATAATCTGGCTTTTACACTGATTTCATTCAAATTAACATTTCTTTAATTTTCCTTTATTAAAATCTCGGAACAGAATCACTTTCAGGAGCTATTCCATTTGTAGGATATTTGCATACAGATATTATTTAAATAAAAGTCATCTCTAAAATTTTAACATTTTGGGAGATGTGTTTTACCATCCAACGTGCCATCAATGAAGTATGGGCCAATAAGTTTGTTCCTTATGATGCTTATGATGCCACACCAAACGTTAATCGACCAAGAGCGTTGACGGTAGACTTGCTGTAACCAGTGCGATTCACTACATTCCAGTAATGCGTATCATGCTAGTTAAAGTTACCATGTTTCTTGAAGATTGACTCATCGGGAAACAGAAAGCAAAGAACGCAGGGGTCGATCGCATTTGTTAAAATGTCCATTTATAAATATCAGGTTATGGAAATCGTCTCCGTGCATTTCTTGATGCAGTAACACGTGATGTGGATGGTACCTATAACGATGTAATATGTTGGAAATACTACCAACGGATGCACCAGAATCGCGGTGAAATTGGCGAACAGTGGATTTTGTTGTACTGCTGTTTCATTAGCTTATCTTGTAAATGGTTTCCTTTGCTTCCTTTTGGCACTTTGTACACTGTCACCAAACAGAAAGGAGTTCACAATCTTGTAATACAACGAACGAGAGTGAACATTCTCTGGAAACATGGCAGCAGTTGCCTGAACGTGTTTCACTGTTAATGGAAAGGCAAGCTGTGCACTAAGAAATTAATTAAGAACCTGTTGTTGATGGAAAAACGTTGTGAACCTAACTGTTGGAGACATCATGTACGATCACTATCATTACTAACAAAGTCCACAGCAATCTCAAATTGTTAAAACTGAAATTTAATTAGTTAGTACAAAATCTCAGGATGGTATTCAGAACAGTTATTTAGTAAAAGAGTGGAATGAAAATGATTACTATTCTCATCACATCTTCAAGAATTAGTTTCGTAACTAGATGTAATCGCGGAATCCATTGTCCTGAAAAATAAATGGCATTACAGTTATAAAATGTGAGGAGGAAAATTTTAGGAATCAGTTTTCTAGTAAATGGGAACACATTCGAAGTTTGTTTAACCTGCAGATCTTATAATTGAATTAAACAGCAGCATATCTACTTGAAACGTACATTACTTACATCACATACCCTGGAAAATTCTCAAGAAGTACAGAGCTCAAAACAATTACGACTTTACTTCGGTACCAGCGCGGTATTTACCTAGGAGGATGTGGAAAACCCCCGAAAAACAACATCCATGCTGGCCCCATTCGTAAATCCGTCGGCACATTCGACCAGGGTCTGTACGCCTTCCTGGCTCGGAAAGCGGTGCGGCTAACCGAGCTGATATAATAAGAATTATATAATTTCAACAATGTATATTCTTAATTCGTATTAGTTACACTATAAGTTTATTTCGACTTATTAGTCATCTTCAGGTGTTATGCCTGCAATACAAGTTTCCCATAATATTTAGTATTATGCTACATACCACATTCTGTTATGCTGTACATTTCAATATTATTGTGACGTGATATATTTTGTTAATATTTTTTCTTCTTTTATATACATATAAGAAGAAAAAATATTAATAAAATATATCACGTCACAATAATATTGAAATGTACAGCGTAACAGAATGTGATATTAATATTAGAACGAAATATGTTGGTCTTTTTTATCTTTGATAATTTTGTTGGCATAATTTTATGTTATATCAACGATGAGATTGTCTGTATGGATAATCATTAATGGTAATTTTGTAATTGTGCTATTACAGATGATTGGCAGTGGGATCGTTTAGCTGTTGTCATGCACTAGAATATCAATAAAATTATCGAAATAATTTTTTCTTATGTTTTTTATTTCGATAAAAAATTATTTCGATAAAAAAATTATTTCGATTGTAAAATCTAAAGAAAATATTTCGATAAAAAAATTATTTCGATAATTTAAAAAAATTATTTCGATAAAAAATTATTTCGATAATTTTATTCATATTCTAGTGCATGACAATAGATAAACGATCCCGCTGCCAATCATAGATAATAGCGCAATAAATTACCATTAATGATTATCCATAGAGACAATCTTATCGTTGATATAACATAAAATTATGGCAAAAAATTATCAAAGATAAAAAAGCCCAACATATTTCGTTCAATTTTAAATAAAAGCTTTGCCTCATAGATATATATTCTCTGTGCAAATAATGTAAACGAATTACATCTCTGTAGAGCTGTCAAATAAATATCAAAATTTCGTAACTTGATAAAGATCTTGCATGACAGCATAATATTATAAGTTACGTGATATTAATATTATATATATCTATATATATATATATATATATATATATATATATATATATATATATATATATATATAAAAGAAGAAAAAAATAATACAATATATCACGTCACAATACTATTGAAGTTTACAGCATAACAGAATGTGCTATGTAGCATTTCTGTTACATCTGTATCAAATAAGTAGGCAGCATAATACTAAATATTATGAAAACTTATGTATTGAAGGTATAACACCTGAAGATGACTAATAAGTAGAAATAAGCTTATAGTGTAACTAATACAAATTAAGAGTGTACAGTTTTCAATTATATAATTCTTATTATTAAACTGTCGATGTACGACGTCACTAACAATGTGGGCCCTGCAGATAACGAGCTGGTATAGATAAAAAAATTGAACGTGATAGTTAATTTGTATTCTTTGCACAGAAGTTTACATACATTAATCAAATTTCAAAAAATATTAAGTCCATATGACTGTAATATCTCAAGAATTACGAAAAATTTCAACAAAATATGTAATTATAAAAATAAATTAATTTTAAAATATCGGAAAATAAGAAATTTTTGGTACGTGGAGGCACATGTAATATTACAGTGGACGCAAATATGGAACGTTTTTGGAGCAGGACCTGCCGATACTACTCCTTTATGTTGCCCTGGACGTTCGGCAACTTACGTGATTTCACCACCACGGGTGCCCAGCACATTACGCAAGTACAGCATGCGAAGTATTACACCGTCTTTACACTGGTCGGTGGATCGGCAGAGGTGGTCCTATTAAAAATATTTGTAAAGTTACCCTATTGGACGCCACTAGATTCCTATCGGTTGGGGCATATTTGAAAGGTAAAATGTAGCAGCAATTATCAAAATGCTATGAAGACGTTACCGATCGCGTACGTAACGCTCGTCTTGACATTTCCACATATATCCCGTGGACAGTCAAATGCAGAACGCGTCACTGCACTTGAAGGTGCTACATTTGAATATTTACTTGAATTGGCAACTCTCGGCAATGTTCGCTTCGAGCCTCTTACACAGGGGAGTATCAGGTAGCCCCTGATTGATATGTTGGTGGTATACGACGTTGTGAGTGGAGTGTACAATTGAAAGCCGTAAAGGACTGGCCCTTCCTACCGTCGATACATGGTAATAGGGTCCCCCGTGCCATTGAATATTAAATACATACCGAGATGCATGTTATACATTACAGTTTTGGACTCATTTCGATTCCGCTGATTGCAACACCGTATGTCGCGAAACGCAATTTATTTAAGACGAAACGTATGTAGTTTTGCCGTACAATCGTAATCTGCGATAAAAACCAAGGATTCCCATTGAAGATGTAAAAGTCCCCCCCCCCCCTCCCCAACCATTCACTGCCATTCCGGTCACCCACGCACGGATGACTGTACAATATTAACGGATGTCTCCCTCCGATACAGAGAAAATCTGTACATTATTTTGATCCCATGGGTAGTTTTCGTGATATCTGCATGCCTTTAGTTAAACGAATATCCTGTATATATACAGGGTGAAGCGAAATACACAGACTCGGGCTTCGCAACACGATTATTCACATGTCAGCAATAAAAAAGAAAGCCCCACAAAATTTCGTTATGTGCATAGTTTCGCAGGAAGAAATTTTTAGAGAGACCTTTTTTTACTCTTAGCATTTGCAGAATCTCACTGCGAAGCCGGAATGTGTGAATTTCACTCTTCTCGATTGTATCTGAGTGAAAAGGACACTTTGTATCTAAATGCTGTTGGTTGGACGTTGTTTAGAACACCTGTCCATGATGTTTAAAACAAACGGAATAATAATATTTAATAGTAATTCCTTTGTAACAGTTGTAAAGGTAAAATTCTGTAAGAATATGCCAGGGAACAGTTGGAAGGGTTGGGGAAGGAGTGCAATATAGAGTGCTTTAATAACAGCACCATGCAAGAAATAAGTAGAAAAAATGGGAATCCCCGAAACTCTCGTCTACAAAAGCTACTCTAAGGGACAGAACTAATTGTTACAGCCACAAAACTGATACATGTCAGAAAATAAAATTTCGGGTGTCTCAGGAACCATTGTAAATACTTGAGATGGTGATAGTATAGTCGAATTCCGAATAACGTGTGTTCAATTTTCAGTACGTAACCGAAACGAACTTGAGGCAATATTTCCACTGATTGTTCCATCAGTTCTTGGGGGAAAATCATCATATTGAATTAAAACCGTAATTTTTTAATTATATTTTTAAGTATATTTTTATATATCCAATCGGTTTTCGGTTCTTACAGAGTCATCTTGAGACTTTATAGTCTGAAACCTTTGCTTTAAATGTATTTTGGTTATATACAGCTGTTGATCTGTATTCAACAAAAAGGTATGCTATAAGGTATTTTTATTACAAATTAACTGTACTACTACATTCTAATATATGTAGTCCCTCCTGATGCATCCTGTAGATACGCTTAAGAATTTGAGAACATCTGTCTTTGTATTTCTCAAATTACTATCTGGAGAAAGAGATACAAGTTTCTAGTGTGAATTCAGACAATAAGTTAAAAATTTAGCCTGCTATTCTAAAAATATATACCCAACAAAAATAACGAAAGACCTCATTTCAACAAATAATAAAATATGAAAAGTTGTTTTACGAGATTATTTGCTTCCCTATTTCGTACTGGAAAAAAATCCTTTGCGAGATCCCGTCTTCAGTATCGCTGAAGTGTTTGGGATCCCACCAGGCAAGTTTAAAGAAAGACTTATAAGCAATTTATAGACGTGCTGTTTGTTTTTGTTTATGGCAGGTTAGATCAATACACGAGTCGAACAGACATCTTTCTCGAACTCTAATGGGAATCACTAGAAGAAAGGCAACTTTCTGTTTCGAGAAACATCGTTACGGAAATTTCGTGCTGCGTAATTTAAAGCTGACCACAGAACGACTCTGCAGCCTACATTTCGCGTATATATCACAGAAATAAGTTAAGAAAAATCAAGAATTGCACAAAGGGCTACAAGCGCTCCTTTTTTCCCTCGTTCTGTTTGGGAGTGGAACTGAAAGGGAAGTGACTAGTTGGGGTAGGAGGTGCCCTCCGCCTCGCACCTTAGGGTAGATTGTGGTGCATGCATGTAGATGTCTAGGCGTACAGGCAGTTGAAACTAGATGCTCGAAATATAGTTACCCGGTTTTACTGTCTCACTGAATACGTTCTGTTTGTGAGGGAATTTTGCACTATGCATACGACACAAATATTTCTGTGTACTGAAAGGCAATTAGCACCTCCTAAACCATACTAAACACTTCGCGATACTTTTCCGAAAACAAGGCAGTATCATACTGTCATTAGAGGAAATCTTTTTGGATAAGAAGCGCGCACTGGAAGAGCATCACAGGTGTAGTCGTAGGTGATTTTTGCCGAAACTCCCTACGTTTGAACTGAATATACTATGCAACCTTAGTTTTTACAAGATAGCAATGAGTTGCAGTATTTTAGTTACGACTGGTTTGAGGTAATTGTTGCGATTCTTCAGGTGTATAATTGTGTCTCAAAGTCACGGTTGCAAAATACTGACACGAATAATTTACAGACGAATGGGAAAACTGGTGGAATCCGACCTTGGGGAAGATCAGTTTGGATTTAAGAGAAATGTTGGAACACAGGAGGCAATACATTACGACTTATCTTAGAAGATAGGCTAAGGAAAGACAAACATACCTTTTTAGCATTTGTAGATATGGAGAGAGCTTTTGAAAATGTCGACGGAATACATTGTTTCAAATTCTGAAGGTAGCAGGGTTACAATATAGGGACCGAAGACTTATACTCAACTTATACAAAAACCAAACACGGTTATTAGAGTCCAAGGGCATGAAAGGGAGGCACAGGTTGGGAAGGGTGTAAGACAGGGTTGTAGCCTTTCGCCATTGTTGTTCAATCTGTACATTGAGCAAGCAGTGAAGGAATGCAAGAAGAAATTTGGAGATGGAATTAAAGTTCAGGGGGAAGAAATAAAAACTTTGCTGTTTGCCAATGACATAGTAATCATGTCAGAGACCGCAAAGGATTGGGAAGAGCAATTGAATGGAATGGACAGTGTCTTGAAAAGAGGTTATAAGATGAACATCAACAAGAGTAAAACAAGAATAACGGAATGTAGCGTCAGAAAATCAGGCGATGCTGAAGGAATTAAATTAGGTAATGAGGCAATAAAAGTAGTAGACGAGTTTTGTTACTTGGGTAGCAAGATGACATCTGATGGCCGAAATAAAGAAGATATAAAATGCAGAATCGCTATGGGAAGAAAAGCGTTTCTGAAGCGTAAAGGGTTGACATACAATATTAATTTAAATGTTAGGAAGTCCTTTCTGAAGGCATTTGTCTGGAGTGTAGCATTGTATGGGAGTGAAACATGGACGATAAGGAGTTCAGACAAAAAGATGATAGAAGCTTTTGAAATGTGGTTTAAAGACGAATGATGAAAATTAGATGGGTAGATCACGTAACTAATGAGGAGTTGCTCAAAAGATTTGGGGAGAGAAGGAATTTCTGGCGTGATCTGACTAAGAGAAGGGTAGGTTGGTGGGATACATCCTGAGACATCAAGGAATCGTCAACTTAGCATTAGAAGGAAGTGTGTGGGGTAAACATCGTAGAGGGAGACCGAGGGACGAATAGAGTAAGCAGATTCAAAGGTTTGTAGGTTGCCGAAAGCATTCTCAGATGAACAGACTTGCACAGGACAGTGTAGCGCGGAGAGCTGCATCAAACCAGTCTGCGGACTGAAGACCACAGCAACAACCACATTAGATCTAAACTTGATGAAATTACAATATGTCATAATCAAAGCACTTGACGTGTCATTAAAATACGTTGAACGAGAACATATAGGACACGAAGCACTTGACGTATCATTAAAATACGTTGGCAGCGGCGGATTAGCCGTGCGCACTGCGGCGCCGTGCTGCGGTGCGCGCGGCCGTTCGCCGCCTGTGGCTCGAGTTCTCCTCTGGCATGGGTGTTTGTTCTCCTCCCGTTAGTTTACCTTAGTTCAAGTAGTTTGTAAGCTAGGGACTAATGACCAAGCAGCTGAATCCGATAGATTTACAAACATTTGAACATTTAAAATACGTTCAACGGAACGTATATAAAGCCGGCCGTGGTGGCCGAGGAGACTGAGGCGCTCCAGTCACGGTCTACACTGCTACTACTGTCGGGGGTTCGAATCCCCCCTCGGGCATGGATATTTGTGCCGTTTTTAGTATAAGATAGTTGATAAGTAGTTTGTAAGTTTAGGGACTGATAACCCCGTAGTTAAGTCCCACAAACATTAAGAACATTAAGAAGAACGTATATAAAACAGTTATACACCTGATAAAGGGCCATATTTGCAAAATCCCGGTCATAAGTAAAGAATACCATTTGCAGTTGCCCACAGCTTTACACCGTTAAAACACCTGAGCGAACATAAAAGGAACTGCCGCTCAGGACATACTTATAAATCGGCCGTAGCGGAACATGCTTATCACAAAGGTGACCGTGAAATAAAGTTTAACGATAGACCGATATGGCAAAGACATCTCATTATTATGCTTGTATGTACAGAGTGTCCTTAGAGATTTTCAAACGCCGAAATAATTTTATCAGGAAAGAGGAAGGTGTTAAAGTGCATAACATTTGGATGTCAACATCGCAGCGATAATATGATGCGCGTTTATTTTGAATCAACCACTATGGTCGGGGTTTCGAATCCTCCCTCGGGCATGGATATTTGTGCCGTCCTTAGGATAAGCTAGTTGATAAGTAGTTTGTAAGTTTAGGGACTGATTACCCCGTAGTTAAGTCCCATAAGCTATACAAACATTTGAATTTTTGAATCAAAATGTTGACAAAATTAGATACGATAGAGCAGACGACGACACGTAAATGACAGTGGTGCCCTCTGGATGGCCTATGTATACGGTGCTCACTCGAATGAAAACAAAGGAATCTTAGGGTTTAACGTCCCGTCGACAGTGTGGTCATTAGAGACGGAGCTCACGCTCGTATGTTTCGGTAAGGATGGGGGAAGGAAATCGACCGTGCCCTTTGAAAGGAACCATCCCGGCAATTGCCTGGAGTGCTTTAGGGAAATCACGGGAAACCTAAATCGGAATAGCCGAAGGTGCTCACTCGAGATCTGCTTGCAGTTTTCCGCTTCACCTCTGAAAAAGGAACCTCCCCATCGCACCCCCTCCCCTCAGCTTTATTTTTTAAGTTAGTGCAGTGGATAGGACTTGAAAAACTGAACACATCAGTCGCGAAAACAGGAAGAAGTTGTGTGGAACAATGAAAAAATAAGCGAAGTATAAAAACTGAGAAGTCCATGCGAAAGGTAAGCAACGAAAAGCACGCCCTGACCCCAGGAGTGCTGTGGTCCTGTGGCTAGTGTGAGGAGCTGCGGAGCGAGCATTACGACAACCGAAAATTTTGATTTTTTAAATTTTTTTCATTTTCAGAAAATTATTTTCTGTCCGTCCGTCCGATGCGAGGTAACTGCGCCGTAGTACGGGGACATGTTCAGATTTGCTTGTACATTTGCAGGATTTGACAGTCTACACCTGGAAAAATTCGAAAACATTAAAACATGTTTTAACAGCCCACAGGAAAAACTGTTGCATTCAATTGTTGCAGCTTATGTGACAATTTCTTATGTTTTCATCACTTTTGTGGTAGTGATTATCACATCCACAAGGAAACCTAAATCGGGACCTTTACCCATTCACCAAGTGTACAAGGTAGGTGGGTCGACAAGAGATTCCTGTCATATGACGCATATACCGTCACCAGTGTCGTGTAGAATACATCTACATCTACATGGGATACTCTGCAAATCACATTTAAGTGCCTGGCAGAGGGTTCATCGACCACCATTATAATATTTATCTCCCATTCCATTCTCGAATAGCGCGCGGGAAGAAAAAACTCCTGAATCTCTCCGTTCGAGTTCTGATTTCTCGTATTTTATTCGGATGATCATTTCTACCTATGTAAGTGGGAGCCAACAATATATTTTTGCATTAGGAGGAGAATGTTGGCGATTGGAGTTTCGTAAGTAGCCCACGCCGCAGCGATAAGCGCCTTTGTTGTAATGATTCCCATCCCAGATCCTGTATCATTTCCGTAACGCTGTCTCCCCTGTATCGTGACAATACGAAACGAGCTGCCCTTCTTTGGACTTTTTCGATATCCTCCGTCAAACCCACCTGATAAGGATCCCACACTGGGCAGCAATATTCCAAAAATGGATGGACAAGCGTAGTGTTTCCAGTTTTTCTTGTAGTTCTGTTGCATGTCGTCAGGATTCTGCCAATAAAATGCAGTCTCTGGTTCGCCTTTCCCAGGACATTATCTACGTGTTCTTTCCAATTTAAGTCTGAACTAATAGTAATTCCTAGGTATTATGTGGAGTTTACGGCCTTCACTTTTGATTGATTTATCTTGTAAACAAAGTTTGACGGATTTCTTTTCGTACTCATGTGGACGACTTCACTCTTGTCATTATTTAGAGTCAATTGCCAATTTTTACACCATACTGATATCTTATTCAGATCGTTCTGCAGTTGATTTTGATCTTCAGGTGATTTTACTAGACGGTAAATGACGACCTAAGAGAGCTACTTAGATTTTCCCCTAAATCGTTTATGAAAATAAGGAACTGCAGAGGACCAATAACATTACCCTGTGGAACACCCGATATCGCCTCTGTTTTAGTCGATGCCTTACCATCGATTACTACGGACTGTGCCCTTTCTGACAGGAAATCCCCTAGCCAATCGCAAATTTGGGGCGATATACCATAACCATGAAATTTAATTAATAGCCGTTTGTGAGGTACGGTGTCAAAAGCCTTCTAGAAAGCAAGAAATACGGAATCGATTTGCGAACCCTTGTCGATAGCACCCATCACTTCGTGAGAATAAAGAGCTGGATGTCTTTCGCATGAACGATATTTTCGAAATCTGTGTTGACCTTCGGTCAATAGATGTGTTTTGCTGTGGAGGAATCGGGTGACCTATCACCTTGCGAGCAAATGTTTTAGGTTCCCATTGGAGAGGCACTTCCTTTCGTCTGCTAAACGCACGGTTTTGCGGTGCGGTCCCGAAACACAAACACTAACAGAGACAGAGAGGTCAATGAACAGACTGACAGATCATAATTTTGCGAGAATAAAATATTAAATTTTTTGCTAGAAGGAAGTCTTCAACCAAAGACCTCTCGCTCTGCACCTCCTTACAGTAGCCAGAGGACAACAGCTCTCCTACGTTCACAGTATGCTCGACGTTGACTGTCTGTCGCGTGAAGCATTCAGTTATTATATTTGGTTACTTTTTTCATAGTTCCACACAACTTCTTCCAGTTTTCTCGATTGCTCTGTGTTCAGTTTTTCACTGCGCCAACTTATAACTAAATTTGAGGGAGTTTGCGATGGGGAGGTTCCCTTCTGAGTATGCCTTCCGCAGTCGAAGGCGAAAGGTCAGGGGAAAGTTTTACGTATGGACCACGACGGCATCTCGGCCTGGAAGTTTCAAGTTATGAGAACTCCTTGCGTGAAAGCCTTCATTGTATGATGAGATATATTGGTCTCAAGTGTAGCTGCGAATGCTAGAGATGCCAAAAATTCTGATCGTAACGATTTTACAGGGTGTCCAGAAAAGGACTCCCTGATTTCAAAATTAAACATCTCGAAAACAAAGATCGATAGAGGAATGTAGTAAACGGTGTGTTTACTGTGAAAGCTGTAAGAAGTTTATACAGCAGTTTGAAATAATAGTTACAAAAGCTGCTAACAGATGGCACTGTAATCGCCATACGTATTGCCTGGTATAAATAGTGATCCGAAGCCCAGAGCGATCAGTTCCACTATTGAAACGTGAAAGAAGGTTAGCGTACCGAAGGAAGAGATTAAAACCATGTACCCCATTGAACAACGCGTTTTTCTGGTGCTAGAGTATCACAGGTTAGAAGAGAGTCTTACGGCAACAAGGCGAAGTTTTCAAGCACGATTTAATGTTCCAAAAGGACCCGATGTGAAAATAATTCGTACGCTCTTCGCAAAATTTCAACGAACAGGCAGCGTAACTGATAATCTAGTGGGGTATGTTGGCCGCAAGCAAACCGCAATTACGCCTGAAAATATAGCCACAGTTTCTGGAATTATTCAGTGAAATCCAATGTCATCCGTCCTTAGAATTGCATCTGAGACTGGTTTGAAGCGTTCCAGCACACAGAAAATACTGAGAAAGAACCTACACATGTTTCCATTCAAAATGTAACGCACCAGGCCATACCCGTACGAGCTGTGCAACAAAGGGTTGCCTTTGCTAATCAGATACTCTAAATGTTAGATAGTGAAGGATTTGATGTTGGCTGCATCTGGTTTACAGAAGCACACTTCCACCTGAATGGATACGTGATTAATCAGAACTAGCGATTTTGGGGTTCTGAAAAGCCATATTGGTGTGAAGCGATACCGCTGTATTCTCCTAAAGTTACTGTGTGGGTTGCAGTATGCAGCAGAGGCATTGTTGGCCCTTTTCTCATTCGAGAAACGGACACCGGTGCACGTTACGTTCCAATTTTGGAACAATTTGTCGCCACACGGCAAGCGTTAGAGGATCGACCAGGTACTGAATGGTTTATGCAATATGGAGCCCGACCACATCAGACCGAACAAGTGTTTCGCTTTCTTGAGGAATACTTCGGGAATCGAGTCATTGCTTTGGTATGTTCCCAATTTACTGGTGTCGGCATGGATTGGCCTTCATATTCACCGGATTTGACTCCCTGTGACCTTGTTTTGTGGGGCACAGTGAAAGACAAGGTCTATCCGAAGCATCCCGCCGCGCTGGACGAGCTTGAATTGGCGATCTCTGTGGCATGTGGATCCATTTTGGTTGAGACACTACGAAATTCGCCCATTTCATTCTTCGTTTGCACCACCTCTGTAGTGAAAATGGTGAACATTTTGAAAACACTGTGATGTGATTGTTTGCAAAGAGTGTTATCATACAACTATTTCACTTATGTATGCTGATATGAGCTGTGCAGCGTACAGCGCCATCTGTTAGCAGCTTTATTTCAAACTGCTGTATAAACTTCTTACAGCTTTCACAATAAACATACCGTTTACTGAATTGTTTTCGAGATATTTAATTTTGAAATCAGAGAGCCCTTTTCTGGACATCCTGTATCATCATTCTGAAGTGTTACATAAAGTATAGTTAATATTTGTGATAACATAATTGGTTTTCATTTTTTAATATCACATTTTTCTAAAACTCTTCATATATTAGGCAACTTTCCTACGTACTATATTCGTCCAAGACACACTGGTGCGAACCCAGATCTTACGTTGTGGGTGCGTTAAGCTAGAACTGACGTTCACATCTGTGGAGGAGAAACTGAGAAGCGCTCCACACGTGCAGAACGCTGAAAGACGCGTTCTTTTGCAATTCTAGCCACAGCTGATGCGTGGTTCCAAGAGGATACTGCTCGGCCACACATTGCGAGGGAAAACGTTCTTTGCGAGACGCGCGGCATCTTCCTCGAGTAGCACGATCTTCAGACTTTCCTCCTATAGAGTATTTTCTCTCTGAATGATCGATACCTGTATCAGTGCCTGTCGCTATTCGTGGGGGCTACACCATGTACTGATTCGGATATTTCAGCGTGGATCGACCCGTAGTATCTTAGTACTGCTTGAAATATTGAGCTCTAAATGTAATCATTTCATGGACTACAGCTGCACTTTTGAGCAATGAATGTTTAATTAATTCTAAAATTCTAAAGGGGAACTAATTTTTAACTATGGAAACGTAGTGATATGTATTACACATCCGACACGGAATGAGATTTTGAGCTGCTATTTGTGTAGAGAATCTGGGCTGGTTTACAGCACAGTGAACATGGTTGCAAACTGTAAGATGTCGCTGCGGGAATGGAAGAAATTACTTTTTATTTTTAAAAATAAATTGCTACGGAGTTATGAGAGTGGAAAGGTGGAGAGGGATTCCGTGAATATCATGATATTGGCAAAATATAGCTAGGCAAGCTGTCTCAGTAATGATGTCCGAGTTCTAGGAATGAGCTCTGGATAGAGTTATTTACTACGATCAATCTGTGGGTGTGTGTGGGGGTGTTTGTGGAACTCTGGCAGCATCTGTTTGGTCCTTGGTAAGGGTGGTAAGTCTGCTGTTTTCCTTATAGTAGATACTATCTTTTCAGGAATGTGAAAGTCGTAAAAGCTATGAAAGTATTTCCTTATTTCTGCTGTTACGAAGACGAAAAAGAGCCCAGTATATTAACTAGCGATGTATAGAAGGCGATAAAAGACACGAAGAGTAGGAAAGTTACAGGAGATGACGACATACCGGTGGATTTTCTTAAAGATATCGGAAATGACAGTTTGAAAGGTCTGACACAACTCATAAACAAAATCTACGAAACTAGAGAATGGCCAAAAGAATTTCTTGACGTAACAATGGATACTCTTGAGAAGAAAAAGCAAGCCAAGAAGTGTAGTGATCATAGACCAATTAGTCTGATCTCACATGTGGCAAAGATCATAGCAAAGTTACTAAATAGATGGTTAGAACACAAAATTGAAGAAGTGATGGGAGAAGTTTGGCTTTAGGAATGAAAATGGGACCAGAGACGCCATTGGCATGATGAGGATATTGTCGGAGAGAATTTTGGCCGTTAACGAAGAAAAATGCGCGTGTTTTATAGACTGGCAGAAGGCCTTTGACAGAGTCTATTGGAATATATTGATGAACATCCTTAAGGAGATAGGTATCAACTGAAGAGGTCGGAGACTAATTAAGAATTTGCATCTGGGACAAAGGGTAAAAGTACGACTGAAATGTGGAGAAACGAACAGCGTGGAAATAGGGAGTGAGACTAGGATGTTGTCTGTCGCCAAGTCTCTTCAACCTGTATGGAGAAATGCTGGCGAGAGAAAGGATGCGGAAACTTCAAAGTGGGAGGACGTCTCATCAACACCATCAAGTATGCAGACGACCTGGTAGTGCTCGCAAAAACCAGAGACAGCTGCAACACATGATGAACCGTTTGGTGGAAATGGGAAGAAAATACGGCCTGGAAATCAATATCGAAAAATCAAAAATTATGCGCATATTAAAACGTGAGAAACACTTGAAGATAATTGTTGACAATTGGGAACTGGGAAATATGAATCAGTTTAAGTACCTGGGATGTTTTATCACCAACGAAATCCGAGCAAGAATCGCCGTGGACAAAGCTGCTTTCAACAAGAAGAGGACTCTCTTGACCAGCAAGTTGAGCTTGGCATTAAGGAAGAAACTGGTAAAGTGCTACATTTGGGGCATTGCACTGTATGGAGCAGAGATGTGGAAGGAGAAAAAATTCTTAGAGAGCTTTGAAACATGGTGCTGGAGGAGAATGGAGAAGATCAAAGGGACAGATACCAAGAAAAATGATGATGTACTGAGAAGAGTAGGAGAGAAGAGAAGTATTCCGCATACAATTGTACAGAGAAAGGCCAACTGGATTAGACACGTACTTAGACACGAGGGACTCCTACGCGATGTCATCCAAAGGAAAGTAAGAGGAAACACAGGACGAGGAAGAAGGAGGATTCAGCATCTGGATGACATGAAAGATGGAAGGAGATACAACATACTGAAAGAAAAAACTGCTGAAGTAAGGGAACAATGGAATCAGAAATTCTCCGTAAGAAGACATGGACCGGCCACTAGGCTAACTACCGCATAATAA
The DNA here is from genome assembly GCA_026315105.1 of Locusta migratoria. Taxonomy (NCBI): domain Eukaryota; kingdom Metazoa; phylum Arthropoda; class Insecta; order Orthoptera; family Acrididae; genus Locusta; species Locusta migratoria. The sequence goes on along the minus strand of CM048747.1, from coordinate 540,617,618 downwards.
TAATAATAATAATGTTCTTACTTTTATCTGTATTTGAAAGTTATTGTAAAATCGCTGTTATGCTTCCAAAATAGCTACAGTTGACAAAACTGTCAAAATCCTTCATGCCTTTAATTACATATCTGTGTGTGGAATATGTAACAATAAAATTTTCTTAATTTTTACTCGTTTTTTAAATTCCCCTTGGCCTGAATTGATCGCACATTACGGACTTTAAAAAGTATTGATTTCAAATAATGTAGGACCTGAATCCTTTCACAGATGTTACTTGAAACTGTCTGTGACTTGTAAGCTGATGTCAATCGACGTCTCTGCTTGAATGAAATGCAATTCCTCTTAGTTATACGAAATAGAAGCAGCATTCGACAACGGGACAGTTAATGTGTGTACCATCTTAGATTTATGTGAACGTGAAGCAACAAACCAGATATAACTGTGTGCAGGAGGGATAACGTAAATAACTAAATGTAAATGAAATGGATGAACTACTGATCGTGAGATATGTTGATTAATGAGTTACAGTACGCCACTAACGAGCATGCAAACATTCTTGGGCACTGCAACCAAAGCACTGCGTTTTTTTAACTATAAAATTTGCGCTATTTTTCCTTCCCTATTGGTTACAGAGGATCGACGCCATATCATTTTATCGTAAATAAGAATGTCACCCACATAACTGGTGATGAGCTGGCCCTGCTAGTCCAGCTTGACTACTTGCCCTTCTTGCTAACTTCTCTGAAATGGCTATGCTTCAGTAAAAGTGAATGGGATTGCTTCTATTTATCTCTACATACATAATTCTCCCAGTTGCTTTCAGTCCCGTTGTTTAACCGTAAAGTTTAACAAATATATTTCATAAGAGATAACAACACTTTGATATAATATTTCCCACGTCCAACAATACGTCTAGCTCATGTTTTTCTACGCCAATAAATGATATAGTTCGAGAGTATGCTCGCTTGTTCCATAGTGACCAATACACTTTTCCACACGCTGCAGCACGGAATGACGCTCACATCTCAGGCTGGAAACACGTCTAGAGCCTCTGTCCACTTGAGTCTGCACAAAGAGACACCTCTAGTCGGTGTACTGCTACTGAAACATTCACCTGTGTTACATATGTCTTAAGTCTCGTTCATGCGACTGTATCTCTCACGATTCTCATGACCGTTCACACAGAAATGTGATGGGAGACTACACGATGAATGGATTACAGTTTCTTAACAAATTTAAGTAAGGAGCTTAATGTTCAAAATGTTCAAATGTTTGTAAGGCTTATGGGACTTAACTACGGGGTCATCAGTCCCTAAACTTACAAACTACTTATGAACTACTTACGAACTAGGACGGCACAAATATCCATGCCCGAGGGGGGATTCGAGCCCCCGACCGTAGTGGCCGTGCTGACCGTGACTGGAGCGCCTCAGTCACCTCGGCCACCGTGGCCGGCGCTTAATAACAGATAAAGCGGTACAAATGATTAGACACACATTATTTCCCTTCATGTAAGAAGAAAACAGCAACCATGAGCTAATGCAAGTGGGTTTGGCTGTAAATATTTTTCTGATTATTTTACTCAGGAGCGTAATGGATTGCAACTTGAAGTGAGACCACTGTTTCGATTCACGATTTCATTTTCTCAATTCTCGTTTTTATTGTCACTTTTAGTGAGTTTTCCTTGGTAGAGTAAATTTTCCTTGAATTCTGAATACAAAGCAGGCCGTTTGTTGCTCTTTCTTTTGATTTATATTTAATTTTGCATATTGTGTCATGTTTTCTCTTGTCCTATCCCCTACTGTGAGTGTGAGTTGCATGCATAACTTCACAGGTGGTTTCGTAGTTCCATAACAGTGATATTTAGGAATAAACTCAATAGCAAAGATTAGGTTAAGGGAGCATTTGAAGATCTTTGTAGTGAATATCGATAGTGTTCAGGGAAGCAGTGACTCTGAGTTGAGGAAGGGAGTCTTTCTGGATGATAGCCAATAGGAGACTTTAGCGCGAAAACATCGGAGCGAAGGGTAGCCACTGTTCTGACGGCCGTGAGCTGAAGACTACTCCTTGCTAAAACAACTTTTGGTGGGTTAAAGTTTAGATTTGGTGTTAGATTTGGGATATATTTCAGCTGCTTCACAGCTATTATGTTCCGTAAATGTGTTTTTAAGTTTCAAGAGAGATTCTAATTAATCAAATATTTCGATTTGTAATGCGTGTCCAGGACAACCGTTAGTTGTTGCTCTGTTCTAAGTTTAAATGTCTATGGTTGCATCTCCAGTGTTTATCCTGCTGTAATAACGTTAGAGTTAATATTATTCCCGTGTGTACTGAAATACCAGTTCAGTTAAGTAAATAGTAGATAGTTTCTGATAGTGCGATCATGCACGCCGGCCGCGGTGGCCGAGGGGACAGAGGCGCTTCAGTCACGGTCTGCACGGCCACTACGGTCGGGGGTTCGAATCCCCTCTCGGGCATGGATATTTGTGCCGTCCTAGTTCGTAAGTAGTTCATAAGTAGTTTGTAAGTTTAGGGACTGATGACCCCGTAGTTGAGTCCCATAAGCTTAACAAACATTTGAACATTTTTGATCATGCACGTGATCGTTATTTTAGATTCAGATTATCTGAGAGTGCTGATACGTCGATGTTAACTGTGGAAAGTGTTTCTAATTACGTGTGCAGTAATTGCAGCCGAACAACCCGCGAAGAATGTTACACAATTTAGTAGTTTAATTGTGTATTAGTTTGATCATACACGTGTTGCACGCTGTAGATTGGGCTTTCTTACTGTGTGACCTAGTTGCTTTAACAAATATAATCACATCAAAGGGGCGTTTTAGAATTAGGAATTGAAATTTTAGTGCGCGTATTTTGTACAGTTTTATTGTTCATCAGTATTTACAACCACGTGGTCCATACTTTAGTTTGCTCTCGTTCAAAGTCATGTACATTTTTGGTAATAATTAAATTCAAATAGTTTGATGCGACCGTAATCGTGTGTTAATAGTCCGTAATTTTTGTGGTTTCATTGTCTACGGTTCAGGTGTCCATAGCCCCTCCAAAGACGACATCAGATTAAACTCCAGAATAGCTGACACATCCGTAACAGTGAATGATGGTAATAGTGATGACGAATCGCGGTAAGTTTCAAATAGTCAATCAGATTATAGGCAGCGACAACATTTTTCTGTTCATATTTAGTAACTACTCGTAGCTAATTTTGAACAAACCCAATGCGTCGAATGTTTTGTTATCAGCGTACACGAGAGTAATATGAAAGTACCCGAAAGGTATTAATGTAAGACGTTTTACAGGTTCGCACAGAAATTCTACAAGGTTATGTGCATAAATCTACAGAGAAAAGATTAAACACAACTACATGGAGTAAAAGTCGCTACATTCGTGTAACATTTAATTATGTTTTCTATTTCTGCTTGTGAAAAAAAACTCACGAGATTGAGACAGATTTTATGGCAGTCACAGAGGTACATCACCGGCCTCGAAAAGTGGTACGCACGTGCTTTCGCGCGTGCGTTTAGGTATAACGTAGCATTTTCTATTTTTCTTATTTTATTTTCTTAAAAAAATAAAAAAAAAAAAAAAAATCATCTCACGCGTTGAAGGCAGATCCATGTTTCATGGCAGTCAGAGAGCTACATGAACCACCTGGAAAAATAATACGTACGCGTTTAGTTATAACGTAGCATGGAGTCGTCCATCGCGAAACACAATCTTCCACAATCTATCGTCAGGGACAATCACGAAACAAACTACCATCTATTTCACACATTCAGATATTCCGCGAAAGTAACTCTACAAATATTTTTGATTACTGGATTCTATCGCCCAATTGGCTAACAAAATTCCAGGGAAAGACTGCTGTTACCAACAGTGGTTGAGCCTGAGCTACGGACGTATCGGCTATTCTGGAGTTAAGCCAAACATCGTTGAACGGTAGGAGAGCATTTGTAATTGAAGATCACGTCCGTTCAGTCGGTCGTACGCATTTCAGACTGAATGAAAATGTTTCTAGACCAGTTTCCATAGTGTATACTATTTGTGCTACCGTGTATGCGATTTTAAAGCAAGTCTGCTTCACAGGCTAGACAATAATTTGGTAGATTTGTCTTCATCACAAACAACCTGTTCATTTCATTGTGTTTCATCTGATGTTGTCTCCTTATCAGGCATCCTTGGAATGTGACTATTTGTGCGAGGCTGTTTTACAATGTCTTATGCCTATATTAATTAATAAACTTTTTTAAAACTTTATTCTATTTGTCTCCCTTACCCTGATCATAAGTAATGTTTAAGAAGCCATAAGCTTATATTTTCAATTTTGAATGTCCTTGAGAAGACGTAATGAAAAGCAGCTACATTTCATAAAATTTTCTTTTGCCTGTCGGTTTCCACCGTATCCCGCGGCCATCCGCTGTGATCGTAATAAATGGCTAGTGAGTTTCGGTACTTCAGGGACATTAATCTGAGAAAAGATGGACAACGGCTGATTATATTTTGTATGTTGACATAACTAGCCAGATTTTAGGACCACATCAGAGAGGAGGGTGACTTTACAGTATCAGGCGAATCTGCTCGCTTCTCATATCAATAAGCGAACGGATAAACCGACAGACAGGGCAGATTGAAATGGATGTAGGGTGCTGTTCTTATGAGGAGATGAAGATGCTTGCTGATGATAGAGCAAGGTGGAGACCTGCATCAAAGCAGCTGGACTGAAGACCACAAAACAACAACAATTTTATGTGTGGCTTTTGTGACATTATCCCAAAATACTTTCGCTTTTGCATTGTCATAAGTTTTAGTGAACTATGTTACAATAGACGATCCGCCACGGTTAATTTTTCTGTGTAACGAAGAAATAAGCGCCTCTCGTGTTCCGCACGGGATTGTTCAACAGTGCGTATTCTTTGTCCAATACAGTAGCTACCTTACTCGTGTTCGTGCAGTTCCGCAAGAGTTTTGGGTTGGCGAGTTGCTGTCTTCTCATCACATAACACTTAATTTACTGGAGACAAGTCTAGAGGAGCGTGTTGACCAAGGAAGCTGCTGCACATTTTGCACAGTGTGTTGAGTTTCACGCACAGTGTGTGGCCGAACGTTACGCTGTTGGCTCAACGTACAACTTCCATGTTGCAGGAGAGGTCAGAGAACGGGGTTACAGCATTCTACACGTACCTTGCACTCACCACCGTTCCATCCATAAACACATAAGGAAAAGGACTGTTGTGGCTTATCACTTCTCTGACAATAAGATCTAATGTGTCTGAGACAAAAGAACTCTACGAGACAGCGCTTGTCAGTGTATGTCGTACACGCAAGATTGGTCACTTGCGTGAAGGCAGAATCTGCTTTCACCACTGAAGACAAAGCCCACCAATCCATTTTCTACAGTCGGGCCAAAACACGATGATCCATGGCTCTGCCTACTATACTGGGAGATCGCCCTAGTCAGAGAAATGGAAAGCAACCATGTTGCCAAATAGTTATCTGCCGGACTGTATAGCTAGCGCTCATTGTTATCTCACAGAGCTGCACAGAAGTGAACAGCGCAGCTGGACCCGCGCATGCTCAGAGCGTTTTCCTTACTCGAATGGTCTGCTCGCGCATTTGGTGCTCAAAGCCGATTGGCTCAAGGACTAGGGATTATCGTATTTCGGTTTACTATAAAGGACCCACAGACGGCACCAGTCGAACCGTGCATGTAGATGCTGCGAACTGAGTAGAAGATAGACTAGAAGTTTGAGTGCCTGTAGCCCAACTGCTAGTGATCGGTTGGCAGCAGTTTGTGTTGACACTTTTGGGGCTCACAAAACTTCTGTCTGATCTGCCACTAAAGTACTTACAATACGAAGATCTTAGAGGACGTCCATCCTATGTGGAGATCCGAAAACACGCCCAAGTTTATCAAAAAGTTCACGTGACCATGGCAACCGGCAACTTGGCACAGTTGACACGGGACGTCCAAAAGATGCTGCAATTCTCCAAAGATAGTAGGTCGCCACTCTGAAGTCCGCAATTTCACTCCTCTCAAACCCATTAAGATGGCTTTACACGTTGATAACACACAGTAGCATCTGGCTGTAAACATGACGTATTAAAGGGTGAACACAGATGTCTCTCTGGCAGCTATGTCACTTCGCTATGAGCTGGCGGATGACGTTCGTGAAAAGTCCTATACAATCGTCGGAGGTCAAGTGCAAATGGAATCCATCTTTGATATCGCTTTCAACAGCTGAAATTCATTGTGATCCCCATAAGAACTATTTACATCTATTGCATGGGTCGAGCGGTTGCTGCCACACCCCTTGGCGGGCGCGCACTCGGGTGCAGTTTGAGAACTGGTTATTTGTCAGGAGGTCAGTCTCCTAACCGCCACGGTATGCTCTGTAGGAAGGGGTCGCGGCGGTCCAGGTGCCGCCATGGGCTTAATGAAAGAATATTGTTCCGGAAGTGGTACACATTGCTGCGTACTCCAGGCGTCCGGGTAGATGGCGTCAGCAGCCTCCTGGCGTACTGTGTGCTGACAGTGCGGCTGCGAACGTACTAGCTTGGCGTGCAGAGGTAGGGGAACCCTCTGCCGCGCCATTTGATGTGAAACCGTACGGAAGTACGGTGGAACGTGTGAATGAGAGATTCACACGTCTGGACTGGTGGTTCTCGGTCCCACCCTAATTGCTGTCTCGCATCATCTTCATACTGGACCGCTTTGACGGTTGTAGTGTGATCGTGATGTGCGCTGACTCCTGGCCTACTGGCAGGTAGGCGTCTTCCCTAGGAACGCTGGAATTCTGGTGTGCATGGAAGTCCTAGTTAATTCCTCTATGTCCGCAGTTGGTTGTAGCGCAGGAGTCCCACTCGAAGCCACGCAGGAGACGACATCTCGCCGGCAGTCAGCAGATGTAGAAGAGTGCTGGTGTTCTATAACAGACTTGTACTGCCGTTGGAACATGTCACGGAATCGAGTGCTATGAAGTGTAAGCCATCGACTTACCTGACCGACCCAGTATGAACTCAAGTGCTGGAATATATATATAGTGTGTGTGGAGCAGATGATATTTCCCGTACGTGCTCTGTCGTGACCGTATCGGCCCTGTAAAACGAATGTGTCGGCGTTTTACGTCTTGCCGTGTTCACTTAACAGGCTAGCTGGTGGTTCCAGAAAGCTCTGGTAACACGTTGTTACGTTAAACTTAGGCATTGTTTCTTCACGGAACGAAGTGACGTGATACTGCAAGCTCGTACTGTTCCATTTAGCCGGCCGCGGTGGCCGAGGGGACTGAGGCGCTTCAGTCACGGTCTGCACGGCCACTACGGTCGGGGGTTCGAATCCCCCCTCGGGCATGGATATTTGTGCCGTCCTTAGTTGTAAGTAGTTCATAAGTAGTTTGTAAGTTTAGGGACTGATGACCACGTAGTTAAGTCCCATAGACTCTACAAACATTTGAACATTTTTTTGTTCCATTTAACTTCCCCTGATGCGTGCTATTCAGTCCGGCGCGTGTGCGTCCATTCCTGTCAGCCTGACCCAGTACGTAGGGCGCAAAGTATCTGCTGTTCCCCTTCCCCGTTCTGTCGACACACCGCAATGTTTCTACAGCAACCAAGACTTTCCGCTTTACTTCCGCTACAGAGCTGGTGTGCAACACTCTTTCTGTTTATCTGCTGTTTCAAATAATTTTATTTGATCTTAGGGTTTTTTTTTTTAATTTACTGTGACCGTTTCCTTAATCTTTTAGACTCAGTTTAAATCAATACAATGTGACAAAACAACACAAATGCTTCTCAAAAAATGTTCCAAAGTTTTTAGTCCCTAAGCTTACAAACTACAAAGTAATTTATGCTGAGGACAACACAAACACCCATGCCTGAGGGAGCACTGGAGCCCCTGACGACGAATGCCTATCCTTTCAGGCATCAATCAATCTTTTCTAAGATTTCTTAGGAATATATTACACGAATTACGTTGACTTCACAAGACAAGATGAAATTCAGTGGCCTCTTGATAACAAGTTTCTGATGAATTTATAGGCCTAAAATAAATTCAAGTCACATAATTAAGTACAAATAATGCAATTAGGCAGTTACATAGCTGAAGCAACGAGTTTGTAATGATGATGATGTTGACGACAAAAATGGAAATTGTGATGAGAAACTGGATGATAACGGTGAGGAATATCACGTTCACAATTTGAAATGCTGTTCACCAAAGAGAAGTATTCCACAGATTATGATCAACGTTGTTTTGGAAGTGATTTGATATGTATCTTTCAGCATAATTATTGTGACAATAGTGATGTGTATTTTTGAATTATGACAAAAGGAAACTATCAATAAATATTTTATATGTTTCTTGCATGTCCCAGCTTCTCAGGTCTCTAATTTCAATGAAGTTATATATTGTCGTTCTGACTTCACGCATCAAAACAAAATTTACCGCAGCAGGAAAATCTGAATACACATAAGACAACCATTAGTAGCAGTAAATCATTAATGTTGCTGCTGCTACTGTTCTCACGATCTACGATTGCTAATTCTGCAGAATAATTTTTTCATTTACTTATATACTAGTTCTTATTATTGAATAATGTACAGATTCTTGTGTTTGGATATTTTGAAGGTTGAAGATGTTGGAAGCGCGATATGACAGTTGATTTCGTTAATAGGGATAAGAAGTAATCTACATCTTCCTGATATTTACTCAGTGAAGAAATATGTGTATAAGTTCCCTCTCATTAGATATCTTGTAGTTGAACTATGGAAGATATATAACTTTTGGTGTGTAAAAGTTAAGATCTCATAAGCAGAGTGGCTGGTTTTTGATTAACTTCAAACGTAAATAAGTAACATTTTACCATAAAACAATAAATGCATCGTCATCATCAAGGAATGTGTACCAGTTATAGTATTTGTGCATTTTAGTTGTAACTTATTTAACATTTATACACTCATATTCCACAATTCAATATTTCGTGTCTTAACTCTCTTCGTTATTAACTACGACCAATAAATTTGAAGGAATGAACCCATAATATTAGCAACTATGATTAGCAACTATATAATTCGTTCCTCAAATTGTCTTTTGAGCATTTAACCAGAGCTGCGATTGAAGTTAGAATGTCTTTCGATTTATTAAGTTACTGAGAGACCTGTCATATGTAGTGTGCCCCAAATTCTTAGAGACACAGGGAATCATTATATATTCTGGTAACAAACTGTCGACGATGTCACCTTACATTTAGTGATTGGCAATCAACTAATGGCATATCGGCTAATTGATTAGAAAGTTATAAGCCTTTTACGAAACCTACTGTTGCAGGCAGTAAGTTATTGACTTCAGTATGAGAACCATCGCAGTGAACTCGAAGATCAGTGTTTATATAACGTTATTAGTAATTATTATTTGCTATATGGTTTACTTTATTTTTAAAAGATTGTAAATATAAATATATATAGAGAGAGAGTGGTGTAAAGGATGAGAAAAACAGCAGTGAAAATGTATGGATGAATGTGATTCTCATTTGGCAAAAATTTCAAGATAAAGTAAGTATAACTATATAAATAATAAGAATATGAATAATACTGTGGTAATAATGAAGAAGTGTTTGCGATTTGACAGTAGATTATTTGGAAAAAGAATGTACTTTTGAAAGTCTGTGTGTCTGTCATGAATCTTATCGACATTTGAAATTTCCTGGCAGATTGAAATTGTTTGCCGGAACCGGGACTCGAACCTGGGACCTTAGCCTTTCGCGGGCAAGCGCACTACCGACTGTGCTATCCCGACACGACTCACGATGCCGCCTCACAACTTTACTTCCGCCAGTACTTCGCCTCCTACTTTCCAAACTTCACAGAAGCTCTCCTGCGAACCATGCAAGACTAGCAGTCTTGGAAGAAACTATATGGTGGAGACATGGCTTAGCCCACAGCCTAAGGGATGTTTCCAGAATGAAACTTTCACTCTGCAGCGGAGTGTGCGCAGATATGAAACTTCCTGGCAGATTAAAATTGTGTGCCGCAACTATTTTACAAGTGGATTGTGACTTTGAAGTAACCATAAAAAATACCAGATCCATCTGTAAGAAATCTTAGTTCTATTACTCAAATACTGTCTTTTACATAATTTTCCGGAAACACATAACTATAGTTCAACATTTGCATCCGCTGAGGCCATGGGGTGCTTGGCTGGCGGGGAATATTTACTGGGAGGAGCCATTTTTGTCCTGATAGAGGGGGAAGAAAGGATGGAGTCCAGGATATACAATGTTTCCCAACGGCGCTCCGCGGCTGTCGCTCTTTGTTACACTGAGAAGGGTCAGTTACCAGCGCTGATCGCGTGTTTAAACATTCTTTTGTTGTCTCATTATTCACTCTCTATTCATCATCTTCCATTCTACTCCCTGTGCGTTCCAATTTCGTCATCGTACAGCTCAACCCCTATTACCTTATGTACCGTGCCTTCTACACTATCATAATTTTCCAGGTTTATTCAGTGAAATAGTGGGGAACTGTCAGTGAAATATGTTGCAAATAGAGTTGTTAGTAAAGACCTAATGTAGTAGAACCTAGTCAGTGGTGGGACGCATTTTTGTGACTTTCATTTTTTTACGTCATATCTTCTGAACTATGCCAGTAGGATATGTTTATACTGTCAGCGATATGCCTCGCCACAATAATTTCTAGTGGAAAAGTAATTAATTATAATACCATGTCAGTGCCGTCTAACACCGATAAAGTGTTAATGGATAATCGATAAACTTCTTTACGTTCGGTTCCTGGTTCATTCTTCCTTATGAAAGGCACTTTTTTGTTTTGTTTTAACACCCAAAGCAGTTGCGGCAGTTATTGCGCCATCTTCCTGGGGTTTTGAGTGTTTATTTTCTGTAATAACATGTTACATATTTCGGTCATATAATCGTTTGGACAAGTTGCTTTGTTTGACAACTTTGTTAGTTTTAGGCCTAATTTATTCCAGGTAATTACATTGTGTCATTAGCAGGATTTGCATATGCGTTAATTGTGGAATGACAAGTTTTCACAACTTGACATCTGTAAACAAAATATGTTTTTATTTACGAAAACTGACTGATTTATTGAAGGCCTACATTAGCCTGGAAATTATATTGAAAACTATTTCTATGTGACTGTTTTGGCTTGTGTACATTTAAGTTGTGGTGTCGATGCTTGTTTGTTTGTGGCATCTTCTTATGTTTTATGATCTTCAGTTGTGGCTGTATGGTGTTTCATTTGTTTGCGTGGCGTATCTGTGATGTGGCACGCGATTTTTGAATGGTTTTGATACTGGCAATGTTTTGTGTGTGTATAGTTGTGTATGTTTTTGTTGTGTGTCTGTGTTAAACAGAGAGAGCGAGAGGGGGGGAGAGAGAGAGAGAGAGAGAGAGAGAGAGAGAGAGAGAGAGAGAGAGAGAGAGAGAGAGAGAGAGAGAGCTCTGATGTGGTGGTGGGATTTATTTGTATTCTTCTTTTATGGTCTCAACGAGTGTTTTGTATCACAGTGATGTATATTCATTTAGTACTTTCTTGCCTTGGGCTATTACTTTTTCAATGTGATAATTTTCTTCTATTGTTAGTTTTTGCAATAAACTGTTGCTGGTTTTGAGGATTTGTAGGTCAGTTTCTACGTTTGTTGGGTTGCGATTATTAAATTTTCAGGCAATATTGAGTGACAGCTGTTACTTTTTAGTGTTCTGAGGAGTTATTTTCTTTTGAAATTTCTGCATGTCTGACACACAGACACGGATTGACAGTTGTTGCAAATAAGCTGATATATTCCTGATAGGCTGTACTTGGCAGTGTTGGCGAAAGGTTTCCCTAGTTATTCTGTATCGTGTTGTTGGTTTCGTGTCCTCTGTTCAACCCCTGTTTCTTAAGTATGTTGCCCACTCTATGTGTGATTTTGTTGTTGTAAGTAATGATGTACCATTTGTTACTTATTGTTTGTTGGTTTGTTGTGTGCCTCTCTGTGTGTGGGATTTTCTTGGCTGTGTGTAACCTGTTTTTGTAATTTTCTGTGTGTTCTGTCCACTTTTTTGTGTCATACCCATTTTCTTGTCCAATTTGTTTAATTGTGTCCAGTTATTCTGTGTAGTCTTGTTTGCTCATTGGTGTTCTGATTAATCGGTGTTGTTGGGTATTAAAACAAAAAAAGTGTCTTGCATAAGGAGGAATCAACCAGAAATCTAATACTGCAAACACGGAAGATACAAGAGCTGCACCATCACAAGATGATCATTCTTTACTTTCAGCGTTTCGTTGGTGTTGTCAGAAAGTAAAACTTTCCTGAACGTTTGAAATTTTGCCTACGGACTCTAGGTAATTGCAAAGTCGTCTTAATCTCAAGTAGTTTCATGGGGATGGAGAATTTTTGTGACAAACTGGTTCTGACGATATATCTGCTTGACTATTTGATGTGTATCAGTTATACCGCCATACCGATAGTTTCCTTACGGAAAAGAACAATTCTACCGAATATGCTCGGAATAGCTCCATACGTTTAGGACCAGATGGAAAGATGTGGCAGTGAATTTCTTTGTTTGCACCGTCATGTCTTCGGAACTATGAGTCGCAGGTAGTCCTTACCCCCACAGAAATTCATTTGTGATGCTAAGGATGTGTCTACAACGTTCGTTAGCTTAGGAGAAGTTGTGAAACACAAACACACGTTCGCACATTTTTATTATACCGTGCGCAGTATTAGGCTAACAGGTATGCTCGAAAACGCCACGTGTGAAACGGCGATATTTCAGGGGCGTCACCGCAGATCTAAGGAGACAAATTTTTGTATAGCCTTTGGCCTAGTCAGCATTTGTATAGCTATGAGATTAATTGGCATATCGATTTTATTTTCAATGTACTTTACAAATTCTTTGGCGCATAGAATTACGTAAGATATTGCAACATAAAAACCACAATTTGTACAGTGTGATGTATAAAATTAAAGGGAAATATGGAATTATAATAATAATTGCGCCACTTAATTCTCAAGTTATGACTAGGTTCAAAACGATAAAAGTATCTAATTTTGCAGTTTTTTTCAGTTTCAGCCTACAGTTCATTACCAACGAGATATGGTCAGAGTCTATATCTGCCCCTGGAAGTGTCTCACACTTTAAAATTTGGTTCCGAAATATATGTCTTACCATTAAAAATTCTATCTGGTACCTTCCAGTGTGACCTGGTCTCTTCCACGCGCACAACCTTCTTGCATGATTCCTAAATGAAGTGTTTGTTATTATTAAATAATGTTCCCTAAAAAATTCTAGAAGGCGCCTTCCTCATTTTGCCCAGATCATATTGACCTACTATATTTCCTTCCCTTCCTTTTCCTACAGCCAAATACCAGTCTCCCATCACAATTAAGTTTCCCTCTCTGTTAATTGTATGAATAATTTCCTTTAGCTCCTCAACAAAGTTCTTTGATCTCCTCATCAGCGGCAGAGCTAGTTGACAGATAAACAGTGCTATTATGGTCGATGTTGGCTTGCTATCTATCTCTTCTACTATAATGCAATCACTGCGTTTTTCATAGTAATTTACCCGTGTTCATATTTTCATATTCATTATCAAACTCCTGTAATACCTCCAACTGATTTTGTATTTATAATCCTGTACTCACCTGACCAGAAATCCTGTTCCTCTTTCGAAGGAAATTCGCTTATCCCCACTATATCTAACTTCAACCTATCCATTTCCTTTTTTGTTTCTTTCTTCCCTACCATATTAAGGGATGTAACACATCATGCTCCGATGTGTAGAACGTCAGGTTGTCTTTCCTGATGATCACATCCTCCTGAGTAGTCCCCACCTAGAGATCCAAATGGGGAACTATTTTACCTCAAGAATATTTTCCCCGAGAGCATGCCATCATCATATATTCTCATTATGACACATAAATTGATGGTTTTTTTATCAGTTTACCATAAGATGAGGTATTACATAATTTGTTTGTGGGACAATTTAGGTAAAAAATGCTCGTCTTATTTTTCGTTTTCAACATGCTTTCGGACTTATTATTTATTCAATTTTAGACATGTCTTTTCTTAGCATACATGCCGTCTTCCAGACAGAACTAGATATTCTCAATTCTAACCAGTGTCAGATCACTAGTAATACTGGTCACAAGTAATAAGCAGAACCATCTCTTTAAAGTATAATTACTTTGCATGTAACAACCTATATATGACTATATAGTGCAACGTCACATTAAGGTTTTGAAAGCCTAGTGTCTGTAACATTTGTTTGTTTCAACTAAAATTTACACCAGTGTCATTTTTCCATGATGCATATCGCGATTTCAATTAACACAGAGCGTCTGAAATAGTTCATTAAAAAAACTCACACACTCACCTTAGTAAAACTGATTTATCTTTTCATTTTATGTTAATGTAGAAAATGAAGTGTGAAAGAATACGTTTTCTGTTCGTGTTGTACTTCTTATAATGCCAACAGAATTTTGAGTTTTCAGTTTGATATCGCTCTTTTTCTAAACTCTTAGGTTATTTTAGGAGTACTTTTAACCGATGTATAATTCTATTGTTGCTGAAACCTAGTTTTGAGATTATTGGTAATATACTGAGGCACGAATAAAATAGCTTTCGACACTGTGTGAGGGGCTTAATACAAATTATTGTTCATTGAAGCAACTCATATCACATAGTGCCTTAATCGACTGCAAAGAGTTCTTGATTGGTGTGGTTGTCGCAAGTCTACATATCATTTCAAGTTGTATACTAATCTATCATCACGTCGATTCCATACCAAGACATTCTGCATTACAAATTCTTGTTTTTATTTGTATCATTACATTTGTGTGTTTGTCAGTCATCGCTGTCATTCATGGTACTTTATATAGCAGAGGCGAATGCGAACAAATGCTACAACTGATATTGGTGTGTGATAGTAATCTAACTTCTCATATTACACCGGTTCCTAGATCGTATGCAAAGTTTCTAAAACTGGAGCAGTTTCCTTTGTTGTTTCTTCTCATTGTAAATGGCATTATAGCGATTGTTGCATCACCAAGTATATGGTACACTATGATGCATCTTACCTACGTTAAAGACGCAGCCATTATTTACACAACAATTCTAAGATTTGCTAATCTGCAGTTTCTCCTAAGACAAAGGTTGAATTGTATTAACTTCTTCATCTCTACCTGGAGCAATGATACCCATTTCTGTTCACAAAGTTTACGTAACAAAATGATCTGCCAACAAACTGTGTGCACTTCGGGTGAGATTCGTTCCATCAGACGAGCCTATCAAGCGCTCTGCAACCTGGCCTCAACAGTCAACTGCACGCACGAAAAGTTTCTGCTTCTCTTTCTGATCGACACATTTCTAGGTACAGTAACTATGGTGTGTTTCCTTATTACAATGGAAAATGTATTTAGCGTGCAAGGATATTTTGTACCACTACTTTCTGTATCGATCGTTATGCAGGTAGTCCCCGTAACAGTGCTACTAGTACCAGCCCACTGTGCGACGTCAGAGGCACGGCGTACCACACGCCTGATGTCTCGTTTACTGCAGAATTACGGCGCTGCCAGTCGGGGGGTCCAGCGAGAGCTAAGACTGCTGTGGCACCAGACGACAGCAATAAGACCTACTGCCACCCTCCTAAATTTCCTCAGCCTCCACTTAGGCCTCTTTGTTGTGTAGTTCTCCATTGTTGTCACCTACTCCACTGTGCTGTTGTCTTTCAAGTAGAGCTGCTCATCATTTTGTACTTTTGAGTGACGTCATGCAGCGGCAGGACACAGGATACATATTCTTCTTGATACTTGTTTGGCCAAGTGGACACAGGTTCCCACTAGATCACGAAAGTTAAATACTGTTGGGCTTGCATGCGTAACCATCCGCGTGTGCCGATATTGGCAAGCGAGGTGTACTCAGCAATTGTGAAGCCAACTGAGGACCTACTTGATTCAAAAGTAGTGGCTTCTGTCGCGAAAACTGACATAATGGCCGGGAGTGCGTGGCGCTGTTCACTTGCTCCTCCGTACAGCATCTGTTGACGATCTCGGGCGGAGGATGACTTTGAAAGCGGTCAATACGCCGTGAGCCTCTCGAGGCCTTTCGGATGTAGTTTAGATACTTTAGCATCAGCCTTTTCTCTCCATCTTAAATCTGAAGTTGTGTTTCATCTCTAATTACATTGCAAAGCAGACGATAATAAACTACAACCCTCCTTCATTAATTTTATTGTTGTGGATGAGACAGAAGTGAATACAGTTACAGATTTTAGGAATCTGAAAGGAACTGAACAGAAGAGTCAACAGTTCCCACAGTAATAGGTCAGCGTTGTGCGCGATATATAATTGGCAGTAGTACTGCGCACACAGTGTATCGAAGGGCAGGACGGACAATGGGAATTAATGGACAATGAACGCAGAATACCGACTGGAGACAGAAGAATGGGACACTCCACATCAGTAATAATAATGGGATTCAATGTTCCAGCATCCACAGCGTAAAGCATCACTTACCGCTACGGGTAGAGCAGCGGCTTTAGTGAAGAAGTATCAGTGCTAAGAAGCAAGCAATAACCACGTAAATCAATGTAGGACGTTCTAATAATGTATCCGTTAGTTATGTGGAGTACTGTCGTTAGGCATTTTGGGTAAAATTTGTTACTAATAAGCTATGGCAATGGAAGATCATACGGAAAGTTTTTAGTGTAGCGCGACATGGCCTGCATTGCACTTTGCGAAAGTATGGTGTCTCAGTAATGGTCCTGGCCGGTTTTTCATGGAACAAACTTGGTTATCCGGTGCTACTAAACTGATCACTGACTAAAAATGAATATGTTCGGCTGCGTGGAGACAACTTGCACCCCTTCAACGATTTAATGCTCCCAAATGGCCTAGAAATTTTCATGGATAACTATAGTCCATGCCACGTAGGAAGGTGGCCCAGTTTCCAGCTGTTCTGTGCATCCCCCCACCCCCAAATTGCCGCAGTGGCAGCCAATAATATTCATTCTCCAGGCGCGTAGCTGGCCTCGAGGAACGGCAATGTTTCTCCTTAAGGCTCAACTATTGGCGCTCGGCCATAGCTCCTTCCCCCCAAGCTCCCCCCTATCACTCCGCCTCTATGTGCGGAAGGGTATTCCAACATGACGTCACCTATATGTTCCATGACACCTTACCAGAAATATTCGTGATTTGTTTCAAGAGTATTGTGGACCGTTTGAGTAAATGATTTCGTGTCCCATATGGCCTGAGCAGAATCCCACCGAACATTTGTGGAACATAAAATCTGGAAATGGCAACAAATTCATAATTATGGAAGTCTATAGAGGCAGCAAACCCTAATGCCAAGTACAGTTACAAAACTTATTCGAGAAAAAGGATATCCTACAGTACATTAGGACTGGGCGCTAATGAGCTCGATGCCGTGCATCCTGACAGTATACCCAGCACCACCAGTGTATTAGGAGATATCTGATGGCTTTTGTACCTTCCTTCTGTTCAAAGCAGCATTTAATTCAAGAATCTTATAGAACTATTGCTGTCCTAGATCTCATTACAAACCACGTCGCATTTATAGCATTCTAAGAATTATTTGTAACTTATGATGCTAGCAGAAAGTCACTATGTATGTAATCATATGAACACAAAGATACTGTTAAATACAGCTGACGTCTGAGGACGTTGATACAGTCTGCGACGAGCTCAGCGCTATTGCTTCCCAAAAATATAAAGATCGTCGTGGTAATGGATACGTTTTACGCTTGTATACCTGCAACATACTTGCATGAATTACAAAAACACGAACTGAGGCAACGTCATTACCAAAGTGCATCCAAACAACACCAGCTGATGTTGAGGTTTCCTTCGCTGCCGAAGACCAAACCCCAGGCGACGCCAATAATAACACACGGGGCAAGATGTCCAGACTCTCTGTCTGCATAATTGCATTGACACATTGAATGACACACAAATCACCCAAATAGTAAATATCTTTTTTCATACTTCTATCATAGAAAAAGGTAGCACAGAACGTGCTCCTCTAGATCATCACAATGACGACGAAGTGCTCCTCCAGGACATTAACAACTCATTATTAGAGCTCCGTCTTGGATGACACGTACCTGGTCGAAATGAAGGTCAATTTGGATAAACTTCACGTAGAATTCGGTTGACCTTCAAGAACTATCTTCACGTAAAAGTCCTGGTCGTAAATTCTGTGGACAGTAGTGTTACCTAACACAAACCATTCAGAACTTACGAATATTTCGTTTCGTACTATTCAATTAGTGTCACCTTGTAGTTAGAAATTTGATTCATGAAAGTAATATATCGACTGTTCAGGCTACAAATGAATAAATCTAATTTAAAAGTGAATAAATGTGATTTTTCTACTAACTATCGTCACCTTTTCTCTACAATAGTCTGCGTTTCGATGCCTGAAAGTTGACGCAACCAACGAGTTTGTGTGACTATTTTCAGTTGTGTGTTCAATGGCTGAAGACTGGCTGTGTCCGACAGCACATTTCTGTCTTTAGAGAGTAGACGGAAAAGAAAGAAAACAGAGAGCACACAAATCTGCTGTGTATATATTTACATTAATGCTTTGTGATCGGCAACTGGATATGTATCCCACACTTTCTGCCTCCTTTATCTCTCACCCCCACCTGTCTACACTCCCCAAGTTCTTCTGTTTTTCGATATACACCTCCCTCCCACCGAAACAGGGGAAAGTAACACTGTAGCTGTGAGAGACAAAGTAGTGAGGGCTTCAGAGGATCATATTGGCAGGAGAGCATAGTCTAATAGAAATCCTTCGGTAACACAGGATACTGAAATTCACTGATGAGACTGCAATTTATAGAAACGCAGTAAGTAAATCTGGGAAATTGGAGTAGAGGTGGTTAAAAATAAGGTTGAATGTGCAGATTGGCTAAACAGAAGCGGGTACAGGAAAATGCAAGTCTGCAAAATAATTTATAACTAGGTGAAAAATAGATACCACCTATACGAAAATAAAAGCGACGTTTATTTGTACAGAAGGCTTCAATTTACTTTGTGTTTCCTCATATGCCCTTGCTTCAGAGTGCACTTACGTTTAGGTATTCTTTCATCTTTCCATTGGTAAGACAGTTGATGTTTGATTTTAGACTCTTTTTCTCTGTTTGTTTTTCATAAATCACTGCTTCCGCTTAGTGCTGTGCTTCTAACGTGCGTAATACACTAGCTGGACACAACCATATCTCTTGTGAAACTTACAACAATCTTTTAGGCGCAACACTTTGTTGTAATTTTACAGATACAGTATTCTTAATGGTCCTCTTACATTTTCGTAGTCGTGGTGTCTGCTTTGATTACACCATTTTCATCCAGTGTGTATAAATTCAATGTTATTGTTCTACCATAACTTGCACTGAACGAGCTATAAGCATCAGACTCTGTGAAACAAACTACGAATGCCACACACATAAATGCCGATGGGTTACAATCATGGATAGCACATGAAAAGGGCTCCCGCTGCAAGGTATCTGACATAATGTAAGACATGCACTTCCGTTTGGAGACAATGTGAAACAAACTCCAACTGAACTGTAATTGGCAAAGAAGCCTTTCCGTTCGCAACATGTCAGACTACGAAGAAAAGCTTCCCATGCTTTCGAAAGCAAGAAAAGAAAAGTTTATTAGACTCTAAAATTCCATGATCACTAATTGTGGACCTCTTTAGTTCTCTGAGAAGAACCTGTTGCTAAGGGGTCCTCTTGAATTCTTATAACAACACTGAACGAACAACCTTCCAGTTGTGTACAGAATGAAATACAGTATCTTTATTTCAACCAATAATTCTTTTTCCAGAAAATATGATGATTGCGCATAACACCTACACTGAACAATTGTATGACAAACACATACCACAATAGTGGCTTGCAACTAAAACTCTTTCTGTTGCTTCTTTCTACGCTTACTTCCAGTTATAAGTGTGTATCGCACCTCTTGAATCATATTCAAGTATTCAGTTGTGCGTAATCACTGGTGGTGTGTGTTTCTTGGAGAACATATAT
The DNA here is from genome assembly GCA_026315105.1 of Locusta migratoria. Taxonomy (NCBI): domain Eukaryota; kingdom Metazoa; phylum Arthropoda; class Insecta; order Orthoptera; family Acrididae; genus Locusta; species Locusta migratoria. Next base: position 540,597,552 of record CM048747.1, on the reverse strand, counting down.
CAGCTAACAAATAACCATTGGAGTATGTAAGGTTTCTGTCCTGTCGAAACATGACGCTTTCCTACTAACATATCGATTCCATCACGTTGAGAGTAAACTTTCTCTTTGCGAGTTCATCCCACATTGGTTTTCTACATCACCACACTCCTACGTTGCTTTAACTTCTTTTACGATCTCCGACTGCAATTTTTTGTAGGCGCTATTTCTCGACATTCATCTTATCGATACGAAACAAATTCTTCTGTATGTTCTTCTATGTTTTCTACCTCTTAAAGTCTTTCTAATACCCACTTATTTGTGTATATTACAGCACATCCTCAGATATTCACACGATTCTTAGCTACAAATGCCTATAATTGTAGAAGATTATTTTAGACAGAAAGACTTGGTAGAGATATGCAAACTAATTTTTTTTAATTATGTTTCTAAAATTGTTAGTGATTGCTTGAATAATAAAAAGATGTTATCAGTAGATTATTTATTGTCAATTATTATTTGCAAATATATAACAACAGTAATTTATATGAAAAATTTGACTACATCAAATCTAAATTTATATAATATTGATCACCAGATGATGGGTTACGCCCAAAACATGTTGTGAATTGACAATAAATAATCTACTGATAACATCTTTTGATTATTCAAGCAATCTCTAAAATTGTAGAAGAGTCGTTTGAAATATAGGGCTGCAGTGGAACAGAGAAAGATTTTATTTATTTACTTTGGTATTATTAGCGTACGACAGGGAAATTGGTGGAGCTGCCATTATGGAGAAACAGCGCAAGAGTGAGTGATGTGTGGACTTTTTAGCAGTCGATGTACGAGTAATTAGGTAATGGATGAGTTGTTTATAGACTGGCTTTCCATTTATGTGACTTTTGAGATTACTGAGAACTAGCACCACACAGGGTCTTTTATTGCTAATATGGAAAGTTGTACTTGAAATGTGATTCTGTAGATGCCGAGATTGATGAATAATTACATCATTCGATGTATCAATGCATATTCACGTAAATAACACTTTGCTATTCTTAATTATATGGATGCTATTTCTTAACACGGTTATCAGTTTTTAACTGTATTTCACAATCTTTGGCAGCTAATACTCAGAATTTGGTCGAAGTCTGGTACTACAGGTGAGTAGTATAGCTATATGGGTACAGGACCAGGGTACCACTTCGCTACCTGGGCGCATCACGGCCGCCGTGCGATTGGCTAATCTCCGGTCCGCAGATCAAAGGATGCCACCATACTCGAACAATAGGATGATTGACAGGTTACATGAAAGTGCACTGAACACTGGTGCACTTAACATTTGCAATTAAACAACCCCCCTCCCTACACCCCCGGCGCAGCCTCCAGACAGGCGCCGCCACCCACCGTACCTGCAACGACAGAACAAACAATATCGCACTTAGTGACGATTGTCGACATCTCTAAACAACACCGCCCCCGCCAGCCGATCCTTACACCCAGGACAGGGGCGTACTGCACTCTTACAGCAACCGTGCTCCATCTGGTCAGCACCCAATCAATTGCATTGTTTATTAACTGCCACAGTGATCCATACGCCAGATCTCGATTTTTTTATTCGCATATAAAATTAATAATTCTAACAACCCATGTAACAATTTCCGCCGTTTATTATTCTCGGAAAAATAAAGCAACCATATTGTTCTTCGTATGCATTATTAACAATTTTTAACATTTACAACAGAAATGTTTAGTGGGTCTCTGGACAAAAAATAACCATAGATTGTAGTAAAATATTAAAACTCGTATGCAATATTTGCAAGTAAGAATTTATCGACGCGCAAACACTCACATCTATCTCCATGCTCTTCGCATAGGCTACAAATACAACAGCTTACAGACGTGGACAATAATAACGCAGGTTAAAGAATAAATGGTAGCGAACGCCACAGACTTATGTATCCATCTTAACATACACTCTTTCGATATCCAAAACCAATTCCAGCCAGAATCAAACTTTTGGGACTAACCAAAAGAAAAGAAATGGTCCTTTTCGGAACTTGACAGCCACCTTAGATCTATAAGCAAAATAAATGTGTCTCTTCGTTTAGACTATGGCTGCAACAGCTGACGATTGAGTTAAATATAGTGCACAATAGAATGTAATGGTAACGAACGTCACAAGCATATATGTCCAACTGCACTATGTGCCCGCTCTTAAAATTATCACATTATCACTCTCTCTCCTTAGCGACCATTTTTAAGGTAAATAGACACACAGATCAACGAAGTACACATCACAACTTTCGATGTATAGGCGCCTTCTATCTCCTAACCCTCAACCAGTAAATCGACAGGAACAGGTACAGTTCTAACTCCAAGGCGCGTAGTCATCTCTCCACAACACACCTGAGCACGTGATCCCCCAACCCCTCCTTCTCCACTACGAAAAAGAGATACAAACGTAACCACATTTATTTATTACTAGCTTAAACCCGCGGCTTCGCTCGCGTGTTGGTTCATTATGATAGATAAGCTATCTTTCAGTAGTGTGCTATGAGATCAAATCACATGTAAAAATGCACTCGTTTCGAAGAATGCAATCACGAAATTCAACAATAATTATTGTAATAATATCACAGACCGATCACTTGATGTAATGGGCGAAACGTCAAATCGATTTTTTAAAGAGATGTATTAAAAGAAATTTATTTTTTACTGCTTTATTTATGTATTCTTATATTTCCTTATTTTTATTATTATCCTTACAGTGCAAGAGCTGAAGACATTGTAGCACGCATATACCAAAGATTTGGTCACGTTTTGCTGTATGTAACCTTCTTGCTATAGAGTCGCAAACGTCATCACTGGCCTTCAGTCCGATTTTTTTTAATAATTTGACGACTTTCAACAACCATATCTTCCACCCCCTCATAGCTATAGGCATGGAACTGCTATGGTGTACAACGGGAGACTTCAGACAACAATTACACACAGACTTTTCGTTTGCCTTCTGTAGTTTTCGCTGCAGAGCGAAATATTAACACACACACACACACGTAGAATTTTATATACACCGATTAACTTTCCATCCCAATATACTCCACCCATTAATGAGTATCAACCCTCAAGCAACAATGCAACCAATGAAACCATTTTCAAAGACTAAATATAACTTTCAAAGAGTAATTATTGTTCCGCATTTCGTGTTATATTCTTCAAATTACTAATTATTTATCAGACCGCTATAAAACCGCGCCTAAAACCTTCCTCAGGTATAAATTAGTAACTGTACAAATATTTAAGTCTCTGCGTCTTGTCGTTCGGACGTGATAAGCGTATACCGAACAGACATTCACATTTAAAGATACAGATTACGCACTGCAACTACGTTACAAGTTCTCTGATCAGCACACTGCAGTTACAGTAAACGCGTTTGGAAATATTACACTTTTGTTTCTTCTGCAGGAAGGGACAGATGAGCGCAGAATCTCTCCCTGGCGAAAACGCGCCCGATTGCCGCAGCCGACCACAGCAGGTGTTACAGGGCCGGAATGCATTGTGAAAGAATACTTTCGCGTACTGCATACACAGATTTGTGACAGCACGCCTCCATTAGAGCTCAAATCACCCACACTTTGCGACAACGTCTGGATTTCGGACACTTAGCGAAAAAGAGAATTTTTTTTCTCTGCATTTGACCCGTTTCTTCTGAAACCTAGATATTTCCTTAGATCGATGCATCGGTATCTCCCAACCAGTTCTACGCCTTCCGACAATATTCTCTTAAACACTCTGCTATTTTAACTTTGCCCATTATTTCCTGGTTATAACATTCTGCGTGTACGCTACCGACTCATATGATACCCGCAATTCCGTATGGAACGCTATGTTATTCATAAAACGATCGCTTGTTAACTGTGGTTATTCCATCGGTTTTTAACTCTGCAAATGGCGGCTCCAACAACCAGTCCTCAACATTTGGATACAATGTAGCCCTTCTCCAAACGACAATGCAACACGTTGGTCGCGTGTTTCGCTAATTTCGGTCAATACAACGACGCGAGACCAATCCCCCGGGCTGTTTAGTGTGAAAGCATGTTTTTAAAACTTAATCGTAGCTAGATTTCTGCGAACTCTCTGTTTAAACCGGGCTTGCAGATATGCAATAGCCTGCTTTAAAGCCTTTGTCTTCGCCATGTAACGCAGTTTTCGTTTACCCTTCTTCTTAGGACTTTTGGAGTAACGTAGGTGATATCTACGTATGTGGAGAATAAAGTCCTGGAATGCTAAAATATACCTTAATATAGATCCTTTCTCGACTCTACAAGTAATTTACAGGTAGACAGTTGAAACTAAAACATAGTATATAAGCTTTTCTCGGTCCCAGAGAGCGGTCAGTTTTCGGATGCACTTAGTACCCAAGTAATCAAATTGCAGATTAACTGATCTCTAAAAGCGTATGTTAGCTGGGACCATATGGAAGGGAGCGATGCACAATACAATGTCGCACTTTCTAAATACCGTATCTTCTCTCTTAGAACACTTAACCAATCTTCTTGCACAGATTCATAACGACTATCCTCCGTCCTGGTAATTGCCATCGTCTCGACCCAGCGAATACAATAAAAGTCCTAACAATCGCCTGTCTGGACACTTTATAAAATCGATATTGTAGCTACCGATAACTTGGCTTACACCAGGGCTCGTGATTTGACAAATTTATTAATTATTATGATTCTACAATTCGACGCCAACCACTTTAACCAGTCTATTCCCGTTGTCTTGTCGTCACTCGTAACCACGTTGCTGTTGCTCCTACCATCCGAAAGTCATGCTCGGATACGAACGCCACTCGGTTTAAAAAACAAATCCCTACGAAATCTTGTGTGTTGTCCAAATCCAGGAGATAGAAGCCATCTAGACGAAGCTGCTGTAGTATAGATGGGAGCTCCTCCATTAAAACATCCATTAGTTGCACTTTATAAGATATATACCCACATTTACAAAGTGCGCCATTATACTGTGCATCGTTCCCTTCCATGTGGTCCCAGCTAACATACGCTTTTAAATGTTCAAATGTTTGTTAAGCTTATGGGACTTAACTACGGGGTCATCAGTCCCTAAACTTACAAACTACTTATGAACTACTTACGAACTAGGACGGCACAAATATCCATGCCCGAGGGGGGATTCGAATCCCCGACCGTAGTGGCCTTTCTGACCGTGACTGGAGCGCCTCAGTCACCTCGGCCACCGCGGCCGGCCATACGCTTTTAGAGATCAGTTATTCTGCAATTTGATTACTTGGGTACTAAGAGTATCCGAAAACTGACCGCTCTCTGGGACCGAGAAAAGCTTATATATTATGTTTTAGTTTCAACAGTGTACCTGTAAATTATATGGCATATTAGAACTAAATTTTAATACAATTATTATCACGTATAACTGGTGTGGGAAAGACTGTTTATAATGTGTGGCAGTACTATTTCTTAATGTATGGGAACAGAATCCAGAGTGATGAACTGATTACCGAAAACACCTGAATGCACCAGCCTGAACGCAGGTATATAATTTCACGATTTTTTCACATAAATCAATTAAATTAATTCAGGTATGAATAAAACATATGTAATACCTCATTTATATCCCCAGCAATCACAAAACAATAAACGAATTTTATTTAGTTTTATCGAAAATTACTGACGAAAAAGGAGCAAGTAGTAAATAACAGGAAGCACTAACAAAATCAATTTACGTGATGTAATATTCAAGGATTTTGCCTTGTAACCCCTTCAGTCCTTTATTATTGTTAGGAAAGAATAAAACACAGTCTTGTACTTTTCACTTCTATAAGACCATATCAATTGTATGTTTGAACGAAATTAAGAATTTTCATATTGGTTCACAAATAAATAAATAAATAAAATAAGTTGGTCACAGAGTCTGGAAGGCAGATAAGGCTCTCAAATAAGAAGTCAACAGTTATGTCACTCCATATTTCTTGTGGAAATTATATCGCAAAGTGAAATTTATGCAAAATTCATAAATTAATACTTGATATAATTTCATCTACTGATATCATGTCTGACGCACTACCAGTGGGACGGCAATGTTCACTGTTTTTCATTGTAGCACGCCATTTTGGTGATAGATGGCAGCAAGAATCACGAAACTAAAAGCGACAGATCTCCGGTAAAGAGGTCACTAGGTCTCAAAGTAAAGCGAAATCATATTGTGTTCCAAAGTCAATAAAACATCGCTATCCAATATATTGGACGTCAGGTCTGAAAGGGTTAAGCTCAACGTTACCTGCTGTCTTTAAGTCAAAGCATAATTATTCTTATGCTGAGATTCTTCCCTCCCTCCCTCTCCCCCCTTTGTCTCTTTTTCTCTCCCTCCCTCCCTCTCCCCTCCCCCTGGCCTCTCTCTCTCTCTCTCTCTCTTTTTTTTTTTTTTTTTTTTTTTTTTTTTTTTTTTTTTTTTTTTTTTTTTTTTTGTCAGGCTGTCGGTGGGAGTTGGCACGTGTCCCTGTGCCCCCCACTAAGTCTTCCCTTGTTGCTGTGGTGTGCTGGTATATGTAGGGTGCCCACCTTCATCCTATTGGCCGGCGCGCTAACCAAGCAAAGACGTATGCGGGTGCTTCGTCAGCCGAAGGAGTATAGAGTGACACATGGTCCGTCTTGTACTGGAGCGGCGACTTCCGTGGACGTCCCTTTCACGACGGACGTGAGAACTGCTACTATCAAGCAGCCAGTTGCAGACGTTCGTTTCTTTTGTCGTCGCCAACACACTGCACCTGATTTACTCCTGTACCACACTCTTTATACATTCCACAACTCTACGTTATGTGCATGTCATGTACATAATACAAAGCTGCGATCTATAGCGCTATGCTGCGGAGCGTGCTGTTGTTCGCCGTCGGGAGTTCGAGTTCTCCGTCGGGCATGGGTGTCTGTGTTGTCTTTAGGTTTAAGTTAGTTTCAGTAGTTTGTATGCTTAGGGACTGATAACCACAGAGGTCAAGTCCTATAAGATTTGCAAACATTATCAAACATAAAACAAGTTACAGCGACAGTGCTGCCTAGTGTTCGCTACGCCTTTTCCATAGATGCTGACTTCTTTTGCAACGTCGAATATTGCAAGAAAATTATTGAATCATTAAAAATATGTGACACATTATGAAAATCCACCCCCATGATCCACAGACATTGCCAAGGTGGGATGGCTTGCGTGCCTCAACGATTCAGACAGCCGTACCATAGGTGCAACCACAGTGCCGGGGTATCTGTGGAGAGGCCAGACAAGCGTGTGGTTACTGAAGAGGGGCAGCAGCCTTTGCATAGTTACAGGGTCAAGGCTATGGATGATTGACTGAGCTGGCTTTGTAACATCAGCTAACATGGCTTTGCCGCGGAGTTACTGTGAACTGCTGAAAGCAAGGGCAAACTACAGTCGTTATTGTTCCCGAGGACATGCAGCTCTACTGTATGACTATACGATGATGGCGTCGTCTTGGGTAAAATATTCCGGAGGTAAAATAGTCCCCCATTCGGATCTCCTGGCGAGGACTACTCAGGAGGATGTCGTCATCAAGAGAACCAAAACAGGCATTCTACGGGTCGGACCGTGGAATGTTCTAACCCTTAATCGCGTAGGTAAGCTAGAAAATTTGAAAAGAGAAATGGATGGGTTAATGTTAGATATAGTAGAGATTAGTGAAGTGCGGTGGCAGGATGAACAGGATTTCTGGTCAGGTGAGTACAGGGTTATCAATACATAATCAGTTGGTGGTAACGCAGGAGTAGGTCTGATAATGAATAAGAAAATAGGAATGCGGGTAAGTTACTATGAACAGCATAGTACACGCAATATTGCAGTATAGATAGACATGAATCCAACACCGACCACAATAGTGCAAGTTTATATGCCAATTAGCACGGCCGATGATGATATAGAAAAAATGTATGAGGAGAAAAAAGAAATCATTCAGAAAGTTAAGGGAGACAAAACTTGATTGTGATTGGGGAATGGAACTCGGTGGTAGGAAATGAAAGAGAAGGAAGTGTAGTAAATGAATATGGACTGGTATAAAGGAATGAAAGAGAATTGGTAGAATTATGCGCAGAGCACAGTTTCATAATCACCAACACTTGGTTTAATCATCATGAAAGAAGTCTGTATACGTGGAAGAGACCAGGAGACACTGGAAGATACCAGATTGACTAAGGAATAGACTTAGAAACCAGGTTCTAAACTGTAAGACACTTCCAGGGGCAGATATAGACTCTGACCATAACTTATTGCTTATGAACTGCAGATTAAAACTTAAAAGACTGCAGAAAGGTAAAAAGGATAGGAGATGGATCCTGGACAAATTGAAGGAACCAGAGTTGGTTGAGAGTTTCAGAGGGAGCATTAGGCAAGGATTGGATGAAACGGGGGAAAGTAATACAGTAGAAGACGAATGGGTAGCTCTGATAGATAGGGTAGTGAAGGCAGCAAGTGAAACAGAAAAAAAGGGAATACAAACGTCTGAAAATGACAGGAAGTGCAGACTGGCTGAGCAGGAGTGGCTAGAGGACAAATTCAGAACGGTAGAAGAATGCATATCTAGGAGAAAGATACCACCTACAGAAAAATATGAGAGATATTTGGAGACAAGAAAAGCAGCTGTATGAATATGAATAACTCAGACGGAAAACTAGTACTAAACAAAGAGGGGAAAGCTGAACTGCGTGAGGAATATATACAGAGCCTATACAAAGGAAATAAACTTGAAGACAGTATTCCAGAATTGGAACACGAAGTGGAGGAAGATGAGATAGGAGATATGATACTGCGAGAAGAATTTGACAGAGCGCTGAAGGACTTGAGCCGAAACAAGGCCCCTAGAGTAGATGATATTCCGTCTGAACTGCTGATGTCGTTAGAAGAGCCAGTCGTGAAAAAATTGTATCACCTGTTATGCAAGATGTAAGAAACAAAGGAATTATCCTCTGACTTCAAGAAGAATATTGTAATTCGAATTCCGAAGAAAGCAAGTGCAGACAAGTGTGAAAATTACAGAACTATCAGTTTAATAAGTCATGGTTGCAAAATACACGAATTATTCACAGACGAATGGAAGAACTTGTGGAATCCGACCTCGGAGAAGATCAGTTTGGATTTAGGTGAAATGTAGGAACACGAGAGGCAATACTCACATTACGGCTTACCTTATAAGATAGGCTAAGGAAAGGGAAACCAACGTTTTTAGCGCTTGTCGCTTGTCGACTTTTGATAATGTCCACTGGAAAACGCTATTCACGTTCTGGAGGTATCAGGGGTAAAATATAGGGAGAGAAGAGTTATATTCAACCTATACATAAACCAGACAGCGGTTATTAGAGTCCCCAATGTTGTTCAATCTGTACATTGAGCATGCAGTGAAGGAATGGAAGGAGAAATTAGGAGAGGGCATTAAAGTGCAGGGAGAAGATATAAAAACATTGCGGTTTCCCGATGACATAGTAATTCTGTCAGAGACCGCAAAATATCTGGAGGAGCAATTGAATGGGGTGAACTGTGTCTTGAAAGGAAGATATAAGATGAACATTAACAAGAGTAAAACGAAAATCAGGCGATGCTGAAGGAATTAGATTAGGTAATGAGACAACAAAAGTAGTAGATGAATTTTGTTATTTGGGTAGCAAGATAACTTCTGATGGCCGAAGTAATGAAGATATAAAATGCAGGTTGGCTATGGGAAGAAAAGCGTTTCTAAAGAAGCGAAACTTGTTAACATCCAATATTAATTTAAATGTTTTAAAGCCCTTTCTGAGAGTGAAACATGGACGATTACGAGTTCAGATAAAAAGATGATAGAAGCTTTTGAAATATGGTGCTACAGACGAATGTTGAAAATTAGATGGGTAGATCACGTAACTAATGAGGAGGTGCTTAACTGAATCGGGGAGAAAAGGAGTTTCTGTCATATCCTGACCAATAGAAGTGATTGATTGGCTGGGCACATTCAGAGACATCAAGGAGTTGTCAACTTAGCATTAAATGAAGTGTGTTGGGAAAAAATCGTAGAGGGAGACCGAGGAACGTATATAGTAAGCAGATTCAAAAGGATGTAGTTTGCCTAACGTATTCTCAGATGAAGAGACTTACACAGGACAGGGTAGCGTGGAGAGCTGTATCAAACCAGTCTGCGGACTGAAGACCACAACGACGATAACAACATCATGAAAATTAGTTGAATGAGAACTCTTGTTTACGCTTTGTTCCTCTTTTGCCATTACTATTTGTTGAAAGGGGTCAATTGTACCCGACTTCATCTGTGGTATATTTATTTTAGTACTAAACTTGTGCTGGCAATTCATTATGCCACTGAGTTTCATGTTTTGGCCTTTTGCCTCTGGGTTGTATTAATTGTTTAGTGATTCAGTTCACTCCCTACCTTATCCTGAGGGGAGAGCCAGTCACCAGTTGTGGTTCCCTGGATTCAAATTCCCTCCAGTAGTCGTCCTACGCATGTTCCCCTACCAACGTAACAGTATCGTCGTTGGGCAAGTCAGAGACGAGCGTTGACGGTCGCCCCCGCAAAATTCTTCTACCCCAGGGGTTGGCAACTCCCCCCTCCAGGTTCCCTAGCCGGCCGCAGGCCGTTGCTGTTTGAAACCGACTCTCTGCTGTTGGTGGTCTGGTGAGTACACAGGTTGCGCGCTGCGCTCCAGCCTTAAGGTCACTAGAAGCGCCCTTTTTGTTGAGATTTTAAATTTAGGCGCTTGTTACCTACGTTACTGTATGCATGGCCCGACCTTAGATCAATATCGAGGACTAGTGGCGAATGATACTCAAATCATGGTATTACTTCCCGACTAAGGCTCTTTTCTGATCTGCTCAATGTTAATTCCTATTTATATCCTATATTTTATTTAGGTCCCCATATTTGTTAATTGTTTGTGTTGGTAGTACCTTTTGACTCTCCTCCAACCCACCTAAAGATTCGGATTGTGTCACCTTGCTAGGAGGGTTGCATATATCAATGTAAAACGAATGTAAATTTTATTTAAAAAACGGGAGACTAATAATTTAATCTCATATTAAACTGTCCTATTAAAACTAATTTAATCTCTATGATTGTTCCTAAATTGCACTGCCAAATCCCCCTCCTGGTCATCAAATAAGTTGCTCATTGTGTGAACATACGCCTGATGTGACGATATGCCAATGTTCTTGTAATGTCATATCAACTTCTCTTCTCGCTCTGCATGCTCCGTGTATCCATTTCCTCCTGTAAGTCGTTATCCGTTGCCGTAATAATTACTTCTCCTTTCATTGTTTTATACTCGTGATCGCGGACTCAGTATTTGTTCATGATCTGTATAAGACACCTCCACCCAGCATGGGACGCAGTGAGTGAGAAATGTTTGAAGGACAACTAATTCAAGACGAGTAGGAACACCTACTATCATGATTCTAGGGACCAAAATTAAATTCCCTAGTCGGTCTCTGCCAGAACAACACTAAAAATACGAGGCAGGACACTTTCGTCAGTCCATTCCACAATAAAATATGAAGCAACGAGTAGGCGAGATGCTTTCATTGTATGTTTAGAATTATTCGTGGTGAGTTCCAAATGGATTTCTTTTCTACTGATAATGCACTGCACAAATCCAGGTACACTAATGAAATTTATGAATCTGCAAATAGTTACAAAGAAAATAGTCAGGACTTTTAAAACGGATGGGGAGGGGTTTAATTTGAATGGGCGATTAAGCTTGGTGGAAAATACAATAATTTTCATATTAATTTTCATATAAACCTTTGGAGGTATGTAAGTGGTAAGAAATCTGACTTATTTATTATAAAAGATAAAACTTGATATTTAGCAAATTTAGTTCCCTGATAGACTGCAGCAGAGCTCGTCTAGCTGTTTAATTTCGAGGACTGTTTAGAAAGTAGGGAACGCTTCCGTCTGACGCCGCTAGGCGAGCCCACATCGGGTAAAATTTGGTATATGAGTGCTAGGTTGGTTGGTCGGCATCCAGGCATAACAACAGGGACGCCTCTTTTGTCGATTTTCAAATTTGAAATGTGCGCTCCAATCGAAAATACCCCCGCCTCCTCCACTCAGATATTAGGTGCGGTCAGTGATACGGTTTTGTTGGCAAAAAACCTAAAACTACTAACAATTTATATACATGTGGCTATTCCAAGACGTCACTTCTGATCCTGCAGTTGTTATTATTTCATATTCACAGACTATATGACAACTGTGAATGGGCAAAGCCGAAAATGTGTACCCAACCGGGATTCGAACACGGGTCTCCTGCTTTCTAGGAAGTTACGCAGACCTCTACACCACTGGGGACACAGTGATCACCGCACCTGCAAGGACCACGTAAGCACGCCTCCTGTCAGACACTAATTTCCAGCTTTACCCTGCCCACAGCACTCAATCTCGTAGTCACTTTGTACTACTTTCCGTACGAGTAATGGCTCCAAACTGCAGGATCAGAAATGATGTCTGCTCTCTTGGAATAGACACCACATTGTGTGTGTGTGTGTGAGTGAGTGAGTGTGTGTTGTTGCTCTTTTTATCATTTTTATTATTTATTACTTCAACTGAATGTTGTCCATAATTTGATTTCTATTACTTTCTCTGCCAATTTTGCAGATAGCTCATTAATATGCAAAGGAATAAATTGTATTTATATTAACCATCATCAAAAACAATCAAGTTATTCAAGGGACGCCACTATTTTTATTACTATTTTAAAAAATTGAAAAAAACATTAAAAATATGAAACTGAGAATTTACTGTGCGTAACGGAAAGAAGTGGCGACCAGTAGTCTAATCTCACTTCTTTATTTATATTGTGAAATTGCGTATTTCCATACACCGTTGTTGGAAGCACACAAATCCCCTGACCAACCCAACATAGACAAGAGATAACCCCTCCAAAATTTGTGAAAGGTGGTTGAAATCACGGACACAATGTTCATAAATAGTTACTTATTTAACAAAAATTATGTACCAAGTTATCAAAAATACGACAGGCGTGAAAAAGTATCAATTCCTTTAAAGAAAAAATCATACATACTTGAAACAGCACAAACAAAAATTATCTAATGATCGGAATACATTTTACAGAATAAAGAACAAACTCTTAACACCAAAAGAAAAAGTACAAGTTCGACTGGCTATAGTCATAAATTTGGTGTGTTAACCTATCAAAAAATGTATTTAAAAGTGAGTAGAAGGTTAAGTACTGAAACAGACACGCTCGACTAAAATCGACTATGACGAGCACGCAAACTCACACCTACGTCCCACCTATTAACCACCATTCAAAAATCTTTTCACTATTTATGCGTTGGCGCTACTTTACCGTGTACAGTTGAACTGCGTCACCGATGTCGAAGGGCCGCTGATGGAAGAGCAGGCTGATGAATGCGATTGCGGATGGGAAATTATCTACCCGATCGGCGCGGCAATTACTAAAGTATTCGATCTACGACAAAATACAGCAATTTTCCAACCCAGTGGTGTATGCTGATATTCAAGAACAGTAAATTGTCCTGATTATGAGTGAGCTTGTTCTAAAACAACGCCCACTTCAGAATATTTACAAGTTCCTCAGTATAACTATGAATGCAAACAGCAATCACACAGACGCTATCTAACACTCTGCAATGGGCACAAAAATTCTAAGTCCACCGACTCGCAAGGTCCGTAGCTTCGGAGTCCTTGCCGCAACTCCTTGCTGCTACCAAGAGGTCCGAACCGTCCTGTGCCCTCCACACTTCCCTTTTTCTCTCGCCCAGCTCTCTCCCCAAGAAAAAAACTCTCTTTGGCCGCCAGACTCCACCCACATGTGACGTGAAGCCAGTACGAGAGAGGTCCTAATGGTCTCGCCAATCAAATCAATTTGCTATTGTTAGCGCACTAAGTTCCTCCCACTCGAAAACTTTCCCAGGTCTGAGACTCGCGTATGCTACAGTTCCCAGAAACAGCGTGAAATTTTGTGTTTCACGATAGGCATCTCCAGACAGCCAAATTACTTTATTATCGCATGGGCGCCCTCTCCTGTCGTGAGCACTCCGTCCTATCTTCTCTTGAGGCCCCTCAGCAACCCACACCTCACTTACATGGCGCCGGCCAAAGTCGTAAAGTTTGGCGCCAGGCGACTGCGAGGGTCCAGGCAGCGTACACAATGCTACCGGCCCCGCTTTCCCTTCGACTCCCTGGAGCGATCGAGCGAGCCCGGGGCGGCTCTCTCCCCCCAACCCCCGGGGCTGGGCGACATCCTGTCCCGTATCTCTATACACCGGTGCCTGTGAAACAAGGGCAGCATTCTCTCCCACGTTTTTTGCTGGTTGCGAAAAGCACCTAAAAACAATTACCCACGTGGCTTATTCCCCTTGTGTTGTTGTTATGGTCTTCAGTCCGGAGACTGGTTTGATGCAGCTCTCCACCCTACTCTATCCTGAGCAAGCCTTTTCATTTCCTCATAAGAACGGCAACACACATCCACTTGAATCTGCTTACTATACGCGTCTCTTGGTCTCCCTCTGCGATTTTTACCCCACACACTTCCCTCCAACGCTAAATTTACGATTCCCCGATGCCTAAGAATGTGTCCTACCAAGCGATCCCTTCTTTTAGTCAGGGTATGCCAAAAATTCTTTTTCTCTCCAATTCTGTTCAGTACCTCTTCATTAGTTATGCGATCTACCCACCTAATCTTCAGCATTCTTCTGTAGCACCACATTTCAAAAGCCTCTATTCTCTTCCTGTCCGCACTGCTTATCGTCCATGTTTCACCCCCGTACAAGGCAACACTCCACACAAATGCCTTCAGAAAAGACTTCCTTACCCTTAAATTAATATTCGATGTTAGCAAATTTCTCTTTTTCAAAAATGCTTTTCTTCCCATTGCCATTCTGCATTTTATATCCTCTGTACTGCGACCATCCCATGTTATTTTACTACCCAAGTAACAAAACTCATCTACTACCTTCATTGTTTCGTTATCTAATCTAATACCCACAGAATCGCCTGATTTTCTAAGACCGCATTCCATTATTTTTGTTTTGCTCTTGTTAATATTCATTTTATACGCTCTCTTCAACACGCTGTCCATTCCATTCAACTGCTCTTCCAGGTCCTTTGCTGTCTCTGACAGAATTACAATGTCATCAGCAAAACGCAATGTTTTTATTTCTTCCCCCTGAACTTTAATCCCTATTCCAAATTTTTCCTTGCTTTCCGTCACCCCCCGCTCGATGTACAAATTGAATAACATCGGAGAAAGGCTACAACCCTGTCTTACTCCCTTCCCAACTGATGCTTGCCTTTCATGCCCTTCGAGTCTAATAACTGCGGTCTGGCTTTTGTACAAGTTGTAAATAACTCTCCTTTCCCTGTATTTACCCCTGCTGACTTCAGAATTTGAAAGAGTGTATTCCAGTCAACATTGTCAAATGCTTTCTCCAAATCTACAAAAGCTAAAAATGTAGGTTTACCTTTCCTTAATCTACCTTCTAAGATAAGACGTAAAGTGAGTATTGCCTCCCGGGTTCCTATGTTCCTCCTGAATCCAAACTGATCTTCCCCGAGGTCAGCTTCTACCAGCTTTTCCATTCTCCTGTAGATAATTCGTGTTAAAATTTTGCATCCATGACTTATCAAACTGATGGTTCTGTAATTTTCACACCTGTCTGCGCCTGATTTCTTTGGAATGGGGATTATTCCATTTTTCTTAAAGTCTGAGGGCATTTCGCCTGTTTCATACATCCTACACACCAGTTCAAATAGTCTTGTCATGGCTGGCTGTCCCAGAGACTTTAGTAGCTCTGAGGGTATGTCATCTACTCCTGGGGCCTTGTTCCGACCGAGGTCTTTCAACGCTCTGTCAAATTCATCTCTCAGTATAGTATCTCCTATTTCATCTTGATCTACTTCTTCTTCCCTTCCTACAACATCGTCTCTAAGTTCATTTCCTTTGTAGAGCTGCTCTATGTACTCTTTCCACCTTTCAGCTTTCCCTTCTTTGCTGAGAACTGGTTTCCCATCTGAGTTCTTGATATTAGTAGAGTTGCTTTTCTTGTCCCCAAATGTCTCTTTTATTTTCCTGTAGGCGGTATCTACTTTTCCCCTTGCTATACATTCTTCTACAGATTTGCATTTGGCTACTAGCCACTCCTGCTTAGCCATTTTGCACTTCCTGTCAATCTCATTTTTTAGTCGTCTGTACTCCATTTTGCCTGTTTCATTTACTGCACTTTTATATTTTCTCCTTTCATCAATTAACTGTAGTATTTCCTGTGTTATCCATGCATTTTTTGCAGGTCTTGCCTTTCTACCTATTTTGTCCTCCGCTGCCTTCACTATTTCATCTCTCAATGCTACCCATTCCTCTTCTACTGTTTTATTTCCCCCTGTTTCTGTCAATTGTTGCCTAAATCTCCCTCTGAAATTCTCCAGAACTTCCCTTTCCTTCAATTTATCTAAATCCCATCTCCTTATTTTCCCACCTTTCTGCAGTTTTTTCAGCTTCAGCCTACAGTTCATGACTAACAAGTTATGGTCAGAGTCTATATCCGCCCCTGGGTATGTCCTGCAGTTTATAACCTGGTTCCGGTACATATGTCTTACCATTATAAAATCTATCTGATACCTTCCGGTGTCTCCTGGTCTCTTCCATGTATACAACCTTCTTTCGTGATTCTTAAACCATGTGTTCGTTACGATTAAATCATGTTCCGTGCAAAATTCTACCAGGCGACTTCCTCTTTCATTCCTTCTGCCCAGTCCATATTCACCTATTATTTTTCCTTCTCTTCCTTTTCCTACTACAGAATTCCAGTCTCCCATCACAATTAAGTTTTCCTCTCCCTTAACTGTCTGAATAATTTCTTTTATCTCCTCATATATTTCTTCGATCTCCTCATAATCGGCAGAGCTAGTTGGCATATAAACCTGTACTACTGTTGTCGGTGTTGGCTTCGTATCTATCTTGACAATGATAATGCGATCACTGTGCTGCTCATAGTAGTTTACCCGCATTCCTATTTTCTTATTCATTATCAGTCCTACTCCTATGATACCCCCAACTGATTTTGTATTTATAATCCTGTACTCACCTGACCAGAAATCCTGTTCATCCTGCCACCGAACTTCACTAATCCCCACTATATCTAACTTCAATCTATCCATTTCCCTTTTTAAATTTTCTAATTTTCCTACCCGATTAAGGGATCTAACATTCCACGCTCCGATCCGTAGAATGCCAGTATTGTCTTTCCTGATGATAACATCCTCCTGAGTAGTCCCCGCCCGGAGATCCGAATGGTGGACTATTTTACCTCCGGAATATTTTACCCGAGAGGATGCCATCATCATATGTTCATACAGTAGAGCTGCATGTCCTCGGGAAAAGTAACGGCTGTAGTTTCCCCTTGCTTTCAGCCGTTCGCAGTAGCTGTGTGGCATAGCCACATTAGCTGATGTTACAAGGCCAGCTCAGTCAATCATCCAGACTGTTGCCCCTATAACTACTGAAAAGGCTGCTGCCCCTCTTCAGGAACCACACGTTTGTCTGGCCTCTCCACAGATACCCCTCCGCTGTGGTTGCACCTACGGTACGGCTATCTGTATCGTTGAGGCACGCAAGCCACCCCACCTCGGCAATGTCTGTGGTTCATGGGGGTGGGCTTATTTCCAATGTACCAAAATCATGCAATGATCATTTCTATCATCTGGCATTAAGAATTTGGAGAAATTAGAATACATAGAACCCAACATGCAATTAAATCAACAGACTAAATGAAACAGGAAATTATGGATATAAATAGTATTCCTACCTCTCAATATATATAATACGCCAGTGCCGGGCAATGATCCTTTCGTTAGTGGGGAGGGGTAGGCATGTTTGGAGCCCTTACTCGTACGGGAATTAGTACAAAGAGGAGTACTGTGGGCAGCGTAAAGCTGAAAATTAATGTCTGACGAGAGGCGTGCTTAGGTAGTCCTTCCAGGTGCGATGATCAGTGTGTGACCAGTGGTGTAGTGGTCAGCGCAATTGCCTACAAAGCGGGAGACAAGTGTTCGAATCCCAGTTGGGTACACATTTTCGGCTTTGCCCATTCGCAGTTGATGTCATGTATTCTGTGACCGTAACAATTTATCGTGAAAAGCCTTACATCATGACGCGGTACAATATCCAGAAATCTTTTATGTCATCTGACTCTGGCCGCGGAAGCCTACGTAATTATTTCTAAGCATGCTTTGAGAACGAAACTTTGACATGTCATTCTTAAAACATCAACCTAATAAATTAGGCAATAACAAAAAATTAGGATTTTTTCACTACTTTATCCCTACGTCTGCTCTTAACAATGGTTAAACACATCTAACCTTATGGTAGCACTAAAGAATGTAGTTGTCAACGAGTTAATCCAGATAAATAGCGTGTATGTTAGGGAAAATTCAAAATGTTCAAATGTTTGTTAAGCTTATGGGACTTAACTACGGGGTTATCAGTCCCTAAACTTACAAACTACTTATCAACTACCTTATACAAAAGACGGCACAAATATCCATGCCCGAGGGGGGATTCGAGCCCCCGACCGTAGTGGGCGTGCAGACCGTGACTCCTCAGTCTCCTCGGCCACCGCGGGCGGCTGTTAGGGAAAACGTTTCGCAGTGTCGAGACTAAAGGCGGCTACATCTCCAGGGTATGACTAGTTGCGGTGTGGCTTCAGCTCTCATTCCAAATATATCAGCGCTTATGTACTGCAATGTCGCTGCGGCGGAGGTGGCCAAGCGCATTGAGGCGCTATGCTACGATGCGCGAGGCCGCTCCCCGTCTGGGGTTCGAATCCCCCCTCGGGCATGGATTTTTGTGTTGTCTTTAATAAAAGGTAGTTCATAAGTAGTTAGTAAGTTTACGGACTGATGACCCCGCACGTAAGTTCCTTAAGCTTAACAAACACTAAGGGGGTAGATACAGTAATCATGGCCAAAAAATAACATTTTTCAAAGGTATACTCCTAATATTCGTCATTTCTTTATCTTGACATATGTGAAAATTTCATGAAAATATCGTGTTTGGCTGCAGAGTTATTGATTAATATGTATAGAGATGTGCGGGTGACATTTGGTAATTCCATGCTCACCTCAGTTGTTTGTTGGCAACTTACTTTTGTTACTTCTAATTTTATCTTCAACACACCTTTCTCATATTTCTGTGATATAGAATGGCACTTCAAATTAATCATGGTTGTGATGGTTCATGTCTAAAGAGAGGAGACGCATCACAACACGGCTTTTATGGAGGGAGAATAGTACAAATTGCGACTTATGATGCTAAGGTTACTTTCAATAATGGTGTGGATGGCATACTGAAGGCTTTTGAGAGACTGCAAGTACCTGTAGGCCACAACATGATTATATATTTTAGGAATGAATACATGCTGAGAATAAGCAGTTCCCAAAAAAAGGCAAAACGGTCCACGAAGCAATCAATAAAAGCAAGGAAGAGGCTCAAGTTATAAAATAAAGCCTAGGAAAGAAGAGAAGCACGGAGTGTTCTATTTATCTGGGCAATTTTAGTTCAAAAAACTTATATTAAGGTACAGTAAAAAGATTTTCAAGCTTCAAAGTTGATTTTCTCGGTTCATGTATTTCTAAAATGGTTTCCCTGGTAACTCTTTGTGTAATGCTCATATTATCCACACCATGGGCTAGAAGATCTGAAGAAAAATGAAAAATGAAAGATTTATGACTTTTTTACACAAAGAGAACTCTAGTGATTCTATAGAATGTTATAACTGTGTATTATACCTATAATTCCAAATTAAAATAAATGAAAAATATTGAATAATTATTGTTCTATAACCAAAACCGTGATAATATGTACATTTTCACTATTAAATTTTCTTCGAAAACTGGGACTTTAGAAACCTACATTTTAACTCAAATATCTGTTTACATTGTTGCCAAAGCATCTATATCTCTGTAAAAAAAGTTTCATAGTATTCTCTTGCGTGCTTTGGGGAGGGGGGCTGAACAAAACACTCAATATTTGCAATGCAGTAACTGTATCTTCCCCCTTAACAACATTACACTAATGTCTAAATTTTTAAAGTCAGAAGTTGTTGTTCATGACTAACAATAATACATCGACAACTTCATCAACGAATAACATCCAACAGAGCGAGTGATTAATAGATTTCCATTTCATTTTACAAACGTTAAAATGGCTTATTAATACGTCCATTTGTAGGTGTCAAAAATTTGCTATATCAGTGTGTCAAATGTCTTAGTTGCACGTACAAAGAAATTATTAACTGGAAATGTTTAAGAATCAAGCCGCTCTTATGATTGGTGTTTTTATAATTATTGATGACCTGTGAGCCGAATATTGGGACCACGTACTCCATGTCACTGTAAACGCCAAGTATCTTAGTTTCTGTGAAATCCGGCTGTGGTGGCACAAGCATTTCCAGTACTGCACTTCTCGTTGGCTGTTAGTGGAGTTCTCTGAAGGGTGTCTTTGACAAGTGGCACGTCCGAACGCCGAGAGATGGGTAGCAAGCCGGCCGCGGTGGCCGAGGGGACTGAGGCGCTTCAGTCACGGTCTGCACGGCCACTACGGTCGGAGGTTCGAATCCCCCCAAGGGCATGGATATTTGTGCCGTCCTAGTTCGTAAGTAGTTCATAAGTAGTTTGTAAGTTTAGGGACTGATGACCCCGTAGTTAAGTCCCATAAGCTGTACAAACATTTGAACATTTTTTGGGTAGCAACCCGTTATTACAGGTTGCACTTGTCACAGACTGGGTATGCAGATAAAATAGGGCAAACGGTGAACTGCGGTGAACCTTGTATCAGACTTTACTGATGGTTGCAGTGCAAGTCGACAAGTCATGCATTTTCATATGTTAACGCCCACACGTCGGCAGCTGCCATCTGCGACTCAGGAGGGTGAGTTATCATCGCCACTGGGCATTGGAGCAGTGGCAGCGTATTGAGTGGTCTCATGAATCCCAATACCTTCTTCATCGTGGCCATCAGAATATCCCAATGCATCGTCTTACAGGGGTACAGCTCCTATCTGTGAGATGGATACAAATTGGCGGGCAAAATTCAAGTGAATATCCATGGGAGCAGTGCAAGACATCAATAATGGCCAAGTATTGTAGTGTTTATGGGGAAGGCATTTTGCAGAAAGATGATGCACCTGGTCAGAAGTTATCGTTTCCCGGTATTTACGTAAATAGGGTTAGTCATGTAGGCAGCTGTGGTACTTCTGTACTTATGACCCTTTGCTTCCATGACATGATGTATCGCTGTGGATACCTGTGCCGAAGGTAGACATGCTAGCTGTTAAACAGGTGGTGACAATGTTCTGTGTGGTCAGTCAGTGGACACCCTGCCCTGTCACCCATGAAACTTTACAACTTAGTGAGGAGTGACCCTTTATTAATTGGTAGAATCTTCCGTGAGACGAGGCTCTAGTTTCAAATGTTGAAATGTTTGTATAGTCTATGGGACTTAACTACGGGGTCATCAGTCCCTAAACTTACAAATTACTTATGAACAACTTAAGAACTAGGACGGCACAAATATCCATGCCCGAGTGGCAGAGGTTCTAGTTTCCTTACAAACGACAGTGCAGTTGCTTTAAAAGCAGAGTTTAAGCAATCAACACAGATATTAGCATTCTATTGAAGATGTTATACATGTGGTGGTAAAACTTTGTCACGAGATTGATTATCTGATAGCAAAGTGAGAGCGACTTATCCACTCACTTATGACGGTCGATATCCGAGTAATTAGATAATGGAAAACTCATTTATCTGATAATGTCTCATAATATGTGTTGCCAGAGCAGAGAGAACACGCACTAAAGGCTTTTGTTATTGCTGGTGAAGAAGAGCACCTGTAAAATATCTTTCTCTTGCCGTACGTCAGTGATGAGTAGCCGTTTCAATAACCGGCGTGTTGAAGTCTAATAGGGTAAGTGAAATCTCACTTAATTCTATGATTCCATTTTCGTTATATAATTTCTTTTACCCAGTTGCAAATTATTCTGATTTTCGGAGGATTATTATTATTATTATTACGTCATTGCCGATTCCATTCAACTTTCATATTTTGACGTTCGATTTGTCTCTTTTATATAAGACATATATACGATGACATACACGGTGTGGCAAATAAAACTGTCTCAGCTGAGGGGATACCCTTGTACAAGAATATGCGCACGCAATAACACCTCATAATGTGAAAGAAAGTACGACATGAAATAGTGCACAGATTAATGGTGCAGCTTGACTCCCGCTGCCGAATCAACAGGCCGCCTGAAACTTACCTCCGAAACTTCTGCTGCTATGATCGGGTCTTCTAGCAGGCGTTTCTGTTGTTTATATCAATAAATAAAATTAGTAGCAATTGGTGAAGACTACAACCCAAAATGCGGACATTTGGATAAGAAGAGATACATATATTCATAAAATAACACATACAAAACTGTTAAAATGTACAAGGTGAAATCCAACCTTATTCTGAAAACGAGTTGTTAAAGTACAGGCCAGAAATAAATAAGTAATCAGAATAAAGAAGCACTCTATTAATAAGAGACAGAGTACGTTTAGACAATAATGAAGTCATATATTACCAAAAAGAACGAATAGCTGACCTCAAGTTTGGGTAGTACTAAGCAGTCACGGTCTGCACGGCCACTACGGTCGGGGGTTCGAATCCCCACTCGGGCATGGATATTTGTGCCGTCCTTAGTGTTAGCTAGTTCATAAGTAGTTTGTAAGTTTACGGACGGATGTCCCGTAGTTAAGTCCCATAAGCTATACAAACATTTGAACATCTTTTGACCGACGACAAGATGGTCTTTCTCTCTCTCGTCGGTTGTGATACTGTGGTCTTCGCACAGCCTTATTCGTCCTGCAGCAGAATTAGCATCTTGCAAACTTGATCTGTGGCACCGTTTGGATTTGCTCCAGCTCACAATTCCTCCTTTTCCCCGTTGTAAGGTTGGGGGACCCGGAGAGATTGCAGCTCCACTGAACTGGACCGACAGAGAGGTACTCATCCGCCAACGGTAAGTCCTCTCCTAGTATTCCAGGCTCGAACGTCCATTGCGGTTGTTTGCTACATTCTAAAATTCATGATTTGATGAAATAATTAATACAGGATCGGGACCGATGATAAGAGTAATTCGATTCCTTACAACTACAAACATTTGGACATATGAATTCAGAATATTAAAAGTGACACGACACGACGGTTCTCTGGTTAGTCAAGCCCACAGCGATATTGGTAATGCTGTTCCGCGTGGAGGTGGGGGTGAAGTTTGTCGTGGCCGTGATGGGGTTTGCCTCCAAAAGCACTGGAACGGAGAATTCAAATGCATAAATTAACCAAATTATTACCATACTCCTTTCAGTCCAATGAATCGGTTCTCACCAGTTTCAGATCATAAATTTCACCCTGTCATATTAATGAGGAAAACATTAGTATAATTGTGCATCAGGGATTCAAGTCACTCACTCCCACCAATCAATATTTATATAAAACCCACACTCACAGTTGCGGACTTCCCCGCCCTGTTCAAGCTGCTCCATCTCTGATGAAGACCGGCAACCTCCTTTTGAACCTGCTTGTTGTATTAGTCTGTCAGTCGCACTCTGCGATTTGTAAGCTATATTCTTATTTCCAATACCAAACTCACGATTATTGATGTCTCACAACGTGTTCCACCAACCGATCATTTCTCTTAGTCAAGATATGACAGAAATTTCTTATCTCCCCAATTC
Organism: Locusta migratoria; assembly: GCA_026315105.1. Taxonomy (NCBI): domain Eukaryota; kingdom Metazoa; phylum Arthropoda; class Insecta; order Orthoptera; family Acrididae; genus Locusta; species Locusta migratoria. The sequence goes on along the minus strand of CM048747.1, from coordinate 540,573,743 downwards.
TGTCCTGTACCTATTAATTAGTTTCGTGATGTACCCACCTTATTTTCCGTATTCGTTTGTAGCACGTTGTTGTTGTGGTCTTCAGTCCGCAGACTGGTTTGATGCAGCTCTCAACTCTACCCTGTCTTGTGCAAGTCTCTTCATCTGAGAATACGTTCGGCAACCTACATCCTTTTGAATCTGCTTACTATATTCGTCTCTCGGTCTCCCTCTACGATTTTTACCCCACACGCTTCCTTCTAATGCTAAATTGACAATTCCTTGATGTCTGAGACTGTGTCCAAGCAATCTATCCCTTCTGTTGGTCAGGCTATGCCAGAAACTCCTTTCCTCCCTGATTCGGTTAAGCACCTCCTCATTAGTTACGTGATCTACCCATCTAATTTTCATCATTCGTATGTAGCACCACATTTCAAAAGTATCTGTCTTATTTTTATTTGGAAGACATTAGAATTAGTATCGTCCACGTTTCACTCCAATACAATGCTACACTCCAGAAAAATGCTTCTCTATCAACTTTCTGAATGAACTCCGTATCGTCCACATCACACTTCCGGAGAGTGCTACACTCCAGAGAAACGCCTTCCGAAAGGATTTCCTATCATTTAAATGAATATTCGATGTCAACAAATTTCGCTTTTTGGTTAACGCTTTTCTTTCCCTAAATAATCTGCATTTTATGTCTTCTTTACTTCGGCAATCAAAAATTATTTTGCTAGTCAAATAACAAAATTTATCTACTCATTTTATTGCCTCATTACCTAACGTAAAACCTTCAGTATTGCCTAATTTTTTTTATACTACTTCGCATTATGATTGTTTGACTCTTGTTAATTTCATGTTACAATATGCTTTCAAGAAACAGTTCATTCCACTCAATTGATCTTCCCGGTCCCTTGCTGTCTTTGACATAATTACAATGTCATCGGCAGTTCGCCAAGTTTTTACTCCTTCTTCCTGGTGTTCAACACCTTCTGCAAATCTTTCCTTGGATGTAGACCACTGCTTGCTCAATATACATATCGAATAACATTGGAGAAACGCTACGATCCTGCCTTATTCTCTTCCCAACAACTGCGTCCTTTTCATGCCCTTCGACGTTTATAATCTCTGTCTGCTTTTTCGATCTCTATTTCTTATCACTGCTACCTTTAGAAGTTGAAAGATTGGATTCCAGTAAATATTTTCAGAAGCATTCTCCAAACCTACAAAAGCTAAAAACGTAGGTATGCCTTTCCTTGTCTTCTATGATAAATCCTAATGCGAGTGTCGCTTCGTGTGTTTCCACATTTCTCTTAAATCCAAACTGATCTTCTACAAGGTCGGATTCTACCAGTTTTTTTTAATTTTTTTAATTAATCTGTAAATAGCTCGTGTTAATATCTTGCAGTCGTGACATATTAAATTGATAGTTCTGAAACTTTTAAACTGGTTTCCAATTGCATCCTTTGGAAATGGAATTATTATATGCTTCTTGAAGTCTGAAGGTTTTTCTTTTATTATCTCATACCGTTTTTCGCACGAGTTGGAACAATTTCTTTCGGACTGGGTCTTCTAATGATGTCAGCTGTTCTGGGGGGATATCATCCGCTCCAGGGGACTCGTTTAGACTTAAATCAGGCAGTGCTGTGTCCAACAGTTGTCGCAGTTTCGTATATATTATCTCCCTCCGCCCTTTCTACAATATTGCTTTCATTAACTTTTTATAGGTCTTCAAAACATTACATAAACCTATCAGCTTGCCCTTCTTCACTTAGCACCTGCTCTCATTTGAGCTCTTGATATTCATGAAGCTGCTCGTCTTGTCTCTGAACTTATATTTTATTTTCCTGCAAGCGGTATGTACCTTTCCCCTACTTATACATTCATCTATGGGCAGAATTTGTCCTCTAGCCATCCCTGTTTAGTCAGTCTGCACTTGCTGTTAACCTCATTTATCAGCCCTATGTACTTCCTTTTGCCTTTTCGCACTTACTGCATTTTTTATATTTTCTCGTTTCATCAACCGTGCCTTTCAGAAATACCCATTCTTTTCTACTTTCCCCCGTTTCTGTAAAACCTGGCCTAATCCTTCCTCTGAAACTCTCAAAAACCTCTGGTTCCACCAGTTTAACCAAATTCCAAATGCTTACACTTCTACATTGTTTGTAGTTCCTTAAGTTTAAAAGTGGGCCACTTTACGTAATAAAAGCTTAATTCTGGTAGTATGTACCAAGATAAGAGTTCGCTGTTACATAAAAAACTTAATTTTAGGAGTAAAATTAACAAAAAGTTCGTGTGAACTACCGGCTACTCCCTGCTGCAAAACCTTGTTCCCTGGCCCAAATTGAGAACTGACTTGGTTCAAATTAAATCACAGGAAGTTAACGGTACAGTGGCCAATATACATAGCATCTCAAATGAAATTACACACAGGCATTAATAAACAGACCCCGAAAATTAAATTTATTATAGAAAGGTGGCTAAAGAAAAACAATTATGGCGAAACAGAACTTAAACATAGAAAATTGCATCTGAGCTTGTTCTCAGCACTGGTGAAAAACAGTATTATATAAAAGAGGGAAGGTGCTCGAAAAATACAATTTATAGGCAAGTCGAAATTATACTGAACTTAACATCTTTATTCAGGTCGAACGCAAGAAAATTGGGGAACCAATTTTATTAATACAATATAAATGCATCCATTTACATATCTACTACTGACGATGCCCAGCATTAAATTTAACATAAATTACACAGAACGTAACGCTACTGGGGGAAGGATTTACAAACAACATTCACTCGCTCATGCACACGCAACGCAGTAGCGAAAATCACCAAATTCAGCGTGCTGAAACGAGGCAGAAGCAGGCGCCGCTATCGTAGGTGAAATTCAGCAAACCTGGAGGTACCACACAACACAATATACAAAAAACTGCGAAGAACTTCTCCAGGGGACACCACCTTGACGAATCACTGTCCGTGCGTGTGGAGAGGCTTGCGCATCCGTGTGAAGCAGAGGGCTATACCGAAGGCAGAGAACCTACTGCCTCAGCTGATGGATCTGACAAAGTGTGTCCCACAACGTCCCGTCTTCCTTATCCTCTCCCAGTCCTTTCCCAATTCCTTTCCCAACCCAAGGTGTGATGCGATCCGTGCCGAGGGGTGCGTGGCACATGGGTGGATGTGTCTCGAACGGAGCCTCAGGGATACCGGGCGACCTCCCTGAGTAAGTAGCCTTGCACCACGCGGAGTTATCGTGGTGTGGACCATATAAATCCCCAAATCTCGTGGGACTAAAATGAACACAGAGAAAGAAAGTATTTTAAAAGAATCTGAGGGGCAATCTGAGACCTCCGATACTCAGACATCTGGATCAGGACCGATGGAGTGCACTCCTACTTCTGAATCAGGATCTAGACCTGAGCAAGAAGTGGGAACTGTAACAGAGAAGTTGGACCAGATTAGGATTAAGGCCTTGTCTGGGGCTAAGAGGAGGAAACTTCTCAAGGAACAGAAGCAAAAGGAAGGAAAAGAATGGCTTCCTAAGCATAAGTGGAGGGAATCAAAAGGGATTGAGCCCAAGACCCCCAAAAGGAAACTCTCTCAGGTCAAAGGGGATACACAGACCACCTCGACGTCAAAGACAGGTGGCAAGAGGCTTAGGGAGGAATCTAAGACTCCCTCCTCTCTGGACAAGCGTGATCCTAAAAGGCTGAGGCAGGAAATAGGAAAACAGACCTATAGTACTGCAGCCTCAGTCTTTAGAATGGCGGTTGTCCAAGAAGGATACCCACTGGTGAGCAACACCTCGCAGCAGGAGGAGCTCGTGCAGATGGCCCTCTTTGAAGAGATTGGAGGGGACGCTGGTCCAAGACCCAAATTCAGGAGGGTCTATCTAGATCGCGGTGCCCTCATTTTTGTCTGTGAGGGAGGCCACTCAGCAGTATGGCTTAAGGACAAGGTGCCCATGATATCCCCGTGGGAGGATGCGAAGCTGCTGGTCAAGACAGCAACCGAACTCCTGAAGACCGCAAAGGTATCAATATGGATACCAAAGATTCTTAAGAATGTCCCTCCAAAGACTCTGTTAGAGAAAATAAGGGTTCAGAACCCAAAAGTCTCGACAGAGGATGGGAGGGCAATTAACAAAAAGGTCGTTCCGGAAGGACGAACACTGGTGGTGGAGGTCGGAAAGAAGTCCCTAAAGGCAATGCGAGAGCAATGCCTGAAACTGTTTTTAGGATTCTCGCAGGTCACCGTAGGGGTAATCAAAGACCTTAAAGGCAATAATGGCAGCAAGATGGGGACTGGAAATGCTGCAGATAATCCTGCAGCACAGTAAAGGGGCCACTGCTGCCCTGAGCCGTCGCCTGGGGAGACAGGAGGTGGACGTGGCCCTGATACAAGAACCCAATTTATACAAAGGGGGTGTATCGGACCATGGTGGTACTGGAGGTAAACTGATTTACGCTAGAAATCTAAAAAACTCCATAACATGCATTTATGTTAGAAATGGAATACCTTTCATACCAATGATGGAGTTTTGTTCCAGGGACCTGGTGACTATCAGGATGCAGCAACGTGAGGAAGGTATCATGAGGGAAATTGTTTTGGCCTCATCATTCATTCCTTACGAAGACAACTCTCCTCCTTCTTTGGAAGTGAGGAGACTGACAGAAACCTGCCATCGGCAAGGTGACGAACTGTTGATGGGATGTGATGCCAATGCCCACAATCTATCGTGGGGCAGCAAGGACACCAACAGTAGAGATGAGCACTTTCTTGAATTTCTCCTGTCTAACAACTTGGAGATCCTGAATAGGGGTGATGAACCTACATTCAGGAATAGTAGAAGGGAAGAAGTAATGACATAACTTTTGGTTCCATGATGATGGGAAGTTACATCAGACAGTGGCATGTGGTCCTGGAGCCATCCTCATCAGATCACATGTGTATTAAATTCAAGGTTGAAATGGGAACCAGACAGACCATGGCCTATAGGAATCCCAGGAAAACGGACTGGGAGACATATAGGAGAGACCTTGACTTCAGCCTATCGGAAATTAAAACTTCGATAAGGAATCCAGCAGAGTTTGAGGAAGTAGCAGAGGCCATAAACTCTGCTATAGCGACCTCATACCAGGACAACTGCTCAATCACCAAGAAGTGCACAAATAGGAGTGTGGCTTGGTGGAATAATAACCTGGAAATGCAAAGGAAACAGGTACGTAGACTGTTTAACCTTGCGAGGTGCAAAGGACAATGGGCAAAGTATCGTGTGGCCCTTGTCAATTACAACCTTGCCATCAGACGGGCAAAGGAGGCATCCTGGAAGGTACTCTGTGAGTAAGTGAAGGGCACGGCTGCTCAAGCGAGACTTCATAGAAACTCTCACTAGAGTACCAACTAATCCAGGAGGAACATTGAGGAAGGACGATGGGGAGTATACAAAGACAGCACATGAAACGCTGGAACTGCTCCTCAAGACTCACTTTCCTCAATATACTCTGGGGGATAACTCAGACCAGAATGCGATTCCTGAGAGACAACGGTTCTCAGGTATTCACATAGAGGACTGGGATCTGGCCAAGGAGTGTGTCGATTTCAGTAAGGTCCGATGGGTGGTGGGAACATTTCAACCGTTCAAGTCACCTGGCCCCGATGGAATCTTTCCAGCTCTCCTGCAACAAGTGGGAGAAAATAGATTCCTATGCAGGTTAATCTGGGTTAGCCTAGCAGCAGGAATCATTCCCAAAGCCTGGAGGGCAGAGAAGGTTGTCCTCATTCCAAAGCCAGGCAGAATTGATCATACCAAGGCCAAGGATATCAGACCAATCAGCCTGTCCTTCATTCTTAAGACATTGGAAAAGCTGGTTAATGTGCATGTTGGAGAAAGGAGGTTACGTAGGGCTCCTCTTCATTCAAACCAACATGCATATCAGCCAGGTAAATCATGTGAGACAGCTCTCAAGCCAACTGGTTGGGAAGGTGGAGAAAGCACTACACTTTCAGGAAATAGCCCTCTGTATCTTCCTGGACATTGAGGGGACTCTTAGCAATACGACCTTTGATTCCATGGTTAGGGCAGCAGAGGTGCATGACCTAGGGACCATTATATGTAGGTGGCCTAGGGCCATGCTCAGTGGAAGAAAGGTAGAGGTTACCATGATGGATGTAAAAATGGTAATCAACACCACTAGGGGTTGCCCGCAAGGTGGAGTTCTTTCCCTTTATTGTGGAATCTAGTGGTGAATGATCTCATTGGAGAATTAAACTCTAGGCAGTACTTTTGCCAAGGACATGCAGATGATCTTGTCATACTAATACTTGGCAAATTTGCTGACACAGTGAAGAATATGGCACAAGGTGCACTGGACATTGTGCAAGACTGGTGCAGAAAACAGGATCTGGGGGTTAGTCCTAAGAAGACTGTTGTTGTACAATTCACAAAGATGCATATACAACATTCAAGTTAGAATCTAAAGTTTTTCAATGAAGCGAACCTGTGAAGGGAACAGTGAAATATCTAGGGGTTACCCTAGATGAGAAACTGACATGGACCCCTCACATCAGGAATATTTGCTCCAAGGCAAAAGGTACTCTTGTGAGTACCAGGAGAGCTTGTGGCAAAAATTGGGGCCTGAGCCCCAAGGGTATACACTGGATATACACCACAGTGATTAGACCCAGGATCACCTATGGGGTGGTCGTGTGGTGGAAGAAGGTAGAACAGCAGATTGCTGCTAAGGAGCTTGGTAAGGTGCAGAGATTAGCCTGCTTAGCCATAACAGGCGGAATTAGCAGCACACCAACTGCTGGGATGGAAACCATGCTGGATTTGCCCCCATTACACCTTTGGGTCAAGATGGAGGCAGCGGCTGATGCATACAGACTCAAATCTGGCAACAACTGGAACTCTTTGGGATATCCAGAATCACACACTAAAATAGTGAGTGAGGTAAATATAGGAAAGTTTGGGGAAATGCCAGCCAACTATATTATAACCCCATACTGCTTCAACATGCCTTTCAATATAACAATTGGAAGTAGGGAGCAGTGGGAGAAAATAGTTCGACACCGTACGTGGGATATTTTCTGGTTCACTGACGGGTCAAAATCAGACCGAGGCGTTGGGGCTGGGGTATATGGGGTGCAGCCAAGACTGGAGGGCGTCATCTCTCTATGAAAACTGGCCTCAGTATTCCAGGCGGAAATCACTGCCATCAGGGCGTGTGTGGAGGAGAATTTGCGTAGGTACTACAAAGATTGTAGCAGCTCCTGCAACAAGGTCTAAAATTGTTGCCTAATGTCACAGGGTTCTAGTGGAGCTAGTGGAAAACAATAGATTATACCTATTGTGAATCCCTGGCCACTCGGGGATCAGTGGCAACGAACATGCCGACAGATTAGCCAGGATGGGGGCAGAGACTCAATTTATTGGACCGGAACCTGTCCTGACAATCACCAAGGCGATGATCAAATTGGGCTCAGAAGACAGCACGTAGAATATTGGACCAAAGTCCATCAACAAAAACATGGCAAGGTAATAATGCCAAAGCCATGTTTTAAAAGAAGCTCTGCAATCCTGGGTCTGAACAGGAGAGAGATTAGACTCATGGTTGGATTGCTGGCAGGCCATGGGAATTTCAAAAAACACCTACATACAATGGAAATAACAGAACAGGACCCTAAATGTAGGATCTGTGATGACGGTGGTGAAACTGCATCACATCTAATCTTCGAATGCATTGCATTGGAGAGTGAAAGGCACAGAACATTTGGGACAACCAGACCCGAAGAAATTGTGTCTAATAAAGAACACTGGATTTTTCATTGATTTGTAGATTTTGTGCAAACTTTAGGATATTTTTCTCATTCCACAGTTATTACACTTATTAGCAAATGAACAACATTCAAGTGACCATCGTGAACAGAAAATACATTGAATCGAGACGTCTTTTCTGTTGGTTTCGTAACAAATTTCACCACACCGCACACATTCATCTTCATCCCATTCGTCAAAGCTATTTTCAGCATCTTCTACAAAGTCTTCAGTGTTGCAGCTTTATGCATCTGATGAACATGGTGGATTGTTTGCAGCATTTATCTTTTGTCGTTTCTTGCGTCTCTTTTTCTCCTCCCTCGTGCTCTGCTTTGTTGGGAGTATGTGTTCCCTTCTTTCTGTTGGCTTTCTTTCCTCATCCCTCTTTCCCTTTACACTTTTAATATTTTCAGCAGACTTTAGCACTTTGGAGACTGTTGTTCTGTTTCTCTTGAAATCGGTGTTTTGTCAATGGAAGGAACCGGTGATATTTCTTCCGAAAGCTTTGTCGCTGTTTGCTTAGACGTCAGAGTGGTTAGTTTTGATGTGTTAATCATGGAAGGGACTCCTTGCACTGTTTAAGGGCATTGGTTGGCTTTACTAGACATACAGGGAGCGATACCGCACAATAAACTCAGTTTCGGTGCGGGCAGTGGCGGGTTGGACAAACACTGTTTTGGCTTCCCTGAAAAAAATCAGATCAAATCAACTGCGAAGATGGCTCTTGTCTGTCGTGCCTGATTTGAGATGGTGTGTGAGTATAGCATAATTAAGTTGCATTTAGATTAGACCGCGGGGACACACGCTAACGGCGACACACGGATACGTTACTTGATTGCACTCCACTGATTCATTACACAAAATCACGGCGGACTCTTAAGTTGCAATCTGAGAGTAAACTATCTAGGCACTAGTTTTATGAGAAGTGGCATGAATTCAGGGGACTAGCTGAAAACCCCTGAAGTCAGAGTTCGGACCCACGTGGTTGCGAAGACCTATAATAATGTATAAATTCAATTTCCGAAAAATAAAATTAACTACGGCATGCAACCCCTAGAACTGCGTAGAATTTCATAAGAAAGCTCCTGAAATGCAGCAACATGCGATTGGGAGCGTTCACAGAGACGGATGAAGTCCAGTCTCAAAAAACCAAAAAAGTGAAATATTTACAAAGACGGAAAAGTGAGAATAAAAACTACGGTATGCAACCGTTAGAAATACACAGAATTTCATGAGCAAGCTCTTGAAGGAGGTTGTACAAAGCTCGGAGAGAATTACTGATAAAGACTAAGTGCATACTACAAGTTCGGAGAAGAAACAGCAAAATTAATATAGGCGGGGAGAGAAGATCGCGAAATGTTAGTGGAAATCAGAAGGATGCACGCATAGTTACTTGCCTGATGGGCATGGAACAAATAATACTGGAAGCTGAAGGCTTTGTTCTAAGAACCAACCACATGGAACCCATATCTCTCACGGAAGGAAACGATAAGAAAGATTTTACATGTACTGTACATAAATGAACATATCGTCAGTGAGAAATCGGGCCACACAAAGCTAGAAAGAATTTACACAGAGATCGTACACCGCCACATAATCACAACAGGTTTGAATGTTCCTTGCCGTTATCAAACTGCAACAAGTAACACATACACCGCGTTTCTCTGTTGGAAATCACTGGATTGAAAAACTAGAACACAGTAGCGTCAAGTTCTGTGTGATTTATGTTAAATTCACTGCTGGGCATCGTCAGTATTAGCTCATGTAAGTGAGATGCATTTTTATTGTATTACCAAAATTGGTTCTCCCTTTTGCTTGCGTTCGACCTGCAACTAGTAACACTTACACCGCAATTATCTGTTGGAAATCACTGGATTGAAAAACTAGAACACATTTCCGCGAACGATCGCAAAAAAATATTCTGAAAAATGTACCTAAGTTGAAGAATCTAAGTTAAACATGTTAGGCAACGAATCGCTTCCATCTCTGCGGACACAAGCGCACCACGATCACGGCACAAAGTGACCACCGAAATCTGGGCAAAAACCACGAAAATAGCGGTTGTGGGGAGAGAAGATCCCGATAATCTCCCTGGAGAGAGCTCGTCGATTGGTTTGTAACCAAAGTGTGTAGAAATCTCTGTGGTCGCATCAGCAGCAGGGGTTGCTAACGACTAACTATCGACTCTGAGCCAGAAAGATCCATGCAAAGCGAGCTATTACCACCCACATTCAGACAGCCAATTAGATTCTCGCACATCCACTTAAATGTAAAACAAGCACACATTCTCACAGGGACAGTGGCGTAGCGGAGAAGCCGTACTTATTGCCGTATTCATATCCACAATAATAATTTATTAAAATAACAAAATCCTAGCAATATTAACTAACATTTCAGAAACTAATATTGTCGCGTTGAAAGTGAAGCAGGCTTGATTTCGAAGGCAGGGTTTTCGAGTTTACACATATACTGAAAGCAGGTTTATTGCGTACTGAATCGTACACGCAGCACTGACTGCCTTTCGGGCAGAGTGCTCTGCTGTTTATATACAGACAGAAAGTACCAGAAATTAGAATAATAGTTAACATAAGAAATAACTAGAAATTACAAGTGAACATAAGAATAATGTACAACATTCTGGAGCTGTTAAGTACAAAGAAATTAATTTTTGCCGGTGGGCAGGATTAATCCTGCGACCTTCAGCACCCCAGTCTATCACCTGCGCCTCGCCGGCAGTTGGTATCCGAGGGTTCTCGTGGCATTACTTCAAAAGAGGAAATAAACATACAATCCCTCAATCCTTGAAAAGAGTGGGGTTCTAATTTTAACAAAATGCTAATTTAGCGACATCAAATAAATCACAATTTAAAAAAAAATGGAAGACGACAGACGGTTGTCTTTCAAGTTTTAATTTACAGTTCGTAAGAAATCAATTATGGTCCCAGTGTATACCTGCCCAAGGATACGTCATGCAGTTTAAAATCAAATTTTGAAATCTATGTATTACTGTTATAAGTCCATTTGGCACCTTCCGGGGTCTGCTGTTGTTTATACAACAACCTTCTTTCCTGGTCCTTAAAGCAAAACTTTATGATGAAATTGTGTTCCGTGCAAAATTCTACCATTTCTTTCAATCCTTTTCACAGTCCACATTCACCTATTATTATTTCATCACTTCCTTTTCCTACTACTGAGTTACAATCCCCCATCAAAAACAAGTTTTCGCCCCCCCACCCTTAACTCTCTGAATAACTTCTTTTACCTCTACCTTTTAACTCCCCATGATCATCAGAGGTCGTTGGCACATAAACTTCTAATGCTGTGGTTGGTGTTACCTTCGTATTTATCTCTGCTGTGGTAATGCGTACACTATTCTGTGTGTGGTAACTTGCCTGCATTCCCATTTTCTCATTTTTCTGATTTTGTATTTATGTCCCTGTAATCACCTGACCAGATACCTTGTTCATGCTGCCCCAGAACTTCACTAATAGCCCCATATCTAACTTGAAACTATTCATTTTCTACCTTACCTGTCCTAACAGAGGATAGAACATTCCACGCTGATCCGTAGAATGCCAGTTTTGTTTTTCTTAGTGACGGCATCCTCCTGACTAGTATCCGCCCGAATATCTCAGTGGGGGACTATTTCGTCTCCAGAATATTTTACCCTAGAAGACACCATAATCGTATATTCATACAGTAGAGCTGCATGTCTTCAGAAAACAGTAACTACTCTAGTTTCTCCTTGTATCCAGCCATTCGCAATAACTCCATAGGAAGTCCACATTAGCTTACTGCATGGGAAAGCCACAATAGCTGCTGAAACAAGGACAGCTACATCAGTCATCCAGAAAGTTGCCCACGTAGTTCCTTAAAAGGCTGTGCTCTGTTTAGAAATCACACTTTCGTCTTGACCCCTCCACAGACACTCCTCTGCTGTGGTTGCAATTACGGCAGAGCTATCTCTCTCGTTGAGGCACACAAATCACTTTACCTCGTCAATGTCTGTGGTTCATGGTGGTTGTTTTATTGTGTGTCAACACATATTTAGTTTTCATTGGCTTTATGATATCCACTGTGCCAGATTATTAACTACTACAATTATTTCAACCCAAGACTTACACGGATAAGTCATTGAACTGTCACTATTTTGAGGTGACAACTGAATATAAATGACAATAAATGTCCAAATAAGAAAAATAAAATGCTTATTTGAGACATTACTGGAAATCTGTTACCTACCCAGACAAAACATAGAGGCATCAAAAACAAAATTTACATTTCAATATTCAGCAAATAATAGATTATTGTTGGTAGATAGGAGAAACTGATACACTTGCTTGATGTGGATTGAGTTATTTAGACATAAAGGTACAAATTGGTAAAATATGACATGTGTATAATTGAATCTATCAATGAGTGCATATACATTCCTTTTGAAGTCGCTCTACAGCATCAGTCAGAGGGTCGGTCAACAGACACAATGGCAAAATTTCGGCTACCAAGTGTCACTGGACAGTTTTCGAGTAAATGTGTGTTGCTGTTTTTTTTTCAGACTTTCAGTTTGATAGATGTGTGATACAGCAAAGTGCTACAGCATTCCATCATACCCAGCCTGGCTGATAAACTGCTGCAAGGAAGGAATATTATGCACTATGTGGTCCTATATTTCTGCATATGTCAAAGATCTCACGTGGACTTCGAGTCCAAACCCAAGACTCCTTCCTTACTTGGCCTCCCAGATATGCAGACATCAGTCCGTGTCGCTGTTGGACTTACTTGAAGTTGTAAGTAATTATGGTGCATTTGGTAACTGCAGCGCGTAAATTAGGCCTTCCTGTTGTAGGTAGTAAGTGACGAGTTTTGTCAGTTACACAAAAAACAATTATAACAATGTAACAAAATGAGGAAAACCTTATGGTAAGTTAAACTGAATCATAAATGCACGATTCATGACTAGTTTGACCCCATTGAGAAAGTGGCAGAAAGAGTTACAACAATTGAGCTAATTGGCGTGACTGGCAGATAACAGGACAGAAACCTCCAGTGTAAATGATAGGACCAAGAGTCTAAACACATAACAAAACTACTTTGAGAAATCACGCCTCATCTTCAATTAAAATAGAGGGCAGATCCGCTCCTAGATTCGTATATATCGTCTCAGCACGATATAAAATGCACTCGGTTATTAGCACACCACTCGAGAAATTCGCTCAATGGAGAAAGAAGCCATATGTAATGAGTCCCTTAAGTTGTCAACCATAATCAGACTTGATTTTACATGTAAAAAAAAAACAGCATCTTAGAGCACTTTCTCACAATACTTACTGCTGTACACTGCCTGTCACAGCAATGTTCTTTGATTACAGTAGCTGTTGATGAATGAAAGCAGATATGTTGAGCACTGTGTTTCAAGGAAAATTTGATAAGAATCAGTTTTTATACAATTATTACTTCTGTATCTGGCGATGAGTCATCTCTGCCCTATTTGTGTTTTTCAATAATGTATTCAATTTGCTCCTGTAAAACGAAATGTATAGAGCTTTTTTATTAGTAAGGAACTGGTCAACAATTGCCCTTCCGTCTCTTCGACGAAGAGCTTCGGAAAATGTCTTTATAGTTTCCAAAATAATGTTATCCTTTCATATATGTTCATTAGTCAATTAATTCTACGAAGAAGAAGCAATAAATTTGTTCCGCACTCTCTGCTGAAAACTCCCCATAACAGGTCATTTATGTAGAGATATTGTCATTTTGCTGTCCAGAGAAGATATCAGATAATTTTCTGATGCTGTACAAAGCACATTAGAACCTTTCTAGTTGTGTATGTAGGGGATGCTTTAGCATTTTGGAACATGGCAGTCTTTGTAAGCAGTGTGTTAAAGTAAGCAGTTCGTTTTCGGGGACGGTGAGATATTCGTTCACAGTCATGCACCCAGTATAGGTAACGATGAAAACAGCTTAATACCACGATACAGATGCCCAAATCATGACGGAATTACGGAATCTCCCCCATGCTGGACTGTAGGAGGGAAGCACGCTTAAATCGTAACCTTCTTCTGGAGTTTTTGATACAATACCTGTTGTTTGTATCAGTCAGTGTCAACGATGATTCATCGAACCTCACCACATACTTCCAGTCATTAAGTTTCCAGGCTGTGTGATAGTACCACCACTTGGTTTGAAGCTTTGCTTTGGCTTCTGTAATTATTGGTTTAGCAACTAAGCCATTCTTACCTTTGTTATCGAAACAATATTACTGCAGTGAGAGTTGCGTTTTTTCTATCAGTTGTATCGTGGAAGTTTTATGTTGTGCGGCCATAATCATTGTTAATGTTTGTAAGTCGTTGTCAGATAACTTTGTGTTTCGGCCAATATCCATCTTTGCCAAAAATGTCCCACCTTGTTTTGTGTACGCTGTTATTACCTAGGATATTTTTCACTAGTATAACGTTACACTGCGCAGCTGTTTTCGTCGCAGATGATGCCAGTGTCTGCGCACATATAAATCTAGGGAACGTAAAAGATTTCATACATCACTTATGCATTGTGATCGTGTCTCAGTCTGAACAGGTATGTAGCAGGGCTAACTTCGAAGACTGGAGTATACTGCATGGCGTTCATAATCCACCTCCTTTAATTCCAGACATGTGCGTCTATGTAATATTCTTCACCTCTATACCAACATTATTCAATCATATAATGACTTACCAAATTACATTGATTGAATATTATGTTGGTACTTTGTACAATATTTGATATATGATCACTAAAACACACATGACACTGGTGTAATACTCTACAATATTTAGTGATTTATACAAATTACGTTTCGACTGTTACATCATCATCAGGTACAAAGATTTCTATAAATAAGTTTTATGTCAAGGAGTTTACAAAAGTGCATCAAAGAATTACACAAACAGGCAACAGATAAATGTATTGTAGGAAGGTATACAAAGAACTAGTGCGAAATTGTTAAGTATTGCACCAAGTGGCTAAGAAAGGTGTGCAACAATATGAAAGGATTAATAACATGACAAGTGTTACAAAAGTAAGTGACAATTCGCCAAAAAAGGTCACATGAAACAATTATAGTGTGTTGGGTAAAAATCGGAAAGAGATCGTAAATAAAAGTGTGACAATCATAAAACTATTACGAAACAAATGAAATTGTTAGGTGGGAATATTATTATCTGTAGTTAGAAGTGGAGAATAAGGAAAATCTGTTCGGTGGTTGACTACCAGGCTTGGGCAAGCAGATGTGTGTTTATTGATTTCCAGTCTATGTAGGTAGATCATCATCTTACCTTTCAGAGTGTGGTGTAAAACTTCACACTGAACCTAATAACTGTGTGCCTCTTTAGGTATCAAAATTGGAGTCACCCTTTCTGACTCTCGAACTTCTGGGTGTTCTTTTAGGCGTGTGGAAATAGATCTGCCAAACTTACCTATGTAGATTTTTCCGAAGTCACAAGTGATTTAATATATTCAACTCTTTTCCAAGTTAGTGTGCTGTCCTTTCCATTAGGTAAAATGCGTTGTGTTCATAAAATGAAGTTTTTTTGGTTCCTGGACCTGTATAAACTAGTTTGTATAAATCATTAAGTATTGTAGAGTGGTCAAATGTTACATGAATTTTGTGTGAACCCGAACATTCGTTCCTTTTTTTTCTATTCGTAAATCTATTTTTAAGAACTATTATCTTCTAACTCTATTTTTTTCCATTCAGCTATACGTAATTTGTCAAGAGAGTTCAGACCCACACTGTTCCCATTGCCCAGATGAGTCGGCGCGGAGTCACAGTGCCGGGGGCCACTGTGCAGTTCCTGCTGGCAGCCAGACCACTGCTCGTGGCCTGCAAGCTGTTCGGACTGACGCCTTTCACGGTGGACGCGGGGAGCGCCTGTATCAAGCGGTCTGCCGCAGACGTCGCACTCTTCATCCTTGCCTGCGGTCTTCACGTG
Source organism: Locusta migratoria (assembly GCA_026315105.1). Lineage (NCBI taxonomy): Eukaryota > Metazoa > Arthropoda > Insecta > Orthoptera > Acrididae > Locusta > Locusta migratoria. Next base: position 540,557,972 of record CM048747.1, on the reverse strand, counting down.
ATTTCAGCGAGTGCCCTTCTCTTGTTACTCTCCAAATTTCTAGCCGAAAATTTTTTACTTTCACTTGTTCAAGTTACAGTAACTGTGCAGTTTATTTTTATCCATGTTTGCTACCGTTTCTGACTTCTTTTGCAACACTGGAAACTACAAAACAATTATTGAAACGTTGACGACATTTGACAAGTTTTTAGGGTCTCATCAAAGCACTATGGATGCTAAAGTAATCAAGTTCGTTAGGAATCAACTGCTTTCCGTATTTTCCTTCTACTTTGTTATTATTATCTACTCAGGTAGCCTTTATTCTTATGGAATCCAATGGTTAATTTTGTTATTAACATTGTACTGTGGAGCACCGTGTACAATGACTATAGTGAAATTTATTGACCTACAGTTAGTAACGAAGGAGAGAGTCAAGGCTTTTAATAAGTGCCTTGAACATATACTATGTGAAGTAGTAAATGGGAGATATGAATGCAGAATAGCAACTGAAAGGTACGTTGTACCACCTACAAGTGACACAATACCGATAGGTCTGAGAGTTACACCTCCATGTCTACGGTGTTTAAGGAGAGCGTATATTGCACTATGTGAATTGTCGAAAACAGTAACAGATGTTCACGAAACGTTTGTGGTATTGTTCTTGATCGCAGTATCAACACATGCTGTGGAGATCATTTACTTGGTTGCCACACTTACTTCCAAAGACTCAATGTTCACACTGAGCTATTACTTGATGGTGTCTAATGTTGTGCAACTAGCGGTCGTCCTGCTGCCCGCGCACCTGCTGGCGACGGAGGCGTGCAGGACCGCCAGGCTGACGTCACAGCTGCAGCTGCGGTCGCACAGCTGGCCTCTGGCCACCCGCCGCGAGCTGCAGCTTCTGCGCCTGCAGGTGGGCAGCGTGACACCTGCGCCGGCCCTGCTGGGCATCGTGCAGCTGCAGCTGGGCCTCGTGGCCACCTACGTCTCCGTGGTGACCACCTACACCACTGTGTTAATCACATTCAGCAGTCCACATAAAAACAGCAATTCCTAGCAATGAAGAGGGTAAAGTTCTCATTTGGAAGTCAAAATCATGTAAAAATTAATCGAGAAAGATACTACAGCGATAACAACATCATCGATCCAATAAATGTTCAAATGTTCATTTCATTCCATGGAGGTAGTGTTTGGAATGCTCCTCCAGGTGCTGGAGAGCAAAGGATTCGATCTAGGAGATGGGATGTAGATAGTTTTGGTTACACAATAGTAATATATTACGGAGGGAGAGAAGGTAGCTAAGGGATTTATGAGCCATGGAGAGGTGATTTTGTAGGACTAGGTTCGTGAGGGATAAGGATTGGTGGAATCTGAAAAGGTGCAGATCATTGTGGAAGGAGGGGTGGGATCCAGACAATGGAATTTTTAAGGTTAGACCGTTGGGAGGGATACCATGACTTAGACAGCATTTTAGGAATAGGATGTGGGATTGGGTTTTGGCCAGGGAAATGGATACTTTCCTGAACTGGTACAGATAGAAGGAGCAGGGGTCCATTGGACAGGGATGGTGCCGGGAAAGTGGAAAGTGAGGAATGATGGGAGAGACGGTGGATTATGATGAACCTGGGAAGAGGTTCCTTAACACGCAAAATACGCACCAGGCACGCAAAAGTTCGTAAATTCGCGCACACAACTACACAGATACACACCCAAGCACGCAGATTCACGCCCAGGCGCATTAAATGTTGGAAAAAACTGCAAAATCACGAATAAAATCATGCACCAGAACGCAATATCACGCACTAAAACGGGAGATCTCACACAGGAGCAAGAAGTCCACCGCAAAAATGCGCACAAAAACCCAAACAACGCGTTAGTACGGAAATTCGTGGAAGAAAGACTATAATAGAGCTTCAAGAACAGAAAACTTAAGACACAATAACGTAAATTTACTTAATTCTAAAATATAGTGCCAGAGGAGAAGAATATACGGGGCTGGGGATAAAAGATTACATGTACATATCTGTGGGCGGGCCCGTTAGTTCAAACGAAAGTGGTTCTGGCATAGTTGGATCGTAATAAATAACTAAGGTGATAAAAAATATAAAATAAATGTATATACAGTTGACCAAAACTACGAGAAAATATAAGAGGGAAAGTAAGGAAAGGTGTATTAGAATAACTGGAAGGGGGAAGAATAAGCTGCATCAACAATCGGCGTGGTTATAAAGCTCTCTGTTGAAAGCTGTTGGCTAAGAAGTTGGAATGTGACAGTTACAAAGGATTGAGAAAAAGTAAAATAGGAAAATACAAGAGAGAAGGAAATATTGATAGAGGGATGTTATAGAAAGTAGTAACAAAGGAAAAGGTTATGGGATGGAAGAGAGACCGTTAGGCAAAATATAATAATGGAAAGTCCAGGTTGGAATTAATAATATAGTGAGGACAGTTTACAACTCACCGCAAAGACGTGGCGACGAGCTGCGACAGGCACATACAAAAGATACACACATACAACACATTCAGCTATCGGCCATGGCCTTCTTCAGAAAATAGAGCACTCACGCAATCACACAGGCATACAACACAGTCATGCAACCATCACCTCCGAGTGCCGCACTTCGAATCACGCTCTGCAGCGAGTCGGGGACGGGAGGTGAGGGGAGGGGGAGCATCCAATACCAAAACAACCCCAGAACACTGTGGTCAACCTATCCACAAAAAACTTAAACCCCACTGAAGTTTCCGTTCTATCCAAAGGTCTTACCTTTAGTCCTACACCCCAGTTCAATCATGTTGGTCTTGTCAAAGACCTACTCTCCTTTTCCCGATCCCTACGATGGAAACACTACTTTGCCACCAATCCCTCTGACCGCAATCTACCTAATTCCAATATTGAACCCTGCCTGTCCCAATTCATACCACCATCCAACAAAGATCCCCCTGCACTCCCACCTAACCACCCTCTGGTTACCCTCCAAGAGTTTCTCACCTCCAACTTGTCCTCACCATCCTTTCCCAAGTCCCTTCCCAAGAACTCAAACCTTTCAGCAGAAGAAAGAAGAGCCATCCAAAACCTTACAACTAATCCTGATATAATCATCCTCCCTGCTGATAAAGGTTCCACCACTGTAGTTATGGATCACAGTGACACCCGGCACAAGGGCTCCGCCAACTCTCTGACTCCTCCACCTACAAGTTGTGCCAGATTGACCCCATCCCCAAAGTCCAACAAGATCTCCAATTCCTACTAAAATCCTATGGCCCCTCCCAGAAACTCTCCCCTGAATCCATCTCCCTCCTCACCCCAGCAGCACCCTGCACACCCACCTTTTACATGCTCCCCAGAATCCACAAACCTAATAATCCCTGACACCCTATTGTGGCTGGTTACTGTGCTCCCATCGAACGAATTTCAGCCCTAGTTGACCAACACCTCCAACCTATTGTCCAAAATCTACCTTCCCACATCAAGGATACCAACCACTTCCTTCACCGACTCTCCACCATTCCCACCCCTTTGCCTCCTGGATCTTTACTTGTCACAGTGGATGCCACCTCCCTATACACCAACATCCCACATGCCCATGGCCTTGCCGCTCTGGAACACTACCTCTCCCAACGTCCCTCTGAACGCATGCCTGATACCTCATTCCTCATAACCCTTACCAATTTGATCCTACTTAACAACTACTTTTCCTTTTAGGGGAAAGTTTACCATCAAATCCAAGGCACAGCCATGGGCACCCGCATGGCACCCTCCTATGCCAACCTGTTCATGGGCTGTCTGGAGGTATCCTTCCTAGCATTCCCAAAACCTCAAACCTCTGGCCTGGTTCCGGTTCATTGATGATATTTTCATGATCTGGACTCAGGGCCAGGACACCCTCTCCTCCTTTCTTCAGAACCTCAATTCCTTCTCTCCCATCCACTTCACCTGATCTTCCTCAACCACCATGCCACATTCCTGGATGTCAACCTCCACCTCACTGATGGCTCCATCCACACTTCCGTCCATATTAAACCTACCAACCACCAACAGTACCTACATTTTGACAGTTGCCATCCCTTCCATGTCAAAAAATCCCTCCCTTACAGCCTGGCCACCCGTGGACGGCATATCTGCAGTGACATGAATTCCCTTTCTGAATATGCTGAAGGTCTCACAAAGGCCTTCACAAACAGAAACTACCCCACAGACCTAGTCCGCAAACAAATCTCCCGTGCCATATCCTCACACACCCCAAATCCTCTTCCTAACACCAGTAACCATCCACAAAAGAGCACTCCCCTTGTCACCCAGTACTATCCTGGTCTCGAACAACTAAATTCCATCCTTTGCCAAGGTTTTGATTTTCTATCCACGTGCCCTGAAATGAGAGACATCCTGCCCAAGATCCTTCCCACCCCTCCTAAAGTGATGTTCCGCCGCCCTCCCAACCTTCACAACATCCTAGTTCATCCTTATGCCACCCCGAAACCCAGCTCACTGCCACAGGGATCATATCCTTGTGGAAGACCCCACTGCAAGACCTGTCCTATCCACCCACCCAGCACTTCCTATTCCAGTCCTGTCACAGGCTTATCCTACCCTATCAGAGACCGGGCCACTTGTGAAAGCAGCCACGTAATTTACCAACTGTGCTGCAAGCACTGTACAGCTTTCTATATTGGCATGACCACCAACCAGCTGTCCATTAGGATGAATGGCCACGGCCAAACTGTGGCCAAAAACAAGGTGGACCACCCTGTGGCACAGCATGCAGCGGAGCACATGCTTGATTTCAATGGCTGCTTCACAACCCGGGCCATCTGGATCCTCCCATCCGCCACCAGGTTTTCTGAACTGCACAGATGGGAGTTATCCCTACAATACATTCTCCGATCCCGAAATCAACCAGGCCTCAACCTACGATAACTTCCCTATATGTATATTTTTCCATACCTTACAGTTCCTACCTCTCTATCCCAAACATCGCTTATTTTGAGTGGTGTGTGAATGTGTGATCGTGTATGTGTATATGTGTATGTGTGTGTGTGTGTGTGTGTGTGTGTGTGTGTGTGCGCGCGCATGCGTGCATGTGTATGTGTGTGTATGCGGTCTTGTGTACTTGCAGTGTGCATGCATTTTCTATATATATATATATATATATATATATATATATATATATATATTATTTTCTCCCCTCACCCGCCTCCCAACTCCATTCCTAAGCTGCATCTCGTTATTCCCATGTAACCCATCCCCACCACCGTGACGTAACCTTTCTATCCCCTCCCTCTCCCCTCCCCTCCCGTCCCCGACTCGCTGCAGAGCGTGATTCGAAGTGCGGCAATCGGAGGTGATGGTTGTATGACTGTGTTGTATGCGTGTGTGATTGCGTGAGTGCTCTATTTTCTGAAGAAGGCCATGCCATGGCCGATAGCTGAATGTGTTGTATGTGTGTTGTATGTGCCTGTCGCAGCTCATCGCCACGTCTTTGCGGTGAGTTGTAAACTGTCCTCACTATATTATGAATTAATTCTATGATATGCATGCAATTTTTCCATTTGAATGTGTCAGTAACGTCCGAAAATATTCACTGACGGCAGCATCTCAATTCTAATTGCTGTCTTTTTTCATTGAAACTATAAGAAAAGAAATGTGGAAAGGAATTTGTCGGTCGCGAACAGCTTAAAACGCTATGGCTAATACGCAAAGCAGTTTCTAAAATCAGTTTTCGAAGTCGCCTTCACATCGCATAGAAAGCACATGTGTTGTTACAACTGGCTGCGATACTGGAAGATAACATTTTTCCTCTCAGATTTCGTGACAGATCGGTAATCGACTGTATGTACGATCGTGTTGCCTAGCTGTATATACTTCCCACCAAGCAGCAGAACTTTGTGGTTGTGTATAGCGATTAGGCGAGGGGTCTCGCGAATTCTGTCACCGACTGTACATCTGTGTGCACGATTTTGTCGGGGACTTTTGCTGTCACAAAAGACGTTGTTGAGGGTTGTCACGTTGATGATATGGTTTTGTACTGTTTTAGCTAATGGAAATTGATATGATTCAAGAAATATAGCATTCAAAACTGTGCCTCGGAGGTTTTAGTACTGCGTGTGTGTTAAACGCATTTTTTGCACTTTATTTTTGTAGTTGTCCTTGTTGCTAGGTGTCAGTAATAAATGGATGTAATTTTGTTTTCTTTTGTTTACGAATTACCAAATATGAATATAATTCACAAATCAATTCTGTTTGCTTGTTTCCTACTTAGGATCAATATCTAAAATGACATTTCGATATAAAAATTATGCTGTCTGTTTGTAGATCGTAAAACGTTATGTTCACAGAGATAATCATGTCGTTTCTACCAATTGCATTAAATCCTCCTCGACTTTAAACTCCCATTTTTTTTAAATTTACATTTTTTCGGCAAAATAAGGAAAAGAAAACTGTGTGAATACATTAATGTGCTTTTATTCACTCTGGTAGTAAAATAAGCAAGTATGGAATAGTGTGAACGAATATTTGATAGCTTGGGCAGGAAATGGTTAAAGTAACTTAAGATAAGGGCATCACGAACACCTAGGCCCCAGGGAGAACTCGAAACCCCAACGACGAACGACAGCGCGCTTCGCAGCATACCTCCTCAGTGGGCACGGCTATTCCGTTGCGGCGAGGAAGATGTGTTCCGATGGTATGTAGACACCGCATTCATTATGTCATAGTAAAAAGAAAGCTTCTAACGGTCGATGACCGAGTAATTACGTGATGGAGATGTTTATCGCCTGACGTCCTGTCTCGTGGTTGGTCAGTCTACCGAAGCTGTGCATTCTGAAGCTGTATTCATAGCCGCTTGGAAGAACTTCTGACTGAAATTTGCTTCCCATTAGCGGATGTGATTTTTATTGACATCTATGTCAGGCGATGTAGAGAACCCTATCACTGTGAATAATATCCCAATATTTTTCTAAGGTACATCTGCTTAATACAGGGTGTCTTACGAAAGACGCCTGGAAGAGGTCCCCGAGTTGCGCGGCGCGTTTGCCGCCTGCTGCTGCTCCGCCTGCCGGTCGCTGCTACGCGTGTTCTGGGACACTTGGCATCAGCGCCTAGTCCGGCCATATTGTCGTCACGTGGAAACACCGTGCTCTTGTGTTTTGTACTGAATGACAGAGTGTTAAGGTGTTTTGTTATGAGTTGGCTGTTGAGTTTACTTACAGATTGGTATACACGAAGGATCAACGAGTGTTTCTTGTACTAAACTATGCAAAAACAGAATCGTATTTGGAATGTCTGCTAGAATTCATACGGAAATTTCTCGTTATGCATGTTCCAAATGAATCCACAATACTTTTGTCTTTGGTGAATGTTAAAAGACAAGGTCTATGCAAGCAGTCCTCATACACTCAAAGAGTTGGAAGGTGGGATTCGACTAGTAATGTCCCAGATTTCGGCAGCCGAAATTCGTCGAGTGTTCCCAATTGTGGCCAAGAGAGGTCAGGCCACTCTTTCCATAGAGGGACATCATTTTGAACATCTACTGTAAATTAAGGTAAGCTCAGGTTACTCAGATGGCAATTTTTTCTTACACTTTAACACAGTGTATGCGCCCGCGGCACAATAGAGTTCGAGAGTCGGGCGCTGCCGTGACCGACAAATTCGGTGGCGGCTGGGAGCTATACCGCACGATCCGCGGACGCCTGGCAGGCGTCTTTCGTGAGACACCCTGTACTTTGGGTCATATGTGTTGAATATGATTCACATTATCATCAGTGTCTTTCCTACTAAAGTGCTACTAAATTTTCATTATTACACATAGATAATCATTCTGTGTTCCTCACTATTTACTAGTTAAACTAAATCGCAACTGGTTATGCTGATAAAAAAATTGCTCCATAGTAAATTCTCTCAACAACCAGACATTCCTACCGTCAGTATGGGGTTTTGTTCTGTACTACTACATCTTAACGCTGTTCATTTACTTTCAGTTTTTCTACTTTTTAAAAATTATTTCAGTAATAACTCCGTTGGCAGGAGAACGTTAAGTGGCTCAAACATAAGTAGCAGTTGCAAATTTAAGATCATAAATTTCGCATATAGTATTATTAATTTAGCTAAATTTAAATATGTTACATAACCATACACTTATGCAACAGCTGGCTGAGTAACAAGAAAAATTTGCTTTTGTTGCAATATGTCAATCAATATATAAAGAATTCTTATTGATTCAGATACTCAAAAGTTGTTGCACTGCACAGAAAACAGAATAAACACTACTAGCCATCTAAATTGTAACTCCAAGAAATACGGGAGATTGATGCTGTGGATTTCAGTCCGGAGATTGGTTTGATGCAGCCTGAGCAATGCTCTTTATCTCCTCATAAGAATGACCACCTACATTCATCTAAATATGCTTGCTGTATACAACTCATGGTGTGCCTCTGCGTTTTTTTATCCCAGACACTTCCCTCCAACTCTAACGATTTCTTGATGTCTATGAATGTGTCCTATCAATCGATCCCTTCTCTCCGTCAAGGTATGCCTGAAATTCCTTTTCTCCCAAATTCTGTTCATTGCCCCCTCATTAGCTACGCGATCCACCCACCTAATCTTCAGCAATCTTTTGTAACACCACACTTCAAAAGTGTCTCTCCCTGTGCACACTGTTTATCGTCCATGTTTCACTCTCATAAAAGGTAACACTCCACACAAGTGCCTTCAGAAAGGACTTCCTTACACTTAAATTAATATTCACTGTTCTTTCCATTCCAATTCTGCATTTTATATCCTCTGTACTGCAACCATCATATTACAGCAAAATTACAATATCATCGTAAAAAGGCAAAGTTTTTATTTCTTCACCCTGAACTGTAATTCCTTTTCCAAATTCCTACATGTTTTCTTTTATAGCTTGATCAATGTACAAATTGTTACTTGTAGCAAGAACACACACAATTTGTAAGTGTGCAATGCAGATGGCGATCCACTTTGGTGCTGGCCGCGGTGGCCGAGGGGACTGAGGCGCTCCAGTCACGGTCTGCACGGCCACTACGGTCGGGGGTTCGAATCCCCCTTCGGGCATGGATATTTGTGCCGTCCTAGTCCGTAAGTAGTTCAAAAGTAGTTTGTATGTTTAGGGACTGATGATCCCGTAGTTAAGTCCCATAGACTATACAAACAACAACAATTGATCCACTTTGGTGATGCAAATTTTTAACGTTTGACAATGTTCCTTTTTATTATATTACATTTACACAAGTAACACTTTATATTATTGAAAATAGGTGAACATTGTGAATAAAAGTAGCAAATAAAATAGCAAATAAAATAAACTAGCGAGACTTTACTGAAGTATGTATGTTTTATATAAATTGAATAACATTGTAGAAAGACAACAAACCTGTCTTACTCTCTTCTCATCCCATAGATGCCCTTCAACTCTGAAAACTGTTGTCTGGTTTTTGTACAAGTTGTAAATAACCTTCCGTTTCACTCCTGATGATTTCAGTATTTGAAAGAGTGTTCAACATTGTCAAAAGCTTTCTTCAAATCTACAAAAGCTAGAAATGTAGGTTTGCCTTTCCTTATCTCTCTTCTAAAATAAGCCGTAAAGTGACTATTGCTTTCCATGTACCTACATTCCTGCTGAGTCCAAACTGTTGTTCCCCGAGGTTGGCTTCTACTACCTTTTTCATGTTAAAATTTTGAAACCAAGAATTATGAAAGTGATTGTTCTGTATTCTCACACCTCTTAGCGCCTGCATTCTTTGGAATGGAGATTATTACATTTTTCTTAAAGTCTGGGAGTATTTCCGCTGTCTCATACATCTTACACACCAGGTGAAAAACTTTTGTCGTAGCTCTATCACAGACTGAATGTCGTCCACTCCAGGGACCTTTTTTTGGCGTAAGTCTTTCAGAGCTCTGTCAAATTCATCTCCAACTGTAGTAGCTCCTATTACATCATTTTCTACTCCCTCTTCCTTTCATAAAATATCCTTTGCAGAGCTCCTCTATGTACTCTTTCAAACTTTCAGCATCCCCTTCTTAGCTGAGAACTGGTTTTCCATCTAAGTTCTTTATATTATATTTATACAGCTGCTTTCTCCAATTAACTCATTTACTTTTCTGTAGGCAGTATCTATTTTCCTCTCTTTATGCATTCATCTAAAGACTTGCATTTACCTTCTAGCCATTCCTGCTTAGCTGTTTTGCAGTTTCTATCAATCTCATTTCTTAATTGTCTGTACTCAATTTTGCCTTTTACATTTAATACATTTTTGTATTTTCTCCTTTCATCAATTAAATTTAGTATTTCCTGTGAAAGCCAATGACTTTTTATAGGTCTTGCCTTTCTACCTCTGCTGTCTTCACCAATTAATCTGTCAACGCTACCCATTCCTTGTCTACTGTTTTACATCCCCCCACACCCCCCTACCCCACATTTTAACCACTGTTGCCAAAAGCTCCCTCTGAAATTCTCAAGAACTTCAGGTTCCTTCAATTTATCCAGTTCCCATCTTCATATTTTGCTACCTTTCTGCAGTTGTTTCAGTTTCAGCCTACAGTTCATGACTAATAAGATACGGTCAGAGTCTATATCTGCCTCTGGGTATGTCTTACAGTTAAAATCCTGGTTCCGATATGTACGACTTGCCATTATAAAATCTATCTGGTACCTTCCGGTGTCTCCTGGTCTCGTCGATGTATATAACGTTCTTTCGTGATTCTTAAACCCGGTGTTTGTTATGATTTAATTACGTTCTGTGCAAAATTCTACGAGGCGGCTTCCTCTTTCATTCCTTTTGCCCAGTTCATATTCATCTATCATTTTTCCTTCCCTTCCTTTTCCTACTACCGAGTTCCGGTCTCCCATCACAATTAAGTTTTCGTCTCCCTTAATTGTCTGTATAATTTCCTTTATCTTTTCATATATTTTTGGATCTCCTCATCGTCGGCAGATAGTTGGCATATAAAACTGTACTACTTGGTCGGCGTTGGCTTCGAATGTATCTTGACTAGGATAATACGATCAGTGCACTGCTCATAGTAGTTTACCTGCATTCCTATTTTTATTCATGTTTAGACCTACTCCTGTAATACTCTCAAGTGAATTTGTATTTATAATTGTACTCACCTGACGATAAATCCTTTACCACTTTCCACCGAACTTCACTAGTCCCCACTACATTTAACTTCAACCGATCGATTTATATGTTTAAATTTTCTAACCTCCCTACCCCATTAAATGATCTAACATTCCGTGCTCCGATCTGCAGAATGCTAGTGTTGTCTTTGCTTACGACGACATACTCCTGAGTAGCACCTGCCCGCAGATCCGAATGGGGGACTATTTCACCTGCAGAAGAATGAACCTGAGAAGACACCATTCATACAGTACATAAGTAACAGCTGTAGTCTCCCCTTGCTTTCAACCGTTGGCATTAACTGTGTGGCAAAGCCATATTAGCTGATATTACAAGGCCAGCTCAGTCGATCATCCAGACTATTGACTCTACAACTGCCGATATGTCTGCTGCCAGAGCCCAATCTGTTTGAAAGGTAACACGTTGAACAAATTTCGCAAGATTGAAAATACAGCCCAGTGTGAAGAATGGTAGATGAAAATATACTGCACATTACCTCCGTTTCTACCTTTAAATGCTACTGCACACCTCGGAATTGAACAAGTGACTGGGACATACATGATCGGAAGTAAGAAGAAGGTCACAGGAAGTAACAATCAGTTATGCCACACTTGTGAAACACAGGCCGATGGGGTGAACCTCGTCGTATAAATACAGGTGGAAAAACAGGTTCAGCACCCCTTCCTTTCGCCTCCCCGACTTCTACCTGACCCTCCAAGGCCATCCCATCCGTCACACCCGCACACTAAAGTACATTGGCCTCGACCTCTTTCCTGGACCCCCCACCTAAAAGCCATCCGTGAAAAAGCCATGTCGCGTCTAAACCTCCTCAAACTCCTCACTGGTCAGACATGGGGATTAAGACCCTCCACCATCCTCCACACCTATAAATCCATCATGCCCCCCATCCTCTGCTCCTTGCACCCTGCCTGGGCTTCCGCTCCTCCCACCTCTTATCAGACCCTCCAAATCCTGGAACGCCACGCCGTCCGCCTCGCCTTTTGTATCCGAATTCCCTCCCCCATGCGGATCCTATATGAACTCATCCCCTTTCCTCACCTCCTTCAACAAATCGAACACCTCCGAATCCTGTACGTCACCCGCAAAATAGATCCCGCAACCCCCTCTTTTACTCCATCCTAACCAACCCTAGGACTCTGCTACGCCTACACCAATGCATTCCTCCCTGTCTCCACCTGCAGATGCTACATGTCCTCTCCCAAGGTAACTTCCACGCCCTTCCCCTACCGGATGACGCCCTTCGTCCCGCAATTTACCCCTCCTATCAACCCTGATCCTATCCTGGTAGCATCAGCGCCCCCTCTTCCTATCCCTTCCACTTCCCTCCCCACTCTTGGCTTTTCCCCTTCCCCACCCTTGAGTATCGACCGCTCCCGTCTTTCCTCTCCTCTCTCTCTCCAACCTCCCCTGCGCTTCCTCAGTGACGAATTTTAGATACAGTGTCGTCTAGTGTCCAGGGCATCCATGTCTCCATGTGTGTTAACTGTGTGTCGAACAACAACCTCTCTTCTTAACCAGTGTCGTCGTGTTACTTCTCAATATGTTCAATATGTTTTAAATATGATTTTACCGCCACCGTGGCACAGACTGTTTTTAACTATCTATGTGTTTGTCTCTCTCGCCTGTTCTTGTGTTTTATGCCTGCATACCGTCTTCATTGTCCTGTTTGTAATTCATCAATGTTTTCTTCGTGCCATGTTTTTCATTCCTCTTGTTTTTACTCTCGTGACATCTTACTTTAATCTTACTTTGTAATTTGCATGTACGCTCGGCTGAAGAGCAGCGCCTGATGCTGCTGCCAGCCTGCCGACTCTGTCGGCGTTAAAATAACAATAAAAGAAAGAAGAAAAAAACAGGTTCAGCATTCAGCCACTGTTGGGCTGTCAGCCACGGCTGAGCAGTCACCTGCCTGTGTTATCCGTCGACGACAGTTGTTATTATTGTTAATCACAAAACTTACTCACTCGCAAGCTGGTAGCACTTTGAAACAGGGCAGCCAGCAGCCGATCATCACGGTTAACTCGGCATCTCCGACGGGGGATACAACTTGGGGAAAAGCTGAAGCACAGATGGGGTAACAGGCAGCGGTTCTCGGCCTCGACAACGGCGCAGCGGAACATGGGACCAAAGTATGGCTCGTTAAGGCTGCAGCAAGAGGCGAGCAACTAACCCCGGGGCGTGTGTGGGGGAAAGGATGCCGCCACACCTAAAGCGCTCCTATGACCGTCAGAAGGGCTAAGCAGCAACAGAAAGTGAAGGAGGATTCGGGTTCTACTCCCGGGCGCATCCAGAACTGTACGACCATCGCCAGTCGTGGTACAGGCAGCATCGAGGAACCTGCATGACAGCAGCGGTGTGGGAGAGAGAGTGACGGGGGAAGCAACAGGCGGGCAACGGCAGCCGGGCACGGATGCAGCGCCTCGTCTTGTGCAACACTGACGGCCGAGTGCACCAACCTTGGCCAAAAATCACGATAATCAAGGGTTCCGAGAACACGGTCAAAAGTTAACCGCGGTTAAAACGTCTCTGCGGTGCACCAACGTTAATCACCGTTCAGCAAACCGTAGTCAGCCAATCGTACATTTGATCGCGATCAAGTCCGTGTAGCGCAATGGACGGCACCCAAGAGATGCAAAGGTGTTATTTGAGGTTACCTACCTGTGTATTCTCGACTATCTTTGGCGAATGACGGCAGTACCACGTGATTTGTATGTACAGGAATGTAAATACTGTAATCTGTATACAATTGCAGTCTTGCAGATATGGAGAAGAGTGCTCCGAATTTTTCTTAATTCGAAGTTAATATTCTATTGTAATTATTCGGAGCTAATGCTTCTGGATTAAATTGTACGACGCTTCTCACCGGTCTGCAGTGGTTATGTTGGCACCAATGCTAATGACGGCAACTCAGATGACCAATAAATGTTTTTTCGTGACAACCGCAATTAAAACGAAAATTTTTTTTTCTGAACGGACAAGGGTGCATACAACAACCTGTCGACCATAGAGCAGGTACAGTGAAACGAGCTGCAATAACATTTACTCTGTAGCTCGTGAGAAATATTAACGCAATTCTACACTTCATTGTTCATCTGTTGCCAACATAAGCACTGGAGCCCGGCGAAAAGCGTCGTAAAATTTTACCGAATTCAGTCATATTGTAAAGAGAAATGATTATTAAAAACACTCTAAGACAAATTAATGTAATTACATAAATTATGATTTATTGTTTCGAACAAATCAACACAAATGTCATTCTTGTTCACAGCGTATTTTCCCATGCACCAATATGTATGTTAAATGCACCAGATGCATATGCTCTTAACGTATTCAACAGTCTGTTCATAGGCGAAATAGGTTTATTTCTATCGGTAGGAAATTCCAACCTGTCATTGATTTGGTTTGACAACCACCAGACTGTTTCTTTGGACAAATGAAATCTTTCTTCGAACTTGATGTCATTATGATCTTCAAAAGGGTCTCCCCTTTCCACAATCACAACGTTCAGGTTTTGATCCCGATTTAAATGATCGAGGTAAAATAAATCTTCGTCAATTCCGTCTAAAACATCAAAACGGGCCGCCATCTTGATACTGCACACACGTGTAACCCTGGTCATCTCGACAAAACCGGGCGTCAGCAGCGATCAAATTTAACCGCGATCAACTCCCTCGTTTAACTTTGATCGGTGTCGGCGCACCGGAAACTTGAGTTGACCACGGTTAAATGCCGACTTGACCGCGATCAACTTTTGACCGAGGTTAGTGCACTCGGCCGTGAGGCAGAAGCGGCCGACAGTCGGCCGCGGCGGCGAGAGTGCAGCGTCAGTCTCTTCAGGACTCGTGGCTTCAGCTGGATGCCTACTCAGCGCGATACGATGCACCCGCATAATCCACTCGCCTTCGGCTGTATTGTAAGCACGACTGTCAATAAATATTTTCTTATAATGTACCACTTTTTCATTGCCACCCTATCTCCCGAGCTAACAGCCCACAGGGAAAGAAACTATGTGTCGCTATCTTGACATAGACAGAGTCCTCGGTAAAACAGTCGTCACTTGATGTCAAAGCCATCAAATACATACCCAACCTTTTACAGTATATGCCAGGCCACTCGAACTGGACAACTGGACTAGACGTTAGAGACAGGTGAGAGGTCTGGAGGATACGGTCACGCATTATCCTTTTGCACTATGGGCGGCGACAAGTTTCGAATGTGTGGGAGATCAACAGGCTTCAACATCTTAGAAATGTTATGTCAGAAGATTAGTGTGTCGACAACGTTTCGTAGGAGACTGTAGAAGATGGTTCCAGTATCTCTCCAAACCGTAATGCCAGGTTCAGGACCAGTATGATAAGGCACAACTACGTGGAATGAACACGTAGAGAATGTCTTGAGAAAGGCGAACCAAAGACTGCGTTTTATTGTCATAACCCTTAAAAGATGCAACAGGACTACTAAGGAAACTACATACACTACGCTTGTCCGTCCTTTTTTGGAGTATTGCAGCCCAGTGTGGGATCCTTATCCAGTGGGTTTGACAGAGGACATCGAAAGAGTCAAAAGAAGGGCAGCTCGTTTTGTATTGTCACGATATAGGGGAGACAGCTTTACGGAAATGATACAGGATCTGGAATGGGAATCATTACAACAACGGCGCTTATCGCGGCGGCGTGGGCTACCTACGAAACTCCAATCGCCAACATGCTCCTCCAAATGCGAAAATATATTGTTGACTCCCACTTACATAGGTAGAAATGATCATCAGCATAAAATACGATAAATCAGAACTGGAACAGAGAGATTCAGGTTCGACGAACCCTTTTCTAGGTACTTAAATGTTATTTGCAGAGTATCCCATGTAGATGTAGGCTAGATGTGAAAGCACAACATTGTTTCACCATAGTGTTTTCAGACTATACACAAAAACTACACTGTGGTACAAGCAGATATAGAATGTGAATGACATTGTTCGTATCTACGGATTCCAATACTGCCTGTCCAATCACGATGGTTGAATTAAGAGTCCAGAGTTACCATAGTGACTTGCAGTTGAACTGATTCCTTATGCAATACCATAGACGTCCTTTATTCGGTATAAAGTTTGTGAAGCTTTTGGAAATCATTCCTACTCCTCCTGGTTTGCATTACCGGGCTGTGCTAAACCTCCGAAATGTTAAAGTCCTTTGAATAACATTGTAGCAGGCTGACGGTAACATTCCAACAGGACAATGGGTGACCAAACAAGGTGCGTAATGTTCAAGACTATTGTAGCTGTAGATGTAGATGGAAGGGTTCTCTTCGTAGCTAGTCGAAATGATTTTTCGTTTTTGTCTGTATTTCGTTATTGCGCAGATAGCATTTATTTAGCACGATTTTCGCAACATGTTCAAATGTTCAAATGTTTGTTAAGCTTATGGGACTTAACTACGGGGTCATCAGTCCCTAAACTTACAAACTACTTATGAACTACTTACGTACTAGGACGGCACAAATATCCATGCCCGAGGGGGGATTCGAACCCCCGACCGTAGTAGCCGTGCAGACCGTGACTGGAACACCTCAGTCCTCGCGGCCACCGCGGCCAGCCTCGCAACATGTTTTCTGTGGAATTTTCGTCACAAATCTGGTGTAGTGTTCGCTTAGCCGTTATCGTTATTTTAACTACCTGTGATAACGTCAAACTGGACCATGTCACCATCTTTACGAAATTCGTGTACTCTCATTAAAGCTTCAATGACGTCGTGCGATTTCTTCCTACCAGACTCAATTTGCATTTTAAGTTCACTCGTTTGTGTCTTAAAACTTGTCATTAAATTTGTTCTATAGTTTACTCTGTGTTTTTATTTCATTCAGTTTCTGTCCCTGAGATCTCAAATGTTTAAATGTTTGTAGAGTCTATGGGACTTAACTACGGGGTCATCAGTCCCTAAACTCACAAACTACTTATGAACTAGCTACAACTAAGGACGACACAAATATCCATGCCCGAGAGGGAATTCGAACCCCCGACCGTAGTGGCCGTGCAGACCGTGACTGAAGCGCCTCAGTCCCCTCGGCCACCGCGGCCGGCCCCTGAGATCTCTTTGTTTTCTTAAGCTCTTCGTTCTGTTTCTTAATACTTGTTGTCAACCTTTGCTGTTAATCTCTTTTTATCTGTCTTAAAACTTTGTTTTATTTCGTAATTTTATGTCCTTATCTTCTGCATCATTGTTTGAATTTATTTTATTCAGCGTATGGCAAGTACAACTCACGTTTATGAAAAATATACAGTTACAATGACTTCATACTGACAATTAAATACAAGACATAAATAATTATGTACGTTTGTGTTATGAACAACGTATGTACAATTACAAGTTAACATTTAGACTGTTAATATATTTCAAATGCACTTTGAGTCGCCCGCAGGAAGTCCGTGGTTTGACCAGAGTAGGTTCTCAGAGAGCGCTTTGTAATGATGTGCCGGACAGTCTGCTTCCCAGCTCCACAGTCGCACTCTGGGGATGGCGCTCTTCCCCATTTGTGTAGAGAGTCCGTATATCGGCCGCAGTCCGTCCTGAATCTGTTGAGGGTGGTCCGGGTGTTAAGGTGTAAGTCGAAGTCTGGAGGTCTCCGTGAGGTTTTCAGCTGTGATGATGCCGATTCTTCCCATTCCACTTTCCAGCGTTCTGCAAAACCTAAACCGTTTTCCGCCAGATATTTGGCACTTTTAAAAGGTGGATATCTGGAATTCAGTCTATCTCTGTCAATGCCATTGCTCAAAGCGTGAATATGATTTATCGGGTTGTCTTGTGTTTCTTGTTTTTCACTGACAACCGCATGTTCTCACGTGAGGTGGCGGTATATGGCTCAGTATAGTAAGACAGTGAATGGGGGTTGTCCCCGAAATATTCCTCATAGGTTGCCTCAATATTTGTGTCCACCACCTTGGTGTGAGCGCTCATTAACCAAACGGTGGAACAGTACTCTGCCACACAGTAGACAAAGGGAACAGCGCAGGGCAGAGGCGGTGATGCCCCAGCTGGTACCACATCGTTTCTGAATAATATTGTTCCTAGTGCAAATTTTTGCAACGGTGTTGATGAGGTGTTGTTTGTAGATCAGGGTTCTATCTAGTGTCACTCCCAGGTGTTTTGGATTTTAATCATGAGGCGGAATATTGCTATCAAAATATATCTTAAGCCACCTGTTAGCAAATTAATTATTTATGTGGAAACACATAGCCTCAGGTTTAGTTGGACGTTTTGTAGTCTCCATTCACGAAAGTACATTCTCAGTAAGGAAAATTCGCTTGTCAGGACAGTCTCAGTATGCTCCATATCTCGATGTTGTGTAGCTATAGCCCAGTTATCTGCATACCCAAGCTTTTCGGATTTGGTATTTGGCATAACGGCTCATACATGCTGAAAAGTAGCGGTACCAGTACTGATCCTTGTGGCAAGCCACTATTGACCTTCATTATTTTGCTCCTGTTAATTTCAAGTATCACCTGGAATGGTCTGCTGCAGAGCATCTCGTTTATAAGATTAGCCATTTTCAGACATGGCGGAGATGGGGAGTAGTTTGAAAATCAGACTTCTCTCCACACAATTTTATATGAAGCTGACAGGTCTGTAAATACAACTGATGTTTTTTTCCTGTCTTTAGAAACTTTCTCGACGTAGGAAGTTAGTGAAAGGACATGATCTATACAGGTCCCATATGGCGGAAATCCTGTTGTTCCACGGAAATACACTATAGGATATCTGGGATCATTGTGTTAAAATATTTCCAGTAGTTTGTAGATCTTCCTAAAAAGGCCAGCTGGACGGTAGCTGTTTGGTTGGTCATTCGTTTTACTTGGTTTCAGTATCAATACGACGATGGCTTTCTTGAAGGTATTTGGTATTATTGCAGTCTCTATCATGCTGTAGAAGAACTGTACCAACCATAATTTTGCAAATTTACCGCAGTGAAGCAGAAACTCTGGGTGAATTCCATCAAACCCGTGAGCTTTCTGTGGCTTGATATTTTCCGTAGCCAGTGTTATTTCTTCGACTACGAAGGACTGTGAGTATAGTGGATGGTTTCCTACTAAAGATTTCAGCTCTTTGAGTGCCTTCTTAACTTTATGAGCTCTAGCCCTAAGAGCTCTACGCCACAACGGTGTTTGGAGAAATAGAGCTGGATGCTCGCAGATTCCTCCTACTGTCACCAAGCTTCCTTAGTAGTGACCACGCCTTTCTGCTTGATTCTGTGAATTCCGTTTTCCTAACGGTCTCTCTCATTTAGTGCGCCTGGCATCGTACATATCGTGCAATAAGTCAACTGCGTACTCTGTATCCCCATGCTCTAGGAACTGTTTATAGAGAGGTTCACTTTCTTCACTCCACCCCAGCACGTATTCTTTTCTAAATCCTCGGGGAATGCTGTTCTTAGATGAGCTGATGACTGCTTCCACAAATATGTTGTAATTTTTATACGTTAGAGGTATTAATCCAAGGCGTTTATCAAGTTTTTCTGAGAAAGTAGACCTTTCCCATATTTCCATCTGGGACGATGATATGAGTAAATTATGGGGATGGTAACGATTATTTCTATGAATAACGCACGATGGTGGTGTTAGTAACTCAGCTTGCAACATGACTAGGAATTTTTAATTATTTATGCACAAGTTTCACACCCCATGTCCGATGACCGTGCCAGACATAGGAATCAATGTCTTCAGGTCCGCTGATACACTGTTGTGTTAAAAACACATTGTATCATGGACAAGAAGTATAGTCTCTTAACATGGACCACCCACATGGTAGCCACTGAAGTGAATGGTTCAGCGACTGTCCTACATCCAAACATACAATGATGGTGTCATCACCTTGAACACTTTACTGTGAGCTACGCCGCTATTAAGCTTTTTGGCTGTGCTAGTCTGTAACTCGAATATGGGTTCCATATCTGAACATGATTAGTTGTGGATCATCTCTAGATCCGGTTTCAATTGGAACCAAAAGCTTTAAGACACTATGCATAATATTAATCTGCTTGTCACTAGTGAACAGACTTATGATGGCGGCTATCATTGCTTATGTCTAGATGAGTCGGCATGGGGCTCCAGTAGCGGACGCCAGAGCGCATCTGCTGGTGGCAGCCGGACCCCTCCTCAGGGCCTGCAAGCTGTTTGGCCTGACACCTTTCACAGTGGATGCGCAGAATGCCTGTATCAAGCAGACCGTTGCAGACGTCGGCCGCTTCATTATAGTCAGTGTGTTCCAGCTGTCTTCAGGAAGTGCTGCTTTCTTTATCCTTGCAAAATATCCACTTGAAACATATGTAAATTGAATAGCTGAAGTTGCTCTCATTGCTCTCCATATGGTTCTCTACATATGTGCCATGGCTGAAGACTTCTTTTGGAACACGAAAAGTATCCATTTGTGACAAGATTCTAATTTCCCATCTTGGGCCAGTGATCAGAATACGTTCAAGATCTGTGAAGTTGCTACTGCTAGTACTAATTTACTTTTATGTTGGAGTTAACATCCATGGGTGTAGTCTTCTACGTTCTGTACACCAAAAGGTGCTATTCGTACTTGTAACATACTGCTCTGTACCGGCTACAGTGGCACAACTGAAGTTTGTAGATCTGAATCTAGCTACAAACCAAAGGGTCTGGGCTTTAAATGAATGGCTTGAATGTATGCAAAGTGAAATGGAAAGGGGTCTCATAAACAGAGTACAAACTAAAATTACTACTATACCAGCTATGATGAGACACCAATCTGGTACATGTACAGTACTTGCAGGTATGCAATGTTTAAGAAGAACGCACGTTACTCTGTGTGAACTATGTAGAGCAGTAATATCAGCTCACGAATCGTATATGGTACTCCACTTGATAACAGTAGCAGCACAGGCTGTGGTGTTGCTCTACATGATAGCTGTAGCCTTCTCTGGCGAGGAAGTCGTTTTGACGCCCACGTATCTATGGTGTGCCGTGCTCACTAATGTTCTCACACTGATACTCACCCCGCTGCCCACCCACTTGCTGGCGACAGAGGCAGGCAGGACGGCTCGGCTGACGTCACAGCTGCAGCTGCGGTCGCACAGCTGGCCCCACGCAGTGCGCTGTCAGCTGCAGCTGCTGCGGCTGCACTTCAGCTGCGCTACGCCGGCTCCGGCCCTACTGGGCATTCCGCCGCTGCAGCTGGCACTCATAGGTACCTACGTCTCCGTCGTAACCACCTACATAGCTCTGCTGCTCACGTTCTGTCTTCCAGATAAATGAGCTTACATTATACCCCTTGATATTTCTTGTGTCGAATTCCACTAATAATGATGATGAAAATTTATAATTGAAGAAAACTACCAAATATAAAAGCCATGGTTGATGGAAAACAAATTATAAGTCAATACACAGCTCTCTGCAATACAACTGTATTCTCTTCACTCAAAGAACTGGCAGAAAACACCAATCTATAAGAAACACACACAACTACCTTTACACACAGAATCAAAATTCGAACCTCCCACCCCCAACACAGTCATCTGTCAACTCCAACCACCATCTTGCCAAGATTCAAACTTTCCACTCAAGCCGGCCATGGTGGCCGAGGGGACTGAGCGCTCCAGTCACGGTCTACACGGCCACTACGGGCCCATCGGGCATGCATATTTGTGCTGTCCTTGGTATTAGCTAGTTCATAAGTAGTTTGTAACTTAAGGGACTGATGACCCTGCAGTTAAGTTCCTTAAGCTTAACAAACATTTGAACATTTTTAACAGTTCATAAACAGTAACAGTGAACAATAAAGTTTTCCTATTCTGATTCTCAAATCCATCGATGAAGACACCAACAAATGTAAGTAGAACATTTTTCATTAGCAAACAATAAACATGCACACAAACACACACAGAGAGAGAGAGAGAGAGAGAGACAGGGAAAGAGAGAGAGGGAGAGAGAAAGAGAGAGAGAGGGGGAGAGAGAGAGAGAGAGAGAGAGAGAGAGAGAGAGAGAGAGAGAGAGAGACAGAGAGAGAGAGAGAGAGAGAGAGAGATGCCATTTACATAAAATTCAGTAGAAGACTTAACCTTAAGACAACACAAGGAAGCAGAACAAACATATTAATGTTTTGAATGTAAGTGCCATATAGTTGCAGATGACAAACTGTAAGCAAATACCGTCACGGATGATGTAAGAAAACCAACAAATCCAACATGTAAAACTAGTTATATAGACATATATGATACTCTTGTACATATTTACAATTAACCAACAAATTAAACATGTAAAACTAGGTATATTCACATATATAATATTCTTGTCCATATATATAATTAACAGGATGAACTTGTAATAACTGTAAAAAAATTAAAATAATTTCTGCTGTTCACTTTAATGCTATAAAAAGGAGAAACTGAAGATGCCACACGTGTAGTGAAACATGTATGGACATACCAAATAAAAAAGCAGTGTTTTGCTCAAGGCAGATACTAATTCAAAAGCAACTTATATAAATATTTAAAGGAAACTCGGACCAAATAAAGGACTTCAACAAAGATGATTGTGTTAAAATGTGAATTGTGTGTGAAGGGAAAACATCGATAACCGTCAAATACGATGTTCCAAATACCAAAAATGTGGAGAGAAAAACGTAAGATGTACACAACGAAGCACTGAAGAAAATCCCAGCTCAGTTCAGTTGTCTATCATTCTTCCAAAATATATCTAACAGTATTAAACGAAGATCTGATAAACAATTAAATAGATATACACTGTTATTGTTTTGGTCTTAAGAATGCAGACAGGTTTGATGTAGCTCTCCAAGCTATGCTGTACTGAGCAGGTCTCTCCAACTGTGAATAAGAACAGCACCATACATTATTTTGAATCTGCATACGGCATTCGCCTGCGGTCTCCCTCTATGCATTTTACCACACAGAATTTCTTTAAATGCTGGGTTGTCGATATGTTGATGCCTCAGAGTGTTTCACACCAAGTTATACCTTTTCTTAATCAGGAAATGCCACAAATTCCATTTCTCCCGAATTATGTTGAGGACCTTCTCATCAGTTACGTGACATATCCACCTTATCCTCATCATTTGTCTGTAGCACCACATTTCATAAGCCTCTATCATTATTTCGTCTCGTTTTTATATATATGTATTAGGTAACATTTCCTCAACTATACAGGGTGAATCACCTAACACTTGGAACGTGCGATTGATGTGCTATTTTCACGGAATGGATTGGTACTCAGAGGCTTGTATTTTTGGCCATCAAACAGATTAAAATATTGAAATTTCCTGGCAGATTAAAATTGTGTGCCGGAACCGGGACTCGAACCTGGGACCTTTGCCTTTCGCGGGCAAGAGCATTACCGACTGTGCTATCCCGACACGACTCACGATACCGCCTCACAACTTTACTTCCGCCAGTACCTTAGGCTGTGGCTAAGCCATGTTTCCACCATATCCTTTCTTCCAGGAGTGCTAGTCTTGCGTGTTTGCAGGAGAGCTTCTGTGAAGTTTGGAATGTTGGAGGCGAGGTACTGGCGGAAGTAAAGTTGTGAGGCGGTCTCGTGAGTCGTGTCGGGATAGCACAGTCGGTAGTGCGCTTGCCCGCGAAAGGCAAAGGTCCCAGGTTCGAGGCCCGGTTCCGGCACACAATTTTAATCTGCCAGGAAGTTTCATGTCAGCGCACACTACGCTGCAGAGTGAAAGTTTCATTCTGGAAACATCCCTTAGGCTGTGGCTAACCATGTCTCCACAATATCCTTTCTTCCAGGAGTGCTAGTCTTGCGTGTTTGCAGGAGAGGTTCTGTGAAGTTTGGAAAGTAGGAGGCGAGGTACTGGCGGAAGTAAAGTTGTGAGGCGGTATCGTGAGTCGTGTCGGGATAGCATAGTCGGTAGTGCGCTTGCCCGCGAAAGGCAAAGGTCCCAGGTTCGAGTCCCGGTTCCGGCACACAATTTTAATCTGCCAGGAAGTTTGATATCAGCGCACATTCCGCGGCAGAGTGAAAGTTTCATTGTGGAAACATCCCTTAGGCTGTGGCTAAGCCATGTCTCCACCATATCCTTTCTTCCAGGAGTGCTAGTCTTGCGTGTTTGCAGGAGAGCTTCTGTGAAGTTTGGAAAGTAGGAGGCGAGGTACTGGCGGAAGTAAAGTTGTGAGGCGGTATCGTGAGTCGTGTCGGGATAGTACAGTCGGTAGTGCGCTTGCCCGCGAAAGGCAAAGGTTCCAGGTTCGAGTCCCGGTTCCGACACACAATTTTAATCTGCCAGGAAGTTTCATATCAGCGCACACTCCGCTGCAGAGTGAAAGTTTCATTCTGGAGATTAAAATATTACTTAAAAAGTGTATTTGTTATGCAAACATACTGATTTTTGAATGTAAGAATGGTTGTTTCTATCATGCATTGGACTTTTTGACAGCTGCTGTGTACAAAGAATTTTGAATGACATTTTTATCACGTTTAGTTTTGCAGCTACAACCATTCAAAGTTTCGGGGGCGGAGGCTGCGATAGGTAAGCTGACTGGCCGAGGACGAGTGGCTAGTTCCTGGGGCATGGCCCACTGTCTCATGACCACCAGCCAGTTAGCCATGCTGTCGTAGCCTCCGTCCCTAAAACTATGAATGGTTGTATCTGCCAAACTAAACGTGATACAAATGTCATACAAAACTCTTTGTATACAACTGGTGTCCAAAATTCCAGTGCATGATAGAAACAACCATTTTTCCATTAAAACAATGGTATGTTTGCATAAAAATACACTTTCCACATATTTTTAAATCTATTTATTGGCCAGCACCACGAGTCCCTGACTATCAGTCCATCCTGTGAAAATCGCATATGAATCGCACTTTCCGTTTCCGCAATATTTGCGGTGCAATTGTTAGGTAGTTTACCCTGTATACCAATGCTATTTTAAAGCCGGTATGTTCATCCTCTGTTCTGACTCATTCTCTTTAAAAGTTTAACCTCTACAGCTATAACAAAATTCATGTCATTTCATTAGCTCGCTATCAACTACCGGGACGAAAGATAAGGAACAAACAAACAGGCGGTCCGCAGATAAAACACGTTGGCACGTCTCAATGCGACTTCCAACTTCTTCTTCTCTATTTTTCTACTCCTGTCTTTCCCAACTACCGGGTAACAGTTCCCAATCGAAATCAAGTTTTCCTCTCGCTTAACGGTCTAAATAATTTCCTTTACCTCCTCGTACATTTATTCGATCTCCTCTTAGGCAGAACAAGTTAAAATAAAACTTGTACTCAAAATATCCACGGGTGTACTGCCGGTCTATAGTGTCCAACGGGCACAATATTTCGGCGATAATATATGTCGCCATCATCAGATGAACTGACGGACTGAGCTCCTGGAAACGTGCCGGCACGGAGATCCGCAAGCTACGGCGGCTCGAAGGGAACCGGGTTCTAGCCCGGTAGCAGGCCATTTAAATACTCTTCGCCCGCGGAGCGACCCCTCCGCGGTCCGCGCCTCGCGCCGCGGCCGCGCAGTGGAACCGACTGCGCCTGCGTCTGAGAGTACGTCGATGTGAGGGCTCTGTCCGCCGCGGGTGTCACTACGTTACGTTTGCTATATTTTCTCTTAATTAACCCAATCGCTGGTTCCCAAGCTTTGCTAAGATTATAGCCACAGTCAGAGTTTATGAGGTCGTCACTTGTGCGAATTTCAATGGCCTCTCTAACGACGCAGTCCCAGTATCTCGACGTCTGTACCAGAATCCTAGTGCGCTCATACTTCATCGCGTGATTCTCCGACAGGCAATGTTCAGCGACCGCCGACTTGCTCGGATACATCAATAGTGTGTTTCTCTGGTGTTCAAGGCATCGATCCTCGACGGTACGTATCGTCTGTCCAATATCCCACGTCACCGGCGTGGGCACACTGGAGTAAAACACAGTCAATTGTGAGCGAGCGATCTAACGTAACAGTGTCACTATGTTTTCGAAACAGGAACAACAGAGTTCTGCCAAGATTGAAAGTGCCAATACAACAGTGTCAATAAGTTGCAGGGAATCGGAATTGTCATACAGAACAGTGACACAATAGGTAAAAGTCTTCAACGGAGATCGTCAAACTGTTCGCAGACGTGCATTGGGCACGTTATCCTAGAATATCTGATGAAGAAGTAAGTGTTAGTTGAAGGCGGTGAAGGTCAGACGATTTTTGAGTTCGCCCATAAAACCGGATTATCGCACAGGACTGTGATTTGCATCCTGAAGGAATGTCTGGGCATGCAAAAAATTGCATCACGATGATTCCGAAGACAGAGGAACTATTTCGAGGCATTGGTTTCAGGACTGTTCCAGAGATTCGAAAGGCAGTAGACGATTACATTCACACCATCAACAGCACAGGCCCTGCTAACGGCATACTACGCCTTCCACATCGCTGGCAACGGGTTCTACAAAACGATGATGACTACATTGAAGATCAGGAACAGGTGTACACATGTAACGCTTTTTATCTGTTGTGAATAAATAGTTGCCACTATTTAAGTTCCAAACCTCGTATTACACAATTCTCTCACTGGTGATTCCATTGGTTTGAGCACGTCATTGAAGGCTTTAGTATCATGTACGAGTTACCGACCACCAAAAGGCAAACCTACATTTGTAGTTCTTTTTATATTTAGAGAAAGTTTTTCATAATCGAGACTGGAATGCAAACGCTATAATTCTGAAGGCAGCAGAGATGAAAGACAGGAAAGAAATCATCGTATACAACTTGTACAAAAATCAGACAGCATTTACAAGAGTGTAAAGGCATGAAAGGAATGCAGTGGTTGGGAAGGGAGTAACACAGGATTCTAGCCTTTCTCCAACGTTAATAAATTTGTACGTTAAGCAAACTTTAAAGGAATCCAAGGAGAAATATGGAGAAGGAAGTGAGACTTAGTTGTAGCCTTTCCCCAATTTTGTTTATCAATACTGCTGATCTTTATCTTTCAATTGTCCAAATATCTCTGACTGAAAAACTGTTTTTGTAATTGTATGGTAAAAGCAACATAAAATCAGGGACTTTGATTTTTTTAATAATTTTATTGTTCATACTTTTAACAGTATGACGCACAAGCGTCGTTCTACATCTACATGGAATACTCTGCAAATCACATTTAAGTGTCTTGCATCGAATCATGTATCACCCATTACATTCTCCAAATGCGCGCGGTAAGAAATAACACTTGAATCTCTTCGTTCCTGCTTTTATTTCTCGTATTTTATCTTTTATACCTATGTAAGTGGGAGTCAACAATATATATTCACATTCGGAGGAGAATGTTGGCGATTGGAGTTTCGTAAGTAGCCCACGCCGCAGCGATAAGCGACGTTGTTGTAATGATTCCCACACTAGATCTTGTATCACTGTCACACTATCACTGTAACACTGTCTCCCCTATATCGTGACAATACAAAACGAGCTGTCCTTCTTTGAACTCTTTTGAAGTCCTCCGTCAAACCCACCTGATAAGGATCCCACAATGGGCAGCAATACTCCAAAAAAGGACGGAAAAACATAGTGTCTGCAGTCTCTTTAAGAGTTCTGTTCCATCTTTTAAGGGTTCTGCCAAAAAAAACGCAGTCTCTAGTTCGCCTTTCCCACGACATTAACTACATGTTCTTTCCAGTTTACCTTGATATTTTGTGGAATTTACGGCCTTCATGTTTGATTGATTTATCTTGTAAACAAAGTTTACCGTATTTCTTTTCTTACTCATGTTTACGACCTCACATTTCTCATTATTTAGAGTCAATTGACAAGTTTTACACCAAATTGTTAGCTTGTGTAGACTGTTCTACAGCTGGTTTTGATCTGCAGATGATTTTACTAGACGGTAAATGACGGCGTCATCTGCAAACAACCTAAGACAGCTGCTTAGATTTTCTTCCAAATCGTTTATGTAAATAAGGAACAGCAGAGGACCAATAACACTACCCTGTGCAGTGCCCGATATCACCTTGGAATGAGTCGATGCCTTACCATCGATAACTATAAACTGTTTCCTCTCTGACAGGAAATCCCCTATCCAGTCGCAAATTTGGGGCGATATACCATAACCAAGCAACTTGATTAAAAGCCGTTTGTGAGGTGCGGTGTCAAAGGCCTCCTGGAAATCAAGAAATATGGAATCAGTTTGAAAACCTTTGTCGATGGCACTCATCACTTCGTGTGAGTAAACGGCTAGTTGTGTTTCGCATGAACGATATTTTATAATTCCGTTTTGAACTTTTGTCGATAAATCATTCTGTTCAAGATAATTGATAATATTTAAATATAGGGTATGTTCCAAAACCCTGCTTCAAATTGACGTCAATGAAACAGGCCTGTTGTTTAATGGGTTACTCCTACTGCATACCTTGAATATAGGTGTGATCTGTGCAACTTTCCAATCTTTTGGTACAGATCCTTCTTTGAGGGAGCTGTTATATATGACTGTTAAGTAAGGAGCTATAGCTTCAGCATAATAACCTAATGGGTATATAGTCCGGACCAGAAGACTTGCATTTCTATCTGCTTTCCTGAACAAATATACTTTTCGTCTATTTTTGGTAACTTTGGGACATTCTATATTTAATCTCGCGACGGAAGCAATGTGTTCCCTAATACTAGTATCCGTTTTGATGCTCGTTATGAGCTCACGATTATTTGTTGGTAAGAAATCAAGTGTGTTTTGGCATCCATTTACAATTCTAGTTGCCTCATGAACTAATTGTTCGAAGTAATTCCCAATGAATTCGTACGATGTTTAATGCGTACGTCCTGATTGAAAATATAATTTCGCCAACAGATTGAGGGTAAATAAAAATCACCGCCTTCTATTAATGTGTGAGGCAGATACGTTTTTGCAATTAGTTTTCTTTGAACCTTTCTGCTACTGTATCGTCAGAGTCGGTAGGCGGGTAAAATGAACCAATTTTTAACTCCTTAAGTTTTTCAGGTACAACTTGTATCCATAATAGCTCCTAGGAACTATAAACTTCAACTTCGCTACACGAAAGATTACTTTTGATGGCTAAAAACACGCCTCCACCTATTTTGTTTAATCTATCCTTTCTGAACGTAGATCTTTTGCGAATACTTCTGATGAATTTATTTCCGGCTTAAGCCAACTTTCGCTACCTGTAATATGCGTTTCGGTGCTTTCTATTAACGCCTTGAGTTCTGGTACTTTCTCAACGCAGCTACGACAATACCCAGATGTTATATCAATAGTTCCAACAACTATATTTCTCATGTGATCCACCTGCACCCTTTGAGAGACCCCATTTACTGTACCAGAGGTCCACAGTGGGGCCTGTCAACTGTGCTGCAGATCATGAGCTCTGCTTTCATCTTGCAAGCAAGAGTGGCAGTCTTTTGCCACTTCAGATAGCCGCTCAAAACTTGAGAGAATCTCTTCAAATCCAAAGCGACACACATCATTGTTACCGACTTGAGATACCACTAGCAGGTTTACTGCACTCTGTACCCATCAAGACATCCGGAAGGACCCGTTCCATATCTTGAATGACCCCACCCGGTATGCACACGGAGTGCACTTTTTTAGCGATTTTTGTGTACTTTTCTGGTATCACTGTGTTGGATTACAGGTTAACTGTATTATATTGTTGTCTTCCAGAAATTTCTGTATTTTATTTTTGTATTCTTACTGCTTTATAATTATCACTGTCTGATTTCATTACAACAGCACCTTTGTAAGTTTTTCATTATTTTCATGGATGTTTTTCCTTTGTCTGTTTTTTTCGTGTTTGCATGTTGTTTCAGTTTTCCTTTTATTAAATTCCTTATGTCTTCTACAGCCAATTCATTTGCAATACCTGCATTGAAGTTACTGATTCATTCATTCTGTCAAACTATGTTTTCACTTTCTGTGATTAAGTTCTCTACTGTCTTTTGTGTAATGTGTGTGTTAATATAGTACTTTCATCCTTATTCCATTAAATTAATTTCTTGTTGGGAAAGGTGTATGTCACTAACATTAATTAGTCGTTTGTAGAATGTGTGGTTTGTTTGAGTACTGTATTTTTTTTCTTTCTTCATAAGTGTTCCTCTATTACCTTTGACTGTGTTTATGAGGTCATTAAATATTTCAGAGATTTTCATTTCATTTTTTAGTTTTAGATGAGTTTTAAATATTGATTTTTTGTTTCTTTGAATGTAGATATTTCATTTCTTCTTTTTGCCAGATAATTTCGGCTTTGCACTTGGCTTTTTGACCTGCAGGTGAGACACTGTTTCATGTTGTAACGAAACATGTGAAGATTTATTCCCATATGCTTGCATTACAGATCCTCCCAATACCATTGTTGCATAACTATAGTTTTGAATATAATTAGTCTATTGTCATTTTCATTTCCAAAACTCTTTTTTTATTTAATTTTTCTTTCCTTTTGTTAACGTAACTAGCTGAAGTTATTTTCAGTTATTTAGTGTCACAGAAGTTTGTTTAAATGGCAAATATTAATTAGTTGATGCCAGAGGTGAATTGTTAGGTTTCAGATATTATGATAATTAGTATTTCTGATAATACTAAGTAAATTCTTTTCTTATAAAATTACATTAGGTATTATTATGTTCCACAAGTAATTTAAGGAGAGTTTTGACCTCATTAGTCTCTGTATAATTACCGTTAATTACGAAGGTATTGTTTAGAACCCTATTAAAATATTTTCGAATATGAAATACGATTAATCTAACGAAGACCTGTATATCAATTAACTCAGTATTATTTACGCTATCTTTCACTATAGCTAGTTGTACTTATTTATTAATTTTGCATTATAATTAATGTAATGTACATAATTAACAATATGCAATTTCCAGTTTGGAAGATATAAATAGAATGCTTTCACGCCATGTAATTGAGTATTGTTTCATCTGTGATCTGAGATATAATCAAACCAGTTGGTCTTTGTTATGAAACACTATCCACACCAGTAGGGATTCTAATTCGAACAGTATGTTAAAAGTTATTCAATGTTAGGTGTGTAGAAAGTGTATCTACAGTGATTAATCCATATTTGTGCTACACTAGACAGCTCGAACGTTTCTATTCCACACACGAGCTGTGTAAATTTGTATTATTAACGTGTGGACTACTAGATTGCAGTAATAATAAATAATGGGACTTGTATGCTGGTCATAAATGAAGACGATTGGGCACTTATAATAAATCGTTAAATTGTCGATTAAGTGCAGTCGTACGTGTTACCTATATCATTTGTAGTATGTTAGTTTTTCCCTACGAAATTGCAGCCAACCGCTACTGAGAGAGCTGATCAACAAGAACAACAAGAATCAACGATCTTCGACCTGGTAAGTTACAATGTATATAATTAGGTAAAACAATGTAATAAAGTCATATTCTGCCAGCAGGTAACTCTTCAACTGTTGAACAGTTACCTGCTGGCAGCACAACAGCCAGGACAGCCCAGCGAAGCCGAGTCCAGCACTGGCCTCATGGGCTACATTTTGTTCCAAAGATGACCTACATCAGGTCGAAACCGGTCAATAAAAACTGTCTTTTATAATATTAATCATACCAAACAGATTGCAATTTATCTCCTTTGACAATGTTGTCTACATTAATGAATATCTGAGATCTGGCTCCACTCTCTGCAGTGTCGACGAGCTGCGTCTCAGCGCAGGTTATTTGGCACGTATAGCTCGCAAGGGCTCTCTGTGAATGAAAACCTACGACACATACCTAGCTTAGGACTCCCGAGTCTCACCAACAAGTGAATCAGGCGAGTGGTGCGACAAATCTAAATCAACTAACATTTCAAGAATGTATCAACCGAATTCTCTGTATAATTACCGTTAATTAATTATGAAGGTATTGTTGAGAACCTTATTAAAATATATTTCAATATGAAAAACGATTAATCTTACGAAAACAATTAACACAGTATTATTTACGCTACTTTTTACTATAGCTAGTTGTATGTAATTGTTTAATTTTCCATTATAATTAACAATATGCAATTTCCAGTTTGGAAGATATAAATAGAATGCTTTCACGCCATGTAATTGAGTATTGCTTCATCTGTGATCTGAGGTACAATCAAACCAGTTCCTCTTTGTTATGAGACACGATCTACACCAGTAGGGATTCTAATTCGAACAGTATGTTAAAATTTCTTCAATTTTAGGTGTGTAGAAAGTGTATCTACAGTGATTAATCCATATTTGTGCCACACTACACAGCTCGAACTTTTCTATTCCACACACGAGCTGTGTAAATTTGTATTATTAACGTGTGGACTGCTAGATTGCAGTAGTAATAATTAATGAGACTTGTATGCTGGCCATAAATGAATCGCTGATTGGAAAAAGGAAGAAAGTTCAATTTTAACGAAAATATGCTGAGATATACATTTTATTCCGCAGCTGTCCACTTATCGATTAATGGAATAGGGAAGAAACAACCAGCAATAATGCCGAAAGTACAGCTTGTGAAAGTTTTTAGTTGTTGGAATAGGGAGGAATGTCCGGATATTCTTCCGTTTTACAATCACTGGTCTGAGCAGCACCGCCAGATGTGAGGCAAGGAGCGTTCCAACAATGTTACTAAATAGCATTTAAACACATTGTTTCAGTTTTACTGTCCCACATTATTCTCAGTGCGGTTACGTAAGTTTGCTGTCTGTAGACTCACATTATAATGAGCGGAAGTGAAAGTGATAATGAGCAAGTACACCACAGAAAAAAAAGGTGTACGAAACTTCAGAAGGTTTGGTTCTGCCAGCGAAACGGCCTGGTCCGTCATGCAAGAAAGTTTTATTCATGCATCTTGTGTTATTTGTATACATTTCACTACAAAATATTTATCTGCTGTGTATAGCAGTGGTATACTGTACAATTTGTTTTATTGCAGTTGTTCCAAAATGTTTATTGCTACAATGAAGGGCAAGGTAATCGAGGTCCCAATGAAGTGTGTACTTTCCTCAGCGACTACATACATGAACAGCTATCCGAATCAGTGAATGAACTACATATGCGGTATCTAGCAATGACTGGCAAATTTCAAATAATTCATCATTATTATCCTGTATGAGGTAACTCCTTCCTCCCATGCTATAGGGATTTTGGTTTAATAAAGAGTGATAAGACAACAAATAATCTATTGTGTCAAACAGGATGTTGAAATGATAGCTAATTCAAGAAAAGCACTGAAAACGTTTGTTGAACATCAGGATATCATTGACATTAAAGAATGGTTTGCCATCGGGGGTTCGAGTCCGCCCTCGGACATCTGTGTGTGTGTGTGTGTGTGTGTGTGTTGTGCTTAGGTTAGTTTACCTTAGCTTAAATGGTTTGTAAGCTACGGATTGATAACCACATAGTTGAGTCCGATAGATTTACAAACATTTGAACACTTTTTGCTAAATTCCGGCATTTAACCTTGAAACATATTAATAGATTGTAAGTAATTACAGTTTATTCTACCGATACTCAGCTTTGCAAGATTTCGGTGCATGGGGGTTCTGCTCGCTGCAACATTATTCTCCTGGGGCGTTGTGGCAGAAATAAATACTCGCTATGTACAATTTTTCACTTCTTCTTCAATTTGAATCAAACGTCTTCTCCACCAAAACATAACAGTTTCAAAACATACACAATACAAAGCATCAGAAGTCAGAACTGTAGTACTTCCATTTCAAAACAACTGACATAGCTTCCAGTGCACTTCAGAAAAGCCAAAACTCGAACTCCTCCACGCAAGGCGGTGAGGCAAATATATAACATCGGCAATAATGACGTTACATTATCCATTGTTCATAACAATTGAATATACTAATTTACAATTAACAAACACACAAAGAAAACATTTCATGTATACAAAAATAATCACAATATAAAATTAAAACAATATATACAATAATTTTAAATGACACATGTATTTTTAAGACGAAATTTCCGATCTTTCTGTTGACAACAAAGTGCGATGTTAAATAGCAATTAATTTGTAAATGAGTACATCATACATGTTCCTAACATATACTGAACTATCAAATATTCTGGCCATTCACAAAATATACTCAAAATCGCTTTTCAGTCAATATATACATTCAATATTGATAATTAATGTAATAGCCGAAATAACGCAATTAGCTGGTCAACACAACTTGTTTATGAGCCTGACATATATACAATGCTATTAATTTTCATTTCTTTATGTTTTACAAAAGTTTTTACCCTTAGTCTGTCTATTTATTTAAATAATGTACAATGACAAAAGTATTGTTTATAGAACTGTCTGGAAACGTCTTATACAAATCTCTTAATTAATGAAATCTATTCACGTGTTTTAATCACAGTATCACCGAGACACTGTCATACACTGATTCCTAGGCTGGCTATTTCGTTTTTAACTAACCTCACACGAACTTTTATCACTATTGAACCACACGATTCCGGATCCGACGCAGGCGGTATCGTAGGATGACATTGAGATGAGAGGACCAGGCAGACGGTATCGTACGATAACATTGAGATGAGGGGGTCAGCAGTATCGTTACAACCGACATACATCAAAACCCAGGATAGGTCATTGTATGGAATAGGTAGATGGACTGCGTCACACTGCATATAGCCTGTTTATGGGACGAAAAGTTCCTGATTATCCGAGAAATATGGCATACAGCAAGAAGATTCCTATTAATCACAAGAAGCTACAAGATCTTAATAAAGTAATCAAGTTCATTCCATCAGAGTATCATGAGTTTTATAACAACATTCTTCAATGGTCCACAAGAAATAATGATGTCCTATCTGAAGTAGAAGATTAGTATTTACAGGAAACAAAGCTGTACAAGCTGCTGAAGAAAATTAAAAAGCGTTAAAAATAGATGATTAAAAATTTTAATACTACATCAAAATAAATCACTGGTTTTAATACGTTGTACTAAATTGACATCAGTATTGCCAGTTTGTAAGATAAATGACACTAAATAGCAGTTTAAACCTGTGTTACAGCAAGCTACTCTCAAGAGAATAGTTTATTGGAAAAAAGAAGAATGTCCACCAACTTCCAAAGGGGCTTGCTTCAAAAACATTTATCGAAGGCGTTCGAACGACTCGTCATTTAGTGCAGATAATTTAGTTCTACAAGTTTGTAATGGATCATAAAACTGTCGGAACAATATTTTAGGAGTTAACAAGTTTTTCTTAGTTTTCTCAAAACAGTGGTGTGTGGACTTTCTTCCTTTTTCCAATCAGCGATTCAAATGAGGACGATTGGGCACTTATAATAAATTGTTAAATTGTCAATTAACTGCAGTCTTACTGTTACCTACATCATTTGTAGTAGGTTAGTTTTGCCACACGAAATTTCAACCAGCCGCTACTGAGAGCGCTGATCAACAAGAACAACAAGAATCAATTATCTACGACCCGATAATTTACAATGTATATAATTAGGTATAACAATGTAATAAAGTCATATTCTGCCAGCAGGTAACTGTTCAACTGTTGAACAGTTACCTGCTGGCACAGAACAGCCAGGACAACCCAGCGTAGCCGAGTCCAGCACTAGCCACATGGGCTACATTTTGTTCCGAAGATGACCTACATCAGGTCGAAATCGATCAATAAAAGCAGCTAATTTTTGCGATCGAGACTGTCTTTTGTTTAATTAATCATACCAAATAGATCACTGTTTCTCTCCTTTGACAATGTTGTCTAAATTAATGAATATCTGAGATATGTCTCCACATTTCAAGGATATGTCAACCGAATTCTCATCCACCAAGGAAAAATCCCAGACAATACAAGAGAACAAATACATTATCCTGAATGTTATGTGTGGCATTCAGAAAAGAATATCCCATCTGACTAGACTACCTGTAATACCTTTATCTTCATAAGTAAAACAAAAATGAGGAAACCAAATATTTATTTCCAACGATTATATTAAACGTTCTCAGGGGCTTTTTATAACTTAATCCTCTACGAATATATGTATAGCTATACCTGATTTTCAAACAGAAAATTTTAATTTTATTGTTTAATTCATTTACCCTCTTCACAATCAGATCAACTCCGTTCAGATAATGCCACTCATGTAGATATTAGCTTATTAAAACCAAAGCACAAGAGGCCTAATTTTACTGCCTTTCGCCAATACGGAATGTTCGTACTAAAGGTGAAAGATCTAATCCACTTGCTGGAACTTACAACAATATATAAATAAAAAAATAAAAAAAAGCGATCTCGTCTTTAAGACATGCGTCTTCACATGGACGTACGAGTGTGAACAATATAATGGACTACAGAACGAGGGTATAACTATTCTATTACGAATGTATTGTTTTTCTTCTGGTCTTCAGTCCGCAGACTGGTTTGATGCAGCTCTCCAGGCTATCCTGTCTAGTGCAAGTCTCTTCATCTGAGAACAAGTTAGGCAACCTTTTGAATCTGCTTACTGCATTCGTCCTTTGGTTTCCCTCCATGATTTTTACCCCACACACTTCCTTTTAATGCTAACTTGACAATTCCTTGGTGTCGGAGAATGTGAGGATATGCCAGAGACCACTTTTGTCCCCATTTCAGTTATACACTTCCTCATTAGTTACGTGATCTACCCATCTAATTTTCATAATTCTTCTGTAACACCACATTTCAAAAGCTTCTATCATCTTTTTGTCTGAACTCTTTATCCTTCACTTTTCACGCCCATAATGTGCAACACTCCAGACAAATGCTTTCAGAAAGGACTTCCTAACATTTAAATTAATATTGGATGTTAACATGTTTCGCTTCCTTAGAAACGCTTTTCTTCCCATAGTCATTCTGCATTTTATATCTTCTATACTTCGGTCAACAGAAGTTATTTTGTTACCCAAGCAACAAAACTCATCTACTACCTTCATTGTCTCATTACCTAAACTAATTTATTCCGCACTGCCTGATTTTCTAACATTACATACCAATACCCTAGTTATACTTCTGTTAATGTTCATCTTATATCTTTCTTTCAAGACACTGTATCAATGTACCATGGATCAGTAATTGCTATAATGAACCGGTATTTGAAACGACAGAAGATGATGCAGTTTTAAATCAAATATTACTGTTACTGTACGCATAATCTTACTTAAAGAGCCAGAGTTTCGTGCTTTACGTACGACTGATAAGTGTGATGCTTACAATATTGTGTACTGCCCTCCACATCATATTATGCCACTGATGACTGCCAAATAACAATACGTTTAATACTAGAAATGTATGCCCAAGGAGGTAGTTCGGCGTTTGGTTAGCCGAGGACCTCAGACCTTAGTTTCCAACTATGACTGACGTAACTGCCCAGTACTCTACAAATTTCTATTTTAAATTTGAATAAGATTTTCTCGTGATTTTAGCCGCATTAGGAAGTTTGAATGCCACGAGCTTTTGGTCAACCTCTCCGTGCCAATTTAAAGCGACAAATGATTGCTGCATAGTCGTTGCCTTGCTGTTATACAGCCACTACTGGTTTGACGTCATTGGAACTAGCTTCCTAGTCGTAAATGGAAATGTGTCCGTTTCTGGATGGCGCCTGTGACCTCAATGGAGCTCACATCCTGGCCATATATGGTAATGTTTACGTCTCGTGTACGATGCGTCTGCTCCTGACTACTGGCTGTGTCGTCATTTTAGCTAGCTTCCTCGCCATGAATGCTAATGTTTACGTCCCGATTGCGCTGATTTCGATTCAGCCTCGTGACGATCGTGTCCCAAGCGGAGTTACAAGCCAACATCTCTAATGTACGAAAACCAGATACCAGTTATCATAGTTGAAGGGCATGCAGAGGTTGGGAAGAGAGTAAGACAGGGTTGTAGCCTTTCTCCAAAGTTATTCAAGTTGTAAATTAGACAAGAAATAAAGGAAAGCAAGGAGAAATCTGGAGAAGGCATTAAAGTTTATGGTGAAGAAATAAAACCAATGCGTTATGCCGGTGACATTGTAATTCTGTCAGAGACAGCAAAGGGCTTGGAAGAGCAGTCGAATGAAATGGACGGTGTGTTAAAAGGTGCATATAAGATTACAATTAACAAGAGAAAAACAAGGGTTTTCGAGTTTAGTCTAAGAAAATCAGGTGATGCTCAAGATATTAAATTAGGTTACGAAAAAGTAAAGGTGGTAGATTAGTTTCATGACTTGGGCAGTAAAATAACACACGATGGTGCAGTACATAGGATGTAAAATGTAGAATGACAATGGGAAGAAAAACGTTTATGAAAAAGGGAAATTTGTTAACATCGAATGTTAATTTAAACGTAAGAAAGTCAGTTGGGTGGAGTGTTGCATTGTATGGGAGTGAATCATGCACGATAAACAGTGCGGACAGGAAGAGGATAGAGAGTCTTGAAATGTGGTGTTACAGAAGAATGCTGAAGATGAGATGGGTTGATCACGTAACTAATGACAAGGTAATTAACAAAATTGGAGAGAAAAGGGATTTCTGGTATACCTTGACTAAAAGAAGGGATCGATTGGTAGTACACATTCTTAGACATTAAGGAATTGTGAATTTAGCATTGAAGGGAAGTGTTTGGGATAAAAATGGCAGAGGAAGACCAAGAGATTAATAAAGTAAGCAAATTAAAATGGATGTAGGTTGTCGTTCGTATGAGCGGATGAAGAGGCTTGCTCTGTATGCTCTGTAGGGTGGAGAGCTGCATCAAACCAGTCTCCGGACTGATGGCCACAGCAACAATTTTATGTGAGGCTTTTGTGACACCACCCCAAAATTCTTTCCCTTTGGAACTGCCATAAGTTGTCAATGTTATAATAAATGGTCTGCCACGGCTCATTTGTCAGTGTAACGAAAAAATAACAGCGTCTCGTGTCCCGCAAGGGGTTGTTCCACAGTGCGTATTCTTTGTCCAATACAGTGGCAACCTCACTCTTGTCCATGTTGTTACACAAAAGTTTTGGGTTTACGAGTTGCACATGTGAGCTGTCTTCTCATCACATGACACTTAAAGGGAAAGGAATGTTGTGGCTTATCGCTCCTCAGACCAGAACATCTATTTCGAGACTAGTAAGTCTGAGACAAAAGAACTCTACGAGACAGTGCTTGTCTGGTGTATGTCGTACACACAAGAATGGTAACTTGCGTGAAGGCAGAATCTATTTTCATCGCTGAAGACCATGCCCCACAAATCCATCTTCTACAGTTGGGCGAAAGCACGATGATCTATGGTTCCGCCTACTAGGTTGGGAGCCCGCCCCAGTCAGAGAAACGGAATGCAACCATGTTGCTAAACAGTAAGCTGCCGGACTGTATACCTAACACTCATTATTGTCTCACAGAACTGCAAAGAAGTGAACAGCGCAGCTGGACGCGCACATGCTCAGAGCGACGTTCGTGTTTTTCTTACTCCAATGGTCTAATGGCGCAGCTGGCGCTCAAAGCCGATTGGCTCAAGCAGCAGGAATCATCGTCTTTCGGTTCTACTACAAAGGAGCCTCAGACGAACCAGTTGAGTCGTGCACGTCAATTCTGTTGACTCAATAGAAGATAGATTAGAAGTGTGAGTGCCTGTAGTCCCACTGTTAGTAACCGGTTGGCAGCAGTTTGTGTTGACCCTTCTGGGGCTCACAAAACGTCTGTGTGATCTGCCACTAAAGTACTTACAATACGAAGATCTTGGAGGACGTCCATCCTATGTGGAGATCCGAAAACACGCCAAAGGTTGTCAAAAAGCTCACGTGACCATGGCAACCGGCAACTTTGCACAGTTGACACGGGACGTCCATAGATGCTGCAATTCTCGAAAGATACTAGGTCGCCACTCTGAAGACCGCAATGTCACTCCTCTTAATACCTTAAGATGGCTGATGTAAACACGAGAGTGTCTCCCTGGCATGACGCTGATGGCTTTACACGTTGATAACACACAGCGGCATCTGGCTGTAAATATTATGTATTAAATGGTGAACACAAATGGCTCTTTGACAGCTACGTCAGTTCACTATAATCTGGCGGATGACGTCCAAACCATTATCAGTATGTGATTCTTCAGTTTCTCCCAGCGTATTTGACAATCAAAATATCCACGGGTGTACTGCCGGTCTATAGTGTCCAAAGGACATAATATTTCGGCGATCATACATGTCGCCATCATCAGGTGAACTGACGGACTGAGCTCCTAGAAACGCGCCGGCACGGAGATCCGCACGCTACGGCTGCTCGAAGGGAACTGGGTTCTAAATACCTTCGGCCAGTGGAGCGACCCCTCCGCGGTCCGCGCCCCGCGCCGCGGCCGCGCAGTGGAACCGATTGCGCCGGCGTCTGAGATGACGTCGGTGTGAGGGCTCTGTCCGCCGTAGTCTTCACTTCGTTACGTTTGCTAGATTTACTCTTAATTAACCCAATCGCTGGTTCCCAAGCTTTGCTGAGATTATAGATCGTCACTTGTGCGAATTTCAATTGGCCTCTCTAACGATGCAGTCCCAGTATCTCGACGTCTGTACCAGAATCCTAGTGCCTTCATAGTCCATCGCATTATTCTCCGACAAACAATGTTCAGCGACCGCCGACTTCCTCGGATACATCAATCGTGTGTGCCTCTGGTGTTCAACGCAACGATCCTCGACGGTACGCATCGTCTGTCCAATATATGACTTTCCACACTGACACGGAATCTGGTACACGCCGACCTTCCTCAAACCGAGATCATCTTTGGCGCTCCCCACCAGTTCACGAATTTTATTCGGCGTACAAAAAACAGTTCCAACCTGGTGTTTTTTCAAAATGCGGGCGATCTTCCCCGAGAGTGCGCCGGTATATGGAACGAACGCAGTGCCCACATCCTCCCTCGTGTTTCCATCCGTTTCCACAGGCTGTGATGTAGTGGTTAGGTGGAGAGCCCGCTGAATCTGCCACTCTGAGTACCCATTTTTTCGAAATACAGTTCTCAGGTTTTCCAATTCCTGAGGTAGACTCTCTGCATCCGAGATAGTGCGCGCCCTGTGTACTAGAGATTTAAGTACCCCATTCCTCTGTGAAGGGTGGTGACAGCTATCTGCTTGTAAATACAGATCAGTGTGCGTTCTCTTCCGATATACACTATGACCCAGGGTGCCATCAGCTCTTCTCTTGACCAAGACGTCAAGGAACGGCAATTTACCCTCCGTTTCAGTCTCCATAGTGAATTTGATGTTGGGGTGTATGGAATTCAGATGTGTAAGGAAGTCAAGGAGTTTATCCATACCATGTGGCCAGATGACGAATGTGTCGTCCACGTAACGGAAAAAGCAAGTAGGTTTCCATTCA
Organism: Locusta migratoria; assembly: GCA_026315105.1. Taxonomy (NCBI): domain Eukaryota; kingdom Metazoa; phylum Arthropoda; class Insecta; order Orthoptera; family Acrididae; genus Locusta; species Locusta migratoria. The sequence continues at coordinate 540,516,559 of CM048747.1, read as the reverse complement.
GATGATGCCAGGGCTTCCTCCTCGAAATTCTCCATGTACAAATTTGCGACCACAGGGGAGAGTGGACTACCCAAATATTGTGCCCGTTGGACACTATAGACCGGCAGTACACCCGTGGATATTTCGATCATTATCAGTATGTCTACTATCTCTTTAGTCGCAACTACCTCACTGAAACGGAATCTACGTCGTACAATTTTTGTCCGGCTGTGAACGTATCTTTAATATCTCAGGTACATGGTCATCTGTCTACAACTTATTTAATATTATAGTACAATTAATCATTAATCATAAGTTGGAAATTGTTTAGGTTCAAATTAAATCTTTTCATTGTCCATGAAGAATGTAGCTAATTAGTCGTCGGAGGTCAAGTGCAAATGGAGTCCATCTTTGATATCACTCGTAGCAGCTGAAATTCATTGTGAACCCCATAACAACTATTTACATCTATTGCAGGGGGTCGAGCACTTGGCGGGCCCTTGGCGGGCGCGCACTCAGGTGGCGTTGGAGAACTGTTTACTTGTCAGGAGGTCCGTCTCCTAACCGCCACGGTATGCCCTGCAGGAAGAGGTAGGGGCACTCAAGGTGCTGCTGTTGGCGTAATGAAAGAATATTGTTCAGTAAAACATTTATTCTGAAGCGGTTCACATTACTGCGTACTCCAGGCGTCCGGGTCGATGGCGTCAGCAGCCTCCTGGCGTACTGTGCGCTGACAGTGCGGCTGCGACCGTAGTAGTTCGGCGTGCAGAGGTAGGCGAACCCTCTGCCGCGCCGTTTGTTGTGGAACGGTACGGAAATACGGTGGAACGTGTGAATGAGAGTTTCACACGTTTGGACTGAAGGTTCTCGGTCCCCACCCCAATTGCTGGCTCGCATCATCTTCATAACTAGACGGCGTTAACGGTTGTCATGTGGTCGTGATGTGGGCTGACTTCTGGCCTACTCGCAGGTACATATAAGACATGGTGGCCAAGTGAATGAAGCGAATGCCTAGTAAAGAGGGTAATCATGGGTTAAATTTCCAGACAAGACACAAAATATAATTCATTGCCTCGTATTCTGCTTAATATCTTTGATTTATTAAGACAACATATGTGGACAGTAGCTGTAAATTATTTTCTTATTTCATATTAATACTACCTTCACCTGAGGTAGAAGTATCCCATTTTGGGGGTACTATACCGCTGTTGGAGAACCTGAGCAATACTGATACCAATTACCAATTACAAGTCTGGAAACTGAGGCAGAATTGAAGTTTTCATTGTGGATGGTGATGTGCTTAGTACACAATGGCTGAGTGGATGAAGCTATGTTTAAAACCATATTCGAATCCTGGCTACTGCTGAAAGACGACCGCCTGTTGTATTCCGTATATTTTTCGTATGTTTCTGTAAAGTTATAATTTATTTAATGTCGCTAGATTAGAATTTAGTTAAAATTTGAACCCCACTCTTTTCAAGGCTTGAGGAATATCATTTTTATTTCATGTGTTAAAATATTAGTTAGTATTGCAAGGTTTTTCTTATTTTATTAGGTTAATAATTTATTACTATATTAATTATTGTGGCATAAGTACGGCTTCTCCGCTACACCACTGTCCCTGTGAGAATGTGTACTTGTCTTAATTTTAAGTGGATGTGCGAGAATCTATGGCTGTCTGAATGTGGGGAGTGATAGCTTGCTTTGCATCGTTCTCTCTGACTCAGAGTCGATAGCTGCTGCTACTAGCAAAGAGGTTTCCACACCATTTGGTTGCGAGCTTGTTGGTGAGTCTTCTCTCTGGCGCGAGTTTTGTTTTCCGTCCCCACCAACACTGTATGTTGGTTTTTCCGGCTTCCGGTGGCTTCCCGCGTCTTGCGGCCGCTCGATCTGGTCATTCTATACCGGGCGTCTGGCGAGGTAAGTTTGGTTCCTCTCTTGTATCCACGAGATGGTATCATTTCATTGTCTAGGACGTTTAACTTAGAATCATTTTTTGGTATATTATCTTCGATCGTGTGCGGAAATGTGTTCTCGTTTTTCAATTCAGAGTTTTCAAATAGATAAACGCGGTGTGTGCGATTCTAGTTGCAGTTTGATAAATATTTTCTAGCTTTGTGCATGTAAAAATCTTCTCATTGTTTCCTTCCGTGAGTGATATGTGTTCCACGTGGTTGGTTCATAGAACAAAGCCTTCAGCTTCTACTCTTGTTTGTTCTATGCTCATCAGGCAAGTGACTATGCATATATCCTTCTGAGTTCCACTAATATTTCGCGATCTTCTCCCTCCGCCTATTTCAATTTTGCTGTTTCTTCACCGACTGGTAGTACGCACTCTGTCTTTGTCAGTAATTCTCTCTGAACCTTGTACAACCTCCTTCAACATCTTCCTTATGTAATTCTAAACATCTCTATGGGTTGATTGCCGTAGTTCTTATTCTTATTTTCCGACTTATATTATTTCACTTTTAAGAGTTTTTTGAGACTGAACTTCATCCGTAACTGTAAGCGCACCCTATCGCGTGTAGGTGCATTTCTTGCGCTTCTTCATGTAATTCTAAGCATTTCTAGGGATTGCATGCAGTAATTCTTAATTTTATTTTTCCGATTTTGTAATTATTTCATTTTTGTGGTTTTTCTAAGACAGGACCTCATCCGTCTCTGTAACCGCACCATATCCCGTATATAAATCCAAGCACTTCTATGGGTTGAACGCTGTAGTTAATCTTCTTTATTTTTCGGAAACTGAATTTATTCAATTTTATCGGTTTTCGGAACCACGTGCGTCCGAGTTCCGACTTCCGGAGTTTGCAGCTAGTCGCGTGAATTCACGCCACTTATCATATAAAACCAGTACCTAGATCGATTTCTAACAGACTGCCATTTCAGAATCCACCGTGATTTTATATAATGAATCCGATTTTCAACCACTTCACCTCCAGTGGAGTGCGTTCATGTAACGTAGCCGTGCGTCGACGTTAGCGTGTTTGCTCACAGTACAATTCAGATATAAATTAACTTAGCTATAGACGCGCACCATCTCGAAACAGGCACGACAGACCATAGCCAGCTTCAAAGTGTTTTTGTATATTGTGTTTTGTGCTACCTCCGACTTGCTGAATTTCGCCTACGATAGCGGCGCCTGCTTCCACCTCGTCTCAGGACGCTGATTTCGATGAGTTTCGCTGTGGCATTGCGTGTGTGTGAGCGAATGAGTGTTGTTTGTGAATCCTTCCCTCCACTAGCGTGAAATCATGTATAATTTAGGCTGGGCACCGTCTGCATTAATCCATGTATTAACAAAATTGGTTCCCCATTTTGTTGTTTTCTATCTGAATAGACAAGTTTAAGTTCAGCATAATCCGTAAGTTGCCTATAAATTGTAGTTTCAGGTCACCTTCCCTCTTATATTTAATATTGTCCTTCACAAGTGCTGAGAACAAGGTCAGATGCAATTTTTCTTATGTCTAAATTCCGTTGCGGCATAAATGTTTTCTTAGCCACCTTTCTAAGATAACTTTAATTGTGGTGGGTTACTTATTAATGTCAGTGTGTAATAACGTGTCAGCTGCTATGTATATTGACCACTATAGTATTAATGTCATGTTATGGAAGTAATTTGAAACGAGTCAGTTCTCAGTTTGAGCCAGGGAGTAACCGGTAGTTCACACGGACCTTATTTATTAATTTTAGTGATAAAACAAAGCTCTTGTTTCGTACAGCGGTTGACTTTTACTGCACAAATTCTATTACAATGCCTCTCATTATGTGGAATATGTTTGAAATATTGAGTCAACATATAGCACTGGAAATCAATTTATTATTTGACATTTATAACAATTATTGTTAGAGGGCTCACCTGTAAGTTCTCGTAGACATCACTGTCTGAAAGTCAACAGAATAGTGGAGTAAGTCGTCACGAAGGAGACATACGTGAGGAGGTGGTGAAGTTTCAGTGTAATGGCACCGAGTAGTGTAGCAGTGGGCCTCACGGAGAGAGTCTGCCTCACCAGCAGCGCCAGCTCTTGTTGAACACCCCTGCAGGCAGACCTGCAGTGCAGCTGCAGCGCGCAGGCCAGGCGGGCCGTGCGGCGCGCCTCTGACGTCACACAGTGGACGGAGAGCAGCACCACGCACACGGGGAGTATCTGCATGCACAGCGAGAGGATGGTCACTCCCGTTATGGAGACCTTCACCTGGAAGATGTTATCCTTCACAACCATCACACACACGATTAACGATGTATTTAGAAACTTAAAAATCAGGAGCACTATCATTAATTTCTCATGAATGCTGGTGGTTACTTTGGAAAAATCACATAGTGCCTCGTAGCCTCTCCTCAGTGATCGAACCTCATATGATGTGCAAGTATCTCGCTGGTGTCCTAAGTGTCTTATGCAATGGGGCGTAAACTCATGGTTTATGGATGCACTGCTGCTACTTCTAGCCTGTCCAACAGTGCGCCAGGTGAACAGACAACCATTGATTACCTTCAGTCTGTCTTTCACAAGTAACTGCATGTTTGCAAACCTTAACAGTAAGGTGACATTAACTATCGCATTTTTTGCGGAGCAAACAGACAGTACGACACGACCTACACTTGTTACCTTGTAAGTTACGTAAATACAATACCCAAATGCCAACAAGATCAGTATTATAACCTGTAGCCAAATGAACCTAACTTTCGGTGATGAAGCTGGAGCAGCGCTGATATTAAATAGTTTACTGTCAATGTACGAAACTAATCCAAGGATTTTCTGAAATTCAGCTCTGCCATAAAAAGCGCTGTGCACTACAGAGAGTGCTGACAGTGAGTTGTAAGTTACAATATTCAGAAGAAAAATAATATGTATAGCAGATATCATTGGTAGAAGAGAAAAGCAAAAATATATGACAACACAACTGGAGATGATTTGTAAACTTCCGTAGGTAATAAAGTTGTTTATATTTCCTCTTGTTAGATACACAGCAGTATTTCTAGGATTAATAGAGAACGTTAGAAGGCCACATATCTTCCACAACAACAGCATCGGTTTTATATCGAGTAGAAGAGACACTGTTGCTTTTGGGACAGAGGAAATCCGGTCAGTAGAACACTGCATCTGAAATAGAAACACATCATTTATAATTTTTATAATACGTACAGTATCATATAAATAAGAAAGTGATTTTTGTCGAAAGCATGAAACATAAATACTCGCCACCAATCAGATGCAGAAGCTGTGACGTTAGGAAGAATATCACACGTTCAAATAGATATGAAATTGGATCGAAGTGCATTCATTGTTCATTCTTTGGTACAAAATGAAACAAGTCGGACAAAATTTTCTGTATTATAGCAATCTGCAAATTTTAGTAGCAGCTGTTGGTTTAACACCAACGCCAGATACCTGTTATCTTATGTAATCGTTGTCAACCGCATTGCCGTCATCTGAGTGTGTACATGTCTGTGTTTGCACACTCATAGTTCTTCCAGTTTCGATATCTGTTGTGTTTAAATTCGCGGAACTAGTGAGGCATATCTTACAAATTAATAAAGAACAGTATACCTTAGGTTGAATAAATTATTTCACAGTACAGTAGTACAAAACTAATTTTACAAGCCATTTTGTAATGAATCTGGCCCTAAAATGAGTGCTGTGATTTTTTTTTTCATATGGAAAAAAGTATGTATTATACATTACTTCTATCCATTTCAAGTGAAAATGAATGTGCATGGTGAAAGGATACCAAGATGTAAATAATAACATTGTTAAAGTCACTATTCTGCTAGACTCTTTGTATTCTTAAATTTCTGTACACTAGAATTGTAGCAAGATGTATGGTGTAAAAGTGTTTGTGTTGTTAATAACATGTATTGTTAATTTAAAACATGTTCGTTGTCACTGATCCCCGAGTGGCTAGGGACCCAAAATACTGCTTTCCCCTAGCTCCACCAGAAACCTGTGACATTCTGCAACAATTTTAGACCTTGTTGCAGGAGCTGCCAGTGATCTCAGGGCTGCCTGGCTGTCTGAATAGATATAGATGCTACGATCATTGTAGCACCTACGCAAATTCTCCTCCACACACGCCCTGATGGCAGTGATTTCGGCCTGGAATACTGAGGCCAGTTTCCCTAGACAGATGACGCCCTCCGGTCTTGGCTGCACCCCGTATACCCTGGCCTGAATGCCTTGGTCTGATTCAGCCCCATAGGTGCAATTACAAAGATAGGCATTCCTGCAGTAAACTCAGTTTCCATAGAGTTCATGTTTACTGGGTTTTCTATTGCATATTTCCATGTTAAGTGAATACACACTTTAATACATCGCTCTAGGTGCTTTACAGACACATTGTGGTGACATAAATATGAAATTAAATCATAGTATTGAGCCCTAATATGAGGTCACTAACAGCTGATTCTGTCCCCTGCAATCAGAAAAGAATTGTACAAGTCATTTTTTTCCTCCACACATGAATGTTTCATCTATACAACTGATTTATCAACTTTTAATTCAAGCACTGCATCACCATACACACCGATAATTGATGCCTCACCCTTTAATGAGCTAATGTTAGTAGGGGTGAGTGATGGATTGTATTGACCCGTCATCTCTCTCTGTATGTACTCCATCATCGAACCACACAAAATAGTCCCATTCATGCCACACATACTGCACTAAAGTACCAAGTCTTTGGACATTCTATATTTCAATGCCTATATTAAAGTCTCTGTCAGGAGGTAGACATATATTCACATGTTTTGATCCACACACATTCACACTGTAGGTGCTGGAAAATAACAGTATTCTGCAAGTGCACATGTGAAGTGCAATTTGAGGTTGCTGGTGTGTTGAGTTGTGGTAGTTAAACGACACCAGCTCAGATAGGGAGAGCACATTCAGCTGACTGATGCTGTAATACTGTAGGAAATTCTTGTGTCTCCTCACCAAACACTGGGTTATGCTCTGAAACAACAGTAAACAATATCTTGGGTATACGTACACACCAAAGAAATTCATCTTAACGATATTGAGTGAAGCAATTCTCACTGTCTTATATGTCTCCTTCTAGCTGCTGATCTATGCTGTTGCTGCTGCCAGTGGCTCATCTTCAGATCAAAGAAATATTAACATTAACAAATTTACGTTGCAGAACTGACATAAATAGCCATCATTGGGGAGAGGGGAGAGGACTTGGGGCCTGGGATGGAGGCCCCTGATGTAAGTCTCTAATCCCCAGAATACTGATTTCAGCAATTGTGTCACCAGATTCCCAGAATGAAAGTGATGGAATGTGGTTTCACAGAATAAACATGATGGAATGCAGCTGAACGCTAATCATAGCATAATTCCTGGAAGGATGATATCGGCATTCCTGGAATGACCTCTGTGTAGGGTTCAAGGCTATCTCGAATCGGTCCTGTCCCCCTAATTACAAAATATTAGCAGAGGAAAATCGCTAATTCTGTCACTCACTGACTCACCGATCAACAAAATTGTAAGGTACCTCTAGCAGATACACAGACGCCAAATTTTGTATTTAGATAGCGTTCAGCCTGTAATGGATGGATAAATTCAAACATCAGTAAATATTACTTCCTTTCTCAAACACAATTAAACTCATTGGGAAATTAATAGCAGAAAATAAACAGCTCTTAAATAAACAGACCAACTTAACAAACCACACACTTTTCAAACTGATTGACCAACTAACATAAAGATAAAATTTAATACATGTCCATAGAGTCAAACACACATTGACAATCCCCTGCACATATTTAAACAACTACTCTTATTATCCCTCCCCATCTTGTACCTCCAACACCTGAAAGACATGATAAACACCCAATCCTCTACATTAGCCTCACTAACACACTCTCTCTGTCTTCCATCTTTCATAGATTACAAAAATCTAAGTTGTGAAGTTGACAACACTCACCAATTTCATGAAAAACAAATGAACAGACATAAAAATTGTGACAGTGACACTGTGATGTGTTTGAAATAAAGCAGAAAAGTGAAGTACCTTAAAAGTAGAGTGAAGTGACATTGTGTTTCCATAAGGAAAAGTGAAGTGGTAGTGTATGTCAAATAAAGAAGAAGAAAAACTGGGAAATAGCGGAAAGGTTCAACAAATATGCAGATGATGATGATGATGATGATGTTTGGTGGTTTAGGGCGCTCATCAACAAGGTCATCAGCGCCAGTGATAAAACTTGAACAGATGGAAGCATAATGGTTCATGTTGTACGGACATCTGGAATTTGACAGTACATCTACAGTTATAGAGGTATCTTAAAACACTTATAAAAGGACTGTAACGGAGGATGTATGTGGCCCGGTGACTACTTAAAAAAAAGGGTGACCAAGCCACTCAAAAATGCAGAGTACGATTATAAGTGACATACCTAGCCAACAAGAAAAGAGAAAAAGACGATAGGTTGTAAAGGAGACAGATCAAAACTGTAAGTAAAATGTTTATACATAGGTTTTATAAAGTCTTAAGGTTCAAACATTGATTGAAACTGTTTCTAACCTAAACAAACAAAATTTTATGTACAAGCCATTATATAACTTCACAGAAACACTGAAGATGTTTTATAAATAAAAGCGAAACGCCTCTGAAACGAAGATTTATCATTATCTGCAGTCAAAACAAGACAGTCAAACCCATTATTCTTGATTAAAACTGCTGCTGCAGAAGATGGCCACACAAACAAGTATTGCAAAATCTTCAAATGTTTGTGAATCTATTAGACCGAACTGCATGGTCATCAGTCCATAGCTTACAAAATTCTTAAGGTAAGGTAAACTAACCTAAGGACAAACACACACACACACCCATGCCCCAGGGAGGACGCGAACCTCCGACGGCGAGCAACCGTGTGCCTTAAACCGCGCCTTAAACCGCTCGGCTATTCCACCGCGGCCAAATATTGTATGGACGCCCTGTCAGGTATTCCCCAAGTGGCCTCTATATGAAATTTAGAGGGATACATCTGAACCTACATAAAACTGTGCAACAAATGATGTTGAACAACATATGCAGATCTAATAACATTATACCCAATAACACCTAAATGAGGATTTGTATAAGATGCACATCGAACTTACGAAAGCGTTAAACAACACTGCTGTTTTCTCCCAACTTGTTGGCAGTGTTGAAAGTCGTACAAATAAAGTTCTGAAAAGTATAATAAATACGCACAAAAAAGTTTGCAAACCTAAAATTCCCAAAAAAAAAGAAAAAAAACCTCTAACTCCTCAAGAAAACACCAATCCAATAAGAAACATTAATTCTACACCAGGTTGATGAATGACATAAACACTATACTCCATCCAAGCTAAATTAAACTGCTAGAGAAAGGTGTAAAACACAATGCTAGGATAGTTATAGATGAAAAATACATAAAACATCTTATAATTGAAAGCATTCTGATGCAGGAAAACAGAAATGAAATGAGCCTGGTAAACATTTGTCTGACTAGATAGTTAGTAAGGAAATCAAAAACATTATAACACACATGAAAGAAACAACAAAATAAGACAGGCTCCATTAAAATAAAGCCTCCAAAATCTGACACAACTTGAAAAGAAACTGCAAGAAAACAACACGATTACCACTCAGTCGGACGAAGGAAGCATTAATTCTGAAGTATGAAAACCAATAAATTAATAAGACACAATAGATTATCGGGTAAAATAACATTACAAAATTTAGCTCTGATCCAACAACAGGTTCCAAACAAAGTTAAGAAAAACTTTTAAAGATATTGAATATACATTAGAAAACAATGAAAAAAGGAAGCTATTACAGATGAATACATGTGCACGCTTCCTCTGAAGGCAGTCCAAGCTACACAGGAAAGATTTTCCTGTCCCTGAAATAGTGAATTATAAAAATACTCCTACATGCCAACTTGCTAGACAAATGTTAAAAATATTATCAGAAAACTACAAAATAGCAGAGGACAGAACCATAAGAAACACCACACAATTGATTTAGCACATAAAAGACATACAAGTTCCAGATTCAGCCACCCTTCCATCATTCGATGTAGAGAACATGTACCCCAATATTAGATTAGATTAGATTTGTACTTGTTCCATAGATCATGAATACAATACCTCGTAATGCTGTGGAATGTGTCAGGTTAATAAAAGATGTCATTACAAATTATTACATTGAACTAAACATTACACAACACAATTGATTTTTCATTTTTTTGTTTTTTTTTCCTTTCTTTATTTATTTCAGATTTACTAATTTATATCTAAAAAAATCATCTATAGTGTAGAAAGAGTAATAATTCAGAAATTCTTTTAATTTATATTTAAATGCTAGTTGGCTATTTGTGGAGCATAATTCCCCCGTTTCTGTGCCAAAGCTAGATTTAACCTTAAACAGTGAAGATCATTCTTTCCCTTAGTGTTGTACTTGTGCGCACTGCTATTGCTTTTGAATTCGCTGAGATTGGTAATAACAAATTTATTAAGTGAATATATATACTGTTAAGCTAGTGTGAAGATCCCTAGCTCTTCAAATAAGTGTATGTAGGGTGATCTCAGACAAGCTCCAGCAATTATTTTCATTGCACACTTTTGTGTAATAAACACTTTTTGACTCAATTATGAATTACCTCAGAAAATGATACCATACAAAAGAAGAGAATGGAAATACACATAGTAAGCTAATTTACTGAGATGTATATCACCAGAATTTGAAATTACCCTAATAGCATAAGTAGCTGAACTCAAACGTTTCAGCACAACTTCAATGTGTTTTTTCAGTTAAATCCCTCCAGCAAAGCACACAACTTCGTTTTTGCTTCGATTTCAGTTATGGATTATATGGTGTAAATTTCCCTTCAAGTCCGTATTTGCAACTTCCTCTTTATCTCTAAAGGTGAATAACAATAAAACGAGGTTCAGATACGCTGTGCCTCTAAATTCCTTCAAATTATTACACTTCAAAGACATTCATAAATTTACATCCTTGCATAAAATAACTGCTGAACAACACATCATTTGTTCTGATTAATTAGGACACTTTTATTGGCAATTAGATGCAATGCCAGAATAACAACAGGGATCTCTTTTGCGCATAATATCCAATCTGAACAGAGTCAAAAACCAGAATTAAAACTAAAGCTTTCACACATGGAGTTCATATATCAACACTGAGTTTCTATACCGTTTACTCCATTATTCTCTTCTACTCTCTTGTCTTACAATCCACTTTCCAATGCCAACCACTTGACATATATGAAATAAAGACAGATACTCGCGGTAGACACTGCATTGCTATGCCACTCAAATGCAAATTAACACCTTGATTATCTCAAGTCTACACTAGAAGAAAGTGTAATTAATTATGTGATACTACACACATAAAAGCTTTGAATATCCTACCTCTGCCACAGATTTCTGATCAAAGTAGATTAGATTAGATTAATACGTGTTCCATAGATCATGAATACGAGACTTTGTAATGATGTGGAAAGTGTCAGTTAAATGAAATGTGTCTATACGTAATATTACATGGCATTAAATATTTGAATATTTTATTTTATTATTATTTTTTTATTATTTTTCCTAAAGTACTAACATTTACCTAGAAATTCATCCAATATGTAGAATGAATTGCCATTCAGAAATTCTCTTAATGTATCTCTTAATTTATTTTTAAATGCTAGTTGGCTATCTGTCAGAATTTTCATACTACTTGGTAAATGACCAAAGACTTTTGGGGCAGAATAATTAACCCCTTTGTTTGACAGAGCTAAATTTAACCTTGAATAATGTAGGTCACCCTTTCTCCAAGTGTTGTAGCTATGCACACTGCTGTTACATTTGAAGTTAGTTGTATTGTTAATAACAAATTTCATAAGTGAATATACATATTGTGAAGCTACTGTGAAGAATCCTAGATCCTTAAATAATTGTCTGCAGGATGCTCTTGGGTGAGCTCCAGCAATTATTCTGATGACACACTTTTGGGCAATGAATACTTTCTTACTAAATGATCAATTACCCCAGAATATGATGCCATAAGAAAGCAGAGAATGAAAATAGACATAGTATGCTAGTTTACTGATTTGTACATCACCAAATTTTGCAGTCACCCTAATAGCATAAGTATCTGAGCTCAAATGCTTCAGCAGATCTTTAATGAGTTTCTTCCAGTTCAATCCATAATCAATGTATAAACCTAAAAATTTTGAATATTCTACCTTAGCTATAGATTTATGGTTGATGTCAATATTAATTAATGGTGTGATGCCATTTATTGTCTGAAACTGAATATACTGTGTGTTTTCTTTTTCAAAATTTAAAGGGAGTCCATTTACAGAAAACCGCCTAACAATTCTCTGAAATACTTCATTGACAATTTCATCAGTTAATTTCTGTGATTCGGGTGTGATAGCAATACTTGTATCATCAGCAAAGAGAACTAGCTTGGCATCTTTATGAATATAGAGGGGCAAATCATTAATATATAATAAGAACAGCTAAGGTCCAAGTACCGAACCCTGTGGCACCCCATGCTTGATAGTTCCCCAGTTTGAGGACTCACTGTTTTTTGTATATTATGTGAATTACTGATATCAACTTTCTGCACTCGTCCAGTTAGGTATGATTTAAACCATTTGTGCACTTTCCCACTCATACCACAATACTTAAGCTTATCTAGAAGAATTCCATGGTTAACACAATCAAAGCCCTTTGATAGATCTAAAAAAAAACCAACCAGTGATTTACAGTTACCCAAAGCATTTAATATTTCATTAGTGAAAATATATATTGCATTTTCTGTTGAAAAGCCTTTCTGGAAACCAAACTGACATTTTGTTAGAACTTTATTTTTATTAATATGTGAAGCTACTCTGGAATACAATATTTTTCAAGAGTTTTTGATAGAGCAGTCAGAAGTGAGATTGGGTGGTAGTTGTTGACATCCAACGTATCACCTTTTCTATGCAGTGGTTTGACAATAGCATATTTCCGTCTGTAAGGGAAAATACCCTGCTCCAGTGAGCTATTACAAATGTGGCTACGAATCCTACATATTTCTTGGGAACACGCTTTTAATACCCTGCTGGATATGCCATCAATGCCATGAGAGCTTTTACTCTTGATAGAGTTTCTTAATTTCCTAATTTCAAATTGAGTGGTGGGTGGGATTTCCATTGTATCAAACTGTTTAGGTACGCCATGTTACATTAACTGCCTAGCTTTTTCTAATGAACATTTGGATCCTATATTCTCCACAACATTTAAAAAATAATTATTAAAAGTGTTTTCAACTTCTGACTTTCCATTTGTAATTTTTTCATTCATTCTAATGCAGTCTTCCTGTGTTCTTGGTTGCCCTGTCTACCTTGTTATAATATTCCAGATTGTTTTAATTTTATTACTGGATGTTCTAATCTCAGACATGATGCACATGCTTTTGGATTTTTTAATAACTTTCCTTAACACAGAACAGTAGTTTTTAGTATAGTTGAATATTTCTGGGTCAATACTCTTTCTTGCTGTCAGATATAGTTCCCTTTTCCAGTTACGCGATATGTTTATACCTTTCGTGAGCCATGATTTTTTGCTTGGTTCCTTACAATTAAATTTCACTAATTTCTTTGGGAAACTGTTATCAAATACCCTTACAAATGCATCATGAAATAAGTTGTATTTTAAATTATCATCAGGTTCCTCGTATACTTCATCCCAATCTAACTGCTGAAGACTTTCCATGTAATTTATAATTGTCGAATCATTAATTGAACGAACAACTTTGGAGGACTGATTCAAATTACTGAAATGAGCTATATCATGTAACGTAACTAGCTGTGCACCATGATCAAAAAGACCATTCTCAACGGGACATGCACTAATGTTGTTAAACCTATCTTGGCCTATAAAAAATTCTCTATCAATGTGCTGCTGTTCTTTACTACGCAAGTAGGAAAATCAATAACAGATGTCAAATTGAATGAACTGAGTAAGACTTCCAGGTGATTCTTCTTATTACACTCTTGCAGTGAATCAACATTGAAATCCCCACAGATAATAATTTGCTTCCCCCTGTCTGACAGATAGCACAACAAGGCATCCAAGTATTCCAGGAATAAATGAAAGTTTCCTGGTGGGGGCCTATACACTGTGACAATTATAAAAGAACCATCTTTCAGTTTAAGCTCACAGGTACATGCTTCTATATGTTGTTTCACACACAAAAAAATTTATTTCTAAATTTTTTTATAATGTGACAACTTTTGTCATAAATGGCAACTCCTCCCCACACCTTCTTATCTCTACTTACATGTGCTGCTAGTTTATACCCACTAATATTTACTTTATTCATATCAGTGGCAATTTGATGCTCAGACAGGCATAGCATATCTATTACATTGTCAGCTTCTATAGTTTCTAAACAAATCAGGAGCTCATGTACTTTATTCTTTAAACCCCCAATACTTTGATGAAAAATACAAACATTTTTTTAATTTACTATTGTTAGAATCGTGTGATATTTTAACAGCTTTATTACTTGCCTGTCTAGGCTTCTCACTGGACACCGAACTTTTCCTAAAAAAGAGGTACTCCCAAGACTTGCAGTGTCTCCCCTTATAGATTTTCCTATCAACCCAGCCAGTTTTCCCTTCCCTTTCCTATTAAGGTACAGGCCATGCCTAGTAAAGTCCCACTCATCAATAGCATCAACAGGGACCAAACCAATGTCCGACAGAGTGGCCACCCTACACAGCTGATCTAACCCTCCTTACAGAGCTGTTCAACCGAGGCTGATCATACCGCATTACGGCAGGCACCGTCTGAACATTTGTATGGTTGGTTGCTGATGCTATTTTCACCAGGTCACACTCAATACTGTAGCCCTGATCCCTATCGATACTGTTCCACAACTCACTATCACAACATCCTCCTTAGTAAAATCCTTGCACAATGAATCTAAATCGTCTACCACCTGGCTAAGACTTGCACTGTATTTATTAATGGCATCATTCCATTTACTGTATGTACTGTGTTCTATCAAAATTTAATGATAGTCCATTTGCTGAGAACCACTTAATGATTTTCTGAAAGTCATCGTTTACAATTTCTTCAGTTAGCTCTTGTCTGTCTGGTGTAATAACTGTACTTGTATCATCAGCAAAACCAACCAGCTCTGCGTCTTCATGAATAAAATCATTAAAAAATATAAAGAATAGCAAAGGCCCAAGACTGAAGCTTGTGGCAACCCATATTTTATTGTCCCCCAGATTGAGGAATCAGCTGTTTTTTGAATATTATGTGAATTACTTATGTCAACTTTCTGCGCTCTTTCTGTTAGTTATATAATCAACTTGTAAACTGTTTTATTTATATAACAAAAGCCTTGAAGGGCTTACTAAAAATGCCAATGGGTGATGTACAGTTATTCAGAGCATTTAATATTTCATTGGTGAAAGTATATATATAGCATTCTCTGTTTCTGGAAACCAAACTGACATTTTGTTAGAAATATATATTTTTACCTATGTGTGAAACTACTCTAGAATACATTACTTTTTCAAGAATTTTGGATAAGGCTGTCAGAAGTGAGACTGGGTGGTAGTTTTTGGCATCAGACCTATCCCCCCTTTTTTTTGCAGTGGTTTAAAAATAGCAAATTTCAGTCTATTAGGAAAAACACCTTGCTGCAGAGAACTTTTACATATGTGGCTAAGAATCCTAATTATTTCTTGAGAACAAGCTTTTATTTCCCTTCTGGTAACTTCATCAGTTCTGTCTGAGCTTTTACTCTTGATATTGTTTATTATTTTCTTTATTTCAAAAGGAGAGGTCGGTGGAATTCCTATTGTATCAGATTGTATAGTTATTGCCTGTTTCATTAACTGCCTAGCTTCTTCTAATGAACATTTAGATACTACTAGGTGCTTCCAGAAAGTAAGTTCCGTTTCAATTTATCTCCGCTGCAGCGCTGCGATTACAGTTCCGCACATGCACTATAGACGATGTGTATCAAGGAGAAGAACGTGCGTCATTTGGAGATCGCTGTAAGTAACGTACGCTTTGTTGTGCTTGTTTGAAATGTTGGCGTTAATTGAAAATCCCGCCGCCTGTGAAATCAGGTCGGTGATTCGGTTTCTGAATGCAAGGAAAGTGAAACCAAGTGAAATTTGTGGGCAAATTTGCGATGTTTACGGACCAAATGTGATGAGTCACTCGATGGTGAGTTGATGGGTCCCACAGTTCAATGGCCGGTGTAGTGATGTGCACGATGAAGAACGAAGTGGGCGTCCATCTTTGGTTTTTCTTAATGCACAGCAGTTTTTATAATATTTGACTCTTACTAGGTCATTACTCTTCCCTTCTGTTAGATAAAGATCCCTTTTTCGGTTACAAGATGTTCTTGATCCTTAGTAAGCCAAGGTTTCTTGCATAGATTCTTATCATTATATTAAACTATTTTCTTGGGGAAACAATTTTGAAATATTCTTACAAATGTGTCATGAAATAAGTTGTATTTAAAATTAGCATCAGCTTCCTTCCACACCTCATACCAGTATAACTGTTGAAGATTTTCCCTGAAATTTCTAACTGTTGAATGGTTAACTGAATGTACAACTTTAGAGTGCTGTTTTGAATTACAGAGAGGAACTATGTCATTTACTGTAACTAGCTGTGCAGCATGATCAGACACAACATTTTCAACAAAACAAGCATTTATGTTTTTAAACTGATCTTGGTCTATAAAAAGTTATCTATCAGTGTGCTACTGTTGTTTACTACCCCAGTAGGAAAATCAATTACAAATGACAAATTCAAAGAATCGAGTATGACTTCCAGGTCATTCTTCCTATTACATTCCTTTAATGAGTCAACTTCGAAATCCCAATAAATAATAATTTGTTTTCCATTATCTGACAGATAGCACCAGAAGGCATCCAAATTTTCTATAAACAACTAAACCTTTCTTGAAGGGGACCTATATACTCTTACAGTTATAAAAGAAGAACCTTTATTCAGTTTAAACTGACAGGCAAATGCTTCTATATGTTGCTCTACGCAAAACATTTGTGTTTCTACAGTTTTTACACAGTGATAACTTTTGACATAGATGGCAACTCCTCCTCTCACCTTATTCTCTCTATTCACATGTGCTGCTAGTTTGTAACTACTTAAGTTTACCTTTTCCATATCCATGAAAATGTGATGCTAAGATAGACATAGTGTATCTATTATATTCTCTGATGCTATGTCATCTAAACAAACCAGAAGCTCATCTACTTTGTTCTTTAATCCCCAATATTTGGGTGAATGGTAGTAACATTATTTTTTACTTTACTTTTGCGAGACCCAACATTACTCTTTAATACCCCCCATATTTTGGTAAAATATGGTATCATTAATTTTTACTTTACTTTTGTCAGATTCACATGAGTGTTGAGCATCATTAGCAGGAGCCTGCTTGAGCTTCCCTTTGGACCCTGGTCTTAGCCTAAAAGAGTTGTACATCCATGAATTTCAGTGTCCCCCCTTAAGGTTTTAGCTATTAACCCAGCCAGTTTACCGTTCCCTTTCCAATTCCTGTTACTGAAACAATAACTATTAAAACACTCCTCATCCACAAGAATATGTAAAAGTAACAGTAAAACTCCTAGGATTAATAACTGAACAGAACTGATTCCAGTTAAATAATCAATTTTACTTGCAAAATGAATGATTACCTGTGAGGAACCAATGCAAACATTTTATGGACTACATGGAACAGATAATATTTAACAAAGTAGTCCCAAAAAAATATAAAATCATATACTGGGTCAGACATATGGATCATAACTTGTGCCTCATATATCAACCAAACTGCAAATTTAACCAACTACATTCAGGCATAAACTCCATCCATGACTAGATCCAATTTACAATAGAAAAAGAACAAATTAGGCGGATAAATTTCTCTGTATATCACCATAAAAATTCAGAACAACCAACACATATTTGAAATATACAGAAAATCAACAGCGCCATATACTACCATACTTCAGACATCCCTGCACCAAGACCCACAGAAATAAGCAGCACTCAGATACATGCTCCACCGACTAAACACCATTCCATTAAACACAGACAATAAGCAGAAATAAATGAATAACATATTGTAAATAGCCACAAATAATGGATGCAAAGAAACCTAGTAAAATAGCTGACCAAAAAAGTTAAACAACAGGTATGAACAAACACACTAATACCACCAGCACGATGCCATAATACCACACAAACACACTCAAGACAAAAGGTTGACACAAAGTGAGGAAGAGACAAAACAAAAGATGGTGTACAATGACATTCCAACACAAATACACACATAGTACGTCCAACTACTTAAAACAACAAGGCATCTGAATAGCTCATCAAAAAAACAACTCACTTAAGAAATATTTCCCAAAAACAATTGAAAAATCAGAGCCATACTTGAAATCAGGATTATAACTGAAATCCAATACTTGTGATGGAAGGTAGATACTCAAACAAGGAGAATATTTGACACTAGATATATAATACATGTAATGGCATGGAAGTAACGGACAAACCATTCTTCAACCTTTGCAGAACACTTACACCAGGACCAACACAAAATTACCACCAGAGACACAGAAATGGAAATCAGCCAAATTAACAGGAAACAACTTCTCACATTACCAGAAACTACCACACCCAGAAAACATTAACGGAAAATAAAGAGTTCTTAAATAAACAGACCAACTTAGCAAACCACACACTTTTCAAACTGATTGACCACCTAACATAAAGATAAACTTGAATACATGTCCATACTGTCAATCACACAATCACAACTCATGGCACATATTCAATCAAATACCCACACATTATTCCCCCCCCCCCCCCACACACACACAATTTTCACCACCAACACAACCCCAACTCAGCATCTGACAGATATGATAAACATACAATTCTCCACAATATCTTCACTGATACACTCTCGCTGTCTTTCATAGGTTACAGAAATCGAAGTTGCTAATGTAGCAACACCCACCAACATCACCAAAAAACAAGTGAACAGACATAAAAATTGTGACAGTGACTCTGTGCTGCGCTTTTAAAAGTAGAGTGAAGTGGCTTCGTATGTCTTTAGGAAAAGTTGAGTGTAGTAAATGTCAAATGGGAAAAGAATAAAAAACGGGAAATAGAGGGAAGGTTCAACAAAAATTGCGAGTACGACTATAAGTTACATACCCAGCTAACAACGAAAGAGGAAAAACAATAGGCTGTAAGGTAGAAAGAAGAAAACGGCAAGTAAAATGTTATAAATAAGTTTTTTCAACTCTTAAGGTGCAAAGATCGATTAATACTGTTTCTAAACTAAACAAACAAAGCGAGATATACAATCCACTGAACACCATTACAAAGACACTGAAGATGCTTTATAAATAAAACGAATTGCATCCGAAACGAAGATTTATCGTTATTTACAGTCAGCAAAAGACAGCCAAACCCATTATTTATGACTAATGAAAAGTGAACGCCGAAATTAGCATATATTGCCCTAGGGATGGTCGATATTAGAAAAACTTCCATGGTAACATAAACACTAATTCAAAGGAATGGATGTACATTGAACATCAAAAGGAAAACTTCGACTTCCGAGAAGAACAACCTTTTGTGTGCCAAAACAAATAATCCTCGGCAGAACCACTGACACATATTACTAGACTGGCACTTCCGAATACTGCTCTCCCTGTCACTTCTAAACAATACATCAATAATTATTTGTGTACTGATATAGCAGTATTTTGCGCCAAATTTAGAGTTTTTGCGTAAAGGCTGAATATTACTTACGGTCGTGGCATAGTGTGCAAATGTTGCAAACAAAATGGTCGCTTTATGAGGGGTACATACAAGAACCTGTTAACTACAGACTGGTTTTCCTGAGGTGTCTCATTTGTCAATTGCTGCCAACTTCAGCACTACAACACAACTGCTATAAGTAAAATTCTATCATGTAGTAGATAAAGATATACAGCAGTATACAAGTCTGTCCAGATTACATCTTACTAATGTCGACTTCAGTAATATTAAAGCGTAAAAATCGGCAATCGTAGAATACAATCGACTTATTATCACTTACTGCCGAGACTCATCAAAAATTGTTGCAGCAACCACTCTGAAAAAAAAGAAAAAAAAGCATATGGACTGGGCTTTAAGAAAATCCGTTTCTGATGTGCAACAAATGATACTAGAGAATAAAATGACGATCATTATCTCCAAACAGAAATTGACCTTGAAATGTAAGTTATTAACTTTTATCTCGGAAAAATGTGGAGAATGAAATACAGAACTAATGTAGCATGCACTATACTGCAAGTTTACTGAATGATTATTCCAATATGATCTTGTTGTCCAAAAAATTTCAGCTGGATCCCACAACGATAAAAATTAATGAAATTACTCTCTTATTTCAACAGTTATTATTAAAGCTCTGTGGCTTGATTTTTTTTTTTTCCTTAAAAGAGAAATTATTTTTATTCTGTAACTCTCGAGAGGTTTAACCGTACTGATTCTAGGAGCAAGATTCATACAATTACAAGTAACCATTTTCATACCATTCAATTATGTGGAATGTAAAACAAGGCTTCTTTTCATGCACGAAAGTAATAAATTTAGAATTACAAACTGCTGTGTGAAATAAAGTGATCATTCAATAAATACCATGCAAAATAATAATTACTACTTTTACTTAGACAGGAAAATATACCACCCATGAAAAATACAGCACAAACTTGTTGATATTTGTATAGTGATCTACCATGATGAAAAGATTGAACAATAACAATAGTTTCGATTTTTCAGACTACTCAAATACTGTTATATCAAACCAAATGATACAAAACCAAACCAAACCAAAAAGAAAGGGAATGCAATTTAAGAGCATCTGTGGCTGATGTCAACAACTTTTACAGAAAAGAACTACATAAAAAAAGAAACCATCACCCATCAAAAACATAAAATTTACAAATATTCAAGTCTCGTGAAGTACTTCTTCCACTGTAAAAAGTTGTGAGATCTCATGGGAAACCAAGTCAATTGTTGTACTTAGTGTTTGTGGAACCACCTATTCAAGACCTTGCCATAATTTTGTATGTAATTAGTTATCTACCTGAAATTATTTCGTTGAAAATTTGAGTGTTGGAGAGAATCTCTCTTGACAAATAGCCGCTAATTTTCAATTTCTTCACTCGAGCTATGAGCAAACATACAGCAAATTGCTTGTCTTTCCACCTTCACAAACGTAAATGCTCCGATCCTGGCGTATTTTTCTTCGAATATAAGTACAATCAGTTTCGTCTGCTACAAACGTCATCAGAGATTCTGTCAAAAATGACAGAAAACTGCCAGAATGCTTGAATGTGGTCCTAAAACTCATTTGTGTCGAGAAGGTGAATCGAGATATGCATGCAGAAATGGGCGATAATCGTTTTAATTCCAGTCAAACGTGTTAATAAATGCTTTATCTTTAATGGCTTTGACATGTTCGACACGAAAAACCGATCAGGGTTTACAAATTTCTATTTACAATCTTACAAACCTCTTTTCGCTGGCATCTCTCCATCGGTTTCACATTCATCAGATTCTAACGGATTTTCATCTCCTTTGAAACAGATGGTTCTGTTATGGCTCCTGACGAATGTGGCACAGGACTGATACTCCGAGATTCTATCTTCGAGTCGTCACTATCATCGCAGTCAAACCATTATCACTATCGCTTCTAGTGAGTATCTTGAAGATTTTTCTCATCGGTATAACAGCGAAGGTGTGTCATTTTCGTAACGGCGTCCGCATCCACCAAAAAGTAAGGCGAACAGTGCAAGACATGTCTACAACCACAAATTCACACGAGCCACCCATTACGCTACGGTGATGAGCTGCGAGAGTAATCCTTAATTCTCGTACCATTGATAGTAGGTGTTAACTGCTAACCTGGCACTTTTGGATTGTAATTCATTTTCCTAAAAAACAATATGTTTTTTTCATAATTTTCATTGTGCCATTGAGTTGAAGTGACAATGCTTGAGCAATAATAAGAAAAGCAGCAAACAAAGAAAGCAAGAAGGCGTATGCAAAAGAAAGTTGCGTGCAACGTTTCGGGTGAAGGATATCAGGTGACTGATATCCGAACGCCATATTTATGCTGCGTTCTTTTAAGGCTCTAGTCACTCGTAACCAGTACAGTCATAGATAATACACTTAGAACAAATCACCAAGGTAAGAGAGGTGATAATATTTTGACGGAAAAAGATAATTATAAATGTGGGAGAGATAGTAAAATAATAATTTAAAGTGGTAAAAGCATAAAAAAGAGTACATGTGTCAAAGCTATACTCAAAAGTTAAATAATTTTGGCTGTTTGTAAAACATCATTCAGACAAAATATTACGTGTTCGATACATTATCACAGTAGTAGAGTCGTAATCATATCGACCATAATTTTTTTTTGTTTATAATTTTACTAATATTGTCCGATATGTAAAATAAAAAAAACATAAAAAATAAAAAATAACTACTGGAAAATCTAAAGTTAATAAATAATCCAATAACGGATATGAAGAACTGCACATTCCATTCAAAACGTATTCACAATAGAAGCTACACAGATGGTGTATTTGTGGTTACAACTTACTTCTCCTAGGAATTTATTCCAGCAGATTATATACAACGCTCGAAATTCTTCGGCTTACATGCCGCCTATGCTAGACTGCTTATTACTCACGAGACACTGTACACAGCTACACAATCGATGGCCATTTGCGCCATTAGTTGATGAAGCCACTCGATTAAATTAGTCCGTCAACTGCTGGCTCATTTACTTCTTGTAGATTAAGTTTAATTTCGCAAGAAATTACATCGACTAACAAGTCAATGTTAGTCGTTTCAGGTACAATTGCAAGGTAACAAGTACATAGTACTATAATTCCACCCATTTCTGTATAAGATTATCTCAGCTTCAGTAATAATTCCACTTTGTTTCCATCGTTTTTTTAAGTTTCGGTATCGATGCTCGATCATTCCTACGGGTTGACGGCCGTGAATGCCAAGTCCTGAGGCCGCAGAGGCGAATTATTTTTTATTTCTATTTTATTTTATTTTTAATTAATCAATTAATTAATTTTTGATGAGATTTCGAGTTTCAAGGAAAGGAATCCTCTTTTGTCGCTCTCTTCATTTTTATTCCTTCCTTCTGAATTTGCACTATAACTCAAAAAGTGTTTACTTTGTACATATGCTTTTCTCTTCCTTGTTTTACACTTACCATTACCTTAATTAACCATCAGTGTCACATCATTTACTGTTTAATATCTGGTTGAAATATGGAAGAATAGTTACTACTTTGTAGATCGGATTAGAGCTTGCGTGTACTACATTCCAGAGAGGAGAGATGAAGTTCAGAGGGGCTGTAACACCACTACGTCAGCAGAGAATGCCTGATTCATCCCATATCGCACGACAGAGATTTTTGTAATGCACTTATTTTAGTTATGAATCAATAAAAACGTACTGAAGTTCCTGCGTGTGTTCCAGAACCATTACTGGAAGTACTGATACTGAGTCTATTCTTTCGGTCATTATTGAAACAGCAGACGCCATTTCAATCATATATACAGGGTGTACCAGCTATCTTGTCCACCCAAAATATCTCTGTAACAATAACATCTATTGGAAAACGACTTTCACCGGCATCAATGTACGGCTGGGGGCCCATGAATTATACATATTTGGAAACATTCTAAAACGAAAGCAAATTTGTTTTTTAACACAAACTTATGTTTTTTAAATGGACACCCTATATTTTTTTCTTCAGCAATCCATAGCATGACAAATCACATAAACAATGGCGTAGATTGAATCGCAATATTCCCATTACATCCCGAGATATTGCGACGCGAAGTTGACGCTTGAAACACCCGAAATGCGCTGCTAGCGCACGTCCTGAGGCTCAGGCGTGAACTCCATGCTGCCCGTAATTGCGATGTGATTGACATGCGTAATCGCACTTCCATACTTATCAAAACCAAAACGAATAATATGGTCTGCTGCCATCAACTCTCATAAGCAGATCATGGTTTCCCTCTTGCACGTTTTATGTGACTATGTACACAATATGAACTAGTACCGATCGGTTAACACCAGTCAGTATGTCTTATTTATCCTGCACACCCAAAATAAGGTTTATCGAATGCGTTAAATAACCCATTGTGCCTTTCGTGCACTCGTTCATCCTGGGCCTAGTTCTACCTAGACACGTGTCCAAAGTAGTTCCCACTACAGCCACAGTTACCACTTCGCCTTGTTTGTGATTTGCGACCCATGCAAACTACTGTACTCCACCACCCTCCGAGCATCCCATTTGTTGTTTCTTTGGCGTGCAATACACCGCTTGCATCAGAGTAATCTAGTGACGACACGGAGGCAGTACACATTGTGAATAAACGTTGTGTTGTGGAACCTATTCTGTATTATGTACACACATGAAGATATGGTAGAAATGTAGCTGATCTAGGGAGAATGTACATTGACGGGAAATACGTTATTAGATTGCTTGTTTGTTTATAATTCTGTTAGAGAACATTATGATTATTACGTTAATATGTGTGTTTTCTACCCTACTCTACATACCTGTACTGTACCCTGTTGTAGGCGGGCGAAATTCTGTTCAGGCAGAACGACTGTACAGAAGACGATTCCCTGACAAGCCATCGCCTTCGCGCCGGACGTTTGGTCGTCTCACATCTCGTCTACGTGAAACGGGAAGCTTAAATCCAAGACCTAGACGTCGTCCTAGAACACGCACAGGTGAACGTGCTGAAGTAGCTGTGTTCGCTACCGTAGCTGTGAATCCTCTCATCAGCACACGTCAAATTGAGCGTGAAGTTGGTGTGTCGAAATCAAGTGCACAGCATATTCTTCAACGTCATAAATTTAATCTTTACCATGTTTATTTACATCAGGATCTTCATGGAAATGACTTCAGCAACAGGGTAACATTTTGTCTGTGGCCTCAGCAAAAACTTCTGACTAATCCAATTTTTTTCGCCGATGTTCTCTTTACCGTTGAGGCATCATTCTCCAACAAAGGAATTGTCAATATGAGAAATATGCATTATTGGTCCGTAGACAATCCAAAATGGCTCCGTCATGTAGAGCATCAACGTCAGTGGAAAGTGAATGTTTGGTGTAAGTTTATTAGAGATACCATTATCGGACCTTTTTTTTTTTTTTTTTTGTAAATGGCGTCCAAAATAGCAGACAGTACTCCAGACTTATACGACACAATTTTCCTGTTCTCTTGGACACCGTACCTCTGAACAGCCTCGTCGCCGCTTTTGTGTCTCGTTTCCGTTGTAGGTGTCGGTGGCCGACTGGAATGAGACAGACACAGGAATAAAGATAGCACGCTGGTGCAGGTACGGAGGGGAGCAGCCAGAACTAGAAACACTAGAGTAAATTAGAATGAGATATATATTGCACAGAATTTATACAATACTTCACTTTTACATAGTACTGCAGAATGTTGATACATAGTTGAGCTAGAGTCCTGCGTAGTGCCTAACTGATAGCCAAGTCTTCACTGGTGCCTATCGGATTCCGAAGTCTTTACTGGTTCCTAACTCAGTTCCAAGTGAACGATGTCGTTCACTGGTGGCCACGAGCGGAGTTGCTGCAGAGGGCGCTCGTGGCTGTCGTCGTAAGAACGCCGCGCCGTGCGTGCATGGCGGCGCGCGGCGAAAGTAGGTGGCGCGCACTTTGGACTTGTGCGACACCACACCCCTCCCCCCCAAACCGCCGCGCCGTCGTGGCGTAGGGCTGAGGGCCACGGCGACGGCACTGGGAGGAGGGCCTGGGGGGGGGCGTTACTGGTGGGACGGGCGTCGTAGCTGAGGCTGGGATCGAGACGCCGTCCGCGCCCCGGCATCCGCCTTGCGATCCTCCAGGAAACCCGGCGAAACCTGAGGAAGGGCGCACACCCCCGCCCAGAGGGAGCAGGTCATCTTCTGAGGTGCGTGGCCCAAGCTGGGGGGGGCCCGCACGGTCCCGGAGTCCCTCTCGATGACGCTGTCATCTGCGGCGGCGACGGAGGCGGAGGGGCCGACTGCGTAGGAGGCGCGTCGACATCCATCGGGAGCTCGTAGCCCGGGGAAGCTGGGCCCGGCGGCGAGCGATGTGGCTGTGCCCCCTGGCGGTGAACTGGGTATGGAATCAAGAAACCGGAGACAGGATCTCGCGGCCTGTGCAAGCGCAATTGGTTTGCGTGGCGCCGCAGCTCCGACCCTGTGGAAGAACGTACAACATACATATTGCGACCGAGAACGCGCTGAATGGTGCCTGGCAACCATGTCTTCTTCATACCAGCAAACACCCTGTACAGCACCGGCGTAGAAACCTGAAAACGCGTAGCGCCATACGAACCGACTCGGTGCGTGGGAGGCTGCAGCAGGTGAAGGAGAGTGCGGTGACGGCGGCCGTGTAGCAGCTCGGCAGGAGACGGGCCGTCACGTGGCATGCATCGATACGTAGACAGGAAAATTTGAAGAGCTTGCTGCCTGGAGTGCTGACCTTTCATCTTCTCCATGTGAGACTTGAATGTTCGAACGAAACGTTCTGCTTCACCATTGGACTGAGGGTGAAAAGGTGCAGTGGTAATATGCTGAATGCCATTCACACGACAAAACTGTTGAAATTCCGCACTAACAAACTGAGGTCCATTGTCACTGACGATAGTTTCAGGCAAGCCTTCGATGCAAAACACTGATGTTAAGGCACTGATTGTACTAGAAGCTGTCGTTGAGTTCATGGCAATCACAAAAGGAAACTTGCTGAAAGCGTCTACAACAATTAACCAGCGCGTATTCCAGAAAGATCCGGCAAAGTCAATGTGTAAACGTTGCCATGGTCCCTTGGGGCGTGGCCAGTCTGAGAAACGTTGTGGAGGAGCCGCCTGATGCTCCGCACAAACCATACACTGTGACGTCATGTGCTCTATCTGAGCGTCCATACCAACCCAGGTACAATGACGTCTGGCCAATTGCTTTGTCCTAACAATACCCCAATGTCCTTGATGCAGGAGGCGTAACACTTCTCGTTGCAGGGAACGAGGAACAATCACTCTTGCGTGGTCGTTGTCGGTATGCAACAACAGTACACCCTGACTTAAAGATAATGCATGACGTTGTACAAACGACACAAACGACACATCCTGGCCAACCGGAAGTCGGGAAAGTGTGTCCGCGTTGGCGTGTTTAGTGGTAGGTCGGTACAAAATCTCATACTGATAATTAGACAGTATTAAGGACCATCTCTGAAGCTTTTGTGCCGTTCGTGGTGGAATTGGCTTTGTGGGTGAGAACAACGACGTGAGAGGCTTGTGGTCAGTCAACAAATAGAATTTTCTGCCATACAGATAATGATGAAACTTTGTGAGGCCGTAAATTATTGCTAAGGCCTCCTTTTCTATCTGACTGTAATTCTGTTGCGTTGGCGTCAGAAGCTTGGACGCAAAGGCAATAGGTCGATCGTGACATCCAATACGATGCGATAAAACTGCACTCAGACCGTACGACGAGGCATCAACTGCTAACACTACAGGCTCCTGTGGGTCAAAGGGAATCAAACATGCATCACTGAGTAGTGCAGACTTTAATTTGTCAAAAGCAACCTGGCAATCTTTAGACCATACAAAAGGAACATTCTTCCTACGTAAGCGATGCAGTGGAGCTGCAATCTGAGAGGCATTGGGAATAAACCTGAAATAATAGTTAAGCTTTCCCATTACTGCTTGCAATTCATGCACATTCTTAGGAGGAGGCAATTCTTTGATCGCTCGAAGATGCGACTGTAAGGGATGGATTCCTTGGGCATTAATCACATGGTCTAGGTACTCTATTTCAGTTTGAAAAAACGAACACTTTGCTTTATTGCAACTTAGACCTGCTGCAGTCAAAACTTTGAAATGGCACTCCAGGTTTGCTAAATGTTCTTCAACTGTACGTCCGGATACCACAATGTCATCTAAATAGTTCGAGCAACACGGTACAGAAACTGTCAGCTGTTCCAAAAAGCGCTGAAAAATAGCGGGGGCGGAAGAACTGCCAAAGGGTAGGCGTTGAAATTGAAAAAGGCCCATGTGAGTATTAATGACGAAAAACTTTTTTGACTCGTCATCAAGTGGAATCTGTAAGTATGCCTCTGCTAAATCAATCTTAGAAAAGAAGCGAGACTGTCCTAATTTGTCCATCAGTTCCTCAGGTCGGGGCAGGGGATAAGTGTCTACAATTGTTTGACTGTTCACTGTTGATTTGAAGTCCGCACAGAGACGAAGTTTTCCTGACGGCTTGGGTATAATTACTGTAGGCGAGGCCCACTGACTCGCAGAAACAGGAGAAATCACGCCACTATCCTGCCAACGTTTAAGTTTATCTGCAACTTTATCAAGCATTGCGATAGGCACTGGTCTAGCTCTACGCTATTTTGGAACTGCAGATTCTTTTAAAGTTACATGTGCCACGAAGTCTTTTGCACAACCTAGTTCCGGCGAAAACAAGTCACTATATTTGTCACACAATGCATTGATTTTATCCTGAGGCACTATTGACGAAATTTGAAGCACATCTCTTTGAATTGATAAACCAAACAAGTCAAAAGCATCTAGTCCAAAAATGTTCTGTGTCGATTTGGCCTGAAGAACTACAAAAGCAACTGTTTTTGTTACACCTTGGAAAGAGGCGGGCAGGCTACATGTTCCTAGCACGGGAATATTTTGACCTGTATAAGCTGTTAACACTTGCTGTGACGGCGACAATTTTGGCGAACCCAGAAGTTCATAAGTATCTTTATTTATTAATGTGACAGCGGAACCAGTATCAAGCTGAAATTGCACCGTCTTATTTTCTATGAAGAGAGTCACAAACAGTTTTTGCTTGCCGCGCTCGACAGGTGCGCGAATGTGGGTAACGTCTGCTACGGTTTGTTTACTGCGCTTGCGCGGGCCGCGTAGTGAAGTAAGCGGCGCAGACTCGGCACGCAGCGGATTAACAACACTGTCACTAGATGGCACTACCGCCGGATCGGCGTCCGCGTAAGCATGCGAAGCTACTCCAGATGTACTAACTACTGCACTACACTTTTGAGTAGCTACTTGATGTCTACTGTCACTAGCTACACAGTACTGGGCACTATTACAAGGAGCAGTTGCAGAAGGCACTATTTTCACTACAGGAATGCACTGTTCATAGTCATTTTGCTTGTCCCGAACTCTTTTCCGTTGTACTGTTTTACGCGCTCGTCGGCACTTGCTACGTGGTGCACTATATAGTTTTGCCATAGGCGCAGAACTTCTTTCTTGTAACTGAGATCCAAAGAAAGCACTGTTCAATTCCACAGCCTGTATAACATTTACAGAATGAACTGTTCTCGCACTCTGCGAAGCACTGTTTCTAACGGTACCGTTCTTTGAGTTTTTAATTTGCATACACACAGACTGTACATGTCCTGATTTGCCACATTGATAACAGGTTGCGTTGCGACTAGGGCAATGAGCACGCTTGTGGCGAGACACACACTGGTGGCAAGATTTACGTACATTTTTCTGAAATGAGCGTTGGCGCCTGTTATTTAAATTACTGTTTCTAACACGATGGGGCGACCTTTGTGTCGCACTTTTACACTGGCTACTGTTTACTGACTGTTCAGCACGGCCTGTACTATTGTAAGAGTCACTAATGCTACACTGAGAACTACGGCTAGGAAAGCGACCGTTGCGGCGCACTGAATTAACACTGTGGCTTTGCATTTCTACATCTGCTAAGTCAAAAGTATCATGCGCATCTATAAGCTGCAGTACACTGTCTAATGAGGGGTCAGACTGTTTCAGAATTGCTGCTCTAATTCTGGGGTCCTGAATATTCTGCGTAATCGCATCCCTCAACATCACGTCACTACACGAAAGTCCACAAGAGCAAGTAAATTTACATTTGCGGGTTAAGCCCTTCATTTCCGTAATCCACTCTTGGTTTGACTGCTCAGGTAATTTTTTAAGTCTGAAAAATCGGTACCATGCAGCGGCTACAAGAACTTTTCTCTCATAATGAGCATTTAGTGCCTCTACCATTTGTTCAAAGTCTACATCACGAGGAGATACGTCGGGGAAAAGTTTTTTCAGTAACACGAAGGTGTTGGTGCCCACCACAGATAATAGCAGATGCTTCACTTTCTGACCTGTAATTTGATGAGCCGCGACGAGTTCTTGAAACTGTGCGAAGTAGTCGCTCCATTCTTCCTCACGTTCGTTGTACTGGCGAAACGTAGGAAGCGTTGCGGCAGCAGGTGTGGGCTGCTGAAGCGGCGGCTGTTGTTGTTGGTTAGCTGCTTGCGCTGTGAGCTGGGCCACAGCCTGCAGGAGTTGTGTTATTTGCGCCGTCTATAACTGAATAATTTCCATAAGTTCGGGTTCGGGGTAGTGGCCATGCTGACCGATTAGGCGCCGCGCATACAAGTAAATTATAACAAAACACAAATGCAATATGAAAGAGTACGCGCTGCAACAAAAAAGTCCACAAAACACGTAACAAAATATCTTCCCCCAAAATTCTTATAATAAGGGTGGGTGGGCGGGAGCAGTTTTTGGGTGCTCCGACTACTGCTGTCTGGCTGCTGCTAGCGTGCTTGTCCAGGGTTCTATCACTCCTCGTCACCACTTTTGTGTCCCAGCCTCGTCGCCGCTTTTGTGTCTCGTTTCCGTTGTAGGTGTCGGTGGCCGAGTGGAATGAGACCGACACAGGAATAAAGATAGCACGCTGGTGCAGGTACGGAGGGGAGCAGCCAGAACTAGAAACACTAGAGTAAATTAGAATGAGATATATATTGCACAGAATTTATACAATACTTAACTTTTACATAGTACTGCAGAATGTTGATACATAGTTGAGCTAGAGTCCTGCGTAGTGCCTAACTGATAGCCAAGTCTTCATTGGTGCCTATCGGATTCCGAAGTCTTTACTGGTTCCTAACTCAGTTCCAAGTGAACGATGTCGTTCACTGGTGGCCACGAGCGGAGTTGCCGCAGAGGGCGCTCGTGGCTGTCGTCGTAAGAACGCCGCGCCGTGCGTGCATGGCGGCGCGCGGCGAAAGTAGGTGGCGCGCACGTTGGACTTGTGCGACACCACAATGTGATATGAGAATGACGGATGCGCCGTACATAACGACGTAAGAGCATGACGACTTCTGAACCGTCAGTTCCCTGGTACGTGGATTGGACGTGGTGGCCCAGTTAGGTGGCCTGCCCGATTTCCGGACCTTACACAGCTGGACTTTTTTCTTTGGGGAGCAGTGAAGGATGCCGTTTACCAAGTTGAACCAACAACACCAGAGGACATGAAGCAACGCATTATTGATGCTTGTACAGCCATCAAAGAGGAAACAGCAGCATGACGTAGGGCATATTTCATCTGCAGAGTGACCCAATGTATGTGCAAGCCAATGATATGTGAACGCTATCTTTAGTATGTAGTGCTGGTATCACAGTGCAAGTTTCTACAAAGGACCATTTTACCCAGTGATGTTCAGAAACATTTGTTTGAAACAATTTGTCATGTAACGCATTAGATAAACATAACGTTGATAATTATGTGATAATAAAACTAACTAGTTAAACATGTTTACATTCATCATCTATGTCTTACCTGAAGTTCCCAAATCAAAACATTTTTACCTAAACAACGGTAAAACCTTTAGTCCACTTGCTCGTTTCACTGAAACCATCAACATGAATTTTATTATTATGAGTGAATGATTCACTGTCACTTTCGCTGGAACTACAGTATAGTAAAGTTTTAACGTTGAACGGCATCGATAGGCGAAGTTAACTATGTGACTAACGTTGTGGTTCACAGATATGTTACAGAACCGCATCACCCCTAGCCTATGGGATAAAAACCTGCTGGAATGTACAACTTTAATGCAGGATGGCAGCAGACCGTATTATTCGTTTCGGACCTCTTGGTAAGTATGGAAGTGCGATTACGCATTTCAATCACATCGCGATTGTGGGCAGCATGGGGTTCACGCCTGAGCCTCAGGACGTGCGATAGCAGAGCGTTTCGGATTTTTCAAGCGTCAACTTCACCTCGCAATATCTCGGGATGTAATTGAAATATTGCGATGCAATCAACGCCATTGTTTATGTGATTTATCATGATATGGATTTCTGAAGAAAATATATAGGGGTGTCCATTAAAAAAACATAAGTTTGTGCTAAAAAACACATTTGCTGTCGGTTTAGAATGTTTCCAAATATGTACATTCATGGGCCCCAGCTGTAAATTGATACCGGTGAAAGTTGTTTCCCAATAGCTGTTATTGTTCCAGAGATATTTTGGGACGACAAGATAGCCGGGACACCCTTGAGAAATTCTGTGCCGATTCATAAATACACTCGAATCCTCGTGGGAATACAGCTGGGCCGAGAACAAGAGGCAAAATTGGGCAGATGGCGCAACCACGTTGCGTGCAGTGGCCAATCCAGCATTTTGTTGTGGGAGCAGCGGGGCTCACATCAACTTTGTGGCATCGTACCTTAAACTGATGCTTGATGTCTTTATCCATGATTGGTTTTGCGGTTTTCAGAAGAGACATAAAATCGTTTATCAGATTTTAAAATAAAAGCTCACATAAGTAAGTATTTTTCATGCTCTGGATTCGCCACTGGTTGTGTGCTATATATTGAGACTTTGGGCAGGTAATAGCTCACCTTACACGATCAGAGGATGCCTCAATAGTGAGAAAACCAACTGGCCCAAGAACGCAACGAGCCACCTAGACCAAACACGAACGACCACAAAGAACAGATCTACTCACAGGCCGGAAAATGTGGTTTATGCGCCCAGTGCTCGAATCCTGCCGATTTTAAGCTTCCCCATCAAATTTATTTCAGTGTCCTACAGTTACTGAGAAGTTTAAATGTTCCGATGGGTACAAACTAATGGGAACTGCTATTTTTCCTTGAAACTTTCATTGGCTGACGTATTCACAATCACACAGACCTTCAGTATAACCGCCAATGACATTTATGATCTTTTGCCAAATGTTCAGAAGGCAACGTACACAATCTTAGCTTCTATATATGTTTATGTCCAGTGTTGTCTGCACTATGGTGCGGATCATTCAACTCTGGTTTGTACCTTAACTATCACAGTGGTTCTTTCAATTAGCAAAGAGATGGTTATCAGTGGGACGCATGTCAGCTGATTAGGTAGATGAACCAGACTCTCCTGGACAGCAGGAGCTTGTGGCGTCGTGCATTGTTATGTCGTACGGGTGGGTGCTGTTCCATGAAATGTCCTCGCTTTCGCCTGAGCGCTAGATGAAGGAGGTACAAAAGCGACGTTTTTATGGAACAAAAGATCATCATTCAGCACGACAGTGCACGGCGTCACACCACAGCTGCTGCCCAGGGCCTCTTAAGCAGCTGGGAATGGCAGTTTGACGCCCGTCCAAGGACGGATATACAGAAACAATATATCTAGCGAAATCTGAGCTAAATTTCACTAAGGCCGTGTCCAAATTATAGACGCTAAAGCAAGCAGCTCACAGAAAAAGTGCTGGAGGAAGTAATGTCTAGCAGACATTAACAATAAGGAAGAAGGCGTATGTTTAATTTAGAAATCCGTTTCATGGTTTTCTGTTAACAGCCCCGACGTCTTAATTGCCATACGATATAAAAAATTAGACAGATCACTTAATTGTAACCATGAAGCTCATGTACATCGATAATGTAAGACTCCAAACTTAGTGTAAGTGCAAATGGGAAAATCTAAATAACCGTGGTTCGAATGTGTGAAGCTAAGTGATCGTTATTCAAATGATAATGAGGCACGGGTATTACCACGCATATTCATAAAGAATTCAAATTCTACTCTATGTTCAGGATTAAGACAACAAGAACAAACTAGAACACTTTTCTTTCTCAATTTACATAAAAATAACATTTATTTACTTTCTTATATGTTACTTTCGTAACGCGGAAATTAAGAGGGCCAGTTGTAAAAACGTGCACAGCAAACATACAAGTTCCTGAGACTCATTTTTACCACTTTAAAAACAAAATAAAAACACTAATTAATAGTATGGAAATAAAACTCTTAACGAAGGAAACAAGCAAAAATCGTTACTCTAGGTGTATCTCGTCAGAAGATCCATCCACTTCGAAAAGGTCCTTTTTTAAAAGTCAGTATATATATCGTAAAATTATTTTTATTCTTTAATTTTGTACACAAGTTGTTTTTTAGACTTGCTGGTGACTAAATTTGATGCAAGAAGAAAAATTTGTAACGTAAACGTTAATGACTTAAAGAAAATCGTTTGAGTGGTTTGGAGCGACCCCCTTTTATGTCGCTAGCAAATCAAACTCTTTATAGTTATTAAAGAGCAACCAAAAGAGAGTTTCAAGCACTACTACTCTCTAAGTTAACACTCTATCTTCAGAGGTACAATTAAGATGAATCCATATTCTCCAAATTTTATTATTCACGTAATGACTAATAATATAAGGTATTGAACTTAAAAAAAATTGACGTGATGTTACTCAGTATGCAGACATGGGTATGGTTGGTTTAACCTTATAGAGAAGGACATATAGAAATTTTATTGAAAATTGAGAGAAGAGAGAGATACCTCACATCGTTGTCGAGAGGTTACGTATTTATACTGGACGATAGAAGCGTCCAATTACGTCTCTCTGTGTTTATTTCCCTACTGAAACTCCAGTACCATTGAGCCTGTACATTAAATAAATATTTTACTAATATTTTGCAGTCATTTGAGATTGTGACATGTTTATCGACCATTTAAGGCAACAAATCTCCTCTAGTCCATCTGTCTGACGTGTGAAAAGCTGAAATCGAATATGCATTTATATTATATTGTAAAAATTCATGGAAAATAAAATTAGCATTCTGTCTTGCTCCGCACCCCTCTGGAAAATAATCCTGTATGCACCCTTGGTTGTGACCGAATTTGTGTGTATTTGATTGTCTTTTGTATGTGTCTGACAGATCCTTAGTGATCAATGCAATTGATGTAGATATACAAAATATAATTGATATTAATAATATAATTATGTAAATAATATTGTTTAGGTAAATAATATCATTGATATTAATAATATAACTGATACTAATATAAGTAATTATATTAAGTCACAGAAGATATAATTACATTTCCGATTTGCACCCCCCTCTCCCCCGAGAAAAATTATGTGTGCATACCTGACACCGACCGTACAATTGTAAGGCCACATCGCTACCATTTAACCTACACTGACAGATGCTACAAATCATTTAATTATCGTTACTTACATGTTCTTGCAAAACTTCAAAATCAATTTTCTCGATAATTTTGAAGGGTTGCTTTCAATGGCTTTTGCTGGTTGTTATTTGAGTTCTGAGCTTCATGTAACATAGGTATCAAAATATTCCAAAATCTTATGCTCATGCTGTCTCCTCGTTATTGAAATTTAAAGATATTTAAAATAATGATCAAGCATAATGTCCTCAGGTTTATTTTTTATTTTTTTATAGTCTTAGTACAGTTTATTAATATCTCTGAATATCTGCAGGGTGGAGTAGCTGTGTCACTAGTCAGTAGGATGAGGTGGAGAAGTGAGTGCAAACTGGTTAAGAAAGAACATGAAAAACAACAGGATTGCACACATAAATTTGATATACTCTCGACGACAGTCGACGACTGAGCTCAGGGAATATGATATTCTCATTGCTTATTCTGTATTTGTTACTTCTGTGTTCCCTGTTTTTTCCAGCTCCCCTGTTTTATTATTGTATTCCCTGGGTTGTAGTTTCATGCTCAAGCATAATCTTATGCATGTTCTTCTAAGTAAATCAAACATATGTGATAAAAAATTAACTGATAACATTGGTTAGCAATTACATTTCTCGCAGATAAAGGGACTTTCTTGCAACATATAATTATTAATGTGAAAACATGTGCTCACTGTCATGATGCATTAGAACAACAAGCTATCTAGACAGATCCAAGATGTGAATCGGAGTTCTCAAATATTTGCGGTTAATCACAGTGCTTCTCTAATCATACAAAACATTATATCACAACTTTTACAGATAATAAAAATGACAAATTTATTTGACGCCCTTTTAGTTATGAACTATGGCTACGACATGTTAAAATATTGTAAAATATGTTACTAGTTCATTACCATGACCCACAGACATTGCCTCAACGACACAAAGAACTGTACCATAGGTACAACCAGAACGGAGGGGGAACTTTGGAAAGGCCATGCAAAAGTATGGTTCCTGAAGAGGGGCAGTGGCCTTTTCAGTAGTTACAGGGGGAACAATCTGGATGGTTGACTGAGCTAGTCTTGTAACATCAGCTAATGTGGCTTTGTCACACATCTACTGCGAATGGCTGAAAGCAAGATGGGAACTACAGCAGTGAGTTTTCCCGAGGACATGTAGCTCAATTGTATAAATATTTGATGGCATCATCTCAGGTAAAATATTACGGAGGTAAAATAGACCTTCATTCGGATCTCCAGGTAGGGACTACTCAGGAGGATGTGATCATTGGGCAAGAGAACACTAGCATTCTATGGATCAGAGCATGGAATATTAGATCCCTTAATCGGGTAGGGATGTTAGAAAATTTAAAAAGGTAAATGGATAGGCTGAAGTTAGATATAGTGGGGATTAGTGAAGTTCAGTGAAAAGAGGAATAGGATTTCTCATCAGGCGAGTACAGGATTATAAATACAAAATCAGTAGGTGGTATTACAGGAGTAGGTCTGATAATGAATAAACTACTATGAGCAACACTGTGATCGCATTATTATAGTCAAGCTAGATACAAAGCCAACACTGACCACAGTAGTAAAAGTTTGTATGCCCACTAGGTCTGCTGATGATGAGGAGATAGAAAACATGTATGAGGAGGTAAAGGACATTATTCACACAGTTAAGAGAGAGGAAAACATATTGTGATGGGAGACTGGAATTCGGTAGTAGGAAAAGGAAGGGAAGGAAAAATAGTAGGTGAATATGGACTGGGGAAAAGTAATGAAAGAGGGGGCAGGTAGAATTTTGCATTATACATAATTTAATCATAACCAAAACTTGGTTTAAGGAACATGAAAGAAATTTGTATACATGGAAGAAACCAGGAGACACCGGAAGATACCTGATAGATGTTTAATGATATGACACATTTTGGAACCATGTTTTAAACTGTAGATATACCCTGAGGCAGATATAGATTCTGACCAAAACGTACTGGTCATGAACTGTAGGGTGAAACTAAAAAAAGTGCAAAAACGTAGAAAAGTAAGGAGGTAGGATGTGGATAAATTGAAGGATTCTGAAGTTCTTGAGTATTTCAGAGGGAGCTTTAGGCATCAATTGACAGACACTGAGGGAAATAATACAGTAGAAGAAGTATGGGTAGCACTGAGAGATGAAACAGTAAAGGCAACAGAGGACAAAATAGTTAGAAAGGCAAGACCTACAAACATCCTTGGATATCACAGGAAATACTAAATTTAATTGATGAGAGGAGAAAATACAAAAATGCAGTAAATGAAACAGGAAAAATGGAGTACAGACAACTAAGAAATGAGATTGACAGGAAGTGTAAAATAGCAAAAAAGGACTGGCTAGAAGGCAAATGCAAGTCTGCTGAAGAA
Organism: Locusta migratoria; assembly: GCA_026315105.1. Lineage (NCBI taxonomy): Eukaryota > Metazoa > Arthropoda > Insecta > Orthoptera > Acrididae > Locusta > Locusta migratoria. The sequence continues at coordinate 540,478,810 of CM048747.1, read as the reverse complement.
TGTATATAGACACAGCACGCAGGAAAATATGACATACATTTGGAGACAAGAAAAGCAGCTGTACGAATATAAAGAACTCAGATGGAAAAGCAGTTCTCAGCAAAGAAGGGAAATCTGAATGGTGGAATAAATATATACAGGGGCTACATATAGAAAATGAACTTAGAGACAATATTGAAGGAAGGGAAGAGGTTATAGATCAAGATGAAATATGAGATATTTCACTGAGAGAAGAATTTGACAGAGAACTGAAAGACCTAAGTCGAAAAAAAGACCTGTGGAGTGGACGAAATTCCCTTAGAACTACTGAAGTGTCTGGGAGAGCCAGCTATGACGAAACTAAAATATGTTCAAATGTTTGGAGAGCTTATGGGACTGAACTACGGGGTCATCAGGTCCTAAACCTACAAACTACTTATGAACTGCCTTATACTAAAGACGGCACAAACATCCATGTCCGAGGGGGTTTCGAACCCACGACGGAAAACGGCCCCACGCATCGTAGCAAAACGCCTCAATGCGCTCGGCCGCTCCGCCGCGGCCATGACGAAACTATCACACCTGGTGCTTAAGATGTATGAGAAAGGGGAAATACCCTCAGAATTAAGAACAATGTAATAATACCCATTCCAAAGAAAGCAGGTTCAAACGGGTGTGAAATTTCCAAAACCATTAGTTTAATAACTGTTGGTTAAAAATTTTTAAAACGAATTACTTACTGAAGGACGGAATAGGTGGTAGAAGTCGACTTTGGGAAAGACCAGTTTGAATTTAGGAGTAATGTAGGAACACGGAAAGCTATCCTCACTTTACGGCTTATCTTAGAAGATAGATTAAGGACAGACAAACCTACATTTCTAGCTTTCGTAGAAATCAGCAGGAGTAAAATATATGGAACGGAATGTTATTTACATATTGTACAAAAACCAGACAGCAGTTATCAGAGTTGAAGGGCATGAAAGGGATGCAGAGGTTCGGAAGTGTAAGACATGGTTGTAGCCTTTCACCAATGTTATTCTATTTGTACACAGAGCAAGATATAAAGGAAAGCAAGGAAAAATTTGGAGAAGGAATTAAAGTTCAGGGTGAAGAAGTAAAAACCTTGCGTTTTGCTGATGACATTGTAATACTATCAGAGACAGAAAATGACCTGGAGAATCAATTGAACGGAATGGACAGTGTGTTGAAAGGAGCATAAAAGATGAACATTAACAAGAGCAAAACTAGGGTAATGGAGTGCAGTCTAAGAACATCACGTGATGCTGAAGGAATTAGATTAGACTACGAAACAATAAAGGAGGTTGATATGTTTTGTTACTTGGGCAGTAAAATATGATGGTTACAGTACAGAGGATATAAAATGCAGAATGGTCATGGGAATAAAAGCGTTTTTGAGAAAGAGAAATTTATTAACATCGAATATTAATTTAAACATAAGGAAGTCTTTCTGAAGGCATTTGTGTGGAGTGTTGCCTAGTATGGGAGTGAAAAGTGGACGATAAACTGTGCGGAAATGAAGAGGATAGAGGCTTTTAAAATCTGGTGTTACAAAAGAGTTCTGAAGGTTAGGTGGGTAAATTGCGTAACTAATGAAGAGGTACTGAACAAATTTGATGAGGAAAGGAATTTCTGGCATACCTTGACTAAAATACGGGGTCGATTAGTAGAACACATCGTTAGACATCAAGGAATTGTGAATTTATCGATGGAGGCAAGTGTGTGGGGTAAAAATCGCAGAGGGAGACCAAGAGGTCAATATAGTAAGCATATTCAAATCGATGCAGGTTGCTGCTCTTATGAGGAGATGAAGAGGTCTGCTCAGGATAGAGTAAGGTGGAGAGCTGCATCAAACCAGTCTCCAGACTGAAGACCAAAACAACAACATGTTACCAGCTTAGTTATGAACGTGATTGATAACCTACACATGAAGACATTTACAAAAGAAAACAGTTGTATGCAATTTCAGTCTTTTCCTTATGAGCAGCTTCGAGGACATGCTAATGACATACACACATATCGCTTCTTCTAAGAACTGTAACGTTTTACCAGATATTAACAAACTTTGCACACAATTTTATGCTCTGTTAAAACCTATAATGCACTATTTATATACGTGAAGAAGGGCAATAATTGCTCGAAATCAGTTGTAAATAAATCTATATCCTAGCAACTGGTGATTGTGTACTCTTCCAATATAATTTTAAGTATTATTTTATGTATCTTTTCTTTTATATTCACAGGTGTCGGACCATGTTTTTTCAATATTAAGAACATAAGATTATTTTGACATTTAATTTTATGTTAAATGTTCGATATTTTGTCGTACTCTTTGCACCCTTATGTAAGTTTGGTGTTTCTATTTCACATTTCACATAGCACTTACCTAGGTTTGACACTCTTTATTTATATTATGTACTCCATTCATAATCGTTCTGTCTCCACAACTTGTGATGTTATTGTGTGAGACTAATAGGGACTATGAAACTACTGATCATGATTGTTATGTGTATCAGACATTAAACAGATGCAAATACTGTTACTCGAACAAAATGATTTATCCATTACATGTATACATCAGATAAATACACAATAACTCAGCAATTATTTAGGTAATTAGAGTCACATGGTTGTTGTCTAGACGTGAGAATGTACTGTTCATAAATGTGACGAGATGAGGACGCAGGGAGATTTTGGTAAAATTTAAAATAGTATAATTGTTTCCATTGTATTTGATACTTCCTATGTAATGAGCTAACCACCCAACTTCGTCAGTAGGCTGTTAAAACGTTGGCTTTCAATAAACGAATGTTTGTGTGTGCTTGCCTGTGGCCGCTTTGGATTGCCTGCTACTTTGTTAGTTACTGAATCTGCATATCGCTACACAATTTGTATAAGAAATATAAAACTCTAAAGAGCATTACCTTTTAGAAGATACGAAGGAGGTATGTAAAATATTTTCCTACATTTCATTGATTATCCTAACAGAAGTGTAATATTAACAAAACTAATTACTTATCAACAGGAAGTGATTATTAGACTGGATTTTTTTTTCATTTAATTCCATCAATTTTCTGACAGACGCAAAAACAGAAAAGGTTGAATGTGTTCTACAAACTAGACTGGCAGTGCTTACTGTCTAATGTATGTATGGTATGTATGGTAATTTTAACAATTGTATATATTTCAATCCTATGCTATACCCTATCATTCAAATATTTTATACGGTTTTCATTTTAAGTAGTAGGTAATTCTTCTATTTGTTTATGCTAATAATGTTTGCCAGTCATCATGTGGTTTATATCATAGTTCACAGCGTTGCCCCAGAGTGTATTTGTTCCCTTCTCATTTAGAGCATCTCCCCCTCTGGCCGTGGCATTCCACTCCATTATGTACTCATTTAAGTTTCGTTACCACTCTTATCAATACTTATGATAGCATATCTACTAAATATGGAACTCTTTGAGAAAGGTATTGTGAATAGATTTGGTAATGAATACACAATAAATCTAACTCTCACGCGCAATGAAGCATTTCTCCATGCAACTCATAGTTTATAGTGTTGTACTATGTGTCATACTATGACATAATTCACAAGGTACACTCAATGGTATATGTTCATAATACTTGCTAAATACGTCTTGATTACGGTCATTAGTAACGATGTGGAAAGTCGAAACGTCAGGCTTGAAGGTGCGACTTTTCATCAGGTTTATTATTTACCAGCTGAAAACATGGCGTTGTTCGGATATATATTTATTTATTCAAGCCTTGAGTTAATATTTCTCTTATCCCTTCTTTCTATCTTTGTGCATCTCGTTTTTCTCTAATAACATGTCAAATTTATGGGACAGTATTTGAAAAATTAAGCTGTCTTCTATAGTGTACAAAATAACAACTGCAGTATCCAAACAAAGAAATGATATACATGAATAAATGCCTTTGGGAGCCCACCCCTTAGCAAGCGACATACAGTTGTCCGTGTGAGAAACATGGAGATGTCGAAACCACTCTGCACCATTTAATAGGTTGCCCTGTGATTTATTAATCGTAATTGAAAATGCATGACTCACTGGAAAGTACAGTGTCTTGAAGTTAAAAGGTAGATCTGCCGGAAATAATGGGTATTCGTTGGATGTACACTGTTTCAGCCTCTTCCTTTTCATGTAGCTCTATAGAAGTCTCTTGCTTACGTCAAAACCAAGTATGCTTCAGAGTTAGTTCACATTTGCCAACAGCACTGTCAGCTTTCAGGAATGTCTTTCAGCTGACTGAAATACAGGAGTGTTTTAGTAGTAAATATGTAAAGGTATTAAAACGTTGTGCATGATGAGAAATGTCTTTACCCATCGCGGTATATACGATCTCATATTTATGGAATTATATATTTAAAACTGTGTAATTTTGTGGTATATTGTCATTTGTGTAAGTGCTGCAAGTCCGTAAAATTTTGTACGAAAAAAATTTGTAAGAAAGTAATAGGTTAAAACCTGGTACGTCATGGGCGGTTTCCCATGAACGTTACTGTCCAAGTCTTCATATATCATGAACATCGTGTCGTACTGTGATACAATTTCGAATACACTTCAGCTCAATGCATTTATACTGTCTGTTAAATTTCCTGCGGCTACAATTTGTAGTGTAGAAAATATAATTTGTAAAGTCATATCGGACTTCGCAGTTTAGTCCATGAACAGCGGAAAAGGAATAAACGAGAAACTATTTTACCTGTCATCATTTTGCTGTGGTCCTGGGCGAGAAAATATCTAATAAAGGTTTGAAATTATGTTTAACATATGTTGCAAGTCGCTAAGTAGCCTAATTCTCGTACAGTGTATGAATAAAACCTCCTCGCACAATGTGGCAGATTTTTGGGATTCCTTTATTTATGACGTCATAGGTCCTAGACCCTGTGTGTCTGTGGATCTTACCCATACAGCTATTGATACCTCACTGTAAGGAAGACGTATATCAAATTTGGTTGAAATCGGTCAATGGGTGTAGGAGAAACTGAGAGCGTTGTTGCTTAATGCAGCAGTTTTCTGCGCATCTGATTGTTTATGACGTCATATCTCATGAATTGTGTGTCGTACTTCATTCGTACACGTACGACAACCGTCCTCATGGATTGAAGCTTAAAAGGTTTATAAAGATTGGAACATAACTGTAGATTTGTATGCCATACGTAACACTCACACAAACGCACGGGCACACTGTTTTATATATAAAGAAGATAACTTCGTATGTGATGTACTGTATGTTATACTACGATATACAGACCTATTAAAAAAGGCGGAACAGATTTTAAAGATTTATATCTTCCAAACAGCAAAAGATACAACCATAATTCCAATGTTCCCGGGCAGATCACAGTGTAAAGTTTGTACATGGAACGGATTCCCTGAAGACTTATGTCTGATGTGCCATTTATCTTAAAAAAGCTAAAGACCATTTTCTGTTCATGGAGACAACTGTGACAGTACCATGCAATCAAAAATTGTTTAGAATAAATTATGTTCTCAACAAGAAGAGGACTGAGATGGCTTCATCCCCATGAAGATGGTCCTCTGCCTCATTTCTGCACCAACATTCAACCTTACCTGCATGACACCATTTCAGGGTGTTGGAATGAATGAACAGCAGCAGAGATCTGCTTCATCAACCAAGACCTATCACATTTTCGGACGTCACACCCTGTGACTTTCATCTATGGAGTTACGTGATACAAGTCTGAAAGCCTGCTACATGATATTGTTGAGACTATGAATTTGATAACGAGAAACTAGCTGCTTTGTGTGGCAAGAAATGATCCACTGTTTCAATGTTTGCCGTGTAACACATTATTCTGATATTGAATGTATAAGAATTTGACCTTTTATCTTTCCAGGGACGTTGGAATATTGTGTATATGTTTCATTATTTGAAAGTAATACATTTTTGAATTCTGTTTCTTTATTTTGAATAGCCCCGTATACTGATAGTTATCTTTTGTAATATTTGGGTTTACCGAATGTAAAATGTCACATGTATGCAATTAGCAGTTCAGAAGGAATAGCTCTTAATGTCTTCGCTAATACCACATTAATACTAAATGAACAGTTGATAAGTCGTATGCGATGGACTTCTGTACTTCGTCATTTTGCTAGGTTTGTCAGAAATAGAGGGTATTTCGTAATGGTTTAAAATAATGTGAAAAGTTTTCGCAATTCGAAAGGTACTATTATTCTCAAATAGTTGATGAATACAGTATCGTTATTCATGCCTGACATGAAGCAGCGGTGTTTATGACGTCATATGTCCATAACTGTATGTCGCAGTTAATTTTACAGCCACGGCGATCATTGACTGACGATAAGGAATATATATGCAGCATATCTGGGGTTGAAACCGGTCCATTAATTTAGGAGTTGATGCGGCAGTATATTACGAATTTCATGTTTTACGACGTCATATATCCTGAACTCTGCGCCGTATGTAGTTCCTACCCCCACAGCGGTTGTTTTCTGACAGTAAGGAATACGGGTATCAAGTGTGATTGAAATCGATCCTGTAGTGTAGGAGATGTGAGACGTACGCATTCATCTACACACATATACTTTACACACACGTTTTTATAATACTTATTGATACTGCGGTCAAAAATGTTAACCTCAATAATGAAGATATTTTAATCGTTGTTTTCAAGAAATAATTTCATTAAACAGATTTCTCCTTGACTTCCGCGAGTATTTCTCTTTGTCTGTATCTCGTTCCGTCTCTCAATAATTTTTCGACCCCTGCTACAACATTTCCAAACAATGTTAGAAAGTCACTTTTATGCAGTTCGTTCTGCAGCTATTCCTGTTCGCTGAAACAGGCGCTTTGCGGTCCCAGTCTCCTGGCGGTGGATCTGCGCCCCGCGTCGCGTGTTTTCTGGCTCGGAGCCACTTGGTCGTCTGCCCGTTTATCTGGGAGTCACTTTTTTACCTGACGGGACATTTAGTGGTGCGAACCAGTGATTTACCGCCACTGGCAACTCCGGGCCCTGTTCTCTGCCACACAGCCGTAGCAGACACGTTCTGTTTGGAACGCAGGGAGGTACGATCATTCCGTTTTAAAACTGTGTTAATGGACCCGTATTCGTCCATCAAGCAGACGTGCGCAATTTCTACTTTAACCTAGTGGCCACCCGCTGCTAACCTTAATTTCCTGTTCCCAACCCTGTTTTTGGAACTAAGTTAAATAAGAAAACTGGTCATTAAATAAAGAAACCAGACCTTTCCCACTGAATACCAACATTAAGTTAGTACTTATTAAAAGATGATAGGCGTTGCAATTTATTTTACCTGCGTAACTTTATTGGGTGTTTTCCATAATTCCTATTATGCTAACCAAATATATTTCGAAGATTATGCATTATCTGTCAGTGTTGACACACTGAACAACAACTTCATAAATTTAAGAAAGGTTGAACGGAGACATAAATTATGCATGTAACATAAATAAATAAATAAAAACAATAAATAAATAAATGAAGATAAAAAATAGCATAGAATTTCTAACCTGCAGGCCTTTCATAGGAGTAAATTACGCCATTTAAATTTTGGTGGGTGGAGTACTTCTGCGTGTGTTAAGCGAAAAATAATTCTTTTCCAGGAGGACTGAAGTGCCCACTACAGGAGATGCTTATGGATATGGACGTGGTGAATTTGAACGCTCGTGGTTGATGGAGTTAAACGAGACCCTTGGGTTCAGGTAAATTTCGGCACTCACCAGAGCTTACCGTGATAAGCAACATTTTGTACAGTAGGGTGAAAATAATAGGAAGGGTTGGTCATGCCCATAAACGACATGGAGGAATGGAACAATAGCAGAGGAGTGCAAGGAAACAGTGAAACTGCTTATAACTGGGCGAATGTCAGCCATCACAGGACTTGTTGACTGAAATATTTGATTTAAATTGAATGGTGTTTAGAAAGACATATCGATGATCTAATAAGAAATGCATATATCGTCATACAGGCATTCAGCATGCTATGGGTAAAATATGGTGGAATTTCTATCAGTTCTGATTTTCGAGGGTAAGTAATAACGTATTAACTTAGCACCTCATTATCTTTCGCAGTCATCAACGTGCTAGGTTTTAGAGCTCATACTTCAAGAAGGAATTTTATTGCTATAATTGACTTGTCTATGGCTAGGGTTTGTGGACTTCAGTCCGGAGACTGGTTTGATGCGGCTCTCCATCCTACTCTATCCTGAGCAAGCCTCTTCATCTCCTCATAAGAACGGCAATCTACATCTATTTGAATCTCCTTACTGTATTCATCTCTTGCTCTCCCTCAGCGACTGTTATCCCACACACTCCCCCCTCCAACGCTAAATTCACAATTCCTTGATGTCGAAGAATGTGTCCTACCAACCGATCCCTTCTTTTAGTCAAGGTATGCGAGAAATTCCCTTTCCCCCGAATTCTGTTCAGAACCTCCTCATTAGTCACGCGATCACCCTCTTAATTCTCAGCTATTTTCTGTAACACCGCATTTAAAAGCCTCTATCTTTTTCCTGTCCGCACTGTTTGTCGGCCATGTTTCACTCGCATACAAGGCAACACTCCACACAAGTGCATTCAAAAGAGACTTCTTTATGCTTAAATTAATATTCGATTTTAACAGATTTCTCTTTTTCAAAAACTCTTTTATTACCATTGCCTTTCCGCATTTTATATCATCTGTACTGTGAGCATCATATGTTATTTTACAAAACTCATTTACCACCTTTATTGATTCGTAACCTAATTTATTTATTTCAGCATCGCCGGATATTCTGAAACTGAATTGCATTACCTTTGTTTTTTTTTCTTGTTAATGTTAATCTCGTATGCTCCTTTCAAAACACTGTCAATTCCGTTCCATTGCTCCTCCAGGTTCTTTGCTGTCTCTGACAGAATTGCAATGACATAAGCAAAACGCCAGGTTTTTATTCCTTCACTCTGAGCTAGGGTAAAATGGCATAATAGTTGTGCTCCAATACTCTTCTCTAGCAAATTGAAATCATCCTTTAAGTACTTAAAGAACAGTCGGTAAAAATGTAATTAATATTGCTTTCGCGATATTGATGTAGTTAAGATAGCATATGGAGCATAGGCACAAGGACAACAGACACACGCCAGCGGTATTGTCTACAATCGGTCTGTAAGGCTATGGGACCAAAGTTGAGTGGTCAAGCTCCTCAAGCTACAAACTACTTAAACTTACTTATGCTAACACTATCACACACGAGTTATTTAGCAAGCAATTGCGACTATTGTTTTTACCATCTCTGTGTCATCAAATTTTGTCTCGTTACTAATCTATACTAATAATAAATCTGTAAATGTAGGCCTCTCACTGTTCCCTTCAATCTTCAAAACTACTGGACGAATCTTCATGCGCTTTTCACAGGAAACATGAGAAACGTTTGGGTCAACATATAGGCATAATTTTATCAAAATCGGATCTTGAAAACAAAAGATATCGTAATATTAAGTGTTTTCAGTAACCGATGTGTCTGTTTTTTCAACTATTAAAAGCCTCTTATCTCCAAAACTATTTCACGAATGTGCATGGGGGTTTTACAGGTAACTTGAGCGTAACTAGACTTCGTTTCATAAAAGTCGGATCACGGATGCTAGAAGCCAATAATAAATAAATAAATAAATAAAAAGAATATCGAAATTTCAATTTTTTTATCTATGTCCGTTATTTCTGTCTGTCTCTTTGAATAAGTATTTCTCCAAAACTACTAGACGAATTTTCATGGGGCTTTCATAGGTAACTTTAGAACATCGTGCGTTTACATAAGGGCTTCAATATTTAAAATCGGATCACAGAAAATAAAGATATAATAATTTAATCATTTGCTTAAAAGCCATCGTGTATGTCTATTTGTTGAAGGTAATCTCAAAAAGTCCTACACGAACTTTCATGGGTTTCCACAGATAAATTGAGAATACTTTGGAGAGTAACATAGGCTTATTTTCATCAAAATCGGGTCAGAGGACGGAAAGATATCGTAATTTGAAGTTTTTGTGTATACTATGCTTGGTGTAGTACAGCAAATCTCCAAGAGTACTTCCACGGGGTTTTATAGGTCAACTAAGAATACCTTGGAGCGACATATAAGCTTTATTTCATTAAAATCGGACCAGGGGAAGAAAAGATATCGTAATTTATAGTTTATGGTGTATGCTATGCTTGAATTGCAGTGTAGTATAACAAAGATCCGATAGAGGCGCTGTATATCAAATAACTAATAGATGGCGCTGCTGCGTTGTTTATTCTCATAACTGAAGTGTAATACACTGAAACAAGGGCTATGGTTTTTCTTACGGCAGCGGTGTAGTATATTGATGTTGTTTGTGAAAAATCAGCCACGTACAATGAGGCGAATAATTCTTAGTGTTGATAATGAAATAAATAATTAATGTTGTTCCTATCAGTGAATTAATTATCCCCCTAAAGCGAATATTTCGTTGCCAACGTTAACATTCTAAACCGCTGACACTGCAAGTAAAATTTAACCCAGATACGCAAAAAAAAAAAAAAAAAAAAAAAAAAAAAAAAAAAAAAAAAATATTATTGGCTTCTATCGATGCTCTAATTTCCATAAGAATACTTTGCAAGGAAAATGGAATTTATGTAGTTCCCTTTCTGATTTCGATGTATCCTAATTACACTTTGAGTGCGTTCGGTTTAAGAAAGCCTCGAAAACGCCACAGTACAGGAAAGGAAAGGACAAAGTGAAGCGACGTTAGTTACATAGTACACCAAATAACTAATTATGGCGTTGCTGCATTTATTTCATTCTCATAACTATGGTGTAATACACTACAAGAAGGGATACAATTTTACTTATGGCGGCGGCATTGAGCGCTGATGTTGGCAACGGTCGTTGAATGCTTTCTCAAAAATCAGCCACATAGAATAAGGGGAATAATTCTTTATGTTCACGATGAAATAAATAATTTATACTGTTCTGGTCAGTAAATTAATCATCTTCCTAAAGCGAATAGTTCGCTGGTAACGATAGCAAACTAAACCGCTGAAACCGCAAGTTTAGTTTAGCCCAGGTAGGACACAAAGCAAAATTTATTTTCTTCGTAGCTGTAACCCATATGCTCTGCAATGTTATGGAAAGAAAAGACGTGAGTCTTTCGACGGGTATAACCACTAAATTGTACATAAAGTAGAAATATCTATGGAGTGAGCATTGGCTTCTGTGCATCTTCTCAACATTAAGCTGGAATTACTAAATGATACTGAGACAAATCCACTCTCTCCACACATTTATTTGCTCTTACGATTGGTTTGTACCGCATTGGCTGCAAAGAAGCCCCACCTCTTTTTCGCAGAGCAACCACGTAACATGAAATAATATCTACATAAATGTGTCACAGAAGCAACAATAAATCTGATGAAGCGTCGCTAAAAGGGCCATTTACACATAGTCATCCGTCTTAACCGAACAAAAAAGGAGCAAGATGTAGTCATCGATTAGTAGATTTTTCCGAATATCAGGTGATATTTCCACCTTAATGTTGAGGACAGAAAATTTATTCTGCGCATCTGAATTCTCACTTAGAGATATTTCTGCTCTGTGCCTGCCACCTGAGATAGTATACAAACGTGAGCGAAAAACTCATCAGAAACCTCCCTGCTTTCATAATTGTTCGGTACAATATTGTGATTGAATTTTGTAATTATTTCCTTTTGGTGCAGACTACATTAAAATAAAGACGTCTTCTTTTGTAGAGACAATTGTACTTAGAGTTATAATCCGACTTCTGAATATATAGTTCTGTTACACAAGATCGATTTCAACTTCGTACTTTACGAAGTAACCACTGCAGGAGGTGAGGACATGTATTAGCTGAAACAGTGGCCGATGCTGCTAACACAGTCGACAATTCGCTGGAAATACTACTATATTTGGTGACGCCATTGCTTCAACGATTACTCAGACTTACTTTATCGCACATTGATACCACCATGACGTCTTATTTAAACAGACATGAACTGCTATGTTGATTAAATTGCCAGACTTTCAGTATTCTTCGGATTTTGGATAATATGGAGCACTGTATACAGAATAACTACATTGTCCCCAGTGCAACACTGCAACATTCTAATATTTCAGAGTACACTTACTGTGAGAGATAAACAGTTAAGTACTACGCCATAGAACCGATACATGGCGCTGTTATTACTATCACTATTTGTCATCTCAACGATAGAAGTGTTTTAAGAAGTTTGTGCCAGACAGACAGTTACAGACTTCATTCTTAACTTTATCAACACAGAGTACGGACTAAATTTAATTTCACTTTTTTTTATTAAAAAGTTCATGAACTTCCGTAGTTTTCGACAATGAGTTCTACTAAAATGTGACATCTTGGCTAGGAGAACTAAGTTTATTGACAGAGTGATCCAACAAGGATTCTGTTTTTGCTGACCTAGGTATGGAACCCTAAAAAATCATGATATACACAGTCCCTCTTTAACAACCGTTGCGAAGCACGGGCAAATAAGCTATTAAAAAATACTAGAATACTTTTTCCGTTCAGTTAGCTTCCTTTTTTTTCTTTTTATCACGTTCAGCTCCCATCTGCAGCTCAGTCACATTGCTAGTTAATATTGATATATTGATCCACTTGTTGTTAATGTTGTGTAGATGTCATGGTTGAAGAAGCTAGCTGATTGGCGACAAAACCTGAAAAGTTTACTACTATTAACAAACACAGCTCACTTACTATTACATCTTCTGTTTTCGAAGCTGCAATTCGATACATACTACGATACGTAATCGTGAGGTCACAAGCAATTCGGTTTATGAAAAGCCGACCCATAAAACATGAGGTTTCGACTTATTACGTATCAACTGCCAATTGTATTATATCATGCAGGAAGTACATACTTGCCGGCCACAGTGGCCGAGTGGTCTGCGGCGCGCCAGTCACAGTCTGCACGGCCGCTACGGTAGGGGGGTTCGAATCCCCCCTCGGAAATGGAAGTTTGTGTCGTCTTTAGTATCAGGTAGATCATACGTTGTTTGTAAGTTTAGGGACTGATGACACCGCAATTAAGTAACTTTAGCTTAAGAAACATTTGAACATTTTTGATTTGAAGTGCATACCACTGAATTGAATATTCTGTACGAGGCATTGTTCAGAACACATGATGTCAAAGACTGAAATACATGAGACCCCGCCTTATCAACTATGAGGGTGTAGTTTATTACGTCTGTACTGCCACTCCTATTTCACTCTACCAACCTACAAAATTACCTTATTGTAAGAAACATAGTTGAAGAGATATGACGACACAAGTATTAAACTGCATGATAACAAAACTGAAATATAGAGAAGGGGAGAGGTCGATGAACAGAAACCGATCAAGGTGAGTGACTCTCATTATAAAGAAATAAACACACAGCAGGGTAAAACGGGAATATAAAGTCAAACGTTGAAATGATTCTGAATCCATGGGGGCAAACTGTTCAGACTACACACACACACCCATGCTGGAGGGAGGACTCAAACCTCCGGCGTGAGCAGTCGAGCAATCGATGACATTGTTCCTAGAAACGCACGACTGGAACTAAAACTATTATGTAAATCAAGATGGATACTGACGTAGAATACTGCTAGAACGTGACTCTTAATGAAATATTGTGGGCTCCTATTGCGTGTTTTTCAGATCCTTAGGAAAGAAGCGATTTGCATTAAATGCTTTTTTTCCTCTTAGTACCATGCGAGAAATGTACTATGCCATGAAGGAATCTGGCTTAGAATTCTGCAACTGAACAGAGAGACACAAGACGTCGTTCTACTTTCTGCGTCCTGTCTTAAACTAGTTCTCTCTGACAAAGTGATTCATGGAACAAATGGCCGTGGTGATTCGATTGCGGACCTTGTTTTGTGCAGACAGACCAGCTCGTGGTTGGGAAAAGGAGGAGGGAGAGGCAGAAGTGCAGAATTCTTGTCTCCGCACGGTCGGACTTTTGCCGCGGTCTGCAGCAGGGAAGCAGCACGGGCGATATGCAAATCAGATCGATTGAAGTGCTGGCCCGTGTCCAGAAATCGGAGCGGACGGGAGTTATCGGGCTCCGACGAATTGTAGAGAGACTGGAACATATGTGTCAACTAATTCTCCTTTCGACCCTGCACTGAATAATCAGTTTTCAAGAGAGAATCGAGTGGCATCTCAACACATTTCCTCCTGAGATCAACCTATGTGAGTGAGTTTTTGAAGGAACCACTCCCTGCTGAGTTCCATCCAGTATATAAGACTACTGCTGCCGTGTAAATACAAGGATCATTCAGGAAGTAAACAACTTTTCTTTCTACAGAAATTTTTATTTGATACCAGCTTAAAAACTGGCACCTCGCGGATATTATACTTTTAGGTTTTAAGGAGTCAGTTTGTCCTTACATTGGTTTCCGACATAAATCGACCCAGAAATTAATAGTACTAATCAAGACGATTAATTAGAGACCTCACTCAATGGGGTAAGACTGTTATAAACAGACATTAATTACAAAATAATTTCAATACGCTGAGTAATGTCGCAATTAGCGACTAAACAAATACGAGGTTGGCGCATATTACACAGCAGGGCGAACGGCTGAACTCTTCATGGTAGGAAGGGAGCAGGCCGTGACCCAGTTTTACGACAGAGCGGCGGGCTCCAGCCGACGTGACAAAAGAAAAAAAACATGGCCAGTGTGGAAGCGCGAGGCAGTGACGTGGCAGGAAGTGACAGGACAAGTAGCAAATATTCTACGCATTCTGATGAAACTTTTAAAGCAGGTGACGCCACACTCTGGACATACGCCTTGTGCAGATGAGACAGGCTTTCTCATTGGCCGGACAGATCCGGCACGTCTTTGTAAGAAGCCACCTGATTCGTTCAGCAAAAGAGATGCGCACCCTGGCGGATATACACTGCGAGAGGGCAGGAATGAGTCTCACTTTGGTACGAGCCACCTTGGTGCGAGTACTTTGACGTGGGCTCCTGACCGTTGCGGTCGGAGCAACTCTGTGGTGTATAGAGCGACTTACAGTGTATCTCCAGTGGGAGGACATTGTACGGTTGGCGTTGTTCCTGGTGTTTTTAATCGAGATACTTCTTATCCGATTGGGAACTATCACAGAGAGATTACATGGGCGCATTTTGTGACCGGCACGACGGTGGGTCGTAATACGACGTACCAAGCCGAGGTAGACAGACTAGGGAAGTCGGGGGCCGCCTTGACTTAATCGAGGCGTAGGTAAATTTGAATCGACCTCAGTCGATTAAGAATATAAAAGAATAGCTTGAGTACAACGGACGCAGCTGAAAGCGCAGTAAAAGGTATTGTTAGCAGCACGCTTAGGCGACATTATAGGGTACAATATAGGTCAGATTATCCACTGCGCATTTCACAGGTGGAGGACAGATAGGCCACATCAACGGAGACCGTGTTAGAAGGTTAGTCCATCTCTCCTTCCCCTTGTCTCTCTGTCCACCTTCTCTTTCCTTCTCTCTTTGTCCTCGTTGTCCTGTCCATCCCTCTCTCTGTTTATCTCATCTCCCTCCTCCCTGCCTTTCTCACCTCCCTCTTACTCTGCCTACCAAGTCTGTTGTCCGACTCCTCCTGCACGTACTCAGTCGATTATCTCCTTCACCTGTTAAAAATTGTATAACTCTGTCAATTTTCACGAAGACCAATGAGCTGGTTTCTAAATATAAAGCACGGTAGCCTCCGACAAGCACTGTATGAAATCTTACGTAGATGTTTACGTTCCTGTATTGAATGAAGGTTAAGTGTTCAAAATTCCGTCAATATATGAATAAAACCATAGAAATTGTCGGAGACCATAGGTAAAGAACCCAATGCTATGCATCATACAAAATTTACGTAGATAGTGTCTTTTATTGTTTTGTAGATTAAGTGCGCATAGTTTAATCGCAATAACATTACTCGTACGATAGCACATAAGATACGAATAAACATGATGCTGCAGTTTATCACGCGCCTCAGTCTTTTTGACGTGATATCTCATAAAATATAAGTAGTACGAAGGGATAATTTTGTTGTTACATTCATTGGCGTAACAGGATACTATTTGGAAAATATGTTTCGAATACATTAAGTAACAAAGAAATAATAAATTTAAACGTAATTCAAAATTTGGCAGTTTTCACGCATCTCGTTGTTCATAACTTCATATCTCCTGAACTATATGTCGTACAGTGACATAATTATGCTTATAAGATTCTCGAAATTGGAAGCAATTTGTTGGCGAAGTTTTATCCGATAGAATGTATGTTATGGCCATGCATAAAATACGAACAGAAAGACAAATAAACAAATATTAATTTTTATCTTTCAGCTTATTAAACAAAACTAAATTTTGGATGCAATTGACAGCACAAATATTTTTCTATGTAGTCACCGTTAATATACAGATGTATTCCGCAATGTCTTTCCAGCTTTTCTATGCCTTCTACATACTGAGTTGTCGCATGTTGATAACGCACTAACTGATTGTTTAAGATCATAATAACTCCCGGAGCATTACCCCGCTCACAACTTCATTGACCGTAGGTGTGGTGCAAAACGGGACAAAAATTAGGCATGTGATCAAGAACAAGTCTTCTGGTCCGGACTGCATACCTATCAGATTTCTATCTGATTATGCTGAAGCGATAGCTCCTTACTTAACGGCCATATACAACCACTCTCTTATAGAAGGATACCAGTAGATTGGAAAGTTGCACAAGTCACACCTATATTCAAGAAAGGCAGAAGGAGTAACCCACTAAACTACAAGCCTATTTCATTGACGTCAATTTCCAGCTGCAAACGTTGTCGAACTGCTGGTGCAGATGGTTGTTGTCTTGCAAACGTGCCCATCTGTTAACTCTGGAATCGAGACGTGGCTGCACAATCCGTTACAGCCATACAGATAAGATGCCTCTCATCTCGACTCTTAGTGATACGAGGCCGTTGAGATCCAGCACGGCGTTCCGTATTGCCCTCCTGGACCCACCAGTTCCATATTCAATCAATGGATCGCGACCAACCCCATAATCATTTTACTGGGATGAATGAACTAAATGTGCTGCCCAACTATGAAAAATCCTGCAATCGAAGGGAACTAGCTTCTGCAGACGATGCTGAGACACGTTTTAAGGCCAACCCCAAGGCCGTTCAGTTTAAATCGGATTTCTTGAAACATGAACGCAAATGGGTTTCGCGTAAGTCGCAATGCTGTTATCTGCGTTCCATCCTTTTTATCGCTTTGAGCGCAACAGGCGTGATATGCCACGGCGCTCCACCTAGCCTTGCGGCCTGCGAACGTTGTTTTCTGCTGCAGTGGTATGTCCCGTGGGCCCTGCTGACGGCATTTCCTGTGCGACCTGGCCGGCACCTGAGCCCCAAAGATGGCATTTGTCGCAGCCAGTTCCACTGCCTGTGGGCCTGCGGACGTCAATAGCCGTTCAGGGCTTCTGCTTACATGCTGACTGCCTCAGCGTTCCAAGCGCTTAGAGTACGTATCAATCGATTCTGAAAAAAACTGTTTAATGAAAGATTTTCATTTTATTTACATATTAGTGTGTAATATATTCGCTCGATAATGATCTCACTCTCTATTTGGAATTCCTTACAGTTACTGTGCTAGATCAAATTAAGTAAACTACTGCCCAAAATTTTTAACAGTTCACAGACGAAAAATCGGATTTTGTAGACTTCGCTTATGGTTGATTTTATGATATACAAAGCTGCGGATGAAATGTAGATAAGATATCTAAATTTTATTTAATGTTGGGAACAGAACGATAACTCATTTCAATATCGAGATATAGGGTCGTATATCCGACAGACGGATATGGATTAATTCAAATGTTCAAATGTTTGTAGAGCTTATGGGACTTAACTACAGGGTCATCAGTCCCTAAACTTACAAACTACTTATGAACTAGCTCAACAAAATACTGTCGTCCAATTTTAAGAAAACAGTTTCGTTTGTACCTCCAGATCGTAAGAGTTCACTCTAAATTTGGACTGTCATTCAGTGTAGGCCAGTATTCAAACAGACAGAGAACATTTCCTCATTGGAGCAATGTAAAAATTAAGAAAGCAATTGAGATAATGGACAATTCATTGATGAGTATTTTCTTCCGATTTATGTACTGAAACCTTACATGAACTATGGAAAATGCAAGGAGATACTTAATGCATAACGTTCAACAAAAACAGAGAAGTGTCTACACAATACCAATTACATTTGTTTCTCTTAAATTTTTCTTGCTTCAAGTCTTTATTTCCTGCAATAGTACACTATACACATTCACACGAATGAGAAAAGCTTGCTGCAGGAACTGTATATTAAATTCCTTTCTAAACGAGTTCTATTTAGTTTACTCAGTTATAAGTGAAAATTTTGCTTTTTCAGCAATTGCCTTTGCCTGCAAGTAAAACCAACAACGTGTGAGTAATTCCTGGATTTGTGAATTCGGATGGAAGTATTGTAATATTTACCTTCTTTCTTGGCTTATAAGGAACACCCAAATGTTCAACACTGGGGGAATTATTCAAACCCAAACATACAAATATTCACAACACTTCTTACGACAGGCAAACAATGTATAGGACTAATATTGCGGAAAAAAAACATGTGTCTCGATGTCAGTTAATCACGAGTTGCAGAAGGCGGCAAGCGGCGCGGTGAAGGATAGCCATATTTTTTTTTATTCAGAGCTTTACTCAGGGCTGCATGCCGACCTGTCTCAAGTTATGTTGTCCCGTGCACTCCCTGGGATGTAGGTATGGTTTTTAGAGTTCTGCGCCGCTGCCCCTGCTATGTAGGAAACATTCTGCAACGAATTTCACAGTTTTTGTTCGACGTTCCTGTTGAATGGTTCATGCAATTATGTGCACTCTGCTTTTGTGGTTTCGTTTAGCTTTCAAACGTTTCTTGAAGACATTTAGAGTGCCATCCTTTTTGTGTTCCACAGACTAATGGCGCGTCGGCCTCATACCAGTAACAAAGAGATACTGGAGATACGGACGAGGAGTGACTGACACTGAGTATAGCATCTTCAATGCCTGTACCATAGTGACGATGATGATTCATCAGAAGAATTTCGTTTTAATACACCTTCACGTATTTCACCTGGTAGAGTTCCCCAGGACAGTTATGCTGATTCTGAAAGTGAAGACGAATCGATCCGTAAAAGGCCAGAAATTTGATTGGCGAAAAGGTGATTTCAGTTCGGCATTTAATGCATTTGATGACGCACCTTCACGACATTATTGCCAACTAGCGCTTGATTAAAGCTTTGTATCCTTTTTTATGTTATTTCTATCAGAAGTTCTGTTCAAATTTATACTACTCGAAGATAACCGATTTTCCACTTTCACGATGGCAAATACGTCGGAATCAGTTCGTTCTCGACTAGCCAGCTGGAAAGACAAAGGTTTGTGGGACCGTATAGCTTCATTGCTGTTTGGCTTCTCGTGGCTCGTGTTAAAAGGTCAAGACTAAAGGAATATTGGTCGAGAGATGTACTTCTTCGTACGCTAATTTTTAGCGAATTTTTTAAAATACTTTTTAGAATGTTACATTTTAGTGAAAACTCGTCCAATCGTGTAGATAACAGTTTGTTTAAGATAATGAAACTAATTGATATAGCACGTGTGGTGTTCTTCAGTGCATTTAATCCATACAGAAAACTCTGTGTCGATGAGAGCCTATTATTGTTCAATGCTCGCTTATCTTTTAAACAGAAGTACATTTGGAATCAAGACATTCGTGTTGAGCGACTATAAAACTGGTCTCGTCTCGGATGTCGTTGTAGGCACAACAGAAATTGAAGTCCATAATTTACTAGAAACCGGTATTTGTAAAAGATGTGTCAAGTATTCTCTCTCTATCTCTCCGTGCGACAGTCCTGACCAGTACTAACCAGCCTCCATTTCATCCTTCGGCCAAGGGCGTCATTGGATGCGGTATGGAGGGAGACGTGGTCAGCGCCCCGCAATCTCGGCCGTTTTGTTAGTTTTCGTGATCGTAGCCGCTACTTCTCGATCAAGTAGCTCCTCAGTTGGACTCGCAAGGTTTGAGTGCACCCCGGCAGATCTGGATGGTTACCCAAACAGTTGCTATCCGAGCCCGACAAAGCTGAACTTCGGTGTTCTAACGGAAACCGATGTATCCACTTCGGCACTCTCTAAAAATATCGCTATGTTTACGATAACGTTTTAGACAATTGGAAGATAGTAGCTAGCTGAAACTGTTTATTCCACACATCTGTGTTGCCAAGCTATTAAGTTTCATGTTCAGCATGCATTTACATTAGGAGATATAAGAATCCAAAGTTTACACTTTTTTCCTGTCGTGATTTACGCGAGGCAACCCAACAAGTTCAGTCCGCGTACACTGAGTACGTATGTACTGAAACTTTCTTTCCGTACAACCGCTGCTAATAGAGCCCACCAAGACAGTTCTCACCGTTAATCGACGGCGTGGTTCCTGATGAAACTTACGCACTTCAGCACTCCTGGCGCTTCCAGAGCGTTATCCAACCGCACCGGACGTGACAATGCCCGAGTGGAAACTTTCTGCCATCCAATATGTTGACCACCAAACTGCGAGCTCTCTGGCAGGCTTCACTCTCCGCCGTGCCCGTTATACCTCGCTTCCACATTACACGACACGCCCCTAGCTGTCCGCCGACTAATAACTCTTCCCCCTGCCAGGGGCCGCGCGCCTCACGACGCAAGAGAGAACGACACATCGACGATGTATCAAGAACGTTGTATTGTTAGGTTACCACATGCCAAATCTCATTTTAGTCATTGATTCAGTCCCTGAGATATAACACGCATAACGTTGAAAGTTTTTAAGCGCCGATTTTTTAAGTAACTTTGCTAGCTATCACTTAAAATTCTGTTAAATATTATTCCTATGAGGTCGCATACACTTGTACACGATTACCAACGAAATATTGTCCGCGTTAAAACGGCTGAAATTTGTCACGAAGTCACGCTCACGCTGCGGAAAGTCGCGCATGTCGTCAAATAAGTGACTAAATATCGGCCAGTATTGCTTCCACGAATCTTAAAGTTTACGAATGTCCATTTGGGACATGTTCGAATGTTCACATACAATTTCCTGTGATGGTCGAGCTGGAACATGTTCCGAAATCAGGCGATTTGTCATGGAATGACCCAGGAGTTAAATGTTTGCAGCGAAAGCAGTTTCAGTGTACATTATGTCGGTCGAACAACCATTTCCAGATTCAAAGCTATGGAACAAGTATCCAGATGTATTGCCCTTATTTGTAACGTCAGGGAGCACACTGACTTCGAGACTGTCGCGGCCGCCCTCGTTCCTGAATTTCTCAGGCCAGGGCGAAGACGGCCGAGCGGAGAGTTCCGTAATACACAAAAGTCCGTGGACGTGGCTGCCAGTGCAGGTAGACGGATTAGGCGGCCGCAACAGAAGGCCTGACTCAGCCAGCCTGATGTGCAGGTGCAGCACTCAAAGGCAGGTGTAGGAAGTTCTTGCTAGGAAGTGTCAAATCATCCTGGTTCTTAATTGTGATACGTATCTCGTCACCATTGTGAAATGTTGTCGATGTAAATGGCTTGTGACATATATATATATATTCCTGTCGGATTATACGTTCGTCGAATTGAACTGGTGATGTTATCTCGATGGCCAATGCCATCCAGTGGTTTAATCCTATATATTTGTGGAAATCGTAAATCTCACGTGTTATCCTGTAGATCTCCTGCTGTGAAGTGACACACTGATGATTGCGAGTCAATAATTTATGTCTTATCACCATACTTTTCGCAAATGTCGTAAAATTACTTCTTCGTCATGGAAATCCACAGGTTCCTCGTTCTGATACACAATACCAACTCTAGGTAATGTAACGTCTGAACAATCACTGAAAACTATATCGGAGTTGTTGGAACTTCGATGATCTCATTACCTGCATCGAAACTGGGGAAAAACGAAAAAATGTATGTTTTAGGCTGCTATTGAGATCTGGGTTTGTGTTAGTGTTGCATTCAACATGAATAGCGCTCACAGGTTGGATATCCATTATACACTTTGACTCGTAATCTTTTCCAGGTATTGCGTTTTTGAGAATCCAAGTAACAAGCCAACTTATTGCTCTTCAGTAAAATCAATGGAATGTTCACTTTTAATTTCAGTTTTCAATGTGTTAATATTTGCATGTAGGTCAACACTTTTCACGGATCGTTGTATGGCTGTAGTTAAGTCTACGACATCATACCCACCAGGAGAAATTTCCAGGATTATTTGTCCTTGTTGTTTGGATGTTTAAGGGGGTCAAAACTACAATGGTCATCAGTTCCCCATTCCATTTCTAATCGCTAAAAGTAAAACCGTGGACGTGAAAAAAATGCGTCCAGAGCTTAGGTTTGCAAAGTAGGAAGGGAATTTCACTGAGTCCATAAAACATCAACAAAATCGACAAGAAACAAAACGAAAAGAGACAATTACACGAAGATACCTTACAACAAAGAAGCTGATGTCTGTGGTTGGCCCACCATAAGAGTAAAAAAGGAAAATTCATCCACTTGCAGCACAAGGAAATCTTCAATTAGAGTGATAAAAAAACCCTGCTCGAATAAGACTTAAAATTGAATTTTTGTTGAAGCATCGTCACGTAAAACATCTGATAAAACGTCAGGGAGGTTAAAAGTCCGCTCAAGGCGGCTAAAACAGGGCAGTCAACCAAGATTTGGACTATTGTCAAACGGGAGCCACGCTGACAGTGGGGTGGGTCCTCACCACTAAGGAGATGTCCGCGGGTGAGCCACGTATGGTCATTGCGGAGTCTACACAGCATCACAGAATCCCAGCGAGAGGCCGACGGGGACGAACGCCACGCAGCCGTCGTCGCCTTGACAAACCGGAGTTTGTTGGGTATGCTCAGGCAACGCCCATGGGCCAAGTCCAGCCGTGTAGCCGGCCTTGCCAAGCACCACAGAGATGTACGTGCATGGACCAAATATGGAGATGGAAGGGGAAAAGAAGCTCCAGCAGGAGGGACCGAACTCTAAAGGCAATCATATGACCTGATCTGAGGCGTACCTGATGGGGCAGACGATCACATCAGAAAATAGAAGACGATGGTTCGGGTGGCCTGGGGAGCAATATACATACATTGGCTGCGTAAGCCCCGAGCAGTTGTTGGCGGCGGTCCCCTAAAGGTGAAACCCCCTGACTCCACTAGTAAGCTGTTCACTGGGCTGGTGTGGTTGGCACCCGTCGCAATGCAAACCCCACAGTTGTGAATGGGGTCCAATAGGCGCAATGCCAAAGGTGCCACAGACCCATAGGCAATGCACCCAAATTCGAGACGTGATTGCCCTGTAAAGCCGCAACACTGTCGAGCGATCAACACCCCAGGTCGTGTGACCCAGGTGTCGGAGAAGGTTGAAACGGCGCCAGCACTCCTGTTTCAGCTGACGAATGTGGGGGGCCACGTCAACTAAGTGTCAAAGACCAGTCCTAAAAACCGATGGGTTTCTACTACGATCAGTAGTTCATCGTTGTGATACAGTTCAGGGTGAGGGTGAACAGTCCGATGTTGTTAACATCACTCTGGTGTTGGTGGCAGAAAACTGAATGACATGGGTAATCACCCGGGTCTGCGCCTTCCGAATAGCGCCTTGCTATCTGCGCTCAGCAACTTGGGTGCTGCAGGAACTAAAAGAGATACAAAAGTCGTCAGCGTAAACAGAAGGTGATACCGACGATCCAACCGCTGTCGCTAAACTGTTGATGGCAACTAAAAATAATGGATCGCTTAAAACAGAGCCATGAGGAACTCCATTTTCCTGGATATGTGAAGTGCTCAGGGAAGCACCAATCTGGACATGAAAGGTACGGACAGCTAAAAAATTCTGTATAAAAATCGATAGGGAGCCCCGGAGTCCCCACTCGTGTAAAGTGTTGGGAACGTGTCGTCGCCAGGTTGTGTCACATGCTTTGTGCATACCAAAGAAGACCGCAACAAGTTGTTGGGGTCTGGAAAAGGCTGTGCGGATTACAGACTCGAGGTACACCAGATTGTCGGTGATAGATGAACCCTGGCGAAAACCGCCTTGGCATGGAGCCAGTAAGCCCCAAGTCTCAATTATCCAACACAACCGCTGACTGACCAATCGCTCCAACAGTTTGCATGGAACGTTAGTCAGGTTAATGGGCCGATTGCTATCCAGCGAAAGAGGATGTTCGTCACGTTTAAGCACCGGGATAATGATATTCTGCCCCCCGCCCCATTGTGACAGGAAAACACTATCACACCAATAAGGTTATAGACTGCAAGAAGATTATGCCGTCTGTTGAGAGGTGCTTCAGCATTTGGATATGGATGCTATCGGGCCCAGGCGCCATGCCTGGACATTGTGTAAGAGCACTGAGGAGCTGCCACTCAGTAAAAGGAGTGTTGTAAGATTCAGAGCGGCTGGCGTCCTATCCGCTCCTTCAATGTATGCAAGGCCGGTGGATAATTTGCAGAGGCAAAGGCACGAGCATAATGCTTGGCAAACATCTCTGCTGATGTGGCTGAGTCTGTACATATAGGAAGTGTGTGTGTTGTTCTTAGGTTAGTTTACCTTAGTTTAAGTAGTTTGTAAGCTATGGGCTGATGACTACGCAGTTTGGTTCGATAGATTTACAAACATTTGAAAATTTTTCTGTACATATAACTCCATTTGTGGAGATCCAGGATTCCTGTTTGTGTCTGTAATCCGTTTAGCTGCCTGATTTTACTTCAGACGTGTGAGGCTGAGGTACCCATCCCAATAGTGGAGACATACCTCTATCAGCATTCCTGTTTCCGTCTTCTGACTAGCTGGCGAGCAAGAGCGGGTAGCCATTTAAAATTGACTAGGTTCTCCTGAGAGCGGTGCCGTTCTGGAGACAAACGTGGGAGTGACAGGAAAAGGGGAAAATGGTCACTGCCACAAAGGTCGTCGTGGGCTCTCCAGTGGAAAGATGGTGAAAAGGTGTGGCTGCAGATCGGTAAATCAATAGCCGATAACGTGGCATGCGCCATACTAAAGTGTTTGGGGGCACCAGTATTTAAAAGGCAGAGGTCGACGACTCTACCTCGGCCAGAAAGTGTAGTACCACCCCACAATGGATAATGGCCGTTGAAGTCGCATAGTAGGAAGAAAGGCGGGTGGAGTTGCGATATAAGTGCAGCCAAAACATTCAAAGGGATAACACCATCCGGAGGAAGATAGAGGCTGTACAGAGTAAACTCTTGAGTTTTCCTTACTCTGACAGCCACTGCTTCTAGAGGTGTATGCAGGGGCACAGGTTCACTATAAACATAAGTAAGGACATACACACACACACACCATCTGATACCCTGTTATATGAGCTATGATTACTATAATATCCCCTGTAGCCATGGAGTCCTGGAGTCTGCATGGTGGAAAGCAAGTTTCCTGTAAGGCAACGCAGAAAGCAGGCATTACGCTTAAAAGGTGTGGTAGTTCAGCCAGGTGGGGAAGAAACCGCCGCAGTTCCACTGGAGAATGATGCTGTCCTATAACTGGGAAGCCATGATACGAGAGGGCAAATTACAACTCAGCGTCACTCAAATCATCTGACTGACGTTTTTCTGGCTCAGCATCGTTTATTTCAGGGATGTTCCCGAAAGCAAGGTCCTCATGGGACGCTAGAATCTGCACCTCATCCCAAGAGGTCGTGGAGAAGTGGTGTGTGGCATGGGAGCCACCGTGGCATCCTTCGAATCGTCACTTTCAGATCTTTTCCTCCGATCTTTCTTGTCCCTTGGGGCCTTTGCCGGCAGGGCGGGCTTCTCAGCCGCCGGGACTGAGAAGGAGCGTGAGGCCCTGCGTCTAGCAGCCTTCGATTTTGCCTGCTGCTGGCTTGTGTTGGCCATTGGTGGAACCCTTGGGAGGGAGTTTCTCAAGGGACCCTTTCCAAACGAGAGGCGCCGGAGAGCGTTGTTGTTTCTCGAGCATAGGGGTGGAGGTTTTTCCCGAGGCAATCACCTTGAGAGCAGAAGAAGGAAGGGAGCCCCCAACCACCTTGGGGGCAGGTGTACGTTTATGGCCCTGAGTGCCCACAGATAAAGAAGTAGTGGGGAAGATGTGCGTCGCCAAAGACGACAGTGACGACGTGATTGCCGCAAAAGAGGTGGCCATGGTAACTGGGTGTAAGCGTTAAAACTTATTTTCGCCTCAGTATAGGTCTACCGGCCCACGGTCTTATAATCAACGATTTTTCTTTCATTTTGGTGAATACGGTATTGCGATGAGCAGGGAGGATGCTCCTGGCCACAGTTCACGCAGATGGGTGGTGGAGTACATGGTGTGTCCGGGTGGTTTGGATGTCCACAATGCTGGCAAGTGGCGCTGGAAGGGCAACAGGACGACATATGTCCAAACCTCCAGCACTGGAAGCATCTCATAGGAGGAGGGATGTAAGGTTTCACATGACAATGGCAGCACATCACCTTCACCCTCTCTGGCAGTGTATCGCCTTCAAAGTCAACCGTGTTATTTTGAGACCCACGATAGACGCGCCGGCCGAAGTGAACATCCCGTCGGTCGCGGTTGGTGCGCAGCCCCTCATCTGACTGAAAGAGGAGATCCCTGTGAAATATAATGCCCTGGACCAGTATCAGTGACTTGTGCGCCGTAATGTTCACCGCAATACCTCCCAGCTTGTCGGAAGCAGACAACGCCCATGACTGGGTAGGGGAAGCGGTGTGGATAAACACGGAACTATTACGCATTTTGGAGAGGGACTCCACATCTCCAAACTTCTCCTCCAGATGGTCCACAAAGAACTGAGACTTCTCTGTCATAAATGATTCCCCATCAGTTCTTGTAAAAACCAAATTACTTGGTGAATAGGGCTAGTTTCTGTTAGCAGCCCTACGTTCTTCCCAGAGCGTGGCTAAGGAAGGGACCCCTTTGGGGTCATACGAAGTGTCATTGAACTCCCCACTTAGGAGAGTAAGACTCGTCCCTGTATTTAGCCCGCCGTTCCTCCCAAGGGGTTGCCAGGGAAGTGAACGTTTGGGGATCATACGTCGTTACTCTGTGGTCGTTTCATTCTCGTAGCACGAGCAGCTAGGGAACTATACGTCCACCCAGGCAGAGCCCCGCTTGCCTGGGTAAGCCTTATACAACTGAGGTGTGGCACGGTCCTCAGAGGTTGCTCGCTAGCGACTGTTCAATCTGAACAGCCATGCATCTCCTCGGCATGTAGCACACCTTAAGTTTGAATGTTTTATATAGAGGTTTGTACCGTCCCTGCGCCCCGTGCGATTAAGCAATGATCCTCGGGCTCTTAAACGTACAAGCTCCACCGTCGCGCCGAACGATGGTCGTTGAAGCACGCACAGACCTTACGGTGTAGTCGACACAGCCAAAGACTCAAGACCCCGGGTTCGCCAAGTCTGTACCCAGCTAATTAATGCTGAGCCCCTGAGGGTTTCAGGATTTCAATAGTTGTTCTTCATTCTTAGCATTCTTTACAGCTTGAGCAATAGCTGCTGCACCCCCTGCCAAAGATCCGATTGCCGACGGGCCCACAAATATGGAATGTAAAAAGAGGATATATGCCGCCAGATGCTTTGGGTATTTTAAGTGTTCTCGGTTCTTTAACACGTCTTTTCATTACATTTCTATCTGCAGCAGTTTCTGAGCGGATACTATGTTTTGTAACTTTTTTATCCCTTTCCTTAAGGCGTCTTTGGGTTGCTTTCATAGCGTTTCTGAATGTTAAGCCTGCAGCCATCTTAATGATTTTGATTATGTGTTTTTCATGACACGTATGCCAAGCTAGTGAGTTGTATGTTGTTTAGAATTCTTGTTATATACCAAATGTCAGCTTTCACCAAACTATTATGTTTTGATGGAAAACCAAGCCATTTTACGTACAAGGTTACCTTTACATCTCAAAATTCGTTCCACAAAATACATATTCGGTTTGGAAATTTTTTGTAATTCTTGTGTATAAAAACTTTCTGCAATAACTTCACTATCCTGTAAGATGCACGTTCTACGATTTGTCTACAGGATTGAGTTTATATCCGCTGACCAATTCGGTAGATAAGATTTATCGAAAGCCGACTTGTATTTTGAAACTCTTACCGTATCCTCGTCGTTGAATTTCTGTTTGCATGCATCGATCGTTTTCATATGACTGTAGACGGTATTTAGAAGCCTATTGTCTGGAGCATATTTCGGCCTCATGTTTATAGAACGATGTGTCCTTCGATTATAATATTCAATTATTAGTGGTGGGATATCTAGCCTTTTGTACGAGACAAAAAGGTTAAACAGTACACACATTTTGGCTTTAATACTGCTGTTCAAGCATTCCATAATACTAATTTTCTTCTCGGTGAATGTCGACTAGTGGTTTATTCCACAGCGTTCCATTACTGACTGGAAATGAGTGTTGTATACCTCACGCCTGTGATAGTTTTGTAGACTATCTGGTCTGCGATTTGTACCTGTTTGAAAATGCTGTTCAAACACACTTTCAACCTCTTTACCTGTCTTTTTTCTCACTGGTAGGGTGAAGGCAAATTTGTAATAAGTATCAATCACCATTAGAATGTATTTAAAACTCTTATTGTGGCTTTAATGGTATCTCACATATACAAGGTCTGCTTGCCATAAATCCTCAAGACCTTCTTATTATAACACTCCTGCGAGGATACGTTTTTCGTGCAGGTTTATGAAGTTCATTAACAACTGCCTTTATACCTACTCAATTATATGTCGTTCTCATAGTTCTGAAAGGACTGATACGATTTCGGTCTTATGGTCTGTATTACCTGCCGCTGATGAAGCAATAAGTAGTCGTAAACGATCTATATTTCGTTCGGATCATCGAAGTATACATACAGCAGGGATAGATTGTTCAATTTATTATTGTAAATATCAGCACCTTTGCCATATTCGAATTTATTGGCTAAAGCAGACTCATTAACATTCTTGTACTTACCATTGTCTTCTTCTTTTATACGCCCTCTTTTCGTGTTGTTTTATCTGTGTGCATTTGTTATACGCAATATTTCACCATATCTTTGCAGTTCATTCGAGCTGAATTTCTTTGGATTCGATATCTCGACAAATATTAACCTAATTTAATCCTGTGTTTGTGGGTGTGTTATTGGCCCGACCTGAATCGTATCTTACATTAAACGTATAGGAAATCTACTAAGCTTATATATGGTTTATCCTTACACACTCCATATGTATCATTTGTTTGTACAACGCCGTGCATATTATTGTACTCACTAACAGCTGTGTCATCATCATCATCATCCTGTTTTTTCTTTTTTTGAATCATCAATTCTGTCTGAGTTCCGATCGTTCATGAGCCTGTGTAGACTATTGGTTATCGGGTTAAACGCTTCTGTGAAAATTTTTCCTCCGTGCTGTTGATATAATTTTAACTAGCGTATTTTCTGGCGAATAGCTTTGCAGCCTTCGATAATTTTACGTTTGGGCACCAAACAGCAATACAGTAACATGTAAGGTATTTCCAGGTATTTGCTCAGTTACTCACCCGATTTGTTGACCTCATTTATTTATTTTTTCATTACTGACAACTCGCGACATTTTGGTTGTTAGAAGCGTGTGAACTGCCTGAATCTTTTTCATGGAGTTTCTGAAGCTGAGATTCAGGTTTCCTAATAAGACTACGTAATTCTGTTACTTCTGAATTACTGGCGCCATTTTCGAGTGGAGATTCAATATTTTGGATACGGCTATATAATCGTGCTAGTGTTAAATAACTCTCGCTCCTTTGAAATAGAGACAAGTCGTATATGCAAACCGGTTCACTGCGTGCAGAATACACTTATGTATTGGAACTTTACGTTTTAAGGTGTAGGACTTCCTAGAAATTTCGCCTACATCGCCCCTCATTCAGTTTCCTTGTTTCTAAAAATGTTCAAATGTTTGTTAAGGTTATGGGACTTAACTACGGGGTCATCAGTCCCTAATCTTACAAACTACTTATGAACTACTTACGAACTAGGACGGCACAAATATCCATGCCCGAGGGGGGATTCGAACCCCCGACCGTGGTGGCCGTGCTGACCGTGACTGGAGCGCCTCAGTCCCCTCGGCCACCGCGGCCGGCTTTCCTTGTTTTACAATAACGAGAACCCGAATGATGTGGGGTTCCAGCAATCGTAGCATATGGATGTAAATTCACTGAATGTCATATCGGATGATACATGAGTTTGGTAAGTATTTTTAAATTAGTGTTATCCTGTCTAAAATAAAAAATTAGGTTAGCATTACTCCTTATTAGTTATTAGTTGTTTAGGAATTCTCGAATATCTCTGACGCGAGTAAAATACATCGGCATTCATATGCCGACCTAAACAAAAGTATTTGCGAATATGATCCTCATTATCCACTGCAACATCATCATATATTAATACACTGTTTGGTTTTATCTTCTCTGGTAGTGTAATGTCATTGCTTTCGCCGAAAGACTGGTTGCTAACATCATCAAAGTTCTGTCGAATTTTCTGCTGCAGCTGGTAGGCTAAGGTCGGCCGAATCGGGTCAAAATTTATTAAAATCAAAATAAATGACAAATTTACACACGACAAAATTTTCATTGTATATCCATAAAAACTATGATCTTTTGTTTGTAAACTCAAATATAATACAGTTCTTAAATATTGTTCATAGTTTCACAAAATAAATCTGATTGCTGAGCTGCATGATCCCACTTGCCTTCTTCAAGTAAGCGGAATCGGATCATCAATTCGGCGAATAGGGTCAGTACGAAAATGTATGCATCATTTTAAAATAGCAACACATTTTCCATAAATCTCTTCGTCCCTGCTGCACCAACACAATTCTCATGGTACCAGTCCCTGCCATTTCCTTGACACTGAAACCTGTCACCAAGTTTCGCTGATACTGAATCGCTGTATTTAATGTTGCAGAGTTCACAAGATGTGTCATCGTCATCTGTTTCTTCAGAGTATTCTGATGAACGTGACGCTGATGATTCATGCTGTAGGTCTTTTCTGCTCTTAACCTAGCGTTTCTTCAAACTTTAGGGCTGGGATGTCATTTTTTTCTTTTTTTTCCAATCTATTTTTGTTGCATTTATATTTTCTGGGGATGTAAGAAGTAGTGCTTTCTATTTTCTGACCACGTTTTACCTTTGCTGGATAATCCTTTCCACTTTGCAGTCGCCGTTGTAGACAGGAATGCGGTACCCCAAACAATTAATTCCCTGCATGGCGCTGACTCCTCCCCACCTGGTAATCTTTAATTGCATTTTGCATGTCATCCTCGCTCCACAAAGTAACGGTTTTTCTTTTATATTTCCCCGTCTGCAAGAAAAATAACCGAAAACGAATTAATAAATTACGAAACAATATAATAACTGCAATGAATCGAAATAAAAGCATTGACCCTTTTTACCCGGATTGTATTGACCCGATTCGGCGGAAATGACAATTATTTTTTCCCTGCGTTTGCAGTCCTGCACAAGCATAACCACGCGCCGGTAACACCGTAATCTTTTCTCCATTATATAAATTTACTGGTAAAAGAATACTTAACAAATTACTGAACGAATTACACAGATATATGAATCCAAAGCTGTTTTACAAAGGGGAAAATTTTAAGGACTTACCGCAAACAGCGCAATCTTCCACACTTTTTTACACAACAACGAACACGCCTGACAATGTCTATCACTTTACAACTCATATACAGAATTCCAACAGTCACCGCTGTGTGGCAGCCCTTCCCATACTACTTCGTACATCGCGATTAGGCGGAAATTCCTAAAATTGGCCCGATTCATCTTCCGATCCGATTCGGCCGACCTTACCCTATTTTGGTTGAATTACTGTTTTGTAAAATACATAGACATGGTGGAAGAAATCACTCTCGGGATGTGTTAACAGGGACTGAAATACGTTTGTTTTTCCAGTCAGATGATACAACATTTAATGCACGTATGTTGTCAGGAAGTAATGCACAATTATTTTCATTGTTTTTCATCAGCACCATTGCATGACCAGTCGGTTACTAGAAGTCCCTGTTTTTCTTTACTCCACTCAGCCATTTTACTTACTAATCACTTCAGTTTATTTACATGCACCAGGCTTTGTATGGCGAAGACTTTGAACGTCGTGTACAGTTTTGCGACTGGGCACAAAATAAATTACGGGACAATAACAGATTTTTTTCACGCGTTCTGTTTAGTGACGCAGCGTCAGTCACAGAGGTAATGTAAACCGGTATAATATGGTCTTTTGGGCAACGGAAAATCCACGACGGCTGCGACAAGTGGAACATCAGTGACCTTGGCAGGTTAATTTATGGTGCGGCATTATGGGATGAAGGATAATTGGCCCCTATTTTATGGATGGCAATCCAAACAACGTAATGTTCTACCGATTTTACTATGGCGATGTACTTTCAACACGATGGATGTCCGGCACATGGCTCGAGTGCAGTTCAAGCAGTCTTAAACAGAATATTTAATGACTGGTGGATTGATCATAGAAGTAGCGTTTACCGGATCTTACATCCCCGTATTTCTTTCTGTGGGGAAAACATCATTTTGAGCATTTATTGAAGTCATGGGGTAATTATAGGTCATCACGCAGTAACAGCATGCGTTCTTATAAAGTATGATAATTTCACAAAAGTACACATATCACATTGGAAACAATCGAAATTAAGTTCAAACGTACCGACGATCTGTGTTTCAATTTAAAAATCGTTCCTGTTACCCACTGTTCGTCTAAAATTGTGAGCAATATGTTTGTGAATATTACAGCGCCATCTATCACAAAGCGACAAAAGTGTTCCAAATAAAACATTCATATTTATTTACGTACTAGACGAATATGTAATAAAAATGGAGATACCTATATAAAAAATAATGATGTTGATATTCGTTTGCCCTATGACAGCGCCATCTAGCGGGCCAACCATAGTGCCATCTGTTTTCGCCCTACATGGTAGAAAAGTTTTGTTCTGTGTAGTTTTCTCTTTTGATGCCTATTTCGTGAGATATTTGGCTCGGTTACTATCAGTAGACCATACTCTGTCCTTGACAAGTGGAGACTGGTGACCTTGTTAGTGTGCGCTAACTGGATGTGGTCTACATATGTAACATGATACCTCTCCCTATGCTCTGACTGGACGTTGTCTCGCCCCTCCCCTTGTCACATGGGTAGCGTACTTAATATGATACGCAGATGGGTGGGTGAAATCTGCGCCCTAATGATTCAGCATTACATCAGCTGTAATATGTCACTCGTAACCTTGATGTGTGCCAGACAGTACCTGACATAACTACTCATATATTTTACTGCTGTAGGTGGATAAGTTCCTAATTAGAATTAGAATCCCAACTGCCACGATTCCTGTTCCATTACATCATGGAGCTACATCGAGTTATTAGATGTATTTTTCGCCCGCTAGCCTAGGTAAAAGCGCTTCTGTGCTCATTGAGGAATGATTTAGGACTTAGGAGGCCTGGTGTAATCTATATCTGCTGTCATTGTGCGAGAGTTTAGATAGGTTGGACAGTCGGAACCATAGAAGATCGAGGTACGAAGCACAGTCGGCACACACGGTTGTTTCAGCCAAACAAGAGTGTGACTAACCAGCAATGTGTTTCCGAGAGCGAATAAGTATTGATGATGAAATGCAAATCGTTGCCTCTGCTTCTCGGTGTTGGGTCTTTGTTGAAGGAGTTAGTTGAAATTCGTCTCTCAGAAAACATTAAAATTAGAGACATGGTGTTTCCCCTAAGTAAAATGTGGTGCCAGTATTTATTACCCTTGGAAAAAAAACAATGGTCTGTTCCACCACAGGGGCGCTGTACGACAGAGCACCATACCGTTGATAATTGCGCATGCACGGTTGGCCTCATGCGGCGTATAAAGTGGCCGATGTCATGGGATGAAATCAGTTCCGGCGGGTTGGTGAAACAGAACATAAATCTGAGAATGCCGCCCAAATGAAACGCCGAAATATTATGTTCACATGACGTCCTTATCTGCCAGAGAACCGCAGAAGGACGTCAATGAATTCGATTTGCTATTTCAATTTTAATACCGAACTACCTTTGGCTGGATAGACAGGGGATGAGAGAAGGTATAGGTAATGGGTATCATTATATACTGAGTTCCAGGCCATATTCGAGGCTCTCAGAGGCTGACACTATGAGAACGAACTCGCGCTATGTCCATTTTAAAGTTATTGAATGTACTATTAAGGTGCATTAGTGTTACTATTGTCATTCAATTATTTTTACTTTTAAACTACGCATATTTTTCATGAAAGCAGCTACATACATTAATAAAGCCTCTTAGACTTTGTCAATGCAATGAAGATTTATTGTTTAAACATTGCATATGGAGTACATGAAACGATTACATTAACAAAACACCAGTGCAAGTGGAACCGATGTACCAAGTGTTGATCCATGCTGAGACAACCATATCAGAACATTGTGTAGCTTCCGCAGGTGGCAATGGATGTACTGATTCCGGTACCCATTCATACAGATGGTGAATACTGCTTTGAAGTATATTTTCCACCTGCGTTAGATCTGTGTACGTAGGTCTGCAAGAGTCGTCGGTTAGTGAGTTGCCGTGTTGTCATCACGTGATACACCGGGTGATCAGAAAGTCAGTATAGTTTTGAAAACTTAATAAATTACGGAATAATGTAGATAGAGAGGTAAAAATTGACAGGCATGCTTGGAATGACATGGGGTTTTATTAGAAAAAAAACTACTAGTTTTCGCAAAAAAGACAATCCCGAGGATCGTGCTAGACGAAGATGTTGACGAACTACTTGGAGGGCACATTCAGTTACGCGTTAGCGAGTATTATCCTGTTGTAGTAACACATCATTTAGTGTTGAAAGAATAGCAAAGCAATGGTTGTTGCAACATTACACACAATTTAAATACTGGTCAGCATCTCTCCGCAAATACCAAACGTGAAAGAATTTTGTAACCTATTGAACGTCATATCATAAAGTCTGGGGTGGGGCTCGTGTATCTTGGCGAATGCAGTCTAAGAGATAGTGCTCACCTGGTGCACATTGTACGCGCATTTTTGTGCAGGCAGTCTTTGCTTTCATCGAAGAAGATCCTTTCTTGCATTTAAAGAACGGAATTTCAAATCTTCAAATGTTTGTATAGCTTATGGGACTTAACTACGGGGTCATCAGTCCCTAAACTTACAAAGTACTTATGAACTAGATAACACTAAGGACGGCACAAATATCCATGCCCGAGGGGGGATTCGACCCCCCGACC
The DNA here is from genome assembly GCA_026315105.1 of Locusta migratoria. Lineage (NCBI taxonomy): Eukaryota > Metazoa > Arthropoda > Insecta > Orthoptera > Acrididae > Locusta > Locusta migratoria. Next base: position 540,443,423 of record CM048747.1, on the reverse strand, counting down.
GTAGTGGCCGTGCAGACCGTGACTGTCGCGCCGCAGTCCCCTCGGCCACGGCGGCCGGCAAAGAACGGAACCCATAAATACAATTACATTAACGGGATTAATATGTGTAGACATCGGCAGTCATCAGGCGACAGGATCCAAGTGGTGTAGATTAAAATTTATTCCTTTGGTAAAGGAAATTCAATAAATTGTACAAAGTATTCATATTTGATCAAACAAAACTAAGTGTACCTTGTGAATCAATACTGTTCTCTTCACTTCTTTAAATGAGTTAATCACATCACTCGTACTCCCAGAAAAAAAGTATTCTTCAGCCATGAACTACAGAAGGTGTTTAAAATGCCAACCGACAACGTGACAGAATGCTTGACGTCTAAATTTCATTGCATTCCCTATTCACTCAAAGACATCGTCGGTAGTAAGAACAACCTCACAAGCCGCAAATCGTCTCGCTACTAGGTTTTCTACCGAATTCACGAAGTTTTAGTTCGCATCATTCTTTAAATGGTCTCACAGGAATAATACTACGGCACCCTGGAGCACTGCTGCAGGAACCACTGACGGAACTCCACATGTAGAGGATGTTGGTAGGCAAAATCTCGTGGTTTCATAAATTTCCTGCAGATGCCTTATATTTTCATATAGCACCCGCTCTGTATTGCGTGCGTCAGAGCACAGATGGTTACTGATGGTTTTGCGTTAAACCTATCTTGTACGTTCTGTGCAAAGCGTGGCTTACGAATGTTTCAAGAGTGAATAGAGTCTTTTTGGTGCTTTGTGTAAGTACCAGTTCCAGATAGATGCAGATGTACGGCCGAATATGTGGAATTGTGTAACTGATTCCAATTTGTGTATCGTTGTCCATAGAAGTGTCTTGCTGCATAACCATTGCCACTCGCCTCACCCTGAAAGGACAGCATGCCATGCTGCTCGCCCCAAGTGATGTACTTCATGATGCACAAAAGCAACCGACAAACTATAACGAAACAGCATTCCTACTGAATATGTTTGTCAGTTTGCCGGAATTGGCCGCATTTAGCGCCATCTAGTGTCAAGACTGTTATCAGAAAGATTGGGTAATTTGCTGACAGCAGTCTATTTATTCAGAACACAAGTTACTAGAGGGATACACTAGAGGCTCATCTTTCACTTTCTGGAAGCCATTGCGTGACAATTATGAACTCAGGTTCTGTACTTCATTTTGTTCTACAACATATCTTCTACCACCAATCGAAGTTTATTAGTACCATTAAGGGTTGAAAGTTAAATAGTGGCAACATTGCTGTGGAGACACTATGAAATGGAATTTATCTTTGTCGCTGATACCACACACTGTTGACATACCTACCTTACGTTGGACACAGACAAAAGTATACAGACGGGAAACCTCCGTAAGGGCCCGGTCACACGCTCAGGGGTGTGGGGATAGAGGGTTACCATCAGTTCCGTAAGATGTCCCATGATGGCGCTGCAGTCAGAAGCAGCCCTTTAAAACGGGCCAGAGCAGGCGGCAGGTAGCGGCTGTCCACACCACCACCTGCCCTCAAACGCCGGCACACCGGACTCATCCCTGGCCTCGTGGCAGGCGGCACGAGCTCTGCTCTCAGCCTCCCCTCCACGCTACCCTCTGACGTCGACAGGCATAAAGCTCTGTATAGGGAAAGTATGGCCAGACTGCCAGCGGCAGCCATGTTGGGCCTATTGCGCAGCTGCTTACACACCGACCGCTGCAACGTTCCCAGCGCTTAACAATACTTATCAACCGATTTTGGGAAAACTATTCAAGGAAAGAATTAATTTTTTCGCGTGTTATAGTGTGATATATTCGCTCCATAATGATCTTATTTTGTATTCATTATTACTTATAGTTTCCGTGCTACATCAAATTAAGTAAACTACTGCGCAAAATTTTGAAGACGTTGCAGAGGAAAAATCGCATTGCGTAAAATTTGCGTATGGTTGATTTTAGCACATACAATGCTGCGGACGGAATGTATATAAGATATCGAAATTTTATTTACGGTTGAGAGCAGAACGATAACTCTTTTCATTCTCGAGATACAGGGTGTTACATCCGACGGACAGATGCGGGAACTTCGCGTAGTTCTGTCCATGCGGATCAGGCTGCTTTACTGATTACTTATCGTCCTATTTTAAGAAAACTGTGGTTTGTGGCTCCAGATCTAAAGAGTTCGCCTATAAATTCAGATTGACCTGTATGTAGCCAAATATTCCAATAGACCGCGAACATGTCGTCATCGGAGCATAGTGTAAATTAAGAAAACAACTGAGATCATGGATAAGTTTTTGATGAGTATTTTCTTGCGTACTATGTACTTATATCTTACATGAACTACGAAAAATGCAAGGAGATACCCACTACATGACTTTTACCAGAAATTAGAGGTGCCTTTACAACGCCAATTACATTTGAATATCTAATATTTGTCTTGTTTAAATTCTTTTTTTCCCTGTAATGATACACTTAACACACTAAAACGAATGAGAGAACCTCGCTTCAGGAACTCTCTATTAATTTTATATGTATACGGGAATATAGTTCACTCTCTAATATGTCAAAAAATTGTCTATTTTCGGCAATTACCTGCAGATAAAATCAACGACGCGTGAATAATTTAACCTCACTACATTACGCAGAAATTTCTTCACAAATTTATTGAAGTTAATAATATATAGGTATCTGCTGTGTGATCCATTCATCAGTGAATCTTTAATCTATTAATTTACATTAAGAATTAAAATCATCACAGAACAACAACCGAAGTTCGCTTCTGGACTCCTAGATTTCTCTGACGACTTTCATCAGTCTGACTGTTCATCGTCCTGTATTTCTGATATCGAAAGGAAGTACTACAATGTTTACCACCCTTCTTCGATTCTTAAAAAACACTCAAAGGAACAACACTGTGGCATTATTCAAACCAAAACATACGAATATTCACAAGGCTTCTAATGGCAGCCAAGCAACGTATAGGACCAAGATGGCGGAAAGAACCACGTGACTTGATTTCAGCCAATCACGAGCTGCAGACGGCGGCACGCCGCGCGGAAAAGGATGGCCATACTTAACCCAATATAGAGCTTTAGACAGGCACCCTCAGAAGCGCCTCTAGTGTAGTGTACTGGTACTAAGCCCGGGAACCACCAGTCGTCTGCTGGCATCTTATGGAACTATGAGTTTGAGGGGGTTTCTTCTCTGTATATGTTACTCTGTGCCTCAGAGCAAATGGACTCGCCTGTCACACCGAACCATCGTGCGCACAATCGAGTGAAACACAGTCACTGGTGGGCGAGTGGTCTAACATAACGGTGTCACTGTGTTTTCGAAACAGAAACATCACAGTTGGAACAATATTCCATGTACCAAAGTTCATACAGTACGACGTGTCATTAAGGTCTTCATTGCCGTAAAAAGTAGTGGCACGTTGGGCAACAGCGTTCAACAAACGTCAGCAGACTGTATCAGACACGCATCGGGCAGGTCGTCCTGGCGTCTCTGAAGAAGGAAAGCGTACTTTTGCCGCGATAGTGTATTGTAATCGGCACCAGTCGACTGCATGACAATGTGCGGTCTACGGCGCGTCAGTTACAGTCTGCATGGATATTTGTGCCGTCCTTAGTATTAGCTAGTTCTGAAGTAGTTTGTAAGTTTAGGGACTGATGACCCCGTAGTTATGTCCCATAATGTTATCACATTACATATGGGTGAGAGTCATTTCAGTTGCGGTTCACTATCTCTACTCTCCGGTTATTATCTAGTTGAGAAACGTCAGATCGTAGTTTGCACAGCTAATGATGTCACCAAAAATCTTCATACAATCATCTCATTGGTCTTCTATAAGGATTTGTAGCACACTGTGCTGGGTAAACATGATACACATAGCGGTTGTGTGTCAGAATTAGTGGCAAGTACCATTGCCTACTCCTACTACTACTGCGGGTGCCTAAGAACTGGGAGCAGTTAGCACGTACCATTGTTCCAACTTCCTCGATCTTGGATCTTCTTCATGCTCTTCATGCCCGACAAGTATGCACGTCACCTTCTAAACTGTCCTGTATTTGTAAAAAAAGTCAGACCTACGACACAGTGTGTCTTCACTGTACAACTGATCCGTCATTTCAGACATTTTGGCACTGGTTTTTCCTAATTTCTGGCAGAATTTGATGTTTGCACATTGTTCTAACTGTGGCACAAGATCTGTCTGATGCATTCAACTCGCTATACTGCTTCTCTCTCTCTCTCTCTCTCTCTCTCTCTCTCTCTCTCTCTCTCACACACACACACACACACACACACACACATATATATACACTACTAAGTGTGTTTGCCTCTGTAACTTATAAAATAATATGTGACGGGAAATTTTAATGTGGTAGGTCAACACAAGAAATGTTACACTTTCTACGGAGCTATGAACATAGTTTATTGTATCATTTTCCAAAGAGTTACAGCACAAAGATATAATATTTTTAAATGGAACAATAGTTTTTTTCTATAGTGAATTGGATTCGTTGAAACCAGCTGCGTCCAAATCAATTTAAACTACATTCCTATCACTGTTAGTTTGGGACCTACAACCCTTCAAAGTTTCAGGGGCAGATACCACACGCTGTACATAATAGATGTCTGTGTGGTGGTTGATGGATGTTATGGCGGTGGGAAGTTGATTTACATGAGATGTTCAAATGTGTATCCATGCTCCTCAATGCTTAATGCAATGCGCCATCGAAAGGATCTGCGGACGAGATGTAACATCGCTGGTGTGACAGAGCGACATGCGTCCTCGATGCACCGTTTTATATCATCTGGGGATCTGGGCTCAGTGACACAAACACGATCCTTTAGATATCCCCACAAAAAGAAATCTACTAGTGTTAAATCAGGTGACCTTGCGGGCCATGTATAAGGACCATGGCGCCCCTACCATCTTCCTGCAAACCTGTTGTTTAGTTCTTCCACAACAGCACGCGCAGAATGGGCTGGGTGACCATCATGCTGCATCCACATATGGACTCTCCTGTGTAGACACACGTTTTCAAGGAGACCATCCAAACTGTCGGCTATAAATGCGCGATATAACTCACCTGTCAATGTATGTAAAGTAGTGTGGACCGATGATTTCATCCCCAAGGTTTCCACACCACACGTTAATGAACCACCTACATTGACGGACGACAGGTCGTAGCCACCGAGGATTGTCTGCGGCCCAGTAGTGCATGTTATGGCGATTCACTGCACCATAATTTGTGAACGTGAACCCATCAGAGAACATAACACTTTGTAAAGACTCTAGCGTGAAATTACACATGGCCCACTCGCAGAATGTCACTCTTGCACGGAAATCGGTCCCATGCAGCTCCTGGGTCAGTGACACGCGGTACGGGTGAAACCTGTGGCCGTATACTAAATGCCACACAGATGTGAGACTGACACCAGCGACTGTAGCAACGGCTCGTTAGCTGACATGAGGATCGAGGTGTACTGCAGCTAAAACAAACACCTCCGGCTCCTCACTTCTTCGTCTGTTACTGTGGCGCATTACCAAGCTGCCTGTTTCCCGAAGTCGTTGTTCGGCACTTAAGAACGTAATGGCTGCCGGGGTCTTCGCCTAGGATATCTCACGACATACGCCGTGGCTGCTTCAGTCTCATCGTGTCGGCACTCACCGAGCATCAGCAACATGTCAACGTACTCTTTGTTCATGTATGCTATCGTCATCCGATGTCAGTGACTATGGTATATTGAGCCCCGGTTGTTTGTGTGGCTCCAACTGTCGGGTATACGGTGTGCGGCGACAGTCGGCAGTCTAACAGCACATCGAGTAAGCTTCTCGCTCCGGGACACCGGTGACGTTACAACTCGGTCGCACCACATTTAGAAGGCGCATTGCATTATGCGCAGCGTTTGTGGTATCTGCCCCTGAAATTTTGAAGGGTTGTAGGTCCCAAACTAACAGTGATAGCAATGTAGTTTAAATTGATTTGGACGCAGCTGGTTTCAACGAATCCAATCCACGATAGAAAAAAACTATTGTTCCATTTAAAAAAATTTTATCTTTGTGCTGTAACTCTTTGGAAAATGATACAATAAACTATGTTCATAGCTCCGCAGAAAGTGTACCATTTCTTGTGTTGACCTACCACATTAAAATTTCCAGTCACATGTCACATATTATTTTATAAGTTACCGAGACAAACACACTTAGTGAAACACCCTATATATATATATATATATATATATATATATATATATATATATATAGAGAGAGAGAGAGAGAGAGAGAGAGATTGTCTAGTTTGTATTTTTTTATATCCTGTATCATTCAAGATGCAAGGGATATTACATTAACAGTCCATGGGCATTGAATAAAATAAGTTCGTAAGGACAGTATAATTGAATACCTACTTTATCTAATTTCTAAAATTTTTTCATCTCATTTACTTTGTGAAACTTTGTTCTATTGCTTTTAGTATGTAAATGTTTCCACACGAAACATCTCTTTACTGTGTAGTCATAGATTATTGGCAGAAGCCAATATGGAAAAACTCTTGCAATACTCTGTTGTAATCATTGAGAGTGGCATGGCCAGCTATATTTAGTTTTTAACTCTTTGGCTCGTCTGTATTGCCGTATTTCTCACCATCCATGTGATACATTATACTACAGAGTGTCCTAGATCCTAATTCGTAACACCAATAAATAATTTCAATGGTCTTAAAATTATATCAAATTTGAAAAGTGATATACATGTGAATAAATTTTGGATAAATACACGCTCAGAAAACTTTAATGTTCATAACTTGCATATGATAAATCATGTATCAGATGTAGTAGACTGATTTCATGGGTATGTCATTTTACATTGTTTTCTGCAACAGTTACATTTCTGTAATGGACTTTATTCAAACTACCTAAATATTTTCAGAATGATTATGTCATTACACGTGTACAGAGTCAGCAAAGGATAGACTCAGCGATCAACTTTGACCTTTAAATGGGGATATTTTACAGACAAAGTAAAGAATCTTAATTTTTATGGGTGGGAAAGCATTTAGTACCACAGCTATAAATCCATTCTTGTAGCACTACTACATATAACTAAGTGGCAGTTCTACTTGAAAGTGAGCAGTACAGTGGTGTAGGTGACGACGACAGAGAAGTAGACGAGGAAGAGGCCGAGGTGCAGCGAGAGGAAGTCCAACAGGGTGGCTTCTGGTCGGCTTGAGGCCACCTGGTGGCGCAGCAGCCGCAGCTCCCGGTGGACACCCCTGCTGCCAGGGCTGTACCTCTGCAGCAGCAGACACGCCAGGCGTGGCGCGCGGCGCGCCTCTGACGTCACACAGTGCGCGGGCACCAGCAACAGTGACACGGAGGCTATTTGCGTTGTAAACGCTAAACAAATTGCTGGCATATTCTTGTAGAATTGTACCTTTGTGACAAAACAACACACGACATCCAATGTATGTAGAAATGTGATGAACAAAAAGAGAAGTAGAAATTTTTCGTGAGCGTGATTGACTGAGGCAGATAGGTCATAAATTGCTTGATAGCCTCGCCTGAGCGTCCGTATCTTTGAAGAAGTGCACAGATCGTGTTGGTTGGCTTTGCAGATATTCTTGCCATGTAGACTTTCTTGACAAAAATGAATATTTCTCTGTTTGTGAGAGCACCATGTAAACATGCAAGAGTTGATACTATTTAATCTATTCTTTATAAGTAACTGTAGATTACAGAATCTTAAAATTACTATGTAAATAATGACAATATTTTTGTAATGCACAAGAAATACGAAGGTCCACCGAAATTCCGGTGTAGCTGTTGCTGAACAAGTGACACAAACCGTATAAAGTAATAGTAGTAGGAGGAGCTGCAGTTTGACAATCTTAGCAAATGAGCAAAAAACTGGTGAAACGCTGATCATGAGGGCCCTGTCACAGATCAGTAATTGCTGGAGCATTCTTTCATATTCGGCTTTGGTATTTAGAGCATCACACACAATAGCTACTATTACCAGCGTTTGATAGCCAACAGGAATCATAAAGGTAACAATTTGCATTGTAGAATATCTTGGTAGGAAATGAATGTGGAGAAAGATCAGTATGCAACATGAAATTATATGTACACTGGCAATAATCACACAAATCGTAAACTCTTTCCTTGTTTTCCTGATGGATGTACTTCCTACGTCAACTGAGAATGGCATCAAACCGAGCACCTTACAAACCAACAGGAATGGTTTGATATCCAACAACAGACGCGCTGTACCACCTGGAGATGTGGTTCCCTTTACTAGAACTGGCGGCATCTGAAAGACAAACACAATTATGTAGCTTAACAGGAGACAGGTGACTCATGAAGTAAGACAACTTATTATGACATATAACTGTCCCATGGGAAAACGTATCTGGTCCAGTAACGAATCCCTCAACACCTACAACAAAAATGTATCCATTGCCTTCCTCTCCCACAACTACCCTACAGATCTCGTCCGCAAGCATATATCCTGAACAGTCCATTGAACAGTCCATTCCTCTCCTTCCAGCGACAATTTTACTAACCCCAGACGACCCAGAAGCACCACCGTAGTCACCAAGTACCATCCTCATGGTGTCGCACAAGTATGAATTACGCGCCACTTACTTTCGCCCCGCGCCGCCATGCACACACGGCACGGCGTTCTTATGACGTCAGCCACGAGCGCCCTCTGCTGCTATCCCACTCATGCCCACCACTGAACGACATCGTTCACTTGGGACTGAGATAGGAACCAGTTAACACTTTCGAATCAGACCAGTGAAGAATTGGCTATCGGTTAGGCACTAGTCAGGCCTCTAGCTCAACTATGTATCAGCATTCTGCAGTACTGAGCTATGTAAAAGTTAAGTATTACTAAGTCTCTATGAAATATATATCTCGTTCTAATATACTCTAGTGTTTCTAGTTTCTGCTGTCCCACTGACTGCTCACCTTCGTACCTGCACAAGCGTGCATCCTTTATTCCTGTGTCGGTCTCTTTCTACTCGGCCACTGTCACCTACGACGGAAACAAGACACAAAAGCGTCGACGTGGCTGGGACACAAATGTGGCGACGAGGAGCGATAGACGATCCTTGGACCAGCCCGCTTGCAGCAGCCAGACAGCAGCAGTTGGAGCACACAGAAATTGCTCCCGCCAACCCATCCTTATTATAAGATACTTGGGGGAACATTTTCAGTTACGTGTTTTGTGGACTTTTTGTTGCAGAACATCCTCATTTACATTGCATTTGTGTTTTGTTATAATTTACTTGTATGCGCGGCACTTAATCGGTCAGCATGGCCACTACCCCAAACCCAAACTTAATGGAAATTATTCTGTTACAGACGGCGCAAATCACACAACTACTCCAAGCTGTGTCACAGTTGACGGCACAGACAGCTCACCACCAACAACAACAGCCGCCAATATCTACCACCACACCGCTTCCTACATTCCGCCAGTACAATGAACATGAGGAAGAATGGAGCAACTATTTGGCGCAATTTCAAGAACTCGTCGCGGCTCATCAAATTACAGGTCAGACAGTTAACCATCTGTTATTATCTGTGGTGGGCACTCACACCTTCGTATTACTGCAGAAACGTTTCCCCTACGCATCTCCTCATGATCTAGACTTTGAACAAATAGTAGATGCACTGAATGCTCATTATGAGAGAAAAGTTCTCGTAGCGCGGTACCGATTTTTAGACTTAAAATATTACCAGAGCAGTCACACCAACAGCGGATTACTGAGTTGAAGGGCTTAACCCGCAAATGTAAATTTACTTGCTCTTGTGGACTTTCTTATAGTGACGTGATGTTGAGAGATGCAATTACACAGAACATTCAGGACTCCAGAATTAGGGCAGCAATTCTGAAACAGTCTGACCCCTCAATAGACAGTGTACTGTAGCTTATAGAAGCGCATGATACTTTTGACTTAGCAGAGGTAGAAATGCAAAGCCACAGTGTTAATTCAGTGCACCGTAACAGACGCTTTCCTAGCCGTGCTGAACAGACAGTGAACAGTAGCCAGTGTAAAAGTGCAACACAAAGGTTGTGTTAGACAAAGTAATTTGAATAACGGGCGCCAACGTTCATTTCAGAAAAATGTTCGTAAGTCTTGCCCTCAGTGAGAATCTCACCACAAGCGTGCGCATTGCCCTAGTCGCAACGCAGCCTGTTATTAATGTGGCGAAACAGGACATGTACAATGTGGCAAATCGGGACATGTGCAGTTAGTATGTGTGCAGTATATAAACTCAAAGAATGGAGCCGTTAGGAACAGTGCTTTGCGGAGTGCGAGAACAGTTAATTCTGTAAATGTCATACACGCTATTCACTTGAACAGTGTTTCTCTTGACTCTCAAATGCAAGACAATTTTTCTGCACCTATGGCAAAACTATGTAGTGAGCCACATAGCAAGCGTCGTCGAGCGAATTAATCTTTGCAACGGAAAAGGGTTCGGGACAAGCAAAATGACTATGTAAAATGCAAACCTGTAGTGAACCTAGTGCCTTCTACAACTTCTCATTGTAATAGTGACCATTACTGTGTAGCTAGTGACAGTAGACTTGATGTAGCTATTCAAAGGTTTAGTGCAGTAGTTAGTGAATCTTTAGTAGCCTCGCATTGCGCAGATGCCGATCCGGCGGTAGTGCCATCTAGTGACAGTGTTGTTAATCCGCTGTGCAGATTCTGCGCCGCTTCCTACCGCATGCAGACCGCGCATGCGCAAACGCGGTAAACGACTTGTAGCAGACGTTGCCCACATTCGCACACCTGTCGTGCGCCACAAGCAAAATTTTTTGTTACTCACTCTATAGAACATAAGACTGTTCAATTTCAGCTCGAAACTGGTTCCGCTGTGACATTACTTAATAAAGACTCTGAATGAAACTTTCACTTTGCAGCGGAGTGTGCGCTGATATGAAACTTCCTGGCAGATTAAAATTTTAAAATTGTGTGCCGGAACCGGGAATCGAACCTGGGACCTTTGCCTTTTGCAGTCAAGCGCACTACCGACTGTGCTATCCCGACACGACTCACGATGCCGCCTCACAACTTTACTTCCGCCAGTACCTCGCTTCCTACTTTCCAAACTTCACAGAAGCTCTCCTGCGAACCATGCAAGACTAGCACTCATGGAAGAAAGGATATGGTGGAGACATGGCTTAGCCACAGCCTAAGGGATGTTTCCAGAATGAAACTTTCAGTCTGCAGTGATGTTTGGAAAGTAGGCGGCGAGGTACTGGCGGAAGTAAAGTTGTGAGGCGGCATCGTGTGTCGTGGCGGGACTGAGATAGGAACCAGTTAACACTTCGGAATCAGATAGGCACTGGGCTATCGGATAGGCACTAGGCAGGCCTCTAGCTCAACTATGTATCAGCATTCTGCAGTACTGAGCTATGTAAAAGTTAAGTATTACTAAGTCTCTATGAAATATATATCTCGTTCTAATTTACTCTAGTGTTTCTAGTTTCTGCTGTCCTACTGGCTGCTCACCTTTGTACCTGCACAAGCGTGCATCCTTTATTCATGTGCCGGTCTCTTTCTACTCGGTCACCGACACCTACGACGGAAACGAGACACAAAAGCGGCGACGAGGCTGGGACACAAAAATCCTGGCCAGGAATACCTCAACAAATTGATCTGTCAGGGATATGACTTTCGCAAGTCATGCCCTGAGATGAGTTGATCAGTCCAAAGTGTTCTTGCCAAACTATCCATAGTAGCCTTCCACCGTCCTCCCAACCTCCGCCACATCCTCATCCAACCTTACAACATCCCAAAAACATCCTCCCTAACTAATGGTTTCTACCCCTGTAACCGATACCGCTGCAAAACCTGTCCAATACATCCTCCTACAACATACTCCAAACCTACCACAGGAAAAACTTACCCTATTCAAGGCAGGGACACATGCGAGACAACACACTTCATATATCAACTGACTGTGGCCAATGTGCGGTCTTTCATGTTGGTATGACCGCCAACGAAATAGTTGAGCGGATGAATGGTCGCAGACGAACTGTTTGTTTGGAGGACACCCAATATCCTGTGGCAAAGCACGCCCTTCAGCGTGAGTCCAGGGATCTTGGAACATGTTACATCAAACGTGCATACTGCCACCTAGCAGAAATCCCTAAGAAGAACTACGGAGGTGGAAACTCGCCCTCCAAGATATCGTCTCCTACCGCACCCTCTTGACCTAAATGTACGCTAACTTCTCCCCCCCCCCTCCATTCTCAACTCACCCATCCTTAATTTCCTCCCTCCTTCTCTCTTTCTCTCCCTTTCTCTCTCTCTCTCTCTCTTTCTCTCTCTCTCTCTCTCTCTCTCTCTCTCTAGTCATCTGACTTTACCACTGGGGTTTTAAAAACTAATTCCGCAGACCGAAAGTGTGGAGAGGGGCTGGTGTAATTGGTTGATACAAACCATAAAAAATGCTCTGAAGTATGTTTCTTGACACAAACATATGGTTTTTCTTAGATGGGCACCTATTATTATTTTTATCAAAACTGAAAATAAGAAAAAATACTTAAATAATGCCGTTTGTTTCATTGTGAAATTTTAATTAAATTCAGAGTTATTGTAATCTAAAGTTTACGATTGATTAACTCAGCAGTTCATTTGTGTGGTGTAACAAACAAAATACATGATCAGCGATCAGTATTTGTAGGGGTTTGTTTACGAAGACTGCAGTGTTTACTAATTTGGCTGTAATTCAATGCTTTGGTTTGTCCTAGTTGCCTCAGTGTCTACTTGCAGCACTTTCTGTTACTGTTATTATGAATTAGTCGTTGTACGTTAAGTGTTGTACGCTGTGTTTCCAGAGGTCTGTGATAGTGTACTGTACAGTACAAGTAAGAACAGAAGTACGCACAGTAGTAAAGTGGGAAGCTAAATTATTTTACGCAGGGCGTAAGTACAACAGTGTGTACTAAGTTTAAGAACTGTGAAAATGATTTCTTCTATATCTTAAAAGGCAGAAATGATACTCATCTATGGCGAGTGTAGAAAAAATGCAGTTGCGGCCTGCAGATTGTGTGCAGAACGGTACCCAGACGGAAACCATCAGACGCGCCGCACATTTGAAATCGTCTACAATGGTGTGCAACAGTTATGGTCGGAGCACGCAAACGTGTGCGTAACAGACCCACGACAAGAGAAGCATGTCAGTTGGTGTGTTAGATGCAGTTGCCGTGAACCCACACACGAGTTCACGTGACGTTACTAGAGGCAGTGCAATGAGTCAAAGTAGTGTAATGCGCATACTACATCGTCATAAATTTCACCCATATCATGTGTCGCTGCACCAGTCATTTGGAGAAGACATTATTAATGGATTGAATTTCTGTCAATAGGCATTAAGAAAGAATGCGTTGCAGTTCTACATGTTTACCATGAAGCAGGTTTTACAATCCACGGGACAGTGAAATTAAGAAACTTGTATTACTGGTTCGTGAACAATCCTCCCTGGCTGCGACCGGTAGAACAACAGAAACTGTGGACAGTAAATCTATGGTGCGGAGTACTTGGCGATCTCCTCATTGGTCCTCATTGCATTGAAGGCACACAAACAGCGGCAAAATACATAGAGTTTCCACAAAATGAGCTGCTAACTTTGCTAGAGAATTTCCCGCTGGAATCACGTAGGCGTATATGGCATCAACATGATGGTGCTCCTGCACATTCTGCAATGAGCACTAGGCTGAACTTTTACAGTATGTTCGACTGGCGTTTCATAGGACGTGGCGGACGCATTAATTGGCCAGCCCGTTCCCCTGACCTCACATCTTTAGACTTCTTTCTGTGGGGTATGATAAAGGAAAACGTGTGCAATGAGTTGCCTACAACCCCTGAAGGCATTAAACATCGTATTGAGGCAGCCTGTGGCAACATTACAGCAGATAAATTGCGTCGTATAAGACATGCATTACGCGGTAGACTGCAGACATGTGCAGTAAATGATGGGCATCACTGTGAACATTTATTGAACTGAAATTTCAGGGCACACTCTATCACATTATGTTATTGAAAACAAAAAACTAATTTGTAAGTTTAACTAAATTTCTCATGTTAATGTACAGTTTCTTGTAACAAGTCAGTGCAGTACAGTTTTCTTCAGGGAAAAAGACTAATAAAAATGTTAGCATACGGATGTAATATGCTGTTCAAATGTCATTTGTACATACGTTTACATCCCTGTTGTTTTTGTATTCCTAATTAATTCGGTTCTGTGCAATAAAAAAAACTGAAATGCTGAGGAGTTACTCAAGTGCCAACTTTAGGTTAGAATAACTCTGGATGTAATTCACGTTTCACAATGAAACAAACGGCATTATTTAAGTATGTTTTCCTATCTTCAGTTGCGCTAAAAATAACAGATTTCCATCTAAAAACATACTTCTGTGCATTTTTAATGGTTTGTATTAACCAGTTACAAGCTCCCCTCTCTTCACTTTCAGTCTGCGGTATTAGTTTTTAAATATTTCTTGTGTAAATGTGATAACATAAAATCACAGAATAATGTAGATAGAGAGGTAAAAATGACACACATGCTTATAATGACATGGGGCTATATTAGAAAAAAAATTCAAATAATGTCTGACAGATGGCGCTTCATCTGATCACAAAAGCAATAATTAACAAATCAAATTAAGACAAAGCAACGATTACGTTCTTTACCGGTAATGCTCAATATGTTCACCATCATTCCTTAACAATAGCTGTATTTGAGGAATAATGTTGTGAACAGCACTGTAAAGCATGTCCGGAGTTATGGTGAGGCATTGGCGCCGGATGTTATCTTTCAGCATCCCTAGAGATGTCGGTCGATCAAGGTACACTTGCGACTTCAGGTAACCCCAAAGCCAGTAATCGCACCGACTGAGGCCTGTGGACCTGGGAGGCCAAGCATTACGAAAGTGGCGGATAAGCACACGATCATCACTAAACGACGCGCGCAAGAGCTGTTTAACGCGTCTAGCAATATGAGGTGGAGCGCCATCCTGGATAAAAATCGTTCGTTCCAGCAGGTGTATATGCGATTCTGCAACTTATCGGCGTACCTCTCACTCGTCACGGTAGCAGTTACAAAACAAGAATCACGCAGTTGCTCGAAGAAAAAAGGCTCGATAACGGTAGAGTTTCCAAATTGCAGTTGTGGGCGTTGACTGACCCTCGGAGCGTGAAATAAGCTTCGTCGGTCCACAACACGTTACTTAACCAATCGTCATCTTCCACCATATTTTGAAACGCCCACACATTAAATGCCCTCCGCTTCACTAAATCGCCAGGTAACAGTTCATGAAGCCGATGGATTTTGTAAGGATAGCATCGGAGGGTACGCCTAAGTGCCAACCAAACAGTAGTGTATGGAATGCCGGTGCGACGTGCTGAACTGTCTCAGCAGCATTACGCCTTGTGTTCGGTCGGCCACTATGGGGTCTATCGTCTCGAATCCCCTTTCTATGGCGATAGGAACGTAGCGTTGAACTATCACATTCCCCATTCTCATAATACGGCTTCACTAAAAGTGCCTTTTTAGGCAACGTAAACATGCTGCGACTGCTGGTGCATTTGATTCACTCATTACAGCTCCTTTTATACACGATTTTCATGTGCACTCACTGACGTTTTGCTGTCCAGCGCCATCTGTCTGATATTTTTGAGGAATTTTCATTTTTATTTTATTTCTTTTCTGTTCCTTTTTTTCTTTTGTTCTAATAAACCTCATGTCATTCCAAGCATGTGTGTCAATTTTTACCTCTCTATCTACATTACTCCGTGATTAAGTTTTCAAATTTATACTACTTTTTAATCACTCGGTACATTTATTCATTTCACTCATCTTTTCTTCTCTTTACTGGTTGACCTTTCCTCTTTGGATATATATATATATATATATATATAACCTCTCTGGCATGACTCAGTACGAAAATACAGTATCTCTTTCTTCCACACTCCTCAAACACCATCCTCAGGGCGTAGGTCGTGAATTACCTTCCCCTTCCGTTCCTATCCTTTTTTTTTCTTCCCTTCTCTACTTCCTGAAGAAGGAACTGTGTTCCGAAAGCTTGTACTTTTTCTTTTGTCTTCGTTTGGTCACTATCGACGGTACAGCACAAAGGTAAGTACTGGTCAGTCGATCTATCTCTTTTGAAAAATAATTTATCATCTCTGAGGAGATTTTCCGTCATTTATCGAAAACTATAGTATCTTAAAGTCGATAAAACTGACACGTCATGGGAAAATGTTCCACGTCTGTTCCTAACCTGATGGAGTGATTCCGGGCAGATTTTGTATTCCAATACCGCAAGGAACAATAGCTGTAAAAGGAAAATCCAATTACGACAAATAGTCTGGGAGATACCTGAACTACAATTAATAAAAAAAAAAAAAAAAAAAATGCTCCATCATGCGGCATAACGTTATTCTTTCACTGTTTGAGAATGAGAGAAGATAGCAACAAGCAGCAGAGTGTACACAAAATTTCAACATTCAAGAAACATTTTCTTTCTTTCATCCCTAACGAAATAATGAGAGGAAACAATTTTGTCACTGAGTACTTTTCCACTATTCATGCAATAAAACTACGGAATTCGACGAGACCTTATAATTTATAACTTTCACTCTACTAATTGTATTCATGAAGCACTTCACATACAGTATAGACACATACTTCTGAATTTTACTTTGACATAATATAACAGCATGGTTGTTGTTGTTATGGTCTTCAGTCCGGAGACTAGTTTGATGCAGCTCTCCACAATACCCTATCCTGAGCAAGCCTTTTCATCTCCACATAAGTACAGCAACCTACATCTGTCTGAATCTGCTTACTCTATCCATCTCTTGGTCTTCTTCTGCGATTTTTACCCCAAACACTTCCCTCCAACGCTAAATTCACAATTCCTTGATGTCTAAGAATGTGTCCTACCAATCTATCCCTTCTTTTAGTCAAGGTATGTTGTTGTTGTGGTCTTCAGTCCGGAGACTGGTTTGATGCAGCTCTCCACAATACCCTATCCTGAGCAAGCCTCTTCATCTCCACATAAGAACGGCAACGTACATCTGTATGAATCTGCTTACTGTATCCATCTCTTGGTCTTCCTCTGCGATTTTTACCCCACACACTTCCCTCCAACGCTAAATTCACAATTCCTTGATGTCTAAGAATGTGTCCTACCAATCTATCCCTTCTTTTAGTCAAGGTATGCCAGAAATTTCTTTTCTCCCCAATTCTGTTCAGTACCTCGTCATTAGTTACGCGATCCACCCACCTAATCTTCAGCATTCTTCTGTAGCACCATATTTCAAAAGCCTCAATCCTCTTCCTGTCCGCACTGTTTATCGTCCATGTTTCACTCCCATACAAGGCAACAATCCATACAAATGCCTCCAGAAAGGACTTTCTTAGGCTTAAATCAATATTCGATGTTAACAAATTTCTCTTTTTCAAGAACGCTTTTCTACCCATTGCCATTCTGCATTTTATATCCTCTGTACTGCGACCATCATTTGTTATTTTACTGCCCAAGTAACAAAACTCATCTACCTCCTTTATTGCTTCGTTACCTAATCTAATTCCTTCAGAATCACCTGATATTCTTAGACTGCACTCCATTACCCTACTTTTGCTCTTGTTAATGTTCATCTTATATGCACCTTTCAGCACACTGTCCATTCCGTTCAACTGCTCTTCCAGATCCTTTGCTGTCTCTGCCAGATTTACTATGTCCTCGGCAAAACGTAATGTTTTTAATTCTTCCACCTGAACTTTAATTCCTTCACCAAATTTCTCCTTGCTTTCCTTTATAGCTTGCGCAATGTACAAATTGAATAACATTGGAGAAAGGCTACAAGACTGTCTTACTCCCTTTCTCAACCACTGCATCACTTTCATACCCTTCAACTCTGACAACCGCTGACTGGTTTTTGTACAAGTTGTAAATAATCTTACGCTCCCTATATTTTACTTCTGCTTGCTTCAGAACTTTAAAGAGTTTATTCCAAGCAACATTGTCAACAGCCTTCTCAAAATCTACAAAAGCTAGAAATGTAAGTTTGCCTTTTCTTAGTCTATCTTCTAGGATAAGCCGTAAAGTGAGTATTGTCTCCCGTGTTGCTACATTTCTCCTGAACCCAAACTGATCTTCCCCGAGGTCGGCTTCTACCAGCTTTTCCATCCTTCTGTAAATAATTCGTGTTAATATTTTGCAACTATGACTTATTAAACTGATGATTCTGTAGTTTTCACACCTGTCTGCACCTGCTTTCTTTGGTATGGGGATTATAACATTTTTCTTAAAGTTTGACGGTACCTCACCTGTCTCATACATCTTACTCACCAGGTGAAACAATTTTGTCATGGCCGGCTCTCCCAGAGACTTAAGCAGCTCTGAGGGTATGTCATCTACTCCTGGGGCCTTGTTCCGACCTAGGCCTTTCAGCGCTCTGTCATATTCATCTCTCAGTATAGTATCCCCTATTTCATCTTGATATACTTCCTCTTCCCTTTCTACAACATTGTCTCTAAGTTCATTTCCTTTGTAAAGCTGTTCTATGTACTCTTTCCACCTTCCAGCTTTTCCTTCTTTGCTGAGAACTGGTTTCCCATCTGATTTCTTGATATTCATAGAGTTGCTTTTTTGTCCCCAAATGTCTCTTTTATTTTCCTGTAGGCTGTATCTATTTTTCCCCTATTTATACATTCTTATACAACCTTGCATTTGCCTTCTAGCCACTACTGCTTAGCCATTTTGCACTTCCTGACAATCTCATTTCTTAGTCGTCTGTAGTTCATTTTGCCTGTTTCATTTACCGCATTTTTATATTTTCTCCATTCGTCGATTAAATTTAGTATCTCCTGTGATATCCAAGGATTTTTTTGTAGGTCTTGCCTTCCTACCTATTTTGTCCTCTGCTGCCTTCACTATTTCATGTCTCAATGCTATACATTCCTCCTCTACTGTTTTATTTCCCCCCGTTTCTGTCAATTGTTGCCTAACGCTTCCTCTGAAATTCTTAAGAACTACAGGTTCCTTCAATTTATCCAGGTTCCATCTCCTTATTTTCCTACCTTTTTGTAGTTTCTTCAGTTTTAGCCTACAGTTCGTAACCAACAAGTTATGGTCAGAGACTATATCTGCCCCTGGGTATGTTTTACAGTTTAAAACCTGGTTATGAAATCTATGTCTTACCATTATAAAATCTATCTGGTATCTCCCGGTGTCTCCTGGTCTCTTCCACGTATACAACCTTCTTTTGTGATTCTTAAACCAGGTGTTTGTTATAACCAAATTATGTTCCGCGCTAAATTCTACCAGGCGGCTTCCTCTTTCATTCCTTTTGCCCAGACCATATTCACCTACTATCTTCCCTTCCGTTCCTTGTCCTACTACCGAATTCCTGTCTCCCATAACAATTAAGTTTTCCTCTCCCTTAATTGTCTGAATAATTTCCTTTAGCTCCTCATATATTTCTTCGATCTCCTCATCATCTGCAGAGCTAGTTGGCATATAAAACTGTACTACTGTGATCGGTGTTGGCTTTGTATCTATCTTGACTACGATAATGCGATCACTGTGTTGGTCATAGTAGTTTACCCGCATTCCTATTTTCTTATTCATTATCAGACCTACTCCTGTAATACCCCCAACTGATTTTGTATTTATAATCCTGTACTCACCTGACCAGATATCCTGTTCATCCTGCCACCGAACTTCACTAATCCCCACTATATCTAACTTCAACCTATCATTTCCCTTTTTAAATTTTCTAGCTTCCTACCCGATTAAGGAATCTAACATTCCACGCTGCGATCCGTAGAATGCCAGTGTTGTTTTTCCAGATGATCACATCCTCCTGAGTAGTCCCCGCCCGGAGATCCGAATGGGGGACTATTTTACCTCCCGAATATTTTACCCGAGAGGATGCCATCATCAATGTTCATACAGTAGAGCTGCATGTCCTCGGGAAAATTAACGGCTGTAGTTTCCCCTGGCTTTCAGCCGTTCGCAGTAACTGTGTGGCAAAGCCACATTGGCTGATGTTACAAGGCCAGCTCAGTCAATCATTCAGACTGTTGCCCCTGTAACTACTGAAAAGGCTGCTGCCCCTCTTCAGGAACCACACGTTTGTCTGGCCTCTCCACAGATACCCCTCCGCTGTGGTTGCACCTACTGTACGGCTATCTGTATCGTTGAGGCACGCAAGCCACCCCACCTCGTCAATGTCTGTTGTTCATGGGAGTGGAACAGCATGGTATATAGTTCAAAAGATGCTATGTAAATAACAATAACTTTTCGGAAATCCACCCTATCATGAATTAGGTTGCAGTTTAGTATGTCTTTAGTACCAGATCCATTCATGGGCACTTTCCTAATAATGTTTTGAACGTAGCTGCTATTGTCAACAACCGTTACATTGTCAGAGTGTAAAAATGCAGCCCTAGGTCACAAAAATAAAATTCTTTAACCTTGTTTCGGCAATAACTATGATTACCTTCATCAGAAATTATAAATTAAGTCACATATTTATTTCTGATGAAGGCAATCATAGTTATTGCCGAAAGC
Source organism: Locusta migratoria (assembly GCA_026315105.1). Lineage (NCBI taxonomy): Eukaryota > Metazoa > Arthropoda > Insecta > Orthoptera > Acrididae > Locusta > Locusta migratoria. The sequence goes on along the minus strand of CM048747.1, from coordinate 540,422,799 downwards.
AGGTTAAAGGATCTTATTTTTGCGACCGAGAGCTGCATTTCATACTTTGACTTTCCTAATATTCCACTCTATGAGCTTGGAAAAATTTATTATTTTAGGAAGCATTATTCAGGAAATATGATTCCATAAGAATTCAGCTGCATGAAAACGAAACTGAAACGCATTGAGAGTAGGGTTGTTAGAAAGGACAAAGAGTGAAAAAGGAGATGGTTTTTGTGTCCCGGCCTCGTTACCGTCGTAGGTGTCGGTGGCCGAGTAGGAAGCACGCTTGTGCAGGTACGGAGGTGAGTAGACAGTGGGACAGCAGGAACTAGAAACACTAGAGTAAATTAGAACGAGATATATATTGCACAGAATTTATACAATACTTAACTTTTACATAGGTCAGTACTGCAGAAGGCTGATACATAGTTGAGCTAGAGGCCTGCCTAGTGCCTGTCCGATAGCCAAGTCTTCACTGGTGCCTATCTGATTCCGAAGTCTTTACTGGTTCCTATCTCAGTCCCAAGTGAACGATGTCGTTCAGTGCTGGCCACGAGCGAAGTTCCAGCAGAGGGCGCTCGTGGCTGAAGTCGTAAGAGCGCCGCGCCGTGCGTGCATGGCGGCGCGCGGCGAAAGTAGGTGGCGCGCACTTTGGACTTGTGCGACACCACAGGAATAGACGCCAAATGTATATTTTGAAGATTGTCCACGAACGAAGCTCTATGACTCGCCTACTCGTCCATCACGAAGAGTACGGGAACAGGCGGTAAGCCTCCTTGAAACGCAAGTGGCGCTTGTTGTTGCCGGTGTATTCGCGGAGCACGGCACACGGCGCGCGGCGAAAGTAGGTGGTGCACACTTTATACTTGTGCGACACCACAATGGTCTAACGTAGAAGTAAACCCACTCCCCGGCAGCGCTGGAATTTGACGGTTTCAGTCTGACAATCGACGACCGCGAAGCCCCATTGGCCAACTACATACACTACATAGGCGCAATCCATCGAAAGGTGCGAGGCATAGGGTACTTAGTATCACTAGTAGTTACTTGTTATCCTGTTCCACTCCCATACAGGAGGGTGGAATAACGTATGGCCTGGTCACATCATTCTCTCCATATCCACTACGACAAGAAAAGGATCCTCCCATGAGATGGGCCCTGCCAGCTAAGGGCGCCCATGCCACTAACACTCAGCGAAAACAAATATAATATTATAATATAGTGATGTGGTTAAAGAAAATAATTTAAATGACAGTTTTTTACTAACAGAGCTACGTTTTCACTGATTTAGAACTGGCACATTATGTTGTTGTTGTGGCCTTCAGTCCGCAGACAGGTTTAATGCATCTCTCAACGGTACCCTGTCCTGTGCAAGTCTCTTCATCTGAGAATACGTTCGGCAACCTACAACCTTTTGAATCAGCTTACTGTATTCGTCCCTCTGTCTCCCTCTACGATTTTTACCGCACACACTTCCTTATAATGCAAAGTTGACAATTCCTTGATGTCTCAGAATGTGTCCTACCAATCTATCCCTTATCTTATTCAGGATATGTCAGAAACTCTTTTTCTCTCAAATTCGGTTAAGCACCTCCTCATTAGTTACGTGATCTACCCATCTAATTTTCTTCATTCCTCTGTAGCAACACATTTCAAAATCTTCCATCATCATTTTGTCTGAACTCCTTATCGTCCACTTCCTCTTCCAGATCCTATGCAGTCTCTGACAAAATTATTACATCATAAGCAAACCGCAAAGTTTTTATTTTTTCTCCCTGAACTTTCATTCCCTCTCCAAATTACTCCTTGCATTTCTTCACTGCGTGCTCAATGTAGAAATTGAACAACAATGGAGAAAGGCTACATCCCTGTCTTACTCCCTTCGCAACGTCTGCGTCCCGTTCTTGCCCTTCTACTCTAATAACCACTTTCTGGTTTTTGTATAGGTTGATTATAACTTTTCGCTCCATATATTTTAACCGTGCTAGTTCATAATTTGAAAGAGCACATTTTATGGCTATTTAAAATTCATCATCTGTTTCCCAAAATACTGAAAATACCCCTAATTATTTATTTTTCCATCCTGCAAACAGTCAGATACTCTCTCTTAGTACACTAAAGCACAAAACCATTCTCTGCAGCAGTGACTTGTTAACACCGACCACTGCATAAACGCGGCAACATTAGCTTTTCGCATTCACTTGCTCTAAGTATTTCCTTTAATGGACATTTAAAGACTACTTAATTTACTATGTTAGCGTGACTCACCTTTCACTTGCATTTCTGCACAAATGAAATAAAAGTGAAACTGATAGAGAGTAGGATGAGACATTATGGACAAATGATGATAATCCGGCACCAAAATTAAATAGTGTGAATATGATCTATTACGGACAGGCACACTTCATTAATTTAAATCTATTTTCATATTCAAAATACTTCATCATTCTTCACCCTCCATTTTTCTCATGTGGTCATTATACTTACATTTTTTGTGAAATTATTGCCATGTTACAAACACATTCATCCAGGCATAGTCATTTCTATTATTTTTCACGTTTCCCCACTCTAGACTTTCTTATGTTTTCAAGCGATTAAAAGTAATTTTAATACCAAACCATAAACGAATTATTAATGACTAATAATTTTTATGGACACTGATCTGCAACTTTACTGTGCCAATTCTCGTACTGAAGACATAAAGTTCCCGTCCACTTCTGTAGCGTTCGCAAATGGCTTATAACATTCTAATCAATTAGCGGATATGCCATTACCTGATTACCTCTCGCTAAATGTGCCGTGGGATCGTCGACATAATTGGTAATCAGAATAAGTAATTTTTTCCTGTCACACTAAAAATTCACGCCATACTATAAGTAATAGGTCTTACAGTACATGAATAAATCGAAATATATTTTAAAGTATATCGCACCTGCCGTTAAATACTCAAAAGACAACATGTATGAACGAAATTCGAACTTAGTGATACCAATACTTAATTCGAAAATACTACTTTTAAGTCAAAAAATTCTTTATTAATAACAGACTAAAAATTCTTGACCATCTACATGTACACCATATTATGAAACATCTAAAACTACTAAAGTACCACAACCGGTGCACATTCCTTAATGATAGCGATGAAATGATAGATCTAAAAATATCACTACCTTTATAATTCACATAAATCAATAAAGTCTTTATGTGTAAAATTATGAACGTACATGGAATTAGGAATGCAGGCATGTGCATTTTTGCCATGAGATTTCAATGGTCTTGCACTTGTCTTTGAACTGCAGTGATATAACGGGAACTCTTAAACCCTATGGCATGGCGCTATCAAGAAGCCAGAATATGGAAAAAATCAGAATTAATAGCGATGGACGGCAATTTTTTTTTTATATTTCCTTAACCAATCTGAGAGTTTCAAAATGATAGGTGCCACTGAGATATTATTGGAAAAGAAATTATTTTGTAAAATAAAGCTAAGACTTAAGTCATATTCAGGATTATGCTATTCGATTACTTACCAAATATTATCCTCCATCGGTACACACATCAACAAAGAGGTCCACACATAAGTGTTTGCGTCAGATACTGCAGCCTCATCAATATACCTGTACTTTATTACCTTCATTCTGTACTCATTCTCTTGTTCAGTATTCACACAAATACTGTACTGTCTTCAAAGTAAATTTCATGTTTGTTTCTATCTCTCTCTCCCTACCTCTGTAACTGTGTTCTCATACACCAATAATGACTGGGTGAAAATAATATTTTGCCCTATTATATTATTTGATATATTGTAACTCAACTTACCAATAAATTCAACTTCATCTTTGTATAACATTACAAGGGAAGTGAAAAAGCAAGAAAATCTTTTCTGATAAGAAGTTTATTAGAAAATTAAGATTACATATCAAATAAAATTACACACACTTTTTGAATGACTCTAGTTACTTACATAAACTCAATCTACCCCTTCATTTAAATATTTTATACATTCTTCCACATTTATGAGGTTACATTTATGTTTTTAGGCAGAAAACCTAGTCATGTACCCCAGATCTGTTGTTGTGAGACAAACTCAGTCTTTGTACTTTTGTATTCAGTAAACCCATATGAATTTTATATACAGTATACTATTATTTCAACATTTTTGTCACATTATGCGTAGTAAACAATGCATTGTTACAATTTAAGTAAATATTTTGGATGTAACCAGTAGGTATCCATGTATTGACAGCTCTATCTATCTTAATAAAATGGAAATTGCGTTTTGTGGACAAAATGTATCCACACTGAATAACAATAACTATCAACACTTGGTTCCACAGAAACAGAGTCACTTCTGCTAAAACTTACTTTTGTAACTCATGTAATTAAAAAAAAATATTCGTAACCTCTAAAGCATTGTTTCTTGAGTGATCGTGTCATTTCACATTTTCTTCTGAAGAAGCTTTTTTATCTGAACCAGGAGCAGCAAATTCGTATTGGAAAACTCCACACATTCGAAAATTAAAACAACGCCAAGAAATTTTCTTTTATAGAGAGAACATTAATATCTTCTATAGTTCAACGATATGTTATGAAAGAGAACTGGATTTTATACGCACGATTGGCAGAATATATATTTAAAAAAACCTACATTCGTATCCATATTCACGAACTCTGTCCTGATGTACTTACAGCATCACTGGCAAACTTTAATACATGCAAACACAAAATTCTGTGCTTTCTTCCATTAAAACAAGTAGTTAACGAGTAAATTGAAATTTTCTTGGTGGAAACAGCAGTAGCAGAACAACGGTAGATTGTGGAAACATTCCCAGTAGCAACACAAAAAATAATAACTGCTACTAAAAGTTATCTCACATTTTTTCTGATTTTCCTGCTGTGGTAGAATTTGTTGTGACACGTTCCCACAAGTGAAAGATAGTATGTCCTTCAAACGGCATTCACATCATACACAGGGACTCGATAAGCTAGGGTCCGCAAGAAGCTTATAAATATGTCTACTAATAGTTTCAAAATATAAAAATACTGGTGTCGTTACTTTAACAATAAACTTGTTTGTTTTACTGAAATAGAATCACATGAAATCACTTACAAAACACCAAAATTTTCAAGTCTGAAGTACTCGTCATTGGTGTACTTCATTTCTAATTGTGAACATTCTCTTCCTCGTCATACTCTTGTTATTTGTCATAATTTCCACCTCTGTCATCACCATAGTCATCATTACAGAACTGCTGATTGCGCTACGTCACTGCCTCATTTCATTAATTTTAATTAATTATGCCAATTAAACTTATAAATTCATCAGAACGTAGAGAAGAGAGGATATTTACTAAGATGCCACTGAATTTCATAATTTATTGTAAACCAAGTCAACGAAAACCGTGATATACATTTGTAGGAAAAAATGAATAATCCCTTCAAATGTGACGCATGTCATTAAGTTGAGAAAACCTGTCTTGGTATAAACGCAGGCACAAAGAATAAGGAAACTGTCATAATACATAAAAGAGAAGGTAAAATAACGGAAAAATTATTAAAAGTGCAAAGAAATAGAAGCAGCGTGACTTGTTTGTTAATGGGTTTGACAATGGGTGTAAACGTATAAGACCCACAACGACATTGTACGATTTCTCATATTTCAAAATAAGGTAAGTATACATTATACTAAAAAACCCCGTACCTGATAGACAATAAAAATTATAATTCGCACTTAAACAAGCCGGAAAACAGTTAGTACATATGGAAAGTAAACATTGATTTTCATCTACTTGAGGGAAATGGCACTAGTATGATAGTAGTTGTACTGATAATGGTTTTAATGTAGACCACAAACATTCTGCTTCTTGACGTAGCTAAGATATTCAATCCTTTGATACGGAATGTTTACAACCATAGGGCTCACAGTGATATCACTGTGTAAGGCCATCAGATGTCATGCCTGAGAGACAAAATCGTGATTCGTTTAGACAGCAAGAGGAGTGCTTTTCGAGTGGAGAGATGGTCATTATAGCGAATTGCCACGTACGTTAGACTTGCTGTTTCAGCTGCACAAACGATGATTGGAATGGTCGCGTGCCAGTGGCCGCTGTCGCTTCGGATGACTGGGGTTTCAGTTTTTTCAGCTCCGGATGTACCATATTTCCGTACCGGAGCCGATACTTGATTGGGGCCCCCCACTCCCCGCTTGCCGTGTCAGAGTTTCGGTACCCCCCCCCCCAACCTCAGCGTCTAAAGAGACATTTTGGAGCACCTCTGAGAGTGGCACCGAGGTAAAGTCACCCGGTATGCTCCCCCTCCCCTCCTCCTTCCTTAGGTCCAGCACTGACTTCTTTCACGGCATTATTAAAATTAACTTTCCAAATAATTGAATCAAGCAGTTCTAAACCGGCCATTTCAGATTTGGTACCAAACTGATATCCTAGCAATTTCCAACTCCACGGATGTGGACACACCATTCAGACAGACTGCACTAACCGGTTACAGAAAATATTCAGCCCAGAAATCTTTGTGTAGTTTGAAAATGTCCCATGTGGTAAGCTGAATTTTGCGCCTCTAAACACTTAAAAACAGTTAGTAACTGATTACACTGTTAAGTGGCAGTCACAAAGTCAATGTTACGATGAAGAGACAAGCTACCTTCAGGTCACGTGCGCTTATATCCCAAGCGAAAAAATCTTACCGGGAGTACTACTTGTTGGTATTAGGTAAAGATCTAAAACGTTCATGCAGTACGGATGTAGAGATGCTAGCAGACGACGCTGTTCTGAGTATTCTGTATAAAACTGCAATAGAAATTAAAGTTATCCTGTTAGGATCTTACTTAACCCATTAATGTCCGTGGTATGTTATATCATACACTATACAAGTGTTTTTATTTTGCATTGTTACCACTAGGTAGACTGGTGTAGGTACCTTACAATTGTTTCTGTGTACAGTCAGTGAGTTCTACTTCACAACAATGGTAGTTTTCAGTGACACAAAAATACCATTATTGAGCAGTTAGCCATTTCCTCTTAGTGCTACTCTGAACCGGCAAGATCATGTGTGACAGATAAGAATTTTATTTTATATTGAAGCTGCTTGTACTTATATAAATGTTGGGCTTATGGTTTTTATATTAGAACAGAATAACAATTGAGCATGACGTTGTTTCTAGCTGTAAAATCTTTATATACGTTTATATAATAGACTGATTGTTTGTCGTATGACATATCATACAATGGGAAACTACCACTACTTTTAAACGTGATTCAGGAAACATTTATTTTTCTACTAATCAAGTAAAATTACAATTACGGTTTTCTTTTGAGGTAATTTTGCTAAGTTCGTATGCAGTATATTTTATCGAAAGATCACATAAATACTACTATAATCCTGACGATCCCCATGATGCAGAAGAAATTCTAAAATTACTCGAGAATCTCAGTGATGATGATAGTATCTGGAGTGAAATAGATCGAGCTGATGAGCTGGATTTAGTCTTTCTGCCACCATGTGATGGAAATGATTCCGACTGCGACGATACTCCTAGTGATGATGAAAGAGTCGTTAGTTTTAGTGAGATTGGTAAAGGAGTTCTTTCACAGCCAATGGAAGTACAAGCCACTTCGAAAGGAAACAGAAAAGATGTTATTGTGTAGCCTGTAAAAGAAAGCAGCAATGTAGATAATAACACACCACAACTATCAAAGAAATCTAAAACAATTCCACGGAAATGGATGCCAAAGTAACTGAAATTCATGAATGCTGACAGTCAAGCAGATATCACAGATAATGTTTCAGAGCCTTTTCTAGTAGCTAAAATAAAGCAGTCTCATCTGATGCCTATAGACGTATTCAAGGAAGTTTACAATGAAGAATTTATGGCGTACATTTGTAAAGAAACAGTGAAATATGCTGCTCAGAAAGGATATTTAGAATTTCAACTTTCAGTTGATGAATTATACGAATATTTTGGAATCTTTAGTCTTTCTGATTACAATCCAGTCCCCTTTAGAAGAAAGTATTGGGAGACAAGAGCAGATACTAATAACTATCTTGTAAGTAATTCACTTAGTAATTCACAGGTGTGAACAAATTCATCGCTTTCTGCATTTCAATGATAATACAACTATAGATCCAAGCAATAAATCTTACAAAATTGATCCATCCATTTTTGAAACACCTCAATATCATGTTTCTGCAACTTATTCTTCCACTCGGACATTCTTTCTCTTTAGATGAAGCAATGGAACCCTACTATGGACATAATAGAATGAAATAATTCATAAGGGGAAAACCTATTCGTTATGTTTACAAGTTATGGTGCCTTGCCACATCTGAGGGCTATCTTGTGAAGTTCAGTCCATATACTGGTGCCGGTGACAAAGAAGAAGGAAAGACATTGGGAACTTCAATTACAGAAAAATTCTGTGTTGGTTTTCTTCTTCCTAATTCTGTTGTCTTTCTTGATAACTATTTCAACTCTCTGCCACTCTTGGAATCACTATGCAAACATGAATTACATTGCATCTGCACTATCCGGGGAGACAGAATTGAGAAAGCAGCACTAAAAGACTTGAAAAAGGAACCTTGTGGATCTTATGTGCTGCAAGGCGAACACACTACGCTGCTAAGATGGCATGACAACAGCCAAGTGACATTAGCAACAAATCTAGAAATGGATAGTTGTCTTACCAAGGGGACTTGCAAGAGATGGAGTAAAGCAGAACGGAAGCATGTAACTATGCAGCAACCAACGTTAATAAAACTGTACAACAAAGGATTGGGAGGTGTTGATTTTTTCGACAAACTGCGAGGCCTGTATAGAACCAAGATCCGCTCCAAGAAATGGTACTGGCCTCTTGTTAGATTCTGCCTTGATGGTAGTCTCGTCAATATGTGGATGCTATACAGAAAGGTGAGTAACAAATTGGTTGGATTTCCGACGAAGTGTTGTACTATCTCTACTGACGTCGCCCGCATTGGATAAACCTCGAGGGCCCATGCCAAGATCCAGGAAAGGTTTACCAAATGACATCCGCAGAGACAATGTGGGACACTTAGTGGACAAAATTGTGGAGATGTAAAAATTGTGGAAAATGCACCAAATTCCGTTGCATAAAATGTAATGTTGGTCTTCATCCAGACTCTTGTTTTTTGCAATATCACAGGTAAACATTGTGGATGTAGCTCTTATAATGTGATGTTTGGACTTGATCCAGTTTGTTTTTATTTTCGCAACAACATTAACGACTTATTTGTGTACTGGAAAAGTAGTAATGTATCAGTTTTTATTAATAAAATTAGATTCAACTTTATTTTCATGGCACATAAAAATGATGTTGCGCTATTGAAATGTAAATGTTAATGCCCATCGTATGTTTTATCATACGTGACACAAATCAATGTATAAATTTTAAAAAAATAATGTTTTAGTCATTGATTCATGCTACTACCCTTAAATTAATTACATTACAGTGACTTAATGTCATCAAAATCAGAAACAAAAAATACAGACACACTGTAACAGTGACATATTCAGAAAAACTAACAAATATTGGTGACAAGTAAGGAGTATCGGTGTAAGCACACACTCGGAAATCACGACATATTCGAAACTAATGAGCAAAATATTGGGGTGAAAGAAGAAGTATCCGACTTTCCATACCCTCGGAATTCACGAGATATTCGGAAATAAATAACCAAATCTTTCTGACTACCGAATACTGTAGGCCTAGATGTCATTGATACTCATTTCACTTCTCAGCAATTTAAACGTTCCCATAGTTTTGTCTTCTCGAAAATCGCAACATATTTGCAACAAAGGTCAAATACTTGTGAGAAGGAAGAAAATAAATTTCATTGCTGATCGTACCAGTTGCAGCAAAAATTTAATTCTCCGTTCTTCAGTCACACATAAATCACCAAATCGATGTTACTAACTCCTGAGAGCACATAAGAGTACCGGATAACATAATACCGTTACGTGAATAAGAAAATTCCACAAAGTGTTGTGCATAGAAAACTCCGACAGTGTGTTACAGACGATAAGATTAAAACAAAATATATATTTACATGGGACGAGTTTCAAACGCGGCACCTCTCGTCTGGTAGTCCACCACTTTACCCATTAGGCTACGGGTACTCGACACCATAACTCCTTACATATTTTATATACACGTTCCCACATGTTTGTTTCTCACTGTTAATATGATTACATTTAGTTGTAATAAATTGAGCCAGAGATGATTTTGTACTTCATTTTTTAATTCGCTGTTGCCCTGAAACTGTTTACTGTGAGTTACAAAACCAAAACTGTGAGATATCACAAAGGCAAATCAAGATGGCGTCTATGACATGGAAGGAACAAGTGAATATCGTTTCTTCGTCACTTAACAAGTCGTCGTTCATTGGCTGTGGCTAATGTAACAGCGAATTTCATTAGAGGAAAAGAAATTTTTGCTTGGGATATAAGAACTCTGGCTCATGTGACAATGTAAGCAGCACCCCTGCCTAACAGTACGCATGCGTAAAGGGTGCCCTCCCCCACCTCTTTTCAACAGTTAAATATTTGCTACAACGATGAGTATAAATATCATTCACCCTTAAAATTGCGACACATTCGTAGAAACGTCCAAAGATATGTGGCAAGTATCAATACAAAAGTCATTGTTGTTCCCGAATATGTTAAAAAGAACATTGAGTTAAAAAAATTGCTCGCAGTCACGATCGGACACACTACTTTTGACACTACAGAATGATGTCGCTAATCACACGGCTACTCTTGCAAGGTGGAGAATAGTGACTTTATTATTACTCATGATCGGATCTTCTCAAGACTTTTAAGAGTTGACGCGCTTTTAATTGATAGTAATAAGATATTTCACTAAATATGACGTGTTTCTTATAAATCTGAAAATAAATAAAAAGGGTGGGTACTACCTTCTTGGAGGATTTCTACGTGCCCATGGCGAGGTGTGCAGAAGCTCCATTATCTTCGGTTCGGTACCATTCGTGTGTTACCGCCAAGGCTCGAGAAGCTAGGAGCTTGTATCTTTACCAGCTTCAACGCCAATGTTAAGAGCGGTGTTTCCACTCACCCCTGTCTGCCAAGGGAGCGCCCAAATTCTGCCTGCAAGGGGTTCAGAAAAGAATTCCAAGCTCAGCAGCACATGTGCATTACAACGCTGCGTCCTAGCCGCCTATATTAGGCGGACGCACTACGAATCGTATTCGGGCTGTCTCCGAGACGTGAAACGATTCTTACGCGATACAAATACTTTCAATTTGGATATAAAATGACCTGGTATCAGAACGAAACGAAGTGAGATAGATTTTAAACACTTTTCATTTTATTTATTTCCTTCTCGCGGAGAGCTTTTTTCCGGGATTCACTGGACTAGTGAGCCCATAGGACGTTCCGCCACTGTCACAACCAGGGACGAGGTCTGACGGCCCATGCAACACTGACGCCTTCCAAGATGATCGTCAAGGCACCAAGAGGAGGTCTTACAGTTTGTTTCTGAGCGCAGAAGTGTCAACACGCACTGTTGCCAACCGCTACCAGCAGTGGGACTAAGGGCACGCACACCTTCCTCGCAGGCCACACTATAGACGCGCACGCGTATGATAGTAGAACATCAGAACATTAATTGGAAGATGAATTTCGAGACCGTGTTCAACACTGACAGTTTGGCGTGACATCCTTTCACTGAAATAAAAACTTTTGGTCTATCTCAGATGGTTCCATCTGAGGAGGGGCGAAAGGAGAGCGAAGTCCGACAACCATACTGATCACCACGGGGAGAGTAGCTGTTTGGGGGAGAAAACGTAATGCTGGCATCATAAATTTCGTGTTTGGCGAAAGCAGGAAGAACGGAAATAAAGAATTTAATGTAGTTTGTACACGAAACTGAAATCGTCTTATGCATTGTCATTTTAATACAATCCTACCTGCTGCAATTATATTCACTCATGAAAGGAAACGTTAGGAAACATTAGGAATGACTGATGAACTACAGAGTAACACAACAGACAATAATACCTATCTCATACTGTAGTTGCTGCTGTTTTTGCATGCGACCCACCATCCAACAGCTAACACTGAATTTCAGAAATCGTTTTTCACAAAATAGTATGTACTTATCAAGGCCGGAAATGGTTTTGATACGTCAATTGAAAAAGATTTTGCTTTTCTCATAGGACAAATTATGAGAGAAGAATAAATTACAACAGTTTATGGACTGTTGGACCAAGCGAGCACCAGATTATGGCCATGTATGTCGGTCCTGTATGTCATGGAGCTGACGCTGCTGAGGAAGAGGTATTTCAAACATTAGCGCCTGTCAGCCCCGCCAGTCGCACCAGACGTGAAGAATGGTCTCGCCTTACTATGACTTACGCCGCAGCCGCCAAACGGTAGCTTAGGAACCGACCGACGCGACCACAACCAACTCCTCCAGCAACTGTGAAGCCTCACAGGAAGGACAGAGATCTGGAGGACTGAACACAACACAACACAACACGTCGTTGTATTTTCACTGTGGCCTTCCCGGACATGGCGTAGGACACTGTAGGGAAAGAAGACGAGTATTTGACAATTATTATGCCACAAGACGCCAACCATCGGAGCAGTCCTTTCAACGGCAGTTAACTACAGACGATTACTGTCGACCTATGCGACGAAGCCCGTCACCGTATCCTGAACGTGGTCGTTCTGTAACGGTACGGACCCTTATACAAACTAACATTATCTCAGGTGATGACTTATTCCTCTTACATTTGGCTCGTTGCTGACCATACACTTATACATATGTTTGTAGAAATAAACTTTCAATTTCAGTGTCAGTGAATATTTAACTAGGGCTGCATCAACTAATAAATGACTACATGAGGATTGCGTTTTTAGTAAAATTGTATATTGCCCATTGCATATTATGTCTAGCGAGAACAACTAAATTCATGAGACCCGTCTGGTATGACTAGCTCCTGCTCCCAATATTGCTGACATTGTAGTTATATGAATATTTAATCATTCGGATAACGTTCTAAAATAGTTGCTATTAAACTTCATTCTTCTAACCAAAAAGCAAGTCAGAATGCGATGAAAAACTACTGAGTTACTACTACTGCTCAAAATCAAAGTCCACACACGTCCGACAATTTTAAGAGTCCAGCACGGGTGATTCTGCGGGTGATATTCATCACCTATCGTCTCATTCGATTTCACTGCACTCGCAACACACGTCTGCCATCGAGACTGAACTGCCTTCGACTGATGTTTGGCCACTCGCGAAGCCCCCTAACATACGATATGTGGAGTCTTACGAGTAATACGTCCCCGTAACGTGGTTCGGTGCTTCTCCCAGAAGTTCAAATCAAATGTTTGTAAAGCTTATGGGACTTAACTACGGGGTCATCAGTCCTTAAACTTACAAACTACTTATGAACTTTATCAAAGCAAGACTTATTGGTCTTCAGGGAGTGATTGCGATCGTTATATGAATAAAATTCTTGAATGTCCGTCTCCAAATCGCTTATATTTTCTAAAACATTACCGGTTTCGGGACAGCTGCCCATCTTCAGATCTGTTAAATAAATGTTATAACTGAATATAAGCTACTATTTATAAAGTATGATATCAAAAAAATTTAAAGGGAAAACATTAAAAAACATTAAAATCATACCAAAATTTAGAAGTTACAGAGTAACCTGTCCTGTAATGAACGAATGTTCACAGTCGTTACTAAAACATAGTAGTTGCCTGAGGCTTTATATAAAGTACTTGAAATCATCTGATTGGTTGGGATCCTTTTGTTAAAGTTATTGTCAATAAGTAATTATTGACTTACATATAAAAGCAATTCTGAGGTCAAGGTATAAGATAATAGTCAAGGTATAAAAAACAGTTACAAATGAGATACATAGCTGTCAACCTATAAAAGGACGTAGAAATAAGATAAAATTGGGTTCTGGATAAATATAATAACATTTTAAGTGAAACAGTTATCGAGTTAAAAAATAAAATATATATATGTATATAAAAGTATAAAAATAAAAATATTGTTAAATATTAAAATCTCTTAAAAATGATTAAAAAGAAATATTGTGGACAATTCTTCTTTCCCGTCTGCGGATGAGGCTTCCGTGTGTCAGGTAGCAGTAGCGTCGCCGAGGTTTCCTCCGCCGTGTCCCATTCACCGCCGCCAGTGTGCTGAGGGCCGCCGTAGCTGGTGTTTGGCAGCGCGTTCCATTCCAGGCAAGGCTACAAAATGTCTTTAAATATTTCAAAAAAGTTTTTATGCATGAAGTCTGTTTGCTCATTTAGAAGTTTGTTCGGGTCTTTCTCCTTGTGCGCATATACTTCAAGTTCTTCAAGTACGTTTAAATGAAAGCTTTTCGGTGCCCTGTGCAACACTTCCATTTGTTCGCTTATAGTGCTGACTTGGTGTTTATTGTCTTTAGCATGCGCTCCAAATGCTGTGCGATTGCTGTTATTGCAATGCTCTTTGTATCGGACTTCAAAGTTGCGTCCAGTTTGCCCTATGTAATATTTATCGCAGCTGGCGCATTTAATCTTGTATACTCCGGAGTTGCTATATTTCGTGCGTTTTTTCGTGGTAGGTTTATGCCTTAATCTTTGTGCCATTTGCCCATCATTTTTGAACGCCACCCCTATGTTTCTCGGAAAGTGTTTCGCAATTCTGTCCGACACACGTCCTCTGTATGTTAAAATGACAAACTTCTTTTTATCTTTAAATATGTTAATGCCAGTGGATTTGTTTTTAATTTTATTGAACATCCGCGTGACATCTTGCGTCTTGTACCCATTGGCAGCGGCTACCTGTTTGATAATGTCTAGTTCTTTCTCTAATTCTTCCTCGGCAAGTGGTAGTCTGAGAGCTCTGTTGCACATTGAGTAGAAGTATGCTCTTTTGTGCTGTGCTGCGTGTCGTGATGTCGCTCCTATAATGCTATCAGAGCATGTCTCTTTCCTGTACACGCTGAATGCGTGCCTACCTCCGTCATTTCTTATAGTCAAGTCAAGAAAATTGATTGCCCCATTCCGCTCCAATTCCAAAGTAAACTGCATTTTTGGGTGTTGATCGTTTAAAACTTTTGACATTTCCACAACTTCATCTTTCATCCCTTTATACAGTAAAATAGAGTCATCAACGTACCGTCTGTAATAAATTAGTTTCCGTTTGATTTCGGGATAAGAGGCGAAAAATTTGCTTTCGAAGTCGTTCACAAAAATTTCAGCTAAAATACCCGACAGGCAATTTCCCATCGCTAAACCATCATCTTGTATAAAAACTTTGTCATTGAAGGTAAAATAGTTGAAGGCTAATGTGAATTCTAACAGGTCTAAAAATTCGATGATTTCACCCACAGTCATAGACTTATTTTTAATGAGATTGTGCTTGATGATTGTTAATGTTTCTGAAATTGGTACGTTAGTATATAGGTTCACAATATCTAAAGAAGCTAGGACGGCGTCTTCTGGAATGGCTAAATCCTTAACATCGTTGGCAAAGCTAACACTATTTTTAACACTGTAGGTTTCCTGAAATTTGTACGCATATTTCAATTTTTGGTATAAAGCTTTATTCAGTAGCTCATTAACTGCTTCCCTGCCATTGCAAATTACGCGCATAGGTTTATTACTTTTATGCAACTTTATCTGAGCTCTCGCTTCTGGTGTTTTGGGATTCATATTGATTAATCTAGCTTTTTCACTCGGCGTGAACAAAAACTGGACCGCTTCTAATTTGGCTTTTAATTCTACTTGAAATTTCTTCGTAGGGTCTTTTTTGATTTCCTTAATACCATTCTCCTGATAAAAACTGCATTGTTTTAGTTATATATTCTTCCTCGTACATGACGACAGACGTGCAGCCCTTATCAGCTTTGATCACAATGGCACCATGTGACTCTAATTTTAAGTTTATTTCTTTAACTAACTTAATCTCAGTATGATTATCAATTGCCTTTTCGCGTTCAATTGCCTCTTTGGTTTTTATAGCGATACATGTCTCCTGGAATTTTGTCACTTTAGCTTCCCTGCATGCTACTTTCACTTCTGCGATCTTCCTCTTGACATCCTGTTGATGTATTTTTGTATGAGGGTTGTACTTGAGCCCCTTGTCTAACAGTTCATGCTCTTTATCGGTGAAAATAATTTCTGTTAAGTTGACTGTCCTGTCATAGAACTTGTGTACGTGACGCACGTTTTCTGCATTACTGTCTGTGTCCGCTATTATTTTACAGAGGTTAAAGATTTTCTTGCTATGTCTCTTTATAATTGCGTCCCTATGAACCTCAATCCTGTAGTCAATCTCGTCTTCAACATGTCTAAACTGTAAGGGAGAAAGTAGGTTACCTAACATCATCTGTAAGTCAAATACTGATTTATTACATTTATCTTTTTCGATGTACCCAGATTTTATCTCCTGTCTGATCCACAATTGCTCCGCCTTCCTCTTCACTATCCTGGCTGAAACAGTGTTACTACTGACTTTTAATCTCGCGTACTTGGGCACAACACCTAACTGCAGACAGTTCTTGTTAAACTGAATTTTTAAATTGGCTCTCATAACTTTTAATTTAAATTTAAAAAATCTTTTCACATCTCCCACAGCCTGACTAGGCACAAGTTTATCAAAGCAAGACTTATTGGTCTTCAGGGAGTGATTGCGATCGTTATATGAATAAAATTCTTGAATGTCCGTCTCCAAATCGCTTATATTTTCTAAAACATTACCGGTTTCGGGACAGCTGCCCATCTTCAGATCTGTTAAATAAATGTTATAACTGAATATAAGCTACTATTTATAAAGTATGATATCAAAAAAATTTAAAGGGAAAACATTAAAAAACATTAAAATCATACCAAAATTTAGAAGTTACAGAGTAACCTGTCCTGTAATGAACGAATGTTCACAGTCGTTACTAAAACATAGTAGTTGCCTGAGGCTTTATATAAAGTACTTGAA
Organism: Locusta migratoria; assembly: GCA_026315105.1. NCBI lineage: Eukaryota > Metazoa > Arthropoda > Insecta > Orthoptera > Acrididae > Locusta > Locusta migratoria. Next base: position 540,405,820 of record CM048747.1, on the reverse strand, counting down.
ATCATCTGATTGGTTGGGGTCCTTTTGTTAAAGTTATTGTCAATAAGTAATTATTGACTTACATATAAAAGCAATTCTGAGGTCAAGGTATAAGATAATAGTCAAGGTATAAAAAACAGTTACAAATGAGATACATAGCTGTCAACCTATAAAAGGACGTAGAAATAAGATAAAATTGGGTTCTGGATAAATATAATAACATTTTAAGTGAAACTGTTATCGAGTTAAAAAATAAAATATATATATGTATATAAAAGTATGAAAATAAAAATATTGTTAAATATTAAAATCTCTTAAAAAGGATTAAAAAGAAATATTGTGGACAATTCTTCTTTCCCATCTGCGGATGAGGCTTCCGTGTGTCAGGTAGCAGTAGCGTCGCCGAGGTTTCCTCCGCCGTGTCCCATTCACTGCCGCCAGTGTGCTGAGGGCCGCCGTAGCTGGTGTTTGGCAGCGCGTTCCATTCCAGGCAAGGCTACAAAATGTCTTTAAATATTTCAAAAAAGTTTTTATGCATGAAGTCTGTTTGCTCATTCCTTGCCTGGAATGGAACGCGCTGCCAAACACGAGCTACAATATTTTTATATTTATACTTTTATATACATATATATATATTTTATTTTTTAACTCGATAACAGTTTCACTTAAAATGTTATTATATTTATCCAGAACCCAATTTTATCTTATTTCTACGTCCTTTTATAGTTTGACAGCTATGTATCTCATTTGTAACTGTTTTTTATACCTTGACTATTATCTTATACCTTGACCTCAGAATTGCTTTTATATGTAAGTCAATAATTACTTATTGACAATAACTTTAACAAAAGGATCCCAACCAATCAGATGATTTCAAGTACTTTATATAAAGCCTCAGGCAACTACTATGTTTTAGTAACGACTGTGAACATTCGTTCATTACAGGACAGGTTACTCTGTAACTTCTAAATTTTGGTATGATTTTAATGTTTTTTAATGTTTTCCCTTTAAATTTTTTTGATATCATACTTTATAAATAGTAGCTTATATTCAGTTATAACATTTATTTAACAGATCTGAAGATGGGCAGCTGTCCCGAAACCGGTAATGTTTTAGAAAATATAAGCGATTTGGAGACGGACATTCAAGAATTTTATTCATATAACGATCGCAATCACTCCCTGAAGACCAATAAGTCTAGCTTTGATAAACTTGTGCCTAGTCAGGCTGTGGGAGATGTGAAAAGATTTTTTAAATTTAAATTAAAAGTTATGAGAGCCAATTTAAAAATTCAGTTTAACAAGAACTGTCTGCAGTTAGGTGTTGTGCCCAAGTACGCGAGATTAAAAGTCAGTAGTAACACTGTTTCAGCCAGGATAGTGAAGAGGAAGGCGGAGCAATTGTGGATCAGACAGGAGATAAAATCTGGGTACATCGAAAAAGATAAATGTAATAAATCAGTATTTGACTTACAGATGATGTTAGGTAACCTACTTTCTCCCTTACAGTTTAGACATGTTGAAGACGAGATTGACTACAGGATTGAGGTTCATAGGGACGCAATTATAAAGAGACATAGCAAGAAAATCTTTAACCTCTGTAAAATAATAGCGGACACAGACAGTAATGCAGAAAACGTGCGTCACGTACACAAGTTCTATGACAGGACATTCAACTTAACAGACATTATTTTCACCGATAAAGAGCAGGAACTGTTAGACAAGGGGCTCAAGTACAACCCTCATACAAAAATACATCAACAGGATGTCAAGAGGAAGATCGCAGAAGTGAAGGTAGCATGCAGGGAAGCTAAAGTGACAAAATTCCAGGAGACATGTATCGCTATAAAAACCAAAGAGGCAATTGAACGCGAAAAGGCAATTGATAATCATACTGAGATTAAGTTAGTTAAAGAAATAAACTTAAAATTAGAGTCACATGGTGCCATTGTGATCAAAGCTGATAAGGGCTGCACGTCTGTCGTCATGTACGAGGAAGAATATATAACTAAAACAATGCAGTTTTTATCAGGAGAATGGTATTAAGGAAATCAAAAAAGACCCTACGAAGAAATTTCAAGTAGAATTAAAAGCCAAATTAGAAGCGGTCCAGTTTTTGTTCACGCCGAGTGAAAAAGCTAGATTAATCAATATGAATCCCAAAACACCAGAAGCGAGAGCTCAGATAAAGTTGCATAAAAGTAATAAACCTATGCGCGTAATTTGCAATGGCAGGGAAGCAGTTAATGAGCTACTGAATAAAGCTTTATACCAAAAATTGAAATATGCGTACAAATTTCAGGAAACCTACAGTGTTAAAAATAGTGTTAGCTTTGCCAACGATGTTAAGGATTTAGCCATTCCAGAAGACGCCGTCCTAGCTTCTTTAGATATTGTGAACCTATATACTAACGTACCAATTTCAGAAACATTAACAATCATCAAGCACAATCTCATTAAAAATAAGTCTATGACTGTGGGTGAAATCATCGAATTTTTAGACCTGTTAGAATTCACATTAGCCTTCAACTATTTTACCTTCAATGACAAAGTTTTTATACAAGATGATGGTTTAGCGATGGGAAATTGCCTGTCGGGTATTTTAGCTGAAATTTTTGTGAACGACTTCGAAAGCAAATTTTTCGCCTCTTATCCCGAAATCAAACGGAAACTAATTTATTACAGACGGTACGTTGATGACTCTATTTTACTGTATAAAGGGATGAAAGATGAAGTTGTGGAAATGTCAAAAGTTTTAAACGATCAACACCCAAAAATGCAGTTTACTTTGGAATTGGAGCGGAATGGGGCAATCAATTTTCTTGACTTGACTATAAGAAATGACGGAGGTAGGCACGCATTCAGCGTGTACAGGAAAGAGACATGCTCTGATAGCATTATAGGAGCGACATCACGACACGCAGCACAGCACAAAAGAGCATACTTCTACTCAATGTGCAACAGAGCTCTCAGACTACCACTTGCCGAGGAAGAATTAGAGAAAGAACTAGACATTATCAAACAGGTAGCCGCTGCCAATGGGTACAAGACGCAAGATGTCACGCGGATGTTCAATAAAATTAAAAACAAATCCACTGGCATTAACATATTTAAAGATAAAAAGAAGTTTGTCATTTTAACATACAGAGGACGTGTGTCGGACAGAATTGCGAAACACTTTCCGAGAAACATAGGGGTGGCGTTCAAAAATGATGGGCAAATGGCACAAAGATTAAGGCATAAACCTACCACGAAAAAACGCACGAAATATAGCAACTCCGGAGTATACAAGATTAAATGCGCCAGCTGCGATAAATATTACATAGGGCAAACTGGACGCAACTTTGAAGTCCGATACAAAGAGCATTGCAATAACAGCAATCGCACAGCATTTGGAGCGCATGCTAAAGACAATAAACACCAAGTCAACACTATAAGCGAACAAATGGAAGTGTTGCACAGGGCACCGAAAAGCTTTCATTTAAACGTACTTGAAGAACTTGAAGTATATGCGCACAAGGAGAAAGACCCGAACAAACTTCTAAATGAGCAAACAGACTTCATGCATAAAAACTTTTTTGAAATATTTAAAGACATTTTGTAGCCTTGCCTGGAATGGAACGCGCTGCCAAACACCAGCTACGGCGGCCCTCAGCACACTGGCGGCGGTGAATGGGACACGGCGGAGGAAACCTCGGCGACGCTACTGCTACCTGACACACGGAAGCCTCATCCGCAGACGGGAAAGAAGAATTGTCCACAATATTTCTTTTTAATCCTTTTTAAGAGATTTTAATATTTAACAATATTTTTATTTTTATACTTTTATATACATATATATATTTTATTTTTTAACTCGATAACTGTTTCACTTAAAATGTTATTATATTTATCCAGAACCCAATTTTATCTTATTTCTACGTCCTTTTATAGGTTGACAGCTATGTATCTCATTTGTAACTGTTTTTTATACCTTGACTATTATCTTATACCTTGACCTCAGAATTGCTTTTATATGTAAGTCAATAATTACTTATTGACAATAACTTTAACAAAAGGATCCCAACCAATCAGATGATTTCAAGTACTTTATATAAAGCCTCAGGCAACTACTATGTTTTAGTAACGACTGTGAACATTCGTTCATTACAGGACAGGTTACTCTGTAACTTCTAAATTTTGGTATGATTTTAATGTTTTTTAATGTTTTCCCTTTAAATTTTTTTGATATCATACTTTATAAATAGTAGCTTATATTCAGTTATAACATTTATTTAACAGATCTGAAGATGGGCAGCTGTCCCGAAACCGGTAATGTTTTAGAAAATATAAGCGATTTGGAGACGGACATTCAAGAATTTTATACTTATGAACTACTTACGAACTAAGACGGCACAAAATCCATGCCCGAGGGGGGATTCGAACCCCCGATCGTAGTAGCCGTGCAGACCGTGACTGAAGCGCCTCAGTCCCCTCGGCCACCGCTGCCGGCCTCCCAGAAGTGTACAAAACTTTTAAACTAATGACTGAATTGTTGATATGACGGCATCGTTAGATGCGCACTATGATTCTAATAGAAATATATATTTTACTTTAATTACTAACACTAATAATACCCAAAAAAAATTAAGTTTACAGAAATGAGTCTTTCGGTCGTCGCACAATGAATATTTAAGTAATTACTTAGTAAAGTGTCTGTCAGGTAGATTTTCCAAGTCTCTATGCAGTGCACTGTTCAGAATTACTGTGCCAATAAATTTAAACAAATTACGATCGATAAAGAATTATACACTGGAATACACTCTTTCAAATTTTGAAGTCAGCAGGGGTAAAATATAGGGGAAGGAGAGTTATTTACAACTTGTACAAAGGCCAGATCGCAGTTATTAGACTCGAAGGGCATGAAAGGGAAGCATCAGTTAGGAAGGGAGTAAGACAGGGTTGTAGCGTTTCTCCAATGTTGTTCAATTTGTACATTGAGCAAGCTATAAAGGAAAGCAAGGAGAAATTTGGCGAAGAAATTAAAGTTCAGGTGGAAGAATTAAAAAGATTGCGTCTTGCCGACGACATAGTAATTCTGTCAGATACAGCAAAGGACCTGGAAGAGCAGTTGAATGGAATGGACAGTGTGTTGAAGAGTGCGTATAAAATGAATATTAACAAGAGAAAAACAAAAATAATAGAATGCGGTCTTAGAAAATCAGGCGATGCTGAAGGAATTAGACTAGGTAACGAAACAATGAAGGTGGTAGATGAGTTTTGTTACTTGGGTAGTAAAATGACATGCGATGGTGGCAGTACAGAGGATATAAAATGCAGAATGGCAATGGGAAGTAAATCATTTTTGAAAGAGAGAAATTTGCTAACATCGAATATTAATTTAAGTGTAAGGAAGTCTTTTCTGAAGGCATTTGTGTGGAGTGTTGCCTTGTACGGGAGTGAAACATGGACGATAAGCAGTGCTGACAGGAAGAGAATAGAGGCTTTTGAAATGTGGTGCTACAGAAGAATGCTGAAGATTAGGTGGGTAGATCGCATAACTAATGAAGAGGTACTGAACATAATTGGTGAGAAAAGGAATTTTTGGCATACCCTGAATAAAAGAAGGGATCGCTTGGTAGGAAACGTTCTTAGACATCGGGGAATCGTAAATTTAGCATTGGAGGGACGTTCGTGGGGTAAAAATCGCAGCGGGAGACCAAGAGACGCGTATAGTAAGCAGATTCAAGTGGATGTTGGTTGCCGTTCTTATGAGGAGATGAAAAGGCTTGCTCAGGATATAGTAGGGTGGAGAGCTGCATCAAACCCGTCTCCGGATTGAAGACCATAACAACAACAAACAATGAAATTTGGTTTATACAAAAGCAACATATTAAAATAAACAAAAAGATTCTAAACAGGTCATAATGTGTGTTTAGGACACTTGCAACTTATCACTGCCTCGCTGTTTGTGATCGGTCTGCTGTGTCGATACACATATGGAAGCCGCGCACCAAAGATGTGGCGCGTCGTCTTTCCGGGCGCGGCGATAGAGGCGCCGTACCGGACATGCGCGGACGCCGACCAATAGGAGTACAGGAGGAATGTCAGACGCAGCAACGGCGACGAGGTCTGCTTAACTTCGTGGTTGTTTTGCTGTTTTACATTGTCCACGTTGCCTTGTTTTTTTCGCCTACCTCTGGCGACAAGCTTTTCTGATTGCTCTTGCCGTGTGTCTTCAATATTTACTCTTGTTGGTGTGTTTCGTGTCATAGTTGTCTTGTTGCATATTGTTTTATTGTTTCAATTTACCATATCTACTCCTCCGAATGTAATCCCGCCGGTTGTCGCTTCGAGCATGGATTTAACTCAGTTTTGTCAGTTCCAGGCACAACAGATGTCACAGCTCACCCAAGCTGTACAGCAACTCGCGCAGTCACAAAAGGCGACCGCTCACACACAACAGTCGTTGCCTTCGCGGCCACAACAGGGTGTACAATCTGCTCCAGTGCCACCATTTCCAACTTTTATAGAAGAAAAGGAAACTTGGCATGATTGGTTGGTGCAGTTTACTTCGCATCTGACAGTATACAATGTACAAGGAACTGTGAAGCTTCCCTTTTTTCTCGCGTGTGCTGGTGTTGTAGTTTACAGAACGGCTTCCAAGTTATTCCCCACTACGTCCCCTGAGTCGGTTTCTTATGAGGCGTTAATCGAGGCTTTGTCTAAGTACTATGACGAGCAAGTGTATTTGGCAGCGGCCCGTTTTAAATTTTTTAGGGGTAGGAAGCAAGAAGTGTAAGAGTACACCTGTCGCTGTATCTTACAGTTTGATTTAACGTAATGTATATATTGTCTTAAATTTGTCCATTTCGCGTATTTTCATCTCCTGTATGCTAGATATATTTCTTATGTAACGTCATTTCCTATATTGAATCATTTAGTGTAAACATGTACTGTATGTGTAAACCCTCCTGAATGCACGGACATTCTTATGCTGGCAAAGCGCTAGAGAAAATTTTGAATCTCTTGTAAAGACTGTCTTTGGTACAGAATTAGTAGCTGTGAGTGTCGCGCTGCTGAAGCAGTCGCGGAGCGGACTCGCCAAAGTAAACACATAGATATATTGTTGATGGTGCAGAGGCACGGTAGGCGCAGTGTGGCGCGAGTTTAATCCAATTGCAATAAGCCGGAGAGGCGTACTGTTTCATGTATTGAAGGAAGTGCGAAACAAGATTATTATACGCGAAAGTGACCAGTGTAACGTTTTTTCGTGTGTGCAAGAAAAGTAATTGTTTGGTTATCAAGTCCATTGTCGCCGAGAGTGATCGTTGTTGTAATTACGGAGATTAGAAGCTGTATCGAGGTGATATCAATGCATGGAGATTTCAGCCAGACGAGCTGAACAAAGAGTTGTCGATAAAGATATTTTGAACCATCAGTAAGAGTAACTATTGTAACCATAACTGTCTTGTATGGACTTCACGACGAAGACGACGAAAACAGATGAGTACTTTTGTAACATTTTATTTTGTATGCATGTAAATGTAGTGTCAACCCAATCAGATTTTTGGTTCAATTATACATGACTTATTTTGAAACCAGTCTTAATTTTGTAAGTATTTGTAGTCACCCCATTATCACCATTATTAGACTATGTTGATTATGCAAGCCTGTACATTGACTAACAAGTTCAATCGTCACGCATTCTGATTTTTTGACATTTTTGACGACCTCCAACAGGCCATCTTTTACAGAAGGTCAAACGTATCGGCAGTGGCTCGCCGAGATGCAAGGTTTAACTCGTGACTGTAAATACAGGTGTTCATGTAGTGAATATTATAATGATTCTATGATTCGGGATGTGATTACGCAAAATGTGCCTGACAATCGTATTCGCGAACAGATTTTGCGGCACGCCGATCCTACATTGCAACAGGTTATGCAGATCATTGACTTTCAGGACGCGTGTGATGTTGCTAAGACTATCATTGATCCGGTAGGAGTGTGTACAGTGTCAACAGTACGTCAGGGCAAGGGTCAACAGAACGGCCCTGCGCTGACACAAGGCGCCCGGCCCGCCGGCCGGTCGGCCACTGGGCGTAAACATAAGCCGTCTACCTACCCCGCTCGCGGAAAAGTTAAGTCCTGTCCTCGCTGTTTCTCAAAACAAACGCGTGACAATTGTCCTTCTCGTAGCGCAACTAGTTTTGCATGTGGAAAGTTAGGTCATGTTCGTTCTGTCTGTTTCCAACAGAACAAAGGTTCCACAGAACAGGCACGCACAGGGGCTCGTTCACATCAAATTAATGTTGTGCATTCTCCATCACCTACGGGTGATACGACTGTTGAACTTGCGTCGTCACAGCCTGTGTCTTCGCAGGCTAGGTTCCGTAATGTGAATAAATTGTTTGTGGATCTTGAAATTCTTGGCCAGACCGTGACGTTCCCATTAGATACTGGTGCTTCGGTTTCCTTCCTCAATCGGGACACATACAATTTTCTTGGTCAGCCGCCGTTGCAGAACTCTCGCACGTTGTTTACGGCGTATAATGGTTAGGACATACCTGTGCTGGGTTCATATACTTGTGATGCTACATACCGGTCATTTACGAAAACAGTGACGTTTCAAGTGCTTCGTGCTTCCAATAGTGCAAACATTTTTGGACCTTTTTGATTTATTCGGCCTACGAATCGTGGATAAGGTTCTTGCTATCATGTCATATGACCATCGGGACAGGGTAGCTAAACTGTGTGATGAATTCAGTGACTTGTTTCGTGATGGCATAGGCATGGCAAACAACTTTATAGCAAGTGTGACATTGAAAGACGCGGCACGCCCCCGCTTCTGTAAAGCTCGTCCCGTGCCGTATGCCCTTCGGGATCGGGTGGCGGATCTCTTAAGACAGTGGCAGGCTAATGGGGTCATTGAAACGATCTGGCTAGTCAGTGGAGGTGAGTCAGCAGGTGTTAACTATACCACACAACAATTTGCGAAGTTTATTCGAGGTGTTGTTGCAGGCAGGATTAACGTGTAACGGGGAAAAATGTATGTTTTTTCAGTTGGAACTAGAGTATTTAGGTCATGTCATCAATGCACAAGGTATCCACCCGACACAATCTCATTTACAGGCAATTCGCGACCTACCACCGCCCACTACCGTTACTGAACTTCACTCTGTGCTTGGGAAACTAACTTATTACATTCGAATTATACCTAATGCATCCCAAATTGCAGCACCCTTACATGGTCTGCGACGTAAGAACGTTCCATTCTTGTGGTCAAAAGAATCTGATGTTGCTTTTCGCAAACTTAAAGACGCCTTTTTGAGTGACAACTGTCTGGTTCCTTTTGATGTTAGAAAACCGGTGATATTAGCTGTTGACGCATCATCATATGGCCTTGTGGCGGTGCTTTCTCATCAGATTGGTTCCGTGGACAGACCTATTGCCTTTGACTCTAAGCTTTTGACCAAAGCACAACAGAACTACTCACAGATTGGAAAAGAGGCCCTTGCAACCATTTTTGGTGTTACCAGATTTCATCAGTACCTCTATGGGCGAAAATTCTCTCTGGTTACAGATTACAAGCCTTTACAGTCTTTGTTTCATCCCGCTAAACCCATTCCACAACGTACGACACAGAAACTGCAACGTTGGGCCCTTACTCTCTCAAACTATCAGTATGAAATTGTTTATCGGCCCACAACTCACCATGCTAACGCGGACACCCTCTGGCGGCTTCCTGTTGGTCCTGACTCTGATTTTGATGCCTCAGAGGCAGCTTGTTGCCATATAGATACGCAGGATTCCAACGCTTTGGACAAATTTCCAATAGATTACAGACAGGTTGCCTTGAAACAGATTTCGATCCCAGGTGTCCGTCAGTATTTTGCTCGACGTTTTGCCTTATCAACACACCGAGGCGACGGCGACAGGTCCAGAGTGGTAATACCTCAGGCCCTTCGGGCGCGCGTTCTTAACTTGTTACATCAAGGACATTAGGGAGTCGTCAGAACTAAACAGTTGGCCCGCAAGCATTGTGCCTGGGTCGGACTGGACAAAGACATTGAGCATATGACGTCACGATGTCTGCCTGTGCCGACAATCAGTCCGCTCCTCCTCAACATTACACTGACTCGCCGAAATCCACTGGACCATGGCAACGCATTCATGTGTATTATACCGGCCCGTTTTGGCAGACCAGGTGGTTTATTGTTGTCGATACTTTTAGTAAATTCCCGTTTGTGGTCCCCACAAACTCTACGACGACGAGTGCTACTATGAAAATTCTCCAGTCCATATTTTGCATTGAGGGCCTACCAGAACTTCTTGTCAATGACAATGGCCCCCAGTTTGTGTCGCCGGACTTTGAACAGTTTTGTGCATCCATCGGGACGCGTCATTGAACGAGCGCTCCTTTCCCCCCACAATCCAACCTTTAAGCAGCAGATGTCCAAGCTGCGCAGCCACCACTCACGGGACCGGGCTCTGCTGCTGTTCCTCTCGTCGTACCGTTCGCAGCCCCGCGACGGTCCTTCGCCGGCGGAGTTACTTCACGGACGGCGACACCGGACCCTGCTGCAGCTGCTGCATCCGCCGCTGCGCCCGACGGCCTCACGGCATTCTCAGGCAAACTATGGCGTAAATACCCATGTTCTTTTCAGATGCTTTACGGGGGCCAAATGTTGGGAACGGGGGACCGTCGAAATGTGTTTGGGTAGTTCTATGTTCCTTATACGGGGTCCGAGAGGCGTGCTTCGTCGTCATGCGAACCAGCTTCGCCCTTGTTGTGTGTCTGTTTCTGCGGCTGGTCCTCTGTTTTCAGCTCCTGTCTCCACTCTGGTCACGCCGCCGTCTGGCGCGGCGACCCGCATCACTCCGGCGTCCTGTCCATAGCCGATGGAGTGGGCGCCTGCGGGAGCGCTCCTGTCGCAGTCGCCTGCCGGGAGCCACGGTTCGCAGCCGGCATCGTCACCACTCTCCGCTGCGGCCTCCGGGTCTGGGGCCACCGGCCTGTCCCGGGAAGCGGCCGGTCCCGCCTCGCTACCACAGCCTTCGGTTCTCATGGACGCGGACGTGGAGCTGCCTCTTTCGCCTGGTCTTGGGGGTTTTCCACGGCGCGGCGGTCGGACAACGAATGTTGGGAGGCGGACCGGGGCCCTAGACCCACCCAGGCATCAATCCAGGTCCCACCGGAGGCTTCCACGTCTGCACCTCCCCCCCCCCCGCCGTCGTGACGACTGTGAGGAGGTTTGGGGGGGGGGGGGAGTGCTGTGTCGATACACATATCGACGCCGCGCACCAGAGATGTGGCGCGCCGTCTTTCCGGGCGCGGCGCTAGAGGCACCGTACCGGACACGCGCGGACGCCGACCAATAGGAGTGGGCGTCAGCGGACCTGGGAGAGCAGCACAGGAGGAACGTCAGTCTGGGCCGAGGAACGACGAGTCTTCAATCGTCCCACTACCGATTCCCAAATAACCTCAGACACAGCATGATCTGCTATTAATTGTTATTAACAAATCACTGTTGTTCCTCCTTAATAGTGCATTATTATATGCAATTTAAATATTGCATATAACATGGTTATACCAAACTTTGTGTCTCAATGAGACCTTTCATACGATCCCTCGTAAGTTACTATATTTCACTTAGGTTAGCGGGAGCCCCAGGATCGGATCCTGACTGGGTACATATTTTCAGCTTTGTCCATTCGCAGTTGATGTAATATATTCTGTGAATGATTATTAGTTTTTTGAATACCTTTTGGTATTGAAATATAAATGATGTAAACACGTCGTCTAAATCGAGTTGTTCTCCTCTTTCATTTACCACTACGTGCTAATCTCTAACTGTAATAGTGTCAGCATAGTATATAATATTAAAGACAATGCCGTATTTTGCGGGAAAAGTGTCAGTTGAACTTTGCGTCACGACCGTCAGGGTGCTTTCCATTGGCACGCGACCTGCCGGTGTGGTCTCCCCTTGCTCTCGGCCTGTCACGCTGTTGGGAAACCGGGCGAAGCTTACCTCATCGCCGCGACCGAGTGCCTGTTCACTCGTCGCAACTTTCGGCGCTCTCCGCTGTCAAACTAGTGCGCTTTGCGCTCCAAACAGTGTTGCGCGTTGTTGTAACGCCGTTTATCTTCAACTTCACACAGTGAAATTAGAAGTAAAAGAGCACAAAGAATCCACTCCACATAAACAAATCGTCAATCAATATAATTTATATAAAAAAATAACAGCTCTCCAACACGTCCTCACCTTATAAAGATACCAGCCGCTCGCCTAGCAGCCGAGTTCAGGAAAATTAGGCGAGGCAACCATCGACAGAGGTGAGGCTGCCGCAGATGCAAATTCTCCATGGCCGACAGTCGCTAAGATGTCGAGAAAACTCAAAAATGTTCAGAAGTTTGTATAGCTTGTGGGATTTAACTACGGGGTCGTCAGCCCCTAAACTTACAAACTACTTGTTGTTGTTGTGGTCTTCAGTCCGGAGACTGGTTTGATGCAGCTCTCCACAATACCCTATCCTGAGCAAGCCTCTTCATCTCCACATAAGAACGACAACCTACATCTGTCTGAATCTGCTTAATGTATCCATCTCTTGGTCTTCCCCTGCGATTTTTTCCCCACACACTTCCCTCCAACGCTAAATTAACAATTCCTTGATGTCTAAGAATGTGTCCTACCAATCTATCCCTTCTTTTAGTCAAGGTATGCCAGAAATTCCTTTTCTTCCCAATTCTGTTCAGTACCTCCTCATTAGTTACGCGATCCACCCACCTAACCTTCAGCATTCTTCTGTAGCACCATATTTCAAAAGCCGCAATCCTCTTCCTGTCCGCACTGTTTATCGTCCATGTCTCACTCCCATACAAGGCAACACTCCATACAAATGCCCTCAGAAAGGACTTCCTTAGGCCTAAATCAATATTCGATGTTAACAAATTTCTCTTTTTCAAAAACGCTTTTCTACCCATTGCCACTCTGCATTTTATATCCTCTGTACTGCGCCCATCATTTGTTATTTTACTGCCCAAGTAACAAAACTCATCTACCTCCTTTATTGCTTCGTTTCCCAATCTAATTCCTTCAGCATCACCTGATTTTCTTACACTGCACTCCATTACCCTAGTTTTGCTCTTGTTAATGTTCATCTTATATGCACCTTTCAGCACACTGTCCATTCCATTCAATTGCTCTTCCAGGTCCTTTGCTGTATCTGACAGAATTACTATGTCATCGGCAAAACGCAATGTTTTTAATTCTTCCCCCTGAACTTTTATTCCTTCACCAAATTTCTCCTTGCTTTCCTTTATAGCTTGTTCAATGTACAAATTGAATAACATTGGAGAAAGGCTACAACCCTGTCTCACTCCCTTCCCAACCACTGCATCCCTTTCATGCCCTTCAACTCTGACAACCGCTGTCTGGTTTTTGTACAAGTTGTAAATAACCTTACGCTCCCTATAATTTACTCCTGCTTTTTTCAGAACTTTAAAGAGTTTATTCCAATCAACATTGTCAAAAGCCTTCTCCAAATCTACAAAAGCTAGAAATGTAGATTTGCCTTTTCTTAATCTATCTTCTATGATAAGCCGTAAAGTGAGTATTGCCTCCCGTGTTCCTACATTTCTCCTGAACCCAAACTGATCTTCCCCGAGGTCGGCTTCTACCAGCTTTTCCATCCTTCTGTATATAATTCGCGTTAATATTTTGCAGCCATGACTTATTAAACTGATGGTTCTGTAGTTTTCACACCTGTCTGCACCTGCTTTCTTAGGGATGGGGATTATAACATTTTTCTTAAAGTCTGAGGGTACTTCACCTGTCTCATACATCTTACACACCAGGTGAAACAATTTTGTCATGGCTGGTTCTCCCAGAGACTTCAGTAGCTCTGAGGGAATATCATCTATTCCAGGGGCCTTGTTTCGACTTAGGTCTTTCAGGGCTCTGTCAAATTCTTCTCTCAGTACAGTATCTCCTATTTCATCTTCATCTACATCCTCTTCCCTTCCTACAATATTGTCTCGAAGTTCATTTCCTTTGTAGAGCCCCTCTATATATTCTTTCCACCTTTCAGCTTTCCCTTCTTTGTTGAGAACTGGTTTTCCATCAGTGTCCTTGATATTCATAGAGCTGTTTTTCTTATCTCCAAATGTTTCTTTTATTTTCCTGTAGGCTGTATCTATTTTTCCCCTATTTATACATTCTTCTACATCCTTGCATTTGCCTTCTAGCCACTCCTGCTTAGCCATTTTGCACTTCCTGTCAATCTCATTTCTTAGTCGTCTGTACTCCATTTTGCCTGTTTCATTTACTGCATTTTTATATTTTCTCCTTTCATCGATTAAATTTAGTATCTCCTGTGATATCCAAGGATTTTTTGTAGGTCTTTCCTTCCTACCTATTTTGTCCTCTGTTACCTTCACTATTTCATCTCTCAATTTTACCCATTCCTCCTCTACTGTTTTATTTCCCCCCGTTTCTGTCAATTGTTGCCTGAAGCTCCCTCTGAAATTTTTAAGAACCTCAGGTTCCTTCAATTTATCCAGGTCCCATCTCCTTATTTTCCTACCTTTTTGTAGTTTCTTTAGTTTCAGCCTACAGTTCATAACCAACAAGTTATGGTCAGAGTCTATATCTGCCCCTGGGTATGTCTTACACTGTAGAACCTGATTCCGAAATCTATGTCTTACCATTATAAAATCTATCTGATATCTTCCGGTGTCTCCTGGTCTCTTCCACGTATACAACCTTCTTTTGTGATTCTTGAACCAGGTGTTTGTTATAACTAAATTATGTTCTGTGCAAAATTCTACCAGGCGGCTTCCTCTTTCATTCCTTTTGCCCAGACCATATTCACCTACTATCTTCCCTTCACTGCCTTGTCCTACTACCGAATTCCAGTCTCCCATAACAATTAAATTTTCCTCTCCCTTAATTGTCTCAATAATTTCCTTTAGCTCCTCATATATTTTTTCGATTTCCTCATAATCGGCAGAGCTAGTTGGCATATAAACCTGTACTACTGTTGTCGGTGTTGGCTTCGTATCTATCTTGACAATGATAATGCGATCACTGTGCTGGTCATAGTAGTTTACCCGCATTCCTATTTTCTTATTCATTATCAGTCCTACTCCTGTGATACCCCCAACTGATTTTGTATTTATAATCCTGTACGCACCTGACCAGAAATCCTGTTCATCCTGCCACCGAACTTCACTAATCCCAACTATATCTAACTTCAACCTATCCATTTCCCTTTTTAAATTTTCTAATTTTCCTACACGATTAAGGGATCTAACATTCCACGCTCCGACCCGTAGAATGCCAGTATTGTCTTTCCTGATGATTACATCCTCCTGGGTAGTCCCCGCCCGGAGATCCGAATGGGGGACTATTTTACCTCCAGAATATTTTACCCGAGAGGATGCCATCATCATATGTTCATACAGTAGAGCTGCATGTCCTCGGGAAAGGTAACGGCTGTAGTTTCCCCTTGCTTTCAGCCGTTCGCAGTAGCTGTGTGGCAAAGCCACATTAGCTGATGTTACAAGGCCAGCTCAGTCAATCATCCAGACTGTTGCCCCTGTAACTATTGTAAAGGCTGCTGCCCCTCTTCAGGAACCACACGTTTGTCTGGCCTCTCCACAGATACCCCTCCGCTGTGGTTGCACCTACGGTACGGCTATCTGTATCGTTGAGGCACGCAAGCCACCCCACCTCGGCAATGTCTGTGGTTCATGGGAGTGGACAAACTACTTATGAACTAGGTAATACTAAGGACGGCACAAATGTCCATGCCCGAGGGGGTATTCGAACCCCCGACCGGAGTGGCCGTGCAGACTGTGACTGCAGCGCCTCAGTCCCCTCGGCCACAGCGGCCTGCCGAGAAAACTCATTGACGTCATCATCAATTGGCAACATGTCCTGGCACTTGTAGATTCAAAAGCTACCTTCTTTGTATTACCGAATGACTACCACCGCAACACTGCTGAAAGTTGCAAATAAAAAATACATCCGCCCGGCAGGAAGATGTGTCACAAGACTATCAACAACAGGATGCAGCCGTTTGAATTCGTCCTTTTAACAGAACGTAGCCATAATGCCAACCACGCATGGAACTTCCTCCAGGCATTCCAGGCTCTCATTGACTGTGGAAGATCTGAGCTGCAAAGTGAGGAAGCCGTTCCATTGAGTACAAGTAACATGAGCTCGCCTGGGAGATTGTTTGCTGTCGAGAATGTTGAGGTCCACCCTTCAACGATGAGAAAAGTTGCGGATAGCAACCGAGATGACCAGCTGTACTGTGAAGTGCCTTAAGCTAATCAGTATAACGAAGGAAATCTACAAATCAGCATTACAAGTGGCTGAGGAAATTTTGGATCACTAATTTTCACGTGGAATTGAAACTCATACCTACGGGTATGTGTATCGGAACAGCTAAACCAGTCCAGGATGGTAAGCTCAAAGTCATTGACGTAGCCTCATGAACTGCTGTTACTGCCGACAACGCACTACAGCACGCCTTTCCAACTGGTTGCTCCACGAGCACCGGCCGTCACCGGGAAAAGCACGGATGCTCTGCTGCAGCAGTCGGTGGTGGGTTGTGGGGCATGTGATGTGAGCGAAGCAGGCACAGCGCTGCTACACCTGGCAGTGGCAGCAGGGGGACGAGTTGTCGCAGCGCTCAGCGAACCGAGAGTCATGTGTTTGTTTGCAATTATAGAAACGAATAATAATCATAATAATAATAATAGTAATAATGTGATGTTTTGTGTGTGGACAAAGAGAATGGTTTCATTGTGCTCCTTATTTTGCACGAATTTTCAACACTGTTGATATTTGATATCACTTCGAAGCCACTGATTTATTCATATTAGGCACAATCGTTTTGACAGTTGCAATTCGTAATACAGCTTCCAACGATGCATGAAACTTGAGCTTGTCTTTGTTTTATTAATATTCATAATTGAAAACATTAGCTCACAAACGAATGCTGTTCAGAACATTGCAACGCATTTTTGGACAAGGGCATGAATCCTCGCGAATTCTTCTAGATCATCGCTTTTATAAAAAAGAATTGACATTACTACTGTAATTGTGGTAGCGGTCTATCAAAATTGAATCGTACTATTCTCTTAACAGTTCGGGTTTGAGATATGATGGGACATCCTCTGGGTGCACCGAAAAAAGCATCATAAAAACTTTTGAATAGCGGTTTAGTTATTTTCTTTTTTCAAACGTTTTACGCAGTGAGTATAAATCTTTGGTGTACTTCCTAATGTGGACTTAATGTACTTCATTTAAAGAATTCTGAGGGGGAGTATTTTCTCAATTTTCTTCTTGAAGCAGACTTTTAGAAAGCAAAACATGCAATTTTGCAATTTCGAACATCCATTACGATCACACATAGTACCGATTAATTTATTTTTACCATGCAAAGATTTATTTCAGTCATGTAAATAACCTGTAATGTGTTTCTTGAGAGCGAGGTCAGTGATTCAAATGTTCAAATGTTTACAATCCTACGGGACAAAACTTGTGTCGTCATCGGGCCCTACACTTAGAAAGACCCCAAGCTAACCTATAGTAAGGACGATATAGACATACACGCATGCCCGATGGAGGACTCTAACCTTTAACTCGAGGGGCCGCACGATCCGTAATAAGTACAATATTTTCGTTTTCCTTTTAGAATAAACAAAACTTACCTCTTAATGTAGTAATCACTTCCCTTCTGTCTGATTCGACAATCCTCCAGTGTGAAAGGGAATGTTTATTTTCGTAGTGATGGCGCTTTGTCGGTGCTTTGGTATTTACGGTAGAGTACCGTATTAAGCATTGTGCTATCCCATCAGCCTTAAAGAATTTTCCCATTGGGCAATAAAAATGGCACACACACATCGGAACCTTTTGTGCAAATGATGAACGTCTGCAAGATAGATCAACTGTGGCTTATTTGATAAGATTCAGAATGGATATTCAGCGCATCCAAGAAAACGCAAGAGTGTGCGCTGTCTCTGTGACACACGTGCTGCTACACGCCGAGGAGACAGTGGTGGGGGTAGGGACCGGAGGCGCACGGCGCGGCACCGGGACATGCAAGCACCGAGTGCTCCAGTTGGAGGGGGCTGCACTACATAAAATTACTATGAAAGTGCATACAGGATCCGGTTTGATCAGAAACAGCGCCAGCACGTGTTAACTATACTATACCAATTTTCGGGTATATTTCACGCCAAACAGGACGAGAGCCAGATGAAACAGCCTACGACAAAACACCGTATCAATACTCAGAATCATCCATCATTTACCCATCATTCGTACAGAGTGTCGCCAGCTGAAAGACGGATAATACGGGAAGAAGTGGAGATGTTGGACAATGACAATATTCAACCTTCAGAGATTCCCTGGTCGTCTCCAGTGATCCTCGTGAAGAAGGATGGCCTGTAGCGTTTCTGTGGCCACTATCGGTGACTGAACAAAATCACAAAGATGTCTACATATTACTACACATTGACGACACTTTAGACTGCTTAAAAGGAGCTACCTACTTCTCAACCAAGGACAGGTTTCTGGTAAATCGAGCTTCATTTAAAGGATTCTACTTTTGTTACACCTGACGGCCTCTATCAATTCAAAATCACGCCATTTGGACTATGAAATACACTGATCACATTCGAAGGCATCATAGACAACTTGCTTCGCCACCTTAAATTAACGACATATCTTAGTTATCTAGATGACTTGTTGTTTTCTCAAGGACATTTGCAGAACATCTAAGCCACTTGTCAACTGTGTTGAAGTGTCTTCAGACAGCAGGAATCTCCCAAAAATAAGCGGTTCTTCGTCCACAAAGAGATAGAAATCCTGGGACATCTAGTAAATGGAGATAGTGACTGTCCTGATCCAGATAAAGTAAGGGCTGTCACAGCATTTACAACTCCTCAGCACATCCGATATGTGACTCGTTTCCACAGGCTGTGCTCATCGTCGTTTCATAGAAGGTTAGCATCGCACATCGCTGTGCTTGCGGTCCCCAGTTCAAATGGTGCTACGGGCAGAAAAATGTATTTGTATTTATATTTCTAGAATGTTCTACATGGTTCTTATATTTGATGTACAAGTTCAAGTAAGTTCTTTCTATGTATAAATAGGGGAGCACTCCAAGCTGGATGCAGTCTGTACTGAGTGTACGCTTGTGTCCGCTATAAACGTGTTCTAACTGTGCTTACTCTATTAACCCTCTGACTGCTGTGGACGTCTATAGACGTGGCTCCGCGCCCTTCCCCTGGTGCAGTAGACGTCCCAAGTAGCGCGTCTGGGACTCTCCGTCTGTGCTGTGGACGTCTCCAGACGCACAGCTATATTTTTGCACCATTTCAGTACTGTTAAGAGTTGCGGCCGCATATTTCAAACGTGTGACTGTGCTTACTGCTGTGACCCTTCGTTGGTGATTTCTGTTTCGCAGTTTGTGTTTTTGTGAGCAACTTTACCCATGGAGTCAAACAAGTGACTATATCTTATCTAGTATTGCTTCGTAATACTTTGACGATTGCGGCAAAATGTATCACCATTTGGCGTGGAATGGCCAATAAGCACTCTCAAAGCACATAATGCCTGCAGATTCAAAGCCAAGGAAAAAGTGTCCAAATACATTGTGTGTCTGGGATCAAACTTAGAAGGCGGGACAGCTGCGACCGCCCTGGACTGCAGAAATATTCTGCACAGAGCGAGGTTGGCCGATCGCCTGGCTCAGCCGCCTGCAGCAGGCCGTGGGGACACCCATTAGTGCTGGTAGCAGGACGTGTGCGGCCTGACAGACTGGACGCTTAACGACCAGCCTTCGAATTCCGGACCGCCAGCGGCTTGTAACATGACAATATGATCCTCTGCAGCCGTCACTACTCAGTCTCTCAGAGCTACCCATTCTTCTACCACTGTATTACTTTCCCCTTTTTCAGGAAATCATTGCCTACTGCTCCCCCTGAGATCTCACCTCTGGTTCCTCCAGTTTGTCCAGGATCGATTTCATTATCTTTCTTACTATTTTTGCAGTCTTTTAAGTTTTAATCGACAGTTCACAAGAAATGCTTTATGGTCAGAGTCTATATGTGCCCCTGGATATGTCTTACAGTTCAAAACCTGGGTCTACACCTATTCCTTACCATTATAAAGTAAATGTTGTACCTTCAAGTGTCTCCTGATCGCCTCCACGAATAAAAACCTCTTGTTTGTAATGATTAAATTGGGCTCTGTGCGAAATTCTACCAGGGGGATCTCCACTGTCATTCATTTATCTCAGTCACATATTACCAAGATAAATTATCAATTAACATGTACTGCACCCATTTCCATGGGAACTTCCGGTAAACATTCTTTTAGATTTCACTATGTAATTTTCTCCGCTGTTTGAAGCAAATATCTTGAGAAAATATCTTAACGAAATATGAGGACTGTGACACTTGTAGATAGCTTTGACCCCTACCCTGACGTCGTTCCTGGAATACTGAGGTCAGCGCTTTAAATCGTGTACAATGCATTCCCTTATGTTCATTCTACGAATCCAGAGTTTGGGCAGATTAAAGCACATTAAATTTTGGTTGTATAACAGTTCATACAGAATACGTCAATGAGAGTAAAAAATTTGACTAAATAAAAAAAATCAAATTTTGTTTATAAAATTAGTATAAATAAATGGTAATACGCAGTTGACTGTAGTTTTTTTTATTGTATTTTAAAAATCCAGAAGGGGTAGCCTGGCAGCAGCTAACATGCTCCTCTTCAGCCGCTAGTGTATACAAAATTGTTAATAGAAGTTTTAGAATAAAGCAGGTGACAATATATGATGAATTTACACATCACAATGGAGAGTTAAGTGGGTGAAATGACAATGACTGTGAAACAGAATGACAGAACGTACATATTCAGAGCTTTAAACGTTTCTACTACCTTATCTACTTCAGCACGAACCTAAAAACACGACTTCTTGTTCTGTGCCTTAGCAATATACACTTATCAAACACAGATCGTAGCACGATGGGTCATCCACCCGCTATTGCAATGCTATTGTGAAATTGATACCCTTAAACAAAAAAAAGTGCGGCTCGGTAGCACAGTGGAAGAGTGCCAGACTACAAATGCAAAGGTCGCGGGTCCTATCACCGCCATGTCCTAGGATTTTTATCTGTCACTTTCCACTTCTTTACCCTCTGGCAGTGTTGATGAGAAAAAGATCGAGTATCACCGTGGTTAGAAACCCACATTAAACTGTAGGTTCCCCTATAACTGGCTGGGTATGTCAGTTCGAAGGTCGGAGGAAGGCAACGGCATACCAGCTTCAAACAGGACCATGCCTAGTAAAGCACTGTGGTGTTCAAACCAATCTTCGGATTGTTGACTGCCTTACCTTTTATTAAATTAAAGCAAGAAAGTGGTCTGATGTTGTGTTCATGTTAATAACCACTGTAAACACATAAATGGCAGATATGCCTTGATAAAACAAGTATTTTACAGACAGCAGCTAACCAAACTTTAATCAGTTGCGCCGTCTGCGGTGGCCGAGGGGACTCAGGCGCTCCAGTCACGGTCTGCACGGCCACTTCGGTAGGGGCTTCGAATCCCCCCCCTCGGGCACTGATATTTGTGCCGTCCTTAGTATTAGTTAGTTCATAAGTAGTTTGTAAGTTTAGGGACTGACGACCCCGTAGTTAAGTCCCATAAGCTATACAAACATTTGAACATTTGAATAATCAGTTGCTCTGTGCCTTCCACAGATGGCAGCATGAGCAAAAAAAAAAAAAAAAAAAAAAAATTCAATAATATATCCTTGAAGTTTGAATAACAAACGCAATACTTAAGTAGATCCATCACCCAGAATGTTTACAGAAAGAAAATAATAATAATAATAATAATAATAATATTTCATAGTAAAAGAGAAAATGAAGAGAAATGATCTGAGCCAACAATCGGAATGTTTCACGTTCCTGCAACTGTTCATTAACAAAATAATTATAAATTATTTTTACACTGCTTTAGAACTTTTATCATCTCACAATAAGCTTATGTTAGGATTAGGCCATCTTCAGGTGTTGGTACTTATAACATTGTTACCATTTCTTTGTTACTCAATTGATTTTAAAAGCTGATGTTATGTTTCTCTATTGGTGCTTATCTGTATATGTGCAGTAGAACTAGTTATATTATTCGTTTTTTTAATCAATTTTATAGTCCACCACAATCTATGCTAGACTACACTGCCACAAAAAATCGATTAATATAACTAGTTCGGCTGCACATATACAGATAAGCACCAATATATAATCATAATATCAGTTTTTAAAATCAAATGAACAGCAAATAAATGGCAACGATATTATAAGTACCAACACCTGAAGATGGCCTAAGTCGAAATAAGCTTATTGAAAAACAATTTATAATTATTGTGTTATTGAACATGTCCCTTAAAGACATACTGTACACTATGGGCACCAGAGAACAGCAATTCCTACAACTGGTGGCGGTTTCCTTTTTAACTTGTAAAACACAGTTGCAGCCAGGGGTAAAACATTTAAATTATACTAGTATAGCATGTATGCAAAAGTATTTAGGCAAAAAAGTGAAATTGTACTTAATCCACAAATCGTAAAAAAAAAGAATCTGTTGTTGTTTCTTAGAAATATCATCCTA
The DNA here is from genome assembly GCA_026315105.1 of Locusta migratoria. Lineage (NCBI taxonomy): Eukaryota > Metazoa > Arthropoda > Insecta > Orthoptera > Acrididae > Locusta > Locusta migratoria. Next base: position 540,383,160 of record CM048747.1, on the reverse strand, counting down.
CATCCCTAAAGCAAAATTCCTCTCACTATTTCCATTCATTAGAAGCGCAACAGCCATGCTACAGATAATGTTCAATACCAAATAGCTTACTTTTCCTAAGATGCAATAAAGTAAACCTCGTATCTGAAAATAAGTGTGTCATATGTAAAAGTAATATTCCTCCATGTATCACATTAGTTGTAATTATCTGAAACAGTCGTTTTTCCGTCTTTATTAACATTTGATCCAGATGAAAAATCAGTTATGTCACAGATAAATGGATGTATTCCCTGTGCAATAGCTGATGCCAACTGAAAGATATTCCAAACTTAATGATATGAATATATGAAATAGTGAAATTTTTTTTTATTCAAACTAATGTGGTGGTTTTACATCAAATACCGCAATGTTTAAGTTAATTCAGTGCCCATCACCCCTAATTATTTCAGTATCTCCCAGCTATTTACAACACACCTAAAACAGTTGACAGTGTCGCAAATAGTAGAATATATTTAAAAAATTATGAAAAGACTACGAAACTAACCTTTTCGGTCCTATAACTGCAGTGTAACGTGTCTGGGCACTATTTGATGGTTTTGACACCAAATGACGAATATTCTACACATAGACTCCGTCTACGTCAGGATAGCTACACTAGTTCGTTCCATGTGGGCTGTGAGCTCAGTACTGTACTCGGGAGATGGGGTGGCAATACAGTTGTCCAGTATAACAAAACAGTTTATTGAAATTAATGCTTACAAATGGCTGGAGGCAAGTGAAGTGTGCATGCGCACTGTACGAGCTGAGGTGGCGTCCAGGTGACACCACGAGCTTCATGGTAGCTGACGCTGCTGGTGCAGTTGCCCACCGGCACAGAGTAACATATACAGAGAAGCAGCCCTCCCATAAACCACTGTCTTAGGCTCCTCTCGTAGTTCCGTAAGATGCTATCAGGTGTCAGGCGGTTCCCTAGCTTAGTACCGGTAGACAACACTAGAAGCTCTTCTGAGGGTGACTCTCACACGTCAGAGGGTAGCGTGGAGGGGCGGCTGAGGGGAGAAATCGTGCCGCCTGCCATGAGGGCACGGCTGTGTCTGGCTTTCTGGCGTTTGAGGGGAGGTGGTGGTGGGGTCAGCCGCTACCTGCCGCCTACTCTGGCCAGTTTAAAGGACTGCTTCTGACCGCAGCGCCATCATGGGACATCTTACGCAACTGCTTCAGCACCCCCCGCCCCGCACCCAGAATGTAGCACCTGGCCCTTACGGAGGTTTCCCATCTGTATATATTTGTCTGTGCCAGCGGCCACTACGCCTCTGTGTTGCGTAAGACGAGGTATCGTCCTCCTACTGCCCAGCGCCGCCGCCGCCGCCGCCGCCGCGATGGCCGTTCCGCGCTGGACGCTGCCCGGGAGTTGAACCCAGGTCCTCCTTCTCCCAGTGCTGCTGCTTCGCTCTCCAGACGGTCACAGGAGCGCTTCAGGTGTGGCCGCGTCCTTTCGTCCACACCACGCCACTGGGTAACTGGCTGCAGTCTTACCACGCCATGCGTTGGTTCGACGCTCGGTTGCGCTGCTGTATAGGCCGGATACCACTGCCCGTTGTGTCAGGCTGAGCCGCCGCTATTCTGCTGGCTGCATCTCCAGTCGGGGATGCCGTGTTGATCGTGATGATCGGCTGCTGGCCGTGCTGCATCGGCTTACAGACTCAGTTCTGCGATAACAATAATAACAATTGTTGTCGACAAGAAGTACAGTCGTGCGGCAGTTGACTGCCCAGCTGTGGTTGCCTCTCTCTCTCTCTCTGCCGTGGCTGACTGACTGACTTTTCTTTTTCGCCTGTTATACGACAAGGTTGACCCCGTCGGCCTGTGTTTCACAGATGTGGCATAACTGATGTTTGCTACACGTGACCGTCTCCTACTTCCGATCAAGTATGTCCCAGCCACCTTTCAGGCTGTTACGCAGTACGGCGCCCTCACCAGAAGATTCGCCGAGCCACTTCACTTTATTTGCTGAAAGCATAAATGAGCTTGTCATGCTCTACTTTAAGTCACACGCCTGCTTTCAACATAGCACCGCTTCCATGTTAAATTTCTGCGTTGAAGTTCACTCACCACTCGTTAACTTTTCATATTACGTCCATATTCTGCCTATCCCCTACAGCAGATAATGCAACACTAAAAGAAGGATCTATCTTTCTTTAGGAAAGCAAAATTTAGTCACTATTTTCTAGAGATGGAGAAAGTGTTATTTATTTATTAAGAAAAGTCATGCGATGTGCATAATGTTTTGACAGTTAACAGATGGTAGCAAATACACTTAGTTATAATACAGCAAATTTCCTTGACTAGGAAAAGCTTCTGCCCATGCATGAACGCAGCTTTAGAAAAAATCACTTTTGAGAAGACCGGATAGGTAATTTCTCTCGTGATATCTTGTGTGTTATGGATGAAGAGCAACGATCACTCTGCATATTTCTCGATTTTCGAAAGGCATTTTACATGGTTGTGTACTCCAAAGTGCTAATGAAGTTACGAGCTTATGCAATAGGTACCCAAATATGTGAGTGGCTCGAAGGTTACACAAGTTCTAGAAACCACACACGTTATCCTCGATCCCGTGTGTTCATTAAGGACTTGCTTATTGTCAGGGGTGTGATAGGACCACTGTTATTTTGTATCTATGTAAATGATCCAACGGACAGAGTGAGTTGCAACGTATGGCTGTTTGCTGATGATCATGTGTTGTACAGGAGGGTGTCGTCATTGAATAACTGTAGTAAGATGCAGGATGACGTGGACCAAATATCTAGGTGCTTTGAGGAATGGCAACTAGTGCTAAATGTAGAAAAATGTAAGGTGATGCAGATGAGTAATGAGAAACAACCCTGCAATGTTCGAATACAGCATTAGCAGTGTGCTGCTTGCCAGAATGGTCTCAATTAAACACTGAGGCGTAACGCTGCACAGCTATATGAAGTGGAATGAGCAATAAGGACAGTTGTGGGAAAGGCAAATGTTCTACTTCGCTTTATTCAGGGAATTTTGATTATATCTGATTTGTCTGTAAAGGAGACCGCATATAAAACGTTTGTATGATCTCATCATGAGTATTGCTCAAGTGTTTGGGATCCCGACCAGAGCGGTTTAAAGCAGAACACAGTGGCAGTTCGGACGAAAGGTGACGTTCTTTTTAGAAAGACTGTTAAAGAAATTTCGTGATCCATAATTTGAGGTGGACTGCAGAACGATTCTACTGCTGCCAACTTGTATTTTGCCTAAAGACCACAAGAATAAGAACAGAGAGATAAGGGCCAATGTGAGAGCATCCAAGAATTCGTTTTTACCTCATTCTATAAGGAAGTGGAAAACGAAAGCATGTAACTACTAGCGATAGTGAGTACCCTCTACTACGCTCATCTGGGTGTATTGTGGGATATGCTTGTAGATGTAGATATACAGAGAGCTATAGTGCAATACCAAGTATTTGCCATAATCGATATATCGAACTGTTTTGCCAATCAAGTTCTCAACTTTAATGTCCAATGCCATTTTCATACTTAACCGATCAAGAATAAGTGAAAAATATGAGGTGTCACTGCACAAACATTATATATACAACTCAATTATGTCCCAGTCTCCCCTCGGGCATGGATATTTGTGCCGTCCTAGTTCGTAAGTAGTTCATAAGTAGTTTGTAAGTCTAGGGACTGATGACCCCGTAGTTAAGTCCCATAAACTATACAAACATTTGAAACAAACATTTGTCCCAGTCTAACTAGGCTCTTTATGTCTTATGACATACACTGACCTATCACACCGAAAGATTCATAAGTTTTCAGCTGCGACTAGCCTCAATAGCGGTAAGCAACTAATAGCTTAGCTTCTAAAACACAAGTATGAGCTCTTGCATTGCATTCTTCAAGAACTGCTCCTGAAACGTTTCATATGTTGGAAGAAGTATGATCACCATGAGAGACCACACCGTTTCTGGTAACACACATAAATTTTCAGCAACAACACAAGAAGTTTCGGTTACCACACATATAGTTTCGTCTACCACAAATAAATTTTCCACCATCATACATAAAATTTGGATACCAAACATAAAGTTTTGGCTACCACACATAATGTGCATTTTCATGTTTTCGCGGCGCAATGACTGTTCAAAGAAGTTTCGGGCGTGCAGCCGCATAAAGTTTTCTTCTTCTAATATTTCGGCTGAGAAACGTTCAGCCATCTTCAGAGACGAGTCGAAGACTGAGGCTCCAGCACACGTTTCGTGCATATAAACGCGCGGGCCGCGCTACTGCGCATGCGGCCACAGATACAACAAGGCGCCAAAGACGTTACTCGGCGGCAAAGAAGTACACGTATATGTAAATTATGTCTGTGGCTGCATGGTCGATTACTGCGGAGAAATCGATGTATTATGATCTGTGCTGTGGTGGCGTCTTTGTAAATTTATTAAAGAAAGTGCCGGATTCCATGATTTATCTAAAGTGAAGCCACTGTCCCTGTTAATCAAATTCGTCCCCAAGCGAATTTCTATTGCTACTTTCACTACTGAGTCCCAGAAAGATGATGTGGAAGCTAAAATTTTGACGTTTTCTACGTCATGGAGTGTCCATACTTATTATTAACTTCAGGCTTTCTCGATATAGAGGCATCTTACTTTTCGTGTGAGATACTTATTTCCACGTTTTAGCTGTTATTTTATTATTATTATTTTATTTTGCGGTTAGTAGGTTATTAGTGCTTAATAATATCTGTATGCTGGCTGTTTCTAATAATTTAAACTATTGTTACATCTTCTAATGAATGTAAATAGCTGGAGAAAGTTTGGTTTACGGATGTCAAGCCATTTTTCTATGAGAAAAACAGTAGATTTAGTGCATTTTATTCCAATATTTATGCTTAGTTCAGTTTTAGTTTATTTTACAATAAGTTTGCTTTTCATGCATATATTTGATACTAGTATGTAATTTAGGTGAGTGATATATTTAATTATTGTGATGTCATAGGAAATTTCCATGATAAAACAGCAGAATTGTGTAAAATATTCCGATTTTTGGCTAAGTACAATTTTAACTTTTTACTTCAAATATTGTTTTTTTCTGCATACATTCTATATTAGTCTGTCGATTGGATGAGGGCTCTGCTTAATGTTTTCGACATTTCGCTCAAAGATCACTACAATGTAAAGTATTCCGATGTTTGGTTAAGTACATTTTACCTTTATTTAAATTATGACATTGCTTTATCTGCATACATTCTGTGCTAGTATGTCAATAACGTGGTGCATCTACTTAGTTTCTCTTTTTGGACTCAGTATTCAATTTAAATCATGTATTACAGATATTTGTATTTGTTGCTTGTACTGCAATCTGTGGAAGGAACAGGGCACCTGATGAAAGAATGGTTAACTGTCGTGCGCAAGATATATGTTTTATCACGAGAACTTTTTGATTTGCATCTTTCTTCAATTGTTACTAAGCTAATATAACATCAGATCTTACCACCCCCATGAACCACAGATATTGCTGACGTGGGGTGGCTTGCATGCCTCAATGATACAGATAGCCGAACCGTAGGTGCAACCACAGTGGAGGGGTATATTTGGAGAGACCAGACAAACGTGCGGTTCCTGAAGATGGGTAGTAGCTTTATCAATAGCTACAGGGGCAACAGTCTGGATGATTGACTGATCTGGCATTGTAACATTAGCTAACATGACTTTGTCATGCAGGAACAGCTGAAAGCAAGGGAAAGCTACAGCTGTCACTTTTCCCAAGGACAAGCGATTCTACTGTATGAATATTTGATGCTGGCATCTTCTTGGGTAAAATATTCCGGAGGTAGAATAGTCCCACATCCGGATCTCCGAGTGGGTACTACTCAGGAGGATGTTGTCATCAAGAGAATCAAAACAAGCGTTTTACAGATCAGAGTGTGGAATTAACACATGTTTGTATAGCTTATGGGACTTATCTAAGGGGTTATCAGTCCCTAAACTTACAAACTACTTATGAACTAACTAAGACTAAGGACGGCACAAATATCCATGCCCGAGGGGAGATTTGAACCCCCCACCGTAGTGGCCGTGCAGACCGTGACTGAAGTGCCTCAGTCCCCTCGGCCACCGTGGCCGGCCAGAGTGGGGAATCTTCTAAACCTTAATCAGGAATGAAAATTAGAAAATTTGAAAAGAGAAATGATAGGTTAAAGTTAAATATGGTGGGGATTAGTGAAGTTCGATGGCAGGATTAACAGGATCTTTGGTCAGGTGAGAACAGGTTTATAAATACAAAATCAGTTGCTGGTAATGCAGGAATAGCTCTCATAATAAGAAAATAGGAATGCAGCAAATTTATGATGAACAGCATGGTGAACACAGCATCATAGTAAAGATAAACACAAAACGAACACTGACCACAGTAGTACAAGTTTATATACCAACTAGCTCTGCCGATGATGAGGAGATCGAAGAAATGTATGAGGAGATAAAAGAAATTATTCTGAAAATTAAGGGAGACGAAAACTTGATTCTGATTTGGGAATGGAAATGGGTAGTAGGAAAAGAAATATGGACCAGGGGAAAGAAATGAAAGAGGAGATCGGCTGGTAGAATTTTGTGTAGAGCACAATTTTATGATCACCAACACTTGGTTTAAACATCATGAAAGGAGACTGTATATGTGGAAGAGTCTGAGAGACACTGGATGGTACCAGACTGACTTTAAAATGGTAAGGAATAAATTTTGGAACCAGGTTTTAAACTTTAAGACATAACACGGGGTAGATATAGATTCTGACCATAATGAACTGCAGATTAAAACTGTTAAGGCTGTAGACAGGTAGAAAAGTTAGGAGATGGAAACTGGTCAAGTTGAAGGAACCAGAGTTGGTTGAGAGTTTCAGAGGGAGCATTAGGAATGGATTGGCTGAAACAAGGGAAAGTAATACAGTAGAAGAAGAATGGGTAGCTCTGTAGCTCCGAGAGAGAGAGAGTAGTGAAACAGCAGAAGATCATGTAGGCAGAAGTACAAGGTCTAGAAGAAACCCCAGGATATACTGGACTTAATTGATCAGATGAGAAAATGTAAAAATGCATCAAGTAAACAGCAGAGGATCATATAGACAGAAGTACAAGGTCTAGAAGAAATCCCAGGATATACTGGACTTAATTGAACAGATGAGAAAATGTAAAAATGCATCAAGTGGAGCAGGCAAAAGGGAGTACAAAAGTCTGAAAAATGAGATTGACAAGAAGTGTTGACTGGCTAAGCAGGAGTGGCTACAGGACAACTGCAGAACTTTAGAAGAAAGTATAACCATGGGTAAGATAATACCGCTTACAGGAAAATAAAAGAGATATTTGGACACAAGGAAAGCAGCCGTATGTGTATCAAGAACTCAGATGAAAAACCAGTACTAAGTAAAGAGGGGAAAGCTGAAATGTGGAAGGAATATGTAGAGGACCTGCACAAAGGAAATAAACTTAATGTACTATTCTAGAAATAGAAAATAAAGTGGAGGAAGATGAGATAGGAGATACGATACTATGAGAAAAATTTTACAGAGCGGTGAAAGATTTGAGTCGGAACAAGGCCCCTGGAATTGATGATATTCTGTCTGAACTGCTGATACCGTTGGGAGAGCCAGTCATAAAGAATTTGTTCCACCTGTATGCAAGATGTATGAAGCGGGGAAAATACCCTCCGACTTCAAGTAGATATTGTAATTCTAATTCCAAAGAAATCAAGTGCAGGAAATGTGAAATTTACAGAACTATCAGTTTAATAAATCATAGTTAGTTCCAAAATACTGCACAAATTATTTACAGACGAATGGAAAAGCTTGTGGAATCCAACCTTAGGGAAGATCAGTTTGGATTTAGGAGAGGGAGGCAATACATTACGACTTATCTTAGATGATAGGTTAAGGAAAGACAAACCTACATTTTTAGCATTTGTAGATCAGAAAGCCTTTGACAAAGGTGACGGGAATTCTGATGTTAACACAGGTAAAATATAGGGAGTGAAGAGTTTCATTAAACTTATACGAAAACCAGACAGCGGTTCTTAGAGTCAAAGGCATGAAAGGCTGCATAAGTTGAGGAAGCAGTAAAATACGGTTTTAGCCTTTCTGCAATGTTGTTCAATCAGCAAGAGTAAAACAAGGATAATGGAAAGTGATGTCAGAAAGTCAAGTGATGCTGAATCAATTAGGTTAGGTAATGAGACAATAAAATTAGTAGATGAGTTTGTTATTTGGGTAGCAAGATAACTTCTAATGGCTGAAGTAAAGAAGATATAAAATGCAGAGTGGTTGTGGGATGAAAGCGTTACTGGAGAAGCGAAATTTGTTGACATCCAAATATTAACTTAAATGTTAGGAAATCCTTTCTGAAAGTATTTGTCTTGAGTTTAGTATTGTATGGGAGTAAAACGTGGACGATAATGAGTTCAGACAAAAAGATGATAAAAGCTTTTGAAATGTGGTGCTACAGACGAATGATGAAAATTAGATGGGTAGATCACATAACTAATGAGGAGGTTTTTAACCGAATTGGGTAGAAAAGGAGTTTCTAGCATATCCTGACTAAGTGAAGGGATAGATTGTTGGACACATTCTGAGACATGAAGGAATTGTCAACTTAGAATTAGAGAGAACTGTGTTGTAAAAACCGTAGAGGGAGACCGAGGGTTGAATAGAGTTAGCAGATTCAAAAGGATGTAGGTGCCTGAACTTATAGTTGCACAGGACAGGATAGCGTGGAGAGCTGCAGAAAAACCAGTCTGCGGACTAAAGACCAGAACAACAACAACAACATTTGCTTATATAGTCGGCCGCAGTGGTCGAGGGGACTAAGGCACTCCAGTCACGGTCTGCACGGCCACTACGGTCAGGGGTTCGAATCCTCCCTCGGGCATGGATATTTGTGCCGTCATAGTTCGTAAGTATTTCATAAGTAGTTTGTAAGTTTAGGGACTGATGACCCCTTAGTTAAGTCCCATAGACTATACAAACATCTGAACATTTGGATTTCCTTATATAGTTTATTGGTATTCATTTCCCAATTACATTACAATAGCAGTTGGATGACTAATCCTACTGCCATCTATGTTCCATAAGTAAATACTGATATGGTACAGAACAAAAATGAAAAGCTTGTTGAGCTGGCACTGGTAGTGAAAGGCTCTCATTAATCAATCCTTGGCCTTGGGTTCTGTCATACAATTTCCAGAATATTGACATAAGGACACCAGTGCAGCAATTGTGTACTTCAATACTCTGGATACCCATAAAAATGTGATTATGTACATGACAAAGCAGCGATTATAATGTGATTCCTGGAAGCATTCCACGAATGACCTCTGGGTAGGGGTCATGGCTATCTAGAACCGCTGCAGTCCTCCTACTAATGAAGACAATAATTTATTTTAAAAAACCGGAAATAATGAGGTACCTAGGTATGTGAAGAAATTATGTTTCGTATTGGACTAGTAATAACTTCAGCATACCCATTTATTGTTGATTTATTGCATACAAGTTCGTACAAATTATGACTCTCAAACATGAATTATACTACTGCAAATCAGATTTTGAAAGGAGTTTGTCTTATTAGGCACAAACAAGTGATATTGTCTTATTTGTATGAGTTTGTAAAATCCATATATTCATCAAAGAACATAAGTATTTATTGGAATGGAAAGGTTGACCACTATTAAGTGAGACATATTTACCTTCACATACTTTGTCAGAACAAGTCATGCAGTAATGCTGATATTAGCAAAATGTGAAGTAAGCCTTGGATAATTGACAATACCTTACTGTGTAAAGGAGGCAGAATTACTTTTAAAAGCGTTTTTGAGGAAGTTCTTTTATGTTGAAGATAATATGAATAACATGATGTTGTTGAATATGGAGCATTTAAGGAAATTCATTGGTAATGTGGAAGGATAGTATTGTTTCAGCAGTGTATAAGGATGAATTGTACATAGATGAAGTATTGCTGGATCAACAGTCTTAAGTTTTATTCTTTCATCAGGCAGTAATCTTTACATTTCACTTTCCACTATTCCTTGGAATTTAATGTCCTCTCTTTCAGTGGATGTAGTGAATTCTGTATTGATCCTGTACTCCATTGAGCTATACAAGTACAGGAAATGACATTTGGATTTTAGAAAGTGATAGCAGTAATTTTTAAAGATATTACATTACAAGACAAAACAAATATGTCCTTGTGTACATGCAACCTTCCAGAATTAAGTAATATTGTAGGTCGTGTTCATTGTAAAGTACAATATATTAGGTGCATTTACAAAATAACATATCAGAATCATACTTTTGCTTTCGACTCTTGAAAACTTTTTTCAAACAATTATAAAAAAACAAATGCATTAATTTTGTGTAATTTTTCTATGCAGTTACAAAAACCGTTCTTAACACACAGAATTTTTGAAAAAGTAATTAGATGGATTTGGTAGTCAGATTTGTGACATTAATAACGGTAATACGATTTACACTCTCACCTAATGATTGTTTAAGGTAGTGGGCAGTCAACACTTCAGTTTAAGAAATTGTTATTTCCTCTGTCATGTATTAAGATAAAAACAAAAGAACTGAACAGATTCCTATTTTCAACTGAAACACTTTCACCAAACATGCAGAAGACTCTCGAACCATGTCAATTATATCCTTTGACGAGAAGTTTTTTCAGCCTTCATTAATTATTTTGCTTCCCCCATATTGGAGGGGAGGGGGCAAATCTTGAGCCAAATGTTAAACAGAGAGTATGGATAAGCAGAGGTATACCATAAAGACTAGACAACAAGTGGAGAAAACAAATACATAAACATGGCGACTGTGAATGGAGACATAATACATTTTGATAAATTAAAATCATAAATGGTAATCAAACTAAGATAAATAAAAGAACCTTTATAGACACATATAGAGACAGTTTGATATATACAGTAAAACATGAAGACAAAGAAGAAACATGGCCTGTTCATGGTGGTATGAAACACGTAAAATTGAAGATTTAAAATCGTAGACAGCAAACATATACATTTCAAAGACACTAGTAACTTAGGTTTCACCAAGATTCTTTGTACCCCAGTATTAAAACACACAAAACACTTTTGACACTTTTACTGGCCACAGAATTTAAATTTCACGACAACCACCATAGCTATGGATCCAGCAGATGGGGTGTTGTCTACCAGGAAACGAGGGTGAGGATTATCTCTGGTAACATCATGGGAAGATGTAGAAGGGTTGAGGCGTACGCAATATAATTAGATGTTCTCATTCATCCATTTACTTCATCTTAACTCATTATAGCTCGGCATATGATTAATCACATTCATGCTATTCTTCAATAAATTAGTTTGCAGAAGCTCATTGTCCGCAATGGAAATTGTAGTTATACACTTTATTGTTAGATTAGAAGTCCTTTGTTGCAGAAAACAGTAACAGTGGAAATCATTTGTTGTCGCGTCATTTCATTATGGATATGCTATAACTAATAATAAAATTATGATGTACATTTTTGTAATTTGGCTGATATAATTATGGGTTACTATTTTAAAAACTCAAAATCAATGCAAAAGCGGAAATTCGAAAAGCTTACCTTATTATCATTGTTATGACGTTAGCTTATTTTCTATGTATGAAATATCATATAGTGGGCAGTAATGGATAATGTTTTGGCAGTTAGTAGGATTGATTTTAGAAACAATTTGAAAAAAAAGACTTAGAAGAGATTTTCTTTTAAGTATGCTGTACTTCACAGAAGACGATTATTGAAGTGTAAATGATGAATTTGATGAATGGTATGAGCTAGAATATCAGTCTGTTCCAGAAAATGATGGTGAGGACAGTGATGATATAGGTGACACAGCTAGTGGTTCAGAAGGACAACTCGCCACTGTTGCTGATTGAGGGAAAATGAGCTGGGAAAAGTGCAGATGTAAGATTAGTAAGTGACGGCTACACCTTTAGCCACTCATCAGCAAAAGCCCTGTTCCTAATCACACTCACGATCCATAGGTAGGAAAAAAAGACACTGTGTAGAAGAAAATTTGAGTTACCTTGTGATCCTACAACTGTTATAAGAACAAATCTCCTCACGACTAAATAAACTCCAATTTTCCTTTCTTGCACAAGTCTCAATGATGATTTGGTTGAGATTCTGACGAAAGAGGCAGTACAATACGCTGTTCAAAAGGGACAAAACTTACAAATAAGTCAGAATCACCTCTACAGACACATTACTATTTTGCTACTATCTGGATAATGTCAGGTCATATTTTATTCGAAACCAGACCTTACAAACAATTCCCTTGTTTCGAATTTGGGCCTCATTTGGGCCTCATTTGGGCCCTGGACAAGTATGGCTACCAACCTGCTTCCCAGGTACTTCCATAAGATGCTGGGCACAATCAGAGTAAAATGACTCGAACTTTGGAGGTTACTGAGTCCCACTACTAACTGAGAGATCAGGGACTCCTCAGTATGACTTGGCAAACGATCTGCAATGAAATGGAAAACTATTAACATCAATAGGGGATTACACTTGAAACAAGGTAGAGTTAGCAGAATCTTCAAATAAGAGGGGGTTAGATATTTTAGCTGTTAGTGACGTTAGGGTAAGGAGAGAGAAAGAGGATGAAGTTGGAGAATACAGGGTCTACCTGTCAGGAGTCAAAGTAGGAAGAGCACAGTGGGGTGTAGGGTTATACATCAGGAAAGCAATCGAACCCAGCATAATTGCAATAAGGTATGTAAATGAACGACTGATGTAGATAGATTTGGCTATCTCAAGCAAGAAAATTAGGATTGTGTCACTTTATTCGTCCTTTGCAGGGACAGATCAAGATGAGATGGACAGATTTTACAACGCACTCACTGCTGCAGTTGTTAGAGTGAAGGACAAGGACAGTGTTTCGATCATAGATGACTTCACTGCCAGGATAGGAAATCGAACAGAAGGGTATGAATCGACTATGGGTAAATTTGGAAAGGATATGGGGGCCAGCAGAAACGGTAAACAGCTCTTGTATTTCTGTGCCAGTAGGTGCTTACCTATCACAAACTATTGTTTAAGCGTACGGATATTCACTGCTATACTTGGGAAGGAAGAGGAACCAGATCTGTCACTGAGTATATAATAACTGATCAGGAATTCAGGAACTCGTGAAGGCAGTTAAGGACACTTGTGTTTACCGAGGGTTCTTTGATGATACTGATCTATATTTAATCTGCAGTGAAACTGGTTTTTGAGGCCAAAATTGCAGAACGTCACGTCCATATGTAGAAGGATAAGAGTGGAGAAGCTTCAGGACAAGAAAATTAGGCACAAATACATGACAATGATAAAAAAAGGTATGAGTTAGTTGAATGTAGTCACTTACAGTCACTGGAAGATGAATGGACAGTTTACAGGAACACACATCCAGAAGTGGCTAGAAAATGTCTTAGAACTATAGTGTGACGGCAGGAAGAAGGAGACAGCTTGGTCGAATGACACAGTCAAGGTAGCCTGTAAAAAGAATAAGAAGGCATTTGAAAAATAGCTCCATACTGGAAATCAGGCAGTAAGAGAAATTTATGTTGAATAAAGAAAGAAAGTCTAACGGGTAATTTTAGAATCCAAGCAGAAATAATGGGAAGACTTTGAAAATAAACTAGAAACTCTGTGTCAAGCAATAATGTGGTATTCTGGAGCGTAATAAGCAGTCTTCGAAAGGGAGGGAAGAAGGAATTAACAAGTGTTTTGGACAGGTGAGGAAAGTTGATAGTAAATCATGTGAATGCCCTGGGCAGATGGAGGGAATATTTTGAAGAACTGCTCAATGTAGGTGAAACGTTCAATGATGTCGGATTTTAAGATAGAATTGTATAGGAATGATGATAAAAACAGGATCACATTTGAGGAAGTGGAGAAAATGGTCAATAGATTGCAGTGCAATAAAGCGTCTGGGGTGGACGAAATTAAGTAGGAACTCGTCAAATACAGTTTAAGGTCAGACCGCAAATGGTTACACAGAATAATTGATAATCATAGAAGTCGGGACAGGTTCCATCTGACTGGACGAGAACGGTAATCACACCAATCTTCAAACATAAAAACAGAAAAGTTTGTCGAGGTATCTCTTTAATCACTGTTGGGGGGAAAATATTCTCTGATATTGTTGAATGGAAGGTGCAAGTATTAGTTGAAGGCAAGTTGGATGAAAATCAGTCTGGATTTAGGCGTCTTAGAGGCTGTCAGGAGAACATCTTTAGCTTACGACAGATAATGGAGAACTGCTGTGACTGGAACAGGGGATTGGATCTATGTTTTATGCATCTAGAAAAGACTTATCGGCTTCTGACGGTTCAGGAAGATTATGGAATAGGAGGCAAACTTCTGCCGGCAGTTAAAGATCTTTATGTAGAGTGTCATGCAGCAGAGTTGACAGGAAATTAAGTTCAAGGTTTAGGGTAGTTTCACTGGTAGGACAAGGCTGTAACCTGACACCACTGCTGTTCAAACTACTCATGGGTCATATGGTGAAATCAGTTGACTGGCAGGGCGGGACTAAAATAGGAGCAAACAAAATAATCAGTCTTGCATATTATGTTCACATGTTTGTAAAGCTTGTGGGGGTCATCAGTCCCTGAACTTACAAACTACTTATGAACTAGCTTATAACAAACACGGCACAAACATCCATGCCTGGGGGGGGGAGGGGAGTCAAACCCCCGACGGGGGTAAAATAGCGCCTCAGTGCGTTCGGCCGCTCTGCCGCGGCAGTCTTGCATATGCAGATGACTTCGTTGTGATGGCAGATTTAATTGCAAGGTTGCAATCTAATATTTTAGAGCTCGATCAGCGGTGTAAGGGTTATGGTGTGAAGATCAGCCTCTGCAAAACGTAAGTAATGTCTGTGGGAAAAAGATTTAAACAGACTGAGTGCCAAATAGGAGGAACAAAGCTAGACCAGGTACACAGTTTCAAGTACATGGGATGTATTTTCACACAGAATGGCAACACAGTGAAAGAACTTGAATCAAGGTGTAGCAAACCTAATGTAGTGAGTGCTTCTTCTGCAAGAAGGAAGTCAGTAGGAAGACTGTTACCGGTGTACCGCTCTATCGTACTAACAACTTTGTTGTATGGGACTGAAAGCTGGATGGATACAGGTTACGTTATTCATAAGGTCGAGGTTACAGATATGAAAGTATCAAGAATGATTGCCGTTCATAATAGATGGGAACAATAGCAGGAGGGTGTCCATAATGAGGAAATCAAAGAAAAACGTAAAATGAACACCAAAGATGAAGCTGTTAGAGAGAACAGGCCTAGATGGTGGGGTCATGTTGCACGCATTGGGGAAGAAAGGTTACCTAAGAAACACATAGGCTCAGCAGCGGAGGGTAAGAGGAGTCGTGGTAGACCAAGGAGAAAGTATTTAGATTTGATTAAGAATGATTTTGAAGTAAACCGTGCAACATTAGATGAGGCATCAATATTATCAGTGAACAGAGGATCATTCAGGAATTTTATTAGGGGGACTATGCTCCAGACTGAACGCTGAAAGGCATAATCAGTCTCTGATGATTATGATGATGGTGATGAGTAAAAAATTTTAAGATCTCATACACTCTCTATGGTCAGCCTTCTCCTTGTTGGAGGCCATGGAGTCTTTTATGGTAACCAATTTATGAAACAGTTTATAATGTGCAAGCCAATTCGCTATGTTTTCAAATCGTGTTTTCTTTCTTTCTTTTTTTTCTCTCTTTTTTTATTTTTTTTTTTTTTTTCATTGGCATTAAGAAGACACTTGTCTGATGAACCATTACTTTTAGTCGTTTCTCATATTGCAATGTCTCATTTTATTCATATAATTTTTATAGGTATTTGTTTGTTCAACTATATGTTTTTACCATGTATCCTTAACATAATAATAATGGACATTTAAAATATAAATAATAATAATCTGAATATTATTTTTCCTTTACTTATGCATGTCTTGTATGACAGTCATGATAAATTCAACATTTAACTGTGATAACTATGTTAAAGGAATACAAATTTATGGCCACAATAAATAACTATATTATTAATTTAATTAGTAACCTCTGTAGGTAAATGAATCTGAGGCTTTATCAAAATAATTTCAAAAAATATATTTTGAGATGTAACAGGTACTTCTCAATTCGGGAGTCATTACCAAAAACATACTCTACCTGTAAGACAGTAAAGTGGTGGAATACGTTACGACAACAGACACATACACCACAAAGAGTCTCAGGTCCAGAGTGACAGCCCCTAGCAAAGCAGCAACGGGCCTTCTGGAGACAGTGTGGTGCGCCAGCAATCCCACCTCCCACTGGACACCCCTGCTCACCAGCAGTCCCGCGTCACGCTCGACACCCCTGCTCGCTAGGAGTTCCTCATTGTGATGGACACACATACTGGCCAGCAGTCTTGTTTCGTGCTGGACACCCCTGCCCGCTAGCAGCCCCGAATCGTGATGGACACCCCTACTTGCCAGCAGTCCCACATCATGCTGGACACCCCTGCTAGCCGGCAGTCCCGCGTCGCGCCGCACATGCCTGCTCGCCAGCAGTCCTGCCTCGCACTGGACACCCCTGCTCGCTAGCAATCTCACGTCGCGCTGGACACCCCTGCTCGCCAGCAGTCCTGTCTCGCACCGGACACCCCTGCTCGCTAGCAGTCCCTCGTCGTGTTGGAAACCATTGCTCGCCAGCGGTCCCTCGTCCCTGCTCGCCAGCAGCAACAGCAGGGAGGCCAGGCGGGCGGTGCGGCGCGCCTCTGACGTCACACAGTGCCCCGGCACCAATGCTACCGCCACGGACACCACCTGCATGAACACCGTGAAGCTCAGCACCGTCACGAGGTTCAGCTGCAGGTCTAACGCGTTCTCCTTTGTGACCGTACTGCAGATTATAATCGTCGTCGTCAGAAATGCATCTATCAGGAGCAGTACCAGGAACTTTTCGTGGTTGCTAGTTATTGCGGTGGAAAGGTCGCAGAGTGCCTCATACGCTTGTCTGACGCCACGTACATCACTAGACCGCATTGGTGCGAAATTTTTTACTGCATCAGGCTTGTTACAGTACCTAGTTTCCAGACGACAGAAATTGCTTCTGTTGTCTTTCCCGCCTGAACGTACACTCCACATATACAAACTGCGGTTGATGCTTTTCAATCTCTGCTTCACAAGGAGCTGCAGAACAGCAAATCTCAAAAGTGTTACGGAATTAACCGCCGCGTTTTTTACATACGAAAATGCTACTATAAGGCGGCGGAGGTTTTTAGATGCCTTTATCACATAAACACAATGTGCAAAGACATATAAAAGAAGCGCATATAAGAGTAGTCTCACAAACTTAGCATAAGATGTAGGAACCGACACACCACTGGCTATGAGATTCCTGTCGCAGAGAGATATCAGCTGTAGCACTCTCTCATATTCACGTCTGGCATGTAAAGCATCGTGGACGATGGAGACGACTGCCATTGTGTGCAAGAGAAATGTGCACCAAAATAGAAGAATTTGTATGAGAGAGTGCCGTGGTACGATAGCAATGGCGAAAACAAGAGGAACACCACTTGAAATAATCTGAAAAATACTGACAATCACACAAACAGAGGAATGCATCTTTGCCCTCTCGACAGACAGTTTCTCAACATCAACTGAGATCGGCATCAAGCCAAATATCTTGCACATAAAGAGAAATGGCTGCATATCAAGCAGAAGAGACACGGTGGCACTTGGTGGCAAATTACTGTGTATGTCAGATGACTGCATCTGAAACAGAAGGAAAAAAAGATTACAATGAACATTGACAATGTACTCCTGAATCACAGGTCACATTGTACAAATAAACAGAAATAAGCGTTTTAAATTGATGAGCACCTGAGATTTGATATACCAAACTTCTTATTGCATCCACTGTTATTTACGTACTGTAACTATTTAATCTGGGCACAGATTTAGATAAGACACATACATGAAAGAAACACTTGTACCACTGCTGTGTGCTGTCATATATACTGCATGCTTTACTAAAAATATAGCATTCTGTTTGTGGAGATGTGCTGCAACTATTCCTGAGATTTTATTTCACCACTATAATTATTTGTTATCTATAACAAAATAGTTGCCGCGGTGGAGTAGTCGAACGGTCTAAAGCGTCTCGCTGCAGAGCGCACGGTTGCTCGCCGTGGAGGTTCGAGGCGTCCCTGGGGCATGGGTGTGTGTTTGTCCTTAGGTTAGTTTACCTAGGTTTAAGTAGTTTGTAAGCTACGGACTGATGACCACGCAGTTTGGTCCGATAGATTTACAAACATTTGAACATTTGAACAAAATAGTTATTAATACATATTATATGATAACAAGCCCGTTTCCATGAAACTGGTAACCTGTAGCAGTTTATTTTCTTATTTGTACATATGTCTTGATGGATTTAATATGCTGTCAATCTCCTGATGTAAATTTACATCAGCTGAATTAATCAAGCGTGTTTTTAATGTGACTAAGAGCAATAACAAACCAGTAATAAAGGTATTGAACGTCGGTGAACTGCATGTTTGTTTAGAAGATTACATATTTATTTGTATGAATGCCTTTATACTACTTCTGAATTACTTATATTGGTGCACAGTTTAAGAGTTGTAAACCTGACAGAATTGACTAACTATAGCATTTAGTACACTAATCAGGGAATCATTTGCAAATAAAGAACACTAGCTACTTGCACTCTAGTCACCATGATTACAAGCCATGTCGAAAAGAAGTTCACAGTGGTTATGTACAGGAACAGAAATAACCATATGAGGTAATGGTGGGTCTCTGTGGCTTAAACAGAGCTGAGCTTCGTGAACAAAGTACTTCGAACTACCTTTTGGTTTTCTGGTATTTCTAGGGTAGTCAGTGGCAGAGCCTAGTATGCGGCTTAAATAAGATCTGAGCTTCGTGAACAAAGTACTTCGAACTACCTTTTGGTTTTCTGGTATTTCTAGGGTAGTCAGTGGCAGAGCCTAGTATGCGGCTTAAATAAGATCTGAGCTTCGTGAACAAAGTACTTGGAACTACCTTTTGGTTTTCTGGTATTTCTAGGGTAGTCAGTGGCAGAGCCTAGTATACGGCTTAAATAAGATCTGAGCTTCGTGAACAAAGTACTTCGAACTACCTTTTGGTTTTCTGGTATTTCTAGGGTAGTCAGTGGCAGAGCCTAGTATGTGGCTTAAATAAGATCTGAGCTTCGTGAACAAAGTACTTCGAACTACCTTTTGGTTTTTTGGTATTTCTAGGGTAGTCAGTGGCAGAGCCTAGTTTGTGGCTTAAATAAGATCTGAGCTTCGTGAACAAAGTACTTCGAACTACCTTTTGGTTCTCTGGTATTTCTAGGGTAGTCAGTGGCAGAGCCTAGTATGCGGTTTAAATAAGATCTGAGCTTCCTGAACAAAGTACTTCGAACTACCTTTTGGTTTTCTGGTATTTCTAGGGTAGTCAGTGGCAGAGCCTAGTATGCGGCTTAAATAAGATCTGAGCTTCGTGAACAAAGTACTTCGAACTACCTTTTGGTTTTCTGGTATTTCTAGGGTAGTCAGTGGCAGAGCCTAGTATGCGGCTTAAATAAGATCTGAGCTTCGAGAACAAAGTACTTCGAAATACCTTTTGGTTTTCTGGTATTTCTAGGGTAGTCAGTGGCAGAGCCTAGTATGTGGCTTAAATAAGATCTGAGCTTCGTGAAAAAAGTACTTCGAACTACCTTTTGGTTTTTTGGTATTTCTAGGGTAGTCAGTGGCAGAGCCTAGTTTGTGGCTTAAATAAGATCTGAGCTTCGTGAACAAAGTACTTCGAACTACCTTTTGGTTTTCGGGTATTTCTAGGGTAGTCAGTAAAAGAGCCTAGTATGTGGCTTAAATAAGATCTGAGCTTCGTGAACAAAGTACTTCGAACTACCTTTTGGTTCTCTGGTATTTCTAGGGTAGTCAGTGGCAGAGCCTAGTATGCGGCTTAAATAAGATCTGAGCTTCGTGAACAAAGTACTTCGAACTACCTTTTGGTTTTCTGGTATTTCTAGGGTAGTCAGTGGCAGAGCCTAGTATGCGGCTTAAATAAGATCTGAGCTTCGTGAACAAAGTACTTAGAACTACCTTTTGGATTTCTGGTTTTTCTAGGGTAGTCAGTGGCAGAGCCTAGTATGCGGCTTAAATAAGATCTGAGCTTCGTGAACAAAGTACTTCGAACTACCTTTTGGTTTTCTGGTATTTCTAGGGTAGTCAGTGGCAGAGCCTAGTATGCGGCTTAAATAAGATCTGAGTTTCGTGAACAAAGTACTTCAAACTACCTTTTGGTTTTCTGGTATTTCTAGGGTAGTCAGTGGCAGAGCCTAGTATGCGGCTTAAATAAGATCTGAGCTTCGTGAACAAAGTACTTCGAACTACCTTATGGTTTTCTGGTATTTCTAGGGTAGTCAGTGGCAGAGCCTGGTATGCGGCTTAAATAAGATCTGAGCTTCGTGAACAAAGTACTTAGAACTACCTTTTGGATTTCTGGTTTTTCTAGGGTAGTCAGTGGCAGAGCCTAGTATGCGGCTTAAATAAGATCTGAGCTTCGTGAACAAAGTACTTCGAACTACCTTATGGTTTTCTGGTATTTCTAGGGTAGTCAGTGGCAGAGCCTAGTATGCGGCTTAAATAAGATCTGAGCTTCGTGAAAAAAGTACTTCGAACTACCTTTTGGTTTTCTGGTATTTCTAGGGTAGTCAGTGGCAGAGCCTAGTATGCGGCTTAAATAAGATCTGAGCTTCGTGAACAAAGTACTTCGAACTACCTTATGGTTTTCTGGTATTTCTAGGGTAGTCAGTGGCAGAGCCTAGTATGCGGCTTAAATAAGATCTGAGCTTCGTGAACAAAGTACTTCGAACTACCTTTTGGTTTTCTGGTATTTCTAGGGTAGTCAGTGGCAGAGCCTAGTATGCGGCTTAAATAAGATCTGAGCTACGTGAACAAAGTACTTCGAACTACCTTTTGGTTTTCTGGTATTTCTAGGGTAGTCAGTGGCAGAGCCTAGTATGCGGCTTAAATAAGATCTGAGCTTCGTGAACAAAGTACTTCGAACTACCTTTTGGTTTTCTGGTATTTCTAGGGTAGTCAGTGGCAGAGCCTAGTATGCGGCTTAAATAAGATCTGAGCTTCGTGAACAAAGTACTTCGAACTACCTTTTGGTTTTCTGGTATTTCTAGGGTAGTCAGTGGCAGAGCCTAGTATGCGGCTTAAATAAGATCTGAGCTTCGTGAACAAAGTACTTCGAACTACCTTTTGGATTTCAGGTATTTCTAGGGTAGTCAGTGGCAGAGCCTAGTATGTGGCTTAAATAAGATCTGAGCTTCGTGAAAAAAGTACTTCGAACTACCTTTTGGTTTTCTGGTATTTCTAGGGTAGTCAGTGGCAGAGCCTAGTATGCGGCTTAAATAAGATCTGAGCTTCGTGAACAAAGTACTTCGAACTACCTTTTGGTTTTCTGGTATTTCTAGGGTAGTCAGTGGCAGAGCCTAGTATGCGGCTTAAATAAGATCTGAGCTTCGTGAACAAAGTACTTCGAACTACCTTTTGGTTTTCTGGTATTTCTAGGGTAGTCAGTGGCAGAGCCTAGTATGCGGCTTAAATAAGATCTGAGCTTCGTGAACAAAGTACTTCGAACTACCTTTTGGTTTTCTGGTATTTCTAGGGTAGTCAGTGGCAGAGCCTAGTATGCGGCTTAAATAAGATCTGAGCTTCGTGAAAAAAGTACTTCGAACTACCTTTTGGTTTTCTGGTATTTCTAGGGTAGTCAGTGGCAGAGCCTAGTATGCGGCTTAAATAAGATCTGAGCTTCGTGAACAAAGTACTTCGAACTACCTTTTGGTTTTCTGGTATTTCTAGGGTAGTCAGTAAAAGAGCCTAGTATGCGGCTTAAATAAGATCTGAGCTTCGTGAACAAAGTACTTCGAACTACCTTTTGGTTTTCTGGTATTTCTAGGGTATTCAGTGGCAGAGCCTAGTATGCGGCTTAAATAAGATCTGAGCTTCGTGAACAAAGTACTTCGAACTACCTTTTGGTTTTCTGGTATTTCTAGGGTAGTCAGTGGCAGAGCCTAGTATGCGGCTTAAATAAGATCTGAGCTTCGTGAACAAAGTACTTCGAACTACCTTTTGATTTTCTGGTATTTCTAGGGTAGTCAGTAGCAGAGCCTAGTATCGGCTTAAATAAGATCTGAGCTTCGTGAACAAAGTACTTCGAACTACCTTTTGGTTTTCTGGTATTTCTAGGGTAGTCAGTGGCAGAGCCCAGTATGCGGCTTAAATGAGATCTGAGCTTCGTGAACAAAGTACTTCGAACTACCTTTTGGTTTTCTGGTATTTCTAGGGTAGTCAGTGGCAGAGCCTAGTATGCGGCTTAAATAAGATCTGAGCTTCGTGAACAAAGTACTTCGAACTACCTTATGGTTTTCTGGTATTTCTAGGGTAGTCAGTGGCAGAGCCTAGTATGTGGCTTAAATAAGATCTGAGCTTCGTGAACAAAGTACTTCGAACTACCTTTTGGTTTTCTGGTATTTCTAGGGTAGTCAGTGGCAGAGCCTACTATGCGGCTTAAATAAGATCTGAGCTTCGTGAACAAAGTACTTCGAACTACCTTTTGGATTTCTGGTATTTCTAGGGTAGTCAGTGGCAGAGCCTAGTATGCGGCTTAAATAAGATCTGAGCTTCGTGAACAAAGTACTTTGAACTACCTTTTGGTTTTCTGGTATTTCTAGGGTAGTCAGTGGCAGAGCCTAGTATGTGGCTTAAATAAGATCTGAGCTTCGTGAACAAAGAACTTCGAACTACCTTTTGGTTTTCTGGTATTTCTAGGGTAGTCAGTGGCAGAGCCTAGTATGCGGCTTAAATAAGATCTGAGCTTCGTGAACAAAGTACTTCGAACTACGTTTTGGTTTTCTGGTATTTCTAGGGTAGTCAGTGGCAGAGCCTAGTATGCGGCTTAAATAAGATCTGAGCTTCGTGAACAAAGTACTTCGAACTACCTTTTGGTTTTCTGGTATTTCTAGGGTAGTCAGTGGCAGAGCCTAGTATGCGGCTTAAATAAGATCTGAGCTTCGTGAACAAAGTACTTCGAACTACCTTTTGGTTTTCTGGTATTTCTAGGGTAGTCAGTGGCAGAGCCTAGTATGCGGCTTAAATAAGATCTGAGCTTCGTGAACAAAGTACTTCGAACTACCTTTTGGTTTTCTGGTATTTCTAGGGTAGTCAGTAAAAGAGCCTAGTATGCGGCTTAAATAAGATCTGAGCTTCGTGAACAAAGTACTTCGAACTACCTTTTGGTTTTCTGGTATTTCTAGGGTAGTCAGTGGCAGAGCCTAGTATGCGGCTTAAATAAGATCTGAGCTTCGTGAACAAAGTACTTCGAACTACCTTTTGGTTTTCTGGTATTTCTAGGGTAGTCAGTGGCAGAGCCTAGTATGCGGCTTAAATAAGATCTGAGCTTCGTGAACAAAGTACTTCGAACTACCTTTTGGTTTTCAGGTATTTCTAGGGTAGTCAGTGGCAGAGCCTAGTATGTGGCTTAAATAAGATCTGAGCTTCGTGAAAAAAGTACATCGAACTACCTTTTGGATTTCAGGTATTTCTAGGGTAGTCAGTGGCAGAGCCTAGTATGTGTCTTAAATAAGATCTGAGCTTCATGAAAAAAGTACTTCGAACTACCTTTTGGATTTCAGGTATTTCTAGGGTAGTCAGTGGCAGAGCCTAGTATGCGGCTTAAATAAGATCTGAGCTTCGTGAACAAAGTACTTCGAACTACCTTTTGGTTTTCTGGTATTTCTAGGGTAGTCAGTGGCAGAGCCTAGTATGCGGCTTAAATAAGATCTGAGCTTCGTGAACAAAGTACTTCGAACTACCTTTTGGTTTTCTGGTATTTCTAGGGTAGTCAGTGGCAGAGCCTAGTATGTGGCTTAAATAAGATCTGAGCTTCGTGAAAAAAGTACTTCGAACTACCTTTTGGTTTTCTGGTATTTCTAGGGTAGTCAGTGGCAGAGCCTAGTATGCGGCTTAAATAAGATCTGAGCTTCGTGAAAAAAGTACTTCGAACTACCTTTTGGTTTTCTGGTATTTCTAGGGTAGTCAGTGGCAGAGCCTAGTATGTGGCTTAAATAAGATCTGAGCTTCGTGAAAAAAGTACTTCGAACTACCTTTTGGTTTTCTGGTATTTCTAGGGTAGTCAGTGGCAGAGCCTAGTATGTGGCTTAAATAAGATCTGAGCTTCGTGAAAAAAGTACTTCGAACTACCTTTTGGATTTCAGGTATTTCTAGGGTAGTCAGTGGCAGAGCCTAGTATGTGGCTTAAATAAGATCTGAGCTTCGTGAAAAAAGTACTTCGAACTACCTTTTGGTTTTCTGGTATTTCTAGGGTAGTCAGTGGCAGAGCCTAGTATGCGGCTTAAATAAGATCTGAGCTTCGTGAACAAAGTACTTCGAACTACCTTTTGGTTTTCTGGTATTTCTAGGGTAGTCAGTGGCAGAGCCTAGTATGCGGCTTAAATAAGATCTGAGCTTCGTGAACAAAGTACTTCGAACTACCTTTTGGTATTCTGGTATTTCTAGGGTAGTCAGTGGCAGAGCCTAGTATGCGGCTTAAATAAGATCTGAGCTTCGTGAACAAAGTACTTCGAACTACCTTTTGGTTTTCAGGTATTTCTAGGGTAGTCAGTGGCAGAGCCTAGTATGTGGCTTAAATAAGATCTGAGCTTCGTGAAGAAAGTACTTCGAACTACCTTTTGGATTTCAGGTATTTCTAGGGTAGTCAGTGGCAGAGCCTAGTATGTGGCTTAAATAAGATCTGAGCTTCGTGAACAAAGTACTTCGAACTACCTTTTGGTTTTCTGGTATTTCTAGGGTAGTCAGTGGCAGAGCCTAGTATGCGGCTTAAATAAGATCTGAGCTTCGTGAACAAAGTACTTCGAACTACCTTTTGGTTTTCAGGTATTTCTAGGGTAGTCAGTGGCAGAGCCTAGTATGCGGCTTAAATAAGATCTGAGCTTCGTGAACAAAGTACTTCGAACTACCTTTTGGTTCTCTGGTATTTCTAGGGTAGTCAGTGGCAGAGCCTAGTATGTGGCTTAAATAAGATCTGAGCTTCGTGAAAAAAGTACATCGAACTACCTTTTGGATTTCAGGTATTTCTAGGGTAGTCAGTGGCAGAGCATAGTATGTGTCTTAAATAAGATCTGAGCTTCGTGAAAAAAGTACTTCGAACTACCTTTTGGATTTCAGGTATTTCTAGGGTAGTCAGTGGCAGAGCCTAGTATGTGGCTTAAATAAGATCTGAGCTTCGTGAACAAAGTACTTCGAACTACCTTTTGGTTTTCTGGTATTTCTAGGGTAGTCAGTGGCAGAGCCTAGTATGCGGCTTAAATAAGATCTGAGCTTCGTGAACAAAGTACTTCGAACTACCTTTTGGTTTTCAGGTATTTCTAGGGTAGTCAGTGGCAGAGCCTAGTATGTGGCTTAAATAAGATCTGAGCTTCGTGAAAAAAGTACTTCGAACTACCTTTTGGATTTCAGGTATTTCTAGGGTAGTCAGTGGCAGAGCCTAGTATGTG
This sequence comes from Locusta migratoria, assembly GCA_026315105.1. NCBI lineage: Eukaryota > Metazoa > Arthropoda > Insecta > Orthoptera > Acrididae > Locusta > Locusta migratoria. The sequence continues at coordinate 540,357,513 of CM048747.1, read as the reverse complement.
GCTTACATAAGATCTGAGCTTCGTGAACAAAGTACTTCGAACTACCTTTTGGTTTTCTGGTATTTCTAGGGTAGTCAGTGGCAGAGCCTAGTATGCGGCTTAAATAAGATCTGAGCTTCGTGAACAAAGTACTTCGAACTACCTTTTGGTTTTCTGGTATTTCTAGGGTAGTCAGTGGCAGAGCCTAGTATGTGGCTTAAATAAGATCTGAGCTTCGTGAAAAAAGTACTTCGAACTACCTTTTGGATTTCAGGTATTTCTAGGGTAGTCAGTGGCAGAGCCTAGTATGCGGCTTAAATAAGATCTGAGCTTCGTGAACAAAGTACTTCGAACTACCATTTGGTTTTCTGGTATTTCTAGGGTAGTCAGTGACAGAGCCTAGTATGCGGCTTAAATAAGATCTGAGCTTCGTGAACAAAGTACTTCGAACTACCTTTTGGTTTTCTGGTATTTCAAGGGTAGTCAGTGGCAGAGCCTAGTATGTGGCTTAAATAAGATCTGAGCTTCGTGCAAAAAGTGCTTCGAACTACCTTTTGGTTTTCTGGTATTTCTAGGGTAGTCAGTGGCAGAGCCTAGTATGCGGCTTAAATAAGATCTGAGCTTCGTGAACAAAGTACTTCGAACTACCTTTTGGTTTTCTGGTATTTATAGGGTAGTCAGTGGCAGAGCCTAGTATGCGGCTTAAATAAGATCTGAGCTTCGTGAACAAAGTACTTCGAACTACCTTTTGGTTTTCAGGTATTTCTAGGGTAGTCAGTGGCAGAGCCTAGTATGTGGCTTAAATAAGATCTGAGCTTCGTGAAAAAAGTACTTCGAACTACCTTTTGGATTTCAGGTATTTCTAGGGTAGTCAGTGGCAGAGCCTAGTATGTGGCTTAAATAAGATCTGAGCTTCGTGAACAAAGTACTTCGAACTACCTTTTGGTTTTCAGGTATTTCTAGGGTAGTCAGTGGCAGAGCCTAGTATGCGGCTTAAATAAGATCTGAGCTTCGTGAACAAAGTACTTCGAACTACCTTTTGGTTTTCTGGTATTTCTAGGGTAGTCAGTGGCAGAGCCTAGTATGCGGCTTAAATAAGATCTGAGCTTCGTGAACAAAGTACTTCGAACTACCTTTTGGATTTCAGGTATTTCTAGGGTAGTCAGTGGCAGAGCCTAGTATGTGGCTTAAATAAGATCTGAGCTTCGTGAAAAAAGTACATCGATCTACCTTTTGGTTTTCTGGTATTTCTAGGGTAGTCAGTGGCAGAGCCTAGTATGTGGCTTAAATAAGATCTGAGCTTCGTGAAAAAAGTACTTCGAACTACCTTTTGGATTTCAGGTATTTCTAGGGTAGTCAGTGGCAGAGCCTAGTATGTGGCTTAAATAAGATCTGAGCTTCGTGAACAAAGTACTTCGAACGACCTTTTGGTTTTCAGGTATTTCTAGGGTAGTCAGTGGCAGAGCCTAGTATGTGGCTTAAATAAGATCTGAGCTTCGTGAAAAAAGTACATCGAACTACCTTTTGGTTTTCTGGTATTTCTAGGGTAGTCAGTGGCAGAGCCTAGTATGTGGCTTAAATAAGATCTGAGCTTCGTGAAAAAAGTACTTCGAACTACCTTTTGGATTTCAGGTATTTCTAGGGTAGTCAGTGGCAGAGCCTAGTATGTGGCTTATATAAGATCTGAGCTTCGTGAACAAAGTACTTCGAACTACCTTTTGGTTTTCAGGTATTTCTAGGGTAGTCAGTGGCAGAGCCTAGTATGCCGCTTAAATAAGATCTGAGCTTCGTGAACAAAGTACTTCGAACTACCTTTTGGATTTCAGGTATTTCTAGGGTAGTCAGTGGCAGAGCCTAGTATGTGGCTTAAATAAGATCTGAGCTTCGTGAACAAAGTACTTCGAACTACCTTTTGGATTTCAGGTATTTCTAGGGTAGTCAGTGGCAGAGCCTAGTATGTGGCTTAAATAAGATCTGAGCTTCGTGAAAAAAGTACATCGATCTACCTTTTGGTTTTCTGGTATTTCTAGGGTAGTCAGTGGCAGAGCCTAGTATGCGGCTTAAATAAGATCTGAGCTTCGTGAACAAAGTACTTCGAACTACCTTTTGGTTTTCAGGTATTTCTAGGGTAGTCAGTGGCAGAGCCTAGTATGTGGCTTAAATAAGATCTGAGCTTCGTGAAAAAAGTACTTCGAACTACCTTTTGGATTTCAGGTATTTCTAGGGTAGTCAGTGGCAGAGCCTAGTATGTGGCTTAAATAAGATCTGAGCTTCGTGAACAAAGTACTTCGAACTACCTTTTGGTTTTCAGGTATTTCTAGGGTAGTCAGTGGCAGAGCCTAGTATGTGGCTTAAATAAGATCTGAGCTTCGTGAAAAAAGTACATCGAACTACCTTTTGGTTTTCTGGTATTTCTAGGGTAGTCAGTGGCAGAGCCTAGTATGCGGCTTAAATAAGATCTGAGCTTCGTGAACAAAGTACTTCGAACTACCTTTTGGATTTCAGGTATTTCTAGGGTAGTCAGTGGCAGAGCCTAGTATGTGGCTTAAATAAGATCTGAGCTTCGTGAACAAAGTACTTCGAACTACCTTTTGGTTTTCAGGTATTTCTAGGGTAGTCAGTGGCAGAGCCTAGTATGCGGCTTAAATAAGATCTGAGCTTCGTGAACAAAGTACTTCGAACTACCTTTTGGTTTTCTGGTATTTCTAGGGTAGTCAGTGGCAGAGCCTAGTATGCGGCTTAAATAAGATCTGAGCTTCGTGAACAAAGTACTTCGAACTACCTTTTGGATTTCAGGTATTTCTAGGGTAGTCAGTGGCAGAGCCTAGTATGTGGCTTAAATAAGATCTGAGCTTCGTGAAAAAAGTACATCGATCTACCTTTTGGTTTTCTGGTATTTCTAGGGTAGTCAGTGGCAGAGCCTAGTATGTGGCTTAAATAAGATCTGAGCTTCGTGAAAAAAGTACTTCGAACTACCTTTTGGATTTCAGGTATTTCTAGGGTAGTCAGTGGCAGAGCCTAGTATGTGGCTTAAATAAGATCTGAGCTTCGTGAACAAAGTACTTCGAACGACCTTTTGGTTTTCAGGTATTTCTAGGGTAGTCAGTGGCAGAGCCTAGTATGTGGCTTAAATAAGATCTGAGCTTCGTGAAAAAAGTACATCGAACTACCTTTTGGTTTTCTGGTATTTCTAGGGTAGTCAGTGGCAGAGCCTAGTATGTGGCTTAAATAAGATCTGAGCTTCGTGAAAAAAGTACTTCGAACTACCTTTTGGATTTCAGGTATTTCTAGGGTAGTCAGTGGCAGAGCCTAGTATGTGGCTTAAATAAGATCTGAGCTTCGTGAACAAAGTACTTCGAACGACCTTTTGGTTTTCAGGTATTTCTAGGGTAGTCAGTGGCAGAGCCTAGTATGCGGCTTAAATAAGATCTGAGCTTCGTGAACAAAGTACTTCGAACTACCTTTTGGATTTCAGGTATTTCTAGGGTAGTCAGTGGCAGAGCCTAGTATGTGGCTTAAATAAGATCTGAGCTTCGTGAACAAAGTACTTCGAACTACCTTTTGGATTTCAGGTATTTCTAGGGTAGTCAGTGGCAGAGCCTAGTATGTGGCTTAAATAAGATCTGAGCTTCGTGAAAAAAGTACATCGATCTACCTTTTGGTTTTCTGGTATTTCTAGGGTAGTCAGTGGCAGAGCCTAGTATGCGGCTTAAATAAGATCTGAGCTTCGTGAACAAAGTACTTCGAACTACCTTTTGGTTTTCAGGTATTTCTAGGGTAGTCAGTGGCAGAGCCTAGTATGTGGCTTAAATAAGATCTGAGCTTCGTGAAAAAAGTCCATCGATCTACCTTTTGGTTTTCTGGTATTTCTAGGGTAGTCAGTGGCAGAGCCTAGTATGTGGCTTAAATAAGATCTGAGCTTCGTGAACAAAGTACTTCGAACTACCTTTTGGTTTTCAGGTATTTCTAGGGTAGTCAGTGGCAGAGCCTAGTATGTGGCTTAAATAAGATCTGAGCTTCGTGAAAAAAGTACATCGATCTACGTTTTTGTTTTCTGGTATTTCTAGGGTAGTCAGTGGCAGAGCCTAGTATGCGGCTTAAATAAGATCTGAGCTTCGTGAACAAAGTACTTCGAACTACCTTTTGGATTTCAGGTATTTCTAGGGTAGTCAGTGGCAGAGCCTAGTATGTGGCTTAAATAAGATCTGAGCTTCGTGAACAAAGTACTTCGAACTACCTTCTGGATTTCAGGTATTTCTAGGGTAGTCAGTGGCAGAGCCTAGTATGTGGCTTAAATAAGATCTGAGCTTCGTGAACAAAGTACTTCGAACTACCTTTTGGATTTCAGGTATTTCTAGGGTAGTCAGTGGCAGAGCCTAGTATGTGGCTTAAATAAGATCTGAGCTTCGTGAAAAAAGTACATCGATCTACCTTTTGGTTTTCTGGTATTTCTAGGGTAGTCAGTGGCAGAGCCTAGTATGTGGCTTAAATAAGATCTGAGCTTCGTGAACAAAGTACTTCGAACTACCTTTTGGTTTTCAGGTATTTCTAGGGTAGTCAGTGGCAGAGCCTAGTATGTGGCTTAAATAAGATCTGAGCTTCGTGAAAAAAGTACATCGAACTACCTTTTGGTTTTCTGGTATTTCTAGGGTAGTCAGAGGCAGAGCCTAGTATGTGGCTTAAATAAGATCTGAGCTTCGTGAAAAAAGTACTTCGAACTACCTTTTGGATTTCAGGTATTTCTAGGGTAGTCAGTGGCAGAGCCTAGTATGTGGCTTAAATTAGATCTGAGCTTCGTGAACAAAGTACTTCGAACTACCTTTTGGTTTTCAGGTATTTCTAGGGTAGTCAGTGGCAGAGCCTAGTATGTGGCTTAAATAAGATCTGAGCTTCGTGAAAAAAGTACATCGATCTACGTTTTGGTTTTCTGGTATTTCTAGGGTAGTCAGTGGCAGAGCCTAGTATGCGGCTTAAATAAGATCTGAGCTTCGTGAACAAAGTACTTCGAACTACCTTTTGGATTTCAGGTATTTCTAGGGTAGTCAGTGGCAGAGCCTAGTATGCGGCTTAAATAAGATCTGAGCTTCGTGAACAAAGTACTTCGAACTACCTTTTGGATTTCAGGTATTTCTAGGGTAGTCAGTGGCAGAGCCTAGTATGTGGCTTAAATAAGATCTGAGCTTCGTGAACAAAGTACTTCGAACTACCTTTTGGATTTCAGGTATTTCTAGGGTAGTCAGTGGCAGAGCCTAGTATGTGGCTTAAATAAGATCTGAGCTTCGTGAAAAAAGTACATCGATCTACCTTTTGGTTTTCTGGTATTTCTAGGGTAGTCAGTGGCAGAGCCTAGTATGCGGCTTAAATAAGATCTGAGCTTCGTGAACAAAGTACTTCGAACTACCTTTTGGTTTTCAGGTATTTCTAGGGTAGTCAGTGGCAGAGCCTAGTATGTGGCTTAAATAAGATCTGAGCTTCGTGAAAAAAGTACTTCGAACTACCTTTTGGATTTCAGGTATTTCTAGGGTAGTCAGTGGCAGAGCCTAGTATGCGGCTTAAATAAGATCTGAGCTTCGTGAACAAAGTACTTCGAACTACCTTTTGGTTTTCAGGTATTTCTAGGGTAGTCAGTGGCAGAGCCTAGTATGTGGCTTAAATAAGATCTGAGCTTCGTGAAAAAAGTACTTCGAACTACCTTTTGGATTTCAGGTATTTCTAGGGTAGTCAGTGGCAGAGCCTAGTATGTGGCTTAAATAAGATCTGAGCTTCGTGAACAAAGTACTTCGAACTACCTTTTGGTTTTCTGGTATTTCTAGGGTAGTCAGTGGCAGAGCCTAGTATGCGGCTTAAATAAGATCTGAGCTTCGTGAACAAAGTACTTCGAACTACCTTTTGGTTTTCAGGTATTTCTAGGGTAGTCAGTGGCAGAGCCTAGTATGCGGCTTAAATAAGATCTGAGCTTCGTGAACAAAGTACTTCGAACTACCTTTTGGTTCTCTGGTATTTCTAGGGTAGTCAGTGGCAGAGCCTAGTATGTGGCTTAAATAAGATCTGAGCTTCGTGAAAAAAGTACATCGAACTACCTTTTGGATTTCAGGTATTTCTAGGGTAGTCAGTGGCAGAGCATAGTATGTGTCTTAAATAAGATCTGAGCTTCGTGAAAAAAGTACTTCGAACTACCTTTTGGATTTCAGGTATTTCTAGGGTAGTCAGTGGCAGAGCCTAGTATGTGGCTTAAATAAGATCTGAGCTTCGTGAACAAAGTACTTCGAACTACCTTTTGGTTTTCTGGTATTTCTAGGGTAGTCAGTGGCAGAGCCTAGTATGCGGCTTAAATAAGATCTGAGCTTCGTGAACAAAGTACTTCGAACTACCTTTTGGTTTTCAGGTATTTCTAGGGTAGTCAGTGGCAGAGCCTAGTATGTGGCTTAAATAAGATCTGAGCTTCGTGAAAAAAGTACTTCGAACTACCTTTTGGATTTCAGGTATTTCTAGGGTAGTCAGTGGCAGAGCCTAGTATGTGGCTTACATAAGATCTGAGCTTCGTGAACAAAGTACTTCGAACTACCTTTTGGTTTTCTGGTATTTCTAGGGTAGTCAGTGGCAGAGCCTAGTATGCGGCTTAAATAAGATCTGAGCTTCGTGAACAAAGTACTTCGAACTACCTTTTGGTTTTCTGGTATTTCTAGGGTAGTCAGTGGCAGAGCCTAGTATGTGGCTTAAATAAGATCTGAGCTTCGTGAAAAAAGTACTTCGAACTACCTTTTGGATTTCAGGTATTTCTAGGGTAGTCAGTGGCAGAGCCTAGTATGCGGCTTAAATAAGATCTGAGCTTCGTGAACAAAGTACTTCGAACTACCATTTGGTTTTCTGGTATTTCTAGGGTAGTCAGTGACAGAGCCTAGTATGCGGCTTAAATAAGATCTGAGCTTCGTGAACAAAGTACTTCGAACTACCTTTTGGTTTTCTGGTATTTCAAGGGTAGTCAGTGGCAGAGCCTAGTATGTGGCTTAAATAAGATCTGAGCTTCGTGCAAAAAGTACTTCGAACTACCTTTTGGTTTTCTGGTATTTCTAGGGTAGTCAGTGGCAGAGCCTAGTATGCGGCTTAAATAAGATCTGAGCTTCGTGAACAAAGTACTTCGAACTACCTTTTGGTTTTCTGGTATTTATAGGGTAGTCAGTGGCAGAGCCTAGTATGCGGCTTAAATAAGATCTGAGCTTCGTGAACAAAGTACTTCGAACTACCTTTTGGTTTTCAGGTATTTCTAGGGTAGTCAGTGGCAGAGCCTAGTATGTGGCTTAAATAAGATCTGAGCTTCGTGAAAAAAGTACTTCGAACTACCTTTTGGATTTCAGGTATTTCTAGGGTAGTCAGTGGCAGAGCCTAGTATGTGGCTTAAATAAGATCTGAGCTTCGTGAACAAAGTACTTCGAACTACCTTTTGGTTTTCAGGTATTTCTAGGGTAGTCAGTGGCAGAGCCTAGTATGCGGCTTAAATAAGATCTGAGCTTCGTGAACAAAGTACTTCGAACTACCTTTTGGTTTTCTGGTATTTCTAGGGTAGTCAGTGGCAGAGCCTAGTATGCGGCTTAAATAAGATCTGAGCTTCGTGAACAAAGTACTTCGAACTACCTTTTGGATTTCAGGTATTTCTAGGGTAGTCAGTGGCAGAGCCTAGTATGTGGCTTAAATAAGATCTGAGCTTCGTGAAAAAAGTACATCGATCTACCTTTTGGTTTTCTGGTATTTCTAGGGTAGTCAGTGGCAGAGCCTAGTATGTGGCTTAAATAAGATCTGAGCTTCGTGAAAAAAGTACTTCGAACTACCTTTTGGATTTCAGGTATTTCTAGGGTAGTCAGTGGCAGAGCCTAGTATGTGGCTTAAATAAGATCTGAGCTTCGTGAACAAAGTACTTCGAACGACCTTTTGGTTTTCAGGTATTTCTAGGGTAGTCAGTGGCAGAGCCTAGTATGTGGCTTAAATAAGATCTGAGCTTCGTGAAAAAAGTACATCGAACTACCTTTTGGTTTTCTGGTATTTCTAGGGTAGTCAGTGGCAGAGCCTAGTATGTGGCTTAAATAAGATCTGAGCTTCGTGAAAAAAGTACTTCGAACTACCTTTTGGATTTCAGGTATTTCTAGGGTAGTCAGTGGCAGAGCCTAGTATGTGGCTTATATAAGATCTGAGCTTCGTGAACAAAGTACTTCGAACTACCTTTTGGTTTTCAGGTATTTCTAGGGTAGTCAGTGGCAGAGCCTAGTATGCGGCTTAAATAAGATCTGAGCTTCGTGAACAAAGTACTTCGAACTACCTTTTGGATTTCAGGTATTTCTAGGGTAGTCAGTGGCAGAGCCTAGTATGTGGCTTAAATAAGATCTGAGCTTCGTGAACAAAGTACTTCGAACTACCTTTTGGATTTCAGGTATTTCTAGGGTAGTCAGTGGCAGAGCCTAGTATGTGGCTTAAATAAGATCTGAGCTTCGTGAAAAAAGTACATCGATCTACCTTTTGGTTTTCTGGTATTTCTAGGGTAGTCAGTGGCAGAGCCTAGTATGCGGCTTAAATAAGATCTGAGCTTCGTGAACAAAGTACTTCGAACTACCTTTTGGTTTTCAGGTATTTCTAGGGTAGTCAGTGGCAGAGCCTAGTATGTGGCTTAAATAAGATCTGAGCTTCGTGAAAAAAGTACTTCGAACTACCTTTTGGATTTCAGGTATTTCTAGGGTAGTCAGTGGCAGAGCCTAGTATGTGGCTTAAATAAGATCTGAGCTTCGTGAACAAAGTACTTCGAACTACCTTTTGGTTTTCAGGTATTTCTAGGGTAGTCAGTGGCAGAGCCTAGTATGTGGCTTAAATAAGATCTGAGCTTCGTGAAAAAAGTACATCGAACTACCTTTTGGTTTTCTGGTATTTCTAGGGTAGTCAGTGGCAGAGCCTAGTATGCGGCTTAAATAAGATCTGAGCTTCGTGAACAAAGTACTTCGAACTACCTTTTGGATTTCAGGTATTTCTAGGGTAGTCAGTGGCAGAGCCTAGTATGTGGCTTAAATAAGATCTGAGCTTCGTGAACAAAGTACTTCGAACTACCTTTTGGTTTTCAGGTATTTCTAGGGTAGTCAGTGGCAGAGCCTAGTATGCGGCTTAAATAAGATCTGAGCTTCGTGAACAATGTACTTCGAACTACCTTTTGGTTTTCTGGTATTTCTAGGGTAGTCAGTGGCAGAGCCTAGTATGCGGCTTAAATAAGATCTGAGCTTCGTGAACAAAGTACTTCGAACTACCTTTTGGATTTCAGGTATTTCTAGGGTAGTCAGTGGCAGAGCCTAGTATGTGGCTTAAATAAGATCTGAGCTTCGTGAAAAAAGTACATCGATCTACCTTTTGGTTTTCTGGTATTTCTAGGGTAGTCAGTGGCAGAGCCTAGTATGTGGCTTAAATAAGATCTGAGCTTCGTGAAAAAAGTACTTCGAACTACCTTTTGGATTTCAGGTATTTCTAGGGTAGTCAGTGGCAGAGCCTAGTATGTGGCTTAAATAAGATCTGAGCTTCGTGAACAAAGTACTTCGAACGACCTTTTGGTTTTCAGGTATTTCTAGGGTAGTCAGTGGCAGAGCCTAGTATGTGGCTTAAATAAGATCTGAGCTTCGTGAAAAAAGTACATCGAACTACCTTTTGGTTTTCTGGTATTTCTAGGGTAGTCAGTGGCAGAGCCTAGTATGTGGCTTAAATAAGATCTGAGCTTCGTGAAAAAAGTACTTCGAACTACCTTTTGGATTTCAGGTATTTCTAGGGTAGTCAGTGGCAGAGCCTAGTATGTGGCTTAAATAAGATCTGAGCTTCGTGAACAAAGTACTTCGAACTACCTTTTGGTTTTCTGGTATTTCTAGGGTAGTCAGTGGCAGAGCCTAGTATGCGGCTTAAATAAGATCTGAGCTTCGTGAACAAAGTACTTCGAACTACCTTTTGGATTTCAGGTATTTCTAGGGTAGTCAGTGGCAGAGCCTAGTATGTGGCTTAAATAAGATCTGAGCTTCGTGAACAAAGTACTTCGAACTACCTTTTGGATTTCAGGTATTTCTGGGGTAGTCAGTGGCAGAGCCTAGTATGTGGCTTAAATAAGATCTGAGCTTCGTGAAAAAAGTACATCGATCTACCTTTTGGTTTTCTGGTATTTCTAGGGTAGTCAGTGGCAGAGCCTAGTATGCGGCTTAAATAAGATCTGAGCTTCGTGAACAAAGTACTTCGAACTACCTTTTGGTTTTCAGGTATTTCTAGGGTAGTCAGTGGCAGAGCCTAGTATGTGGCTTAAATAAGATCTGAGCTTCGTGAAAAAAGTCCATCGATCTACCTTTTGGTTTTCTGGTATTTCTAGGGTAGTCAGTGGCAGAGCCTAGTATGTGGCTTAAATAAGATCTGAGCTTCGTGAACAAAGTACTTCGAACTACCTTTTGGTTTTCAGGTATTTCTAGGGTAGTCAGTGGCAGAGCCTAGTATGTGGCTTAAATAAGATCTGAGCTTCGTGAAAAAAGTACATCGATCTACGTTTTGGTTTTCTGGTATTTCTAGGGTAGTCAGTGGCAGAGCCTAGTATGCGGCTTAAATAAGATCTGAGCTTCGTGAACAAAGTACTTCGAACTACCTTTTGGATTTCAGGTATTTCTAGGGTAGTCAGTGGCAGAGCCTAGTATGTGGCTTAAATAAGATCTGAGCTTCGTGAACAAAGTACTTCGAACTACCTTTTGGATTTCAGGTATTTCTAGGGTAGTCAGTGGCAGAGCCTAGTATGTGGCTTAAATAAGATCTGAGCTTCGTGAACAAAGTACTTCGAACTACCTTTTGGATTTCAGGTATTTCTAGGGTAGTCAGTGGCAGAGCCTAGTATGTGGCTTAAATAAGATCTGAGCTTCGTGAAAAAAGTACATCGATCTACCTTTTGGTTTTCTGGTATTTCTAGGGTAGTCAGTGGCAGAGCCTAGTATGTGGCTTAAATAAGATCTGAGCTTCGTGAACAAAGTACTTCGAACTACCTTTTGGTTTTCAGGTATTTCTAGGGTAGTCAGTGGCAGAGCCTAGTATGTGGCTTAAATAAGATCTGAGCTTCGTGAAAAAAGTACATCGAACTACCTTTTGGTTTTCTGGTATTTCTAGGGTAGTCAGAGGCAGAGCCTAGTATGTGGCTTAAATAAGATCTGAGCTTCGTGAAAAAAGTACTTCGAACTACCTTTTGGATTTCAGGTATTTCTAGGGTAGTCAGTGGCAGAGCCTAGTATGTGGCTTAAATTAGATCTGAGCTTCGTGAACAAAGTACTTCGAACTACCTTTTGGTTTTCAGGTATTTCTAGGGTAGTCAGTGGCAGAGCCTAGTATGTGGCTTAAATAAGATCTGAGCTTCGTGAAAAAAGTACATCGATCTACGTTTTGGTTTTCTGGTATTTCTAGGGTAGTCAGTGGCAGAGCCTAGTATGCGGCTTAAATAAGATCTGAGCTTCGTGAACAAAGTACTTCGAACTACCTTTTGGATTTCAGGTATTTCTAGGGTAGTCAGTGGCAGAGCCTAGTATGCGGCTTAAATAAGATCTGAGCTTCGTGAACAAAGTACTTCGAACTACCTTTTGGATTTCAGGTATTTCTAGGGTAGTCAGTGGCAGAGCCTAGTATGTGGCTTAAATAAGATCTGAGCTTCGTGAACAAAGTACTTCGAACTACCTTTTGGATTTCAGGTATTTCTAGGGTAGTCAGTGGCAGAGCCTAGTATGTGGCTTAAATAAGATCTGAGCTTCGTGAAAAAAGTACATCGATCTACCTTTTGGTTTTCTGGTATTTCTAGGGTAGTCAGTGGCAGAGCCTAGTATGCGGCTTAAATAAGATCTGAGCTTCGTGAACAAAGTACTTCGAACTACCTTTTGGTTTTCAGGTATTTCTAGGGTAGTCAGTGGCAGAGCCTAGTATGTGGCTTAAATAAGATCTGAGCTTCGTGAAAAAAGTACTTCGAACTACCTTTTGGATTTCAGGTATTTCTAGGGTAGTCAGTGGCAGAGCCTAGTATGTGGCTTAAATAAGATCTGAGCTTCGTGAACAAAGTACTTCGAACTACCTTTTGGTTTTCAGGTATTTCTAGGGTAGTCAGTGGCAGAGCCTAGTATGTGGCTTAAATAAGATCTGAGCTTCATGAAAAAAATACATCGAACTACCTTTTGGTTTTCTGGTATTTCTAGGGTAGTCAGTGGCAGAGCCTAGTATGCGGCTTAAATAAGATCTGAGCTTCGTGAACAAAGTACTTCGAACTACCTTTTGGATTTCAGGTATTTCTAGGGTAGTCAGTGGCAGAGCCTAGTATGTGGCTTAAATAAGATCTGAGCTTCGTGAACAAAGTACTTCGAACTACCTTTTGGTTTTCAGGTATTTCTAGGGTAGTCAGTGGCAGAGCCTAGTATGCGGCTTAAATAAGATCTGAGCTTCGTGAACAAAGTACTTCGAACTACCTTTTGGTTTTCTGGTATTTCTAGGGTAGTCAGTGGCAGAGCCTAGTATGCGGCTTAAATAAGATCTGAGCTTCGTGAACAAAGTACTTCGAACTACCTTTTGGATTTCAGGTATTTCTAGGGTAGTCAGTGGCAGAGCCTAGTATGTGGCTTAAATAAGATCTGAGCTTCGTGAAAAAAGTACATCGATCTACCTTTTGGTTTTCTGGTATTTCTAGGGTAGTCAGTGGCAGAGCCTAGTATGTGGCTTAAATAAGATCTGAGCTTCGTGAAAAAAGTACTTCGAACTACCTTTTGGATTTCAGGTATTTCTAGGGTAGTCAGTGGCAGAGCCTAGTATGTGGCTTAAATAAGATCTGAGCTTCGTGAACAAAGTACTTCGAACGACCTTTTGGTTTTCAGGTATTTCTAGGGTAGTCAGTGGCAGAGCCTAGTATGTGGCTTAAATAAGATCTGAGCTTCGTGAAAAAAGTACATCGAACTACCTTTTGGTTTTCTGGTATTTCTAGGGTAGTCAGTGGCAGAGCCTAGTATGTGGCTTAAATAAGATCTGAGCTTCGTGAAAAAAGTACTTCGAACTACCTTTTGGATTTCAGGTATTTCTAGGGTAGTCAGTGGCAGAGCCTAGTATGTGGCTTAAATAAGATCTGAGCTTCGTGAACAAAGTACTTCGAACTACCTTTTGGTTTTCAGGTATTTCTAGGGTAGTCAGTGGCAGAGCCTAGTATGCGGCTTAAATAAGATCTGAGCTTCGTGAACAAAGTACTTCGAACTACCTTTTGGATTTCAGGTATTTCTAGGGTAGTCAGTGGCAGAGCCTAGTATGTGGCTTAAATAAGATCTGAGCTTCGTGAACAAAGTACTTCGAACTACCTTTTGGATTTCAGGTATTTCTAGGGTAGTCAGTGGCAGAGCCTAGTATGTGGCTTAAATAAGATCTGAGCTTCGTGAAAAAAGTACATCGATCTACCTTTTGGTTTTCTGGTATTTCTAGGGTAGTCAGTGGCAGAGCCTAGTATGCGGCTTAAATAAGATCTGAGCTTCGTGAACAAAGTACTTCGAACTACCTTTTGGTTTTCAGGTATTTCTAGGGTAGTCAGTGGCAGAGCCTAGTATGTGGCTTAAATAAGATCTGAGCTTCGTGAACAAAGTACTTCGAACTACCTTTTGGATTTCAGGTATTTCTAGGGTAGTCAGTGGCAGAGCCTAGTATGTGGCTTAAATAAGATCTGAGCTTCGTGAACAAAGTACTTCGAACTACCTTTTGGATTTCAGGTATTTCTAGGGTAGTCAGTGGCAGAGCCTAGTATGTGGCTTAAATAAGATCTGAGCTTCGTGAAAAAAGTACATCGATCTACCTTTTGGTTTTCTGGTATTCCTAGGGTAGTCAGTGGCAGAGCCTAGTATGTGGCTTAAATAAGATCTGAGCTTCGTGAACAAAGTACTTCGAACTACCTTTTGGTTTTCAGGTATTTCTAGGGTAGTCAGTGGCAGAGCCTAGTATGTGGCTTAAATAAGATCTGAGCTTCGTGAAAAAAGTACATCGAACTACCTTTTGGTTTTCTGGTATTTCTAGGGTAGTCAGAGGCAGAGCCTAGTATGTGGCTTAAATAAGATCTGAGCTTCGTGAAAAAAGTACTTCGAACTACCTTTTGGATTTCAGGTATTTCTAGGGTAGTCAGTGGCAGAGCCTAGTATGTGGCTTAAATTAGATCTGAGCTTCGTGAACAAAGTACTTCGAACTAACTTTTGGTTTTCAGGTATTTCTAGGGTAGTCAGTGGCAGAGCCTAGTATGCGGCTTAAATAAGATCTGAGCTTCGTGAACAAAGAACTTCGAACTACCTTTTGGTTTTCTGGTATTTCTAGGGTAGTCAGTGGCAGAGCCTAGTATGCGGCTTAAATAAGATCTGAGCTTCGTGAACAAAGTACTTCGAACTACCTTTTGGTTTTCAGGTATTTCTAGGGTAGTCAGTGGCAGAGCCTAGTATGTGGCTTAAATAAGATCTGAGCTTCGTGAAAATAGTACTTCGAACTACCTTTTGGATTTCAGGTATTTCTAGGGTAGTCAGTGGCAGAGCCTAGTATGTGGCTTAAATAAGATCTGAGCTTCGTGAACAAAGTACTTCGAACTACCTTTTGGTTTTCTGGTATTTCTAGGGTAGTCAGTGGCAGAGCCTAGTATGCGGTTTAAATAAGATCTGAGCTTCGTGAACAAAGTACTTCGAACTACCTTTTGGTTTTCTGGTATTTCTAGGGTAGTCAGTAAAAGAGCCTAGTATGTGGCTTAAATAAGATCTGAGCTTCGTGAACAAAGTACTTCGAACTACCTTTTGGTTTTCTGGTATTTCTAGGGTAGTCAGTGGCAGAGCCTAGTATGTGGCTTAAATAAGATCTGAGCTTCGTGAACAAAGTACTTCGAACTACCTTTTGGTTTTCAGGTATTTCTAGGGTAGTCAGTGGCAGAGCCTAGTATGCGGCTTAAATAAGATCTGAGCTTCGTGAACAAAGTACTTCGAACTACCTTTTGTTTTTCAGGTATTTCTAGGGTAGTCAGTGGCAGAGCCTAGTATGTGGCTTAAATAAGATCTGAGCTTCGTGAACAAAGTACTTCGAACTACCTTTTGGTTTTCAGGTATTTCTAGGGTAGTCAGTGGCAGAGCCTAGTATGCGGCTTAAATAAGATCTGAGCTTCGTGAACAAAGTACTTCGAACTACCTTTTGGTTTTCAGGTATTTCTAGGGTAGTCAGTGGCAGAGCCTAGTATGCGGCTTAAATAAGATCTGAGCTTCGTGAACAAAGTACTTCGAACTACCTTTTGGATTTCAGGTATTTCTAGGGTAGTCAGTGGCAGAGCCTAGTATGTGGCTTAAATAAGATCCGAGCTTCGTGAACAAAGTACTTCGAACTACCTTTTGGATTTCAGGTATTTCTAGGGTAGTCAGTGGCAGAGCCTAGTATGTGGCTTAAATAAGATCTGAGCTTCGTGAAAAAAGTACATCGATCTACCTTTTGGTTTTCTGGTATTTCTAGGGTAGTCAGTGGCAGAGCCTAGTATGCGGCTTAAATAAGATCTGAGCTTCGTGAACAAAGTACTTCGAACTACCTTTTGGTTTTCAGGTATTTCTAGGGTAGTCAGTGGCAGAGCCTAGTATGTGGCTTAAATAAGATCTGAGCTTCGTGAAAAAAGTACATCGATCTACCTTTTGGTTTTCTGGTATTTCTAGGGTAGTCAGTGGCAGAGCCTAGTATGTGGCTTAAATAAGATCTGAGCTTCGTGAACAAAGTACTTCGAACTACCTTTTGGTTTTCAGGTATTTCTAGGGTAGTCAGTGGCAGAGCCTAGTATGTGGCTTAAATAAGATCTGAGCTTCGTGAAAAAAGTACATCGATCTACGTTTTGGTTTTCTGGTATTTCTAGGGTAGTCAGTGGCAGAGCCTAGTATGCGGCTTAAATAAGATCTGAGCTTCGTGAACAAAGTACTTCGAACTACCTTTTGGATTTCAGGTATTTCTAGGGTAGTCAGTGGCAGAGCCTAGTATGTGGCTTAAATAAGATCTGAGCTTCGTGAACAAAGTACTTCGAACTACCTTTTGGATTTCAGGTATTTCTAGGGTAGTCAGTGGCAGAGCCTAGTATGTGGCTTAAATAAGATCTGAGCTTCGTGAAAAAAGTACATCGATCTACCTTTTGGTTTTCTGGTATTTCTAGGGTAGTCAGTGGCAGAGCCTAGTATGTGGCTTAAATAAGATCTGAGCTTCGTGAACAAAGTAATTCGAACTACCTTTTGGTTTTCAGGTATTTCTAGGGTAGTCAGTGGCAGAGCCTAGTATGTGGCTTAAATAAGATCTGAGCTTCGTGAAAAAAGTACATCGAACTACCTTTTGGTTTTCTGGTATTTCTAGGGTAGTCAGTGGCAGAGCCTAGTATGTGGCTTAAATAAGATCTGAGCTTCGTGAAAAAAGTACTTCGAACTACCTTTTGGATTTCAGGTATTTCTAGGGTAGTCAGTGGCAGAGCCAAGTATGTGGCTTAAATTAGATCTGAGCTTCGTGAACAAAGTACTTCGAACTACCTTTTGTTTTTCTGGTATTTCTAGGGTAGTCAGTGGCAGAGCCTAGTATGTGGCTTAAATAAGATCTGAGCTTCGTGAAAAAAGTACATCGAACTACCTTTTGTTTTTCTGGTATTTCTAGGGTAGTCAGTGGCAGAGCCTAGTATGTGGCTTAAATAAGATCTGAGCTTCGTGAAAAAAGTACATCGAACTACCTTTTGTTTTTCTGGTATTTCTAGGGTAGTCAGTGGCAGAGCCTAGTATGTGGCTTAAATAAGATCTGAGCTTCGTGAAAAAAGTACATCGAACTACCTTTTGTTTTTCTGGTATTTCTAGGGTAGTCAGTGGCAGAGCCTAGTATGTGGCTTAAATAAGATCTGAGCTTCGTGAACAAAGTACTTCGAACTACCTTTTGGTTTTCAGGTATTTCTAGGGTAGTCAGTGGCAGAGCCTAGTATGCGGCTTAAATAAGATCTGAGCTTCGTGAACAAAGTACTTCGAACTACCTTTTGGTTTTCTGGTATTTCTAGGGTAGTCAGTGGCAGAGCCTAGTATGCGGCTTAAATAAGATCTGAGCTTCGTGAACAAAGTACTTCGAACTACCTTTTGGTTTTCAGGTATTTCTAGGGTAGTCAGTGGCAGAGCCTAGTATGTGGCTTAAATAAGATCTGAGCTTCGTGAAAAAAGTACATCGAACTACCTTTTGTTTTTCTGGTATTTCTAGGGTAGTCAGTGGCAGAGCCTAGTATGTGGCTTAAATAAGATCTGAGCTTCGTGAAAAAAGTACATCGAACTACCTTTTGTTTTTCTGGTATTTCTAGGGTAGTCAGTGGCAGAGCCTAGTATGTGGCTTAAATAAGATCTGAGCTTCGTGAAAAAAGTACATCGAACTACCTTTTGTTTTTCTGGTATTTCTAGGGTAGTCAGTGGCAGAGCCTAGTATGCGGCTTAAATAAGATCTGAGCTTCGTGAACAAAGTACTTCGAACTACCTTTTGGTTTTCTGGTATTTCTAGGGTAGTCAGTGGCAGAGCCTAGTATGCGGCTTAAATAAGATCTGAGCTTCGTGAACAAAGTACTTCGAACTACCTTTTGGTTTTCAGGTATTTCTAGGGTAGTCAGTGGCAGAGCCTAGTATGTGGCTTAAATAAGATCTGAGCTTCGTGAAAAAAGTACATCGAACTACCTTTTGTTTTTCTGGTATTTCTAGGGTAGTCAGTGGCAGAGCCTAGTATGTGGCTTAAATAAGATCTGAGCTTCGTGAAAAAAGTACATCGAACTACCTTTTGTTTTTCTGGTATTTCTAGGGTAGTCAGTGGCAGAGCCTAGTATGTGGCTTAAATAAGATCTGAGCTTCGTGAAAAAATTACATCGAACTACCTTTTGTTTTTCTGGTATTTCTAGGGTAGTCAGTGGCAGAGCCTAGTATGTGGCTTAAATAAGATCTGAGCTTCGTGAACAAAGTACTTCGAACTACCTTTTGGTTTTCAGGTATTTCTAGGGTAGTCAGTGGCAGAGCCTAGTATGCGGCTTAAATAAGATCTGAGCTTCGTGAACAAAGTACTTCGAACTACCTTTTGGTTTTCTGGTATTTCTAGGGTAGTCAGTGGCAGAGCCTAGTATGCGGCTTAAATAAGATCTGAGCTTCGTGAACAAAGTACTTCGAACTACCTTTTGGTTTTCAGGTATTTCTAGGGTAGTCAGTGGCAGAGCCTAGTATGTGGCTTAAATAAGATCTGAGCTTCGTGAAAATAGTACTTCGAACTACCTTTTGGATTTCAGGTATTTCTAGGGTAGTCAGTGGCAGAGCCTAGTATGTGGCTTAAATAAGATCTGAGCTTCGTGAACAAAGTACTTCGAACTACCTTTTGGTTTTCTGGTATTTCTAGGGTAGTCAGTGGCAGAGCCTAGTATGCGGCTTAAATAAGATCTGAGCTTCGTGAACAAAGTACTTCGAACTACCTTTTGGTTTTCTGGTATTTCTAGGGTAGTCAGTAAAAGAGCCTAGTATGCGGCTTAAATAAGATCTGAGCTTCGTGAACAAAGTACTTCGAACTACCTTTTGGTTTTCTGGTATTTCTAGGGTAGTCAGTGGCAGAGCCTAGTATGTGGCTTAAATAAGATCTGAGCTTCGTGAACAAAGTACTTCGAACTACCTTTTGGTTTTCAGGTATTTCTAGGGTAGTCAGTGGCAGAGCCTAGTATGCGGCTTAAATAAGATCTGAGCTTCGTGAACAAAGTACTTCGAACTACCTTTTGGTTTTCTGGTATTTCTAGGGTAGTCAGTGGCAGAGCCTAGTATGCGGCTTAAATAAGATCTGAGCTTCGTGAACAAAGTACTTCGAACTACCTTTTGGTTTTCTGGTATTTCTAGGGTAGTCAGTAAAAGAGCCTAGTATGCGGCTTAAATAAGTTCTGAGCTTCGTGAACAAAGTACTTCGAACTACCTTTTGGTTTTCTGGTATTTCTAGGGTAGTCAGTGGCAGAGCCTAGTATGTGGCTTAAATAAGATCTGAGCTTCGTGAACAAAGTACTTCGAACTACCTTTTGGTTTTCAGGTATTTCTAGGGTAGTCAGTGGCAGAGCCTAGTATGCGGCTTAAATAAGATCTGAGCTTCGTGAACAAAGTACTTCGAACTACCTTTTGGTTTTCTGGTATTTCTAGGGTAGTCAGTGGCAGAGCCTAGTATGCGGCTTAAATAAGATCTGAGCTTCGTGAACAAAGTACTTCGAACTACCTTTTGGTTTTCAGGTATTTCTAGGGTAGTCAGTGGCAGAGCCTAGTATGTGGCTTAAATAAGATCTGAGCTTCGTGAAAATAGTACTTCGAACTACCTTTTGGATTTCAGGTATTTCTAGGGTAGTCAGTGGCAGAGCCTAGTATGTGGCTTAAATAAGATCTGAGCTTCGTGAACAAAGTACTTCGAACTACCTTTTGGTTTTCTGGTATTTCTAGGGTAGTCAGTGGCAGAGCCTAGTATGCGGCTTAAATAAGATCTGAGCTTCGTGAGCAAAGTACTTCGAACTACCTTTTGGTTTTCTGGTATTTCTAGGGTAGTCAGTAAAAGAGCCTAGTATGCGGCTTAAATAAGATCTGAGCTTCGTGAACAAAGTACTTCGAACTACCTTTTGGTTTTCTGGTATTTCTAGGGTAGTCAGTGGCAGAGCCTAGTATGTGGCTTAAATAAGATCTGAGCTTCGTGAAAAAAGTACTTCGAACTACCTTTTGGATTTCAGGTATTTCTAGGGTAGTCAGTGGCAGAGCCTAGTATGTGGCTTAAATAAGATCTGAGCTTCGTGAACAAAGTACTTCGAACTACCTTTTGGTTTTCAGGTATTTCTAGGGTAGTCAGTGGCAGAGCCTAGTATGTGGCTTAAATAAGATCTGAGCTTCGTGAAAAAAGTACATCGAACTACCTTTTGGTTTTCTGGTATTTCTAGGGTAGTCAGTGGCAGAGCCTAGTATGCGGCTTAAATAAGATCTGAGCTTCGTGAACAAAGTACTTCGAACTACCTTTTGGATTTCAGGTATTTCTAGGGTAGTCAGTGGCAGAGCCTAGTATGTGGCTTAAATAAGATCTGAGCTTCGTGAACAAAGTACTTCGAACTACCTTTTGGTTTTCAGGTATTTCTAGGGTAGTCAGTGGCAGAGCCTAGTATGCGGCTTAAATAAGATCTGAGCTTCGTGAACAAAGTACTTCGAACTACCTTTTGGTTTTCTGGTATTTCTAGGGTAGTCAGTGGCAGAGCCTAGTATGCGGCTTAAATAAGATCTGAGCTTCGTGAACAAAGTACTTCGAACTACCTTTTGGATTTCAGGTATTTCTAGGGTAGTCAGTGGCAGAGCCTAGTATGTGGCTTAAATAAGATCTGAGCTTCGTGAAAAAAGTACATCGATCTACCTTTTGGTTTTCTGGTATTTCTAGGGTAGTCAGTGGCAGAGCCTAGTATGTGGCTTAAATAAGATCTGAGCTTCGTGAAAAAAGTACTTCGAACTACCTTTTGGATTTCAGGTATTTCTAGGGTAGTCAGTGGCAGAGCCTAGTATGTGGCTTAAATAAGATCTGAGCTTCGTGAACAAAGTACTTCGAACGACCTTTTGGTTTTCAGGTATTTCTAGGGTAGTCAGTGGCAGAGCCTAGTATGTGGCTTAAATAAGATCTGAGCTTCGTGAAAAAAGTACATCGAACTACCTTTTGGTTTTCTGGTATTTCTAGGGTAGTCAGTGGCAGAGCCTAGTATGTGGCTTAAATAAGATCTGAGCTTCGTGAAAAAAGTACTTCGAACTACCTTTTGGATTTCAGGTATTTCTAGGGTAGTCAGTGGCAGAGCCTAGTATGTGGCTTAAATAAGATCTGAGCTTCGTGAACAAAGTACTTCGAACTACCTTTTGGTTTTCAGGTATTTCTAGGGTAGTCAGTGGCAGAGCCTAGTATGCGGCTAAAATAAGATCTGAGCTTCGTGAACAAAGTACTTCGAACTACCTTTTGGATTTCAGGTATTTCTAGGGTAGTCAGTGGCAGAGCCTAGTATGTGGCTTAAATAAGATCTGAGCTTCGTGAACAAAGTACTTCGAACTACATTTTGGATTTCAGGTATTTCTAGGGTAGTCAGTGGCAGAGCCTAGTATGTGGCTTAAATAAGATCTGAGCTTCGTGAAAAAAGTACATCGATCTACCTTTTGGTTTTCTGGTATTTCTAGGGTAGTCAGTGGCAGAGCCTAGTATGCGGCTTAAATAAGATCTGAGCTTCGTGAACAAAGTACTTCGAACTACCTTTTGGTTTTCAGGTATTTCTAGGGTAGTCAGTGGCAGAGCCTAGTATGTGGCTTAAATAAGATCTGAGCTTCGTGAAAAAAGTACTTCGAACTACCTTTTGGATTTCAGGTATTTCTAGGGTAGTCAGTGGCAGAGCCTAGTATGTGGCTTAAATAAGATCTGAGCTTCGTGAACAAAGTACTTCGAACTACCTTTTGGTTTTCAGGTATTTCTAGGGTAGTCAGTGGCAGAGCCTAGTATGTGGCTTAAATAAGATCTGAGCTTCGTGAAAAAAGTACATCGAACTACCTTTTGGTTTTCTGGTATTTCTAGGGTAGTCAGTGGCAGAGCCTAGTATGCGGCTTAAATAAGATCTGAGCTTCGTGAACAAAGTACTTCGAACTACCTTTTGGATTTCAGGTATTTCTAGGGTAGTCAGTGGCAGAGCCTAGTATGTGGCTTAAATAAGATCTGAGCTTCGTGAACAAAGTACTTCGAACTACCTTTTGGTTTCAGGTATTTCTAGGGTAGTCAGTGGCAGAGCCTAGTATGCGGCTTAAATAAGATCTGAGCTTCGTGAACAAAGTACTTCGAACTACCTTTTGGTTTTCTGGTATTTCTAGGGTAGTCAGTGGCAGAGCCTAGTATGCGGCTTAAATAAGATCTGAGCTTCGTGAACAAAGTACTTCGAACTACCTTTTGGATTTCAGGTATTTCTAGGGTAGTCAGTGGCAGAGCCTAGTATGTGGCTTAAATAAGATCTGAGCTTCGTGAAAAAAGTACATCGATCTACCTTTTGGTTTTCTGGTATTTCTAGGGTAGTCAGTGGCAGAGCCTAGTATGTGGCTTAAATAAGATCTGAGCTTCGTGAAAAAAGTACTTCGAACTACCTTTTGGATTTCAGGTATTTCTAGGGTAGTCAGTGGCAGAGCCTAGTATGTGGCTTAAATATGATCTGAGCTTCGTGAACAAAGTACTTCGAACGACCTTTTGGTTTTCAGGTATTTCTAGGGTAGTCAGTGGCAGAGCCTAATATGTGGCTTAAATAAGATCTGAGCTTCGTGAAAAAAGTACATCGAACTACCTTTTGGTTTTCTGGTATTTCTAGGGTAGTCAGTGGCAGAGCCTAGTATGTGGCTTAAATAAGATCTGAGCTTCGTGAAAAAAGTACTTCGAACTACCTTTTGGATTTCAGGTATTTCTAGGGTAGTCAGTGGCAGAGCCTAGTATGTGGCTTAAATAAGATTTGAGCTTCGTGAACAAAGTACTTCGAACTACCTTTTGGTTTTCAGGTATTTCTAGGGTAGTCAGTGGCAGAGCCTAGTATGCGGCTTAAATAAGATCTGAGCTTCGTGAACAAAGTACTTCGAACTACCTTTTGGATTTCAGGTATTTCTAGGGTAGTCAGTGGCAGAGCCTAGTATGTGGCTTAAATAAGATCTGAGCTTCGTGAACAAAGTACTTCGAACTACCTTTTGGATTTCAGGTATTTCTAGGGTAGTCAGTGGCAGAGCCTAGTATGTGGCTTAAATAAGATCTGAGCTTCGTGAAAAAAGTACATCGATCTACCTTTTGGTTTTCTGGTATTTCTAGGGTAGTCAGTGGCAGAGCCTAGTATGCGGCTTAAATAAGATCTGAGCTTCGTGAACAAAGTACTTCGAACTACCTTTTGGTTTTCAGGTATTTCTAGGGTAGTCAGTGGCAGAGCCTAGTATGTGGCTTAAATAAGATCTGAGCTTCGTGAAAAAAGTCCATCGATCTACCTTTTGGTTTTCTGGTATTTCTAGGGTAGTCAGTGGCAGAGCCTAGTATGTGGCTTAAATAAGATCTGAGCTTCGTGAACAAAGTACTTCGAACTACCTTTTGGTTTTCAGGTATTTCTAGGGTAGTCAGTGGCAGAGCCTAGTATGTGGCTTAAATAAGATCTGAGCTTCGTGAAAAAAGTACATCGATCTACGTTTTGGTTTTCTGGTATTTCTAGGGTAGTCAGTGGCAGAGCCTAGTATGCGGCTTAAATAAGATCTGAGCTTCGTGAACAAAGTACTTCGAACTACCTTTTGGATTTCAGGTATTTCTAGGGTAGTCAGTGGCAGAGCCTAGTATGTGGCTTAAATAAGATCTGAGCTTCGTGAACAAAGTACTTCGAACTACCTTTTGGATTTCAGGTATTTCTATGGTAGTCAGCGGCAGAGCCTAGTATGTGGCTTAAATAAGATCTGAGCTTCGTGAACAAAGTACTTCGAACTACCTTTTGGATTTCAGGTATTTCTAGGGTAGTCAGTGGCAGAGCCTAGTATGTGGCTTAAATAAGATCTGAGCTTCGTGAAAAAAGTACATCGATCTACCTTTTGGTTTTCTGGTATTTCTAGGGTAGTCAGTGGCAGAGCCTAGTATGTGGCTTAAATAAGATCTGAGCTTCGTGAACAAAGTACTTCGAACTACCTTTTGGTTTTCAGGTATTTCTAGGGTAGTCAGTGGCAGAGCCTAGTATGTGGCTTAAATAAGATCTGAGCTTCGTGAAAAAAGTACATCGAACTACCTTTTGGTTTTCTGGTATTTCTAGGGTAGTCAGAGGCAGAGCCTAGTATGTGGCTTAAATAAGATCTGAGCTTCGTGAAAAAAGTACTTCGAACTACCTTTTGGATTTCAGGTATTTCTAGGGTAGTCAGTGGCAGAGCCTAGTATGTGGCTTAAATTAGATCTGAGCTTCGTGAACAAAGTACTTCGAACTACCTTTTGGTTTTCAGGTATTTCTAGGGTAGTCAGTGGCAGAGCCTAGTATGCGGCTTAAATAAGATCTGAGCTTCGTGAACAAAGAACTTCGAACTACCTTTTGGTTTTCTGGTATTTCTAGGGTAGTCAGTGGCAGAGCCTAGTATGCGGCTTAAATAAGATCTGAGCTTCGTGAACAAAGTACTTCGAACTACCTTTTGGTTTTCAGGTATTTCTAGGGTAGTCAGTGGCAGAGCCTAGTATGTGGCTTAAATAAGATCTGAGCTTCGTGAAAATAGTACTTCGAACTACCTTTTGGATTTCAGGTATTTCTAGGGTAGTCAGTGGCAGAGCCTAGTATGTGGCTTAAATAAGATCTGAGCTTCGTGAACAAAGTACTTCGAACTACCTTTTGGTTTTCTGGTATTTCTAGGGTAGTCAGTGGCAGAGCCTAGTATGCGGTTTAAATAAGATCTGAGCTTCGTGAACAAAGTACTTCGAACTACCTTTTGGTTTTCTGGTATTTCTAGGGTAGTCAGTAAAAGAGCCTAGTATGCGGCTTAAATAAGATCTGAGCTTCGTGAACAAAGTACTTCGAACTACCTTTTGGTTTTCTGGTATTTCTAGGGTAGTCAGTGGCAGAGCCTAGTATGTGGCTTAAATAAGATCTGAGCTTCGTGAACAAAGTACTTCGAACTACCTTTTGGTTTTCAGGTATTTCTAGGGTAGTCAGTGGCAGAGCCTAGTATGCGGCTTAAATAAGATCTGAGCTTCGTGAACAAAGTACTTCGAACTACCTTTTGTTTTTCAGGTATTTCTAGGGTAGTCAGTGGCAGAGCCTAGTATGTGGCTTAAATAAGATCTGAGCTTCGTGAACAAAGTACTTCGAACTACCTTTTGGTTTTCAGGTATTTCTAGGGTAGTCAGTGGCAGAGCCTAGTATGCGGCTTAAATAAGATCTGAGCTTCGTGAACAAAGTACTTCGAACTACCTTTTGGTTTTCAGGTATTTCTAGGGTAGTCAGTGGCAGAGCCTAGTATGCGGCTTAAATAAGATCTGAGCTTCGTGAACAAAGTACTTCGAACTACCTTTTGGATTTCAGGTATTTCTAGGGTAGTCAGTGGCAGAGCCTAGTATGTGGCTTAAATAAGATCTGAGCTTCGTGAACAAAGTACTTCGAACTACCTTTTGGATTTCAGGTATTTCTAGGGTAGTCAGTGGCAGAGCCTAGTATGTGGCTTAAATAAGATCTGAGCTTCGTGAAAAAAGTACATCGATCTACCTTTTGGTTTTCTGGTATTTCTAGGGTAGTCAGTGGCAGAGCATAGTATGCGGCTTAAATAAGATCTGAGCTTCGTGAACAAAGTACTTCGAACTACCTTTTGGTTTTCAGGTATTTCTAGGGTAGTCAGTGGCAGAGCCTAGTATGTGGCTTAAATAAGATCTGAGCTTCGTGAAAAAAGTACATCGATCTACCTTTTGGTTTTCTGGTATTTCTAGGGTAGTCAGTGGCAGAGCCTAGTATGTGGCTTAAATAAGATCTGAGCTTCGTGAACAAAGTACTTCGAACTACCTTTTGGTTTTCAGGTATTTCTAGGGTAGTCAGTGGCAGAGCCTAGTATGTGGCTTAAATAAGATCTGAGCTTCGTGAAAAAAGTACATCGAACTACCTTTTGGTTTTCTGGTATTTCTAGGGTAGTCAGTGGCAGAGCCTAGTATGTGGCTTAAATAAGATCTGAGCTTCGTGAAAAAAGTACTTCGAACTACCTTTTGGATTTCAGGTATTTCTAGGGTAGTCAGTGGCAGAGCCTAGTATGTGGCTTAAATTAGATCTGAGCTTCGTGAACAAAGTACTTCGAACTACCTTTTGGTTTTCAGGTATTTCTAGGGTAGTCAGTGGCAGAGCCTAGTATGCGGCTTAAATAAGATCTGAGCTTCGTGAACAAAGTACTTCGAACTACCTTTTGGTTTTCTGGTATTTCTAGGGTAGTCAGTGGCAGAGCCTAGTATGCGGCTTAAATAAGATCTGAGCTTCGTGAACAAAGTACTTCGAACTACCTTTTGGTTTTCAGGTATTTCTAGGGTAGTCAGTGGCAGAGCCTAGTATGTGGCTTAAATAAGATCTGAGCTTCGTGAAAATAGTACTTCGAACTACCTTTTGGATTTCAGGTATTTCTAGGGTAGTCAGTGGCAGAGCCTAGTATGTGGCTTAAATAAGATCTGAGCTTCGTGAACAAAGTACTTCGAACTACCTTTTGGTTTTCTGGTATTTCTAGGGTAGTCAGTGGCAGAGCCTAGTATGCGGCTTAAATAAGATCTGAGCTTCGTGAACAAAGTACTTCGAACTACCTTTTGGTTTTCTGGTATTTCTAGGGTAGTCAGTAAAAGAGCCTAGTATGCGGCTTAAATAAGATCTGAGCTTCGTGAACAAAGTACTTCGAACTACCTTTTGGTTTTCTGGTATTTCTAGGGTAGTCAGTGGCAGAGCCTAGTATGTGGCTTAAATAAGATCTGAGCTTCGTGAACAAAGTACTTCGAACAACCTTTTGGTTTTCAGGTATTTCTAGGGTAGTCAGTGGCAGAGCCTAGTATGCGGCTTAAATAAGATCTGAGCTTCGTGAACAAAGTACTTCGAACTACCTTTTGGTTTTCTGGTATTTCTAGGGTAGTCAGTGGCAGAGCCTAGTATGCGGCTTAAATAAGATCTGAGCTTCGTGAACAAAGTACTTCGAACTACCTTTTGGTTTTCAGGTATTTCTAGGGTAGTCAGTGGCAGAGCCTAGTATGTGGCTTAAATAAGATCTGAGCTTCGTGAAAATAGTACTTCGAACTACCTTTTGGATTTCAGGAATTTCTAGGGTAGTCAGTGGCAGAGCCTAGTATGTGGCTTAAATAAGATCTGAGCTTCGTGAACAAAGTACTTCGAACTACCTTTTGGTTTTCTGGTATTTCTAGGGTAGTCAGTGGCAGAGCCTAGTATGCGGCTTAAATAAGATCTGAGCTTCGTGAACAAAGTACTTCGAACTACCTTTTGGTTTTCTGGGATTTCTAGGGTAGTCAGTAAAAGAGCCTAGTTTGCGGCCTAAATAAGTTCTGAGCTTCGTGAACAAAGTACTTCGAACTACCTTTTGGTTTTCTGGTATTTCTAGGGTAGTCAGTGGCAGAGCCTAGTATGTGGCTTAAATAAGATCTGAGCTTCGTGAACAAAGTACTTCGAACTACCTTTTGGTTTTCTGGTATTTCTAGGGTAGTCAGTGGCAGAGCCTAGTATGCGGCTTAAATAAGATCTGAGCTTCGTGAACAAAGTACTTCGAACTACCTTTTGGTTTTCTGGTATTTCTAGGGTAGTCAGTAAAAGAGCCTAGTATGCGGCTTAAATAAGATCTGAGCTTCGTGAACAAAGTACTTCGAACTACCTTTTGGTTTTCTGGTATTTCTAGGGTAGTCAGTGGCAGAGCCTAGTATGTGGCTTAAATAAGATCTGAGCTTCGTGAACAAAGTACTTCGAACTACCTTTTGGTTTTCAGGTATTTCTAGGGTAGTCAGTGGCAGAGCCTAGTATGTGGCTTAAATAAGATCTGAGCTTCGTGAACAAAGTACTTCGAACTACCTTTTGGTTTTCAGGTATTTCTAGGGTAGTCAGTGGCAGAGCCTAGTATGCGGCTTAAATAAGATCTGAGCTTCGTGAACAAAGTACTTCGAACTACCTTTTGGTTTTCAGGTATTTCTAGGGTAGTCAGTGGCAGAGCCTAGTATGCGGCTTAAATAAGATCTGAGCTTCGTGAACAAAGTACTTCGAACTACCTTTTGGTTTTCAGGTATTTCTAGGGTAGTCAGTGGCAGAGCCTAGTATGTGGCTTAAATAAGATCTGAGCTTCGTGAAAAAAGTACATCGATCTACGTTTTGGTTTTCTGGTATTTCTAGGGTAGTCAGTGGCAGAGCCTAGTATGCGGCTTAAATAAGATCTGAGCTTCGTGAAAAAAGTACTTCGAACTACCTTTTGGATTTCAGGTATTTCTAGGGTAGTCAGTGGCAGAGCCTAGTATGTGGCTTAAATAAGATCTGAGCTTCGTGAACAAAGTACTTCGAACTACCTTTTGGATTTCAGGTATTTCTAGGGTAGTCAGTGGCAGAGCCTAGTATGTGGCTTAAATAAGATCTGAGCTTCGTGAACAAAGTACTTCGAACTACCTTTTGGATTTCAGGTATTTCTAGGGTAGTCAGTGGCAGAGCCTAGTATGTGGCTTAAATAAGATCTGAGCTTCGTGAAAAAAGTACATCGATCTACCTTTTGGTTTTCTGGTATTTCTAGGGTAGTCAGTGGCAGAGCCTAGTATGTGGCTTAAATAAGATCTGAGCTTCGTGAACAAAGTACTTCGAACTACCTTTTGGTTTTCAGGTATTTCTAGGGTAGTCAGTGGCAGAGCCTAGTATGTGGCTTAAATAAGATCTGAGCTTCGTGAAAAAAGTACATCGAACTACCTTTTGGTTTTCTGGTATTTCTAGGGTAGTCAGTGGCAGAGCCTAGTATGTGGCTTAAATAAGATCTGAGCTTCGTGAAAAAAGTACTTCGAACTACCTTTTGGATTTCAGGTATTTCTAGGGTAGTCAGTGGCAGAGCCTAGTATGTGGCTTAAATTAGATCTGAGCTTCGTGAACAAAGTACTTCGAACTACCTTTTGGTTTTCAGGTATTTCTAGGGTAGTCAGTGGCAGAGCCTAGTATGCGGCTTAAATAAGATCTGAGCTTCGTGAACAAAGTACTTCGAACTACCTTTTGGTTTTCTGGTATTTCTAGGGTAGTCAGTGGCAGAGCCTAGTATGCGGCTTAAATAAGATCTGAGCTTCGTGAACAAAGTACTTCGAACTACCTTTTGGTTTTCAGGTATTTCTAGGGTAGTCAGTGGCAGAGCCTAGTATGTGGCTTAAATAAGATCTGAGCTTCGTGAAAATAGTACTTCGAACTACCTTTTGGATTTCAGGTATTTCTAGGGTAGTCAGTGGCAGAGCCTAGTATGTGGCTTAAATAAGATCTGAGCTTCGTGAACAAAGTACTTCGAACTACCTTTTGGTTTTCTGGTATTTCTAGGGTAGTCAGTGGCAGAGCCTAGTATGCGGCTTAAATAAGATCTGAGCTTCGTGAACAAAGTACTTCGAACTACCTTTTGGTTTTCTGGTATTTCTAGGGTAGTCAGTAAAAGAGCCAAGTATGCGGCTTAAATAAGATCTGAGCTTCGTGAACAAAGTACTTCGAACTACCTTTTGGTTTTCTGGTATTTCTAGGGTAGTCAGTGGCAGAGCCTAGTATGTGGCTTAAATAAGATCTGAGCTTCGTGAACAAAGTACTTCGAACTACCTTTTGGTTTTCAGGTATTTCTAGGGTAGTCAGTGGCAGAGCCTAGTATGCGGCTTAAATAAGATCTGAGCTTCGTGAACAAAGTACTTCGAACTACCTTTTGGTTTTCTGGTATTTCTAGGGTAGTCAGTGGCAGAGCCTAGTATGCGGCTTAAATAAGATCTGAGCTTCGTGAACAAAGTACTTCGAACTACCTTTTGGTTTTCAGGTATTTCTAGGGTAGTCAGTGGCAGAGCCTAGTATGTGGCTTAAATAAGATCTGAGCTTCGTGAAAATAGTACTTCGAACTACCTTTTGGATTTCAGGTATTTCTAGGGTAGTCAGTGGCAGAGCCTAGTATGTGGCTTAAATAAGATCTGAGCTTCGTGAACAAAGTACTTCGAACTACCTTTTGGTTTTCTGGTATTTCTAGGGTAGTCAGTGGCAGAGCCTAGTATGTGGCTTAAATAAGATCTGAGCTTCGTGAACAAAGTACTTCGAACTACCTTTTGGTTTTCTGGTATTTCTAGGGTAGTCAGTAAAAGAGCCTAGTATGCGGCTTAAATAAGATCTGAGCTTCGTGAACAAAGTACTTTGAACTACCTTTTGGTTTTCTGGTATTTCTAGGGTAGTCAGTGGCAGAGCCTAGTATGTGGCTTAAATAAGATCTGAGCTTCGTGAACAAAGTACTTCGAACTACCTTTTGGTTTTCAGGTATTTCTAGGGTAGTCAGTGGCAGAGCCTAGTATGCGGCTTAAATAAGATCTGAGGTTCGTGAACAAAGTACTTCGAACTACCTTTTGTTTTTCAGGTATTTCTAGGGTAGTCAGTGGCAGAGCCTAGTATGTGGCTTAAATAAGATCTGAGCTTCGTGAACAAAGTACTTCGAACTACCTTTTGGTTTTCAGGTATTTCTAGGGTAGTCAGTGGCAGAGCCTAGTATGCGGCTTAAATAAGATCTGAGCTTCGTGAACAAAGTACTTCGAACTACCTTTTGGTTTTCAGGTATTTCTAGGGTAGTCAGTGGCAGAGCCTAGTATGCGGCTTAAATAAGATCTGAGCTTCGTGAACAAAGTACTTCGAACTACCTTTTGGTTTTCTGGTATTTCTAGGGTAGTCAGTGGCAGAGCCTAGTATGCGGCTTAAATAAGATCTGAGCTTCGTGAACAAAGTACTTCGAACTACCTTTTGGTTTTCTGGTATTTCTAGGGTAGTCAGTGGCAGAGCCTAGTAAGTGGCTTAAATAAGATCTGAGCTTCGTGAACAAAGTACTTCGAACTACCTTTTTGGATTTCAGGTATTTCTAGGGTAGTCAGTAAAAGAGCCTAGTATGCGGCTTAAATAAGATCTGAGCTTCGTGAACAAAGTACTTCGAACTACCTTTTGGTTTTCTGGTATTTCTAGGGTAGTCAGTGGCAGAGCCTAGTATGTGGCTTAAATAAGATCTGAGCTTCGTGAACAAAGTACTTCGAACTACCTTTTGTTTTTCAGGTATTTCTAGGGTAGTCAGTGGCAGAGCCTAGTATGCGGCTTAAATAAGATCTGAGCTTCGTGAACAAAGTACTTCGAACTACCTTTTGGTTTTCAGGTATTTCTAGGGTAGTCAGTGGCAGAGCCTAGTATGTGGCTTAAATAAGATCTGAGCTTCGTGAACAAAGTACTTCGAACTACCTTTTGGTTTTCAGGTATTTCTAGGGTAGTCAGTGGCAGAGCCTAGTATGTGGCTTAAATAAGATCTGAGCTTCGTGAACAAAGTACTTCGAACTACCTTTTGGTTTTCAGGTATTTCTAGGGTAGTCAGTGGCAGAGCCTAGTATGTGGCTTAAATAAGATCTGAGCTTCGTGAACAAAGTACTTCGAACTACCTTTTGGTTTTCAGGTATTTCTAGGGTAGTCAGTGGCAGAGCCTAGTATGTGGCTTAAATAAGATCTGAGCTTCGTGAACAAAGTACTTCGAACTACCTTTTGGTTTTCTGGTATTTCTAGGGTAGTCAGTGGCAGAGCCTAGTATGTGGCTTAAATAAGATCTGAGCTTCGTGAACAAAGTACTTCGAACTACCTTTTGGTTTTCAGGTATTTCTAGGGTAGTCAGTGGCAGAGCCTAGTATGTGGCTTAAATAAGATCTGAGCTTCGTGAACAAAGTACTTCGAACTACCTTTTGGTTTTCAGGTATTTCTAGGGTAGTCAGTGGCAGAGCCTAGTATGTGGCTTAAATAAGATCTGAGCTTCGTGAACAAAGTACTTCGAACTACCTTTTGGTTTTCAGGTATTTCTAGGGTAGTCAGTGGCAGAGCCTAGTATGCGGCTTAAATAAGATCTGAGCTTCGTGAACAAAGTACTTCGAACAACCTTTTGGTTTTCTGGTATTTCTAGGGTAGTCAGTGGCAGAGCCTAGTATGCGACTTAAATAAGATCTGAGCTTCGTGAACAAAGTACTTCGAACTACCTTTTGGTTTTCTGGTATTTCTAGGGTAGTCAGTGGCAGAGCCTAGTATGCGGCTTAAATAAGATCTGAGCTTCGTGAACAAAGTACTTCGAACTACCTTTTGGTTTTCTGGTATTTCTAGGGTAGTCAGTGGCAGAGCCTAGTATGTGGCTTAAATAAGATCTGAGCTTCGTGAACAAAGTACTTCGAACTACCTTTTTGGATTTCAGGTATTTCTAGGGTAGTCAGTGGCAGAGCCTAGTATGCGGCTTAAATAAGATCTGAGCTTTGTGAACAAAGTACTTCGAACTACCTTTTGGTTTTCTGGTATTTCTAGGGTAGTCAGTGGCAGAGCCTAGTATGTGGCTTAAATAAGATCAGAGCTTCGTGAACAAAGTACTTCGAACTACCTTTTGGTTTTCTGGTATTTCTAGGGTAGTCAGTGGCAGAGCCTAGTATGCGGCTTAAATAAGATCTGAGCTTCGTGAACAAAGTAATTCGAAATACCTTTTGGTTTTCTGGTATTTCTAGGGTAGTCAGTGGCAGAGCATAGAATGCGGCTTAAATAAGATCTGAGCTTCGTGAACAAAGTACTTCGAACTACCTTTTGGTTTTCTGGTATTTCTAGGGTAGTCAGTGGCAGAGCCTAGTTTGTGGCTTAAATAAGATCTGAGCTTCGTGAACAAAGTACTTCGAACTACCTTTTGCTTTTCTGGTATTTCTAGGGTAGTCAGTGGCAGTGATTAGTATGCGGCTTAAATAAGATCTGAGCTTCGTGAACAAAGTACTTCGAACTACCTTTTGGTTCTCTGGTATTTCTAGGGTAGTCAGTGGCAGAGCCTAGTATGCGGCTTAAATAAGATCTGAGCTTCGTGAACAAAGTACTTCGAACTACCTTTTGGTTTTCTGGTATTTCTAGGGTAGTCAGTGGCAGAGCCTAGTATGCGGCTTAAATAAGATCTGAGCTTCGTGAACAAAGTACTTCGAACTACCTTTTGGTTTTCTGGTATTTCTAGGGTAGTCAGTGGCAGAGCCTAGTTTGTGGCTTAAATAAGATCTGAGCTTCGTGAACAAAGTACTTCGAACTACCTTTTGGTTTTCTGGTATTTCTAGGGTAGTCAGTGGCAGAGCCTAGTATGCGGCTTAAATAAGATCTGAGCTTCGTGAACAAAGTACTTCGAACTACCTTTTGGTTCTCTGGTATTTCTAGGGTAGTCAGTGGCAGAGCCTAGTATGCGGCTTAAATAAGATCTGAGCTTCGTGAACAAAATACTTCGAACTACCTTTTGGTTTTCTGGTATTTCTAGGGTAGTCAGTGGCAGAGCCTAGTATGCGGCTTAAATATGGATCTGAGCTTCGTGAACAAAGTACTTTGAACTACCTTTTGGTTTTCTGGTATTTCTCGGGTAGTCAGTGGCAGAGCCTAGTATGCTGCTTAAATAAGATCTGAGCTTCGTGAACAAAGTACTTCGAACTACCTTTTGGTTTTCTGGTATTTCTAGGGTAGTCAGTGGCAGAGCCTAGTATGCGGCTTAAATAAGATCTGAGCTTCGTGAACAAAGTACTTCGAACTACCTTTTGGTTTTCTGGTATTTCTAGGTTAGTCAGTGGCAGAGCCTAGTATGCGGCTTAAATAAGATCTGAGCTTCGTGAACAAATTACTTCGAACTACCTTTTGGTTTTCTGGTATTTCTAGGGTAGTCAGTGGCAGAGCCTAGTATGCGGCTTAAATAAGATCTGAGCTTCGTGAACAAAGTACTTCGAACTACCTTATGGTTTTCTGGTATTTCTAGGGTAGTCAGTGGCAGAGCCTAGTATGCGGCTTAAATAAGATCTGAGCTTCGTGAACAAAGTACTTCGAACTACCTTTTGGTTTTCTGGTATTTCTAGGGTAGTCAGTGGCAGAGCCTAGTATGTGGCTTAAATAAGATCTGAGCTTCGTGAACAAAGTATTTCGAACTACCTTTTGGTTTTCTGGTATTTCTAGGGTAGTCAGTGGCAGAGCCTAGTATGCGGCTTAAATAAGATCTGAGCTTCGTGAACAAAGTACTTCGAACTACCTTTTGGTTTTCTGGTATTTCTAGGGTAGTCAGTGGCAGAGCCTACTATGCGGCTTAAATAAGATCTGAGCTTCGTGAACAAAGTACTTCGAACTACCTTTTGGTTTTCTGGTATTTCTAGGGTAGTCAGTGGCAGAGCCTAGTATGCGGCTTAAATAAGATCTGAGCTTCGTGAACAAAGTACTTCGAACTACCTTTTGGTTTTCTGGTATTTCTAGGGTAGTCAGTGGCAGAGCCTAGTATGCGGCTTAAATAAGATCTTAGCTTCGTGAACAAAGTACTTCGAACTACCTTTTGGTTTTCTGGTATTTCTAGGGTAGTCAGTGGCAGAGCCTAGTATGCGGCTTAAATAAGATCTGAGCTTCGTGAACAAAGTACTTCGAACTACCTTTTGGTTTTCTGGTATTTCTAGGGTAGTCAGTGGCAGAGCCTAGTATGCGGCTTAAATAAGATCTGAGCTTCTTGAACAAAGTACTTCGAACTACCTTTTGGATTTCTGGTATTTCTAGGGTAGTCAGTGGCAGAGCCTAGTATGCGGCTTAAATAAGATCTGAGCTTCGTGAACAAAGTACTTCGAACTACCTTTTTGGATTTCAGGTATTTCTAGGGTAGTCAGTAAAAGAGCCTAGTATGCGGCTTAAATAAGATCTGAGCTTCGTGAACAAAGTACTTCGAACTACCTTTTGGTTTTCTGGTATTTCTAGGGTAGTCAGTGGCAGAGCCTAGTAAGTGGCTTAAATAAGATCTGAGCTTCGTGAACAAAGTACTTCGAACTACCTTTTTGGATTTCAGGTATTTCTAGGGTAGTCAGTAAAAGAGCCTAGTATGCGGCTTAAATAAGATCTGAGCTTCGTGAACAAAGTACTTCGAACTACCTTTTGGTTCTCTGGTATTTCTAGGGTAGTCAGTGGCAGAGCCTAGTATGCGGCTTAAATAAGATCTGAGCTTCGTGAACAAAATACTTCGAACTACCTTTTGGTTTTCTGGTATTTCTAGGGTAGTCAGTGGCAGAGCCTAGTATGCGGCTTAAATATGGATCTGAGCTTCGTGAACAAAGTACTTTGAACTACCTTTTGGTTTTCTGGTATTTCTCGGGTAGTCAGTGGCAGAGCCTAGTATGCTGCTTAAATAAGATCTGAGCTTCGTGAACAAAGTACTTCGAACTACCTTTTGGTTTTCTGGTATTTCTAGGGTAGTCAGTGGCAGAGCCTAGTATGCGGCTTAAATAAGATCTGAGCTTCGTGAACAAAGTACTTCGAACTACCTTTTGGTTTTCTGGTATTTCTAGGTTAGTCAGTGGCAGAGCCTAGTATGCGGCTTAAATAAGATCTGAGCTTCGTGAACAAATTACTTCGAACTACCTTTTGGTTTTCTGGTATTTCTAGGGTAGTCAGTGGCAGAGCCTAGTATGCGGCTTAAATAAGATCTGAGCTTCGTGAACAAAGTACTTCGAACTACCTTATGGTTTTCTGGTATTTCTAGGGTAGTCAGTGGCAGAGCCTAGTATGCGGCTTAAATAAGATCTGAGCTTCGTGAACAAAGTACTTCGAACTACCTTTTGGTTTTCTGGTATTTCTAGGGTAGTCAGTGGCAGAGCCTAGTATGTGGCTTAAATAAGATCTGAGCTTCGTGAACAAAGTACTTCGAACTACCTTTTGGTTTTCTGGTATTTCTAGGGTAGTCAGTGGCAGAGCCTAGTATGCGGCTTAAATAAGATCTGAGCTTCGTGAACAAAGTACTTCGAACTACCTTTTGGTTTTCTGGTATTTCTAGGGTAGTCAGTGGCAGAGCCTACTATGCGGCTTAAATAAGATCTGAGCTTCGTGAACAAAGTACTTCGAACTACCTTTTGGTTTTCTGGTATTTCTAGGGTAGTCAGTGGCAGAGCCTAGTATGCGGCTTAAATAAGATCTGAGCTTCGTGAACAAAGTACTTCGAACTACCTTTTGGTTTTCTGGTATTTCTAGGGTAGTCAGTGGCAGAGCCTAGTATGCGGCTTAAATAAGATCTTAGCTTCGTGAACAAAGTACTTCGAACTACCTTTTGGTTTTCTGGTATTTCTAGGGTAGTCAGTGGCAGAGCCTAGTATGCGGCTTAAATAAGATCTGAGCTTCGTGAACAAAGTACTTCGAACTACCTTTTGGTTTTCTGGTATTTCTAGGGTAGTCAGTGGCAGAGCCTAGTATGCGGCTTAAATAAGATCTGAGCTTCTTGAACAAAGTACTTCGAACTACCTTTTGGATTTCTGGTATTTCTAGGGTAGTCAGTGGCAGAGCCTAGTATGCGGCTTAAATAAGATCTGAGCTTCGTGAACAAAGTACTTCGAACTACCTTTTGGTTTTCTGGTATTTCTAGGGTAGTCAGTGGCAGAGCCTAGTATGCGGCTTAAATAAGATCTGAGCTTCGTGAACAAAGTATTTCGAACTACCTTTTGGTTTTCTGGTATTTCTAGGGTAGTCAGTGGCAGAGCCTAGTATGTGGCTTAAATAAGATCTGAGCTTCGTGAACAAAGTACTTCGAACTACCTTTTGGTTTTCTGGTATATCTGGGGTAGTCAGTGGCAGAGTCTAGAATATGGGGAATTTTCGCCCTCTGTGTGTGGCTTTGAAATATACGGAAGGGAGTAACAACAGCCCTTGCCACCATCCATCCCCCTCCTCTCTCGTTCACTTCCAATCGTCTCCTCTCTCCTCGCCCATATCGCCTCTCTCTCTCTCTGTAGATCTCCTCAGCATTTGTCTCTCCTGTCTTTTTCTCCTTTCCTATCAGTCTGTCCATCGCCTCCTCCCCTCTGTCCATCTTTGTCACGCTCCACAGCCTACCTGTTGGTTCACATCCTCATCGCCGCAAGATTACACACAGCCACCACTCATGCTATTTATCATTGTACCATAACATGTGTAGCAGTATTACTACAAATGTATCCCCGGCTTCAGAAAAAAAGTGGCCATTATAGGAGGTGGTAGTAGAGAAGAATTACAATGAATGTGGTATAAAACAAGTGTCCAAATTTTATTGAGTACATACAACTAACACAATGGAACCCAAGCAATTTTAAAGAAAAGGCAACTGAGAACGTTGTCGCTGATTCTTTCGCCAGTTCATGGTACATCTTCATATCGAGTTAAAAGAGCAAAATTTTGTTTGTCCTAGAACTTTATTTTGCTGTAGTTATCACATTTTCGGCTTACAAATTCATCTACAGGCTTAATATTGACTGGTTATCTAAATACGAGTCTCCCATGAAACTTAATGTCTCAAAAGCGGTTAACTACATAAAAATAAACTTGTAGAACCTAAGATAATTGTGTTTATATTTCAATACAATAATTTTCTTCCATGAAACGATAAAGGAATCGTGGAAAAAATCACATTTTTCCTTGCTTTTCTGAACCATCATGTGCCTTTAGTCTGTTCTAAATTTGACCAGGTGATCTTCCTCAGCTTGGAAAAGATGTAAGGATTGATCTGCATTACACTGCACCGAAATAAGTCTGCTCTGCAAGGTGCACAGATGTACCTTGACATGTAAGGCCACGTATCACAAGGAAGACTTTATTTCGACTCTGTAAAAGATTGTTAGTTACTGCTTAAACTGAACCGAACAACAACACCTGTGACAACACAATGCTAAAAATACTTCATCTGCTACAGGATATCACAGGGCACAGGAGTGTGGTATGTAGGAGTATTTTGAACAATGAATTTATTATGCTCAATTTGCATTGGGAATTATTTTTATATAATACAAAAAAGAGTACACTGAAAAATCATATTGCAAAGTTTTGTGTCCCGACTTCGTCGCCGCTTTTGTGTCCCAGCCTCGTCGTAGGTGTCGGTGGCCGAGTGGAACGAGACCGACACACTGGTGCAGGTACGGAGGGGAGCAGCCAGAAACTATAAACACTCGAGTAAATTAGTAAGAGATATATATTGCACAGAATGTAACAATACTTAACTTTTACATAGAACGGCAGAATGTTGATACATAGTTGTTAGAGTCCTGCCTAGTGCCTGTACAATAGCAAAGTCTTCACTCGTGCCTATCGGATTAAGAAGGTCCTAACTCGTTGCTATCTCAGTCCGAAGTGCCAAGTCGTTCCTCTCTCCGTGGTGGCCACGAGCGGGGTTCCAGCAGAGGGCGCTCGTGGCTGTCGTCGGAAGAACGCCGCGCCGTGCATGCATGGCGGCGCGCGGCGAAAGTAGGTGGCGCGCACTTTGTACTTGTGCGACACCACACAAAGTATAATGGATGAGGCGCAATCCTGTAATCGGTGTTACTTCGACGCACAAAACATAACACTTTAATACTGAATTAGTGTGAGATATAACTTAGCAAATATATTTACTATAATTAAATCGCGGATGGCTGATATTATGCGCTTATACTTGAAATTGCGGTTGTAATTGGATTGTAGGGGCTGTCTTGTTAACGAGAAAACAATGCACTTACGGTTGTGATACTGATGTGGGGAAAACTAAATTGAAGAGGACTATTATGCACGCTAAATGCATGTGAACCATTTCACGAGATACTGCAGGGTGCATCCACCAGCTCTGAAGTATTAATAAAACTAACTCACTGGACAAGACTTATGTATACTGTCGTCACTTTCTCTGTTTCTCAATTAAGTGAGAAATCTTTATCTTTCCATAGTCAAACTCTAATTGATTACTATCATTCCACCAGCATACCGCTCACTGTCGCCTGGAGGCTTAATTATAGTTTATGGACTTCCAGCGATGTCCACTTATCAAATTTATAATAGTTGTAGTTGCACGAGACTCGTACA
This sequence comes from Locusta migratoria, assembly GCA_026315105.1. Classification (NCBI taxonomy): domain Eukaryota; kingdom Metazoa; phylum Arthropoda; class Insecta; order Orthoptera; family Acrididae; genus Locusta; species Locusta migratoria. The sequence continues at coordinate 540,318,917 of CM048747.1, read as the reverse complement.
ACTCAAACACAGAGGGCTGCATATGCCTATGACTTTCCCACAGAGTAGCAAACGGTTGCTATTTTCACAAGAGCGATTCCTCACTGAGACACACGCGTCCAAGAAAGAGTTTGCAAAATGGTCTTACCTGTCACAAATATCGTTTAGCGTCCCCATTCCCGCGCCAGTGATCAACACCTACATTACTTCAGCAGCCAATCAGAGACGCTGTAAGAAATTTTGTAGTTACCTTGCTTCTTTCTGCCAATTTCATATATCCGTTTTGAAAGGTTGAGGCAGTGTTAAAAGTCGAGTCACAAGCTGATAAATGAGGGTGACGGCATTGTTCACGCTTGTCAAAAATCTAGGGAACAAAGCTGTGGGTTGTTAAAGACCATTATATCCTCATAGCTTTCACACCTGCCTATTAATCCTGCAAAAAATGTTGCTTTTCCACTATCAATTAATCTAACGAATTATACATTACCTTTCAAATCAGCTCCCTGGTGTGTTGCTTAGCCGCACCTTAGGTAATACTCTTGTAGTGGCGAGGGTATATGGTGATGTAGTCATTCTATACCAGCTTCTAATGTAAGTTACCTATGAAGCACAATCATTACTGCAATTGGAGTAATTACTACTGATAATTACCATATTTCACAAAACATGTGAGGTATGAAACGAAGTGGAAAGAAGCATACTATATAATGGAATACTTAGAAATTGGATGGCAGGAATTGCCTACTTTGTCAGTTGTATCTCTGTAGTCAATAAAAATTTGACACATACGCCATTTTTATTCAATTCATCTACACTATATATACTGTAGTATACTAAAAATACATCCTAAAATGTTTACTGTGCCTCCTTTAATAACCTGTGTACATCTAATTCTCAGCTAATTTACGCTGTATGACCAGAGAGGTTGTAAAATGTATCTGTGGTATTCATCCGTGAGTGACAACTGAAAGAGTGATTCTGAAGTTTCATTTGCACACAGCCTATGTTTTTGACATCCTATCTCCTAAACCATCTGCCTTACGCTTATAATTTTGAGTCTGCATTCAATGAAAGAAGCGGATAATTTTTATAAAATATGTTTTTACTAAGTTGTGAGTAAGTCACAAATTGAAACATCATACATCATCAGGTAGTATTATTGCATGGACAGTGACAATGTTGTAATTGATAAAAACATTTCCCTCATTATTTGCGGTAATTTCAACGAGAAAAATTCAGGTTGAAATTTTCTGTACAGTCGGTTTCTACTCACTAACGTCAGTTCGTTACAAACTGTGGATGATAATATACTTTGGGTATTAATGTGTTGCGAGCAACATACTTTTTTCACAACAGAACAACTTTCGATCATATCAACAAGTAGAACCTTTTCCATGAAAAGAAAATTGGTGCGACAAAATTTGAAATCAACAGACCAAATACGTTTGACGTTCGTGCACATATATATATGTAGGCTCTATTTCTATACATGAAGTTGAAATTTGTCATTCAGAAGGATTGACGTATCAGGAACATGGCACAGGCGAAATATCTGAAGTGTGAGGGAGAGAAACCGTCTTTTCAATGAATTTTTTCAGGTAGTAGTCATTTACATATTCCGCAATTAAGATTACAAGCTCTTTATCTACAGACTTTTTGCTGCTCTTTGCACGGGTCAAAGGAAAGGACTGAAATTGACTTTTTGATCCTTCTAAAACAAGAAATATTAATCGATTTACTTCAACGGTAAATAGTGACTTGGACAGTTCAACTTCAAACTTAAATTCTGGGAAATAGCAGCATAGCAATAGACAATACATAGATCATGCTTTCATTTCATTGTTTGAGATAAAGTTGTGATGGCCTATATAAATGTCATGTTCAGATTCAGGCAGTCATGTCCCAAAGTAGTAAATAAATTATGTAGAGATAAGTTCACTTCCAATACAGACATTTAAAGACAAACTCAACAAATGAGAAACAAAAATGCAATAGGCAGAAGATATACCACATTTAATAATACTTATATTACAGTCTGTATGACATCTTAAGCTTTAAAAACGAATGGATAGTCATAGTAATATTTATGAACAGATTTGGATTACTGAGGGCAGTAAATAACATGCAGGAGGAAAAAAGAAATGGGAACTGTAACATAAATTAGGGATTCAGAGCTCAGTAACGATACATAACCACAGGATACGAGTATATTTCAAAATGCTGAGGAAGACCATTAATGTGGCTCAAAAACTATCCTACAACAAGAGATCTTTATACTTTCAGAAGAACATTAAAACTTTTCACAATGTGTAAACCTTATTTTTAAGGAATATCAACCAACATTGTACCTTTTATGCACACAGAGTTACAGTTTAAGGGACATTGATAAACATCTTCAGATTACATTATTGCCCTGCATCATCTTTCGTTTGAAATATTAAGTGAAACAAGTTTTGCCTCACTACGTGTATGAAGCGGACTGAGCTGATGATGTCGGTTTATTTCGAAAATTTTAAAATCCTGAATTATGTTGTGTATCCCAGGCAATCGTCATAGGTCGCAGCACCCCTTCCTTCCCCCACTGAGAGCTATACCTTACGCTCCATGACCGTCCTGTCCTTGAAAACAAAACTCTTAAATACATAGGCCTAACCCCTCTCCAGGAAACCCACCTTCAAATAGCCCATGAAAAAGCCCTCTCCCATCTCAACCTCCTCAAACTCCTTTCTGGCCAGAAATAGGGCCTCTGCCCCTCCACCATCCTCTTCACCAACATCCCACTCCCTCACATGTTTGGCTTCCCCTCCTTCCCCATCCCTTCGAGTCCTGTGCCACAGAGTAACATATACAGAGGAGCAGCCCACCCTAAACCACTGTCCTACGCTCCCCTCGTAGTTCCGTAAGATGCTAGCAGGTGTCAGTCGGATCGCTGGCTTAGGGTGCCTCTCGCACGTCCGAGGGTAGCATGGAGGGGAGTGTGAGGGGAGAGCTCGTGCCGCCTGCCACGTGGCCATGGCTGTGTCCGGCTTGCTGGCGTTTGAGGGGAGGTGGTAGTGGGGACAGCCGCTACCTGCCGCCTGCTCTGGCCAGATTAAAGAGCTGCTTCTGGCCACAGCGCCATCATGAGACATCTTACGGAACTGCTGGAAACCCTCCCTCCCCGCACCCCTGAGCGTAGGACCGGGCCCTTACGGAGGTTTCCCGTCTGCATATATTTGTCTGTGCCTGTGTCTTCCTCCCCCAATCCTCCCACCCTTTCACCTCCCGTCCCATCCCTCTGTACCTCCCTTCCATTCTCATCCCAAGCAGGGTACTTTTGGACTCCAATTTTAACAGTGCACCGTTAGCGTTTTGCGAGTGTCTGTCTTTAGTGTTGAAAGTATCTTTTAAAACGTAAGCGACCACCGCATTGGCAGAATATTCGTGTTGCCGTATGTTTTTAAGCAATGCATTCATCGTCGTCCTGTCTGCTCTAGCCTCACTGGGGTTTTAAACTTCATCATATATGTGATTTCAACCACAGTATTTATTTTAATTCTGCACGTGTATTTTAAAATTCTACATCTACATACTCCGAAATACACCATAAGGTGCGAGGTGGAGGGTACACTGTACCACTACTCGGCATTTCCTTTCCTATTCCACTCCCAAATAGAACGAGGAAAAAAAGAATGCTTATATGCCTCCGTACGAGCCCTAATTCCTCTTGTCACAACGCGAAATGTTAGTAGGCGAGACAAAATAGTACTACACTCAGCTTCAAATTCCCGCCCTCTAAATTTCCTCAACAGAACTTCACGAAAAGAACGTCGTCTTTCCTCCAACGATCCACAACTGAGTTGCCGGAGCATTTCCGTGACACTCGCACATTGGTCGAACCTACCAGTAACAAACCTACTACTCGCCTCTGAACTGCATCTATATCTTCCTTTAAACTGATCTGCTGCGGGTCCCAAACACTTGAGCAATACTCAAGGCGTGGTCGTACAAGCGTTTTATACGCGGTCTCCTTTACAGATGAAGTAAATCTTCCCAAAATTCTGCCAATAAACCGAAGTCAGCTGTCCGCTTTACTTACAGTTGTCCTCACATGTTCGTTCCATTTCATATCGCTCTGCAATGTTACGCCTAGATATAATTCTTTGTTATATGAATCAGTCTCCATTTTCTTAATCTGCTATAGAACTGTTTCATTCTGCATTTTATCACCATTCAATGTTTTGTAACAAATTGTCCAATTTTTTTAAGCTGATCGACTGAAGAGCAGTACTGAAGCTGCTGCAAGCCTGCCACCACAGGTGGCTTTAAATTATCATTAAAGAAAGAAAATGATGTATAATTCTGATAATTCACTACATATGATGGTAGATTACTAATTAGATAAAAATTGTGTCCAGATGTTGAATAGGTGGTTCCATGATCAGTGACTTGAATAACCGACCTGATTTCCCATAAGATCTCATAACAATTTATGTAGGAAGGAATTTGAGGCTAAACTTGCATTTTTGTACATTTTATGTTTTTTGGGATTAATTGTAATAGAATATGCAGGTCTTACTGGAAACTGCAGTCTCTTGAAGTTAGAATGTACATCTACATGGAATACTCTGCAAATCACATTTAAGTGCCTGGCAGAGGGTTCATAGAACCACCGTTGTACTATTTATCTCCCATTCCATTCTCGGATAGCGCATGGGAAGAAAGAACACCTGAATCTCTCCGTTCGAGCACTGATTTCTCGTATTTTATTCTGATGATCATTTCTACCCATCTATATATAATATATATTTTCGCATTCGGAGGAGAATGTTGGCGAATGGAGTATCGTAAGTAGACTACGCCGCAGCGATAAGCGTCGTTGTTGTAATGATCCCCATCCCAGGTCCTGTATCATCTCCGTAACGCTGTCTCCCCTGTCTCGTTACAACACGAAACGAGCTACCCTTCTTTGGACTCTTTCGATGTCCTCCGTCAAACCCACCTGATAAGGATCCCACACTGGGCTGCAGTACTCCAAAAATGGACGGATAAACGTAGTGTATGCAGTTTCTTTTGTAGTTCTGCTGCATCTTTTAAGGATTCTGCCAATAAAACGCAGTCTCTGGTTCGCCTTTCCCACCACATTACCTACGTATTCTTTCCAGTTTAAGTTTGAAGTAACAGTAATTCCTAGGTATTTTGTGGAGTTTACGGCCCTCACTTTTGATTGATTTATCTTGTAAACAAAGTTTAACGCACTTCTTTTGGTACTCATGTGGACTTCACACTTCTCATTATTTAGAGTCAATTGCCAAATTTTACTCCATAGTGATACTTAATTCAGATCGTTCTGCAGTTGATTTTGATCTTCAAATGATTTTACTAGACGGTAATGACGGCAAAGAATCTAAGAGAGCTACTTAGATTTTCCCGGAAAATCGTTTATGCAAATAAGGAACAGCAGAGGACCAATAACACTACCCTGTGGAAGTCCGATATCACCTCTCTTTTAGTCGATGCCTTACCATCAATTACTACAAACTGTGTCCTCTCTGACAAGAAATCCCCTATCCAATCGCAAATTTGGGGCGATATACCATAACCACGCAATTTGAATAAAAGCCGTTTGTGAGGTAGGGTGTCAAAAGCCTTCTGGAAATCAAGAAATACAGAATCGATTTGCGAACCCTTGTCGATAGCACCCATCAGTTCGTGTGAATAAATAACTAGTTGTGTTTCGCATGTAGATGTATCGGAAACAATTTTGGAATTTCCTAAAGCTGACTGCAATACAGGAGAGCCTTAGTAATAATTAAAATGGATTAAAACGTGGTGCATGTTCTGACAGGATTCTTCCTATCGCAGTACATATTATCTCATTATCATTGAGTTAATTTTGTACAAATGTATAATTTTGCATGTTTATATTCATTGTATAAGTGCTGTAAGTCTAAA